>OZ024871.1:10012845-11348389 GCA_964017185.1 Rugalucina vietnamica | reverse complement strand
CTGGTTGTTTTTGGTGGTTTGTGTCTTAATCTGGGAAATGTTCGAGCAGGACGTGTACTCCACCATAAATTTGTCAGAAATATCCTGGCATCCCCTATGTCCTTCTTTGACACAACTCCAGCTGGCCGAATACTGAACAGAAATGGGAAGGATTTGGACGTTGTGGACAGTGTCATGTCATATGTAGTCCATTGGGTGCTCTGGTGCATGATAAATACTGTGATAACACCGATAGTCATCAGCTACAGCACTCCTATGTTTTTGACTGTCGTAGTTCCACTCTTTCTTGTGTATCTTGTTATTCAGGTCAGTATCTAGGCCTGTCAGAATTTAGATAATTTTGTCTGAGCTAAATGGGATGCAGCCAGTAATTTGATGCTATTCGTGTTTTAAGATATTTCAGTAGTTCACCATCTTGCTTGTTATGAGATTGCATCTAAATGACAGACTTATTTGATAGATAAAATTGATGCCTTAAGATTTTATTTTTGTCTGTAAAGCGTTAGTATTTTGGAATCTTTTGAAAGTACAGAGAACCACATTATGGGAAAAAAAAGAAACATGAACAGCATTTTATAAAATTTATAGAGCTTTTCAAGTAATTACTTTTGATTTAGTACAGAAACAAACCAATACCGATTGATTTAAGGATTGAAATTCAGATTTTAGCTTTCACTGGATGATGAAAAACATTAGTTGTTTTAATGTCTCCAAGAAGCCCTTTGGGGATGGAAATTCAGATTTTAGCTTTCACTGGATGATGAAAAACATTAGGCTGTTTTAATGCCCGAAGGGCTTCTCATAGACATTAAAACAACTGAAGTTTTTCATCATCCAATGAAAGCTAAAATCTGAATTTCAATACTTATATTTACATTTTATATTATCAATAAAGTATCAGATTTTCAATTGCACATAGCATCGCTCATTTTCATGTTATTTGACATTAAATCCGACTTGACATAATTTTGGAACAGCCAAAATGTCAAATTTTTGCGCTTAACGTCATGACGATACACGACCAATGTCACCCCAACAAGAGTAAACAAACAATGTCATTGGCTGGTTTTGATGTCGCCCGCCCATAGGGGTGGCCTCTAGATCACGTGACTCAATGTTTTTCATTTGGAAATGAAGAACATCAAAAAAGATACTTGCATCTAGGGCGATTGCAATAAAAATGTAAATATAAGTTTATGAATCCTCAGAGAAGTTCATGAAAACCCAAGATATCAGGGTGTAACATAGTTTTATTGTGTTTTCAGTCAGTTTATGGTGTTATCCATAAATTGTTTGTACTATATGCTTGGGGTGACAATGTTTTGAGGTTCTGACCACTTATAGAGTCATCAGTTATTCATTATCAAAGATTCACAGCTTCCCCATTTGCTTTGCTTCATGTACTGTGTTAACCATCAGTAAATCCATATTTACCATCAGAGTAGAGTATGTAGTCTGGTAAGAGATTGGGTGCTTGTTGTATTCATAGTTGCTAGTCGCTTTTTTCAATGTTTTGTTTGGCTTGGAAGGGATTAAAAAATATATTTTTCCCTTTTTCAGCATTAGTGGTGGTCATTGGCAATCTCATGCTTAATCTGGGGAATGTACAAGCTGGCTATAAACTCCATTACAACTGTCTTCACAATATCATGTCATCTCCTCTATCATTCTTTGACATGACACCTGTCGGCAGAATTATAAACAGATTTGGTAAAGATTTGGATGTGGTGGACTCAAGGATGTCTATTGATATTCATGGTTGGCTGTACTGTGCCATGCGGGTGATCACAGTACCAGTTATCATTGTGTATAGTACACCATGGTTTGCCACAGTTCTTGTACCACTGTTTGTTCCATACTTTATTGCACAGGTTAGTAATGCATACAAATAATATGAGCCGCGACGCGAGAAAACCGGTCTTCGGGGTTTTCGACCAGGTCTGACACAAACCAACCTGTACAGTCACAGAAGCAGGCTAGAAGCTTGAAATTTCGGATTTAAGAAGAAGAGAAATTTTACTATCCGTGTAGCGAAAACAAAGGCGCTGATCAGCTTCGCGGTTACCGCGAAGCTGATCTGCGCCTTTGTTTTCGCATAGGCAAATATCAGGTTTTCTCACGATGCGGCTCATATTACGGTTGTATGTCTTGCTGACTCAATAGAAATCTTGTCTTGTCTTATACAAAAACATTGATGTATCATTTAATATAAAGGGAACTCAGCAGGATAATTTTCAAAAATATTTTAAACGGTCAACAGCGAAATAAGAAACCTTACAGACTATGGTGTTGGTTTGGTATTCTGTACAGTTCATTAATCAACTGGAAATTAAGGGACTGGCATAGAAGTACTTCGTGTAGAAATGTTGATGGTTGACTATTCTGAAATTGGCACTAATTTCAGTGAAAACTTTTTCAATGATTTAGTCATTTTGACATATTATGGTAAATGCTTCTATATTGGCATTTAGAGTCTTTGAAGTTGTTTACTTTTGATGTAATGATCATATACTGTTAAAGTTTTCATGGTTGTGTTTTGAGTGTCTTATGTTATGTACCAGTGCTCTCAAATTCATGTTTATTGCTGAATGACTGAAATTCTTGTTGGCTCAGCTTTGGATTTATTACAGCAATCAGATGTAATATAAAGATTGATATCTAATAGCTATGAAAATGACTGATGCATGAATTGAATATATGATAAAAAATCATAGGGGGTGTGGGGTGCTACAGCCCCCATTTATTTGAAATAGATAATTAAGACTGGTAAAGTGCAGGTGAGCATGAATAGTCAATAAGATAGAATAAAAACATTCTCTATATCATTTCATACAATTAGCCTTTGTTTCTCTATGCACCATTGGTATTATTTTTTTAGAAGTTACATGTATAATATCACTAGATATAAGATTTGGTTTGTATTTCACCATATAATATCGCTCAATCTGCTGTGGTTTGGTATGTATTTCACCTTGTTAGAAGGTATAATATTTCTCAATCTGCTAAGATTTGGTATGTATTTCACCTTGTTAGAAGGTATAATCTCTCAATCTGCAGAGGTTTGGTATGTATTTCACCTTGTTAGAAGGTATAATATTTCTCAATCTGTATTTCACCTTGTTAGAAGATGTAATATCTCTAGGAGTGTATTTCACCTATTTAGAAGGTATACTATCCCTAGATCTGCGAAGATATGTTGTATTTAATCTTGACACAATGAAGGCTGAGGCCTTTAAAAGTATAGTTTTCTCAATTTTACATTCGATAATTAAGTACATGTAGTACTGGTATATAAGCTAGAAATATCAGATCATACTGGTAGTTCTGTGAAATATGTCCATCTTATTGTGTAGATACATCCCATAACTCTTAATAACTCACTCTAATGTCTAATTAGTTCAATAGTGTGTTTCTGTTTACTGACAAAACTCACCCCATCTATTTTGTCTCTTTTTCTCTCTGTTATAAATTCACATACTTCTGTTTGAAATCTGCGTCTTTCAATTGACAAAACTGAACTTCACCCCATCCCTTTCTCTCTTCTTTATGACTTTTAATCTTGTACACCAGCTGTATTTGACTGGAAACATTTCAGGTCTGTTTATTGTCATGGCTGCTCTGATTATCTACCTTGGCAATGTCAGAGCTGGCCGACGTCTTCATGCAACGTTTCTCAGAAATATCATCTCCTCTCCGATGTCATTCTTCGACACCACACCGACGGGGAGAATACTGAACAGGTTTGGCAAGGATGTGGATACCATAGATCAAGTTCTGGCAGGGAACATACATGCATTCAGTCAGTGTGTTTTGAGAGTTATGACAGTACCGGTTGTCATAGCCTACAGCACACCCATGTTCCTGGCAGTTGTTATCCCATTGGGGATTGTCTATGTCGTTGTGCAGGTTAGTGTTTTTCAACACATGCTGTTGAGTCAAGTGGAATGTTGTCATAAATAAAGCAAGTTTGTTATCAAGGGGATGCAGCAGAAATTTCCAACTTTCAGGAGTGTACAGGTTACATATCATCATCATGTAGTTTAGTGGCATTATCCACATGCAGACTGCAAAGAATACGTTCAGCGCTTCATAGTTTTATTGTCATATTGTTTTTAAAACAATTCTGGTTGGTGTTTAGGTTGATGGTTTTGGAACATGTTTGATATCATTAAAGATGAGATTTGTGTTTACGATGATTTTCAGTTACAATTTGCAATATAATAATTTTTATGATCTTGCATGGGTAAAAATGATAATGAAGAGTGATTGGTGGTTTTAGTTGTGGACTAGAGATAAACTTATAATATTGCCAGTGAAGGGTATCTTAGATCACCTTGTCTCCCTGAGGGTATGTTTTATAGGGTACATCCCATCCCTTTGTAGGCTGCATCTATTCCCTGTTATGCATGTCTCCCCTTCCTATTTTATGTTGCATTGGTTGCATTGGATGTTATATTTTTGAGACAGTTTATGAATCATTTCAGTTTCTAAGTGGGCTTTAAGTGTATTCAAGTTATTGTTGCATGTTTTATATTTTAGTGAATTACTTCTCTTACGTCCAATTCGCATGCACAAAAAAATACACACGTGTAAATAAACTCCGGTGTGTAAATATACTACGGTGTGCAAATCAACTTGTGAGTAAATTTAAATTGCGTTCGCATGGGTTTTATCACCAGGAGTATTTTTTATGTAAATTTATCATTTTCTGGATTAAAACCTGTTCATTTAAGATTTCTGTATTTGCAAAACAAGAAGAGGCTGCTTCAAGGTGCTCTTGTATACTTAGGCAGCAGAGGAGAATCATGTAATGGTCAGGCATAACCTTAGCAGTTATACAGTTCCCTTTTATCATCCTTTCACAAGGAATTACTATTAAAATGTCCCAAGAATCCTCAACAAGAATGATGAAGAAATAGTGTGGTTGTTTGCACTCCATATGATCTAAAATGTGATGAATGGCAATAAACCCTTAATTAGCAACAATGTCCACAGTTTCAGCAACTGTCATATAATCAGCTATGAATAAAAAATGTGAAAATTTGGTATCTAAAAGCAGAATATTGACTTGAAATAGAAATACTCATGGGTTTATTTTACTCCGCGTTCACATGGGACAAAATAGTAAATTTACATGTGTGTATTTGTAAAAATAAAATTTACATCTGGTCAGACCCAGGAGTAAATTTACCCATATGTAAATATACTCCGGTGTGTATTTGCATTCGCATGCGCCATTTGCTTACCCGGAGTAAAATTTGCACACCAGAGTATATTTACACGCGTGTATTTTTGGCACATGCGAATTGGACTTTATATGTTTTGTGCATTTACCTCAAATATTATCACACATGATAATGGACCAAATGCCAGCAGCTGTCACTCAAAATATATACTTACCAGCAAATGTTTGACAAAAGTTTAGGACAAACAAATGCATGTGACTTATTGTGAATATGTAGTATGTAATAAATTGAATGGGAAAATAAATGGGATGAGCTTCTTTTCTTGGATTTGAAAGAGGGAAGGAGTAATGGTATGAATCACATTTGATCAATTGATTCAGTGAAACATTTCCATGTTTGTGGAAGCTCAAGTCAAATATTATTTTTTCTTCAAAATTTTGTTATACTAGCCATGAAGCAGACTTAATGAACAGGCAGCTTGATTTAAACCTGCAACATTGAATTTTTTTTTAATATTTAGCGAAAAACATAGGAGCTGCATCATGGAAAAGCGGGATTATAATTGCCTATGTGCAAAAAAAATGCGCAAATCATGTGCACAGCTGATCAGTGCTTTCGCTTTTGCTACTTCGATAGTTCTATCCTTTTTCTATTTCTATTTAAAATTTCAAGCTTCTAGCCTTCCTCTGAGACTGTACAGGCACAGGCTTTGGACCTGATCGGAAACCCTCTAGACCAGTTTTCTCACGTCGTGGCTCAGAGAAATTGAATGATGTTGTAGTAGCAGCTGCTGTAAAGGTCTCTTAAACTTAATATTGTCAATTTGCATTACATATTAACCCATATTTGACAAATGGTTTTTCCCATCATTATCACAGATACTTGGGGTTACTGTTTAGACTTTTTCAAAAGCTCATACTTGTACTCTTTTTTTCAAAACTTACAATTGTATTTTTTGTTATCTTTTTGAGCTTTTCTGCAATAGTCGTGACCTTGCAAAATTAGAAAAAAATGTCTAGAATCTATAGAAAGCAATCGAAATACTGATATATATGCCATCCTGAATGTAGAGAAAAAACACTTTTTCTTTACATTAGTGATTGCTTATCAGTATTTCTAATGCTTTTTAGCTCACCTGAGCCGAAGGCTCACAAGGTGAGCTTATAGGATGGCCATGATCCGGCGTCCGTCCGTCCGTCCGTCCGTCCGTCGTCCGTCCGTCGTCCTTCGTCCACAATTTCAAAGATCTTCTTCTCTGAAACCGCTTGGCCGATCTAGTTGAAATTTTATGTGGAGCCTCCTTGGGTAGTCGCATTTCAAGTTTGATCACGAAATCCAGGTCACATGACCAAGATGGCTGCCACGCCCATATATGGTAAAAACCCTTCAAAAATCTTCTTCTCCAGAACCGGTGAGCCGATTTCCACGAAACTTGGTATGTAGCATCGGGGACTTCAGCCCATCATAGTTTGATAAAATGATGACCCTTGGATGACCTTGACCTATTTTACGGCAAGGTCAAATTTGGAAACATAGGCTTTTACATGGGAAAAAGTGAAAACTATTGATTTTTTGAAAACTATTGCAGCCTGAGGCCTAAAAAGTGGTAGATGCAAACAACTAATGGAGTAGATGAAGGTATGTGATCAATATAGGTCAAGGTCATCTTTTGACCTTGGCCAGTCTGTTGTCCATACACACTTTTCAAAGATCTTCTTCTCTGAAACTGCATAGCAAATCAAAGTGAAATTTTTATGTGGAGCATCCATGGGTAGGGGAGACAAAAGTTTGATCGCGAAATCCAGGTCACATGACCAAGATGGCCGCCACGCCCATATATGGTAAAAACCACTCAAAAACCTTCTTCTCCAGAACCGGTGGGCCGATTTCCATGAAACTTTATATGTAGCATCAAGGACGTCAGCCCATCATAGTTTGATAAAATGATGACCCTTGGATGACCTTGACCTATTTTACGGCAAGGTCAAATTTGGAAACATAGGCTTTTACATAGGAAAAAGTGAAAATTATGGAATTTTTTGAAAAATGTTGCAGCCTGAGGCCTGAAAAGTGGTAGATGCAAACAACTAATAGAGTAGATGAAGGTATGTGATTAATATAGGTCAAGGTCATCTCTTGACCTTGGCCAGTCTGTTGTCCATACACACTTTTCAAAGATCTTCTTCTCTGAAACTGCATGGCAAATCAAAGTGAAATTTTATGTGGAGCATCCATGGGTAGGGGAGACAAAAGTTTGATCACGAAATCCAGGTCACATGACCAAGATGGCCGCCACGCCCATATATGGTAAAAACCACTCAAAAATCTTCTTCTCCAGAACCGGTGGGCCGATTTCCATGAAACTTGGTATGTAGCATCAAGGACGTCAGCCCATCATAGTTTGATAAAATGATGACCCTTGGATGACCTTGACCTATTTTACGGCAAGGTCAAATTTGGAAACATAGGCTTTTACATAGGAAAAAGTGAAAATTATGGAATTTTTTGAAAAATGTTGCAGCCTGAGGCCTGAAAAGTGGTAGATGCAAACAACTAATAGAGTAGATGAAGGTATGTGATTAATATAGGTCAAGGTCATCTCTTGACCTTGGCCAGTCTGTTGTCCATACACACTTTTCAAAGATCTTCTTCTCTGAAACTGCATGGCAAATCAAAGTGAAATTTTATGTGGAGCATCCATGGGTAGGGGAGACAAAAGTTTGATCACTTAATCCAGGTCACATGACCAAGATGGCCGCCACGCCCATATATGGTAAAAACCACTCAAAAATCTTCTTCTCCAGAACCGGTGGGCCGATTTCCACGAAACTTGGTATGTAGCATCAAGGACGTCAGCCCATCATAGTTTGATAAAATGATGACCCTAGGATGACCTTGACCTATTTTACGGCAAGGTCAAATTTGGAAACATAGGCTTTTACATAGAAAAAAGTGAAAATTAAGGAATTTTTTGAAAAATGTTGCAGCCTGAGGCCTGAAAAGTGGTAGATGCAAACAACTAATAGAGTAGATGAAGGTATGTGATTAATATAGGTCAAGGTCATCTCTTGACCTTGGCCAGTCTGTTGTCCATACACACTTTTCAAAGATCTTCTTCTCTGAAACTGCTTGGCCAATCAAAGTGAAATTTTATGTGGAGCATCCACGGGTAGGGGAGACGAAAGTTTGATCGCGAAATCCAGGTCACATGACCAAGATGGCCGCCATGCCCATATATGGTAAAAACCACTCAAAAATCTTCTTCTCCAGAACTGGCTGGCCGATTTCCACGAAACTTGGTATGTAGCATTGAGGACCTCAGCCAATCATAGTTTGATAAAATGATGACCCTTGGATGACCTTGACCTATTTTACGACAAGGTCAAATTTGGAAACATGGGCTTTTACATAGGAAAAAGTGAAAACTATGGATTTTTTGAAAACTATTGCAGCCTGAGGCCTGAAAAGTGGTAGATGCAAACAACTAATGGAGTAGATGAAGGTATGTGATTAATATAGGTCAAGGTCATCTTTTGACCTTGGCCAGTCTGTTGTCCATACACACTTTTCAAAGATCTTCTTCTCTGAAACTGCATGGCAAATCAAAGTGAAATTTTATGTGGAGCATCCATGGGTAGGGGAGACGAAAGTTTGATCGCGAAATCCAGGTCACATGACCAAGATGGCCGCCACGCCCATATATGGTAAAAACCTTTCAAAAATCTTCTTCTCCAGAACCAGCAGGCCAATTTTCATGAAATTTGGTATGTAGCATTTGGGACTCCAGCCCATCATAGTTTGTTGAAATGATGACCCTATGATGACCTTGACCTATTTTACGACAAGGTCAATTTTGGAAACATAGGCTTTCACATGGGAAAAGGCGAAAATAAACTGTTGCAGCCTGCGACCTGAAAGTTGCGAGATGCAGACAACTAATGGAGTCAATGAAGGTAAGTAATTAACGAAGGCCAAGGTCATGTCTTGACCTTGGCCCAAGGTCATTTAAATATCAAAATTAAAATTATGGTTTTCTCAGAAATCACTGGGTTTGGAAACTATTGCAGCCTGAGACCTGAAACTTTGCAGATGCAGACAACTTGTGAAGACAATAAAGGTGTGTGAATATTCAAGGTCAAGGTCATTTCATTATGACTTAATACTCCAAGATCAGGCTTCAGGTGAGCGTTCTCAGGACCAATGGTCCTCTGGTTATGTATTCTAGACATATTTTTCTAATTGTATAAAGTCAGGACTAATGCAGAAAAGCTAAATGAAGAAGAAAAAAATACAAGAATAATTAAAAAAAAAAAGTACACGTATTAGCTTTTTGCAAAATCTAAACAGTAACCCCGAGTATCTGTGATCATTATCAATTGGGTGAGTCCACTTTCATTTTTAGGGGTGTTAGGAGTGATTTTTATTTTTTATCTCATTTTTCGGATGAAATTTCTGAAAGCAAACAGAATATCCCCAGATGTGACGCCGCAGCCGCGTTCTGCGGCTATTCTGTTTGCCTATGTCCCACAAAGGGATGCCTGGCTTATATTTAAGGATTGAAAATTCAGATTTTAGCTTTCACTGGATGATGAAAAACATTAGGCTGTTTAAATGTCTGTGAAGCCCGAAGGGCTTCTCGGAGACATTAAAACAGCTAATGTTTTTAGCTCACCTGAGCCGAAGGCTCACAGGTGAGCTTATAGTATACCCATGCTCCGTCGTCCGTCCGTTGTCCGTCGGTCGTCCGTCCTTCACAATTTCAAAGATCTCCTCTGAAACCGCTTGGCTAATCAAAGCCAAAGTGGAGCATCCTTAGGAAGGGGGAACGAAAGTTTATACAAATGGTCCAGGTCACATGACCAAGATGGCCGCCATGGCTATAAATAGCAAAAACCTTTAAAAATCTTCTTCTCCAGAACCAGTGGGCCGATTTCCACGAAACTTGGTATGTAGCATCGTAGTTTATATAAATTATGACCCTAGGATGACCTTGACCTATTTTACGGCAAGGTCAACTTAGGTCGCCAATGCATTTGAATGGGAAAAAATGGTATAATGCTATTTAATGGGTAAAACTTACTGGGAATAGGCAAATGGACAGAAAATTAATGTTAATGGAAAATTTTAGCCCCTGGGGGGTTGTCAGCCCCTGTCCCGGGGCTATATACATGTATATTTCCATAATAATGAAACATCTTCTCCCCTGAAACCGCTTGGCCAATCAAAGCCAAACTTCATATGGAGCATCCTTGGGAAGGGGGAAAGAAAGTTTATATAAAATGGTCAAGGTCACATGACCAAGATGGCTGCCATGGCTATAAATAGAAAAAACCTTTAAAAATCTTCTTCTCCAGAACCAGAAGGCCAATGATTTTGAAACTTGGTGTGAAGCATTAGTGACTGGAGCTCTACAAAGTTTATATAAATCATGACCCTGGGATGACCTTGACCTATTTTACAGCAAGGTCAACATAGGTTGCTTATGCATTTGAATGGGGAAAAGTGTTAAAATGTCATTTGTAGGGAAAAACTTGCAGGAAATGGGCAAATGGACTTAAGATTGATGATTCTGAAAAAATTTGGACCCAAGGGGTCTGTCTGCCCCCACCCCGGGGCAATATACATGTATATTACAGTGATATTCAAAGATGTTCAGCTCTGAAACCGCTTGGCCAATCAAAGCCAAACTTTATGTGGAGCATTCTTAAGAAGAGTGAATGAAAGTTTGTATAAATGGTCAAGGTCACATGACCAAGATGGCCGCCATTGCTATAAATAGCAAAAACCCTTAAAAATCTTCTTCTTCAGAACCAGAAGACCTATGATTTTGAAACTTGGCATGAAGCATCAGGCAATGGAGCTCTACAAAGTTTGTATAAATCATGACCCTGGGATGACCTTGACCTTTTTCAAGGTCAACTTAGGCCACCCATGCATTTGAATGGGAAAAAATAGGAAAATGTCATTTATTGGCAAAAAAATTTGCTAGGAATGAGCAAATGGACAGAAGATTTATGTTTATTAAAATATTTTGGGCCCAGAGGGTTGTCTGCCCCTGCCCCGGAGCTATATACATTTGTATGACCATAATATTGAAACATCTTCTCTGAAACCGCTTGGCTAATCAAAGCCAAACTTTATGTGGAACATTCTTAGGAAGAGTGAATTAAAGTTTGTATAAATGGTCAAGGCCACATGACCAAGGTGGCCGCCATGGCTATAAATAGCAAAAACCTTTAAAAATCTTCTTCTCCAGTACTAGAAGGCCTATGATTTTGAAACTTGGCATGAAGCATCAAGCAATGGAGCTCTACAAAGTTTGTATAAATCATGACCCTGGGATGACCTTGACCTTTTTTATGGCAAGGTCAACTTAGGTTGCCTAAGCATTTGAATGAGGAAAATTGTTATAATGTCATTTGAAGAACAAAACTTGCAGTAAATTTGCAAATGACTGAATCTTTATGATTTATTAAAGAAATTGACTCCAGAGGTTGCCCTGACCCTGCCGTGGGGTTATATACATGTATATTACCATTCTAGTCAAACAAGTTTATTGGTATATATCTCAGGTCTCAGGTGAGCATTTACAGGACCATTGGTCCTCTGGTTCATCATACAGTGAAAGCTAAAATTTGAATTTCAATACTTATATTTACATTTTATATTATCATTCAAGTATCAGATTTTTAATTGCACATATCACTGCTCATTTTCATGTTATTTGACATTAAATCCAACTTAACGTAATTTTGGAACAGCCAAAACGTCAAATTTTCGCGCCTAACGTCATGGCGATACGCGACGAACGTCACGACAACAAGAGTAAACAAACAAAGTCACTGGGTGGGTTTTGACATTGCCCCGCCCATAGGCGTGGCCTCTAGATCACGTGACTTAATGTTTTTCATTGGGGAATGAAGAACATCAAGAAAGATACTTTCATCTAGGGCGATTGCAATAAAAATGTAAATATGAGTTAAACGATGTAGATACACACTGACTAAGTTACAGCTTTAGTTCACAAATGATTCATGCTTCAGGGAAGCATATCATAATTATTTGCACCTTGGGTAAATGACACTTGATTGCTGCTGTAGTACATGTACTTAGATTTTGGTGTATAGGGAATTGAACAGATTTTGTCTTTAACATTAGAATTAACAGCCTAGATAAAAGATTGTCATTTGCATACAAAGTCCTTTGTTGTATTCTTTACCAATGCAACCATAATGCTAACATAATCAGAGCATGCTGTATGAAGAGAATTGTCAATTATTTCTTCAGTTATTCTCAAATCTTTTATACATACATGTACATTATTTCCAAAGCCCTGTTGAATCTGTTGTTTTCAGGCGTGTTTACAGTTACTGGTAGTTTAGGCCTTTACCTGGGAAGTGTAAGGGCTGGCCGCATCTTGCATGCAGCCTTGGTACGAAACATCATGGCTTCTCCTATGATGTTCTTTGATACAACACCAGTAGGAAGAATTTTGAATAGATTCAGCAAGGACGTGGATGTGATTGACAACGTAATAGCGAAAAATTTCCACTCCTGGCTTGGTTTATTCTTGAAATGCATCACAAGTGCCGTAGTGATTGGATACACTACTCCAATGTTTATAGTAGTGGCTGTTCCCATTGTGATCTTCAACATAGTTGTCCAGGTTAGTCTTGGTATAAATGAATAAACAGAAGTAGCAGATATTGAGTTGGCTCAGGAAAGGAGTGAACCCCATCTCAAGAAAAAAATATTTCATTTTCATTGGGATTGTGATATATACACTGTATGTATGCAAAAGTGGGTGTAAATGAGAAACTGAACCCCATTGCGTAAATTTGAACCCCCCCCATTCCCCTCTCCCCCAACCTCCCCTCTTCAGGAATGCTGATGCTGCCCCTGAACCAGACCTCTTTGTTTGTGTTTCTGCACATTGCTCACTATGAGAAGTGAGAATGGTAGGTTCAAGGCCATAATGTCAGAAGGCAAAATGCAGAAAATAATCATTTCAATAGAAATGTTAGAAATCTTTCCCCTGCACAGTAAATCAGTATCTATGAAGAGGGATGTAACTAATGTTGTGAGAACTTGTGGCCCATCTTAATTGCTCTGTTAAAGTTTGCAACAAAATATGAAGACTGAGACAAAAGACACTAAACATGAAAAAAGTAAAAATACCAAGATACAAATGATGAATTTCCTTACTAAAAATAAACACCTTGATACAAGAAATAAGTATCTAGACAAAAGGAATAAATGCCTTAATACAGGGGCTAAATAATTTGATAAAAGTAAAGACAAATATGCAGATACAAATACAAAGAAACATGACAAAAGAAAATTTTAATGATTACCTAGATACCTTGATAAAAGAAATAAGACCTGGATCAAGTAATAAGCGCCTAAATAAAAATTAATGGATACCTTAATGCAAATAAAAAAAAATACCTTGATGAAGGGCATCAATGTCTTGAATCCTGATTCCAGTAATAAAGTTTGATTGCATGTTATTATATAACGATAATAACCCCTCTCAACAGGCAAGGTGCAAGTAATGGCAGTTTGTGGGAAAGATGTGATTTTGCACAAAAAAATATCAGCCCAGTTTGTTAGATTGGCCCAGTTTCTGGTAATCGGCCCAGTTTGTTGGACTGACCTTGTTTGTAAGTCTAAATATATCTGTGATTAGCTGAGAGCTTCTCGAAGTGCTGAACTGTTATGCTGGAATGTATGTATTCTTTGCACATCTTATATTAGTAGCTTTACATGTATTCAGTTTGATCTGCAATGAGCGTGGTTGCATATTGGTTACATATTGTGAATTCTGAAGTATTTGTCTTTGTTTTACTTTATTCCTTTTATTCATTTCCATATGATGTGTGCGTATAGTGTCTCTTGATGTTGTCTTATTTGATTTAGTTTCTTGAATAACATTTGTTAGATATTTGGTTTTGGTAGCTTCAAATTGTATTTGAATTGGCCTGCATGAAGTTCATCAACAATGTTATGCTTTCCTGTATGGTTTGATTGAAGATACTATTGGCAGAGTTGTGATGGAAACTCTAAACTGTAATTGATACTTTATTTTGTTCAGAGAATGGTTCTTGAATTTTTTGATAGGAGTCAAAAATGAGGACAGAAACTCTGCTAGCTACTTAGTACAAAATATACATGTACAAAAGAATACTGAATTGTTGAATTTGTTACTGTTCTGATTTCAGCCGTTGTTGTCACGGGAGGTGGTCTAAGTTTGTATGTTGGGAACGTTGGTGCTGGCCGCAAACTACATGCTCGTCTCATTAGGAACATCCTGGCATCACCAATGTTGTTCTTTGATACGACCCCATTGGGAAGAATTATGAATCGTTTCAGTAAAGATCTGGATGTTGTGGACTCTACCATAGCGCAGAATTTTCACATTTGGTTAGCTTGTTTCTTAAGGGTGTTGACAATTCCAATTGTTATCGGATACAGTACACCATTGTTTATTAGTGTGGTTGTGCCTCTTGGAATTCTGTATATCAGTGTACAGGTCAGTACATGCACTGTGAAACAAAGTATGTTATAGTCAATTTAGAATGTGACCATAGGTTTAGTATACATTTAAGCATGCTCAAAATATGTTCATGGCAGTGCCGTGGCTGAAAATATGTACATGAAAAAGCAAATAGTGAAGACTTTGTTAAGACTTTGACTTTAGTCTTCAGAATTTGCTGAGACATGTCTATTTGAAGTTTTAGATATTTTCTTATAAACAATTATAAAAAATCATTGTTTATTGAACCTTTTTGGTCCTATTTATGTAGGAGATTCTAGTACTTTTTTTTTGTTGTGATGTGATCCATAATAACTTCTCTTGTGTCATTTGTCACCCTTTAGAATATGTACGAATCTCAGGATCATAACTCATTAGAATATACCTTTAAGATCTTCATTTGTGGTGTCTTAGTATGATCTCATTTCCTGCAGGAACTTTTGTTATTTAGACTGTCAGCATGCCTTGTATATCAAGATTGGACTTTCTTAAGTATTTGTTTTTGATCATTGGTATTTAAGTGTTCACACTTTGTCTGTCATTTAATATTCACTTCATTTTTGTCTGATTCACCCCTAACACCAATAACATATCCCCATGTTCTTATGATGCTAGCATGTGCCATATATTACTTTGGCCAGTTGTATGTTGTTTAGTTAATAGTTAAAAAGTATTGTTTCCGCATGTCTAATCTTCTAAAAATCACCAGTTAATATGAAAATTCTTCTTGTGTTCTTATTTGGTTTTGGTTGGTTTTTGACTGTTTAAGTTGCCGCTTGAATGTTATAGACTGCTGGCTGAAAAAGGTCCTGCTCCCCCCCTAGGGAATTTTGCAGACATAGTCTATCTTAAAGAGCAGTCTTTTCTGATTCAAATGAGAGATGTTTGGACTTTGTACGCCGGGGCGTAACGGTGTAACAGCTATTTAAAAATAACAACTGTTACCTGCTTATTATATTTGCAGTATTCTTTGATTGGGAATGAATGATAGGTTGTTTTACCATAACTCTACCATTTGTCTGCAAGATTCTTCGAGGAAAATATGTGGGATGCCTAATTTTATCATGTTGACATATATGGGTCTCTATCTGTAAAACGTATGTAACGTATGTAACAAAAATATGGGAATTTACATTTATAAACCAGTAAGGTTTTCAGTAATAGTTTCTGTGGAGTACAAATCTGCAAACACCAATGTGCACGGTAAGAATGTCATGTTTGTGTTATTTGCATTCAAAGAGAGATGTTTGCACTTTGTACGCCGGGGCGTAACGGTGTAACGCCCATTTAAAAATAACAACTGTTACCAGCTTATTATATTTGCAGTATTCTTTGATTGGGATTGAACAATAGGTTGTTTTACCATAATTCTACCATTTGTCTACAAGATTCTTCAAGGGCAATATGTGATAGATAATTTTATCAGGTTGACATAGATGGTTCTCAATTTGTGTAACGTATGTAACAAAAATATGTGAATTAACATTTATAAACAAATAAGGGTTTCTGTAATAGTTTCTGTGGATTTCAAAGCTTCAAACACCAATGTGCAAGGTAAGAATGACATGCTTGTGTTATTTTCATTTGCTAGATGTGCCTCAGTTGTAACGGTGTAACGCCAAGTTGTTTATATTTAGATTTCATGTAATGTTACAGTGCTACCAATACCGCATGGGGTTAATTTGGCCTACAAAACTGATCATATATACGTTATGACTTATCGTAGACCACTGAACTTGATTTCATTTTAAAGCTTCTTCACTATAGCCGTTTCATCTTAAGGTAAGTTATGCATATCATCTTATTTGCATATTGTGAATTTTAATTTAAACATTATAATGGCCAAAATCATTAAAAACCCATAAAAAACGTCTCTCAGACCCAAGCTATCATCGTTGCACATAGTTTATACACCAGTGATACGTACCATTTGACAATTTTACAGATGTTTTGGGTCTATTTGAAAATTATCTCATTTGCATATTTATCAATATTGATATAAAAAAGTTTGGAAAATCACGGAAAAATAGCATTTATACTTACATATTACTAGTGTCTGGCATGTCAATAGGCCTAGAATGATAAAAGTGGTAGCAGCTTGATGCTTTGGGCTATGCAATTTGTCTTCTAGTCTGATAAATGAATAAACTTATTTTAAGTTTAATGAATACCTCGTATTAATGAAATTTTTACAGACTGGATAAGAATCACTGAAAATAAGAGGGTATACCTTACAAAATGGCTTGTGTCTAGGTTACTAATAGCACTACTGTGCTGAATCTGGTATCAAATGATTGCTATGACAATGAATTATAACACTGTAACCTGATATATAAATCTTCGGGTCAAGTATAGTATAAGAAAAAAATAATCCCCGCGTCAACGCTTTGCTAAGATGTTGTAATTATGTTAACCGCATTACGACATGTCATGCTAAGTAATATTATCCAAAACATAACCCCCCTACCACCGCCATGTTAAATAAAATGAACCTCTCTCTCCCACACCCCTCTATATACATGTAATTGGATGCCATTCAACATAGAACTGGCAATCCTGAATCTCATTTGACGGTATATTATACTCATATTCAGTAAGTTACTATCAGTTTTGAGGGTTGACAGGTCGACGGGTCGACAGGTCAACAGATCAAATGAACATGAAAAGAAATGCAACAATTTACCGTCAAACAGCTACATGTAATTTATTTCAGCAAACTCTATATTGTAAAACATTCAAAACGTCATTCAACGTCATTAAACGTTAGCGCCGCAAGCATGACTTTACTTTGGCGCCGTTTTTCTCTCACGTTGACGTCAAAACTAATGTGTATCACAGACAGCACCTGAAGAAATAGTTCGTGCCACTCAAATGGTTAGTACCTTTATATGACCTGTCAACGTTTGCGCCGTCACCAATCTTTACTTTGGCGCCGTTTTTTTTCTGAAACGATGACGTCATAGCTGATGTGCAACAAAGAAAACAGCTAAAGAGTAATAGTTTTTGCCTCTCTAATACCTGTCAACCCGTCGACCTGTCGACCCGTCAACCTGTCAACCCGTCGACCTGTCGACCCGTCGACCTGTCAACCCGTCGACCTGTCGACCTATCAGCCCATCGATCCATCGACCTGTCAATCACAGTTTGCGACGTCACCAATCTTTACTTTGGCGCCGTGTTTTTCTGAAACGATGACGTCACAACTGATGTGCAACAAAGAAAACAGCTACAGAGTAATAGTTTTTGCCACTCTAATACCTCTCAACCCGTCGACCTGTCAACCCGTCGACCTGTCGACCCGTCGACCTGTCCACCCGTCGACCTGTCAACCCGTCGGCCCGTCGACCTGTCAACCCGTCGACCTATCAGCCCGTCGATCCATCGACCTGTCAGTCACAGTTTGCGACATCACCAATCTTTACTTTGGCGCCTTTTTTTTCTGAAACGATGACGTCACAGCTGATGTGCAACAAAGAAAACAGCTAAAGAGTAATAGTTTTTGCCACTCTAATACCTAACAACCCGTCGACCCGTCGACCTGTCGACCCGTCGACCTGTCAACCCGTCGACCTGTCGACCCGTCGACCTGTCAGCCCGTCTATCCATCGACCTGTCAATCACAGTTTGCGGCGTCACCAATCTTTACATTGGCGCCGTTTTTTTTTTTTCAGAAACGATGACGTCACAACTGATGTGCAACAAAGAAAACAGCTAAAGAGTAATAGTTTTTGCCACTCAAGTGGTTAATACCTGTCAACCCGTCGACCTGTCGACCCGTCGACCTGTCGACCTGTCAACCCGTCGACCTGTCAACCCGTCAACCTGTCAACACGTCGATCCATCGACCTGTCAATTCGTCGACCTTTCAATATGTTTACATATAATAAAACTATTTGTATTATTTCAGCAAAATCGTTTACGTAAAATCAAGTCAAGAACGTCATTCAACGTGAGCGCCGTTACCACGACTTTACTTTGGCGCCATTTCTTTGTAACGTTCAGTCACAACTAATGGACATCAAAGAAAGCTGCTATGGAGTAATTATATTCATACGCCAGACCGGCGTATGAATACTTATTTTCATATATTCATACACCAAACTCATGAACTTCTTTTTGCTAATACTATACTTGAGCCAAATCTTCTTATCTGATAAAGGTCACTAATATTAGAATTAAACTTCATAAATAAGAGAAAATAAGAAAAATGAAGAGATAAACCAACAAAATCACTTATATCCCGGCTGCTCATTGCCTTAGAGGGTTTAATTGGTATCAGTTATATACCAAGAGAGCTCTTATATACAGATCATATCAGATTTACTTTCATGGGTATTCATAAAACGTTGATAAAAATGGTATATAACAAACAATTAAGGGTGTCCAGCAACAGGGACGCGTGTATCTTTGCTTTAGCCTCATATATTTTGTGGTATGTATACATGACAACATGACGATTCATATATTTTGTGATAACATGACAACAATTCATTATTGAAGTGACCAAATAGTAACATTTGATGCCATTTTGACTACTCAACAGCTATTGATAGTGGAGATATAAGTGATTTTGTTGGTATACCCCTTCGCGTTTCTGCAAATTTTCTCTATTTCTGAAGTTCTTGTTGCAATTCATGAAACAAACATTCATATGATTTATTCATAACATCATATTGTTAAAGAACATTGTCTTAGCAACCGGTCGATACCAATTTTAGCTGTCTAGGACTTCCAGTAGCCAAGATTCATCTGGTATAATAGGCACCCCGCCTCAATTCTTCGGCAGTTAATCGCCAACATCTAATTTATCCATTATATTTATTAATGCTCATCAAATGACATTTTATTATAGAAGGATGATAGAAAATTGCCCTTGCCATTTTCAGCACATTCAGACTATAGCTTGCTGAAAAACCATAATCATTTTGTAGGTATACCTGCTTATTTGTTATGTATTTTCTCTAATTTTTAAAGTTTTCATTAATATTCATAAAACTAAAATTCAGATGATGTATTTAGAGGACTGAGGGCATTAGTCCATTGCCGTCCCATTTATTTGATACCACTTTCAGCATTCTAGGTCTATTAACAGTTCAAGTACAAACGATTTTGTAGTAATACCCTAATTTTTCTGCATTTTAAAGAGATTTCTAAACGTTTAAAAATAGTATTTATGGGGTCCAAAGACATGATTATCAGAACTGAATTAGATTTCTAGTTTTGTTTTACACCAAAATTTAAATTATTCATAGGGAAACGTGAAGTGTTGACACTATTTTTGAAATAGCATCATATATATCTATTGTAGACCACGTCATTCTTTATTCATACATATATGTTACATACGTTACATTCCCCATTAAGATGTCTGAGCCTAGATACTTGGTGACACCCATTCAGAACTATAGTTCTCTATAGGCATGAAATATAAGCAAATAATTATCAACATCAGATACAGCCATTAGAAACGATTATTTACATGTTTTACGTAATTAGCAATACAATTTGGCTTATGAAACTGCGGGTAGGGTTGCCAAATAACCCATTTATTATAATATATACAGTATAGGATTTTTCCGTCTCCTCCATTGAACATGGTAATGTAAAAATCACATATATTTGAAAAAAAGCTGGAATGTGTAACTAAAAAAAAAAAAAACAATGTCACTCACAATGCTAATTTTGAAAGGGTTATTTGAATATATGTTACAGACATTACACTGTAGGTGTCATATTATTGCTCAAGCAACTTTAGTGTTGAGAATGGACATGTTTCTTGTAGACTATATGAACTGGGTGAATGGAATAATAAAAAATCTTATTTTTCTGACGCTAAAATTGCCATATCATTATTTTCAAAACATATTATGGTAACATATGTAACATACTGTACAGTAACAGACACATGCTCCAATGTACATAAAGCAAACATCTCTTATTGGAGCAAACTTGAATTGTCATTTAAGATATATATTTGCAAAATATCTAATGGAATAGAGAATTAGACTGACCTGTACTGGCATTCCTGCTATGTACAATGCCCTTCGTTATTCATTACATGTATGTTACATACATTACATTCTGGATCAAAATCTTTGATCCAAGATACTTGGTTACAGATCCTCAGAGCCATGGTTCATGGTAAAATAAGCAAGAAACTATGATATATATCCAACAGTTTTAAGTATTTTACATACTTCACATTCGTTGCAATAGAATATTTCGCATTTGAAACTGGGGGTAGGGCTACTAAATACTTCATTAAAGGCAATATATACATGATAGGAAAACAAACCTTGGTTTTTCTATCTGCCAATTGAACATGCTGATGGAAATAATTCTCATATCTTTGGAAAAATGAATAGTGCAACAGTATAAGTAAATGATATCACTCAAAAGTGGTATTTTCAAAGGGTATCTTAAATTACGTTACGTATGTTACAGTAAGTGTGGGTCAAATTTTTGTCCAAACGATTTTAATATATAGTATAGACATACAGCAAGCAGACAGTATGAAAAAGTTGAGTAAAATGATAAATTATTGTCATTTTTCTGTAGCTGAAAACACCATATCATAATTTCTTAATTTTGTTTAGGTAACATATGAGCCTCGACGCGAGAAAACCGGTCTTCAGGGTTTCCGACCAGGTCTGACATAAATCGGCCTGTACAGTTACAGAAGCAGGCTAGAAGCTTGAAATTTTGGATTTAAGAAGAAGAGAAATTTTACTATCCGTGTAGCGAAAACAAAGGCGCTGATCAGCTTCGCGGTTACCGCGAAGCTGATCTGCGCCTTTGTTTTCGCATAGGCAAACATCCGGTTTTCTCACGATGCGGCTCATATGTAACATGCTGTTACAGGATAACGCCCCAACGCTCAGGGTGCAAACATCTCTTATTCTACTCAGCTTGAATTGTTCTTTAAGATAGGGTATGTCTGCAAAATTCCCTAGGGGGGGGGAGCAATCGACCCTCTGGCTAGCAGCCTATTATTACTGCGTTTGATTTCAGTTCAGTCTCTGAATAATGGTAAGAATTCAGATGAAATTTAGTATTGTAGGAAAAAATTGTGATCTCATTTACAGGCATCTTCACTGTCGGTGGAAGCTTGTCATTGTTTATTGGGACAGTTCGAGCTGGGCGAGTCCTCCATGGAGCTGTTCTGAGGAACATTGTTGCCTCTCCTATGTCCTTCTTTGATGCCACACCTATTGGGAGAATCTTGAACAGATTCGGCAAAGATATAGATGTTTTAGACACTATCATAGCCCATAACTTCTCAATGTGGTTACAGTGTGTGTTTAGAGTGATAAGTGTGCCTGTTATCATAGGATATAGCACACCTTTGTTTCTAACAGTGTGCCTTCCTCTAGGCATATTTTATTTTGTTATACAGGTTAGTAAAGTGTTTGAAGTAAACTTACAAACTTATTTGGTGTTCATATTTTTCACCTGTTCATATGTTCTGAAAATACATTCCATGAAATAATTCCCAATTTTGTTTAAAACTTACTAACAAACAGTTTTCAGCTTCTACCGACAGGTGGAGGTGATACTAATGCCATTAAAGTAGGTACATATATATAATGGACATATAATTATATGGTAGAGGTGCATTTTTCTAAAGTGCTGTTCTGAAGGAAGATAAAGTATCACTAACAGAGAGAAAACCATGTCTTTTATGAATGCTTACAATTATGTTTCTGGCTTACAATTCCCCTTAAAACTAATCAGCCATTGCTTTTCTCTAATCAGAAATAATTGTCCAACCCCTGGTACTTTGCTTTACAGTTAGTTCATCATATAATTTTGGCATGCACATCATCCAGAAAAAAATCCCTGCCCCTTATGCTTTATACCTGTCCAGATAATGACATAACAATGCCCAAATATGCCTTAAATTAACAGGAATTGTTCAGCTTTCTATGTGTCCCATGTCATTCCCTTTCAGTTAGAGAGCCTCCCAAAAGTGGCATAGTATTCACAGTGTTGATACATCTTGTCTTCCTCACACGGAGTCATCAATTAAAAGGTCTGGACAGCCATGCACATTTAGTTTATTCACATGATTGTAACCAGTGAGAAATTGACATGGTTTTCCCTCTGTTTCAGGTGCTCTCGAAGCTGTAGCAGCTTTTTCAATGGCTATCTGTGGGATAAAGGCCTCTACTGTGTTCTTTTATAAACTATTCCATAATATCATATGCCAACCAATGTGTTTCTTTGACACTAATCCAAAGGGACGTATTCTGAATCGTGCATCAGAAGACATTGCAGAACTTGACTATGTAGTGCCATTTACATTCCGTTCCATGATAAACCTCATATTGAAGATGATCTCAACTCTAGGTGTGATAGCAGGAGCTATGCCATTGTTCATTACTTGTGTTCCACCATTAGCTGTGATATATTATTTTGTTCAGGTACATGCTGCTTATCCCATTGCTTTATCATCTTTAAACTTGTAGTTAATCAGAGATTGTTCCATAGAACCACTTCTTAATTAATGCTCATATTGCATTTGCATCATACCTGCGAAAATTCCTCATGCAATCAGAAGGACAAAACTTTATAGCCCAAGGGTTAACCACTGTCACCTTCAGAACTATTATCTCTACTGATTCATCTTATGGTTCTTCTTTCAAGTCTTTCAAGCTATGAAATATGACAAATTAAAGTATTTCTGGTATCTGGTAAGGTACATATATTTTGCTCAGGTTTGACCATAAATCATAAGAATCATGGCATATTCATTAGGATATATCCCTATTTACAATGCTGATAACATCTGCTTGACCATCATCCCTTAACTGAACTGTTTAGAGTAAAGAAATTATTAGGGTCTTGTTGGTATATTGAAATAAAAATACAACTGAGATCCTTTAACAGCAGTGAACAGAACATATTAATGAGAAAGGGGATGGGCCATACCGCGGTTTTGGCTACTAAAGCCTCTTCAGTGACCCTATAGATTTGGCAACATGGAGCCAAAGTGAATTACTCCAAAAGTATGGTCAGCATTTTTGACTGTTGTGCAGATTGATGATACTATACTCGACTATGCATTTTGTGCCTTTAAGAGGTTGACCATTCTCTTGACCATCTAGGATAGAGAAATATGCGGGTTTAGGTCATCGGGAAAAAAAAACATACCCATTTGCATGTAACATGTATTATATTTGCAAGTTTGTCATCATCATATCATTAGAATTTCTGCTTTATGCTTCATCAAATACCAAGATCAAACTATTTTCTAAGCATAAATAGTATCATCTGAAAAGATATCCAACTGGCATCATAAAGATAGAATAGTTTGTATTTCTATATGCCAAATGAAAAGAAGAAAACAAAAAACAAAGTTGAAATCCTGCTGTATCCCCTTTATACTCAGATATTTCAATATCATACTGGATAGGTGGCTTTGGGAAACACTCAAAACAGTAATCAAGAATTTGGTATTTGCCAAGGAAAAGTAATTCAAAACACTCCAGTTGTTAAATGCTTAATCATCATCTGTTGCCACCTATCTGATGTGATAATTTCAATGTTATGAATTCCCGAGGTCATCTGCTATACATCACACACATTCAGAACTTGTTTGTTCGAATGATTTGTATATTTAATCACTTTTGTCTGAGTTATTATAAACACAAAGAATCCCTAGAAATTGGCATATGACCTCAGGAATGTATTATTCTGATGATGTGTGTCTTTAATCATTTTTAAAATGATGATTTAAAAAAAGAGTAAATATATAAGAAAATAAATAAATAAGAAATATATTCACTCTTTGAGTGTTAATACATAATCAATAAACAGAATTGTAATTTATTTAAGTTCTTATTAAAAATCATAATTTCAACATTTTGTCAACTTAATGTTTAGTCAATATGCAAAATACTGTTAAAGGACCATGATTAAAATTTAAAAGTTTCTTCTTTTTTGGACAGATATATGTACCATGAAAACCAACATTACTCATAGGTCAGATTGCTTTTAGCTGAAAAGCAGTTAGATCTGGTCTGCTCTGTTTTCCACTACATCTAAATTTTCAAAGGATTTCTACTCAAGCTGTCCAAAATTTTAGGATTTTTATTGTTCATTGATATATGAGCCGCCACGTGGGAAAACCAACAATCTGCATAGGCAAAAACAAAGGCGCAGATCAGCTTCGCAGTTATGCGAAGCTGATCAGCGTCTTTGTTTTTGCTACACAGATAGTACAATCCCTCTTCTCTTCATAAATCCAAAATTTCCAGCCTCTAACCATCTTCTGTGACTGTACAGCCCGGTTTGTGTTGGACCTGGTCGGAACCAAAATTGTTGGTTTTCTCACGCACAGGCTCAATTATAATACTGTAATCCCTTATGTGTGTCTATATCCACCTTTTTACAGAGATTTTATGTTGCCACATCTAGACAGTTGAAGCGTCTAGAGTCTGTGAGCAGGTCTCCTATATACTCCCATTTCGGTGAGACAGTGATGGGAGCGCCCACAGTGAGGGCCTATCAGCAACAGGAGAGGTTTATAGCCACCTCGGCTAATAAAGTCGATGAGAATCTAGTCTGTCATTATCCTACACTTATATCTAATAGGTCAGTATGTAATGATGAAGTGGCTGAGTCTTGAAATTTTGCAATACTTCTTAGGTGGAGACCCAGATTTAACTAAAAAATAAGAACTTTTTGGCAACACCCCCTCAGGTAAATCAAATGGTACTGTATATGCTGTCTCCCATGTCATTTGAATACCATAGAATGCAGTAATTCTGCTGTGGTCTGAGTATATTGACAGTTGTATCATGTCTCATGCAACAGCCATATCACTGGTTTCAGATATTTTGCAACAGTTGATATGCTCGGACAGCACCAATTTATTTACCCCTGTGCACCTGTCTGTCTGTAAATTTGCAATCAGTTTGGTATACAGACTTGGTGGCATATGTCTAGTAAAACATCATTGAGTAGATGATCAGACTAATCAAGATCTTTGTTGGGTAAATTATAGCTCAAACTTAGATTTTCCACTCTGTTGTTGTTTTGTTTAACATAAGAGCTTAATGTTATTCCTGATTACAGATGGTTAGCTGTCCGTCTGGAGTTTGTTGGTAACTGTATAGTGTTCTTTGCTGCCTTGTTTGCCGTCATTGCCAGAGATTCCCTTTCTCCCGGTATAGTAGGACTCTCCATATCATATGCCCTTAATGTAAGTACATGTACCAGTTCAGTTGTTCGATTACTTACTGACTGTTCCCCAATAATTGAGATAGGTCCACATGTTCTTATTTAACATTATTAAAAAATTACACACCAAAAAGTCCTTAAACTAAAGTTTCGCTGGCCCAGGACAGTTTGGCCAGGACAACTGCTTTTAATTAATCAAATTTTGTTACCAACATCAGTTAATTATATTCCTTAATTATATTTGTTCATTCATATATATTTACATTTTTATTGCAATCGCCCTAGATGAAAGTATCTTTCTTGATGTTCTTCATTTCCCAATGAAAAACATTAAGTCACCTGATCTAGAGGCCACGCCTATGGGCGGGGCGACGTCAAAACCCGTCCAGTGACGTTGTTTGTTTACTCTTGTTGTCGTGACGTTGGTCACGTATCGCCATGATGTTAGGTGCGAAAATTTGACGTTTTGGCTGTTCCAACGATACGTTAAGTCGGATTTAATATAAAATAACATGAGGCTGAACCGTGATATGCGCAATTAAAATTCGACACTTGATTGATAATATAAAATGTAAATATAAGTATTGAAATTCAGATTTTAGCTTTCACTGGATGATGAAAAACATTAGCTGTTTTAATGTCTCCGAGAAGCCCTTCGGGCTTCACAGACATTAAAACAGCCTAATGTTTTTCATCATCCAGTGAAAGCAAAAATCTGAATTTCAATCCTTAAATGAAGTCAAGATTCACATTTTGATAATTTAATCATGGTTTTAACAGGTAACCCAAACCCTTAATTGGATGGTGAGGATGACAACAGAGTTAGAAACTAACATTGTTGCTGTAGAGAGAGTGAAGGAATACTCTGAAACACCAACAGAGGTGAGTTTACAGCAGATCAGAGTATCAATTTATATGCTTAGCAATTAAGTGAAATTTATGATGTTTATGAGCTCTTTTCGCTGTTTACCCGACAAACATATGCATGTATGCACTTAGCTAAGACACTGCTAATTTTCTTTAATACAATTTCTACTATTTATAGGCTGACTGGATTGTTGAAGGCAAGAGACCTGGTGCTAAGTGGCCAGAGAATGGAGTTGTAAAGTTTGATAATTATGGAACGAGATATAGACCTGATCTGGATCTTGTTATCAAGGGCATAGACTGTACCATCAGTCCTGGAGAGAAGGTAAGAAATTTTCAGATAAACAAATTGGGGCTACTTGAAAGCCCTTCACTTAAATCGTGATGTCCATGTGGCCTGATTTTAAACATGGGGTAAAGCTTACTTTTACATCTATGTTAAAGTGGTGGTCTCTGTAATCTGCTTCAGTTAAAGGATACCATGTAGTATTGCAAACCAATCAAATGCCCCAGGCATATATCACTAGCCCAATGAAGGCAGGCATTCCATGATACTTGTAATGCAATGAGAACTGCTGCCAACTGTCAAAAATCTATTAGTGTTGCAACAAGTGTAATATCTTAAGTTTTTGCAGAGACATAAGAAAATCATACAGGAAAAAGAAAGAAAAGATAAGACAGAAAAATATCCGGAGCATCTGATAAATTCTTTTCTCTTCATTTTCAGGTTGGGATCGTCGGTCGTACAGGTGCAGGGAAATCATCCCTGACCTTGGCCTTGTTTAGAATCATAGAGCCAGCATTAGGGCGAATCATTATAGATAATGTGGATATAGGAACTATAGGACTACATGATCTCAGATCTAAACTTACCATCATACCACAGGTGGGTTATTTATTGGGCTAATAGGAGTAGGGAAATCATATCAACATTGGCCTTACTCAGGATCATAGAGCCTGCACTGGGCAGAATCATCATAGATAATGTGGATATAGGAACTGTAGGACTTCATGAAATCAAATCTGAATTAACCATCATACCACGTGAAGGTTATTTTCTGACTGACAGGAGAAGGGAAATCATATCGACATTGGCCTTGTTCAGGATATTATTATAGACATACATGTGATTTTTTTTTTTTTTTTTTTTTTTTTAATTCAGTTTTACGTCCCTATCAAGATTATTTCAGCTCATATGAGACGGGCCAGTCAGTAGGTGGGATACATGTGATACATCTGGGAAGCCAAATAGGGAGATTTACTTTTCAAAATAGGGAGAATGATAAAACAAAGAAGGAAATTCTTGATTTCAAATAGGGAGATCTGAAATTTGAAATAGGGAGATGTATAAGTTATATAGGGAAATTTTGAAATTCCAAATAGGGAGATTTGCTCAAAAGTAGGGAGATCCCTCCGAAATAGGGAGATATCACATGTATGTTATAGAGCCTATGATATAGATTAAGATAATGTGGATATTGGAACTACAGGACTAGATGCAATCAGATCTTAACTAACCTCAGATAGTTTATTGACTGGGCTTGCAGGTGGGGGAAAATCGTATTTGACATATGCCTTGTTCAGAATCATAGAACTGGCATGAGGGAGATAATGTTTGTAAAGTATCTATAAAGGAAACTTGATCTCATATCTAAACTCAACTAGGGATATCATTGGGCTTACATCCACAGTGAAATACTCCCTGCTTTGGCCTTTTTCAGGATCATAGTCTTGTCTTAAGGATGTATGTTAAAAAAGTTGACTTGAAACAGTATAGAAAATACTTGACAGATGCCTAGAATTATCTGACACTTGTTTTCATTATATTCACTTGTTTTTGTTGAGAATCATTCATTGCTGCTTAAAGGAGGCATGCACCCTAGGCTTCCTATTTAGACCAAAGTTAAGACTTGCCAGAGGCTCCAAGCTTGATTATCTCATTTATTTATACAGCTCTTATTTTGACAAGGCTTTAACATAGCATTCGTTGTGTATTGTAGGAGCCAGTTTTATTCTCTGGTGACCTTAGGATGAACCTTGACCCCTTTGATGAATACTCAGATGACGCAGTATGGGAAGCCCTGGAACATGCACATTTAAAAACATTTGTGGCTGGTCTACAAAAAGGATTGCAGCATGAGTGTACTGAAGGAGGAGAAAACCTCAGGTATGTATTTTTTTAATTTTTTAGCTCACCTGAGCCGTCAGGCTCACAAGGTGAGCTTATAGGATGGCCATGATCCGGCGTCCGTCCGTCCGTCCGTCGTCCGTCGTCCGTCCGTCGTCCACCATTTTCAAAGATCTTCTTCTCTGAAACCGCTTGGCCAATCAAAGCCAAATTTTACATGAAGCATCTATTGGAAGGGGGAACCAATGTGTATATAAATAATCCAGGTCACATGACCAAGATGGCCGCCATGCCCATATATGGTAAAAACCCTTCAAAAATCTTCTTCTCCGGAACCACTGGACCGATTTCAACCAAACTTGGCATGAAGCATCGATGACTCAAGTACTACAATGTGTATATAAATCATGACCTTGCGGTGACCTTGACCTATTTTACGGCAAGGTCAACATAGGTCGCCTTTGCATTTGAATGGGAAAAATTGTTAAATTGTCATTTAAAGGAAAAATCTTGCAGAAAATGAGCAGTAGGACTGAATATTAATGATTCTGAAAAAAAATGGGCACCAGGGGCTCATCCGCCCCCACCCCGGGGCAATATACATGTATATTATCATAATATTCAAACATCTTCTTCTCTGAAACCGCTTGGCCAATCAAAGCCAAATTTTACATGAAGCATCTATGGGAAGGGGGAACCAATGTGTATATAAATAATCCAGGTCACATGACCAAGATGGCCGCCATGCCCATATATGGTAAAAACCCTTCAAAAATCTTCTTCTCCAGAACAGGTGGACCGATTTCAACAAAACTTGGCATGAAGCATTGATGGCTCAAGCACTACAATGTGTATATAATTCATGACCTTTTCATGACCTTGACCTATTTTACGGCAAGGTCAACATAGGTCGCCAATGCATTTGAATGGGGAAAACTTTTAAAATGTAATTTAAAGTGAAAGTCTTGCAGGAAATGGGAAGTAGGACTGAAAATTAATGATTCTGAAAAAAATTGGACCCCAGGGGCTCATGTGCCCCCACCCCGAGGCAATATACATGTATATTTCCATAATATATATTCAAACCTCTTCTCCTGAAATCGCTTGGCCAATCAAAGCCAAATTTTATGTGAAGCATCTATAGAATTGAGGAATCAATGTGTATATAAATAATCTAGGTCACATGACAAAGATGGCCGCCATGCCCATATATGGTAAAAACCCATCAAAAATCTTCTTCTCTGAAACCAATAGACTGATTTCAAGGAAACTTGGCGTGAAGCATCGATGGCTAAAGTACTCCAATGTATATATAAATCATGACCCTGTGATGACCTTGACCAAGTTTATGGCAAGGTCAACATGGGTTGCCTATGCATTTGAATTGGGAAAACTGTTAAAATGTCATTTGAAGAGAAAAGCCAGCAGGAAATTGGCAAATGGACAGAATATTGAAGATTCTGAAAAAAGAAAATGGCCCAAGGGCTTCATCTGCCCCTGCACTGGAGTAAAATACCATAATATTCAAACATGTTTATTGGTATATGCAGCAGATCTCAGGTGAGCGTTTACAGGACCATTGGTCCTCTGGTTTTAATTCAGTTTAACGTCCCTTTCAAGATTATTTCAGCTCATATGAGATGGGCCAATCAGTAGGTGGGGCGAAAACGGGAGAACCCCGAGAAAAACCACCTGACACACCCACAAGCAGAACTTGGCTTGTCTCACATGTGGCCAGAGCAGGGCTCGAACCCACACCAGACACGGCGGTGAGATGATCGAGTGGTTAAGAAATAGCGCTCTTAACCTCTCAGCCACGGGGGCCGCCATGTATTTTGTCTTCAGTGGCACCTATTAACAAGGATTAATGGTGACAAGGGACTAGAGACCCAGGAACATTTGTGACTGTTCTGCTGAAGGGGCTGCAGCATAAGTGTTCTAAGGGTGGAAAAAATATAGTGTAACATCAAGCATTTGATATTAATGAGGCTGTAAGGTAGCTTTTGTAATAAAGTTTTGTTTGAAGAGAACACAAAGTTGTCCATATTTTTTTCTGAACAAATATGCTTTTGCATTTTCAGACATAGCTTTTTTTAGTTATAAAGACAAAATATTATTGCATTTTCAGACATACCTTTTAGAAAGACAAAATATTGTTAAAATAATCTGAATAGAAGCCTTTGCAAATTTAGTTACCAATTCCAATAGCCCAGAACATAACAATATGAGCAAGAGTTAATAAATTTCTGTTACAGTGTTGGACAGAGACAGCTGGTGTGTTTAGCTCGAGCCTTGTTAAGGAAGACAAAGATCCTGATCCTAGATGAGGCTACGGCTGCCGTGGATCTTGAGACAGATGATCTTATACAGAAAACTATACGAACTGAGTTTAAAGATGCGACTGTCCTCACTATAGCTCATAGGCTGAATACTATCATGGATTATACAAGGTAAGATGATGATATTTTCATTGGCAGAAATCAGATCTTGTTTAGTGTCAAAGTTGTTAAGTCTGGATTTGTCTTCTTGCCATGATGACTTTGAAAAACAATCTGATACAAAAAAACTATACAAAGTGAGTTTAAAGATGCCACTGTCCTCAGTTTAGCTCATGGGCTCATTAATATCATGGATTATACTTGGTGAAATTCTGACATTTTCTTGAGAAATCTCATACAGAAAACTATAAAAACAGAGTTTAAAGATGCCACTGTCTCTCTATAGCTCATAGGTTGAATCTTAATTGTTTACTTAGGTAGGATACATTTCAGTACATTTTGCATATCACTGTGTCTCTCAATGTACAGTAAAAGCCCCATAAAATTGAGATGGCACCGAAAGATGACAATAGCCTTTGAATGGGATTTTAAGTAGCAAATTAAACTAATGAATAAACAAGCAGTATTTTAAAATGTCTGAGAATCACCAAATAATTCGCGATATGAGAAAACCAACAATGTTGAAAACCAACAATGTGGTTTTCAAACAGATCTGACACAAACTGAGCTGTACAAGCTCAGATGGCTAGAGGATGGAAATTTTAGAATAAGAAAGCAAAGAAATTGTACTATCCGTGTAGCGAAAACAATGTCGCTGATCAGCTTCTCAGTTACTAGACTCATGATGCTGCTTGAATCTTTTTTCAGAGTCATGGTTCTAGATCAAGGAAATATCAAGGAATTTGAGAGCCCAGACAACTTACTCAAGGATGAACTAAGTATATTCTACGGCATGGCCAAAGATGCAGGCCTTGTATCATAATAGAACTCAGTATATTCTACAGCATGGCCAAAGATGCAGGCCTTGTATCATAATAGAACTCAGTATATTCTACGGCATGGCCAAAGATGCAGGCCTTGTATCATAATAGAACTCAGTATATTCTACAGCATGGCCAAAGATGCAGGCCTTGTATCATAATAGAACTCAGTATATTCTACAGCATGGCCAAAGATGCAGGCCTTGTATCATAATAGAACTCAGTATATTCTACAGCATGGCCAAAGATGCAGGCCTTGTATCATAATAGAACTCAGTATATTCTACAGCATGGCCAAAGATGCAGGCCTTGTATCATAATAGAACTCAGTATATTCTACAGCATGGCCAAAGATGCAGGCCTTGTATCATAATAGAACTCAGTATATTCTACAGCATGGCCAAAGATGCAGGCCTTGTATCATAATAGAACTCAGTATATTCTACAGCATGGCCAAAGATGCAGGCCTTGTATCATAATAGAACTCAGTATATTCTACAGCATGGCCAAAGATGCAGGCCTTGTATCATAATAGAACTCAGTATATTCTACAGCATGGCCAAAGATGCAGGCCTTGTATCATAATAGAACTCAGTATATTCTACGGCATGGCCAAAGATGCAGGCCTTGTATCATAATAGGAAAACAGGCGGAGGAACTATGCACCACAAATGTAGCTCGGATTATAGCAGGTCTGATAAATATTGAAGCAGAACCAAGATTGCAACTCATCCACCTCAGGCACATTTTTCATGAGAATTTTGTTATAAATGATTTCTCTGGCTATTATTTCCCTTCTGTCAATTCAAGACTGATGTACCCTAAGACGTGCTGGTGATCTGTCCTGTGAACAATGTAGTCAGGATAACTGACCACATAAAGCATGACACTAGCTTTTGATTTTCAAACAAAGACCCAAAGTTCTTGGTTGAGTCCATTGTGAGTCAATGGAGCCTAGTCCATAATGGATTCTTAAGTTGTTTCATTGGTTTGCCATGGTGCTACAGGTCAAAGTCAGTTAGTGTAGACTGACATAGTTGACCATTTGTTGTGACTTAGCTCACTTGATTGAAGAAAAACATTTGATTTATTTATACATATTTCTGTCAGCACATCTTTGACAAAGTCTGTGCATGTGTATCTGAAATTCAGTTTCAGCTTATCGAAAGCTTGATAAACACTTGAATTCTATTAAGTATTGGGAGTGAATTTCCAATATTTCTCACTTTCCAAGCATTTATATTGCTTTTCAAGTGTTTTGGTTGGCTGAAATGGAACTTCAGACACCCATGGTCTATGCTTAACAAATTCTACCAGAACCCATGTTTGTTATTTTTTGTTGAGTCATTTTGTGGCCTTGTATAGATATGTGTGCTGATTTTGGTCAAGATAATGATGCCTTTACATCAAGATAACATTTCCCTGTAATACATACCCCCTTATACCCCACTTTTATGTAGCAAAACTGGGGTTTGCAGGGGTTTACCTGTTTTTCTTATTTTTGCTCCAAAATATAGATTGTGGGTTCTCGTTAGAACAGCCTCTGCCAGGCGGTTCCAATGTGCACCCACATGGCAAAAATAAGAAAAATGTCAAAAATTACATAATGAAAATTTTCAATTTTAACAACTTCCAAGATAAATCTGTATAATACATGGATACATGGATGTGTTTTCTCAATGAAATTGATATGCCAGAGGACAGGATTGTACTGCCCTCTGCAGTTTAGTCTCAGAAATAAAGAAAATCATAAAGGTGTCCTTATTTGTTCACATGTTTCATATGCTTAATTGCAGTATTGTACCTCAAAGAAAGAGAATAGGGCCTCCATCAGGATAACATTTCCGTGTGATATATACCCCCTTATACCCCACTTTTATAAGCAAACTGAGGAATAGGGGTATACTTATTTTTGCTCCAAAACATAGATTATGGGTACTCGTTATAACGGCCTCGGTAAAATATAAAATTTTCAACTTAATATTTTTAATTTGTACAACTGAAGAAAAATCTGTGTATTACATGGGCATGTTTTTGTAATGTCAATGTATGAATTCTAGTTTAAGGTAGTAATTGCTATTTTACTTTGTTATCTATTGTTTGACAGTTTTACTTTTTGTTGCTTTTTACTAGCAACAGTTTTTAACGAGATGTACTGTATTTAACCATATTTTTACAAACTTTGAGCTAATACCTGACAAATATAGCTGTGATTTTGAGCCAACACAAAAGGGAAAGCACGAATCAGTTGGAGAATCCACAAAGTGATCTCAATTTTCATTATCTATATGAATAATTGTAAGAGCTTGAACTAATTATTAAGAGTATATAGAAATAAACAGGTCAGAAACTGGGTGGAATCCTCGACTAACATGACAAAGCCCTGGTTCTACAGAAGCTCAAATGATGCATTGAGTTTTTTTATTTAAAGAATCATGACTTTTTTTTCTCATAGCACTGAATTTTGATGAGGTAATCATGATAATGATTTTAATTTTCATTAACCATACAGTTTACTTGTGACAAGAAGAAAATGAATCATTTTCTGTTGTTTTTTGTTTTTATGCTTCGTTTGTGATCACTCAAAATGTTTTAAGTTAAACCAGTGGATTTGGCCAAAATTAAATAAACAAGAGAAAAGGGTAAAATAGTAAGGAGTGAATGTAAGTGAAATCCTTTAATATTGATATTGCAGACATATGCTCAGAGGCAAAAGTTTAGCCAGTGAAAATACATGTAAAATCCCATCAGGACTGTTTAAAACTCCTGGAAATAACCAGTTCTGAAGCTGTGAATAAAACCTAACATTAAAAACAAAAACAACTGAAAATATTATATGTGGTCTTGTCAGAGTACATAAACGATTTCTCTTCTTATTTTAAATCAAAAGTAGGTTATCTGCAAATTCTGACTTTTTGACCTGTTATTTCTCGAGGCCGAGGCTGAATTTTGCTAAGATTTTTTTCAGATTTTAGTTACTAGCTACAGCCTACATTCAACAACACTAAATAAAAGCACCGCCTTTTATCATTTATTGGGTAGCTTCAAAAAATATATTTTGCAAAAAAGCCAATAACTGTGTCAAAAGGTGAAACTTGTGCATTTTCTTGTTAAATTTAGACAGAAAGTGTCTTTGCAAATTTAACAAGCCGGAACAGCTAAGACAAGCAACAGTATAAAATAGTTGTGGGACTCGTCAAAGTTACTGACTAAACTTTATCCTCTGAGTATAATAGAAATAAAAAAAATTCAAGTGCTGGCCATTCATTCAAATAACCTTAAAAAGTAATTTGTTTTGTCAAAGCCAATATTTTGAATTGCTTAGGTTTTATGGTATGTGTGGGAAAATAATCAAGATTATTATTATTTTTTTGTTTTCAGATTTTCTGTTGTCATCTTTATGTGGTAGAAATGTTTTATTTATCAATCAAAATTAGGATGTTAGATGTAGTTTTACATTGAGTTGTTTAGCCAAAATATTTGGGCTTTACTTTTTAAATATGTTTTATTTAAAGAAACTCTTAGCCTGCAATATTTATGTTTTGTTTTATACACATACATGTATTTTCCAAGAAACTGAATTTCAATTTGACCTTTATTATTATGTTCATTGAATTTAGCTTGGTTTATATTTATGGAAGTCATTACATCCCTGCAAAATTGTCACACACTGACAAATGAGCTACCATACGGGAAAACCAACAACCTGCATATGCGAAAACAAAGACGCAGATCAGCTTCGCAGTAACCCCAAAGCTGATCAGCGCCTTTGTTTTCACTACATGGATAGTACACTTCCTCTTCTTAAATCCGAAATTTCAAGCTTCCAGCCTGCTTCTGTGATTGTACAGCCTGATTTATGTCGGACCTGTTCGGAAACCACATTGTTGGTTTCCCCACGAGGCAGCTCATATAAAATTTCTGCCTTGTTTTGAGTTACCTTCTCTAACAGTTTGTAGTAGCTGACTGAGTCCAAAATAAACAAAGGTTCTCTTTCCTCAGATAAAGTATTACAGCAAGAATCTCAAATGTCTGTCTCATTTCAAATTTTTTTTTAGAACACAATGCTTTTTGATCCAATGAAGAGGCAATAATAAATCTGATTTAATGAGCTTTTGTTTCTTAAAAATGCAACTAATGTGTAATGCTGAAGTAGAAAGGGAATCATGCAAGATGTGACAGCTTGATCGAAATCCATTAATCATCATGAGAAAAAGAAACTTATCATTTTTATATAAAACAGGAAAATCATACCATTATCAAGTTGCAGGGCTTTTAGTTTTAAGCCGGTCTGTCCAGAGATATTTTTACCCCACCCACTTCACAGATTTGATATCACCCTTACAACAATCACCCCTACATGTACATTTTAACACTTGTTTTGTTTTATGAATGTCCATATTTTTGCACCAGTTTTACAGTAGTTGTTCTAAAAATTGGAAGTAGAAAATAAAATGAAGGAAAATGCCAAGTATTCGGAGATGGATAGTACTGTTTATCCTGTTGGAATATTTGAATTTTTCTCCTGATTGAATATTGGTGAGAGAAATGAGATTTGTTGGTGCTTTTAGAAGGATTACTGTGATGAATTTTTACTGGTGCTAATGTTAATGTAAATGATTTAAGCTGCCTCGTGGGAAAACCAACAATGTGGTTTCCGAACATGTCCGACACAATCGAGCCTGTACAAGTACAGAAAAGAGCTAGAAGCATGAAATCTCGGATTTAAGTAGAAGAGGAATTGTACTATCTGAGTAGCGAAAACAAAGGCGCTGATCAGCTTCGCGGTTACCGCGAAGCTGGTCTGCGTCTTTGTTTTCGCCTATGCAGATTGTTGGTTTTCCCATGAGGCGGCTCATTTGTTTATGGCTCAACAACCTAGTCAACAACTTTTTATTCATGTTGGGACAGAGCCACCACTTCCTTTGAATTACCGAGCATGATGGGAAGCTTAAAGCGTCTTTCTCAAGGGCACAGCATAGGTACAATGTAGGTTATGAACACGGGGCTCAATGCGGTCTGATACTCTACCACTAGGCAACCATGCTCCCCTACTTTTAAGTTAAAGTCAGCATTGTGGATTGATGTATATTGGTAGATTTGATTAATATTTGATTGTGTACTAGATAGTTGTTAACGAATATTGAAATAGTGAACAATATTGAAATAAAAAGTTGTACATTTCCAGTTGTTTTGCATGTTTCTCAAGCCTCCGCGACATTTCGTCGAAAATTACATTTGTCGAAAATGTCCCCATGCCCAGACCTTTACCCTAACCCTAGTGGTTGGTGGCTCAAAATGTGGACCTATTATAGGCTAGTCTTCTTCGGAATAAATATCAAAATTTTGCGGTGAATATTTTTGAAGTTACATTTTTGACAAAATATTCGACGAAATGTCCTGCATCGGTTTCTCAATTCTATACCCCTATTGTTAAAACCCAGTCAAATACAACACATTTTCAAACTATCATTTCACAATAGTTTGCAATCATTCTATCAACTGACCATATGTCAATATGTCTAAAATGATGAAACACTATCAAAACAGGAATGATCACAACCAGCTGCAGGGCCTGGGTGGAGTAGTGGTTAATTAGGGCATATGGCAAGGTAGTGCTCACCCATCCAAGGTCGGTGGCTTGCCCTGGGTTCTCCAGATTCCTATACCACACCATCACATGCCATCTGAGTCTTCAAGAATGTGTACCATATATGTTCCATCAGCATTCTTTGCAAATGAAGTGAAATAATGTCTTCCATTTTCTGCGAATTTTCCACACAAAATGTGCCAAAAGAACATATTTGCTTTATATGAATCAAGCTTGCATCAACCAAAAACAAAGATGGCTAGCATAACAGAAGCAGATGGAATAAACAATGCTAGATAGATCACAACAGAGCTGCCTTGGATTGGTTAGGAAGAAACTACTGGAGATTATAATTCTGTGGGGCCCTATTCTACGCCCTTAATCTGCTGTGATTTAATAACTAGAATTTTTATGGAAATCTCGGCTTGTTCATGAAGCTTCACAGAAAACTTTGATAAGCGGCAGTAGGGACAATATCACCAACTCAGAAATACTGGACTGTTTTGCCAGACATCGCAACCGTAAACGTTATCAAACTTTTATTGTGTTTTTATTTAGGGGTTGATGTTTAAAAAATAACTTTACTGTCAGGCAATCTTTGTATAAGTGATGTTAAACCTCTAATAGGTGAAGTCAGTTTTGGACAATAAAAAGTGATTTTCACTTAACATTAGTGAAAAATGTCTTGTGTATTCTAAAGAACAGTATAGTGCAATTTCTTTGACCATGCCGACTGCTGTACCTCTTCACGTAGTGTATTTGTTATGGGAAGGTCAGAGGTCAAGAAATTGCACTATAAATATTTGAATGATCAGATGAAAGGAGCAAATCAAAAAAGAACACTGCTCTTTGATCTGGTTTTACTTATTTTGTCTACACATTGATAGAGTTTTTAACAGAAAACAAAGTAAAGTCCAATGAACAGTACTATTAACACAGATATTACAAGAAGACACATTAGTTGTCACGATTATTATAAAATAACACTATATTATTACATAAATTGAACAGATAATATCCCTTAACTCCTATTTGAACAATGTTCAGTTAGTACAGGACTTGATTGGAAGACCCAAAAACCGGCATTGGTTTTTCTCATGATTTTTTCATTTGGTGTACATATGATTTTGCATTAAACAACTGACTATGTTGTTGTTGGTTGATTTGGTGCTTAACGTCCCACCAACAGCTATGGTCATACGAAGACAGGACGTCAGTTTAAAGTCTCATCACAGACATGGGGAAAGCCAGGGATCAAACCTGTGACCCCTGGTTTATGAGTGACTTAACAACTGAGCCACAAAGGCTTCTTTGATCTATTGCAACTTTTGTAGAAAAAGCTGCTGTATGGCCCAGTATTTCAATCTATTCATGATCACTGTTTTTAGCTCATCTGAGCCGAAGGCTCACAAGGTGAGCTTATAGGATGGCCATGATCCGGCGTCCATCCGTCCGTCTGTCGGCGTCCACAATTTCAAAGATCTTCTTCTCTGAAACCGCTTGGCCGAACTAGTTGAAATTTTATGTGGAGCCTCTTTGGGTAGTGGCATTTCAAGTTTGATCGCGAAATTTAGGTCACATGACCAAGATGGCCGCCACACCCATATATGGTAAAAACACTTCAAAAATCTTCTTCTCCAGAACCGGCTGGCCGATTTCCACGAAACTTGGTATGTAGCATCGGGGACTTCAGCCCATCATAGTTTGATAAAATGATGACCCTTGGACGACCTTGACCTATTTTACGGCAAGGTCAAATTTGGAAACATAGGCTTTTACATGGGAAAAAGTGAAAACTATGGATTTTTTGAAAACTATTGCAGCCTGAGGCCTGAAAAGTGGTAGATGCAAACAACTAATGGAGTAGATGAAGGTATGTGATTAATATAGGTCAAGGTCATCTCTTGACCTTGGCCAGTCTGTTGTCCATACACACTTCTCAAAGATCTTCTCCTCTGAAACTGCGCGGCCAATCAAAGTGAAATTTTATGTGGAGCATCCATGGGTAGGGGAGACGAAAGTTTGATTGCGAAATCCAGGTCACATGACCAAGATGGCCGCCACGCCCATATATGGTAAAAACCACTCAAAAATCTTCTTCTCCAGAACCGGCTGGCCGATTTCCACGAAACTTGGTATGTAGCATTGGGGACCTCAGCCCATCATAGTTTGATAAAATGATGACCCTTGGATGACCTTGACCTATTTTACGGCAAGGTCAAATTTGGAAACATAGGCTTTTACATGGGAAAAAGTGAAAACTATGGATTTTTTGAAAACTATTGCAGCCTGAGGCCTGAAAAGTGGTAGATGCAAACAACTAATGGAGTAGATGAAGGTATGTGATTAATATAGGTCAAGGTCATCTCTTGACCTTGGCCAGTCTGTTGTCCATACACACTTTTCAAAGATCTTCTCTGAAACTGCTTGGCCAATCAAAGTGAAATTTTAGGTGGAGCCTCCTTGGGTAGTGGCATTTCAAGTTTGATCACGAAATCCAGGTCACATGACCAAGATGGCCGCCACGCCCATATATGGTAAAAACACTTCAAAAATCTTCTTCTCCAGAACCGGTGGGCCGATTACCACGAAACTTGGTATGTAGCATCGGGGACTTCAGCCCATCATAGTTTGATAAAATGATGACCCTTGGATGACCCTGACCTATTTTACGGCAAGGTCAAATTTGGAAACATAGGCTTTTACATAGGAAAAAGTGAAAACTATGGATTTTTTGTAAACTATTGCAGCCTGAGGCCTGAAAAGTGGTAGATGCAAACAACTAATGGAGTAGATGAAGGTATGTGATTAATATAGGTCAAGGTCATCTCTTGACCTTGGCCAGTCTGTTGTCCATACACACTTTACAAAGATCTTCTTCTCTGAAACTGCGCTGCCAATCAAAGTGAAATTTTATGTTGAGCATCCATGGGTAGGGGAGACGAAAGTTTGATCGCGAAATCCAGGTCACATGACCAAGATGGCCGCCACGCCCATATATGGTAAAAACCACTCAAAAATCTTCTTTTCCAGAACCGGTGGGCCGATTTCCACGAAACTTGGTATGTAGCATCAAGGACCTCAGCCCATCATAGTTTGATAAAATGATGACCCTTGGATGACCTTGACCTATTTTACGGCAAGGTCAAATTTGGAAACATAGGCTTTTACATAGGAAAAAGTAAAAACTATGGAATTTTTTGAAAACTGTTGCAGCCTGAGGCCTGAAAAGTGGTAGATGCAAACAACTAATGGAGTAGATGAAGGTATGTGATTAATATAGGTCAAGGTCATCTCTTGACCTTGGCCAGTCTGTTGTCCATACACAGTTTTCAAAGATCTTCTCTGAAACTGCGCGGCCAATCAAAGTGAAATTTTATGTCGAGCATCCATGGGTAGGGGAGACGAAAGTTTGATCACGAAATCCAGGTCACATGACCAAGATGGCCGCCACGCCCATATATGGTTAAAACCACTCAAAAATCTTCTTCTCCAGAACCGGTGGGCCGATTTCCACAAAAATTTGTATGTAGCATTGGGGACCTCAGCCCATCATAGTTTGATAAAATGATGACCCTTGGATGACCCTGGCCTATTTTACGGCAAGGTCAAATTTGGAAACATAGGCTTTTACATAGGAAGAAGTGAAAACTATGGATTTTTTGAAAACTATTGCAGCCTGAGGCCTGAAAAGTGGTAGATGCTAACAACTAATGGAGTAGATGAAGGTATGTGATTAATATAGGTCAAGGTCATCTCTTTGCCTTGGCCAGTCTGTTGTCCATACACACTTTTCAAAGATCTTCTTCTCTGAAACTGCTCGGCAAATCAAAGTGAAATTTTATGTGGAGCATCCATGGGTAGGGGAGACGAAAGTTTGATCGCGAAATCCAGGTCATATGACCAAGATGGCCGCCACGCCCATATATGGTAAAAACCTTTCAAAAATCTTCTTCTCCAGAACCCGCAGGCCAATTTTCATGAAACTTGGTATGTAGCATTTGGGACTCCAGCCCATCATAGTTTGTTGAAATGATGACCCTATGATGACCTTGACCTATTTTACGGCAAGGTCAATTTTGGAAACATAGGCTTTCACATGGGAAAAGGCGAAAACAAACTGTTGCAGCCTGAGACCTGACAGTTGCTAGATGCAGACAACTAATGGAGTCAATGAAGGTAAGTAATTAATGAAGGCCAAGGTCATGTCTTGACCTTGGCCCTAGGTCATTTAAATATCAAAATTAAAATTATGGTTTTCTCAGAAATCACTGGGTTTGGAAACTATTGCAGCCTGAGACCTGAAACTTTGCAGATGCAGACAACTTATGAAGTCAATCAAGGTGTGTGAGTATTCAAGGTCAAGGTCATTTCATTATGACTTGATACTCCAAGATCAGGCTTCAGGTGAGCGTTCTCAGGACCAATGGTCCTCTGGTTTAATGATTCTGTTATAAATGAGCCGCCTCATGGGAAAACCAACAATTTGCATATACGAAAACAAAGGCGCAGATCAGCTTCGCGGTAACCGCGAAGCTGATCAGCACCTTTGTTTTCGCTACTCAGATAGTGCAATTCCTCTTCTACTTAAATCCGAAATTTCAAGCTTCTAGCTCTTTTCTATGCTTGTACAGGCCGGTTTGTGTCGGACCTGTTCGGAAACCAAATTGTTGGTTTTCCCACGAGACGGCTCAAATCTTTCATCGGCAGCCCCCGTGGCCGAGCGGTTAAGAGCGCTGTTTCTTAATCACTCGATCATATCACGGCTGAGTCTGGTGTGGGTTCGAGCCCCACTCTGGCCACATGTGAGACAAGCCAAGTTCTGCTTGCGGGTGTGTCAGGTGTTTTTTCTCGGGGTTCTCTCGTTTTCGCCCCAACTACTGATTGGCCTGTCTCATATGAGCTAAAATAACCTTGAAAGGGACGTAAAACTGAATAAAAAAAAAATAAAAAATAAAAAAAAACAAATAAAAAATAAATAAATCTTTCATCTAAATTTAGGATCAACTTTTCAAATTAAAGTGACAACTTCAGAGAAGAAAAATCATTTGACAGACTACAGCCCAGCTCGATTTGTCAAAAGTTTGTACAAGTTCAACCTCATTATAACGCATTTCATTACAATGTCATTTTCAATACAACACGGCCATGTCATGGCTCCCAAAATGAATATTTTGCTATATGTCTATCGCAAGTAAACTCATTATAACACAGTTTCACTATAACACAGACTGTTGCTATGGACCCCAAAGATAGCATTATAATGAGGTTGACCTGTATTGCCAACAATTGAGTCCTCCGTAAAACCACCCATCATCAATATTCATTTTTATATTGACCATTCAAATCTGCACATTAGCTAACGGTCAATGACGGTTAGACAACACGTGGGTTAGACAAACAAACCAACATGTGCTTTTTACAGGTAAATATAGGTGCAAAAACACAATGTTTGTCTAAGGAAATAGGGGTGGGCGTGGCTATACCTTGCTGGCGGAGGAGTCAATTGTTTATTCACATTCAGATACAGCCAACCCTTTATAGATATTGACCAGTACCATGGGAGTTAGTATTGCTCTAGGATACAACTCGGCACAGGTGGTGATCTAAGCCAGGACTTCTTGATTCAGAATTTCTCACAAGCTGAGCTGAAGATAGGGATTCCTGTCAGTCCAAAGTTTCTAGAAGAAGCTATTGATTATGGTGTAACTCACTCATTGGGTTTTCTGACAGACTGTTGACTGAGCATGAAATCTGTCATAGCTGCTTAATATGGTGGCCCTGAAGCCTTCAACATGCTTGCCCAAAGTGCAAAACATCTTTCTCACATCATAAGAAAATCTGATTTTTACATATGCCAAAAAAAAGTAACTGCAGAGCTGATCAGTGCCTTTGTTTTCGCATCAAAGTTAGTACAATCCATCATCTAAAATCTGTTATTTCGTGCTTCTAGCTTTCTTCTGTGACTGTACAGAACTGATTGTGTCTGACCTGGTTGTAAACCTCAAAGACAGGTTTTTCTTGTGATGCTGCCCATTTGTCACACATTACATGTACATTTGTTATGGCACTCTGAGTTTTTGATGTCCTTCCGTATCCTCATGGCTACACAGCTGAGCCAGCTCCTACTGGTTAACATCTCACCTACTATCTCCCACATGTCTGTAAGGGGACTGTAACATTCTATAGTATCATGGTATCTGGAAACAGAGGTTGTACATTGACATGATAGAGTGCAAAACTATCAACCGAACCAGATACAATCTACTTATGAGCCTGTGGGTGAGAAAACCAACAATTTGGGTTACGACCAGGTCCGACACAAGCTGGGCTGTACAGTCACAGAAGATGATTAGAGGCTGAAAATTTAGGATTTAGAAAGTAGATGAATTGAACTATCCGTGTAGCAAAAACAAAGGCGCTGATGATCTGCGCCTTTGTTTTCGCCTAAGCAGATCGTTGGTTTTCCCATGTGGCGGCTCTTATATTATCAGGTTATCATGAAATACATGTACGTTCTGTAACCATTATTCTTAAAGTGAATTCTCTTGTATTTTATTTTCACTTTGGTCAAGAATACTTTTCAGCATAAAAATTTTATTTGTATACCAATTTTCATCTTTGATGATTTTAGAAGGCATATTTAAAGGATGAGCTCTTATTTTGCTTGCGGTGTATCAAAACAATGCTGTATGCAAAAAAGCTGTTACCAATGGAAGACATTATAATTTAGATAGATTCCAATTAAGATTAACAATTCTGAAAGTTACAGTAAACTAACCTATCCCATCCCTCCTCCCCACCACACACATAGATCTTGTTCCCTATAATAGCTACACCAGGGCGGTATCGTCTCTCTATCATCGTAGACTTCTGTATCCACTCGTTAGTGTCAGGGTTGTAACACTCCACCTTGTTGGTATTCTCAGTAGACGCATGCCACCCACCTGATAAAATGTTATATGCAGGTGCAATAAAATTCACATTGGATGTATGTTCTTCTAATCTAGCAGTGACACAATCAATTTATTGATACCTGTAAAACTCATGTTATATATATTTAATTAAACTGTATGTACACTTTGGGATAAATCTTTTACTGCTAGAAAATGTTCATCTTCATACAATGCACCAGTCATAGTGACCCACTGTGACTATGACAGCAGGGCTTCACTTTCTGCAGTGTCCCCAGTGTGGTGAAATAGCAATGACAAAAGTGGCCATGAAAGTTTTCATTTACAAGCCAGGATTTTAACAGGGCGTTTGGCAACATTTTGTTCATTTGAATGTCCCTGCACAGCTGGGCATATACAAAGGCTTTGTCATTACAAGGCACTGAGGAGGACATGGTTGAAAATGACAGGTTCGTAACTGACTACATGCAATTTCGTTAATCATGATATTTAAGATTCATTTAAAAATTGATATACGTAGGCTGTCCGGAAAGTTTTGAGACTGTGTCTATATCTCAATAACTATTCAAGAGAATCAGTTGTATTTTTACACAGGAATATTACATTATATCATGAGTTATTGCTGAAAATTTCAGCATATTTGCTTACCGGGAACATATTGCTATAATCATTTAATACGAGCATGTTGCTACTCTCGGAGCACTTTGACGTCAATAACGTCGCGCCCGTTAAGATTTTACAAGAAAGACCTGGCTGATCGGATGCATTTCAAAGTGGCTCTTAAGGTCATCGGGCACGAACGCTTGATAGTTTCAAGTTTATTTTATTATTCTGGGGGAAACAATACAAAATATATCAGGAAAACACATTCGTTTTCATTTGGCTACCTCCGAACTCTTTTGCGCTGATTTTAAATGGGGTTTCTCTTTTTCGCACGCATCGAACGGCCTGTAGCCCTTCCTCTTATGACCGATTTCCTGACAATAACATTTCGAAAAAGAGAAAAATTAATGATCTTGCATAGCCTGGATTTTGTTCAACCAACAGTGAGAAATTTTGATTAGATTTGTGAACTCATTACGGCAGGAACACTGTATGATAAAAAGCGCTGCTTCATCCGATGCGGTGACGTCGAGTTTCTTACCAACATTTTGATCGACATATACACTTCTGTTAGCTTTTGCAAAGTTGATAACCGTCGAAAGACCATGGAATTTTGCGAACATATTGAACAAATTATGGCGTGATACCATGCAAATTGTTGCTGTATTTAAAAGTCATATGGCCAATTTGTGGGCAATTGTTTTCTTGTCGCCAGATTTAGAAAACACGAAATTCAAAGAGCTCCGAGAAGCGCCACATCGGTTGCCTTGGAGACCAATATCTCCAAGTGTGTGTAGGTTTTGATTCCAATTTTCCCATATATTATTCAGGAAGGCCTTATCTATAAACTCATATATCTTTATTTGTATAGCATAAAATATTTTTTAAGATATCGGCACAGTCCTAAAACTTTCCGGACAACCCTCGTACAAATTGAGTCTCAGCAACTAAAAACTCGGAGTACTTAAATAGGGGCAGTTAATGTACCTATAACATAGATGAGACCATCTAGAACACACGCTGCTGACCCAGATCTGGCTATCTGCATGTTGGGTTTATCTATCCAGGTATCAGTACGGGGATTGTAGCACTGGACCAGGTCAATACCATCTCCATCCTCTAACACAGCGCCTCCTGTCATTAATAAATACACTGCTGAAGACATTTTAGGCATTTTTCTTTACACATGAATATGAATACACATAAATATGTATTAAGTGCAGATAAGAACACTTACCGGTATGTTCCAAATCACTTTGTTACAAAGTTTTTACCTTTTTAATGTACAAGTCATTAGGGTCAGTGTTATTCAATGATAAGTATTTCAAAGTAAAACATAGCTTTATACGTCTGAATAAGCACCAAATTCTGGTTCCATACATATAAGCCTTACTGGTTTGCTTGGGTGGTCATATTTATCTTGGATTAATATTTTTCCATGGATTTGAAACTCCAATACATTTGTCTATAATTTTTGCTTATTCGTGGTCCAGTCAAAATCCAGGTAATGTAGTCAGAAAAAATCAATATTGGCAGAAATTAGTGGAAATTAGCCCTGAAAATACTTAAAACCTTCTGTTTGAAATACAGAAATTAAGATTTCTATTTATAGGTTCACACTGAAAATTAGTGCAGAATGTGCACAATTTAATTAGCTTTCCGCCAGTGTAAATTTTATTGACATAATGTTTTAACTTTAAGAGAAGTATTGAACACCAAAATTGTACTGTTGGATGGTACTTTTTTCAATTTTTACTGTATTTCATATCATTATTAAGAGGGTTAAACTTTATCAAATTAAAACTAGAAATTGGCTGCAAGCAAGGCTTTCAGTATACCCCCCCGCAAAATTATCTAAGGCCAATAACTTCCTTTATGTCAAACATGCAAAACATTTGTCAAAAATATCTTTTCAGCATTATAATCCTTCATGAAAATCCTCCGTATGTCTGACTCATGTCTGTAAGGTATTAAATAATATACTGAAAGCTCAGGGAGTAAAATTATTGTTGATTTCACTGTACACTGTTGATCATTATTTATCATGAGAAATGGTCAAAAATTGGCTATGCTAAAAAAAAGCTGTAAATTTGTCAAAAATAAAGTATTCAGCATAAGAATTATTCATGCACATCTGAAATATATCTGGAACAAGTGTGCAAAGAATTCAAATGAAACAATGAAAGCACTAGGAGGACTTGATTTCAAAAAGTATGCTCTACCAGCCGTATTGTATATTAGCGATGGTTGAAAAATGTCTAAGTTGAAAAATGCTGTAAATTTGTCAAAAATTATTTTTTCACCAATAAAATTCTTTATGCACATCTTCAATATGTCTGTAACATGTCTGCAAAGTATTGAAAAGAATTACTGAAAGCCCCAGGAGGAGTTGGATTTCACAAAGTATGTACTATCAACCATAATTGAATATAAGTAGAAATGGTCAAAATTGGCTAAGTTTAAAAAGCTGTAAATTTGTCAAAACTAAAATTTTCAGCATAAAAATTCTTCATGCACATCTTCAATATATCTGGAACAAATCTGCAAAGAACTAGAAATTGGCTGCAAGCAAGGCTTTCAGTATACCCCCCGCAAAATTATCTGAAGCTGGCCAATAACTTCCTCAGTCAAACATGCAGAAAATTTGTCAAAGATATCTTTTCAGCATTATAATCCTTCATGTACATCCCCAGTATGCCAGTCACATCTATAAGATATTAAAAGAATAATATATTGAAAGCTTGAGGTTGATTTCACTGTATGCACTATGATCATTGTTTATCATGAGAAATGGTAAAAATTGGCTAAGTTAAATAAAAGCTGTAAGTTTGTCAAAAATTAAATTTTCAGCATGAAAATTATTCATGCACATCTAAAATATATCTGGAACAAATCTACAAAGAATCTAAAAGAAACATTGAAAGCCCTAGGAGGAGTTGATTTCACAAAGTATGCACTACCAACCATTATTGTATATAAGCAATGGTCAAGAAATGGCTATGTTGAAAAATGATGTAAATTTGTCAAAAATCACTTTTTCAGTATTATAATTATTCATGCACATCTTCAATATGTGTGGAACATGCCTGCAAAGTATTGAAAAGAAATACTGAAAGCCCTAGGAGGAGTTGATTTCACAAACCATCATTGTATATAAGCAACGGTCAAAAAATGGCTATGTTAAAAAATGCTGTAAATTTGTCAAAAATTAATTTTTCAGTATTATAATTCTTCATGCACATCTTCAATATGTGAGGAACATGTCTGCAAAGTATCAAAAAGAAATACTGAAAGCCCTTGGAGGAGTTGATTTCACAAAATGTGCACTACCAACCATTATTGTATATAAGCAATGGTCAAAAAATAGCTATGTTGAAAAATGCTGTAAATTTGTCAAAAATTATTTTTTCAGCATTATAATTCTTCATGCACATCTTTAATATGTGTGGAACATATCTGCAAAGTATTGAAAAGAAATACTGAAAGCCCTAGGAGGAGTTGATTTCACAAAATATGCACTACCAACCATTATTGTATAAGCAATGGTCAAAAAATGGCTATGTTAAAAATGCTGTAAATTTGTCAATAATTATTTTTTCAGCATTATAATTCTTCATGCACATCTTCAATATGTGTTTAACATGTCTGCAAAGTATTGAAAAGAAATACTGAAAGCCCTAGGAGAAGTTGATTTCACAAACTATGAACTACCAATCATTATTGTATATAAGCAATGGTCAAAAAATGGCTATGTTGAAAAATGCTGTAAATTTGTCAAAAATTATTTTTTCAGCATTATAATTCTTCATGCACATCTTCAATATGTGTGGAACATGTCTGCAAAGTATTGAAAAGAAATACTGAAAGCCCTAGGAGGAGTTGATTTCACAAACTATGCACTACCAACCATTATTGAATATGACAATTATCGAAAATTGGCTAAGTTCAAAATGCTGTAAATTTGTCAAAATTCATTTTTTCAGCATAATACTTCTTCATGCATATCTTCAATATCTCTGGCACATATCTGCAAAGTATCAAAAGAGAATATTGAAAGCTGTAGGAGGAGTTGATTTCACAAAGTATGCTCTATTAGCACTATGGCAAACATTCTATGTATAGGTTTAAAAAGTCCCATAACTCTTGCAAAACTGACCCTTTGGCCCCTAAATTCATACCACACATGTGTTGTCTTATGGTGCAGGTGTGTTGAAAATTTGAAGAACATCGGGCAAAAACTACTTAAGTTATTCAGCAAAGATGTCAAAATGTTGACGGAATGACGGAATGACGGAATTACGGACAGACTGAAAACAGTATACCCCCCTAAAACTTCGTTTTGCGGGGGGTATAACTAAAATTTTCAGCATAAAAATTCTTCATGCACATCTTCAATATATCTGGAACAAATCTGCAAAGAATTAAAAAGAAACAATGAAAGCCCTAGGAGGAGTTGATTTCACAAAGTATGCACTACCAACCATTATTGTATGTAAGCAATAGTCCAAAAAAGTTAAAAAATGCTGTAAATTTGTCAAAAAATATTTTTTCAGCATTATAATTCTTCATGCACATCTTCAATATGTCTGTAACATGTCTGCAAAGTACTGAAAAGAAATACTGAAAGCCATAGGAGGAGTTGATTTCACAAAGTATGTATGTAAGCAATAGTCGAAAAATGGCAAAGTTAAAAAATGCTGTAAATTTGTCAAAAATTATTTTTTCAGCATTATAATTCTTCATGCACATCTTCAATATGTTTGTAACATGTCTGCAAAGTACCAAAAAGAAATACTGAAAGCCCTAGGAGGAGTTGATTTCACAAAGTATGTATGTAAGCAATAGTCGAAAAATGGCAAAGTTAAAAAATGCATTAAATTTGTCAAAAATTATTTTTTCAGCATTATAATTCTTCATGCACATCTTCAATATGTCTGTAACATGTCTGCAAAGTACTGAAAAGAAACAATGAAAGCCCTAGGAGGAGTTGATTTCACAAAGTATGCACTACCAACCATTATTGAATATATGCAATTATAGAAAATTTGCTAAGTTAAAAATGCTTTAAATTTGTCAAAAATGATTTTTTTTCAGCATGACAATTGTTCATGCACATCTGCAATATATCTGAAACATTTCAGCAAAATATTAAAAGGAAACAGTGAAAGCTGTAAGAGGAGTTGATTTCACAAAGTATGTACTTTCAGTACTATGGCAAACATGTTACAGGAAGACTTAAAAAGTCCCATAACTCTTGCAATACTGACCCTTTGGCCCCTAAATTCATACCACACATGTATTGTCTGATGGTGCAAGTGTGGTGAAAATTTGAAACAAATCAGGCAAAAGCTACTCAAGTTATTCAGCAAAGATGTCCAAATGTTGACGGAATGACGGAATCACGGAGTCACGGAATCACGGAATGACGGAGTGACGGAATGACAGAATGACGGACAGGCTGAAAACAGTATACCCCCCTAAAACTTCGTTTTGCGGGGGGTATAATTAAAAAGAAACAATGAAAGCCCTAGGAGGAGTTGATTTCACAAAGTATGCACTTCCAACCATTATTGTATGTAAGCAATAGTCGAAAAATGGCTAAGTTAAAAAATGCTGTAAATTTGTCAAAAACTATTTTTTCAGCATTATAATTCTTCATGCACATCTTCAATATGCCTGTAACATGTCTGCAAAGTACTGAAAAGAAATACTGAAAGCCCTAGGAGGAGTTGATTTCACAAAGTATGTATGAAAGCAATAGTCGAAAAATGCCAAAGTTAAAAAATGCTGTAAATTTGTCAAAAATTATTTTTTCAGCATTATAATTCTTCATGCACATCTTCAATATGTCTATAACATGTCTGCAAAGTACTGAAAAGAAATACTGAAAGCCCTAGGAGGAGTTGATTTCACAAAGTATGTATGTAAGCAATAGATGAAAAATGGCAAAGTTAAAAAATGCTGTAAATTTGTCAAAAATTATTTTTTCAGCATTATAATTCTTCATGCACATCTTCAATATGTCTGTAACATGTCTGCAAAGTACTGAAAAGAAACACTGAAAGCCCTAGGAGGAGTTGATATCACAAAGTATGCACTACCAACCATTATTGAATATAAGCAATTATAGAAAATTTGCTAAGTTAAAAATGCTGTAAATTTGTCAAAAATGATTTTTTTCAGCATGACAATTGTTCATGCACATCTGCAATATATCTGAAACATATCAGCAAAATATTAAAAGGAAACATTGAAAGCTGTAAGAGGAGTTGATTTCACAAAGTATGTACTTTCAGTACTATGGCAAACATGTTAAAGGAAGACTTAAAAAGTCCCATAACTCTTGCAATACTGATCCTTTGGCCCCTAAATTCATACCACACATGTATTGTCTGATGGTGCAAGTGTGGTGAAAATTTGAAACAAATCAGGCAAAAGCTACTCAAGTTATTCAGCAAAGATGTCCAAATGTTGACGGAATGACGGAATCACGGAATGACGGACAGGCTGAAAACAGTATACCCCCCTAAAACTTCGTTTTGCGGGGGGTATAATAATTTTATGATAATATTGTTCTACAGTCTTTTCTCTTTTATAATATCTAAAAATTATTGTACTTAAATATACCATTAATTTGCTTTATTATGCACCAATTGACCATGTTTTCAAAAAATTTTACTATGTTATTGAATAGGCAAGTCAAATAGGGATAATTGGATTGTACAGTTTACCTGGAAGACAACGCTTTATGTAAAAAAAATCAAGTTTCATTCGCCAGTATTTATGAAGCATATTTTGAGTGTCATGACATCCTAATTTTGGGTAAAAAGTCCCATAAAATGGAGGCAACATCCCGACATGACCATTGCTGTTGACTGGGAGGTAAAGCATCAATTCAAAACAAACAAAACCAAATTCTGGATAAAAGCATCTAGTTCAAGTAAAAGTTATATTCTTACAAATGATTATTGTCAATTAAACCTTTCAAAGAGAGAAATTAAAATCCAAACAGCACAATACATAGATGCTTATCATAGTGTACAAATACCAGAAACAGACTTTCATAATACAACTCATAGTATACATGTACACAAACCTGTGACATAGAGGAACCCTCTAAGTGTAGCTACAGCAGGACTTGTAAGAGCCATTTTCATTGGTGGAATAAATGACCAAGAGTTGGTTCCCGGATCATAGCTCTCCACACTATCAAGACGACTGTTACCGTCCCAGCCACCTATAGCATACACACGACCATCCAAGATAGTCAGACCTGAAAGTTGGAAAATGAATTTTTTAAATTTTCCATTTGTATACTGTTTGGGAGCTCAACAAGCAAACCAATAACAAGTTTATGTTGAACCTATCACTTACCTCTGACACACCATAGGGAAGCAAGGCATCAAGTGTACTTTCTCTCTTGAAGCTTGTATGGAAAGAACTGACTTGACAAAGAATGGTTGAAAGCAGAGACTAAACTATAACACATACATGTACAATATATTGACTTATGCTAAACATAAAATTGACATAGTGACTTTGTCAGTTCTGATTTTTGTTACAAATAGAGTTCCAGATTTTCAAATATTACCTAGCTCAGATCTTGCCACATTCATAGGAACCATTTCCATCCAGGTGTCCAGATTCTGGTCAAACCTCCACACACTCCTGCTAGCTGAACCATCAGGGAATTCCCCACCAGCTAAATAAATGTAGTTGTCTCCTGAAATATTACATTACATTATTCAATAAGCACACTTTTAAAAGTTATTTTTATAATACAAAATACAATGAATACAACTAAAGACATATATGTATCACAGTGCATGAGTTGTGGTTTTCAGTGGGCATCTTGGTCATGCATACTATTTGGCAAATAGGTTACTGTATAGGCGGCAACTTTAATATACTAGCGTGGTCGACTAGTCCAACTTTTCAAATGAGGAGATTATAGAAAAGACGAACTCAGTCCAGGTAGACCGTAGACTGCTGTCATATATTTTCCATTAGAAATCAGCTACCTGTATGTTGTCCAATCCAATGAATTAGGCAAATTCCCATTTCATTCTTATTTTCTAACAGTATTTCGTTCTTGTTTTCAAACATAGTTGAATCTTAAGCTGTTTACCTTTTTACCCATGTCAAAAGTAGTACATGTATAGGTCTAATGAAGTATTCATGGGGTGCCATACAGTAACCTATTTGCCGAATAATATATACATGCACATAACCAACATTTTTGTCGAGACAAAGTCATTGCTTTCTGAGTATTAACCAGTGCTATGAAGAGTAAAATGTATCTTGCTCAATCACAAAATATTGTTTCAATGGGGATCAAACCCCTGACCTCTCGATCCATGGACCAACATACTAACCACTAGGCTACCATGCTAGAGAGAGGAAAATATGAAGCCATTAATATTGTGGACCCCACTTTAACTAAAATGAAAAAGTGATATGCACTTGTCAAAATCTAAATTTCTTCAACATTTTGTCAATGATGCCCACTTACCTGATGAGACCATGCCATGTTTACTGATAGCGAACGGTAGACATGACAGAGGTTTCCAGCGACAGGTATCGGGGTCAAACATTTCTACACTCCTCAGGACCACCTTGTCATCTTCCCCACCCACACAGATTATAACCTCCATGTGTCCTGTACATATAAAATGAACATATATCTAGTAGTGATAGGTATAATACACACTTTTACTGCCTTGTGACACACTTGTACTGCCTTGCGGTACAAGCCGGCTTTTACAGCTCGTAGTAAAGCATTGGATTAGCACACAAGGAGTCCTGGTTCTATCCTCGGCCGGGATAAAAAGGTGATTGACATTTTTTCACCTGTTACATATACATCTATGGAGTATCCAATCAGGGTTGAGATGTTTAAACCAAGCACTACAGAAAACATGACATGGATTCTTGATATTACCATTGGTGACAGGCTGCAAAGTCCCTGGCTTGAAATTTGTATAAATTTCTCTAATTTTCGCACTTACAAATTGCAAAAAGGGTGATGATAAGCAGCATGTGCACAGTTGAGCTAAGAGTCTGTCTTTGAGTTTTTACTATATGTAGAAATCAGCTACGATATCCCATTATAGTGCCTGCATATCATATTTGTCCCATTTACTACACAACGAACTTTGAATGTTCTTTAATTTCAATAGCTTGGGAAAACTGTTGTACCTTTTTAGAATAGTTATGCAAGACACAAGGTTTCCTTATTTATACAACTTTGACATTACCTGAAGATTTTCTCAGTTGTGTCCTAATTGTCTGTAGTTCTGGTCGTCTATCTTCCAACAAAAGGTACGTCTTGGCCTCATCAAGAAGAGCTCGGCATCTTAACGAATCTTTGATCACCTCCTGCTTTTCTACAGTGTCAAATAGAAAATATGGTGTCATCAAAGGGAGTCTAATATGTTCTAGCACTTTATCAAAGTTCACTTTTCTTGTATCAGTACTGTAGTCTAGCCACCGCATTGCGGAATGAAATGCTTGCTCTTCCGAAGAAACACATAATTCATCATCTTTGAGAAATTCTGTCAGTTTGTCCATTGTTAACTGTAGATACTCTTCTTGTAGGCTCACTGGTATGAAATGTTCTAAAATGTACTGCTTCGACTTCTTTTGCAAATCTGTACAAGCATGAGCTTCAGCAAAGCAATGAATGCCGATGCAGTTTGTTTCATCCATGTTTTGTTCAAGATAAGAACAGCATGCTTCCTTTACTGGTAATATTTCTAGAAGGTTAGATGCCGAAAGCAAAGCCTGAACATTTTGTCTGTTTATGATAATTTCTGATGTATATGCATAATTGACCAACAATTCCATAACATTTGCTTCAATGTCATTAAGAGTTACCCGATCCTGAGCACTCTCTGCTAAGTTGCCAGTGAACATGGCATTAAAGTAGGAACTAAATGAAGCTAGCACTATCTTATGACATGAAAATTCCTGTCCACCCACACAAAGTGTAACATCACAAAAATGTCTGTTCAAGCGCAAATGGTTTAATCCAGTCAATACTTGAGCTGGGTGGGAAATTTCAACAAAGTTGTACTCTTCTTCAAAGATTGTTGACCCCTGAACACTGGCTGTTGAATCTGAACTAGGTCTCCTAGCACGACAAGTTGCTAGTCCAGATGAGTAGAAGTTGACTGGCAGACCTGCCAGTTGCTGGCAGTAACCATGGTTATCCCCAGCATCCATGACAACATCAATTAAGGCTGCCATTTGTCAGCAAATTCTGAGTTCATAAATGTCTAAATCATGACTTCTTCTGGATTTGTCCTGGAAAGAAAAAATAAGAAAAACACTGACATAATAATTCAATATCAATCTTTGCAAATTTTAAAATATATGACTGCACATTTGGTACTGAGTGTTCATGACAAAAATATCAAAGTCATTACTGCAATGTGCTAAAAGAGTATCAGTGCAACTTGAACATGTTGAAATTAAATACTGTATGTGAGATATATTGAACTTTCAAAAAAAAAAAATATTGCATTGCAATGAGCAAAAGTAGCTAAATGTCAGACCTAAGTAGTTCTGCTTCTTAAGAAACAGACTGCTTAGTTGCGTGGAAACATTTATTAAGTTACATTGTAACATGTACTTGATTGCAAAGACATCCTAGGACATTGAGACACAATCAACTTTCATTTTTTTTTCAGATGAAATAACTTCAAATAAGCTTTATTTTTATTTTAGAAATAACTTATTCACTAAACTTAAAGGTTGTGGAAACATCATATATCGTGGTCAAATATTGTCTATTTAAAGACACTGTAACAGGATAGCCTCCCTTGGAAATATGCAAATTTCAAACTCGAGACTTTGTGAATCGAGTAAGTGTTGGGTATATAGTGCAGTAAACCACCCTTGGTGGATGAGCATGCTTTTCCACCGACGGAGTTTGCTGTGGCTTGGCTCAGCTGCACGTTACATTTGGTGGCAGCGGTGGGATGCCAGACCGGAGTTGCCTTACCCATGCATAATCTAGATCGAAATGTTCAAACAATATGGAAACTCTTTGCTTTCAACTTCTTTTGGCATAAGAACGAATTTAAAGACAAATAAAACAAAATTCGGGATAAATTTTCTTGAAGGGGGATAGTGTGACGAATATCCGTTTTAAACCGTAGTTTGTGTTTAAATTTCTGTAAAAAGCTCTTAGTTTGATATTCGTCATGTAAAATCACATAACACTGTCAGTTTTACCGATTAAAATCGCCGTTACAGTGTTTTATAAAAGCATCGCCCTTCGCACCTGATTTTCCTATTCGATTTTCTAGAATAGACTTTCCCATTAAAATGGAACAAACCGGATATTGCACGTGACTGAATTGGTATAAAAGGAGCAAGCGAGGCGGTGATAGTCATTATTGTGAAAGAAGTCGGAAGGAATAGATCAGTAAGATATCAGGTAGTGGGTAATAGGCTTCGTGGCACAAGCTGAAAGCTTTGTGAGGTTTCTAAGGTATCATTGCGATACATGGAGACCAAAGCATTGCTTAAGCTCATTGTAGTGCTAGACGAATCTGAGACCTATACGGTTTAAAGACCACTGCGGTACTTGAACCTGCTCTCAGGCTAGTTCTTTGGAAGCCAGAGATATGGGCTATAGTGTGATAGCCAACGAAACCACAGGGTGGTTTGAGAAACCAGAGGGTGGTTTGAAAACATTGGGCTACAGGGTTAGTCTGGAGGAGGCATGCATATTTATAGGATCTCAAGCCTGCTAGCGTGGCATAAAGGTCCTTTGTGTTTTATGAGTTTGTTGAATTGGAACCATTCAGTCACATACCAGGTATTGCATTAAAACTAGAAAAAGTGCCTTGAGAGGCACGTATACCCCCGGCTGATAGCCATCAAGCCCCCTTCCCTACCCCCTACCTAAGCAACCCGGCACATGCTCACCCCTGACATTGAACCTCACATCACCAACGAAAAACAGTACCCTTATTAAGTACATTTTAGAAACCACCAAGCCCCCTTCCCTACCCCCTACCTAAACAACCCGGCACATGCTCACCCCTGACATTGAACCTCACATCACCAACGAAAGACAGCACCCTCATCAAGTACATTTTAGAAATAAGCAGTGTAAAGTACTTTACATACAAACATGGGGAAGTGTAGTATTAGAATGACATATCTATTTTAGAGCGGTATACAGAGCTGACGTGTATACCCAATCTAGGACATAAGCGCGGACATTGTGGGTCAGGTCCTCAGTCCTGGATTGAAATGAAATTAGAATGTCATTCTTTAAAAAAAAAAAAAAAAAAAAAAAAAAAAAAAAAAAAAAAAAAATTAAGATGTCCTAGATTTTGACCTCTAGCCCCACCCCCAGCATGTACCCTAGTGTCTAATGTCATTAGAAACAAGGCAAACCTTATAGAGTACCTATGGGGCAAGTATGAATGATTTTTTAACATGATAGTAAAAAAAAAAGTACAGAAAATACAATTATTAAAGAAGTTCTAGATTTTGACCTCTAGCCCCACCCCCCGCACATAGACCCTAGAGTCTGAATCTTACATGGTACCTATGGTCTAAGTATGAATGCTTTCTGGCAAGACTTAGTGGATGTCAAGAAAACAGACTTACAGAAAGTTTATCATGGTATATATCATATAAAAATGTGTCCTAGATTTTGACCTCTAGCCCCACCCCTGGGGACGGTAACCAGGATTTGGTGACATTGAATATGAAAGCAAACCCTAAAGGGTATCTATGAACTATATAAGAATACATTCCTATGATTGTTTGTTAAGATATGAACTTAAGAGAAGAAACATTAACATTGTAAACAGCACATTTTAAAGGTGACCTAGATTTTGACCTCCAGCCCCACCCCCGGGCATGGACCCTGGGGTCCAAACTCATGGAAACAAAGCAAACCCTATAGGGTACCTATGGTCCAAATATGAATAGTTTCTGACCATTGGTTCATGAGATATACACCTCTAGAGAAACTTTAACCAAAACTTTGACATAAATTCTACGAACGTTCCGGAATTACTAACGAAGAAACGAACTAACGAACGAACGAACATACGAACGGAAAAGCGAAAACTATATACCCGTCGGCATAAATGCCGGGGGTATAACTATTATCCAGCATAGACAGACAGTATTTCTAAAACGATATGCATGAACCACACCAAGACCTAGGGCGAGGTTGGGATCCCGTAAACCAGTTTAAGCCCCCTAGTAATTGTATTACTAACCGTTCCAAGGTGGTGCTCTTGGCGTGGCTTATCTAGTTCAAACCTCAATATAGTAGTTTATGAAGCATCTTGCTCGGTACGTGTTTAGAATATTATAGTTTTCGAAGTTTAAAATATACAGAAGTACATAGCTCGGTCCTTGAAACGTTGCATTTGGTGGTGAATGAGCATGCTTTTCCACCGACAGAGTTTGCTGTGGCTTGGCTCGGCTGCACGTTACAACATTTTGTTCTCCTTCTAAAGGTAAGTGACGGTAAGGTCACTATGGTCAGTATGGTGGCCAGTAATTATCACCCCGATAAGCAGTCCAAGTAGTAACCATTACTAATCAACATGTACTGTGATTTATCATGTTATCTGTTTATTCTGTCTATGTCTCTTTTGTATTTGAGTGAGGCTAGCCGTAGAGCCGGATGGCTACCTTTTTTGGAAAGAGCTACTAAGTCACCTTGTTCTACATGCATGCTGTACATTGTAGCATTTTTGTGATGTTTTGTGCCTCACATCTTTCCAGCCTGGTGTCTGGGTTTGGGCTTTAAATTTAATTGTACAATCTAATTAGCTATTTGCCTGCTATTGTATTCTTATTTCTTCTTGATATATAAGTCATTATTGGGTCAGTTACTCAACTGTTAGGCTATAGAGAGAGCAATAGATAGACTGACAATATCTTAGATGGTTACAAAAATTTAATCTAATTGAAGATACATTTATATTTGGTTCAAAAGCTCCACAGAGCTTATGTTCATTGTCATGTGTCTTGCAGACTCAAAAGCTTGTTTTATCTTGTAATTGATGCATACACCACAAATTAAGATGTTCTGGGGTGATTATGTGGGCTATGCGTCGTCTGTAATAATCAGACTGACCCTTAACTCCAGGAGGCAGGAGATGTTGTGTTTGAGACACATAGTTCAGAATGATCAGGAGCTTCTTGTCAAACTTATTATAAACTGAGATAAAGATGAAGAGATTAGAAAGTCCACCTAGCGGCCACTTTATGTTTGTCGCGCGTGTACCTGTGGCGCCACTTACGATCCGCCGCCATATTGTTTCGGAGACAAAACCAATGCTATAAATATCGGCGTTCATTGGCAATTTCATGAAATTCCGACAGATACAGATATGGCTAGAATTGATATAGGGCAATCTCATTACGCTCATTTACGTCAGGGGACATCAAAATCGTTGTTGTCAGGTCTAAAGCTTAAAAAAGATGCTTTAATTTGAATTGAAGCTTTCACCTTGTTCAATAATTATCGTTATTTTTACGGTGTTAAGTATGATTAGAGATACGGCGAGATAAATCAATTTGCGTTTTCTTTAATCTAAAGATAATCCGTTAAGAATTATTGTATGTGTCCAGTAGCGTAGAAAAAAGCATAATTATGAGCGTAATTCGTAAGTAAAAAGAACAACAGCTTGTGCAAATTGAATGATAATTGATAAACAACTAAAGAGATGACTCTCTCTCTCTCTCTCTCTCTCTCTAGTCTTTCTTACAAAGATGCCAGTGTTTATTATCTATTTGTTGGAAATTTGAAGCTCTATTTAACAGAAATAAAATCTTTTACTATTATATGAAATATGGCGAAGAGAATTTAAGCGATTTATACTTGCTAAGGTAACTGGACAACTCGGCCCATAACAAACTCGGCCCATGACAAACTCGGCCCATAACAAACTCGGCCCATACAAACTCGGCCCATGACAAACTCGGCCCATATCCAACTCGGCCTCTATTTATAATACTGATACAATATGAATTTTATAGTATGATTAAAGGAATATACGAGTATGTTGTCGTCGGTAAATAGCTATACATAGCTATTAAATGTTATACTATTTATACTGCCCGACTTAAGATAAAATTTGTCTTGTCTAAAAAGTTATAGTTACATGTTTTGATAAATACAAATTACAAAGTCTTCATATAATTATCATTTATATACTCGTCGGTCTTTATATACTCTGCTTGTGTCGATATAAAATTGAGGTATTTTTATTTTAGGAGCATTTGAGGACATTAAAAAAGAGTCATGAACTTATTTTAAAACGTGAGAAAATTTTATTAACAGTGTAATTGGATTTTTTCTATTACAACCAGTCGCAGATATGTTTGAACATCGCGTTTCCTAAGACACACATAGCAGATAAAGACTCTAATAATTAGACGTTATAGACTTCGGTGGACTTATCTTTTTTTAATAAGACAGAAAGTTAAGTTTTCACCATGATTCTTTTACGTATTGCACAAAAATAAGAAGGTAAAAATAAAATAAAATAAAATAAAATAAAATAAAAATAAAAAAAAAAAAATAAATAAAAAAATAATAATGTATAAATATGTGTTTCATAATTTAATCATTTTAACAATTTAAGTCATGCAAGTCATTATACCAATTATCTTTTAATTAATATGGTACATGTAGACTGAACAGTGATACTTATATTGGTTTGTTCACTAATTGTTTGTTTAGTATAATTGATTGAGTTCTTCATCCGAACAAATACTGTCATTGCCCAATTACTGGCCAAGTGTGACAAAACATTGAGAATGATCATTCTTTTTTAATTGACCCACTTTCTTTTACAAATAATACTCATGTTCATTTCTTTCCTTCTTTCTTTTTTCTTTCTTTCAACTATGCCCATCATCTATTATAAACTCAGCGTAATGACAAACTCTGCATTACATGTACATGTACTTGGAATTGTTTGTCAAGGCTACACATCTTAATACCAATTACCAATCATAATTCATTGAGAACCGATATGTATTGGAAAACAGCCTGGAGTTGCTAATATGTGTCGTCTTACAAAAATACTAATACTAACAATGATATTTTCTATCAAATCAATGTTTATAACTTCCTATAATACTCAGCAATGAGGTTGTGATAGTATCTAGTTGATAGGGGCCGAGTTGGTATGGGCCGAGTTGGTATGGTCCTAGATTTGGTGGCCGAGTTTGTCATGGGCCGAGTTTGTCAAGGGCCGAGTTTGTCATGGGCCGAGATGTCCCGGAATCCTTGCTAATATACAAAAATTCGGACCACATTCAGCGGCCGGTAAAATATTGATTTTTTTCACCGATTTACCTGTCTACCTAAGCGACAGACACAGCGGAGGCAAATATCAATATTCAATAGCAGTTTCAGATCTCTGTATCTTTATCTCAATTATAAATAAAAGTGGAATTCTGTACAAATGGTTTTATGACTGACTTATTAACAGATCCTTTTTAGTCAGGGGTTTCCATGATAAATGTAAAATGTTCCTTAAGATGTTTTTTGTAATTTCAATTGAGAGGAGCAGGCACTGTTAAGTACATGTAAGTAAAAAAAAAATGCCGGGTACTAGTCCTGTGCGATCACTTGAATTTCTCACATCAAAACCGATTCGTAAATTACCGCAAATAAAGCGGCAGCAGACAATAACATGCTTTCAAATATGCGAGAAAATATCCTATTAGTTTAATTCACTGATTACACAATCAAAAGGCACGCAAAATCAATGCGAATTCGACGTATTGCAGTTTCTCTTTTCCTGGATTTTTCAACACAAGGGACAGAACTCTTCACTTTACTTTCTTACCAAAATCAATTATCTCGCTTACGCCTATGGGTACAGCTTACCGTGGATAAAATCTCTTACGGGTACAGCTTACGAAAGAATTTTTTGTGCTTTGGGTGGGCGGGAATCATTTTTTTTTTTATAATGATTTTAAATTTTGAGCTACTGTCTATTGATGACTTACTTACTATTCACCATCTTCAAGAAACTGCATTTTTCAAAATCTCACTTTTCTGAAAGACATCAAGAAAAATATTATGTTATATGCCCTGCATGTTAGACGCAATGCCCTGTTAGAAACACTAAATAGATGAACCTATGATGTGTAGTGTATCCTCCTCTTATGTGCTATGAACTTTTAATGCTACAAACTGCAAATACAGTGTAAACGCTATGCCTTATCATACCCCGCAAGTAGGTCATTCATTATTCATTGATAAACAGAGAGGCTGAGCTAAAAATACATACACTGCTTACAGACTTGAACATAATCTGTGCTATTAATAGTACCCTCTCATTTACAATCACTGCATAGCTTAAAATGCATGCTGCATGTACATGCTAAGACAAAACTTAATAATTTTTCTGCTGTTGCAACAACAAATCACTCTAGATTTATGTTGATGTGAAACCTTTGTATTGCTACCTTACTTAGCTGCATTAAACTTACATAACTTTCTGTCTGCACCAGGAAATCATGTTTTCAATTACAAAATTAATGATTCTGTTAGGTTTAAAAGGTTCCAAGAGGATATTTTTGGCTAGATAGCATTTTCAGTATACATATGTTATCACTAGAAAATTGTAATTTCCCTAGTTTACCCCTTCTAAGAAATTATGCCAAACAAAAAAATTCCACGAGTTGTAAACAAAGAAATTGGTTGGGTGACCTTTGTTTGATCTCATTTCAGCTAATCCTGATAGGTGTAACTGTTTGTGGGAGGGTGCATAATGATAGAATTATGATATTAGAATGACTTTTCGTAAACTTTCCCATGGTTATGCATAAAACAATGACCTAGGAGGAGGGGTCTTCCAGGCTGGTGGACATGCCAAAATATGCAGGGTCAAAGTCACAAAAATGATGATTCCCGTTGGTTTAACATGTGGTTAAGTAAATGTTTACTGGAAATGAACTCTTAAAATACATACACATATGTTTCTAGTTTAAAAAAGACATTCATAGCACAGATTAAAGAGATAATGCCATATACAAAATGAATTATCATTGATAATTAGCTTCAGTTAGCATCAATTACAATGACGTCACACAGCCTTAGCCAATGAGGTAATGAACTATAATGCATGCTCACAAGATACTATCACTGCTGCATGCTTTTACAGCCTGGTTTATTTGATATTGATTTTTCGTCTGCTTCTCTGCCAACAAAAAGGTAAATTCGTCTGCTGTGGCCTAGTGGTGGCGCTGATTCTTGATTTTTGCGGGAAAAGAGATAAAGTTACACTTTTACTAGATAGCTTGAACACTGATATGGTTATGGGGAATCCTAGCACATGTACACAGGCTATCAAACTAATGGTTTATTGAACGAGTTTACTAAGGCAACACACCCGACAACACATCAACGACTACGTCAATCAACGTTGGCGGTTCTCCTAATAGAGGAGGGAATTAAACCCAAAGAAGAGTATTAGCTATATAACGATGTCACCACTTTGCATTTCCAGAAGTCTTAAAAATGCCTCAAAAAGTTTGAAAATCGGTTAACAAACAATATTTTATGCCAGAAAATAATTTTGAATAGGGCTTTTTCCATTGTAAAATCTCTTAACCTCCTTAGAGGACTTCAGAAGGAATTCCGGTATACCAAGTGCTAAAGGGGGTTAGCTGAAATAAAAGCAAAGTGAAGTGGGTGAAATGAGTTTGTACAGTGAAAGAAGAGTGTTAGATAAAAACAGTGTCTGATGATTAGGGAGACACATGCACCACCTGGCAGACAGCATGACTGAACTGTGCCACGGTGGGGAGCATGACAATGCTGGTAGGTAGAGCGTTCCAATGTACTACAGTTCTTAGGAAGAAGCTGTATTTGTAGTAATTGGTACAGGTCTGACTTTGTCTGTAAGCCAGGGTGTGGATGAATCTGGACTCCTTGCGGTTTTGGTATGAGGTAGTCAGTTTAAGGGATTGCCACAAGATCAATAGTGATCTTCTATAGCATGACCAGTCGAGTGTCTATGCGTCTTTGCTCTAATGGACGCCAGCAGTGCTTTTGGGGCATTTGGGTTACGCTAGAGGTGGACCTGTAGTAATGAGTAGCCCACCTAGCCGCTCTTCGCTGAGCAGGTTCTATCTTGTATATATCTCAGTCAGAGTGGGGAGACCAAAAAGAGGAGACGTATTCCAACTGAAGTCTTACCAGTGTTTTATATGCTGTAGACTTTAGGTCTTGATTGTGTACTTTAATGTCGCGTTTGAGAAATCCAAGTGTTTGGTTTGCTTTTTTTGGAAATGTTATTTATGTGGTTTCCCCGGCTGAGGTCTTCGGATATCGTGACCCTTAGGTACTTGGCAACAGATACATTTTCGAGTTCGATGTAATGTAGGAAATATCTAGATGGAATGGGAGTCTTGAGTCTGGTCACATTGGGGACTTGACATTTTGATGGGTTAAAATTCATGTCCCAATCTTCTTCCCATTTCTCAATTATTATTATTATTATTATTATTATTATTATTATTACTATCATTATTATTGTTATCATCATCATCATTATCACTAGACCTCCTTATATAAAAAAGGTACAACGACACTAGGATGTAACACAAACCATATTGTATCATATGAAAAATTATCTGTTGCTTAGGAGATGAACTTTATAAGCCATAGGCTTTCGTTCAAATCCTATTCTTTTGATATTGTATGTTTCATATATATGCATGTATCATGAATTTGAAATAAATACGTTTAAACCAAGTTTCAGGAGATCTTCTTGTAGAGTATTTACTTCTGACAGTGAGGTTATGCATAAGTACGTGTCGTCCGCAAAAAGTCTGACTCTTGGCCTTACCTGGTCTGGAAGGTCATTTATGTAGGCTAGAAATAAGATGTAAGCAAGGGAAGTAACTGTTTCCCGAAAAAATCTAAAGTGTTTATTTACATTCAAAATGCTCCAAACCAAAGCAAAATTGTATATGCATAGCTATGCACCAAACTCTTCAATTTTTTCCCCACAGATTTGCTTGATTCTCAATTTTAATGTGTTTGGATTACCTCCCTTGCGCATGAAAAATTTCTATTCAAAATAATTTTTGGGCTGACTATTTTATAACTGAGCCAATTTTCAAAATTTTTGCGGCACTTTTTACGACTTTTGTGTTGCAAAAAGATGACATGGTCATATTTTTCTTGTGGTGTTTCAAAAACTGGCGATTTTCAAAAATGCAGCCGTTTCTGAAAGATGGTGTACAGACAATAGGGTGTACATGCAGCTGTCACAGTGAAAATCCTCATACTCATAGACCTTAGATCTATAAAATTACTTTGTAATAGTAGTAAAAGTATTCAATTCCAAATGATTTTGATCGCATCGTAACAGTTTAAGATTGCAATGCGATATCATTAATTATTGACGGTTTAAGTGTTACAGCCGGACATTGACATATTGCCTACGCCTGAAACAATGTTGATCGGTTTGATAAAGTCACATTTAATATTTTCTTTGTTTAGAACATTATTTTACTATTGCAACAATTATTGTTTTTGGAGTTATCAATTAGTAAAATAGGAATAATAATAAAGAAGAAATTCTGGATACATTGACACAGTCACTCCAGCCCACCCTTACTCCGTGCAGTGCCCACCCCTACCCCCACCTACCCTCCATAAAACAAAGTCGAATTTAAACATCATGTTCGATATACAATTTTGCATGGATGCTATATGCATTTGCTGTGCTATTATGGGGAAGAGTGCAGCGTCCGCATTCATATTAACGGCCGCCTCAACGCGGAACTTTGTGGTACTCTATGCCAATGTTTTGATTTCACGTAAAAAGCGTGTCATTAGTGACTATGTTCTAGGAAAACGCTGTTCATAACTTCATTACGAAAGCATGCCCATGTAATAAACAAAGATTTTTTTTGGCTTTGAAAATCAAAATGTTCGGTTGATTTTTTTCATTTTGTTCATACTTTTCATGGACATGTTTTCCTGATGACTTTTAACATATGGATAAATGAAAAATGTGCCTTCCCATGAGAAAACCTCTACTTTTAGGTTACGACCAGGTCCGATACAACGGCAGATCTGATTGAAACTGAAATGAAATGATGTGACGATAGAGACTTAAGGATTTGTAAAGTAGAGGCATTGTATTATAAGCTCAAATTCAGTTTTTTTTTTTTTTTTTTTTTTTTTTTTTTTTTTTTTTTTTTTAGGTGGGGCGAAAACGGGAGAACCCCGAGAAAAACCACCTGACACACCCGCAAGCAGAACTTGGCTTGTCTCACATGTGGCCAGAGCGGGGCTCGAACCCACACCAGACACAGCGGTGAGATGATCGAGTGATTAAGAAACAGCGCTCTTAACCACTCGACCACGGGGGCCGCCCAAATTCAGTTTTGGATTTGTGTATTCTCGCACATTTAATGTAAGAACGTATACATTAATTTAAAAGCAGTGACAAAGCCAAAATAGAATATTATGGTCAATAAACCTAGTCACCTGCTGATCAGAGACTGAACAGCCAGTATCCCAAATCCGAATTTTAAGAAGGTATTTTAATTAAAATGGCAAACACCGTAAATATACAGTACAGTAGAGCAACCTGGTGGTGAGTTAAACAAAAAATGAGCCGCCTCGTGGGAAAACCAACAATGTGGTTTCCGACCAGGTCCGACAAAACCGACCTGTACAGGCACAGAAAAGAGATAGAAACTTGAAATTTCGGATTTATGTAGAAGAGGAACTGTACTATCCGAGTAGCGAAAACAAAGGCGCTGATCAGCTTCGGAGTTACTGCGCAGCTGATCTGCGCCTTTGTTTTCGCCTAGGCAGATTGCTGGTTTTCCCATGTGGCGGCACAAATATGTTTCGTGTATTTCAGGCTTAGCAAAAAACAAAACGACAAACAAAATTTGCCAATTCCTTAAATGAAGGTGTCACATTTTTATTTATTTATTTATTTATTTATTTATTTATTTATTTATTTATTTATTTATTTATTTAAACAGCAGTCACATAGTAGCGTATAACCCAAACGCGTGCCAGGCGTATGAATAATCTCAACACGCAGAAGATTTTGGACGTATAAAATAGCAGTCACACTTTAGCGCATGACTGAGGCGTGTGCCGGCGTATAAAAAAGTTTTGGAGTACGTTTGTGTTACGTCCCAGACACGCTAAGCACGCGCTACAGGCGCGCATCAAATGTTAAACGCGCGTCTCATACACGCTTGGGGCACGTTACAGCAGCAATATTTCATAAAATCGGAACGCGCATGTAGCGTACACTGGCGTGCCTAAATCGTGCGCCAAACGCATTCAAACTGACGTGACGTATTCAACGCGCGCGCGTGGAACTTATTCGAAACGTATAAGACATGATTTTTAAGCATGTTTAAATTTATTCTCGGAGCCCAAACGCGCACGAAGCGTGCACCGACTTTTAGCGACGTACAGCGACGCGCACCGGACGTACAACAAGCGTACCCGACGCGCACGTTGCGCGTTTTGAAGGTGTTTCCGACGTGCGTCTGGCGTATGTGGAATTTTGCATTTTTTTTTTCAACACGCCCGTCGCGCGTTTCACTTATACGCTTATGTATGACTGCTAATTTATTTATTTATTTATTTATTTATTTATTTAGATCTAGTTTGTTAGTTAGTTAGTTAGTTCCTAAAATATACTGCAGAATTAGATCTAAAACAATAGTTTATAGATTCGTGTAATTTAAAGACTGTTCAAAATTAAACTGTTCAAGTAACTTTGCACAAAAACGAAATCGTCGATTTTAACCATTAAAATTTAGTACTCAATGGACATGCTGCACAATCAAACCAAGTATCATGTAAGACAGGTTATAAACACAAATAAGTAAAGATGATGATGATATCTATCGTAATAGCTTAGGGCCAAAAAACTTCAAATAAAAATAAAAGTTTGTCGTCAATATGTCTTCAGAAAAAAGGTTAGACATTAAAACGCCGAAGTGTAACTTTCTGCATTCTAACTTAAAACAGCTGATCAGTGAACCAGTTCTAGTTTAATAGGCCGTATTATTGCTTGACTTTTTCAACCTAAAGTGTAACAGAGAAGTGTGCCGTTGCATTACTTGCAACTTTTGTAAAGTGCGATACTTACAAAATGCAAAACAAGATCAGTTAATAAAATTGTGTGAAATGTGAAGACATTGGACACTATTTCTGTCATTTAATACTGACATAAAGTTTACAGTGGAATAAAACATGATATTCTGTATTCAAGCTGTAAACGTTTGACAGACTACTTGGATAGAAAACAAGTTAACAACATTACTAACATGGGATTACACGAAAAGTCTCTTTGCAGATTTTCTGTAGCAATCCTAATATTGAGTGCAGTTGCGTTTCTCACAGTGACAGTGGGTGTTTTCAGCCCTGCCTGGGTTGTAGTGGACCGGAGCGGGGCCAGGATAAGCGAGGGCCCGTGGTATACGAGGGCATGCCCGCTAGACGGAGGTGACTGCATCATATCTACAAGAGAAATGATCTATGAAAGCTATTCCGACGGGAAAGGAGATTCAGGTACATTATGACAAAATAACTTTTCACAAAAACCAAAATTTGGGTTTCCGACCGAGCTGTACAAACATAGAAGATGGCTAGAGGCCGGAAAGGCCTATGGGATTTAATTAAGGCCCGATTTCGGCGTCATGCATAAGGAAAAATGAATTTCGGAAGTATTGCGAATAGCAGATGTTTGCCCCTGCTTATAAAATCAAGCACAACTATTTCATTCGTATTGCACATGTTGTCATGGCAACGCTACGAACAACATTATGGAATAGCATCTACAGATATTGTATGCAAAGTATCATTTTGTTTGTCGCGTGGGCCGTTATTTAAAAATAAAAAAATGTGTTTAGAAATGGTCAAAAATAGACCAAAAAGTGCAAAGTGTGCTCTATCTATGGTTCTTCTGCGCGTTGCAATGGCAACCTTTCTGGATAAGTGAAGAACTTGCTCTGCTTTTTAAAAGAGGAGACATATGGCTGTTTCAGGAATACCTTTCTCACCTAAATTCCAAAATTTGAATATTATTTAGCAAAATCTGAGGCCAAAGTCAGGCCTAAAACACCCTAGGCCTTTTGAATTAAGAAAGTAGAAAAATTGTACTATCTGTGTAGCGAAAACAAAGGCACAGATCAACTGATGCACAGCCGATCTTCGCCTTGGTTTTCGCATATGCAAATCGTTTGCTTTCTGATGCGGCAGCTCATTTTACAACCGGATAGTTTATTACGAAAACATGCCCGTGTAATTATACAAATTTTTCTGAAACTGTAAAAAAAATAATAAATAAATAAGTAAGTAAATAAATAATTTGAAAAATTTTGATATTTTTCTTGATTTTGCTCAAAACGTTGATTGTGGGTACACGTAAGAACCGTCTTGATGTAAGAACCGTCTCGGCGAGTACCCACATTCTATGTTTTGCCGGAGCAAAAAACTTAGGAAAAATAGATATATCCCTGTACACTCAAAGCATTGCATAGGCATGTCAGTTTACGGCTGATGAAGTTATGAAGCCCTGCATAGGCTGAAGGAAGACATGTTTTGAACTGACCAAACTCTATGTAATGGGCATGTGAGTAGGGCTCATTAGCGCGTGAAACTAATAACTATAGGCAATTTAAAGTTTTGTATAAAACTCAACCCAAAATGGATGAGAATATAAATAAGATTAAACTGTGACTGACGTGATCTGAATTTTAAGTTGGTGCGAGGCGATCAGATACTGGGATACATCGGGCTATATAATTACTCTCGTTTCCTATCTAAAGCATTTAGAAAGGTTTACAAAGTAAGCAATGGTCAGGAAATGACGCAATCATAAAGAAATTCCCACTCCAAAAACCGAGGTTGGAAAAATAAATTGACAACCAGGTAGGTCTGCTAATATTTAAAAAAGGCATCTTTTGGGACACAACTCATATTTGTCTTTGCCATACGCAACAATTCGAGCGGCCCCCGTGGTTGAGCGGTTAAGAGCGCTGTTTCTTTATCACTCGATCATCTCACCGCTGTGTCTGGCGTGGGTTCGAGCCCCGCTCTGGCCACATGTAAGACAAGCCACGTTCTGCTTGCGGGTGTGCCGGTAGGGTTTTCTCGGGGTTCTCCCGTTTTCTGGCCCGTCTCATATGAGCTGAAATAATCTTGACAGGGACGTAAAACTGAATTAAAAAAAATCTGTCTCGACAATTTAAGAAAGATATCAAATTACAGTCGTAGCTCTACTTTTTCCAACAAGGTCACTATAAGTCTTATAGATTTAATGCAGATATATTGGAACTTAAAACTTGAAATTACTTCCCTTTGTTTTGTTCAGTACGTAGAGAGTCAGCCATTGTACGTTTTAACCGTGTGTATTTGTTCTGTGCAAGAATCAATGCATTTGCATTCACAAAAAAGCAATATTGTTATTTAGACATTTCAATTTGTCTGTCTCGACGCTACATTATAGTCAACATCAGAAAAACATGTCCATGAAAGTATACCCTATTAAACACCAAGTTTATTATATAGGAAATCGGAGTATGAAGGGGTCTACAGTTTTTTCTTATTTGTTGATCCGAAACATAGATAGTGGGTACACATTAGAACCGCCTAACCGAAGCGGATCTAACGTGTACCAACAATCAATGTTTTGTGCAAAAATACGGAAAACACTTCAAAATTTCAAATGATTCTTTACTTCTCTGTATAATATGGACGGGTTTTCGTAATGAAATATAAAATTAATGGATATACTTTGATGGAAGATATAATCTTTATTTGAGCCGCCGCATGGGAAAACCAACAATCTGCATAGGAGAAAACAAAGGCGCAGATCAGCTTCGCGGTAACCGCGAAGCTGATCAGCGCCATTGTTTTCGCTACACGGATAGTACAATTCCTCTTCTTTCTAAATCCAAAATTTCCAGCCTTTAGCCATTTTCTGTGACTGTACAGCCCGGTTTGTGTCGGACCTGGTTGGAACCCAAATTGTTGGTTTTCTCACGCACAGGCTCATTTCTTAAACGATCATCACCAGATGACCTCCCACAATATTGTTATAACCTGGAACAATGATTACACAACGTGTTTCCCGAGGCCGATCGCGGTGTACGTTAGATGAACATCTCATGAGAAAACCTGTCTATTACGAAAACTTGCCCATCAGCTGCAAAAATTGAAAATTTCATCAGAAATGTTTTGATATTTGAGCCGCCTTGTGGGAAAACCAACAATGTGGCTTCCAAACAGGTCCGACACAAATCGGCCTGTACAAGCACAGAAAAGAGCTAGAAGCTTGAAATTTCGGATTTACATAGAAGAGGAATTGTACTATTCGTGAAGCGAAAACAAAGGCGCTGATCAGCTTCGCGGTTACCGCGAAGCTGATCTGCGCCTTTGTTTTCACCTATGCAGATTGTTGGTTTTCCTATGAGGCGGCTCATTTTTAATATTATTGCTCAAATAATAGATCGTGGGTACACGTTAGAACGGCCTTGCCGAGGCGATTCTAACGAGTACCCACAATCTATGTTTTGGACCAAAAATAAGAAAATTAAGAGTACCCATGTACACCCCCGTCTTACGATATAAAGGTGGGGTATGAGGGGGGTATACGTTTCACGCACATGTTTGCCTGGTGTCTCTAAGTCAGACAGAATGAAAACATGAACAATACTCTTTGTCATTGTCATCATCATTTTCCATCCTCCACCATGTACTGTCGGTATGGGTTTTGGCAATTTGAGCCGCGACGCGAGAAAACCGGTCTACGGGCTTCCGATCAGGTCCAACGCAAGCCAAGCTGTACACGCAAAGAAGGTGGCTCGAGGCTGGAAATTTTGGATTTATAAAGTGGAGGAATTGTACTATCCGTGTAGCGAAAACAAAGGCGCTGATCAGCTTCGCAGTAACTGCGAAGCTGATCAGCGCCTTTGTTTTCGCCTTGACAAAAATCCGGTTTTCTCATGACGCGGCTTATTTCATATCCGTCGTTTTCAGCTCTGTTGGACGACTACTGGTTCCTGGTGAAGATCGAGTCGACCACGGCCGTTGCTCTTGTATGTCTCAGCTTAGCTAGTGCCATAATTACGATGGTCAAACGGAACACGCCGACTGTCTTGAAGATTCTGGTGGCCGGGGGTGTCAGTTTGCTCTCTTCCAGTAAGTATTTCCAGGCTCTGTATTTCGAAGTTTATTAGCAAAAATGTTAACACTAGTAGCCTCACTGTCGACAGGCCCAAAATGGGGGACTCCAATTGTGGCTTAGTAGGCCTACACCAAAATGGGAAACCGATATTTCGGCACTTAGTTATTTGAGGAAGGCACGGCATTCGGCAGTGTCCTTGAGCAAGGCATGACACTGTCCAAACTGAAAAATGTCGACTCGAGTTAAAAAGATCAAAACCTTCAACATGTCAGTAATTACGTTTTTAAACGGGGTGTATTTTATCTCGGATCCAATAAACATAGTTATTTTGGATCGGAGATTTTATCACACCATGGAATTGACTATAGTGCATTTTCGTTGTTGCGGAGCCATGTTGGGAGCGCAGAGGTTTATCTCCGATGTGCACATTTCCTTCAGCAAGACGTCACATTTTTTGCAAGTGCAGTGCCGACATGGACGTATTGAATGGACGTTTAGCAATAAACAATTTAAATCATATTATCTAATTTCAGGTATTTTATCGCTACTTGCTGTCCTGAAAGTGATGTCAGCCAGTTCCAACGTAAATACTTTCACCCCATGGTCACGTGACGTCACCTTAGCCGGAAGTGTCGCTGCATTCGGAGCATCGTGTTTGTACGTCTTTGCAATTAGTCAGAGTTGTTTGAGAAATAGCAAACTTCGAAGACTTAAGCAGCAGCGAAATTCAGTGACTGCTAATGAACGTAATTCTGACTCGGGAAACCGACCAATACAAATTATTTTGATGGACAGCTTACAAAACAGTGTCTTGGACGGTAGTTTTCAAAATAGTCTCTTGGACAGATTGCATAATGACTCCGTATCGTCTTTGCGGGGACAAACATCAATTGACAGTGAGTGTGGTAATGACGTTCCAGGAAAATGTCCAAATCAGCCACCTGCCTACAGTGAAATTTATGGAGGAAACGCTACATGTGCAATCTGAGAGATGATGCGAATTGGTGCACTTCTCGTTTCATCATCGACTAACCACATATATGTCTTTCCAGGCAACACTATTGGTTTGTCAACAGTCCATTTCTGCTTATGACGTGGCATTGTCATAGTCATTGTCATGATGCCATGATAATTGTTTGTTTTCCTGTTGCACAGCATTTGAAATAATTGTTTTGTTTTAAAGAGCTCGACCGGCATTATAAAAGTTACAAACCTTTTAAAGAATAATATTATGATTTATGCCATTTATTTAGGGGATAACTGTATTCAAATTTTTCATTTGGGGCGGTATATCGTCGGATATACGGTCGGAAATTTTGTTTTACGGCGACGCGTTAGCGGAGCCGTAAAACATGATTTCCGACCGTATATTCGACGATATACCACCCCAAATGAAAAATTTGAATATTGTTATCCCCATTCTAATGTACTTTTTAACTATAAACATCGAAAAATGCTTTGTTTTTCACGAAATGTGAGCGTGACGAGCGACGTATAACCACGACGTTAACCAATCAGAAGCGACGTTGCTCATGACGTTAGGTTTCCGACGGTACATCGCAGAATATACTGTCGCAAATGTTTTACGTTATCCAATAAGACGTCGCGTAACATTCTCCAGTGCATTAGAATGTATATTTTGTGTGAATAAATAATGTTTAATCTAAATGACTGTAATAATTTCTTCACATAAATCATATGAGCCGCGACGCGAGAAAACCAGTCTTCGGGGTTTCCGACCAGGTCCGACACAAACCGGCCTGTACAGCTACAGAAGACAGCTACAAGCTTGAAATTTTGGATTTAGAAAGTAGAGGAATTGTACTATCCGAGTAGCGAAAACAAAGGCGCTGATCAGCTTCGCAGTTACTGCGAAGCTGATCTGCGCCTTTGTTTTCGCCTATGCAAATTGTTGGTTTTGTCACGCACAGGCTCAAATCATATTTTATCCGCCCATTGTTGGTGCCAAATTTGTTGGCACCACATATACAGATGTATGTGCTCAGTCCTCAGTCACTCTTTATTGAAGCTGTTATTGACATCGAAACCTGAGCTAACGGGTCATATTTTCATATGATCTATCAGTGCAAGGGTGAATAATTGAAAAGTCTGTCATTTGGTAATATTCTATTTAGATCACACGCATTTTACATGCTTTTATGAAATATATAGCCCAAAAGGACCAGAAAATCCCTTATATCAGGGTCTCTATAGAAGGGGTCAAGAAACTATGTACATGTATTGATTTTTCCAATAATCAAAAACTCAGGTATGTCAAGTACCATATATACGGACAGTGTAAGAAGTTGTTAAAAACTTGCTCAAAAGTGAATTTATCATGGTAAAAATCGTGAAAAACCAATTAAAGATATGAAATACATTCCAATCAGCAATGCATCATATCAGCTTCACATTCATACAATTTTCAACAAAATAAATTGCGCAATCTTCCAGAAAATTGTGAAAATGCATGAAAAAGTGTGAAAATGGACACTGTGGTACATATTAAGTCAAAACAGATATAAATTCCTAACTATAGTACTATTATAAATGTACACAGCATGTTCTGATATAGAAAAAATGAAAGAATTAATAACAGACTTATGGTAAATTGACATTAATTATAAATTTTTAATGTATGTTTTTAAGGTGAGTAAATACGAAACTGACATACAAGAGTTTTGACCCCTTCTATAAAGACCCTGCTTATATCAAGATGGTACTAGTTGAAAAAGGCAACATGTTGTAAGATCGGGTTCATAAATAAGATTTTATGGCTGAGAAAGAAAGCGGAACGAGACATTACAGGCAATTTTTAAATGTGTTCGTTTCATAATGCACCGAAAACCATTTATGATCCAAAACACCCTGAAACCAACGTTATGTTATATGCAGACAGAAACGTATATCTCACAGATCAAATCTTGTTTTAAAAATGCTATTCACAGGTTAGTTCTCCCGCAATACTCAAATTGTCATGGATCTATTAAGAGTAAAAGGTCCAGGAATTGATACACAATCAATAAAGGTAAAACTCCCATTTCATTAGAAATGCAATATACAGAGGTTTTTAAAGTTGTAAAAAATGATTTTTTTTTTCAGTAGAAAAAGTTTGATATTTTTCTTATTTTTGCTCAAAACATAGATTGTGGGTACACGTTAGAACCGCCTCGCCGAGGCGGTTCTAACGAGTACCCACAATCTATGTTTTGGAGCAAAAATAAGAAAAATAGGTATACCCCTGCAAACCCCAGTTTTGGGGTTTAAGGGGGTATTCATTGCACGGACATGTTTTCCTGATGATTTCCACGATTCTAAGTTAGTGTGGATTTTGGAAGGGTACATGAACAATTCACAGCAAGACACCTTAAAAAGAAATGTTTGTCGATCTATCTAATCGAATAGAAAGGAGTAATGGGCTCTTGAAAATAATTGACAAAATTTGGCTTTCAACCTTAGTCCCAAGATTCATAGCATTGGCTCAGCGGTTTCATGACGATAGTATTTTCAATAGCGAGTGATAAACAACTATAGACAGCGGGCGAGTGTTCCTCGTCGCTAAGCAACATTCCTATACCATTGATAATCTTAAGGCCTTCAACAAACACATTTACATATTACAGGAATAGGTTAGTTGTAAATACACTTAAAACTAAAGTAATGGTTTTCCGTCGTGGAGGTATTTTGCCGAGAGATATGAAGTTTTATTACAACAATGTAGAATTAGATATTGTTAAAAAATTTTCCTATTTAGGCATTATCTTTTCTACGGGTGGTTCTTTTTCTGAATGCCAAGAGACTCTTGCTGGACAAGGTATGAAAGCAATTTTTAAACTGAACAAATTACTTTATAATTTTACAAATATAACGCCAAAGCATAGAATTGAATTGTTCGACAAATTAGTTACACCAATTTTGAACTATGGGTGCGAAGTATGGGGGTTTTGTCAAGCAAATAAAATTGAAAGAACTCATATGATGTTTTGTAAGCAATTATTAGGTGTGAAAACTTCGACCCAGAACGATTTTGTTTATGGTGAATTTGGAAGAACTAACTATTATTCACGTAGATTATTGTGCATTATAAAATATTGGTTTAAAGTTGTTCACGCCGGAGACAGAAAAAACGTGAAAATTTTATATAATCTTATGCTTACTGATTTAACTGAAAGGCCAAACACTCAGAACTGGGCTGCATTGGTAAAAAATATGCTTTCTAATCTGGGGTTCTTTCATGTGTGGCAAGCACAAGGAGTTGGTGACAAAAAACTATTTTTAACCATTTTTTGGCAGAGGGTTAAAGATCATTTTATACAAAATTGGCACAGACGTTTAAACGAATCTAGTAGGGCATCGTTTTACAAAGAAATATGTATTTTTGAATTCCAGTCATATTTAGAAAAAGTTAGGAACAAAAAATTTCGAAATGCTATATCAAAACTCAGAGTATCTTCTCATCGCTTACATATTGAATCTGGCCGCTGGAACAGACCTAATCGTATTCCAAGAGGAAACCGCTTATGCCCAACTTGCAATATTGTAGAGGACGAATTTCATTTTATTTTTGAATGTGATCTATATAAAGACGAAAGACAACTTTTTATAAAACCGTATTATCGACGTAGATATAGTATGTTTAAACTTATTGAATTGTTTCAATCCTCAAATAAAAGTACACTCACGAAATTGGGTAATTATATCTACAAAAGTTTCGAAAAACGAACACAAGCCTCTTTACGAAGAAATTGAGAATAAATGTAAAGTTTAAGTATAAATATAGAACAGAATTATGTAATCGTATTATATATTCAGTTAACATGAGCAAATTTTAACAATGATGAAATATCAAATATCTCTAATGGAACCTTAACATCGTCTTGTGTTTCGTTTCGGCAAGACGATGCCTTGGTTTACATTAGATATAATATTATGGTTGCTATAATCGGCTGTTGACTGTGCAGTGTCCTTATTTTGAAATAAGGTCATTGTTCAGCCCAGCTTTGATTGGATAAAAATATCTTCACCAGTACAATATTAGTAATGCCTGGTAATTATATACATACATATATATGTGTTTAAAATATGTAAGGATTGTATATGTCGCAAATATTGTCAAAATGAGCTTACAGTCTTTGTAAAATGTTTTGTATATAAAGTATTCATGTTTTGCACGCTGTCCGCCATAATGCTTTCATTTCACATGTGTATTATGATTATTTGCTCATGGGTCAGAACTGACCTACTGCAAGTAGTATTAGATTAGTTTGTAAGGTTAGTGGCAGGATGGCCTCGACCTCCACTAACCTATGACGAGGTAAATAAAGTTCTTGTTCTTGTTCTATTAACATTTGTTGACCTTTACGAGGGGTTATCGGCAGACATATTTTGATTACAGGTATGTACATTTACATCATTATATTAGAACCAGGAAGTAGCATTAAAACATACTGTCTATTCCAGTAATACTTGTTTAATTAGAGATTCTTATGCGTTTCTACTGTAAGCAAATGACAGACATTTGCTGCTTTGATTTGTTCTAAATATAAGTAGTCTTCACAATTTTAGTCATGTTATGAATTACCTCTAAATTGTAAATAATAAATTATTATTAACAAAATATCAAAACTTACATAATTTGTAAACAGGCTTGACATTCTGTATCTTTTAAGACGTCTCCTACATACTGGTGGTGGAAATCCACGGCAGTTGTCGACTAGATATGTGAAACAACTCTACCAGGAAGGTGTCAGTCCAACAATTATGCATATTTGGCGTCCCTAACGTGCACGGCTGGAGGTATAGCAAAACGAGCCTCCGTCTAGATCAATTATATACGGATACCCCAAATAATACGTTGAATTGTTGTTGAACTTGAAATTTTATAAAGCTCATTCGGGTTATGGTTTATTTTCGGCTCTAAAAGGGTCGTAATTCTACTATAAAGTTCGGAGATCCTGAGAGCCATAATGATTCATAAAGGATGTCTAGAGAGACAATGGATCTGGTAACCTATCAAGAAGAACCCCGGAAAAGATCTAGGAATGTTGCTGAGAAATCACGTACAGAATGCTATGCGGAGACTGAAGCTTCGGACAATATTGTTCCTTCAAAATCAATAAAACTACATTCTAGAAATGTTCCGGCTGTAAGCTCAACGTCAAAAAATTTCAGTGAAATTGAGACGCATTTTAATGTAGATATTTCAAATACTACAGAATTGCAGAGCGAAATTATTACGTATTCAAATACTGAAAGAAACCGAAATAGATATAGAGAGCTTAACCCGAGCCATTTTCCAGTAAGCGATATGCGTGAATATGCAATAGAAGCTGTCACTGAGGAATCAGACTATGAATATAATGCATATGATGAAGACACATGGAGTAACTTAGAAAATGTCAGAAGTTTTGCAGCATGTAAAGTGATGTTGTGGCACCATTTCATGGACGATCCTTGGCTCTTGCATGACAGTTTTGAGAGAGGGTACCGACCCGGAAGAGAATACCCTGAAATTATAGACCTTACATTGGGCCTGGGAAATGAGTGGGCACCAGTGTTTGAGGTATACACTGTTGATAAATTTATGCGTTTATCTCGAGACTTTCAAGCACGGTTCATTCTTTTCCGAACTTACATTGAACACGATCGCGTGGCTCGAATAAGTGACAAAAGTTACAGCACAGAAAGGTGGACGGATGAACTTGCAGTACTAATAAATACAGGACATCCTAGTGTCCAAAGACAATTGGAGAGATCATTTAGCAACGTAGAGACTGACGTAAGACAAGGTAATAGGATATGTCTCCAACTAGACTTTAGAAAAGGGTTGACGGAATGGTATGGCAAAGTATGCGAACGGTCACGCAGCTTTCGATTTGGAAAAGCTTACGAAACGAACAAAGTTGAAAACATAAGCGTGTACATTTTAAACTGTTCCAAGCCGGTGAAGCTGTTCATGTCACCCTGGTTTATTGGATTCTGTTTGCCATGTTGGCTACTGACCGGTGGATGTTGCTATTACATTCATAGGAAAAGAAGCGTGGTAGACAAAAGTGTTAAACTCAGCTATCACGTGACGTTTGAAGGGAGGGGAGCACACTTGTATGAGTCTGATGATACACCTTCCTGTGGCTGTGGCAAGGTTTATCATTTACCTGTGGAAGATATCCTCGCATGGGAAGCGGGTAACGTATTACTTTGTATATTTAACATAAAGTCTCGGTTTGCTATCTCGGTTTGTTAAATCCACAAACAAAATTTATGCAGAAAAGTCGTTGGTGCTTAATATACTGTCAGGGACAAAACCTAAAACAGGTTATCAAAAGAATAACTAAATCAAGTTATAAAAGTTTGCAAGTTTCGCTACAACCCTGAAGCCATTCGAAAACTTGTCTTTTGGGTTCAGGTTCATCAAATACGTAAAAAGTAGGTCAACAGTATAATGCAGGATTTTCCCTAACATTTTGTAATCTGGTTTGTTTTCAGTTACAAACGCTGAGGCAGAATACAGACACAGACGCACCCGTGAAAGGCAGGATTTGGATTATATAGAGGGTATCTTCAACTGATGATTGCATCTCTTTAGCATTTGGTATTGACTTTGTGAATTCTGGTGATATGTGACAGCGGTTTAAGAAACGACACATTCCTGCCTCAAGTGATAATGTACTAGTGAGCTTAGAGCTCCCACATCATATACGTTCTATTCACTTACCAAACTATGAAAATAAATTTACTAGCTAGGATAGATTGTGACAGCAGTAACGTGGAATGAGACTGACAGATTATCATTTTGAATAGCACGGTCACACCTGACAGACTTTTTTTTTTTTGAAAATATCGTCTAACTTTTGTCAATTTCGTTCATCTTAAAACACGTATTATCCATGTCAGTAGTCACTGAGTTTTCACCAATTTTACAGATTTGTATGGGGAATACTGTATTGGCTTTTTCTTTGGTTTTGGGGCGTTCCAACCAGGGCGTAGTCTTGTATCTATAGGCTTTTTAACAATCACTTTCTTTTTCTTCAAACCGACTGGAGCCCCAGCAGGAATAACTTGAATCTGAGATGGACTGGATATAGTCGGTATACCTTTAGTAGACTCTGTTGGTTCACACTCGATGCTGGATACCGAGCTGCGATACACCGCCAACACGGGTAGCTTCATCTCACGGGCTATTTCACATGGCTCGAACTTTTCCGTATTGACACGACCTTTCTTGCGTCTCCAACGATGGTGGGCAACAACTATAAAACCGGAGACGAACCCAAGGATCACAAGAGCGCTGATAACTTTCAATGACAGTTTGACGGTGGGATCGACAGTCGACAGGTCGTCTCCTAGAGGGTCAGATGGTGCAAATACTTCGATCGACAGAACGGCTACTTTCTTCTTTTGTTGGGGCGAATCTTCCATGGCCTGTAAATTAATTAAGTATCAATTTGACTCTGCACATATTCTAACGTTTTCTGTCTATTTGTTTTAAGCCATTTTCCTTTTGTATGCAAGTTGATAATTATCTGTACGTTGATTGTGAAGATGGACCTCATGTACTTTCTTTGTAGATTTGTGATAGCTTAAGAGCTAAAAATGAAATAAGGCATTACCTTTGTCGCGGTGCTCTACTCCTATTGCGCAGATAATTTTAAAAAAAGTAAGTAAGTAAGTAATGGTTTATTTAAGTGTCACATATCAAATACAGATACATATACAAATACAACAAAATATACATTTGATACCCAGCCTTTTAGGCTTACGAGACACTATAATTTGGCATTTTGCCTGTCATAATGTTTAAATAACACGAAGGCAAGTCTAAAATATGACATTTACGTTAATTGTCCATGGTATTTACACTATGTACAGAGTTTGTGAATTCTCCGTACATCGAGCCGACTGCGAGCGGGCTACCCAACCCTACTCCAGTGGAGGGGGAGGTACGATTTATCCAGGCTCCAGATCAGTCAGTTGTTAGCAGACGCACACCGAGACAGGCGACGACGCACCTGTCTCGGCGTGCGTCTGTTAACAACGGAGTGTTGACTCACTCGCTCGATGTTGATTTAAAAATCTATGTACAAGCTTTTTACAGTCATTCATGCATAAACCATTTGCAGCCATTTTCTGTTTCCGTATGACGTTAGCTATTAGTGGGACGATGAAACACTTTCATCCATGCATGTATCACTAGAATTGTTTAAAGGCATATCTATTACAGATAACGTTATATATACAATTGTACATGTACATGTAATAAAATAAATTCTGTTTTAAACACATGACCAAGCAAGAGACAACTATTTAAACAAATACTGCGTTGTTGATATTCTTACTTTAAATATGAAATAAAGTAAATGACAATAAGGATGTACCGCAATTGAATAAGCTCGAGTTATAGGACTCGTAGTCTATTGCTGGAACCGGAGCGTCACGTATAGCTTCTCCACGATCCAGCCCCGTATCTCCAGGAACCAGTTGTGCCCGGAGCATACAGGGTACTAAGTACGTGCGGACAAGATACGTTTGTTGATACATTTGTACTAATTATACGTAAAGGAACGTTTGCGTGAAAGTATGTCATAAAGGATTTTGGCAGTAGTTCTTACTAAGTGACAATTTGAGAGCACAGCAATCATTTTCTCCTCTGAATTTAAGAAATCAAAACTTTGGATGACATGTTTAGCTTTATCAAATAACGAATTTCGTAAGTCTTCATATAATGGGCATTCACATATTACATGTTTTTCACTTTCGACGACATTGCAATTAGTACATAATCTATCCTCTAATGCCAATCTCTCGTATCGACCCGTTTCGATTCTTATTGGCGCAACCCCACATCGAAATTTTGCGAGCGCGCTTCTGTGATGAATTGGAAGGTTTGCAGTAATATAGCTTTCACTTTTGTATTCTGACTTAAAGAGTCGATATGAACGTAGCTTGCTTTGTGCGCCGTTTGCTCTGTTAACATTATTAAGATTTTCTGTCCAATTCTGTTTAAACAACTCAAATTCTTTTTCTTGGATCATTCGCAATATGGCATTTTTAGTGTAGTTTTGGTTATCGTCAAATATACAATCTAGTTCTAGCAAAGACATATGATTTCGAAATTTATAGAACCAATTTTTGCACCTATTTTCACCATGTTTCATGCACCATTTGGAAGTACGTTTGTTGAGGCGGTTATCGTCCATTTCCCTAAATCTAACCCACCGGCTTCCCATTGATTTCCAGATTTTGACCGACGTTGGCGTCCAACCCATATCTCCTTGGACTGCAATATTTGGCGTATACTTTCCCACAGCCATAAAATAACGACATGCTCTGTTTTGAACGGCCTCTATGCATGACCTCTTGCTAGACCCCCAAATACTTGACCCATATTCAATGACAGGCCACACCAGCGAGTCATACAGCTTAGTAAAACATTCAAAAGGAAAGCCACCGTTTTGTTTACTTTTATGAATAACTAAACCGAGTGCCCTGCTAGCAGACTTTGCAACATTCGATGCCATGATATCATAGTTCAAGAATTCTGTGAGTGTAAGTCCTAGATAGTTATACTGATGGGTAATTCCCAAGCTGAGATCTCCGCATTTAAAACTGAAAGATGACCTTTGGACAGAAGGCGTTCTGAAATGGACAATGTTCGACTTTTCACCGTTAACACATATGTTGTTGTTTCTGCACCATATACCCAAAGTATCTAACATAAGTTGTAGGTTTGTTTCATTTTCAGCTATTAAAACCAAGTCATCAGCGTAAAGGAGGATTCCTACTTTTTCTCCGTCAATATCAACGCCTACATTCAATGAGTTGATTGTTTGAACTAAGTTATTAATGAATAAGTTAAACAAGAGTGGCGAAAGCAAACAACCTTGTTTCAGGCCGGTTCTAACATTAAACCAATCAGTATGGAGCCCATTTAGACGTATGCAATATTGAACATCCATATATATAACTTTGATGACATTTAAGATATTCCCAGCCAGGCCTAAGTCTTCTAGTTTAGACCATAACAAATTGCGGTTGATGGAATCGTACGCCTTCTTGAAATCTATAAAAGCGGTGAAAGTTTGTTTGCGTTTCAACTTGCGTGTTTCAATTATGTTCGTTAAAGACGAAATGTGGTCAATAGTGCTTCTTCCACTGCGAAAACCATTTTGCTCATCTGCTAAGATATTGTTACTCTCTGTCCACTTCGTTAACCTATTGTTAATTAATGCACAAAACAGCTTATAAGATGCAGGCGCGAGTGCTATTCCCCTATACGACAATGGATCATGTTTGTTCAAATTAGAAGACTTTGGAATTGGGTTTAATACACATTTAGACCATTCTTTAGGAATTTTTCCAACGGAAAAACATATATTGAAAAACTTAACTAGGAAAAGACACGTGGCTTCATTCTTCAAGACGTCAACTGGAATTTCGTCGAATCCCGGTGCTTTGTTGCATTTTGCGCGTTTGACAACTTTTTTAAGTTCATCGCAAGTAAACATACCATTCATTTCAGGGTCGTTCATCATAGGTTTAAGCTTCCTCACCCTGATGACCATTTCGGACCATTTCCATTATGGAAAGTTAATTGATCAATTAGTATAATGCAGCGCGTGTTGCAACGTCACTATGGCATCAAAAATAACGGTTCCGGTTGACGAAAGATTTTTTTCTATCAATGTACAGAAGAACAGAATAGAGCAGAACATTTTCTACCACGTTCTACCATAAGAGCGACACAGGAGCGTCGCTATTAATTTTCATATGCCGAAAATCACCAATAAAAACTCAATCAGATTTGTGAACAAATTAGCTTGTAAGAACGTAGCAATAATTTGTATGAAACGAACGTAGTACTAATAACTTGTATGAAATCATAACTCTTACCTGTATGAAAAGTACATATTTTCTTGGATCGCTGGCATTTATCAATCTTGTCTTGTTGACAGACCCATCAATGGTATTTAAGTAGAAAAACTCGTGGTAGTTTTCTGGTTCCGCTGAAACCAATGTATCATTCTTTTTGAGCCGCCTCTTGAGAAAACCAACAATTTGCATAAGCGAAAACAAAGACGCAGATCAGCGCTGATCAGCGCCTTTGTTTTCGCTACTCGGAAAGTACAATTCCTCTTCTTCTTAAATACGAAATTTCAAGCTTCTAGTTGTCTTTAGTGCTTGTTCAGCTCTGTTTGTGTCGGACCTGTTCGGAAACCACATTGTTAGTTTTCTCACGAGGCGGCTCATCTAAGGGATCGGAATATGTTCGTCAGTGCCATAGCTTGTAAACTCCTTCATTTTCAGGCAATAAACTGTGTCATGCGATATGCCACTTAAGATGCATTGCGATAAATGCCATATCATATAAAGCATATATAGTGAGTGTTATGTTTCTGTATGTTATGCTATATGTTAATTATGGTACATTATTTTGTATGTTATTTGATTTACCAAACATTACAGTGTATGTGATATTATGCCACTTTCCATGTATGTCGGTGATTTAAACCGTATGATTTTTTATTTTACCAAGAATTATAGTGTATGAAAAGGTACAAGTAGGCAAAGTTCAGGAAAAGGCGCAATCAGAAAAAGATTCACACTAAAAACCGAGGTGGGGAAAAACTAAATTAACAATCAGGTACTTATACCATGAAAACATATCGTAAGCCGAATGAGCAGCTATTTTCCCAACAGGTGGCCACTCAGTTACCTAAACTTAACTAAAAATATGAAAACATACATACATAAGGCACGAACAGCAAAAATATTTAAAACACCAAGACATTAAACAAAAAGAACCACCACAGAAGTATCGCCTTGGAACGATCAGTAATATAAAATTACTGGCGGGCTTAAATCGATTTTACATGGCCATAACCTCACCCTCAGCTTCAATGCAGTGGTTCATAACATTTAGTTAGTTCTAAGGTCCTCGTGGTGAATCTCTAACTAGTCAATGAGTCATCAAGAACAAACAGATAAATCATGATAAACATCCTGATGAATCAAAAACGAGGACTCAACAGATTCAGTAAGCTGCCCGACGATGGAGATCTCTGGTGTCCGGATAACTTTCTAACTCCGGAACGAAAGAGAAACACCAGTTGGACCCCGGTGTATGCATTATATATATTACTGATTTCATGTACCCTGCTTTTCAGAGAAGAAGAAATTATACCACTGGCCACGAATTAGACAATAAGATATGCTATGTTACTTACCATGCATCACACTGTACGAGATGTTGTGTTGTACAAACAGATCGCCATCTACAGCAACTATTTTTCCTGGTTTAACCGCAAGCTCCCCCTAAAGAATAAAGTTAGATCTAATTACAAGGGGAAAAACATGTTTTGTTCAATCACGAGTTTTGCAATTTATGTAAAGAAAACCTGAGGTCCCCTTTACAGTAAAGATACATAAGGCTAACTCCTCGCGGCTTTGTCTTATTAGTCATGAAACCAACCAGCAGTTCCCCGTGAGATGGTATGTTGTGGGTTTACATAGGAATAGCGAGACCATTCTATCTGTTAGTTGTGATCGTAAGACGAAACTATTTCCTTATGAATCGTTATACATGTATTTCACCCATGCCTTCTACATTTGAGACGCGACGCGAGAAAACCGGTCTTCGGGGTTTGCGACCAGGTCGAACACAAACCGCCCTGTGCAGCCAAAGAAGATGGCTAGAAGCTTGAAATTTCGGGTTTAAAAAGGAGAGGAACTGTACTATCCGTGTAGCGAATACAAAGGCGCTGATCAGCTTCGCAGTTACTGTTACGGTATATCTGCTTTGTTTGATTCGGCTCATATGGTGTGGGTTTAGATGATTCTATCTAATAGTCGCAATTTTAAGGCGAAACTTTTTCTTTATTATGGATCGTTATATTTCACCATGACATCTACATTATTTTAATTCTCTGCAAATAATCCGTACCGTGTAGTCTTCGCTAGTATCTGCTTTGTAAACGGGGATCACGCATGATTTATCATCATCTTGGTTAAGAAACCGTGGCAGCTCGTCGTCCTCATCCCAAATGGTCATGTTGATGGTCATAGTCTCGCTGACTACCTGTCATGAGAGATCATGAATTCAACTGAAAGTGATAACTAACTCCTCGAGCTTTAAAACCCATATTAGACGAATGGATTCTCCCATCATAATCAATTGGGTGAGTCCATTTTCATTTTAGGGGTGTTAGGAGTGACTTTTATTTTTTTATCACATTTTTCGATGAAACTGCTCTGTGAAAACAGAATATCTGCGGTGTCACACCTGGGGCTATGCTGTTTGCCTATGTCCCACAAAAAGGACGCCAGGCTTAAATGAGTTAAAGACGAATTTTTAGTTTAACAGTGTTTATTATTGAGTCAATGCCAGATGTCTGTCAATAGCAAGGATTTGACAAAACGTCGCAACAATTGCTATTGACAGACAACTGACAGCACTAATTTTCGGATCTCAGCAAAGCGTTTTTGATTTTCTAAGTATTCGATTTTAAAATCATAGATGTACACTGTGCAGAAGCTAATATTGACGCTAAGACTTACATAATTATGATACTTCTCGGAACAAACCACACGAACCAAAATATCTTTTACAGGAACTGCCTCTCCCTGAAAATACATAGAAACATTATTAATACATGCTTTTAACTTCCTAAATTTTCAATGGTTCTGCAATAGTATTTTGTATTCTATTCACTGACTGAGTTCAGCCGACAGAGCTTTACAAAATTCCTAAGGATATCCCTCTGTCGTTTATTTCAGGCTCTAGTATGATTTATTTCATTTAAGTATACAAAGGTAAAAGTAGGCAATGATCAGGAAATGACGCAATCAGAAAGAAATTCCCACTTCACAAACCGAGGGGCGGGAAAAAAACATGAAATTTAGGTACTTATACCCGTGAAGAAAAGGCGACAATCAGAAAATATTTGTACAATAATACATTAAAAAAGTTACTATCAGGAACGAGTCCAATCTGAAACCAAAATGAGTCATCGAAAGCAAAATGTCAAATAATCTAAAGTTACAAAACGGTTAAAGTTTTTTCGTCTTAGGTGTTCTCTTCTTCGAGAGATCTAGTATAACCGGCATTGACATTCTCTTTATATTCCAAGCTTCTACATTCTACTTAAAAGGTACAAGTAGGCAAAGATCAGGAAAAGGCGCAATTAGTAGACTTCTTCATTTCAATTTATGAGGAGATCACAAAAATGAGATTTCCAAAAACAAAAATCATATCAGTTGTAATACAAACCGACAACTCATACAGCTTTTCGACATCAACCGGTTTCAGCAATGTTAAGCTATATTCCGTGGTTGTTGTTCTGACTTCAAAATATCCCTGCATGATGCTAGCTAGCTGCTTCGGTTCCGTGACATCCACAGTGAATGTTACGTTTGTGGTCATTGGCATGGATGCCAGAACTGAACCTTGAATAAAATAATAAAATATATCATTGGCATTCAGTGTTAAAAAAAGTGAAAGCACCTTAGGTAAAAGTTCATTTAAATGGAAGAAACAATAAAAGCCAATTAGAAATGATATACATAAAACACGAAAGAATGTGAATCAAACTGGTTTGAATATATGATCTAATAAGGAAATCAAAACACGATCGTTTTTAATTACAGGGAGAAAAACATGTTTAAGGAAAAGCAAGGTTAGCAAAAGTTGTCTAGCTACACACAATCCGGCAACAGAATAAGTACTCGAAACCTTAATTCAAGCAATCTCGTATTAACACCATGGTGTTAACTTTTTATTTTGCTGCATACCTACAGGTTCGGATTCGTCTATCTCAATATACGTTGGAAAATATGAATTCATTTGTACACATGTCGGTATTGTAGGAATAGAGGTACATGTACTTGATGGAACTGACGATGTGGACGCAAGGCTTGACAGAGATTTTGTTGGTGCAGATACTACGATCGTCCCATCGGCACTTATTGAGTAAGAAGAAATGCTTTTGTCCAGTGACACCAATCCGGAAGAACTTGTTCTTGTTGTGAATGTAGAATCTATTGGTACTGTTTTCAATGCTGGAAATGTTGCTGGTGATGGCAAAAGGCTGCTTTTGTCGTTGTTCAAAACCATTATAGAATCACTTGAGAGTGAAGCCAGTGTTGACGCACTTGTAGGACTTATGAAAGGAATAACTGTCGAAGCCGCCAAAGAAAGTGAGTTTGCGTTTAAGGATCTTGAAGAATAAGGATCTCCGGTATACGATTGTGGTGAAGCTATCTGACTGAACAGTGGTGGTGTAGAAAACGATTCAGATTCAGATACACTGTTTGAAAATGACATCGACGGATAAACAGAATTTTTTGACTTATGCATTAAATTAGTGCGCGATGAAGGGAACAAACTAAAACTACGTGTGTTAGATATAGATGAAGTCGGCGGTAACACAAATGTAGATATCTTTGGTATACTTTCAAAAGCACTACTTGGCTTATTACCAGTGTTTGATGATGCAGTCTGACTTTTCGACGTTAAATGTGAATCTGATGTCGGATTCGGAGACATTGTCAAAGAAATGTCCCGTTTTGATTGTAATGTTTGATTGTTAGAAGTAGAAAAGTTGTTATATACAGAAGCTACAAGGTTGTACGGCACAGAAAGAGCACTGAACACAGGCACATACGTTGAAAACGGAGCTGTCACTATAGTGGGAGATAATGTTGAGACTGTACCAGACAAATACGTTGATCCGTGAAATAACGTAGTTGTTACACCCGATACATTCCTTGGTGTATATAAAGAAGAACTGAAGTTAGTGTGCGCGAAAGTGTCTTTAGCATTTAGCTGAGAGGAAGGGACATTATTTAGAATTTTATTCGACTTGTCAAAGAGTGATTCTGAAGATAGTGTAACAGTAGACGGGGCTAAATGACAAGAAGTTGACATGTCTGTGCCACTAGTCGCATATTGCTGCAAGCTTGTCTGCTGCTGCACTGGAGAATGTTTTACTATTGCCGAGTACACACTTTGTGATGATGAATACGAGTCTGTTGGATGCAATGATGTACTAGACACTGAAATTCGTTGCACAAGGGTTGACGTTACATAATCGTTAGCTGTTTGGTTGTTAGATCCCCTGTAAACAGCTGATGAAAGCGGCAAATAATTATGCGTCTTTGATGTTGTGTTTCTCCCAATTACTGGTGGATTGAAGAGCCTGAGAGGCGGAACCATGTACATGAACTTAGCAAGCTTGCCGGGTGGTGTAGTTCTACCTGGTGTAAAAGATTTTGATGACAAGACTGACGTGCCTGAAAAGAAAACACACGTCTGGCAAATTTGATATTTTAGATTTTCTATTGACCCCCTTTTGGTCTATACTAAGTTAAGATTGTGCTTTTGTTTTGCTTAATTACACGAGTTCACACACTTAGATGACTAACTGTCGTAACAGAACACCCGTTTCCCGAGAAACATTCGGATTTAAAAAATAAAGAAGCATACGGATAATTAGATTATAATATTAATAAGGGTTAAACGTTATACATTAGTTGCAATTATAGGCCCACTTCCCTGAATAAGTTAGTTGGCAATCATATTGTTTGATGACAGTATATATGTAACTTGTGTATGGGGCAATACAACTAGACAGAGAACTTACTGATTATTGCACATAATATCACGGTGTATCCAAACAACATTTTTCTGTAAAAATCTGAATTCTAAATAATAACAAAATAATTGTATTCGTTCTTTCTTCTACTTTAATAAAGGAAATGTAACAGGTCATTAAGGGTACTTGTGATAATTTTGGCTTAACTAAAACAAACATATACGAAGAATTGGCTACAGATATGATTTTTCAAAGGTTGTTTCTTATCGCAATTCCATTGAATTTCAACATTTAAAAATGATAAAAATCTACATGAGTGCTGTAGATTTCGGGTTTAAGGGCGCACCATCAACTTAAACGTTACCGCCATCGAACTATCTGACGGAGTGTTGCTCATATTGTAGCATGGTCAGTCCATATCCGTTTTGTAAGCTTTAGGGTCATTAGTATGTTTTGTACTCATGCCTTCTTTAAGATCTATTTTCTCTACTTTCATCTTGCATTTTGATATGCATCTTGGTACAATTACCAACAACGGATACATGATCGCAGACTTGGGTTTAAACATCTCCTCATACAAAATCTATTGGAACCCCAGTTTCAGGGTCATTTTCTGTATGACAGTATCTAAGATTTTGAATAATTGTCGTTTTTGTTTCATTGCAGTGCTTCTATAACGAGGTAAAATAGGCAATGATCAGGAAAAGGCGCAATCAGAAAGAAAACCGAGGTGGGAAAAACTAAATTGACAGTACTTATACTAAGAAAGCACGTCGTAAGCTGAGTGAACAGCTATATCTCAGTAGACGGCCACGCAGTTACCGAAATCACCTAATATATGAAACCATAAATAAGGTTCAAACAGCACAGAAATTCAACACCAAAACTTGAAACAATTAGAACCACAACATAAGTATCGCCTTGGAGTGATCAATAATATACAAGTAGAGGGAGGCTTAAAAAGTTAAAAGTAGGCAAAGATCAGGAAAAGGCGCAATCAGAAAAAGATTCCCACTCCAAAAACCGAGGTGGGAAAAAACCAAACTAACAATCAGGTACTTATACCATGAAACGTATACCATGGTACTTATACCATTAAACCGGTTTTGCGGGACACCAACCTCACTCACGGCTTCTCAGTGCAGTGGTTCACAACGTTTAGTTAGTTGTTCGGTCCTCGTGGTGAATCTCTAACTAGTCAATGAAACATCAAGGACAAACAAATAAATTATCATAACCGCCATGATGAATCAAAAACGAGGACTCACAGATACAATGAGCTGCGTGGCGATGGAGAGCCCTGGCCGCCAAACAACATCACTGAAAATCTGGAGGAAAAGAAACAACACAACAATTGTGCCCCGGTGGGTCAAGCAACAGACAAGAAGCTCCGGCCCCAACCAACTATAATAAATAGCTTTAAGTCGGGGCCGTCATAGAGTCTGGCGCCCGACCCACCGACGTGCAATTAAAGACGATAGCATACTTATCAACCGTGACTGGGTCAAAAACTAGTATGTGGACTATCGCATCACATTTAAGTTATATCTTATACGTTTTTTAACGTCTATAATGAGTTCTTTTCCAAACTGAAAAGAAAGGTGAAACGTTTCTTAAATTTGTAAACCAAATGACCATAAAATTCTGGTACCGAAAGGCCCTCACGTGAAAGCGTCTTTAACCCAACATTAAATTTGGAAATTAATTCACAGTGTCTGGGATAAAATTTAGAATAGGTTTTTCGAAGTTTATGATACCGATAGCACTGCTGGAGAAGTTTGACTGTTTTTTAAACATTTATTTCGCGCGTTGAAGTCCGTAACATGTTTGCAGACTCTAGCAAACCTAATAAGTCGCGAAATGGTATACACCAAGAAGCACGCGGCGAGGGACGTCACCATCTTCCTATATCAAAATCAAAGTCATCGCGCCTATTATAAAATTTAGAAGAAACCAATCCGTTTGCTGTAGCAAGGTGTAAATCTAGAAATAGGGGCTTCGGTATCTGTGGTGTAGGCTTTATTCATCTGTAGTTCAGCTGGATAATTTTATTGACCATGCCTTCCAAATAAGGGTTGTCAATGTTCAAAAGGCCAACGAGGTACCAAAGCATCGATAACATCAGCTTGATTGTCATGGTTAAGAGAAGACATGCAATCTCTTTCGTATCAGTATAAAATCAGCTACGAGAGGTGCGTCATTTTTATAAAATCAGCTACGAGAGGTGCATCATTTTTTATAAAATCAGCTACGAGAGGTGCGTCATTTTTATAAAATCAGCTACGAGAGGTGCGTCATTTTTATAAAATCAGCTACGAGAAGTGCGTCATAAAATCAGCTACGAGAGGTGCGTCATTTTTATAAAATCAGCTACGAGAAGTGCGTCATTTTTATAAAATCAGCTACGAGAGGTGCGTCATTTTTTATAAAATCAGCTACGAGAGGTACGTCATTTTTATAAAATCAGCTACGAGAGGTCTGTCATTTTATAAAATCAGCTACGAGAAGTGTGTCATTTTTATAAAATCAGCTACGACAGATGCGTCATTTTTACCCATCGGAATTACATCAATTTGACTGTATAAGGCGTCGCATACAGACAATTTATTTTCAGATGTATGCATTGGAAGATCATGCATTCTCATTTTTTATGTCATATCGTTTTGTAATGTTGTAGTATTGGATGTTGTAAAGTTCACCTATTGGTCTGTCAGCCTGAAATAACTATAAGTCTTTGATGGGTAACCTGCAAAAATAAAATTTACTGCTTTAAATGTTTCTAGCAAACGCCTACATAAGCAGCGAATGGAATCATAAAAATATATTTTATAAATTGTCCATGTGTTCTGCAATGGGCGATCATTTAAATCCAATGCACTTCTGGTTCACATATTTTCACTGCTTGGTAACTTTGTTTGATTTTCAGTGACCAATTGCACTAATCGCTGTAAATAAACAAAACATTTCTATTCGATTTCGCCATATGAGGGAAGCTTTTGATAAGGGGGAATAAATACTAGAAATCTCGCATTTTTTCAATTCAACGAGACTTCATTCGTGTTTGAAAATTTCTTATCTAAAGCCCTTCTAAACTACAAATAGTGATAATCAGTCAGCGAATATCGGTCTATAATTTATAAACTTAATGATATTTGTTTCGTTTCGAGTCAATACGTATCAATACGAAAAAAAATAACCGTGGAAATGTTTTGCGTTGTTTTAAGCTGAATGCGACGGAACCTTAAAACTTCCAGCAACAGGCATTTTGTTCACCCATAGGTAAGTACATTTGGCATAGTACGTTCCTTACACGTTAGTTTGATATATAACGCATGTGTCATAAAAGTGCTTGGCGTTAGTGACCTCGATCCCGGGGCATTCAGTGTTTCAAATGAGAATTTAAACGGAGATGCGCTTCTCTGTGAGGCTAATAAGTAAATGGTTCGTTATACCCTAACCTAAACCATTGCCGATGTTTGGGACATTGTAAATTCCCCGAAAATTTTAAATCGTCGTAAGGTGAAGTTTGTCTTATGTGCGTCGGCAATCGAACTAACAAAGAATGGGGCCGTTGAAAACTTTAAAAATCTATTAACGTGAGCAAAATCTCACAAGGAACGAATTAGCCTTCACTTAGAAGCCAAAGACAGATCTGTTCAATGCTTGTATAGCTATCTAGCTTAAATGCTTATGTTATGTGTTCTGTTGTGTTTGTGAACCTTTTACAAGTTAAGGTTATTTTATACGGCGCAAGTGTTTCGCGTATGATTGCAGAAAATAGTGCATTTAAATATCATTTTATTCGGAGCAAATACGCCTCTTCAGCCTGTCTCAAGTGTCATAAATCCAGATTACATTGTTTTATTACGGGTGTATTGTGTCAACAGTATGATAAGCGACAAACAGAAGTACTTGATATTGCTTGGTCAATATTGGCATCAGGAGAATGTCAAATAATATTGCTGCAGCGCCATTAGGCTGATATTAGGATGGAAACGCTCTTCTAACAGATAATGCCATCTTAGAAAGGTGGACAGAACACTTCAACAGTGTGCTCAATCAACCATCAAGCATCAATGACGATGCTATCGACAAACTTCCACAATTAGAGTTCAATGGTCTGGTAGATGAAAAGGTAAAAGTAGGCCATGATCAGTTAAATGGTGCAATCAAAATGAAATTCACACTCCAAAACCCGAGGTGGGAAATTGACAATCAGGTACTTATACTAAGAAAACCAACCGTCATGGAAACAAGAAAAGCATTTCAAAACAGTCATCCAGCAAAGCTCCAGTTGCAGATGCAATTCCTGCCGAGGTCTATAAGGCTGGGGGTACCATTGGCAGAAAAACTAGCAGGATTGTTTCACTGTATGTGGAGGAAGGAGGCTATCCCACAAGAACTTGAGGATGCATCCATAATTCACATATATAAGCGGAAAGGAAATCCTCAAGTTTGTGACAACCACTGAGGCATCTCTATCCTATTAATGGCTGGGAATATACTGGTATCATGTGGATTCGGAAAAGACAGAGCGACAGCAGACATGATCTTCACAGCAAGACAGCTGCAGGAGAAAAACAAAGAACAGAATGTAGATATTATACTTGACGTTTGTCGACCTCACCAAAACTTTGGACACAGTCGTGATGGACTCTGGAAAATTATGGCCAAGTTTGGCTGCCCACCAAGATTCATAGCAATGGTGTGGCAATTTAATGATGGCATGCAGGCATGTGTGCAAAATGATGGAGATATAAGAGTCAATGTCAAAATTCGTCAAATTTTGAATGCGGGGAAAAAATAAAAAGCAACTGAAAGAAAGTTAATTTTTTTTTGATTGATAGTAACAAGCTAACCCTAAAATAGTTAAAACAAACTAAAGGTAATCTTAACAACCAATCAGATTGCTTCAATAGATCGTCAAAAGTCACATGACCAGAAAAAATGTCCATACCATAACAAATTTTAAATTGTGTTTTTCTTCTAAATATGCAACAACTTTTCATTTCTGATGTATGCAATCTCATAAACAGAATGTTTCTACTCATGTACTGAAGAAAAAAATGTACAGCTGTAATGATAGTTGAAAAAAACAGTGACCATACAAGCAAAAATGATTTTTTACAGATTTTAGATGCTTTCCGCTTTTAATAACATTTTTAAAACACATGTTGCTAGACAACAACAATACTGCAGACACTTTATTCATCTTGATCATATTGATTTTGTGGTTATAATCCACATGAAGTCTTTATAAAGAACTTATTTTCAGAAATTTATTACCGTTACGGTACTGGACAATATGCATGTTACGGTATGGACATTTTTGACTTTGCGCACTAATATGTTGCAAAATGAAGGCAGTGATTCATAAAGATGCTTGTTTATTTTCACTGATAAATCCTCTTGGTGTGAATGCAAAAGATGGTAAACACAGAAAAGTAACTAATAAAATGTTACACAGTATATACTTTTCTGATGTTGTTACAGTATGGACATTCTCTGTTACGGTATGGACAATATCTTATATTGATAAAATCGTTACGGTATGGACATTTTTAGTATAAATATCAATGCTTGCCTTTTTGACAGCAAAACAGGCAAGTGTGATTGACTGATATAACAAGTATTTAATCTTTTGGTATCATCTATGGTGATTTAAGTCTAATAAGTTTTGTGAGTTTTCTGGTACAGTTAAACATTCTGAGATATCGTTATGGTATGGACCAGCATGTTACGGTATGGACAACACATTTTGGTTTAAACTTTTATTTCATTTGTACATGTACAGTTCATATAACAGTAAAGCAGCATAAGTAGATATGAATACAAACATTATACAAATGGGATCCAGAAAGAAGTCGAATGACTTATTTGAATCTGTATCCCAAAATATGCTATGAATAAATGTATGCTATTACGTAACTGTCACAATCACAATGTTTACAAAATAGAAAAATGTTTAACAGTTTCTTTTTGAAAAAAGTTGTTCTTCAGAAAACTAATCGTTTGTTGAGATGTGAAGCTCCACGGGGAATGGAGAAATAGGATTCTCAGGAAAATTCATTTCCAAGTTCAAGGCCTATGCTGGGTGTAGCCTTTGTACAATTTGAATAATTATAATTACACAGTATAATTACACGGACAATTGTGTAATAATCAGTTAGAGCAGGTTGTCTGTATGAGTTTTTCTAGGATCATTGACAAAATCTTCTGGTTTTAAGAATGTATTCTTGGACTGCAAGAAAGACTTGCTTGTTATCGTCGATTGAGATATTGACATTTCCGTAGAGGATAACTTCTAGGGTTGGTTGGCAGAATGTCGAAATCTTGTTGAATAGTTCTAGACGTAAGTTTCTGAAGCGATAACAATTTAAAAAGAAATGCTGGGTGTCTTCAACAGCTCCACACTCACACAGGGGGTTTGCAATTATTTTTTTGAGGAAAAGGTGTTGATGTAGGGAGCTACATTTGAGGCGTAAACGAGTGTGATATATTTGGCCTAATCTAGAACCAGCGTAGTAGTATATAGGCGGTTTGACTGTGTTACGATTAAGTCTGGCTTTAAAAGCTTCTAGAGATGGAGAATTCTTTATTTCGTCTGATAGTGCATTATACATTCGCGTAGTTGAAGGAAGAAAAGATTCATAGTATTGTCGTGACATTGCAGGGACTGTTTGGAGGTTAGACTCATTTCGCAGGGCGTATCTTACTGTACTACCGACAGAAGGAGGAACAAGTGAGGATAGATATTCTGGAGTCATTTCGTTATGCATTTTATAGTATTGTATAAGCTTATGTTTTTCCCTTCTTTTCGCGAGTTTTTCCCAGCCTGTGTCATCATCAAGAGATTCTAGAGAAGCCAGTTTCGTGGCACCCGTGACTATACGAGCAGCCTCGTTTTGAATCTTTTGTAGTTCATCAGACTCGTACTGAGTACAGTTGTCCCAGACAACACTGGCGTATTCAAGTAGAGGTCGAATGAAAGACATATATATTGTTTCAAGAGACTTTCTGTCAAGCTGAAACTTTAGCCTACGCATGATATTAATACGAAACCAAGCTTTAGTTTTTATATGTTCAATGTGATCATGCCAGGTACAGTCGTTTGAGAAGACAAGTCCTAAATGTTTATGTGAAGTTACTTCGTTAATAGCTTGTTGGTTCATGTGCAGGGGAGGATGAACAGGTTTGATGCGCTTGCGTGTGAATATAATAGACTCAGATTTAGAGGGATTAAAGGTTACCAACCACTTAGATGCCCAAGCGTGTAGTTTTGCAAGATCTGCGTTTAATATATTTGCTGCTTGTTGTGGGTCATTGACTATGATGTAAAGGCTTGTGTCGTCTGCGAAGAGTCTAATAGAAGAATGTATTTCGTCGACAATGTCGTTTATATAGATTAAGAAAAGGAGAGGACCTAGGATAGAACCTTGTGGCACACCGGCTTTAATGTGTTTCCAGGAAGAAGCAGCACCTGGTAAGACAACTCTTTGTTTGCGATTTGCTAGATAATCTCTGAACCAAAGTAAGAGGGAGTCGGAAATTCCAATAGATTCAAGTTTAAAAAGAAGTCCTTTATGCCACACTCTGTCAAAAGCTTTACTAATGTCGCAAAACACTGCCCGAACTTCTTTGCCTTCGTCAAGAGACTTACAGAAAGTATTGTATATATCAATGAGCTGGTTGACTGTTGAGTCCCCTGGTATAAATCCCGATTGTAAGGCAGATAGTAAGTCGTTGTCGCGAACAAAATTAAACAGATGCTTGTGTACGATTTTTTCAAGGACTTTCCCTACCGCACTAAGGAGTGAAATTGGTCTATAGTTAGAAACTATTGATGGGTCCTCTTTTTTGAATATGGGAGTGACGTTTGCTTCCTTCCACATCAAAGGTACTTTACCGGTGGTTAAAGAGAAGTTGAAAAGATCTGTAAGTGGAGAAGATAGAGGTGTCGCTAGTTCTCGTAAGATTCTATTATTTATGGCATCAGGACCAGTTGCTTTTCCTAGTGGAAGAGACTTAAGAATAGACTCAACTTCGTGAGGTGAAGTAGAAATATTGTTCAAATTGTTGTCAGAAGAAGGAATGTCCGAAGGAAGAGATGCTTGGCTTTCGTCTAGAATAGTTTGCCCAACAAAAAAGTCATTAAGAAGGGACGCCTTATCGGTTTCATCTGTGTATATCGTGTTGCCATCATGAAGCGGAGAGATAGATGTTGAATAGTCCGGTTTAATGAAGTGTTTGAGCGTTTTCCACCAGTCTTTCGGTCCAATGTCATTATTAGTGAGTTTTGCTGCCAGTTTGTCAACTTCTAATTTTTTGGATTTGCGAATTTCTGCGATGGTCTTATTCCTAATTTGTTTATAGTTTTCGAAGTCGGTCGGGGTTTTCGATCTTTTGAACTTTGTATTGTGAATACTAGATCAATAATTGAGGAAGAATCTTCAGTGAAGTTGGTAGGTTCTACTATCAGCTGATTTAGATTAAAATATTGGCATAAATTATTGACTTTTTGATTAGTCGCGACTTTGAGTGTATCTAGATTGAAGTCTCCAGTTATGAAAACATCTTTAATGTTACTGTTGACCGCAAGATTAAATGAATCTTCAATAGATGATAGAATTTGGGCTGGTGATCTTGGTGGTCTGTAAAATGTTCCAAGAAGGAATTTTCTATTGTGAAAATTGACTTCAACCCAGATACACTCAATATTCGGCAGTTCCAAGTCTAACCTTCGGCATGAATATATATTATCCCTGATATAAACACACACCCCTCCTCCATTGTTATCAGTCTGTCTGTCCCTTCGGTACAGTTTATAGCCATTTATGTTAACAGAATCATCGGATGTGTTATGGTTAAGCCAGGTCTCCGTAAGACAGATGATGTTAAAATTCCTAAGTTCAGATCCTATCAAGTCAATTTTATTAGAGACGCTATGTATGTTGTAGTGTACGATAGAAAAGTAGTTGAGAATTAAAGATTCGTCAGATGAATCAGAATTGGCATTTGAACTGGTCGGCCCTGGGTTAGGTTCAACGTTTCCTGAACGAATCAATAAGATTGATAAAACGATCATAAGCTCAAAAGAGTCGAGATGCTCTATTCCTTTAATTTTGCAATGACGCCCGTAGTGCATGCCAATCCGCATCCTATAGAGCTGAATTTCAATCACTTATTGGGTATGTATAGGGTAATCAAGTCCAAAGGATGCGGAAGGAGAGAACTATTGTGCGAAGGCATTAGATGCTTGATAAATTTGAAAATGAATAAAAGGCCACAGTAGTGTCCAAGACTTACAGAGAAAAAGCAACTAAACGTCAGGTTATGGAGTCAATAATACTCCGTAAGAGCTTGGACACAACCAGCATAGACCTGTCACTAGGTACATGTACATTACTTATGGACAATAGATGATGTGAAAAGTAGATAGAATCCCCGTGGAGCAAAGAAAAAACAACTAATACTAGAAACAAATACATACAAGAAAAATTCAATACGAAAAATGGAGCAAAGGATAGGATATCTAAATATAATTTACTCATCCGTCTGGATAGCGGATGTGTAAATATGTCACTCACATGCATCAAACATATCCTTTGCTCCTTATTTCCAGAGAATTTTCACATTTTTTCACCTTCGAAATATTTCATGTGTTTACTATGACAATCACGTGACACATTTTGTAGGAAATAATTGTTCTCAATCATAATCCTGCTAGCCATCTTTTTCAATAAAATAAGATATTTTACATGACATACAATTGTATTGCTTCTGGTTTCGATTTCCAAATGGTCTTCCAAAAAGGCATGGTTTTTCAACAAAACGTCTTTACCGTAACGGAATAATTCCTATGAACGTATTTGTGTAAAAAATTCATTTATAAATTTGGGTTTTTATTATCCTATTACTCTAATTGAAACAAGTTACAGTTTCTCATAGCAAATGTATCTATATAAATAACATACAGGTTAATTTATTTTGCTGTTTAACAGCAGATGTCCACACCGTAACAATGAGTCCTTACCATAACATTTTATATTGTTACGGTAAGGACTGTTATGGTAAGGACATATTTTAAGTTAATTCTATCTTAAACAATAGTTATGCATTAAAACATGGAAGCAAAAGTGGTTTGCTATTGAGAAATGTAATTGGATTTATATGTCAGAATCAGACCTTTTTCAAAGTATTCACTGTGCTAATATTTCGTTACGGTCAGTGGACACGCAAAAAATATACTCTACTGGGCTTGCTCACTAAAACAGTATTTTCATTGAGCAGTTCAGTAGCAGCTTTTCAAAACACATGCAATGCTTGTAAATAGAAAGTGTCCAGTGAGCATGACAGATAACCAGATTTGCCAACATGAGGGATCCTGCATTTTTTTGGCAATTTATCACTGCGTTACGGTAAGGACATAAATCCAGGGACGGATTTATTATCGCCAAAAAATAAGAAAAACAAAATGAAATATCCCATTTTGAAACCTCTTATATTTACCTTAATAATGTTCTTATTGATACAACCAGTCAAAACTACCCAAAAATTTACAGCGGCTTTCAAAAGTTGGGCTGAATGTTCATTTTTTTTCGAGGGACAGGCAAAAATGATGAAAAATGAGGTTTTAAATCTAGAAAACAGGTATTTTTACACCAATCAAATACTGTTTTATCATTTACTATTATTAAGCATGATCAGTAGTATCATATGAGAAAATTCAAATCACGAGCTGGTAAGTGGTTTTCATAAAATATTGAAAAGACAAGAATTTTGACGAATTTTGACATTGACTCATATATGAACCCTTTGAGGTAACCTATGAGATCAAACAGAGCTGTGTTATGGCACTAACACTGTTCAGCATGTTTTCTGCCATACTCATGGATGCCTTTTAGGAAAGTAATACTGATTTTCCAAACAGGTACCGCTTCAATGGCAAGACGGTTGCAAGACAAAACTAAGATGCAGACTGATGTGCTAGATGAGCTCCAGAGAGAGATTGTACACCAACCATTACCTGGTAACCCATAAAATGAACCACCTATCACTCTGAATGGTCAAAAACTGAAAGTTGTTGATACATTCATCTACCTGGGAAGCGCTCCCTCAAGAGCAGTGCATATTGATGATAAGGTCACTGCCAGAACTGCAAAAGCCAGTATGTCATTTGGAAGACTACGTGTAAATGGCTAGGAGCGAAATGGAATCAAGCTTGACACCAAGCTGAAAGTCTACAAGGCTGTGATACTGCTAACCCTCTTGTATGCATGTGAGACATGGACAGTATACCAACGACTTAATCATTTCCGCGCAGAAAGCTATTTAAAATAAGTGACAAGACAAGATTCCAGACTACAGAGGTACTGAAGAAGACAGGGACACAAAGCATGAATACAGTCTTAAAGCTAGCACAACTAAGATGAACTGACATGTTATAAGAATGCCTGATGAGAGACTTCCAAAGACAGTTTTCTATAAAGAATTACAGGAGGGAAAATGTACAAGTAGGCAATGATCAAGAAAAGGCGCATTTAGAAGGAAATTCCCGCTCTTAAAACAGAGGTCAGAAAAACTAAATTGACAATTAGGTACTTATACGTAGAAAACATATCGTAAGCCAATAGGCGGCCACTCAGTTACCCGAACTTAAATAAAATATGAAAACGTACATAAGGTTCAAACAGCGCAAAAAATCGACTCCAAAACATGGAACAAATAGAACCACAACAGAAGTATCGCCGTGGACCAAGCAACCGACAAACCAGGAACCAACTAAAATGAATAGCTTTATTTCTGAGGTCATCATAGAGTCTGACGCCCGACTCACCGGCGTGCAATTAAAGAAGACAGCATAGTTATCAACCATGATTGGGTTAAAAACTAAGCATGCAATAAACCAAAAACTAAGCATGCAATGAAAGCGCTCTCAAGGTGACGCTACGAAGACACCATCAACGCCTCGAGCTCTCTGACAGATTTCGACATAACAATGCAACTTATGAACAACAGAGAATATGTGAGCCTGAAAGAAAGCGCAGAGAACGCAAAGCCAAGACAAATGGGCCACCAGCAGATTCCTCGACATTTACTTGCTCTACTTGCAACCGACAGTTAAGAGTTAGAATTGGCCTAGTCAGCCATCAAAGAAGTCGCAAACACACATGAACATCCAATAACCATGAAATCAGCCGCCTCACGGGAAAACCAACAATCTGCATAGGCGAAAACAAAGACGCAGATCAGCTTCGCGGTAACCGCGAAGCTGATCAGCGCCTTTGTTTTCGCTACTCGGATAGTAAAATTCCTCTTCTACTTATATCCGAAATTTCAAGCTTCTGGCTTTTTTTCTGTGCTTGTACAGACCGGCTTGTGTTGGACCTGTTCGGAAACCACATTGTTGGTTTTCCCACGAGGTGGCTCAAAAGATGGTCATTCTCTTTACTGAGGGACGAACAACCCAGGTGTTTTAGAAAGGGCATTTCACCCATATTTGACGAATGGAATTTCCCATCATTATCAATTGGGTGAGTCCACTTTCATTTTAGGGGAGTCAGGAGTGATTTTTAAATTTTATTCAATTTTTCTATGAACATTCTCTAAGCAAACAGAATATCCCCAGATGGGACGCCGCGTTCTGCGGCGTCACATCTGGGGCTGTTCTGTTTGCACATGTCCCATAAAACGGACGCCAGGCTTAAAAGGCATTTAAAACCAGTGTTAGACTTCAGATTAAAAAATACATGCAACCCTCTTCTCGTATGCGCCTTGGAGATGGCCGTGGGGTGGCCGTGCGTCTCTTAAAATTGGGAAAGGCCATCTTAATTTTTCAAATATTAGTTTTAATGTGGTGATTGCTTTGATGGCTGACTTGACCAATAATAGTCTAAACTTTCGGAAGGCAATGCCAAAGATTCTGGTGATTCTTTGCGGTCGCTTTCTTTCAGCTTCACAGATGTATGTTTTTTTTATAATGAGCTGCTCCGTTGTTGATGAGATGGCACGTATTTAAATGAGCAACTGGGTTATAAAAATCCGAATTAGGTGCTTTAGCTTTAGATACCAAAGCTCTTTTATAATTAGTATTTTGGAATTCCTCAATTAGGCATGGAGGGGTACGCTTTCATTCCAGCATAGTATTTGTCCGCAGAAAACTTTCTTCAGAAATCGCTCATCAGCCATCTTATAACGTGGCCAGTCGATCATAGCTGTGTGCTAACTTAAACACGGTATACATGTATCAGTGTATTCTTCATGAGGCCTGTGTACTGTTGCCATTTGATGTTTTAATTTTTCGCAACCCGCGGAAGTGGGCATTGATCAAGTCTGTCGACGTAATTACACTGTCGGATTTTAAAACACTTGCATAAGGGAAATCTGACGGTAAAAATCTTTGTGGAATCCGCTAAAAAAATCTTTATGGAATCCGCTAAAAAATCTTTGTGGAATCCGCTAAAAATCTTTGTGGAATCCGCTCGATTCAATTTCGTCCACAGACATTTGCACGGAGTCTTCCAAATACCTCCATTTTGCTGTTGTTTCAGCGATCTCACCAACAATGTACACTGCTTTGGAGGGAGTGCTTCCCAGCAAGATGAATAGATCAGCAAGTTTCTGTTTTGTATTCGCAATGTGGTTCCGTGTATGGCTTTCCAGGTACTGGTTGGTGCACATCCTCTGTCTTTTGTTATCACATGCTTGTGAAGCTTGATATAATTACCCCTTGCAATTTTGCCACTGAGCTTGCATTTTCATCCATGTCAGCCACTTTGTGGAGCTCGTAAACCACGTCTGTCTGCACCGTAGCTTTGACTTTTACCTCCTAATGTGCAATCAAAGCGGTGTCCGACTGGAAGCCAGTATCACGGTCCTAAATAGCATACTTACACGTCAGGGTGAACAGTGTTGATTCCATAACGCTGCCTCGTTTTGACTCCATTCGTTTCCAGAAAATCTGCCGAGAACTATCCGTCATATTGAGGTACCGTGAATCTTGGTAGACAGTCTAACCTTGAAATGACTTTGGAGAGTTCAACAAGTCTGTGTCAAAAGCGTTGGTGTCCTCGACAAACGCGATGTTAAAATATACATTTTGTTCTTGGAATTATTTCGGTGTTAATACCATGTCCTTGACCCCACATTTACATTCCGGAATTCGTAAATTATGTCTAATACAGATCACTTCGTAGGTGGAGTTTCGGGGCCTCGGCCCGCCCATCAGAGTGCTTGGCTGTACAGGAATAAATACAACATCTGACCAAAGCTTTGAAATAAAAAAAAAAACTTGGGTATGTAAGGTGTTTTCAATCACAGGGAAGTTCTTGATGACAAAAATATGTGAACTTTTCCTAATGCTCTTTACACATTGTTGAAGGTGTACTGCAATGATCTTCGTTATTTTGGATCACCCCTCGTACGTAATATTGTTACAGCAGGAAGTTACACCCTTGTTTGATTTATAATATCTGTAAGTGAATATTATCTAGAACAAATAAATGTAAGATGTATTTTGGCGTTTTAAAAAATATCTAATCTATACAAAGTCATGTCAAAAAGATAAAACACAATGCCACAGTAGACATTTTCATTTTGCTTTAGACTGACCTTTTGAGGAGTATATAATTTCTTGTCATAATTAAGATTTAAATAAAAATATCCTTACAGACGCAGTATAGTGAGAGGCTTTACATCCTATACTGTTCCAGTGATGTAGTTCAACTATGTGATGGGCTTCAAAAGAACCAGTATGCTGAAACCTCTGTCAATACTCGCGGTTGTTATAGGACTATTACAAACGGATCAAGGTAATTTAGAAAAAAATATGATAAAGCAAAGAGAAGTTAGTTCGATTTTCGTTTTTCGATATCAAGAAAAGGCATTATAGTATGATCTATAAAGCATCGGCCTATCACTTCCCTAACGCTAGGCCGAAAGATAGTGCTCAAGGTTGTGCGACATTTCTTATATTATTGCCACGTAAGTCATGAAATGCTCTTAATAACATATGTATCATGTACGTATTTCCATAATTTAAAACGGAGTGGCTATTACCAGTCAACTGTCATTAGCCAAAAAACGTTAAAATGGCTATTACCAGTCAACTGTCACCAGCCAAAAAACGTTAAAATGGCTATTTACAGTCAAGTTAAAGAATAATAATTTACTTAGTATGTGGTAGCATGTTCCTGACAAACTTGGAACTGAAACTATGTTTCACTGATGATTTAATAGATCTAAGCATTATTTGTATTTTTAATATTTTATTAAAATTATACGAACTTATTGAGAATGTACTGAATGACAATGCAATACAGTTTTTATATATTAGTTATGATATTTACGTTGCTCTTGTTTCGTTGGTCGCGTGTTTAGGACCATGCAACATTGACTTTCATAATGGGACGTTGGTTTGTTTTTCTTCACTATGATCTCATCCGAAACCAATGCAAACTCAATGCTGAAAGAATGACTTAAGCCTAGGTTACATTTGCCCTACGATTAACTTGCGATGATCGTACGATGCCATTTTTTGCATTTTCGTGCGGTCTCCGCAGGGTGACCCTACGATGCCCCTACGATTCTACGGCTTCCTACGGCTTCCTACGACTTCCTACGGCTTCCTACGATCTCCGTAGCCTCTACGATTTTGAAGTAGTCTGCACTTTTACAAATTTTAAAAATCGTAAGACCGTAGCCCGTAGACACGTCGTAGGTAGCATCATCGTACGGGCGCCTTACGGAAACCCTGCGATGATCGTGCTATCACCGCACGGTTTTATGATAATCTGGGGACTAAAATAATAAGATAATCGTAGACCTTTAGGGTGATCGTGCGGCATCCGTACGGTTATATCACAAGTTTATGAAAATCGTACGGACACCTAACATCGTACGGCTATCGTAGGAAGACCGCAAGAAATCGTAAGGACTCCTCACGGCCATCGCACGGGCTCCGTACGATTTCAACTTGTGTGCGGAGACCCTTTGATTTCCCTACGATCTCCAAACAGGTCCGACTCAGGACATCGAAGAAAGCAAGAACAAGAAATCGAACGATGCCCGTATGAATTGTAAACACCTACGTCGTAGCCCATGATCACATTCGATTTTTAAAAAATCGTAGGGAAATCGCGGACCGAAAAATCGTACAATGATCGGGGCAAATGTAACCTACTAGGCATGACCCCTTGCGGCCTCCCTACGATCACTGTACGATTTTTGTTCCCAAATTATCATAAAAATATCGTGCGTTGACCGCTCGATTATCGCAGGGTATCCGTACGGTGCCCGTATAATGCCCTACGACGTGTCTACGGTCTACGGTCTTACGATTTTAAAATTTGTAATAGTGCAGACTATTACAAGATCGTAGAGGCTACGGAGATCGTAGGAAGTCGTAGAATCGTAGGGACATCGTAAGGTCACCCTGCGGAGGCCGCACGAAAATGCAAAAAAATGGCATCGTACGATCATCGCAAGCTAATCGTAGGCCAAATGTAACCAAGGCATCAGTCAGAAGTCCAAGGGACTCCGTACGATATCCACTAACAGTCTGCGGAGACCCTACGACTACCGTGCGGCCTCCTTGCGTTTTGTATCAAAACGTATAGGGACTCCGTGCGGACAACGCACGGGATCCGTACGATATCTACGTACTATCTGCGGAGACATACGACTGCCGTACGATCGCCTTGCGTTTTTGTATGAGAACGTCGACAAATGGCAGATCAAAAAATCGCACGATGCCCGTATGAATTGTTAACACATACATCGTAGCCCACGATCTCCTACGATGTCTAGAAATCGTAGAGAAAATCGCAGACCGAAAAATCGTACGATGATCGGGTCAAATGTAACCTAGGCTTTACCAGCTACAATTTAAAGTGACTAGTTTTACTAAAAACTCGATACAATTATAAAGATTAATGCATAGTTTAGTTTTGAAAGAAAGAGCAACATTGTATTTTTTTTTTTTTTCATTTATAGTTCAAACTAATTGTGCATGTTTATATATATGTGCATAAGAATTTTGCAATTGCAGACTGAGGGAAAAAAAAGTTCCTTTAACACTGATGCGAACTTGCCGCAACGTTTATGAGTATCGCATCAAACTTTTTGTAAAAAAAAATCATAACATGCGCGCGCGTGTGCCTGCATGTGTGTGTTGCCAAATTGAAAAAAGATGCCTAGATGGCAGGCAGTGTGTTCGACTTGACATCGAATCCGAGATCGCGCTTGACTACTGTGTCCGCACATTACGTAATCTTGTTTATGAACATATTTATACGATCAATCTCTCTCTTCCCCTGACCCAAGATCGGTGGTCTAAAGTGCACTAAGTATAAGCAATCTGCTAAGATAAAGGTTTTGTTTGAATTGATGCTTTTAAAAAAAGTCCCAGTCAACAGCAAAGGTCATGTCGGGACGCTGCCTCCATTTTATGGGAATTTACCCAACATAATGACGACATACAACAAGTGCTTGAAATATAACAATCCACCTAAGCCACAAAAGGTTTATACGTATGGATGGTTTGACATGAACCACTTTTCCTGGGCAGGATCAGACCAGAGCGGTTAACTAGTAATCAGATGGTCAGCCAGTAGTGTATTAGCTTTGCCTGGAGGTACAAGCAGCCCATCTATTTCTTTAGGTCCTAATGGGCGGACACCCATATTCCCACCCGACCACCCTTTAGGATAGAAGAGGTGCGGCAAAGATAAGTGACCGTTGCGGTCCTTTCCTGATTCAATGACACCTTTTCTATATGCGATCACATCATCAAACTGTAGAGCCGCGTCATAATAAAATGCCTTCAGGATTTCTAATTAGCTCTGAAGCCGTACAGGACAGACACAGTAATGTATGGCGGCTTGAGAATCAGGATTAACATAACAAACAATGCATTGTGCTTAATAATTAGTAAAACAGGAGCGTTGGCTAAAAGTTGTATAAAAAGGCACTTTTATTTTGATTAAAAAAGTTTTTTTCTTTAGGTGCGGCTCAGGTGTCATAAAACACAAGAATACCCCTAAAATGTTTATACAGTACGCGTGTTAGAGCTTCTATTTTCACACCTTGGGGCATTGTTATGACAACTTGCCTTTGAGGTGTATTAGTATGCGCCAATCTTTGAGAAACCGCGACCGAATTTGACTAAATACGCATTTAAAAGATTTAAAATCAGGTACGCATGCCGTGTATAAAACATTAGATGTATTCGAGAATTCTTTGGTCCATGAACAGCTGGGACTGACTGAACGCATAACAGGTGTTGAAGTCGTTTTAAAATTTCTTTCTGATTTTTTTTTCTTTCTTTCTTTCTTTCATTTTTTTTTTTTTTTTTTTTTTCGTTTTTAACATTGCATTAATTTTTAGTTTTTTGTGTGCGTCATGAACAGCAATGAGAAGTTAGTTCGATTTTCGGTTTTCGTTTTTCGATTTTCAAAAAATGAAGTTAGTTCGATATTCGTTTTTCGATAAAAAACAAAAAGTTAGCTCGATTTTCGTCTTTCGATATTCAAAAAAAGAAGTTAGTTCGATATTCGTTTTTCGATATTCAAAAAAAAAAAAAAAAAAAAAAAAAAAAAAAAAAAAAGTTAGTTAGATTTTCGTTTTTCGATATTCAAAAAAAGAAGTTAGTTCGAAAATCGAAATAAAATTCTGTATTTCGATATTCAAATGTTGCTAAGGTTTTCTTTCGTAGATGAGTGAAAGTGAGAACCTCCACTGCGAACATGATATTCGCAATGAGCACGTTCGCTATAGTACAGATTTATTATTTTCTTTCTTTTAACTTCAATTTCGATACTCATTGCATTATTTAAGCTTGTGAAACTAAATCAGTGCTGTTTGCCTTTCAAAACTCAAGTTTGATCGGACACCATCGTTACAGTAACGACACTATATGACACTAACAAATTTTACGATTTATAATGCGCCAGTCATTTGAATATCCGCCTCCCCCCCCAGGGGATATCGGGGACACAGCGGGGCTAAAATGCCGGGATTTAACCTCTGATTAGTCCCGGCAGTGCCGGGGATGTGCCGGGGTTTTAATTTCCCGCCATTACATGGTCACATTAATCCAAATCAGATATTGGTTGTATTTTAACATTAAATTATTTAATTTGCAAATGCACCCGAAAAAATCAAGTCCCAATCTCATTTTTTTTCATTAGAACAACCCTCAGCTGTTGTTCTACATTGTTGTCAGCCTCCGGGGAGCTGGAACTTTTAGCAGGGATTTTACCACAAATCTGTCCCCGCAGAGCCGCAGAGCCGGGTTCTTTGCGGGGCTTTAAAAACTGAAAACTTTTGGAATTATGGTGCTTTGAAATGGAAGATAATAGTTTGAATTATGTGTCTGTTCTGTAACTTGGAAACCAAACAATGTTTCGTGTCGAAAATTTATAGCATTATTTACATCCGCGACAATGCGCAGAACGCAAAAATCCTAACTCTAGAATATTGAATATGTTTGCACTTAGAAAGAGTGGAGACATCAGGTTTCGCGTAGAAAATATATTCTAGTAGGACCTGTCTTAGGACACATGGTAAAATACTAACAGCAAGATAGGCAGTGCATTTAAGTCTACGAAAGAGGGTACAGGCAAAATATTTGAAATTCGTATTTTACGCATTCCGTATTACAGTTTTGTGGTGTTCACTTAATACAATGTAATTTTAAGTGGTATAGAACACAAACAAAATCATGAGACTGTTGAACTTGTATCGTTTGCATACATGTTTTGTCTTGTTAAAATCTTGTTATTTGTTTTGATGGTGAAAAGAAATATAACATTGGTTTGCTTCTTTCAAACACCGACATCCGTGTTACATGAACATGCTACTCTTAAAATGGTTCAAAGATATTCGATTCTACTTTCTAAATTATACGGTCGAAGTCGAATGCGAGCAGCGAAGACACTATCTGCACGTTTGTAACCTACACAAACCAGACATGCTTGTTCATATTTGTCAAAACAACAAACGAGCTGCTACCAATTCGTGATCTAATTACTGGTAATCCCCGAACGGTTTGTACAGGAACAGTGTGGTTGGTATAGCAGAACACCCGGACATGAGATCAGCTGTTAATCGTAGCAATGCATTTATTCAAACGATAAACATTTATTCGAATTTCAGCCTGGCCTGGCTGTCATCTGACTTGAGTTTAGCCGAAACCCATGAGGACTAAGCCACAAGTCAAAACACTTTTCAAGCAATAATAAAATTTCAAGTCTGACTGTAAATAGCCATTTAAACGTTTTTTGGCTAGTGACAGTTGACTGGTAATAGCCATTTTAACGTTTTTTGGCTACTGCCAGTTGACTGTAAATAGCCATTTTAACGTTTTTTGGCTAGTGACAGTTGACTGGTAATAGCCATTTTAACGTTTTTTGGCTACTGACAGTTGACTGTAAATAGACTCTTCCAATTTAAAATCTCTGCGAAAGTTTTTAGTGCTTTCGGCTAAACATGAGAGCCTGATTTTAGCATCACTCTTATTGTCCTCCAAAAGTTGTGGAACTGTTACCCCCCGTAGTATTGTGTTGTAGAGAAAACCATGCTGATAAGGAAATACACTGAAAAAAAGTTATAAGAGGCCACCTCATATTTTTTCTTCTAGTTCAGAAAGTAAAATACGATCAATTAAAATTCATGATCATATGAATAAACCAATGTCTAACAGTGGCTCTGTGAGTTTCTGCATTCCAAAATGCGTGATACTTCTCACACAGACGAAGCATGTGTAAAGGTACCCTATTTCAAAAAGTCACACTTTATTAACATCAAATTAAATGTCATATTATGACGTTGTGTTTTTACATTTTAATTTATTTGAAAGTGCTACTGACTGCCATGATGCAAGATAAAATTAAGTCAAAAGTGTTGCTGCAATAAGAATCTTCGTTTCTGTTTTGTATATGCAAGAAGACAACAACCTGAATAACAGGAATTCAGCTTTTGTATGCAATTTGCATACCAACTTTGTTCTTCTCCAGTTGCGTTATTATCAGCAGCATGGCATTGAAATTTTCAGCGATTATTTAGGTCAAATACTAGACTCTGATAAACTTTGAAAATTAAAAAGATCGTCCACAAATTTTGTTATTTTGTTCGTTAAAAATTGGCATTGAAACCGGAAGTGTGCGGCAGCCTTGACCTGTTGGTCCTCGAAAATGGTCTAAAACAGTTCAGTCGAGTTATATCTCTCATTTCCAGGCCTCATCAAGTGAATTTAACAGGAGTCAACATGTTTAAGAGGCACATTTATGAATTTTCCAAAACATCTCAAAATTGGCGATTTTTAAAAATGCATAAAAATTCTACCAGTAGAGAAAATTCGAATGTTTGATGTTTTTCCGAGCCGTAACGACCCCTTTGATGACACCCGTTCCTAATTTCAATAAATGGTGTACTGTATCCAATTTTTTATTTAAAAACATTGATTTTTGCATTTTTACTCCAAAAACGCCTTTAGTAAAAGAAAATTATTTCTTAACACTTTGGAACTTTACTTACTTGAAAGACACGTCTTTTGGCAAAAAATCGTGCAATTTTGAACATGGCTTAGGAACAAAAAATTAGTTTGAAAAGTGGCCTCTTATAACTTTTTCTCAGTGTACATTAATGAACGAGTGAGCCGCATCGTGACAAAACCGGATTTTTGCCTATGCGAAAACAAAGGCGCAGATCAGCTTCGCGGTAACCGCGAAGCTGATCAGCGCCTTTGTTTTCGCTACATGGATAGTACAATCCCTCTTCTACTTAAATCCAAAATTTCAAGCTTCTAGCTTTGCTCTGTGACTGTACAGGCCGGTTTGTGTCAGACCTGGTCGGAACCCAAATTGTTGGTTTCCTCACGCACAGGCTCAAATTTAATGAACGAGTGGCAAGGTTCTAGAAAATTGCATGATAAGAATCTGAATGCGTGGAGACATCATTACAGTGGCATTTTTGATACTGCTTCCAATGATATTTGAGCCTGTGCATGAGTAAACCAACAATTTGGGGTTCCGACCAGGTCTGACACAAACCAGACTGCACAGTCACACAATAAAGCTAGAAGCTTGAAATTTCGGATGTATGTAGAAGAGATATTGTACTATCCAAGTAGCGAAAACAAAGACGCTGATCAGCTTCGCGGTTACCGCGAAGCTGATCTGCGTCTTTGTTTTCGCCCATGCAAATTGTTGGTTTTCTCATGCACAGGCTCATTTTATTTAAAGTTGAAGGAAGATGTGACTTCCAGGCTATAAATTCTCTTGTGAGTTGGAACGAGACTATTCCTGCAGGTAAATATTGTACATGTACTTATGTATACTATCCACTTTTATACTGTAATTATATATACTATCCACTATTATACTGTAATTATGTATACTATCCACTATTATACTGTAATTATGTATACTATCCACTTTTATACTGTAATTATGTATACTATCCACTTTTATTGTGTTAGGATTGAGCAATTTTACCATTCCCATATTTCACACGTATTTGCTTGCATTACATAAGCCTTTAAGTAGATGCCTTCATTTTTTCTGAAAAGAAAGGATGTTTGTATTATAATCATTTCTCTTTCGTTTTGACAAATACTTGTGACCAAAAACTGTTAGAAAATCTTTCACAGATTCTAAATTTATATTATATTCTAAATTTATATTATAATGATGATCATTGTTTGTTGTATAGATGTGTTTATGTGAGTGTCCGCATTTGATTATACCGCGGACCTGACAGTTATTTTTGTTCACATGTTTATTATGCTCAGTTGACAATTTGGGACCATTTATTATATGTTATTTAGTTAATGTTGCTACGTTGCAGGAAATCTGTTTTTCAACTTGACAAAAGATGTAGGCGACACCGTGACCTTTGATATCAGCAGTAGACAGGCGTCTGGGGCGAACGGTCTCAGTACCAAGTTCAATGACAGACTGAAACAGTATTTTATATTGACTACTGGGGACACGTGGTTTGCTCTTACGTCAAATGGAACTCTGAGCCTGGAATACTTTCATGATGAATGGGTGGGTAAAATCAACCTGCTTAAACATAGACCCTAATTAGAGCATGGGTATTTCTCAGTAGTACCCACACATATGGTTAAGGGGTACCAATATGCTTTTGAGTGAGCTAAGGATCATCGTCATGTCCATGTAAAATACGAGCAGCGATGAAAAAATAAAACTACTATCAAAATCAAAACCAAATAGGATACAAATATTTGCTGCATTATTATGGTAAGGTAAGTGGCAGCTATGTCCTGAAAGACGTCAACAAAACCTATTACTATTGGTACAATAAAATATATATTACAGAAAATTATATCAATACAAGCGGCACATTCGAAGGCCCATTGTCAAATGACCTCGGACTCAATCGAAATTTCGGGTCGGCTCTCACGTCCATTTTCTATAACAGTTACAATTTTGGTTAAACAGTTTTACCTAAAATAGTTTCAAGTTTTCAACAAAACATATGTTACATTCAAGAATATTTTCTGATATTGTAACGGAAACGGTCCCTACATTCTATCCTTTTCTTCTAAACCATTCCAGGAGAATGCCGTTCTCACTACTATATATTTGGATTTCGACTGTGAAGTCGGTACTGTAAGTATTTGATGTTGATTACAATAATCACTTTTATATATATATTTCAAAAATGGGTATTACCTAATTACATAAAAAAATTGTATAGAAATGCCTATTTGTTATTTTCTTCTATTCCAGTAACTACAGGTGCGTTCAGTTATTAATATACTCCTGCGATATTCAGAAATAAATTGACAACTTTTCTTGTTTTTGAACAATCGTCACTGGCAAGAAATGGACAACTGGATGAATTTGTTTATATGATATGTTAAGTATGAGTATAAATAATTACTCTGTATATAAAACTTTCAGATCTTGTGATGGTGTATGCCTAAATTGATTATATAACATATGGAACCAATATTCGAGTATCAAAGATTCCACAAGGAATCATGGTTAACATATTGTAATTATATTTGTAATTTATGAAAGAATAACCATTTTTGTACTAAGGCTGAAAATTTGGTGTCTTTATGATTATAATTTACAAAATTACACCCTTATTTTCATTCATTTTACATTTTAGAGTTTTGCGGTAAAGCGGCTGTTTCAATATAAATCTAAGCATGTCAGTGTTATTTTGCAAGAAAACTGATATTCTGCCAGGACTGTTTTACGACCAAAGCTTGCTAGCGAGTTCTTTCATGAGGTAAGCATGTCATATAGCTCTGTGGTCACCCATGGCTATGTACTCTGCTAGAACGTGAGTTGGTAACTATTTATACTCATACTTAGCACAATATATAAACACATTCATCCAATTGTCCACTTCTTGCCAGAAAAGATTGTTCAAAACAAGAAAAGTTGTCATTTTATTTCTGAATATCGCAGGGGTATATTAACAACTGAACGCACCTGTATTTTAATACCATGGAATAGTAACTGTATTGCCTGGCCAGTCATCAGTCGTTTGTCTGATAATATGATATGTCATGTGACTGCAATTTTACAAAGTAAGAACATGAAACAGTACCGGGCAACAGAAAATTCTATTGCCTGGTCAGCTGTCTATTGCCAGGTCACATGATAAGTCACATGACTGGAATGTAATTGGGTAAGAAAATAGATATTTCAAGCTTAAACGAGCAATAGTGCAAAACATGTTCACCTCGGTGCAGGTACGGACTTGACATGCTATTGCCCTCTGCTTCATCTCGGGCAATAGCCTGCCAAGTCGGTACTGCACCTCTGGGAAAATATTTTGACCTACTGCTGAAGCATGAAATAACTGTATACTAAAGCATCACATGATATTATTTCTAGGGGTAAACATAATGCAATAGATAGATTCAACAGTATGCCTTTTTCAATATGTGCCATTTCTGGAAGTAAACATTCGTTTCCCATTTCTAAATGAACACTAGTCAGAAGTTTTGTTTAATCAGCCGACAGGTTATGCACTTCTGTTGTATTTAGGGAAACGTACGAGACTTGAATTACTATATTAACATAATAGGTACCAATTTGAAAAATACTTACAACTACTTTACATGTTTACCAAATTCTTTTTATTTCATGTACTAACAGGAGCAAGTTACCATCAGCAATGAGCAAGTTAATCAGTACAAACCCGTTTTCAACCAGTCACCATACAGCACTAGTGTTCGTGAGGTACTGTCCATGCTTTTCATTTTCATCTCTATGATTTTTACCTGACCTTGGGAATCCTACGTCGAGCTAGTCAATACATCCGTTGAAGGATAGGATGCTTTGGTAATGAAACAGCTAAGCATTAAGTAATAAAAACGAGCCTGTATAGAAAGGGACACCCAACTAAAGACCCGTAAGACTAATGTTTTTTTTTTTTCAAGTTGCCATCCAAACAGATAAACGAAAACCTATACGAATACACAGGCTACTGATAATAATTTGCTTAAGTGTGTAGCAAGCGTTTCTTATTTCGGTATATACATGCATGTAAGACATAACAATAACTTCCCACATGACAATTAAACACAAACTAGCGGTTTTAATTTCAGCTTGAGAATGTTGGGACAGAAGTCTACAGTTTGACGGAGAAAGTGACTGACAGAGATATCCCTCCGCCTTCAAAATTTTATTTTCAAATTTTGCCATATAATATAGGACAGGTAACTCTTACCACCACTACTACTACTACTACTACTACTGCTGCTATAACTACTACTACTACTACTACTACTACTACTACTACTACGACTAAAGCTACTTCTACTAATAATCTGTATATTCAAGGAGGATAACGTATTTACCACTATTGCCCATCTTCCACTTGGTCATCCAATTAATACAGAATCAATTATTGTCAGACCTCAGACACTTTCCATAGTTTTGGCGAAAATGCCCTTTAGATATTCTTACTTTCAAGAGGCGAACTTAAGATTGGTTTTAACTTTGATTTGATTTTTAATTAGCACGACGAGCTTCTGTATCCATAAATGATTGGTATTTAAATTCATAGTGGTTGGGGAAAATAAGAGAAAAATGACATTCCACAGAATAATATATGTGTGTGTGTGTGTGTGAAGGAGTATTTATTTTTAATATTTGTACAACTCAAACGCACTTGCGCTTTTTTCAGTTGGATGGGCGCGAGTACTTTGATATGCCACAAAGCAGGGGGAAAGTGACTGTTAAGAGGACCCTTGATTATGATAAAATGGATCCACATTACTACATGCTGAATATATCCGTCGCAGTAAGTCAGATTTACAAATTTAACTTGATAGATTATACAAATTAAGATATCAGGTCTTTCAGCAAAGAAAGGGTGGCTGTAGCCAAGTAGTAATTGTATTGGATTGTGGTGCTTGAAGTACCGACTTTAGCCTCAAGAGATCTGTATCCGAAATATGCTGCCCATCGTGTCATTTGCAGGGATGATGATCAGCTTCTGTCCGATGATGATATTCTGGGGTATGGAAAAGCAATCCTTCAAACTTGTAGGCTAGGCGTTTTTTTCTGAAAACGACGGAAGGCAGACCGTACACCATAGAAAACAATTAGAAAATCATCATGGTCAGAAACATTTATGCATGCATTTCACCCATATTACCTATAGTTTTGAATATTTTTCTTATAGTCTCTGTGACTCTGGAGTAGGTTCTTTATTTTGCTATAATATTTAACTACACTGAGGAATTAACAATATAGGATTCTTATATTGACCAACTTGGCTGGCCTTTTAAGAGAAAGTTTTGAAAAAGAATTCAATGATAATTTCAGGACAGCGCTGTGCAGTTCAAAGCTTTGACGGCCTTCACCACTCTGAACATCACTGTTATTGACGACAATGACCAGAACCCAGAGTTTGTAAAGCCAGGTTGTTCTAGTCCATGTGAAATCCCGGAGTATGAAGCTGTTGTAGGAATAACAGATAGTATACACGAAACGGTATGGAATATGTGTTGTCATTCTGACATCTATTGGTTGCCTCTTACTCGTGACGAAAATATTCTAAGAGTAGACATTCCTTCCGGAACGTAAGGCGAACATGATCGAACATAATATCCCAAGAACGGTGTTATGTACTCTGAACATTTAGCGATATATAGGCTCGGCCGCATATCGGCCCTGTACCCGCAAACAGTTTAAACCACCCCCAAACAGCTGGCATTTCTAGCACACCAAAAATATGAAATCTATGTAAAATGGTCATGCATTGTGAAGAAGGTACAAGTAGGCAGCGATCAGGAAAAGACGCAATCAGAAAAAGATTCCCACTCCAAAAACCGAGGCGAAAAAAACCAAACTAACAATAAGGTACTAAGACCATGAATACATTTAGTAAGCCGAATGAGCAGCTATTTCCCAATAGGTGGCCACTCAGTTACCTAGACTTAACTAAAATATGATAACATACATAAGGCGCCAACAGCACAAAAAATTAAACACCAATACATAAAACATCAAGAACCACAACAGAAGTATCGCCTTGGAACGATCAGTAATATAAAATTACTGGCGGGCTTAAACCGATTTAACAGGACCCTAACCTCGCCCTCAGCTTCTGCAGTGGTTCATTTATACACAAGTATTAGTAGCTTTAGTTTCTTTTTTTAGTAGCTTTCAAAAATAACCAGGCGTGACCCAAATGGATATCAACAAAAGTACCCATACTCTCGAATAAATTGATATTTTCTGAATCCCCACCCCTATAAAATATAGAAATTGAAAAGAACCCCGCCCCATCCAAAAAGCAACCAAGCCCACTATATATATCATGTTAGAGGTGTTTTTCTGTGTTTTGCTCAAAACATAATTATATTGTATGTACCGGCCATTTATGTTTAAGAAAACACTCAAGTTTTACAATACAAATTGGGTTTAAAAGGGCAAATTTGTGTGACATTCCGTTTGTTGTTTGTAGGGAGCCGCGGTAGTCGTTGACCCTCCTATCATTGCCATCGACACAGACTCGTTGAATGCTCCACTAAACTATAGTATAATATCAGGTATGTCCGTAACAGTTGTATCCATAGGCGATTTACATACTTTGGACACTTTACTTCTAGGGTTTCCTCCATAAAATTTAACACTAAGCAAAGAAGAAACTGGCTCAGCCAAAAGCGAACCCCCAAGTCTCAAGCGTATAACAGCATAATAGATTAAAACAATCAGTAAACAGTCGAGATACAATAATGATGACAAACGCAAACTAAAAAAAGTTGTTTAACGAATCATATAGTATTTGTACCTACATAGAAGATGTCATTGAAGTGAGAGACATGACACACGAAACAATATATACACATGGAAATAAGTTAGGGAACACTTTTAGCTCTTGGGAAAGGTTTGAAAAAATCCATTTTCCTATTTTCTGGCGATACTGAAATTTCTATCACATGTATTTCATACCTTGGCCTAGCTACAGGCCAATTCATGGACATTCACAAGATTTTTTCCACGTACTACGGAGGACACAATGTGTCATGTAAAAACTCCACTTTTGCTGAATTAGAGTTTGCCTTTTTGCTTCTGCACTCCGCAAAACTCAACTTTTGAATGCGAAACTGGAATAGAATGTTGCATCTGATTGTTCTCAATGAATAATCGACTTCGGATCTAAAAATTCATGTTTCATCTCCAAACCAACTGAGCATACAAAATCTGCAGTTTGCATTGATTTCTATGGAAATCAAAATTTGTGGATTTTTTGCAAATAACGTCTTAAAAGAATAATTCCGCTATGGCGATATGACCAGATCGTGCATGTTTAAGTTCCTAAAGGGTCATATCGAATATCTGGCACAACGTTTACAACCTGCAAAATGTATAGCCAAAGAACAAAACGTGATCATAAAACCTACCCCCGGAAAAGTATGGATCTACCGCCAACAGTCGGTCAGAAAATCAAGAATTTATGATAACCAATCCACAAGCAATGTCTCAGCTTGATGCTTAAGAAAAATGATCACAATGCGAGTTTACAGAATGAAGTTATCGCAAAAAATATCAGCGCGTTTCGTAAATTTAGTGAAAGATTTTTGAATCAAAGATGGCCGCTGTCCGCCTCAGTTTATGTTTGATGCTTACCATTTTCACATAGAAACAACTTTCGATACTACAGATTCTGTCAAGTTGTCAAAACATTCTTCATAATTCTTACAAAGGAGGATATATACAGTTCAAAGGTGGTAGTCACATTATTGCAGGTGTTCCCTAACTTATTTCCATGTGTATATATTTTCATTCACTTTTACGTCCCTTTCAAGATTATTTCAGCTCATATGAGACGGGCAAATCAGTAGGCGGGCGAATACGGGAGGACCCCCGAACATGGCTTGTCTCACATGTGGCCAGTGCGGGGCTCGAACCCACACCAGGCACAGCGGTGAGATGATCGAGTGATTAAGAAACAGCGCTCTTAACCGCTCTGCAACGGGGGTCGCCGAAACAAAATAAATTTACCGCATTAGCACTGTCAGTCACAAATAATTGGGGTTGAATAGCAGGTCCCGTACGTCATATCATGTCGCAATGTTGGATCGCATTCGGTTTTGGTACAATAATATTCCTTGGATATTGTCGACCGTATGTAAAACTATCCAGTCTTTGTTTGAGCGCCAGGCTAGCACGACTTCAGCTTCAAGCATCAAGAAGGATTTCAAAACACTTAAATTCTGTTGTTTATCTTGCAGGAAACCAACATAAACTATTCTGGATGAATTCAGAAAATGCCGCTATCACACAACAGAGGTCCGTTCTAGAGGCGAGACTTCCAGATAAAGAGTTTCGCTTAGTTATAGAGGTAAGTGTCATCCTTTATGTTTGAAAGAGATACATACCAGCATACGCACATTGCCCAGCCCCAGAAGTTTTCCGCCATCAAAAGCCAAGTGTATTTTCATAAAGAATAACATCTTTACTATTTAGCTACATGTAACGTAGGAAAGTACTTCAATTATCCATACCTTTTCAGTAGCATTTTTTCTCGATTTGTTGCAGGTAGTCAAGAAGAATCAACCTGATCTAAGAGCCCTAGCCATCGTCCGAATAAAGGTTCGAGAGAGAATGCCTGCCTTTAACGGCACTGTACCAACACTGCCACCCGGAACTGATGCCAATGCACCATCAGATAAGGAAAATAGTGATGGCTTGTTGATACCAGTTATCGTTCTTGGAATTATTCTTTTCCTGATTATCATAGCTATCATAATTGTAGTGGTCTTATTCCGTCGGAAACACAAACAAACTATGGTAGTCCCACGGGATACAAAATCTGAACCTCACACGGAAGAAGAAGAGCTGCCAATCGAAGAGGAAGAACACTATCACGAGCAAGCCAAATCTCAAGAGAGACTGGTACCAACCATAACATCTGGGACTTTGCTATATGCCGAAGCGCCGTCTGTGAGAGCCGGGACCCTGCCGCCATTGCCATCACGTGACTTTGCTACGGAAACTGAGGACGTAACAAAGAAGAAGAGGTCGAGGCGCAGAAAGAAACAAAAAGAACCAGAAATTTTCGATGGAACGAAAGAGTATAATATGGGCGCTGACCCAGAATTTTTCGACTCAACGGACAAGTCAAAGGTTAAAAGATCGACGAGGAGCTACCCGAAGGAGACGGATCCACAGCTTCGTCTGACGGTGCCAAATGATGAACCACAAAACGAATAAAGCTATAATAAAACCACTGAAATAATAATTTACTACTTTTTAGCTATCATGCATATTTATTTCACTGTGACCCAAAGTCATGCTTATTATAAAAACACAATTGGAAACATTCATTCACTGGCAGACTAGATGATAGACAAGTAATTTATGTTTGCTGTTTGTTGTATATATTTAAAGCTATATTGTGTTTGTTTAGAAGCTGTTTATTTATTTCTGATCTGTGATAGGCATTGATTTCAAGGTGCTTCTTTGTAAATAATAAGTTAAATTACAACAGGGTTTGACAGTTATAGCAGGTACATGAATCCGAGTGAATGTTAGTGTTATATATATACTGTTTATTTCCTCTTCATCAGAGAATATTTTCTCTTTCAATGGCTAAAACATAATTAGCTAGTGATATTTGATTTCACGTTTAGTGGCAAAACTTGAAGCATTTTTTTAATTGTTTTAATCATTCTTGATATGATTGTTTCTCAACGTTGTTTACATTTTATCTCATCTTTAAATAGGTATGACACATGTTATATGGTACCTGTATAAAACAGAATTGCAAGATGGACAAGTATGTTAATGGATATCGACTCCCGATTGTCGTATTGGCGACCTTTGTCGCCAGTTTTCAAAACTTTCTCTATATGATCGGACCCTCCTTTCTTCTGAGTTAATTATAATCTATGATAAGGGAACTTGGAATAATTTGCTTGCTGTTAAAACTGTTATAATTTGATTTTTCCAACCTTTGCCCTAGCTGTCAATGCAAGATGGTAACATGAGTGAATAGCAAACATTCACCAAGAATTTCCTTTGAAATCTATAATATGCACAAATAACTCTCGCCCCTTATCAGATGCAACAAGAGCAAAGTAAACATTATTATTTTTCCATAATTGCACAGTAAACGCCATATTTAATTTATAATAAGATAACACCTAAACTGAGAAATTGTGACAATTCCTGACGTCACACATATGGAAAGGTTGTTTAACGGATTCAAATATTTTAACTACGAATCATTCATTGGCTTATTGGATTACAAATTCTGAATAAAAAAGAAGAAAGTGCCTATGGATTATGAATTTGGTTAATGGAAAGCAAAGAAGTTATGAAAACTTTAATAAATATTACACTGAATATCAATGGGACAGGTGCTGATGAATCTACAGCAACAGAAAGTTTTCCGGTTGGAGAAATAGCATGGGAAGTATTTTGTGGGATTCTTTGCATACCGACCGTAACAGGAAACGTTCTCATTTTGATATGCATTTTCAAGTACAATGGAGCAAGATCAATCATTCACACATTAATAGGGAATTTGGCAGTTTCCGACTTAATTGTAGGAGCAATATTGTTTCCGTTGTCAATTGTAACATCTGCTGCTGACTTAAACTCTCACAAATATGTGTGTTTGACGAAGGAATTTATTATGGTACTCTCCATAGGAGGAACATGTTATGGCTTGCTTCTAGTGTCATTAGATAGATTCATCGCGATTTGCTACCCTATGCAGTATGTGCAGTTCTTCACAAAGCGCTGTTTGTTTGTACTCCTTACAAGCGGCTGGTGTTACGTCGTTTTCTGGGCATGCCTACCCCTATCAGGATGGAACTTCTATGATATCAACCTACCGTACAGTTGCTTTACTGACCGTGTATTCACACCAATCTATCAGAAGATCATGAACGCCCATTTCTTCTTTATATTGTTCTTAAACTTTGTATTTTATCTTATTGTCATCAAGATAGCTATACAAAAACACAGACAGATTAATTCGGTGGAAATGATGTTTTCCTTGAGGCGGGAGTCGCGGAGCATTTATAAAGTTAAAACAATGGGAATGATTCAAGGAGTGTTTCTTGTCTGTTGGCTGCCGTACGTCTTGACGTCAATAAGCTTGAGCATCTATCATACCGAGACAGCCAGTAGAGTGCAGATATGGACACTGGGCATCGGACTGATGAACTCGTCCCTGAACTGGATGATTTACGGGTACAGAAATAAGGAATTACGCACCAGAATGAAAATATACCTTTCCTGCTGGACAAAACAATATGCAAATACGTCTTTGTAAATAGGACATCGTCAAATTACAATTTAATACAGCGAATCATAACTACAGGGGGTTATGTCATACAGAGATGTATTTTGCATGACATGTGGATAAGATTTTCTTGCGCTCCGGATGAAAAAATCCCATGTGAGCAATTCATAGTATATTCTTACCAGAGTGTGTCAACGATCGTTCACGTCATTATGAAAACTTGCCCATGCAATATACAGAGATTTTAAAACTGTAAAAATGAGATTTTTCCTTGGAAAAAAAATATTTTTGCTCAAAACGTAGATGGTGGGTACACATAAATTATGTTTTGGGTCAAAAATAAGAAAAATACATATATATCCCTGTAATCCCCAGTTTTGCTATATATAAAGGGATATACATTACACGATATGTTTTCTTGATGTTAGCATCAACATTAAAAAAGTTGAACGACATATCAACTTGGGTGATTTCAACTTCAGAGATATTGTTTGGCCAGATAGACTCATTAAACAAGGTTCTTCATTGATGATGTCCGGAGGTGCAATGTTGGTAGAACTCATTAATGATCATGAATTGGAACAGGTAGTGCACTTCCCCACAAGAGGGCAAAACACAATGGTCAGTTTACGGATGTGTTCACAAAAACTGAACATAGTCAGGTCCCTCTTTTGAACAGAAAAGCCCCGTTCATGGAAGACGTAGTGGTTACTAAAGAGGGTGTGACAAAACTTTTCAAAGGGTTTGAACCCGTCGAAAGCTTTCGGCCCTGATGAGCTTCACCCCAGAGTCCTTAAGGAATTGGCACCTGAGCTAGGTCCAGTATTTGCACATCTTTTCCAGCAGTCAATAGACTCGGGTGAAATACCCAAAGAATGGTCTTTAGCAAACATTTGTCCCCTGTTCAAAAAGGCTCTTGCTTGCAATTATCGACTGCGTACCCTGCAAACGTTTGGAACATATAGTGTTTTCTAATATCATGTTTCAGGGAGCGCGGTTGCGTAGTGTTAGAGCGTCGGACTCCGAATCGAAAGTCCTGGGTTCGATCCCCACAGGCGTCACCGTGTTGTGTCCCTGAGCAAGACACATTAACTCCCCACAGTACTGGTTAAACCCAGGAAGCATTGGCTCCGTCTCGACATGACTGAAAATTGTTGACTGGGACGTTAAGCCTCAATACAATTAAACAAATAGTATCATGTCTCATTTGAATGAACATAAGCTTTTGTCAGACAGGCAACATGCATTTAGGAAATCCCATAGCTGTGAAACTCAGTTAGCTACAGTGATTGACCTTAGACAATCAAGGTCAGGTTGATACATTTATCTTGGATTTTGGAAAAGCTTTTAGCACTCCTCCGCACGAACTCCTTCAAAGCAAATTGTTCAGTTATGGAACTGGTGGAAAGACAATTAAATGGATTGATGCTTTCCTTTGCTACAGACAACAAAGAGTTGCGGTTAATGGTGTTAAATCTGACTGAGCCCCTGTTGTATCTGGTGTCCCTCAGGGCACCGTTGTTGGCCCCTTGTTGTTCTCTTTGCATATAAATGATATCACCTCGGATATTGAATCGGAAATGAGACTCTTTGCTGACGACTTTGTTTGTTATCGTGAAATTAAGAATGTGGAGGATACTGTGAAACTTCAGAAGGATATTGATCGTTCAGGTAGTTTGGCACGTAAATGGGGTATGAGATTCCAACCCGTCAAGCGCAACATGAAGCAGCTGACGAACAAACGGACTAGTAAAATTCAGGCTTCTTACAAACTTGAGGGTACACTGTTGGAAAATGTTTAACGTATCAAATATCTCGGTGTAACAATAACTAAGGATTTAAAATGGAATACTCACATCAGCAATGTGTGCACTAAAGGCTAAAGCTAATAGGATCCTTGGTTTTTTGGACGAAATCTGTTTTCTTGCCCCCAAGATGTTAGAGAAGCAGCCTATAAGGTTCTGGTGAGACCTATTCTTGAATATGGTAGCTCAGTAGTTTGTGACCCTCATTATGAAGGTCTGATAGATGATTTCGACAAAGTGCAAAAGCGTGCAGCTAGGAATTATACGTCATATGAAAAAGGTAGTATTACTGACATCGTTAAAAACTAAAATGGGAATCCCTGCAGAAAAGAAGGAAGGATATTAAAATATATTGCTTTACTAAGGTCTAAAGAGCAAAAATACCCACGAATGACCGTATCCCCAAAAATAGGCGTTGTAGGAATCAACACTCCTTGGCATTTCAGATACCTTCAGCAAGTACAAATGCCTATTTACACAGATTTTACCCCAGACTATTAGAGATTGGAATGAACTCCCTGATTCTCTGATCTCCTATGCTTAAATGTCAGATGATTGTGTGTCTAAAATTAATTCTCTTGTGAGAGCTCGGGATTAATCCCCTCCGGTCAAGCCCCATCCCCTGGTGTGGTATTGTCAGTTTGACGTTTCAACAGTAAACTTTTCTGATTCTGATTCTGAACTCAGAAAATGTAACAACAAGTAAGACAATAAGTGGTTACAATAATCAACCCTAAGATTTGCTCAGGCTTTTGGAAACGTTTCTATATGCTTAACCTCATGTGATTCAAACGTTGAGGTCGGAAAAGTCCGACTGTACTAAAACACAATTAAGGAATTCATCAGCAATAAACAAAGGATCGAGAGACTTTAACAACTCATGCGTTTACTGATCAATCACACTATATAAAGTCGTCAAAGTTGACCTGTGGATGAATCGCCGCCAAAAGCTATTAATTTGCTAATGACATGCATCAGATTGATGTCCCAGGTGAATTTAATTTGCATTGATAGCATATACTAGTTTGTTTATGTGATATGTTTGTGCGAAAGGAACATGAACTTAAAGAAATGTTGGAAATCTGGGTTTTGTTTTAAACACTTGTTTTAGGATAATTCTGTGTACTTAATTAATGATAACGACCTTTATTTTGAGGGGATTTAGATAAGACTTTTACTTGGATTGGTGATCAAATGAGATCAAATAATACGCAGATGAGATAAGTCCATTATTGCAAAGTTGAATACAAGGCTTCTAAAATGAATAATACGACTGACGCAAAAACGGATGTTATACAAAACCAAATTGACTTGGCATATTTTGTTGCATCAGTTATATTATTTCTCCCAACAGTTATTGGGAATTGTCTTATTCTAATTTCCCTATACAGATTTTGGGAATTGCGGTCACCGATGGGAATTCTTATAGGGAACTTAGCTGTTAGTGATCTTCTGGTTGGTGTGGTCTTGATACCTATAGAACTTTTAAAAATCATCCTCGATGACAATGTGTTTAATGCTAAGTATCCATGTTTGGTATCTACAGGTATGTCACTAGCACTAACAGTATCATCTGTTTTGAATATGCTGGCGATATCTGTTGAAAGGTTTATGTCGGTGGCATATCCATTAAAGCATAGGTCGGCACAAACAAAATCCATTGTGAAAAGATTTGTTCCATTTATGTGGATAACAGTTTTAATACTTGGATTTCTGCCGTTAACGGGATTGCACAAGAAGTATAATAGACATATGTGCATTTATAACGAGATATTTCTAGACGAATACACAATTTTTATAACGTCGTTTTATAGCATATGCATCATTGTGAATGTTGGATTGTTTGCCTCTGTGGTAAGAATCGCCCTACGAAAATTACAACGTGTTCGTGATTCAGACACCAGTCAAAGTCACGTGAGGCTGGCAAGGAATTTGACAAAGACGTACGTAATGATGATGGTGTCGGGAGCATTTATTATTTGTTGGGTCCCATTTAGTGTTCTTACGATAGTCGGATTGTTTCACCAATGGAAAACATATTCTATTGCTCTTAGGTGGGCGTACTTTCTAGGATTTTTAAACTCAGGGATCAACTGGATGATATACGGTTTTAAAACTCCAAAATTTCGGAAATCGATTAAAGCAGTGGTGACATGTAGAGATATTGATATAAATTCTTACATAAGTAATTCTAATGGGTCTATTGATAATGACAGACAGAAGCAGAAATGAAAAAAGAGACATATATTCGTTCCTGTCCATTGGAGATATGATGAACAAATGGGCTGCTTGTATCTCTAAGAAAAGCTTATTATACGAGTACATCGACTGAGCACCTGATTACCTGTTAACCACATAGAAGTTAAAGAAAATACGTTAATTTCTCTGAAAAAGTCCATAACTGGCAAACAGTGACATCTGTTCTAAGACAACCAAATATCCAATCAAATGTTTGAAAAAGTAAGCAACGTCTGTCAGTTTTATGTTTAATATTGTGACAAATAAGAAGCATTACAGTGCTGGTTTATATTTCAAATATCATGGCTAAACATATTGAACAGGAAATGTCAATTTCACTTACATGGCAGCTGTAATTGAGATTGAAACAACTAGATTGCTAAATTTCTACCACCTTCGTTGTAAAACTGGTGCAATCAGAAAGAAATTGCAAATCCAAAAATCCAGCTGGAAAAAAAGCTAAATGAACAATCAAGTACTTATATAAGAACATATCGTAAGCCGAGTGAGACGCTATTTCCCCAATAGCGGTCACTCAGTTACCTTAACTAAAATATGAAAACATACATAAGTTGCAAAAAGCACAAAAGTTCAACACCAAAACATACAGTGTATAACAATTAGAACCACTGCAGAAGTATTGCCTTAGAAAGATCAGTAATATAAACTTTCTAGGGGGCTTAAACTAGTTTTACAGGCGCCTAACCTCATCCTCGGCTTCTTCAGTGGTTCACAACATTTAGTAAGTTGCACGGTCCTACTGGTGAACCTCAACCTATTCAATGAATAATCAACGAAAAACAAATAAATCATGATTACCATCATGATGAGTAAAAAACGAGGACTCACAAATACAATTTGCTGCCCGGCGATGGAGATCCCTGGGCGCCAAACAACATCTACCTACCAATCTATCCGCCTTCCTTATAACATAATCCCCTACCTAGAACACTGTGTGTGTGTGTGTGTATGTGTGTGTGTTGATAGGAATGAAGTGGAAGAGAAGGTAGGACGGTATGTAGAGGAGGATAGGTAGACAGATAGGGCTTGGTATGCTGACGTGAAACGTTAAGTGACTTGGTATTTTTTTTTCTTTTACTGACATACCCTCGCGAGGACAACGAGATAGAAAGGCGGTTCATAGACCCGGTGGGGGTATTCCCATAGTAAGACAGTATGGGTATGTGCCCCCACCCCAAAGCCCCCTTTTTTAATTTCGTCAGCTCTAAAAGACCCATCTTTTTCAAATCCATGGGCTCTAAAAGCCGCCACTTTATATAGAAATTTAGTATTCTGCTCTTTAAAGTGCCGCTCTAAGCACCGTTTCGTCGTGCACTCGAATCAGTTTCAGTGAACAAACACAACCCAGGATTCCACGCACCTGGTTCTCATAGTATATCATTGAAGTATCTACTGTTTTAGTTCGATCAGCTCTGAAAGCATCCTTTTTTTAGTTTGATCAGCTCTGATTGTGAACACACCCGAACATCTCTGAAAGCACCAACTTTAACAGCTCGATTAGCTCTTAAAGCATCAGCTTTTACTGTCGGAGCAGCTCTGAAAGCCCCCCACGAGATGGCAAACATACACATCAAAATAAGATAGGGAACACTTTTAGCCTTGGGGAAAGTTTGAAAAAATCCATTTTCCTTTTTTCTGGCGATACTGAAATTTATATCACATATATTTCATACCTTGGCTTAGCTACAGACCAATTTATGGAAAGTCACGACATTTTATCTTTGTGCTACGGAGGATACAATATGCCATATATGAAAAACTCAACTTTTACTGAATACAAGTTTGCCCTTTTGCTTCTGCACTCCGCAAAACCCAATTTTTGAAAGCAAAACAGGAATAAAATGTTGAACCTGATCGTTATAGATGAATAAACGACTTCGGATCTAAACCTTCATGCTTCATCTCTAAACCAGCGAATCATACAAAATCTACAATTTGCATTGGTTTCTATGGAAACCAAAATTCTTGGATATTTTGCAAATAAAGCCGTAAAAGAATAAGTCCGCTAAGACACTATAACCAGAACGTGTATATTTAGATTCCTAAAGGGTCATATCGAATATCTGGCCCAATATTTACAACCTGCAAAATGTATACCCGAAGAACAAAACGTGGTCATGAAACCTACCCCCGGAAAAGTATGGACCTACCGCCAACAGTCGGTCAGAAAATAACAAATTTATGATCAGAGTTCAACAAGCAATGTCTCAGCTTTATGCTTGCGAAAATTTTCGACAATGCGAGTTCAAATAATGAAGTTATCGCAAAGACAAGCAGTGCGTTTCTTAAATTTAGCAAATTATTTCTTAATCAAAGATGGCCGCTGTCCGCCGCAGTTTATGTTTGATGCTAACCATTTTCACATAAAAGCAACTTTGGATACTACAGATTCTGACAAGTTGCCAAAACATTCTTCATAATTTTTACAAAGAAGGATATATACAGTCCAAAGTTAGTGGTCACATTATTGCAGGGCTGGTGTTCCCTAACTTTTTTCCATGTGTATACATGCCAGTTTCAAATGAAAATACCTCCGGGTCATAGGGTGGATATATGTAAGTATGTAGCTAGCTAGGCGGTAATTTTTCAGATTCAGGTATGCCAAGAAAAATTGGGAGCGAAACGTCTATGCTTTCTATCGCGGTAGTTCGTGGGCATTAACAAAATGCTAATCAAACGCGCGCTCAGTTGGAAGTGTTAGCGACCGCCATCTTTAAAAAAAAAAAACACTGGAAATATGGTATCCCCGCGTATGCGCATACATCATGAGAAAAGCACACTGAGTTCAAATAGTAGCACAAAGAAGACCAAAACTTTAAAGAAGCACATAGAGTTCATAGCCAAAAAATGGCATAATAGATATACAACAACAACATTTTTTAGAATCCGGATTGTTTGATTTCTCGTATCGTTTGATATCAAGTTGTCTCATTTAACAAAGTTTGCTATCCTGTTTTTGAAATGAACTATTGTTTCGATTCACGAATTGTTAGATGTCATTTGGGATTGTTTTGTGTAATATAACGGCTTGTTTTATATCAGTTGTTTCATTTGGGAAACGCATGGTTCATTTGATATTAAGTTGTCACATTTCGCGAAGTTGATTGTTTTATTTTCAAATTAGGATCTGTTACACATTACGAATTGTTTCATGTCAGTTTCGCTTATTTTATGTGATATTACGGTTTGTTTTATTTGAAAATGAATTAGTTCATTTCTACTTTGTCTGTTTCATTTGAAAATGGGACTTTTGACGGCTTTTGCCTTCCATAGTGGGTTCCTTGATGAGGTAAGCATGTCTTAAAGTATGGGGTCACTCATTACCACTTCTGACACTGCCGTCTAAGCAGACTTTCGACACTACCGACCAACGAACGGGTTCAAATGTTGAATGTTCTGGGCCCAGAATTACAATGCTTCCTTAACATCTATAAGGAGGACCTTAGTTAAGGTGGCGAATTTCAGCATCCCAAAAGATGCATTTAAAACATACTGAAATCAAACTTATGGGTTTTATTGTGTGAATGACATTTTATTCTACACACCCGTATATTTTTGTAAATACATGTACAGTTATTGATTTTAACGGTACAACATCGTGTCAAAATTTATCACCTTAACTAAGGCGGGCCTTAATTTCAGGAAGCACTGTAATTCTGGGCCCTGATGTCGATATGCAAAGTGCAGACGAAAATTTAATCATTGGGTCACTGGGATGGCACAGCATGCCTTTTTCGCACTGGTCGTATGGCTATGTTTCGCCTGTCGATCAGACTCTCTTGGCATAAACTGTCTGTTCACACGTTCATGTCGATATATCCACCACCTACTTGACGTTTGCGATCATTTTACTAAGTTCCGAAAGCAGGCCTTTGTCTAAAATTAATTCATAAAAACCTGGCGTCCTTTTTATGGGACATATCACTAAAAAGTTATGTTTCGATTGATTTTAAGCTTCTTGTGGTTTATTGTTTATGGAACGTTTTGCATTGAATTAAATATAGATTATACTACTCAACGTTTGGTAAGGATCCAAACTTTATTTAGCGCGGTGGCGTAGTGGTAGAGAGCTTCTGGGTTCGATCCCCAATTGTTGAAAATTGTTGACTGGGACGTTAAGCCTCAGCACAAACAAATAAATTTTATTTTTGTTCACAAGGCATACTGGTTATCTCACAGTGCAAAGGGGAACAATTTTGAAAATTTCCCAAAGTTTGCTTTAGACATAAACGTATCGACATTTCGATTATCAAAACAGTTTCGCAGTCGAATGAACCAGTAAGTGGGGATGAAAGATAGCATTGGATAGGGTAGGCAGCAGTGATAACCTCAATTAAAGGGGGTTCCATCGTTTCTGCAAGGCTGCGAGAACTGCTCGCAGGCAACGCGGAAAAAAATGGAATATTTATACGGTGATGGTTCTGCTAAATGTCTATAGGAAAACTGTAGGTGCTAGATTACCAGTATCCTCTATGAATGAAAATAAAGTTTTGATCCCTATCAAACATTCACTAGTATACAATTAAATGATTTTGTGATGGTAAATGGTAAAGTCTTTCCAGAGACAAAAGAAACGGAAGCCTATTAAAACAGTGTAAATAATAGAGATATACCAGACAAACACCACCTGATAATTTTCATAAGAAAAAATAAGTAAATCCATTATAATCAATAAGTAAATCTGATCTCACCAATTTCATGATGACAGTCTAGTAATTAATAATAATAATAATAATAATAATAATAATAATAATAATAATAATAATAATGACTTTATTTAAAGCGGAAGCACAGTTGGACAAGTCCAATCTTCCCTGAGGTCCTCTGTTCAACATACACATATACACAGTGGTACAAACAATAATTTACATATATATATACATAAAATACATGTGCAAGAAAGGCCTTAGTGATCGTTTTGTGTGCAAAGCCATTCCAGATACCTTTTTTGAAGAGAGTAACTGAGTCACTCTGCTTAATATTTTCTGGAATAGAATTCCAAATTTTAGATTCGGAATATGAAAGTGAGTTTCTGTAAAGCTCCATTTTGGGTTTTGGTACATACAAGAGATTATTGGATGTGGACCTTAGTGCTCTTTGGTGTATATCTGTTGTATGTGTGAATAAGTCTTGTAAGTATTGGGGAGCCAAATTGATTTTAAACATCAGGATGGCTTTCTGGTATTTGACTCGCTCTGGAAATTTCATCCATTTTAGTTCTGAAAACATTTCCTCTGATGGAGTGTCAGTATCTTTGTCTAGAATACATCTTGCAGCGCGCTTTTGAAACTTTATGACAGTTTCCATAACCTCTTCATTTGCATTGCCCGATATAGTGCAACAGTAGTCAAGCTGCGGAAGAATTTAGGCATTGTAGAACAATTTCCTGACAGGTATGGATAAGTAGCATTTTATTCGACTTAGTAAGTACAGAAGGGTATTGCATTTTAATGGTATTTTTCAATTTGTGTAGTCCAGGATAGAACATTATCAATATATATGCCTAAGAGTTTTTCATTTGATGATAATTCTATGGTTTCATCACCTATTTTAAGTGTTGGAGGATTTGTCACGATCTGAGTTATCTTATACCTAGTAGATAGTAGCATTGCTTTGGTCTTTGGGACATTTACTACCATGTCATTATTTAAACACCAATTCATGAAGTTTTCCAGATCAGAATTTAAGCTGTTGGTGAGTTCTAGAATAGAAGAGTCAGAGAATGATAGGGTTGCATCTTCAGCAAACAGGTCCAATACACAAAATTATAATGTTAACGGCAAGTCATTCACATACAGAAGAAACAGTAAGGGGCCTAGAACTGATCCTTGTATGACACCGGCTTTTAGTGCCATTGGTGTAGATAATTTTCCAGAGATGTGGACTTGCTATGGCTGATGGACTGAACTTGTAGGATTTAAGTTTTTGTATGAGTATATTATGACTGACTAAGTCAATTGCTTTTGACAGATCTAAGAGGACTGTTCCTACAGTATCATTATTATTCATTGCAGATAGCCAATTGTCAACAACTTTTGTCAGAGCCGTCTGGCAAGAATGAAGGCGTCTGAATCCTGACTGTAGCTCATAAATTAGATGATACTCATCCAAGAATGCAGTCAAGCAGTTACTTATGTGTCTTTCATATATTGAATTAAGGATAGGCAAAACAGAAATTGGTCTAAAATTGGTTACGTCAGTTTTACTCCCCCTTTTGTATATTGGTGTTACTTTTGCCTTCTTTATATAAACAATCTGGGAAGGAACCATTTTGTATGCCCAGGTTTAATATTTTTGTTAAAGGTTTGCTAATGGCTGAGGCTACCATTTTAAGATATTTTGCACTGAAATCATCAATACCAGTTGCTTTCTTTACATTCAGGTTTTGCAGCTCATTCAGGTTTTGCAGCTGACTCAGGATAAATGTTTCATCTACCAAAGATATTGTGAATTCAGTTTCGCTGGAGACTTTTTGGTTAACATAATCCATAAGGAGATCAGCATTATATTTTTCACTATTTTGTCTTGTAGAAAGATTTTCATGTACAGAGGTGAAATGATTATTAAATCTATTGGCAATTGCTTCCGGGTCTAAAATTGGTACTCCATTCTCATCATCTATAAACTGAGTAGACTGTTTGACTGTTTTTGTAGTGATATCATGATATCACTACAAAATTAACACCAATTTCAAAAAGAAATATATGATATGTCCTCTTCTCATGTAGAAATTAGTCAGAGGATAGCTGAAAACAATTATCTGTAGCTTTTATCAAAAATATGTCACTTTGATTCATTTTTTTGGATTCATGAGAAGTGATTTTCAAAACAAATGACTTCTAAATTATAACTGGTCCAGAAAAGTCGCCGCAAAAAAGTCCCCTTCTTCTATTTTCATGTTTCAGTTTCCATTGTGTAAGTATGACAATACATATACCATGTATACTTCAAAATCTACCATTCATGTTCATTGCATTTAAACGAAAACGAAGAGTATAGAATTGAATTTTGCTGACTAACAGTTCCAGTATAACATTAACTAATTACACATGCAAAATAGCGTTGAGTTTGTCACGGTACCATACCAAATTACGAACTAAACGAGCCGGCAATTACGACATGTGGCTTCCCCTTCAAGACTGCTACCATTGCTTGTCTAAATTTTGTATTTCCTAACCCATATATCATCCAGTTAAAGCCTACGTTAAGCACTGTAGGTAAGAGCGTAAACCTTACGACGATTCCGGGAACGGCGGTTGCATCGAACAATCGAACACATGTGACCACAAAGTAAGGTCCCCAGCACACAATAAAACTAGCGGAGACCGCCAGTACAAGGTAAGTTTTCTTTAGTCTACGTGAGTTTCTAAAGTATTGACCTACGTCGCTTTGACCTGACAGTTTATATAAGACAAGTCCTATAACTGTGAAGATCAAAATCGTCGTTCCAATCGTTCCGAAAGCATATATGATTGAATATAAAAACTGGAATTCCAAAGGGAAAATGGCAATTACTGTACATGGGGTATGGTCGATGAAAATGTTCCATCCAATCAACGGTGATATTCCCATTGACGTCATAGACAGCCAAATTATAATCAAAGTACAGCGAATAATTTTCATGATCAATGGCATCTTTGATCTGTGTTTCAACGGGTACGCAAGAGCAATGAATCTCTCAATATTGATAACCATCACATTTAGAACTGAAATACCCAGCATTGCTAGATATCCTCCTGTTCGCACCAGACAGAAGTATTTGTAACTAAGCAGTGACGAAACTTGTCCAACAACATCCATTGTCATAAATACCCCGGCTGTTAGAAGGTCTGTTAGAGCTAGGCTTCCTATCAGAACACCTATTGCCGTGCGTAGCCAACGAAATCTGTATAAGCTCACCAAAATCAGGGTATTACCAATTATGGCCGGTATGATAATAACAGCTTCGATAATGATTAAAGTCACATGAGCAGAATCCAGTATCTCGTTACCCGACACGTCGGTTCCATTTGTGTGACCTGTAGTGTTATCTACTGAATCGTTTGTATAGTTTGGAATCGGAGTCCCGCGTGTATCCGACATGCTAGCTTATCTTTAGTACAAAATATCGGTATGACCAGCTTTCTGTTTGGCACCGAGGTAATTATGCTGGTATGTTTTTTGTAATTTTGTTTCAGGATTTTACACTTATCAGTTAAATCCACAGTTAAAATGTGCATTATTTTATACATATATCTGGTTTGGCTACCACATGTAAAACAGGTCTTGTGGTAGTAGTGTTTATGTAGTAGTGCTTATGTTTCTTCTACTGCCACGAATGTAATATCACGTTTTACAAAATTAATGAAGTCCTTAGAAATGTCCTGTTATTGTTCAATAGTTTCAAACTTTGTCTACATGATCAAGGGATCTCAGTAATCACAAAACATTGTTGAAGCTTTTAAAAATATATTTATGATCCCAAAGTTACGCAAAAATATATTATAAGCGATGACGGGAGAATAAAAGTATTGTGACATGTAAACAACACATTTGCACAAGACTCAACCTAGTATGGTACGTGAAAAAGCTATTCGTTAGTTTCTATTTAGGTATCTATAATGGCATGCAAGTAAATGTGTTTCGCAGCAAAATGGCGGTTCGAGTCTTACGTGGTTGTAAATTGTAGAAGACCCGTTTTCTCATCGAATATTCGCAGAACGATTTACTTGATCGTATACATCAAGCGTTCTTTAGAAGTCCCTAGGACAAAACGACTTGATATCTCACAGGTCCTGGAGTCATTTTTAATTATTTATTGACAGTCCAATCAGTTAATTGTTTATAATGCCTGGTGACAGCTGGCACTGGGATTGCAAGCTCAGGTAGACACGTAACTTCGTTATCACCATCCTAATTAATGATATATACAATCAACACTTTGTAATTGGTAATGTTGTCAAGTTTTATAGTAATTCTGTTTCCAAATTTTACAGCCAGCCAAAATCTAAACTATTATACATTTCCCAATTTATGCGATCTACTATAACGAAATGATATTGTCTGTTTTTGTTTTTTTATCTAAAGTATTAATCAGTTCCTCTTCTTTTTATATTTAAATACAACCAAGCATGTATACTGAAAATCAAAAATCTTGCACCACCCTGTTTTTGTTATCTTTTATGATTAAGTGAATTATTTTTATTACTAACATTACTTTTGGTTAATTCCAGTATCAAGTCTTTGACTTTGCAGCAAATTCAATAGTGTGGATGATAATGCAATTGTTTGGGGGCAAAAAGTGTAGAATTGCAATTTTAGAGAAAAATTGATTACCAATGAAAACTTTTAATGACTTTTCATTGTAAATATGATCTGCATCATAGCAGTAACGGAAAAGCAATAAAACATTTTGAATTTTAGGGAATTTGGAGTTTTTACAAAATTTAGAAAATTTGCATTTTCGGAAAATTAACCGGTGGCTTTGAAAAGTTCCTTTAAACAGCAAAGAAAACAAACAAAAATGCATTCTTAGGCTATGGCAGATAAGCACATACCCCACGTGACTCTTTTGACAAATTTCATAAACAGAAGTCATATCCGTTTGCTGTACTTCCGGTTTGCATGCAGGAATTTTGAAGTTTGATGTTACAACTATCATTTAGTTTTTTTTTTTTTTTTTTTTTTTTTTTTTTGGGGGGGGGGGGGGGTTATGTGCCATTGTTCTGTTTTGAGATTGAACAACTTGCCCCACAATCAGTTTTGGGGAACCAAACAAACAGTCCCAGCAAAGCAGCGTAAAATGGTGCTTTATTTTGGTACAGTTTTAAAACAAAGGCAAAGCGCGCCAAATAAAGCACTAACTTTAAGCTGCTTTACTGGGACACTTTGCTTTGTTCCTATCAATTTATTGCTTTGGACGAGTTGTTTTATCCTCACTCATTACAATGGCACATAAAATTAAAAGAATATGAAATGGTAACTGTAAAATCAAAATTAAAAAATCTTGCATTCAGACCGGAAGTACAGCAAACGGATATGACTTCCGTTTATGAAACTTTTCAAAACAGTCAAATGGGATATGCGCTTTCTTGTCCATAACCTAAGAATGCATTTTTGTTTGTTTTCTTTGCTGTTCAAAGGAAATGTAAATTTTCAAAATTTTGTAAAAAAATCAAAATTCCCTAAAATTCAAAATGTTTTATTGCTTTTCTGCTACTGCCATGATGCAGATCACATGTACAATGAAAATTCGTTGAAAATTTTCATTGATAATCATTTTTTCCCCAAAAATGCAAAATTTTACACTTTTTGCCCCAAAAATTTTGCATTATCATCTACTTTATTGAAGCTGCTGCAAAGTCAAAAATTTGATATTGGAATTAACCAAAAATAATGTTAGAAATAAAAATAGTTCTACTTGGTCATTAGAAATAAAAAAAACCGGGTGGTGCAAGATTTTTGATTTTCAGTATATAAGAGTATGAATATAAAACAACAATGCTGATAGTGCTTTGCATCATTTGAACGATGAAATTTGAACACAAACACAACGATTTGGTGGGTAAAATGTTGCTAAATTTAAGTAGAATTAGAAGTAATCTTTATCTCTCCTCGTTTGCGACAAGAACAGTCAAGAATACTTCTAAAAGCAGCTCGAAACCGCTTATTTCTCGCCCCGTAAACGATCCAGTTCAGACAGGAGTTTATGAGTCCAAGACTCCCAAAGCAGTAACGCATGAATACAACCTCGACCGACTGATTTGGGATCAGAGAAATGATACAATATGGCGCCCAACATATTATGAATGTTCCTGACACGATGACCATCAAGCGTGTATGACGAATGTCACGTCTGATGTTATGCCGGCTATGTCGGCCGCTGTTATTATTGTTAATCGTACACGTATTTCCAAGTTCCAAAGGTTTCTGTGCAGATTTACGAATGGCAATCCTTATAACTACAACAAAGAACACGAAGCTTATTGTCAGAGCCGTGATAACAACCGAGTTCATAGCAAGTAAATATGGCGTATCAAACAGTAATACGTCTCTGCAGGTATGAAATAATTTGAAATTTAAGTCTCCACTGCTTAATAAGAATACAGGTGTAAAACCAGTAAGTATAACAATCACCCATATAATACTTGCAGCATAATAAATCCGTTTTGCAGTAAATATGGAGTTATGCTGAAATGGTCTTGTGATCGCATGACACCTTTCCAGAGACAGAAGGAACAGATTGAGAACTGAAGCAGTCATTAGAGTGAAAATAATACACAGATACCATACACAAGCGACAGGGTCTTGTGCAAAACCCGGCTTCAGAAGTATGACTAAATCCATGGGAATTAACACAAGACCTACGAGAAGGTCAGATATTCCTAGGTTTCCAATTAGGAGGAATGCTTTTGTCTTTCGTAAGTTCTTGAACCGAATCAGTGAAACAATTATTAAAGAATTTCCAAATATCGTCGGTAAAATCAGTACAACGTCAATGATGAAGTACCATATCTTGTAAGCTAGATAAAGTTTGTATGCTGTAGTTCCCTCTTCTGGCGTTATAAAATCAGAAACTGAGTTTAAATTAGTTATGTTCACAAATGTCACATTTGAACAAAAGGTCACAGTGTGATCCAGTCGGGAACAGTTCGACACATCTGATAAATCAAACGGCGTTGTGTCCGTTGTCATAGCCATAATTTATATTTAAGGCTACCCGGCATCGATGGTCATTTTGTGCCAAGTCACAAGTCTGTAGGTATGTGAATGTACACTGAATAGAAATTATTATACAATGATTATCAACCCCTCTTTTCCAATGTATAAGTCATAAACAACTTCAAAACGATAAATTCATTTAACGTACAGATATGTTCGTTCTCCTTAGTAAAAACACCACATTATGCCAGCTGATACACTTGTCCATTTTGCCGCATGTCATATCACTCTGTCATTCATGACTACAGACACGGATTTGTAACCTGTTTGCGTGTAACATGTTTAACACACCGTATTTCAACTACAGGAACATTATTTGTCAGATGTATATTTCTGCATTATCCTCTTAGTTGATTCCGCCCGACCACCTGTTTAGTTTGTTGGTCTGAAACTGAAAACACTACAATCAATAGCGATATGTAATTTAAATATTCGTAACTAAAACAACAAATTTAGTTTAAATTCACTGTTTTCATTATTTGTTAAAACAGAAAGCTTTGATCTTACTTCTCATCTTGTATGTGAATCACTCCTGCATATCAATTAAATTGTAAATTCCCTGTTTTATTATAGGTGATCTATTATTAATGTTTTCTCTGAGGCAAAGCCATGCATAATGTCAACTCCCAGCTTTACCATATCATGAAGGCATGTCCGTATGGAATATATCAGCAAAGCCATGTATTTAGTAAACTCCAAGCTTTACCATATCATGAAGGCATATCCGTTTCATCAGTGGAATATATCAGCAAAGCCATGTATTTAGTAGACTCCAAGTTTTACCATACCATGGAGGCATGTCCGTAAGAAATGTATTAGCCAACATCATGCCAGTAAATGATTGTTGTGTAATAACTCGCATACATTCAATTTGGACAAACATTCAGTGGTGACAATAACCGAAGTTTTCAATATCATTTACAATTTTTCAATATCATTTACAATTTTTCAAAAGAGATGAAAACAGAGTTCCGATCATAATACTCAAGTTCTTATGGAAACTGGTGGATACGCTTTCCGTCTATTATGGAAACTGGTGGATACGCTTTCCGTCTATCTGCCTAATCGTCTGTCTGTTGTACTCACCGTCGTTGTGTTCGGTTGATGCTAGCCAGATTGTTACCTTGCTGGGAAAGAGCTAGTCATATTGCTCTTCATACGCCTTATTAAAGTTTTGGTACGCCTTGTATTGTCATGTTTTCCCTGCTTGGTGTCTTATTGCTGTTCAAAACTAAATTTTATAAATACCTGGTCTTTCTTTTCTTCCTTAAAAAGATCATTTTCCTCAGTTAAAGCTATTTTCATGATATTCGTCCAGTTGAACTAACCTCATCTATATACGATATCATACTGCATCTGCGATTGTCCACCATAACAACATTCATAGAATTCCTTAAAGACAACTAAAACATTTATGAAAAAAAAGGTTAAACCATCCTTCAACTATACAAGTCTCACCAGTGACTTGTCTGAATCTGACAGTACTTAAGTGCAGTATTGATGCAGTTTTTGTAAAACGATTGGATGGGATAGTTGTCTACATCAACAATTGAGGCCTAACATAAATCAAAGTCACATTCCCATCATAAAAATTACGATTAGCTTGAAAGAGGTCATGTTCTTTGTATACAGCATACTGTACTTCTGGGCAGCTATATCGGCATGTATGTTGCAATGTTTTGTACATGTAAGAACATATTTTTAACAATGGTCTCAAACGAAAAATGAAATATATTCTTACCTTTTTCTTTAACCGGTCCCGATGGCGTAATGGTTAGAGCGTTCGCTTCGGAAGCGGGAGGCGCGGGTTCTAATCCGGGCCGCGTCATACCAAAGACGTTAAAAATGGTACCAGTGGCTACCTTGCTTGGCGCTCGGCATTAATAAGGCAAGCACTGGCTTTTCTTCTCTCATAAAAGATAACTTCAGTAATGGGAGCTCCATGTAATACTCTGTTTATGAGGTGTTTGGAGTACTTGGCAGATTCAGATTCTTTCTTCCAGAAGTTCAACACAAAATGACCGACGCAGCTTATATTATACCATTGTAAAATTTTGAGTGTCGGATATGCTACGACAGGAAGCAATGAAGCGTTTGTTGAACGCTTTCCAGCAAGAACAATGAACAAAGACAACCAAATATTGTTATCAAAATCATGCAGCATTTAACGAACTTTGATAATGATGTCAATTGTATACATCATATGTTCCAACCATAACGCAAGTTCGCGCTTTTGAATATTTGCAACAGGACGTATCACATGCGTTTATTCGCGTAAATATGTCACTATTTAGTCATATATATTTTCATATCTTTTGGCTAACTCTTCTTACTTGTGGAACAAAACCTCTGAAACCAACAGAAAACAAAGTTAATTTGTAAAAAAAAAAAAAACCTGTCGTCGTCTGTTTGCGGTCTCCTTTCACCTAAAATGAAGAACGAAACTTTAACATAATTTATAACAAAGACAAAACTACATACAAAGTAAACATGTGCATACATAACATTGCATAAAAATGTTTCTTGGTAGTTTATTATCATTACGAAAACTTGCCCATGCAATAAACGGAGATTTTTTGAGCTTTAAAAATTGAAAATTTTCAGCTGAAAAATTTTGATATTTTTCTTATTTTTGCTCAAAACATAGATTGTGGGTACACGTTAGAACCGCCTCGGCGAGGCGGTTCTAACGAGTACCCACAATCTATGTTTTGGAGCAAAAATAAGAAGAGTAGGTATACCCCTGCAAACCCCAGTTTTACTATATAAAAGTGGGGTTTTCGGGGTATTCATTGCACGGACATGTTTTCCTGATGTATAGGCGCTGTTACTTGCCTGTAGTTGGTATCCTTTCTGTAATCAGAATTGTGATATATGCTGTGATGTTGTGGCTTGCATCAGATTCTTCCCTGACAAGCACCTGTGATTAAAAAAATATTTTGTTGACTTTTGTTTGATACATTTACATAAATTGAATCTAAAACACAGGAAAGCAAAATAATACTTTTAGTCTATTTGTGTAAATCAACCACCCCGTTTATGTATGTACATGTATAAGGGGTTGGAAACTGAAGTGTCTGTTTAAAAAAATATCTAACGCTTTAAATGCATCCCAGAGAGTATGTAAACCTATTGCATGACTTTGCTGAATGACTAATGACAAGAAAGGCAACACAAGGTAAACCAGAAATCTTCGGTATGTCCAAGCCTTTCTTGAATTTGAACAATATTGTCATAACCGAACGAATAAGACAAGAGACGCTCCATTATACTCCTACATATCTGAAAGGCCGAAACACCGTGGTGTAGTGCGAAATGTGTCGGTCTCCCGATTAACAGGTCGTGCGGTTTATTGGCACCGAAAGGTAAACACACAAGAAGCCCGCCCAAAAGGGACTACGTATTGAATGGGGCGTTAGATGCCCGACAAAATCGAACAAACTACAGCAGAAATTCTGAAAGATTGTAAACGATATTATCTCAAATATTAAGTATGGCGTCCTTTTTAAGGGACACAGGCAATGCAGTATAGCCCCAGATGTGACGCCGCATATCGCGGCGTCCTAGCTGGGGCTATTCTGTTTGCATAGAGAAGTTTCATCGAAAAATGGGATAAAAATTTAAAATCACTACCGATACCCCTAAAAGTGAAAGTGGGCGGCCCCCGTGGCCGAGCGGTTAAGAGCGCTGTTTCTTAATCACTCGATCATCTCACCGCTGCGACTGGTGTGGCGTCGAGCCCCGCTCTGGCCACATGTGAGACAAGCCAAGTTCTGCTTGCGGGTGTGTCAGGTGGTTTTTCTCGAGGTTCTCCCGTTTTCGCCCCACCTACTGATTGGCCCGTCTCATATGAGCTGAAATAATCTTGAAAGGGACGCAGAACTGAATTTAAAAAAAAAAATAAAAGTGAAAGTGGACTCACCCAAATGATACTATGTACTATTTCATCTGATTCATCACATAATCAGCAAATGCATACTATTGACTTGAATTTAAGCAATAAAGGAATTAATATGGGACATCTTAATATACAAGGCATTTGTGGAGAAAAGCTAGTTAAATTTTCAAAATTACAATCTTTGTTGACCGCATCGGAAAACGATAATGTACATGTATTTGGATTGAGTGAAACACAATTGAAAGCTCACAAACCAACAAATGTTTTCAAAATTAAAGGTTTTCAAACACCGTTTCGAAAGGACAATTGTAGCAATGGCGGCGGAGGATTAATTGTTTATGTAAGAAATAGTATTAATGCCAGACGAAGGGAAGATCTGGAAACACATGATATCCCATGTTTATGGTTAGAAATTTCTCCTACAAATGGCAGGTCATTTTTGGTAGGAAATTTATATAGACCACCTAATGCTACAGTCGAATTCTGTGATAGATTTGAAGATTTCATTGATGTAATTACTGAAGAAGATAAGGAATTTACTTGGCGATTTTAACAGAAACTTATTAAATGACGATATTGATAGAAATTGGGGTAATTTTACAACATCATTGGGTCTATCACAGCTAGTAAATGAGCCAACAAGAGTGACAAAAGATTCCGCAACATTGATAGATCATATTTACTCTTCAAGAGTGGTGTCGACAAAATGGCATGGTAATCAATACAGAAAAAACAAAGATTATGCTAATAACTTGTAGACAAAAAAGACAAAATTTGCAAAAATCAGTTTTATCTTTAACATACAATAATATTGATATTAGAATGACTGCTTGTGATAAAATACGAGGTATATACGTGGACGAAAATTTATTATGGCATGAACAGTTTAATCACATATCTAAAAAATTGTCCACTAACTTATGGCTTTTAAGCAAAATACGATCATATTTGACATCAAAACATAGATTGCTGTTCTACAATGCATATATCAAACCGCACATCGAATACTGCAGTGTTGTATGGTGTAATACATCAAATAACAATATAAACACAGGGGCTCGTTTCACAAAGCGTTTTAAGACAAATTTTATCCTAAGTTTGAACTTAGGACTAATTTCAGTATAAGATATGTCTCATCCTTAAGATGTCCTAACTTTAGTCCACTTATGATTGAACTTATTTTATAGTAAACTCAAAATGGCGGACGTTTTTATGTAAAGGGAAAACATGACAAAATATTACCAAGACCGGATTCGAACTCGGATCGCCTGGACAGAAGACAACATAGCTTACCACTGAGCCACCGAGTCATATTTATTTTAAATTGGTTCGGTACTGATAAAGGCCAAATTTTTATTTTAGTTTGTTTGTTTGAGTTAATGCTTAACGCCCCATTCAACAGCTATGTTCAAGCCGAAACGTTGCCTCCTATTCATGAGGCGTTCATACAAAATTAGGATGCCATGGCATCCAAAACGTGCTTCAAATATACTCAGTCAAACTTATAACACAACAACGATTTATTTGTTATGTAATACAAATAAACTTTATTTTATTTAGATTGCCGTGCGGTTGACACATCCAACAACATCTGGTTGTAACATTCTGTATTATGCTTCTCGAGAAATTAATCATTTTTCACGATCCAAAAGGAAGACTGACTTCCAGAATCTCTCAGGAGTCGCATGCCACCAAAATAACCGCTTTGGCCAATCTCATTCGAGCTCAATGGTCCATACTCTGAAAGCCAAATTGTACCCTATTAAATCATAGGCGATTGCTGAACAGCATATATATGGTAGACTGTATTACATTTCATTGAAAAGCAAAAACATGCCATAATCCTGATGCGTTGTGTTTGGCTCAGTATAAAATACCAAAGTAAGGCTTATGTGTATGGATGGTTTTACCTAACCATGGTTTCTAGGCAGGCTCAGACATGAACGGTTCATCAGGAAAACGTGTCCGTGTAATGTTTACCCCCTTGAACCCCACTTTTTTATAGCAAAACTGGGGTTTGCAAGGGTAAACCTTTTTTTCTTATTTTTGCTCCAAAACATAGATTGTGGGTACTCGTTAGAAACGCCTCGCCGAGGCGGTTCTAACGTGTACCCACAATCTATGTTTTGAGCAAAAATAAGAAAAAATATCACAGATTTTCTACTGAAATCTTTCAATTTTTACAACTTAAAAAAATCCTTGTATATTGCATGGGCGTGTTTTCGTAAGGTAACCAGTAGCCTAATCAGGTAGCACGTCAGTAGCGTATAAACTTTGCTTGGGGCGGTACAAGCAGCCCATGTATTATTTCTCAGGGCCCCAGTGGGTCATTTTTTTTTATTTTAACTGCAAACATCATGAACTGTATACATAATTGCTAGTATAACTAGACCTAAGTTCAATATGGCAAATTCCCCAAATGATAAACAGATCGGCCGCCAGATGCATCAGGTTTATCATACAGTGTATAAGGCAAACACTCGAGTTAAAGAGATTTGGTTTCGATTTGCAGACGAAATAGCCTATAGCATTACAATGAAACAGTTGGTAGATCTAAGTGCATGTATTTTTATTGAAATACAAAGAAAAGAAAAAAGAGAGAAAAACGGATTCGACCTCAGATCGCCTGGTTCATATTATGGCAAAAATACTAATTAAATTACTTGCATAAAGCCACTGAGCTATCACCAATATTAAATCAATTCTATTATTTAACTTACTTGAAACTAACTGTTTGTTGTGTTTGACCTCGAATTGAGATAAATCTTATGAGCAAGTCACAACTTCAATTATAAGACAAGTCTTACCGTTAAGATAGATCACAAGTCACTCTCAGAGTAGTCTCGATCATAAGATAAGATATGTCATAAGAGAGCTTCGTGAAACGAGCTACAGTCTGTTTTTCTCAACAAAGCTAAGATAATGTTTAAAGTTTATAATAATATAGCACCTAGCTATCTGCAAGAATTATTCCATATGAGAGATGTAAATATGAATATACACAACTTCAAATTTAAGATCAGTGGCTCAAAATAATTATATCGTTCCTGAAGCAAAATGCAACATATTCAAAGGAAGTATCTCTTTCTCGGGCGTAATTGTTTGGAACAGTCTTCCCTTAAGCATTAAGAATTCGCCATCTTTAGATATATTTACGAAAAGATGTATCAATTGGATGAAAGATTAATTGTTAAATCCTCTTTATAAAGTGTATGTTAATTGGTTTCCTCCGCCGCCATACAATTACAATTATTAGTGAAAATGTTTCTCTCTCTCTCTCTCTCTCTCCCCCTCTCTCTCTCTCTCTCTCTCTCTCTCTCTCTCTCTCTCTCTCCGTGGGTGCGTTCGCACACGCGTGTGCTATATATCTCTATGCTGTATGCTATTTCTCTACTAATTGCTATTGAAATGTTTATTGCTTTCTTACATTGTATGTTAATTTGTTGCTAAGAGGGCCCCAAGGAAGACTGGTACCAAACCAATTGGGCTACCCTCTCAAAATAAAGAATTTACTTACTTACTTATAATAACGGGTGAATCTATTCGTCATTAATGGGTTAAGTACCTGGAGTACTATCTCGTATCCCAAGCTATCATTCGTTAAAGGTGCTGACTTGTATAGCTCTCCGGTGTGTCGGTCAATTTGGAAGTACTCAGATGCATTGTCTCAAAAAGAAAATTGATATTTTAATTTTCTACGTGTTTGTATCATTTGGAAGCAAGAACATACAACTAAAATAAGACAAACATTAAAGAAAACGAAGCAGTATTATGCAAAATTTTACGTAAACATTTGTGTGACCAATGACCCTTATAGACGTTCCCGATGCGTCCCACAAAGCAAGAAAGATATTTCACAATCTTGTATACTCGGCAATATATGAATCACATTTATAATATAAAATAAAATCGATTTAGGAATCATACACGTTGTTTGAATGATCAGTTACTTTCCATATTCATCGTAAGCTGTTCGCTCGGATCTTCTGAGATATATACTGAACAAAAAAGAAACGCAAAATTCCACCACTTAAATTCGTTCATTTCGATGACTGACACATCTAAAACACATTTTCAAAAATAAATCTATACCTGAATATTCCAGAATATAAAGAATAATAATGGTTACGTTTCTGGTTTTGTTCAGTATAGACATGTATTCACATATCACATCATTGCTTACGTTTATCTTTTCACGATGAATATTTAATTGGGAGGACAGGAAGCACCACAAACCTGGGATCAGATAGTACTCGATGTTCTCTTGTAGAGTATCGAGGTCTCTAGCCCTTATTGGTACTGGCGCTAAGTCTAGGATACCCTGGTAATAAAAAAAAACAAAAAACAGTTTTACTATATAAAAACTGTTTAAGGGTTTAAGGACCTACATTTCATGGACATGCTATCGTGATGAAATACAGATCAAAAGTGTCTTCATCAGAAAAAATAATGATCATTGGTGGTAAGTGACATAAGAGAGCAATATTTTTCAGGTCGTAAAAAGTCTACAGCACAGCAAACTCACTCACACGTTATAATAATGTAGTTAGGGTTTCAATTTTAAAGTACCGTCCTTAGTCCATTTGAAGCATTGTGTCCTATTTGAGGTACATAGACAAACATTCTAATGCACTCGAGAATGTTACGCGACGTCTTATTGGATAACGTCAAAAATTTGCGACAGTATATTCTGCGATGTACCGTCGGAAACCTAACGTCATGAGCAACGTCGCTTCTGATTGGTTAACGTCGTGGTTATACGTCGCTCGTCACGTTCACATTTCGTGAAAAACAAAGCATTTTTCGATGTTTATAGTTAAAAAGTACATTAGAATGGGGATAACAATATTCAAATTTTTCATTTGGGGTGGTATATCGTCGGATATACGGTCGGAAATCATGTTTTACGGCTCCGCTAACGCGTCGCCGTAAAACAAAATTTCCGACCGTATATCCGACGATATACCGCCCCAAATGAAAAATTTGAATACAGTTATCCCCTAAGTATAGTCCCAAGATATGACGCCACAGAGCTATTAACTTTTTAAATCTAATATGATCACTATCGATTTCCCTAAACGTGTAAGTTGACTCATCCAAATGATAATTATGGGCAAGTCAAATAGTCTTTAATAGGTTAAAACGACTATATTAAAAATGATCAAATTTCAACAGGGATAATTTCACAAAAAAAAAAAAATGCCTATAACCTTTTTGTGTTGTTCTTAAGAATTATGGCAGCTATAAGAAATCAAGTAAGTTCTAAAAGGGGTAGATCCTCTGTAGAAAGAAAAAAGAAAAAAAATGTCAAGAACTAATGTTTACTTGAAAACAAAATACACAGGATTGAAACACATGATCTTGCTTCAAATGAAGAATTTCCTTGAAAGACTTAATGTCAAACTCACCACATATGACTCATTTGTTTCAGCTGAGAACGACACATTTGCACCGTCACACGTCTGTGAACATCCGGGATACACAAACTCTATGCTCTGGTCGTTAGCATCCTCAACCGTGACCTTGACCGCCGTAGACTGGGTGAAGTTACCCTCATCCTGAAATTGGTAGTCTTAATAGGAATTTCCATTGGCAAAGGCGAGATGACTTTCTCACCTGATATTTATACAAACATGTAGTAAAATATTATATGGCATTCCCTGATGTTAATTCTCAACCTGAGGAAGTTTTGAGGAAGTTTTTCATACTTCATGCTAGAAATGCGTCAGAAAATTTGGTAGGCGTGTATTGTCTCTCGTGCTCAACATAGATTGGTCAGTCAGAAGCAAATATAAACTTCAACATTTTTGTTTATTTGTATTGAGGCTTAAAGAACCAGTCAACAATTTTTCAGTTATATCGGTAATTGCATACAACATACGTACCATGACAGTGACATTTAGAAAGTAGTAGTTTCTACCAGATCTTGGTAACTGTTCAAAATCAATTTCAGCTGCCGTGAAAACATCGCCTTTACCCTCAGCATCGATCCTAAACAATCCTCTTCCATCAAACTGGAAAAGAGACCTAAACGTCATGTACCGCCAATAGACCACGTCCGGGGCAATTGTCAAGTTTAAAGCTACGCTGCACATAGATGCTTCAAGTTACAATGCAAATGTTTGGCAATAGTCATCAAGCAAACGTGCACAGATGCTGTATAGTATTTGGCTTGTTCGCTTCTTGGGACTTGCCATCCTCATCTTAAAATGTTTATCCTCACCTGGCTGATCATATACGGCGTTATTTGGAAGGAGAACGCATGGTCTCCAACATCCATGTCGATAACTCGACCATCAAATGTGAACACCTGTGCACCAATAGGAATATTCTGAAACGAATATGAGATTATCAAATCAAACCGCCCCTCTACCAGGGCTTATATCAAGCTTTCTTTTCTATGTTTTATTTACATGTATCAATTTACATGCGTCTTTGAGAAAGTATGGCTATGGAGGAGGAAATAAAAGTAAGAATAATTTAATAATACAATATAAACCATTACTAAGATAAAATAAATGATCATAAAATAATTATTTCATAAATATAGAAATATTTTCTTCATCTTTATCTTATTTCGTTTGAGCCGCCTCGTGGGAAAACCAACAATGTGGTTTCCGAACAGGTCCGATACAAACCGGCCTGTACAGCTACAGAAACAGGCTAGAAGCTTGAAATTTTAGAGTTAAGTAGAGGAGGAATTGCACTATCCGAGTAGCGAAAACAAAGGCGCTGATCAGCTTCGCGGTTACCGCGAAGCTGATCTGCGCCTTTGTTTTCGCCTATGCAGAGTGTTGGTTTACCCATGGGGCGGCTCATTTTTTAGAATACAAAGCAAAGAATATTAAACCAGAATGAAAATGACCGGTTCTGAAATAACCTGTATTGGAAGCTGGAAAGCTGACCTACCTCTCTGACGGATATGTCATAGGGCGCTCTGATGAAGGCGGGGAAGAATTCATTAACAGGTGACACGATCAGACTGACTGACATCTGAAATTAATAAACAGTTTACAAGCCAAATATATTAGACGCATCCGCATCGAAGGTACAGTTACTCTAACTAGCTGTCAATTGTTGATCGAGTGTCTTTATTGATCTGACGGATAGTTAAACAAGGCTCCGTTTCGACAATTAAAATGAAGCTGAAACCCTTCAAGAGCAGGGAGCATATCAATGAGGAAAGTGATGGACCATACCGCGGTTTCCGCTACTCAAGCCTCTTCAGTGACCCTTTAGATTTGGCAACATGGAGCCAATGAGAATTACAGTAAATTTGAAACCAGTCGACCGGTAAGATGTTTTTTGGGGGGTGTGGGTATGGGGTGGGGTTAGGTTGGGACTTTGGCTTTTTCTTAATCTTCGGTGACTTTTAACTTTGTCCATAACTTTTAACTTTTTCTTGATCTTCGGTGACTTAACTTTGTCCAAAGGGACTTTTACCAGTAGTACATCATCATAACGACCGGTCATTGGTATAAAACCGTATATACTGCTAAACGTATGCAATCAAGAAAATTATTGTTTCGCCAAACAATTATAATATAACTTCCATGTCTTCCATGTCTTCCATTTCTCTAGCGCAGCATGCCAGTTTAAGGACAACAATAGGAGTCTAAAAGCATTCGGGGTATATATAGGTAATTGTAAAATACTAACCTGTGCCGAATCCCCGAACGATTCTCTGCACATAAGCTCTATTGTAATTTCGATTCCAGAGTCACCAATGTTCATATTCTGGAAATAGAAAATATACGTGTACTTCTTAAACTTTGGTAACAACAGTATTTTGTTTATATTGCAAGGCTATACTGGCATTATAAAACCCAAACGTTTGTTATAAATACGACACGTATACAACAGCACAACTTCCCGGCTACAAATATGCGCTGTTATTCCATTTTCACAAACTTTCATTTTGTTACAATATTTTCTATTAGTTGCTTTTGGTCACATGTAGGCCTAAGTAATCATATGACTATTTAATTCCAGTTTTGGCGCTAAGAATCGCGCTCTGCTCATAACTTTTGTGGCCAGTGAAAAGGTTAGACGTTTTGTCCAAAAATGGCATCTGAAAAATTTTCCCAGCCCTCCTTCCCATTTTTTTTCTTGCTTTTTGCTATATTTACAAGTTTTCATGGTGTTCCATATGATTTGATTATTTTCGTAAATTGTGGGCTACTCTGTTGCCCTGTATTTTTAACTTGTTTACTCATGTATCGTTGATTATACATGAATTTAGGTGGGCTTTAATTGACTTTTAATCTAATTCAAAATATTTATACGTGAATTTGGTTGAGTGAAAATGTTATTTTCTATTCCGCCAATAAATTGCATTTTTATGCTATTTCTGTATTATTTATTTTTTAAACCCGAACAAGCAATAATTATCGTGAATTTTGTTCAAAATACAATTTTGATTCGCTTAAAATGTTTCTATTGCATTCTGAACCGATTTGAAATAAGCATGCTGGTTGACTAAATACAGCGTTCCCATCTCGGTGTTTGGAGTGGGAATTTCTTTCTGATTGTGCCTTTTCCTGATCATTGCCTACTTGTACATTTTCTTACCAGATCAGTTGAAATAAATTCCAGATCAACTTTCTTCGAAAGCACAAGTCGGAAGAATCCATCGTCCACCTCGTGGTGTAGGTAGCCCGAGATAGCATCCCTGTAGCTACCATTCACTGACGCGGACCAGTCAACTTTAGTGAAGCTGCTCTCAAACTGGGTTATTAGGGTGCCTGTATACGGAAGGAAGACACGAGTGACAATTCTAATGTAAAGAAAGCTGGAAATGTTCAACACAAATCGCCATGAAAAAATCTTAATTCGAAATTAGTTTTTATTTTATTTCATACATGATCTTTGTTAACTGCACCAAGTGTTTTTTTTTTCGCCAACCATTCCAAAATGGAACATATGTAAAAGGGTCACTGTATAGCTTGGCAGTGACGTCTACGAGTTTGGGACAAGTTGTTTAATTCAATCGTGAACATACCAGTCCCGTCAACACATATTGAACTTAAATACATAATGTTTACCATACATGTAAATCAACACAATTTAATGCTAGTTTAATTTATAACTTTAAAACTTATTATACATACCTTTCGGATCTGTTTCCTTAATCGTTACTGGCGTTTGTATCTTTTGAAGATTAGATGAACAATCTGACAAACAGAGTATATTCTAGAGTAACATTAGTCATAACTGTTTAACAGTACATGCATATTGTAACTGCCATGTAGCCATGCTCATATGTATTTTGTTATCTTAGCCTTGAATAAAAATGCAAATAATCAGATTATAGAATATAAAAGTAATCAAGTTGGTGCCAGTTTCTCAATTGGGGAAGAGCCAAACTAGCGCAGACATCCCTAAAATTACGAGTTTTGATATAGATCTAAGTGAGAAAATGTAACATGTAAGGGTCTCGTGTTACAAAGTTATGCACCTCATGTATTGACAATTCAAAATAAAATCACAAGGTAAACAAATTGTTCCAGACTATAAAATAATCACTATAAGTAGAAACCGATTGCAAGCTCACCATTAAGACTTCTACAATCAAGTTTAGGAATATGCTTTACCAAAATAAAATTGAATACTTATTGTTTCGGTGTAAAACTGAATACTCTGCCATCACTAAAGAAAGTATTGAATGCTAAAATACAACCTTGCGTAAATACTGTACGGGTACGCAGCATGTAAACCAACAGAATACAGATCCAGGATTTTGATGCCATGTTTTACGAAGAATGTTCCATTCAATGCAAAACTAATTAAGCCTTTGTGCTGAATATTAAATTAGTCTATTCGTTTCTCCTCTAAATTATGTTTACAGGGACATATTTTCATTTGTACAATTCACAAAACAGGGTCAGCATTAGTTTTCAGTTGCGTTGCCAAATTTTTTTCTATGATATCTTGGTAAGCAAATATTAGCTCCTTTAATCACAGGAACGCGTTTAACAGCTCCATTTAATAACAAATAGTTTTATTCTATATCTTAAACCATATGTAGATTATATGTTAAATGGTAATGATAGATTAGTTCCAATCAAAATGAACAGTCTTGGACAGCTAAATTCAACATTTTTTAAAGGTAATCAAGTTGTCTGTCAGCCTGACTTTTATAGAACTTTAAGAATTTCAAATAACATGAAAAGGACTAAAAGTCTTATCATTTCTGTATGTTCCATAAATGATAAGATTTCATACAGAACACCACTGGTCCATTCATTGCGTTAAAATCAGCATGACAATAGACAAAACGTTCACCCAAAGGTTATGTTCAGGAAATGGCGCAATCAGAAAAAAATCCAACTCTAAAAACCAGGTGGGAAAAAGCAAGTTGACAATCAGGTAGTTATACTAAGAAAACATATCGTAAGCCGAGAGAGCAGCTTTTTCCCAATAGGCGGCCACTCAGTTACCCAAGGGGGACAAAAGTCGTACTAGCAAGTCTACAGGTATTGGTCAATTTATTGTATACGGCATATAGGAAATAATTTTTTATCTTTTCATAACTTTCTTAATTCTTGCGATATTTTTGCATCACGAACGGCATTAGAAAGAACAATTCTTTATCTTTGACATGGTTTTTAAATTTTCGTAGTAGCACTATTATAAGATGGTCTGTTTGGGTTAGGTAACCTAGTAGTGCGCAAAATAATTAAATATATAGTGAAATTTCCGTAAAAAGTGGTAAAAATTGTCATGGTACATGACTTCAACGGCAAGTTTAGGACATAATAGTTAAAAAATGTTATGCGTCACAAACGGTCTAGTTTAGAGGAAAGAATATATTTTCAACTGGTGCAACTTTTGTTTTTGTAGCACAACGAAAAAATGGTCTGTTTGAGTATTCAGCAAAATAATATAAATATTTTTTTCTCCCTTGATTTTCCGTGCATCTCCGTAAAATGCTCCGATAAGACCCGACCAAGCTTCCAGGTAATAATGCCGCGGGCGAAGATTATCGCTCATATGGAAATGACACACTTGTAAAAGACAGAATATTGTAATTCATGTAGATATTTTTTATGTAAATGAATAAATAGGCCCTGATGTATTTAGAAAATATGACACATATTTTGGAAAAATACATTTTCATTATGATCTTATGTCTCTGTTATATTTGCATACGTATAGAAAAAAATATTTCTATTCTTATGATTATTTTATCATAATTGGTAATTAAATATTTTCGTATTGCTATTCATCATAATCATATTTGTTTAATGAAATACTTAAAACAAATATAATTGTAAATTCGCACAGCCTGTGAATGCAACGAATTCAAATATTAAACGTCAATTACATGTTGTGCGATTTAACAATGACGCAGGTCTGCATTGCAGTAATTGCGAAAATACAATTTTAACGTCTCAAAGTAGACCACAGAAAACACTTATTATTATTTGATTACTATGATTATGATAATAGAATAAAATATGCACTTTAAGCCAATGCGTGAGAAAACAAACATTCTTAAAAAAAATGCCGAAACAAAGGTGCAGATACGCTGCCCAATAAGTGCACAGCTCTTATCGCCATTGTTTTCGCTACACAGATAGGTTGACCTCTCTTCCAGTTAAATCGGAAATTTCAAGCTTCTAACTTGCTTCTGTAATGCAATAAACCGGTTTGTGTCGGTTCTGGTCGAAAAACCAGACTGTTTGTTTTCTCACGCGAAGGCTCATAGGTTAGCAGCCGTCTTACCAGTATTGAGAAAATCATTGTTTTGCATATCAAAACTAATGCCTATAATGATATAGTAATCGTATGATCTTAGCGGTAACTATCAAAATGTGTGTTTGCTGTAAATGTACATTGTAAACGTACATTTTTTTAATAAATGGGGAAATGCTTTTTCAGCAATGAACTTATCTTCTGTCTTTATTCATGTCGATTTGGTCAAAATTTGGAAACACCAAAGGCAGGTTTGCGTGCGACGCGGCTCACTTTATCGGGTCATTAAGAGAGGTGTCAAAACTTTATAATATGTTTTATAACGCTTGCCTTTCAAGCCCTTCAGCGAAATACTGGCGCGTGCCTGGGATAGCTACTTAAGACATTCTCCCACAAAGTGTACTGTTCGAACAAAATCAGTATCATATTGGATTGGATCAGAAAATAAAAATAACAACAATATTTATTAAAATAATAATGATAAACGAATTAACATAAATATGTTTTTTTCTTCATTTTTTGTTTCTCAAAGAATGGGTTAACATTTGTGCATGCTGATCCGTATGTAATTTTGACGCACATGTAGTTTTGTCATGAAAAGACTTTTTCACCGATAGGGGCATCGTATTGTAGCAAGATAGTGCGGATTAAGATAATGTTCGAAAGAAATAGAAAATTAGACTTGTGCTCAAAAACAACTTTTTCCATTATGTAATTGCAATTTTAATGATGTTATTTGCAACGAAAAAAACAAACAACAACAATATTCAACTAGTAGCAAGGTGGTCGACCCGTCGATTATAGGCGCAGGTAAAGTCCCTCAGTAAAAACTTTAGATTTTTTTTAAATTGCATATTTTTCATAAAGATACACGTGCATCAACATTCACAGTTTTCGTTAAAACCGTAATTCGTTCCTTCCTTCGTTCCTTCCCTACTTCCTTCCTTCCTTCCTTCATTCATTCATAAAAGAAAGAAAGGCATATTTTTGTTAGCTTTATGTACAGATATGTAAGCACTTATTGAATATTTCTGTCATCTATGTTGTCAGAACTGGTCCGATGAAAAACCACGTCCATTGCACATTATTAAATTTTAACTCGGTTTATGAAATCGGCGACCTAAACCACTCAACCAAGACAGCTAAGGTATCAACAATGATTTATATAGATAAGACAACTGTCCCCAGGCATTGACATTACCTGGACAGATTAGCCGGATGATAATCGAATATTGCCGGCCAATATCGGATATCATCGGAAAGTCTGAGCATTAGTTAAAATCTATTGTTTGCTTCTGGGCCTACCTTGAAATACGAGATAAGTTCGGGATGCTAATTTAACTAAAATATGACAAGTATACGCTTTAACAAAAAGCTTGGTCTACGCTGAACGCATATATAAACTAGAATGTCAAAGAATCTGACCGTACTCCCATTTCATCGTGGTTCATTTGACTGAACAGAAATAAAACGCTGCGCGGTCAAAGCCTTCATACCTGACAATCGACCGTCACAATACTGTCGGTTCATTTCCGTTGTGGCTTGGATAGAATGTAATTGGCTACACGGCAGGTGGGGCGCGGTCAAAGTTTTCATACCTGACCATATAGCGTCACAATACCGTCGGTTCATTTCATTCCATTGTTGCTTAGATAGAATGCAATCATGCACCAGTTCCACGAATTTAACAATTTGCCCATTTTGGTACCTACTACACCATTGGTACAAATGTTACCAACCAAAGGGAGGTTTGCTTACGATATGTTTACATGGTTTAAGTACCTGATTGTTAATTTAGATTTTTTTCCATCTCGGTTTTTGGAGTAGGAATCTTTTTCTGATTGCACCTTTTCCTGATATTTGCCTACTTGTTACTTTTTGCATGGGTGTTTTTGGGTGTTTACACGGTCCTTAGCGAAACGACCCGGAATCCTACTAACATGATGGACTCAAACGTGGAGTTGCAGTTGTAGAGAGGTGTATGAGTTGTCTTGTAATTTAATTATGTAAGTAGGTCAGTCTAAAACTTTAGAGTAGTCAACGCTGGCGCGCAGACAATAACGTGGTTTACAACATTTAGTTCGGTCCCCTTGGCCGAGTGTTTAAGAGCGCTGATATTTCATTATCGTACTTAACCATTCGATAATCTCACCGCTGTGTCTGATGAGGGTTCGAACCCCACACGGGGCACACGTGAGACAAACCAATTTCTGCTTGCGGGTGTGGCAGGCTTTTTTTTCTCGAAGTTCTCCCGTTTTCGCCCCACCCACTGATTGGCCCACACCATATGAGCTGAAATAATCTTGAAAGGGAAGTTAAAATGAATAAAAATAATAATAAATAGATAAATATGATAACCACCATGAATGAAAAAACGAGGACTCACAGATACAATAAGCTGCCCGGCGATGGAAATCCATGGGTGCCAAACAACATCACTGAAATCTTGAGCAAAAGTAAAAAAAAAAAAAAACAAAAAAAAAAAAAAAAAAAAAAAAAAAACAGTTGAACCCCATATGCACCAAGCAACAGACAAGAAGCTCAGGACCCAATCAATATAAATAAAGCTTTAAGTCGGCGCCATCATATAGTTCTGTCGCCCGACCCACCGGCGTTCAATACTGATTCCGCAGAATATAGAATAAACTTCTATATGGCTTCGAAAGACGGTATTTGGTCATCCTAAAGCACCTTCTCAAGTGACTTTACATGTTGTAGGTCATGATGCTATAAAGGACCTCGCGCAAATCTGATACTGGAAATGTAAAATTCTTATATAGTTGCTGAACGAAAATTTGATAACAGGGGACAAAATGGTACGCGCGTTTTTATCTTACATCAAGGTGGAAGTGAACGTTATGGTGTATTGTGACCTGGGAACTTATAGGAAGGAATATTTTTTTTCTTTTCAGTTTAGAAACATCTTTATACATAACTTGCGTACATGCTATAACTTAAATGCGATGCGACAGTCTGCATGCTTAGTTGTTTTTTTACCCCAATGACTACATGATGATTCTTTATTTCATTGCACACCAGTTTTGTTTGTTTGCTTGATGTGATGTCCCATTGCACCACTCATTCATTCGAGATTTATCTGCCGTGGTTGGAAGGTCGGGTTGGCAGATCACATGATACATACGTATCTTCTATAAATAGCACAGCTATTCGATACAATGTATCCTATACTAATTGTTCAACAGGATGAATTTGGCTGATTAAGGGTCAAATTATCCATTTCTGGGGATGAATGCAGCATCTGGGTGATAAATTAATGTCTTAATATGGATGCTATGTACATTTTTGTATAACAAATTGAAAGGATCCCCCAGGAGAACTCTAGGAAGGGGGTGGGTGTGGTATCCTGTAGCCTTCCAGTATGAAATAGTGCTTCAGCAGTCACAGCCAGTCCCCTGAAATCACTGAAATGACAAGAAAAGAGGTGTTCAGCATGCGCGCATACTGCGCGATCCAGATTTACATGTTTTTCATCTGCGTAAAACCAGTTTTACTGTGATGCGACCAATATTATATGCCTTTTTCTGCTACTAGCATGAGAATGAACACTGGAGTAGAGTTGTTTCCTTTGTATTGCTGCAGAGCTCTTGGAGTAAATATATGCACTTTTTTGTTTATTTTTCCTCTTTTTTGACAAGAATGCACTGCTATAAGAAGAATTAAATTATTTTTCCACAATATAAACTGTATTTTAGTGTTTTGTAGGGCTTTTAAATGTGAATTTCCTTATATTTTACAGGAAATTGTCTCAATTTTGCACTTTTTCTTTCATTTTGATGTAAAAATGTCACTGAAAAGTGTTGTTTGGCTCTGTATGTAGTATTATTTTCTCAAGCAGCAACCAGGAGAGGGTAAAAATGCAAACTAATATAGGTTTTGCCGATAACAGATTTTTTTCCATCAATAAGCAGTGCATGTGGCTTCGGCCGCAGTACCACTGTAAAATCAGCCCCAGGGTTGGAATATCCCAATTTTGACTTGCAGAATAACTGATATTTTAGTATGTTCTGCCAATATGATGATTAATAAAGATACTTTTTTCCCATTTAAATCAAAACTGCAAGCTCAGAGTGAAAATCTCTGTGACAGATATGATGTACAAGCATGGGGGGTAGAAAATTGCCAAAAATATGGGGTGGGTGGGGTAATTGCATCACTGTAGGGTCCTTTAAATACCTTCATCTGAAATGTTCTATTCAAGCAATAATACAATAATGCATTCAGTATTTCCTGAAAATTTCAAGTGAATATGATGTTCATTTCTGTTGTAATGAGGGTTTTACTTTGGCATTTAGTGCTATTCTACTTTGTGAAAATCTGATTTATTTCATTATATTGCTTCAGAGGGGGTAGGTAATTAAATTGAGATATTTGGGACTAAAGGAGACAAAAACAAGTAAAAAATCACACAAATTTATTCGAAAAACATTAAATTGTCATATACAACACAGAACAAGAAGAATTCCTTCAAAAAAGTGTGCAGTATAGGAGACCGGGAACTAATTATGTCAACATATCCCAGAAGTCAAAATCTGCAGGTTGCTCCGAGACTGTTATCTGGTAATGGAGGCATATGATTGGGTGATAATTGTGAACTAAAAATACATTTTTTCTTTCTAGCAACTGGAAAAATTATTTTTCTTCAAATTGGTATATAATTTACCACCTGATGCACATAAATTGTGTTTTTTCTGGTCCAAAAAGTAAAAACAGTAATTTTGAAAATGAGGTCAGGTGGGTTTTCCCAAAAATTGACGGCCATTCTTCAACATGCAACAGCTGAGAAAAGAGCCGGTGATGGTATGTTTTTTCTATTTTAAATCTTCTTATCCATCTTTTGGCTTGAAATTCAGGTATATTTTGATGGCCTAAGTGTTACCTGGAATGCAGGATAAACTGTCAAAGAGCAGGGATTTAGCATTGGAGCCTATGGGATAAATAATTAGTTCACAGTCCCCTATAGGTTTTTACTTTTTGGACCAGAAAAAAACACAATTTATGTGAATCCTGCCAATGCGGTGTTCTCTCCCTTACAGCCTTAGCATTACCACGTCACTGTTATACCATACTACCCAAAGCCCCTTTTCCCCAGGTACAAAAGTGACGTCGGCTGCCTGAGGTGAAGAAAAGCCAGGAAAAAACTCGGCCTCCCGGAATGAGCCTGTGAAACCACCGCCTTTGGAAGGCCGCAGGCAGACCACATACATTCCGTCACGTACTTCAACAGAAATATTTCACCCACACCCGAACGCGAACCCAGGTATGTAGCTAAGAAATTCATGAACGAAACCCCTCGGCTATTTCGACGTCCAATTTTATAGTATTAGTCCCACCATACTCGATTTTTGGAATGGGAATTTCTGATTGCGTCATTTCCCGATCATTATTCACATTTACCGGTTTAAAACTTCGATGCCAAATTGTAAAACTTGAAATAAATAGTGTATAGCTCGGGATCGGCGTATTTTGTTCCATTGCTGATCAATAACGCCATCACTATGTTATACTTCTAGCAAATGCATCACAAATCCGCATATTCGAAAACAAACGAACAAAGCAGCTGTGCAGTAACTGCACAGCATATCAGCGTCTTTGCTTTCACTTTTCGGATAGTACTATCCCTCATCTTCAATCATACAAAAGTCAAATCTTGTACCCATCTTCTGTGAGGGTACAGTCCAATTCGTATTAGATCTGGTCTGAATCCCCGATCGGTGGTAATCGCACAGGCTCTTGTGCCCTTTTGCAAAAGGTCTAAATAAATTAGTCAATGATCAATATTCAGAGAATCAGAGAAAATGCATTTATTCAGACCTACTAGTCACGTTTATCCAATATGGAGTGTAACTATGAATACTTGCCTGGGCGCGAGTACATGTACCTTATCCATGTAGCCGTACAGTGACCTTGAGAAAGATTCTTTAAGCTTGCAATCATGCTTGTTAATTCATAGAAAGCGATGACTGTTTCTCGACATGACTGAAACAGTGTTGACTAAGGCATAACCAAAACAAAATCAATCATATACAAAAGTTATTTCCTAATAATGGCTTTACTCATTTGCATTGGAAGCTTAGCCATTTGTATTTATCTAAACGATTTTCACAAATGTTGTAGATTTATACTTGTAAATTCAAGTTACAATTGTACTGATTAATGAAGCTCACTTAGGGGATGTAAATGTTCTTAGGACGCTGCTCACATGGCTTTTTTTTACTAATTACAACTTCATTATGTGCTTATATTCAACAACATGTTGACTAACGGAGTATTTTAAAGCAATCCCGAGATGGAGAAGATCGGTATAATATTGTGTGTGGCTTTTACTGTATTTAACAGTATGTGTGATGCTAAGAAAGCTAATTTATCGCGTTTTGACAACGTAGAACAGACTGTAAGAGAGAAAGAGATAAGTAGAATGCTTTTAAATGAACGGAGTGCAAACCAAAATCAGATTGAAACAGTAATTAAAACTTTGACGACCACAGTTCTTGAATTAAAGTCCGAAATTGCTGGTATGAAGTCGGAATTAACCAAGTTGCTAGCTACATGTTCATTAGCTACAGTTACCAACAGCAATGACCGTAATACGAAAGGAACAACAACAGAGCCATTAACATCACCACCAACAACATTCATACAATCGTGCGATGAAGGTTGGATCAGTTTTGATGATCATTGTTATCTGATTGTCAGGAAGGGAAAATCACGGGATATTGCTTCAACTTACTGCGAACGTAGGAACGGTTACCTTATCGAGATAAACACAGACCCGGAGCGGGAGTTTATCAACACCACGTTATTACGTGATTATACAAACTATGGCTTCTGGACTGGAGCTACAGACAGAGATACACCGGGGAACTTTGTGTACCAGCATAGCAAGGAAATAGTTCCCGAGAAGTACTGGCATGACGGAGAACCGAACAATATAACAGGAAATCAACACTGTGTTTCTATGGACCTGTGGAACGGAAATGTTGAATTCTGGGACATCACCTGTAGTTGGTGGTACTGGGCTGTCTGTGAAAGACCATAAACACCGTGACAACAAAGCTGGAAACAAAAAGACACGTCCGAACACCACGAACACTGAAACGCCAAGACTTATGTCTGTTATCTCATTACACATCGTGATGCGCTTATAACGCAAGACTCATGCGCGTACTGTTTAATTTCAAGTTATACAAGGACCAAACGTATTTGCACAACGTCGAAAACTCCGTAGACTTTCGTGTATTTTCATGTTTAAAGAAAACATTATCCTGCGCATTCTGGGAAATATATTCTTATTTCTTTGGCGTTATTGAAAATTAAATAAAGCCGGTAACAAACCTATTTGATAAAAACGTTAAAGTAAGCAATGATCATGAAACGGTGCAATCAGAAAAAAAATCCTTCTCCAAAAACCGAGATGTGATAAAACTAAGAAAACAAATTGTAAGTCGAGTCAGCAGCTATTTCCCAAAAGGTGGCCGCTAAATTACCCGAACTTAACAAAAATATGAAAACGTACATAAAGTGCAAACAGCACAAAAATTCAACACAAAAACATATAACATAAAACAATAAGAACCACAAAAGAAGAGGTGTTGCCTTGGAATGGCCAGTACTATAAAATAACGGGGGGGGGGGGGGGGGGCTTAATCCGAGCTTATATGATCCTAACCTCACCTTCAGTCTCTGCAGTGGTTCACAACATTTAGTTAATTGCTCGTTCCTCGTAATGAATCTCTTACTACTTAATGAATCATTAGGGACAAACAAATAAATTATGATAACGATCATGATGAATCAAAAACTCACACTCCGGCGATGGATATCCTTGGGTGCCAAACACAACATCACTGAAAATCTGTAGCAAACGAAAAACACCAGTTGAACTCCGTTGGGCTAACCAACCGACAGAAAGCTCCGGCTTAAACCAACTAAAAAGATACGCTTTAAGTCGGGGCCATCATAGTGTCTGAAGCTCGACCCACCGGCGTGTAATTAAAGAGAGTAGCGAAGTATCAAGCATGCAGACTGTCGCATCATATTTAAGAAAATGTTTTTCGAAGTTTATGATACTGATAGCTCTGCTGGAGAGCTGTTATAGGGATCGACCATGGTTTTCAGTGTTCAAACATTCGATGGATCACGAGGAAGGTGTTTGAACACAAGGCCGCAGGCCGCGTGTTCAAACCCCTTCCGAGTGATCTAGCGAATGTTTGAACACTGAAACAAACCATGGTTGATCGCTATTCTTTCATTTTCACTCTAATCTACTTAAAATCTCTTGAAAATACCATTAACAACGCTTAAACTCACCGAAAACCGCGGAGCTTCTTCAACGTCGGCCATTTTGTTTCTACGAAACACATGACGTCACGTCGCATTGGCCAATGACGTCGGCCAAAACCCAAGTTCAAAAGCACGTGAATTTCATGATTTGAACATGGATTTTGCTGTTTGAACACGGTTTTTGGACCAATTGAAAACGGCTTCAAACACCTATGCGCATAGATAGCTATGCAAGAATAAACGTTTATTACGCGTGTTGAAGTACGTAACATGATTGCAGACTCCAGCAAAATGTATACACCATAAGAAGCACGACGGAGAACGTCACCATCCAAAAACAGAACATTTATTATATATCAAAATCAAAGTCATTACGCTTATCATAAAGTTTAGAAGGAACAAATCCATTTTCGCCGTTGAAGTTTCTATATAGAATAAATTGATTATTTTATGAAATTTTGAAAACAGCCATTTTCCCATTGACGTCACTAGTGGCGTTGTCCAAAATAGTTTCAATAAAACTTACGTTTTCTTTTCTTTTTTTTTCTTTTTTTTTTTTAGCATAAAACTCACAAATGAAATTGAATGAAAATACATTGTTCATTGTTTTATTCTTTTTTTATCTAAAATGACACCAAAATGAAAATACGTTGACTAGGAGAAGCAGGGCATTTTTTCTTATAAACATGAAAATACGCCTATGTCCGTGGAGTCTCCGACGTTGTGGGACTATTTTTGGCCCTCTACTGTATTTTCTGGAATATTTATCTGACAATTTGAACAAAACAGTGAATAAATAAACTATTGAATTAAGGGGATGCCAATTGTCAAAAACTAATACTTGTATAATTTTTACCTGTATAAAGAAAAATGACAATTTTTCTAAGGAGACTGGGCATTCTTGACACATTTTTGTATGAGTCATTCAAACATCGAATACACATTCTTTTATGCCCCAAACCTCAGCTCTAGAGGGCTCAGCAGCACGCTTATCAGCATTGTTCAAGTCACTTCCTGGTTTGATTCCATTGTCATCCGTCTGGCATGCCGGATAAATTTTACTAAAAGCTTTCACCGTAAACATGATCTCCAATGTCTTGACTACAATCTGTGAAAGTATTTTGAACAAAAAGTCAATATTTTGGGAGGAATCATACTATTTACTGTATCTGCTGTATAAAGTTTTCAGCATATATGATAAATTCCATGTTTTCCCCGAGAAGAAATCATCTCCGAGTGGACAAACTTTCACATATTGTAGTCTGGCTTTTGGAGATCATGTTTATGGTGGTAGCTTTTAGTAAAACTTATCCAGCATGCCAGACAGATGACAACGGAATCAAACCAGGAAGTAACTTGACCAATGCTGATAAGCGTGCTGCTGAGCCTTCTAGAGCTGAGTTTTTGGGCATAAAATAATCTGTATTCGATGTTTGAATGACTCATACAAGAATGTTTCAAGAATATCCAGTCTCCTTGGAAAAATTGTAATTTTTCTTTATACAGGTAAAATTATACAACTATTAGATTTTAACAATTGGCATCCCCTTAAGGTATGTTTCTTAGTGGCGGATAATGTTTTTTCGCACATATTTTGATTCATGAACTATTTTCTTGATAGAACTGAGCATTTAGTTTGTCGCAAAATGTGCAGCAAAAATAATTGAAAATTGGTTGACTTATGAAAAAAGTACTGGTAGAAGCGGAGAGTGAGGTTTAAGTCCCCCAGTAATTTTATATTACTGTTCGTGCCACATCGATACTTCTGTTGTGGTTCTAATTGTTTTTTGTTTTGTTGATGAATTTTGTGCTGTTTGCACATTATGTACGTTTCATATACATGCTTGTGATGTTTATTACTATTTTCATCTCATACATTATTTTAGACAGATGCGAAAACAATTTGGGGTAACATAATGCAATTTTGATATCGCAATAATTTTTATTTCTCATCTAAAGTAAGAACGTAGGTACACTTCTTGCGATTGGTATTAGTGGTTTTGATAACAATACATATATCAACTATATCTAACATCTGGGAAATATGGAAACAATATATAGCCCAACATGAGATGCTAGAATTCGCGCGTCTTATCTAAGGTTTATCAGTTTTGTTGAAAAAAAAAATCGTTGGTTAATTTACTTCCAGAAGGTATGTGGTCGTCCAAATTATAACACTAAAGGAAACACCGATTCGTCACATATGAGTTACAGTACTATTGTCTGATCCCACCATGGCAATCGAGCCATTAGAGTGACTTACATGTTTGTATGGATTTGTTGGTAGAGATTTACATGTGACAATTGCTCGAATTGCTTTTCGAAATTTTGGGCTCTTAAATCCGTAAATTATCCAGTTGATTCCAGAATTTAAAAATCCGAGAAAGTAAGACCATTTAAGTGCAGTAGGATATGATGCCCATTGGTAAAATATTCCTATTACAGTTAAAACAGTGAATGGTCCCCAACATATCACGAATGCTGCACACACAATCAACATAAGATATGTCCTAGCCAAGTTTCTAGATACACGTGCATGACTTTGAATGGTACTTAAATCACGAACTTTGTGGAGTGTTCTGAGTGCAATATTAACAACTGACGATAATAATCCGATGTTTGTCAGTATGCAAATGGTATAAAAAGATGTAAGGAATACGGTGTAACCTTCTAGGAAAACATTGTTATATGTGCATGCACATTGATGTTTACAGTGCATTTTGTTCACCCCCATCAGTGGCAGGAATCCAATCGTCGATGCCAAACACCACATAACTGGTATACATGATTTAACAACTACCATTGTCTTGAATGACATATGTTTAAATGGATATTTCACTGAAACAAATCTTTCCAGAGCGATGGCTAACATACTCACAACTGATGACATTGTAAGCGTTGCTGAAATTCCTATGATGATTAAGCATGGGTATTTGTCATTAAACAAACTGAAAAATATTGAAGCCACTTCTAACGGCATCAGAATAAACCCAACCAAGAAGTCACTGACTGCTAAATTCCCAATCAAAATTCCCATGGGTGATCGGAGTTCTTTAAACCTGAATAAAGCCAGTAGAATCAGTGAATTTCCAACAACTGTTGGAAGATAGATTATGACGGATGCGAAGAAATACGCACATCTTATATCAGTGAACACTACGCTATTAACACTTTCGTTGGCTTCACCAGTCGTATTGTTCATGTTTGTATTTTCAAATGCAGTTTTTTTTTATTTTTTACAAAATTCTATCACGGTTGCATCTCTATGTGTGTCGTAGATCCATGAGTCAGATACTACTTTTCCAGCTTAGTCCTCCACCTAAGTTCTAAAATCAGCGCTTACACGATCACTGAACAGTTAGGAGGTCGAGCGTAGATTCATATACTGTATTTCCAGTAGAGTCCTAAGATCAGCGCTTGACAGTGTTCACACAGTTTGTTATCTATGGTATCGGTTAGTCTGCCCTACCATCAAAAGCATCTGTGACATTGGATTGATGGCAGTAGTAAATTGTCGCTTAGGGGAACTAACATTTACCAAGATAAGCAATCACTAGGGACATACGGTTGCCGATGAACACTTTTTATTACGAAAATAAACCACTCGTGCAACTAAGATAATGCGTCTTCAGGGCACTACCTTTTTAATAGATTACGAATATTAGAAAGGTAATAATACTCGTAGGCAATGATCAGGAAATGGCGATGTTTTTATATTCAGTCCTCCTTAAGGGGATGCCAATTGTCAAAATATAATACTTGTATATTTTTTACCTGTATAGAGAAAAATGACAATTTTACCAAGGAGTCTGGATGTTCTTGAAACATTCTTATATGGGTCATTCAAACATTGAATACAGATTATTTTAAGCCCACAACCTCAGCCCTAGAGGGCCCAGCAACACGCTTATCAGCATTGTTCAAGTTACTCTCTGGTTTGATTCCGTTTTCATCCGTCTGGCATGTTTGATAAAATTTACTCAAAGCTATCGCCATAGACATGATCTCCAACTTCTTGACGACAATCTTTAAAAGTATTTCGAACAAAAAATCAATATTTTGGGAGAAATCATACTATTTACTGTATCTGCTGTAAAAGGTTTTCGGCACATATATTAAATACCATGTATTCCTCAAGAAGAATTAATCTCTGAGTGAATAAACTTTCAAAGATTGTAGTCGGGCTTTTGGAGATCATGTTTATGGTTGTAGCTTTTAGTAAAATTTATCCAGAATGTCAGACAAATGAAAACGGAATCAAACCAGGGAGTAACTTGAACAATGCTGATAAGCGTGTTGCTGAGCCCTCTAGAGCTGAGATTTTGGGCTTAAAATAATCTGTATTCGATGTTTGAATGACCCATACAAGAGAGTTTCAAGAACACCCAGTCTCATTAATTGGTAAAATTGTCATTTTTCCTCTATACAGGTAAAAAATTATACAAGTATTAGATTTTGACAATTAGCATCCCCTTAAAGCCAAGTGATGTCTCCAGATCTTGAACTGATCGAAATGACAATGAAATGGACACTATTTGTTCATAATTAAATGAATATAAGGACATGATATGTTATTTGATGCTAATGCAGCTATGTCACATTGCATTTTCATTCATTTGAGACCATCTGCCGTGGTTTGAAAGGACGGGTTGGCAGATCGCATGATGTATAGTTTCTATAAATAACACAGCTATACAATCAATAGTACAATCTCTGGGTGTCGACTCTTTGGCTCAGTGGCGAAAGCATTGGATTTCTGTCCATGGCGTCCTGGGTTCGAATCCCACAAGGAACGTGGGTATTTTAAAGCTACGTTTCATCTCTTATTTACGAATTTTCATATTCATAAGAGAGTAGATTGACATAAAACCAGACTTTATATTTTATTTGCTATTACTGCAGCTGGCGTTGTGCCGGTAGGCGGCCCTAAAAAGTCTCCCCGTACATCATCCATAGTGCAGATTATATTATTTTGTTTTCGGTCCTTTGAGATCAGTAAGAATATTCAGAGTATTAAAATTGTACGTTTAGAGCCATCTTCTAAACAACGTTTAAATTATTTTATCCCGTTTAGGCATGTGTCTTTGATTTAGACATCCCTTGAGTAAAGTTTTAAAATTGCAGTATATTTATATGTAACTGGCTATCGTCGCCGGATTTATAAAGGGTCACTGATGAGGGTTCAGTATCCGAAATTGCGCAATATGGCCCATACTACATCCCTTTGAACGTTTTCGCTGCTTCTAAAGGATCAAACTTTTATATTTTATTAGTTTATGTTATATCAAGTTTAATATCATAACAATACATATATCGTATACACAAGCTATTCTGCTTTCATTTCTTTCTTGACCGTACATTATGAATTGTATTGTCCAAGCAATATCATATTTAAAATAAAATTAGAGATTCTTGTTAGGACATACGTAATATTAAAAGTGAATTATTGTCTTAATTCCAGTCTTCAGTGACACTTCCCATGTAACAACAATGCTGAATGTACAGTGTTATGTCTATGTTAATCTAGCATCCGTTGCCGTCGAGAATGTTGTATTGTGATTTCTTTATATCAACGATCCATATATCACTAACTGCAAACGTTTTGGTTTGTGAATTACAAATTCAGCAAGGTCAACCGACTACTAGTATCTAAGTGAGCGACTTAACTCCGTTCAGATCCGATCGTTGTCTGCTTCAAATCATGCCTGAGCCGATCTTCTGAAAATTGCACTTTTCCATCTCAGTGTCAACGGCGCACAGGCGAGCTATCCGCTGCTAACGTTTCTTGATCACTCAGGGTATCTATTCTTCATTAAAAATCATACGTTTGAGCCATCGAAAGGCTGAAGCTGGTCATAACTATAATCGTATAATGGATTATCTAAGGAAAACGGTGTGTCGAAAGGGACCTTGTTTGAAAACATCTGAATAGTTTGGTCTTCGGTGTATTTAACAGATTTTGGGAACTTTTCTTTCTTTTGAACCGTTGAAGTCGTTCTCCTGAAATATATGAAATTGGCTTGAGCTGTTAGGGATTTCAGAACAATGTACTTTTGAACAGACTGGAAATGCTAAGGAAGTTGGCATTAATCATTTATCACAATACCAGACAACAAATTTAGTTGTGCATTCTTCTTGATCCTGGAGATTGAATAATAGAACGCTTCTGTAACACTAACATTTGCATCTGCAGGTGCCTGAATTTCAGATAGACTCATACCACTTTCCAGCTTTATTAACCCATATTTGACGAATGGATTTTCCCATCGTTATCAATTGGGTAAGTCCACTTGCATTTTTAGGGGTGTTAGGAGTGATTTTTATTTTTTATCTCATTTTTCGATGAAATAAATTTCTCAATGCAAAGAGAATAGCTCCAGATGGGACGCCGCAGACGCGGCGTCCCATCTGGGGCTATGCTGTTTGCCTATGTCCCATAAAAGGGACGTCAGGCTTAAATGAGTTAATATTATATCACAGGCCCATTTGCAAACGTTTGCATTTTTGGCATCTTTCTTTTCTTTCTTCAGATACTGAGTCGATCAATTTCTGATCATCACCTCAGGTGTGGGGTGGTTACATTTATTTTATACTTTACAGTGAAAACCAATGTATATCAAAACTTGATAAAGTTGGTATTTTCATTGATATGAAATTTCACTGATATCAAATCTCACTGACATCAAAAGTCACTAGTGACTGATATCCGCCTATATCTTCACTGTAGATTTTGGATTACTTCTGACGTTGCCATTTACTTGACGTCATTAAAACGTGTCTCACTTCAGAAATTTAAATGCTTATAACTCCGTTATTTATGAACGAATTTACGAACGAAAAAGTGTGGGTATTCATTTTCTTAGTTAGAACGTAAGGAACAATGTGGTACCAAATTTATTTGTGTTTTCAAAAATTTTTGGTTTTTGCATTTTCACCGCCTGCCTTGTGAATTGGAAAATGCTCGTGTATTGTATAAAATAAAAGGAAAATTTGCTTTTTTTTCGGTGAATACCAAATATATTTCATCTCGTGAGTTGAAAACATAAAAACTTTCACTCGTGCTGCGCACTCGTGAAAATTCTGATGTTTTCAACTCACTCGATGAAATATATTTGGTATTCACCTCAAAAAAGCAAATATCCTCTATCTATTATTTGAGACAAGAACACAGATAGTACTTCAATTTGTGTTAACCTACCTTTTGATACTTCTTCCGGCGATTGTGGCAAATATAAGCAGACAGAAGAGTACCACACACGAAGTTACAATCACAAATGGAAGATGATTTGTAATCCATTGCTGGAAAGAAACCGGGTTCAAACTTAAGCATGCGTGCTTGTTTAAATCAGGCTGTGGGTCGTCGCACTGACAGTTATACAAGAAGATGGCATTTACAGGAATCATTTACATGTAGTTAAAAATGTAAAACGGGGCGCTAGGGAAAAAACAACACGACCACAATATGTTTGCATGTACGTATATGTTGTAAAACAGATCTTTTTCATTCTAATTGCTCAATTTCCTGATCATTGCAGCTTATTTTATCTTCCCTTACAATTCCGATAAATAAAAATGAAACTGAGATCCTTTAAAATGTTTCTCTTACTTGTCGTTTCATTCACGTCAGTACCGAGTCTTTTTGCAATCATATTATTTAACTGATGGGCATTTTCTTTCTCATATAATTGGTTTGGTGCTCTTTAACATTATTATCAGAAAGAGTTGAGCCGCTGCATCACAAAACCAACAATCTGCATATGCGAGACCAAAGGCGCAGATCAGCTGTGCAGTAACTGCACAGCTGATCAGCGCCTTTGTTTTCGCTACATGGATAATATTATCCGTGTTCTTCTTAAATCTGAAATTCTAAGCTTCAGTAACAGACCGGATTCTGTCGGACCTAGTCGGAACCACAAATTGATGGTTTCTCATGCGAAGGCTCAGTTTATATTTACTCGTACCTTCGTGGTATTTGGTGATTCAGTAGTAATTGTGGCAGTACTGCTATGTTGTTTAAGATTTCTAGCGTGGAGATGGTCTGTTAGAAGTTTTGTGCTCTGTGGTGAGTAGAGTTTCCTTAAAACTTCACCCGAGGTAAGTGTTGCCCCATCATGTTGGACAACGAAAGACACATCCGTAACATCGACGCTGAAAAAGATAAGATTCGATGGACGTTTAAGCACTACCCAGGCGCAATATTGATAATAATCAACACCGAGAAGACGTTTAGTATCAGTTTTGTTGTCCATGTAAAACACTTTCATGGCTTTTCCGTGAATCATAATATTGTTTTGATTTATCAATGTTATGTACATTCTGATGTGTTTGGATGCTTTGCCGCTTTCGGGTTTGTTTTTCTTCACTTACCCATTATCTGTTATCTCAAATGTGCTAGACATGACATGGGCATGTAGTGTGTCAATGTCTGTCGAGGCTCCATATCGTTTTAGAACATATGTGATTATTTCTTCTATAGGCTGGTGCAGTCCTATCTTGTGACCTTCTATCCTCAGGTTGCACGAGTAAACTTCGAGTGGTTCTGTCAGATAAAGCATGTTAAAATTAGTTTCTGTTTTTATTTGCACATTTATGATATTCGAAGTGACATCTCGACTTCCCATGTAAATTTTCCAAATTGCAGTACAATAGCCTGGCTTTCGTTGCCGGTTTAAAAAGAGCTACTGATGAGAATTGCGCAATATAGTCCATACTATCTCCCTTTGATTGTTTTTGCTGCTTCCAAAGGATCAAACCTTTATTTTTTATTCCACAATTCTTGTAATTGACTGTCAATTAACCCATATTTGACGAATGGATTTTCCCATCATTATCATTTGGGTGAGTCCACTTTCATTTTTAGGGGCTCATCAGGTAGAATTTTCAAATTTTATTTCATTTTTCAATGAAATTCCTCTAAGCAAACAGAATAGCCCCAGATGGGACGCTGCGTTCTGCGGCGTCACATCTGGGGCTATTCTGTTTGCCTATGTCCCAAAAAAGGGACGCCAGGCTTAAATGAGTTAAGGCAATTGGCAAATGACTATACTTTCTAGCTCATGTTACTTTTTGTGGATTGGAATGATGTTTTATTACCGCAAACGATGTCCTGTCAGGCCGCTTATTCAATATTGTCACAGATTAAAAAGGGGACACCTTATCAAGTTATGCTAAAATGAACCATGTTCCTCAAATTCAGAGAAAGTATACCTGGAATCCGTAATTTGTTTCCTTGTGCTGTACTCGTATGGTTCAATGAGAAGGTTGAGTTCCTTCCTATTATTGTAGACTGTGTTATGTTGCTTAATCTGTTGTTTGACGAATCTGTAGTTACTTGAGCGGTAGATGTTGAGCGCCGTATGGTATGAGTAGACGTTTCCATTGTCATATGGTCGTTGCTAATTTGAACATCTTCAGTTGACAATATCCTGTTTATTTCAGTTTGTGTTGAAACTATTTCTACTGGTTTAGAAGTCTGCTGTGATGTAGACGTAGAATCACTCAATGTAGATGTAGCAATACTTGATGTTGTTGTTGCAGTAGTCGGTGTAGATGTACTTGATTTAAATGTAGAGGTACTTGGTTTATTTGGGACGTTGCTCGTTCTGTTTACCTTAATTGATTTTGTACTAAATTCAGTTTGACTTGTTGCGGGAGGCGCAGATCTTGTGATGGTAGGTGTAGAGGCTGTTGTAGCTGTAGGAGCGAAGGCGTTGCTTGTCGAAGATTTAAGGGAAACAACGTTCTTTTGTGTTGACAAGGGTGTACCAGCTGTAAGTTTTGAATTACAGTTTGGCCATGGAGACCCTGCAAAGTAAAACATGTGGAAATTGAATAATCGAGACCTACGATGAAATGCTGAATTTAAATATCTTGAATGCCACACAAGCAGCGCTGCAAAATAATAATTGCATGCAATGGCATAACTTTTCCGAACGTATGAAAAAAGGCATGTAAAATTTCAATGTTGAATAAAAACACATTAAAATACGCACCATTTCGACAGAGTTTAGTTCCGTTTGAGGAACACGTCCAGTTGACTGCATTGGTGCAGTGGGTGTTGCAGGTCATGCCATGGAAACCAGGTTCACAACTCACTTTCAAGGAAATAGTCAGTCTAAAAGGAAATGCTTTCGTACAAAATGCATTATAAAATCTAAGATTGTTTTAATTGTAATGGTCTCGATGGCGATTCTATCAGATATAAAACACACGGAAGTGAAAGAGATATAGGATAGAAAAAGAAACTTTGACGACATTAAACACAAATAAGGAATACACGTATATGCATTAGAAGACATGTAAATCAGTTCAATCAATCTACCTGTATGTTTCCCAGTTCGTTCCGTCCACAAGAAAGATGCGTGAATTAATAAACAAAGATACAACGATGCAATTGTTAAAGAAACGGCGTGTGTATCTAGTCCGTACAACAATCTAATTTGATATTAAGAAAATTAAACAGACCAGATGACCAGCATTTTGCACCAACCGATAATCAGTATTGGTATGAGAATAGCTAACGTTTTGACATTCAAATACATACCGTACTTTTGTACCATTTAGAACAACAGTAACACTCTCTGTACTGGCTATGGATTTGAATGTATAAAACAGGTGGTCAATGTCATCATCCTTTGAAGTACTGTCATAATCCTTAATGTCTACATCCACAGCCAATGACCCCTGTAATTATAATTGCAATTTAGAAATGACAAAACTTTAAAATTCTTGTATTAGTTGGCTATTCTGAGGAATCAGAATTTGATAGACGGTTATGCCGCATTTTTTAATATTTTGAAATCAGTCAGTCTTTGTATGAAATGCTCTCTGAATCTCGGTGCCAGTTCCTTTAGAGTATTATTTTACTGACAGGAACCGAGCTCAGAATGTTCAAAAATTTGAGCATCCTCTATCGTCAAACTTTTCTAACCTTGTAAGAAACCCAAAAATTTCTTAGGACATGTTTAAGTATAAACAACATTCATGAATAAATATATTTGGTACATCCGAAACATTGTTGAAAGAAATAAATGAGACAAACCTGCAGGTTGTCAATAACAAGGCTTAGATGATTTGGTTGAATATTTCCGCGAGTCAGATCTGTTGTATGCACATTATTCTCTCGCGCTGTTGTCACACACTTGGAAGGTCCGCTGTAAGTACAGCAACGCAAAAATTTTATTAAATAAATCATTGAAAACGAACAACGCACCTGCGCAAACCCCACGGACGGCTGGTACGTTCAGGTGATGCATATCAAAAGTGTTATCGAAGATGGTCATGTGTTGATATTTACAATAAACATTCAAGAGTTTAAGGTATTAAACTAAAAAGTGATAACAACATGAATGTCATCACCCCAGAGCGGCCATATTTGACTATTTCTTCTTTGCACTTATTTTCTACGTTGAGACTTACCCCGGCATGTGGCTCATACAGATTCTGAAGTAAGGATCACACTCGTTACATTTCGCTGGTCCAATCTTCACCCACTTGTAACCGTCACAACATTTATTTGGCACAGCTTCGTACTTAATGAGATCCAGCTCAAACACCGCCTTCGAAGCAGCTCCATGGTATACTAAAAGCTATTTAGGAAAAGAGCAAGATCATTGCATAATGCCAACTGTGTAACTCAAACAATAGAATTCATTCAATGAAAGTTGACGACTCACATATTTGCAAATAAATTATTCTGTCACCCTATTAATAAGCTGATTATGCACAGAGAACAGTATAACTGGGTGATAAAAACGTTTAAGATATTGCACGAGTGTTCACTTATAATAAATAAAATATAAAGGTTTGATCCTTTGGAAGCAGTAACAACATTCAAAGGGAGATAGTATGGACTATATTGCGCAATTTCGGGTAATGAACCCTCATCAGTAGCCCTTTTTAAACCGGCAACGAACGCCAGACTATTGTGTTGCAATTTCGAGAATTAACACGAGGAGCCTAAATCAAAGACATATTCCTAAATTGGGTCAAATATTTTTAAACATTGCTTAGAAAGTCAAGAAAATGGGCTTGAACGAGGTTATAAATTTTCTTCATTTTTTCATGTAAATTAGTGTTCAACAACGTTTTAGGAAACACTGATACTCACACTGATAGACACCTGAAGCAAGAATCCAAGATACTTCATTTCGATATGATTAAAATCTGAATAATAAAATTTGGGTTGTGACTATCCGAAATGAGAAAATACTTTTGATTATTTTGTTTCAGAAAGTTTGCTATTTATATGGTCTCTTGCAGCATGTCTGGATTGATAACTATCGCCCGTTTTGATAGTGACAGGTAGCTCTTGAAATATAGATGGCGGTGACTTATACATAATCATAACATCACTACCTGTGTGCTTATTATTTGAATTTATCTTATGTAAAAGATAAACGAACATTCTCGTATCAATTTGTAACAGTTATTATAATCTGATGAACATCGCGCGACTAACATACTTGGGAATGCACTCAGTGACAACATTTGTTTATTTATTATATGATAATATTGTTTTGAATATCAAATTAGAGTTTTAAAATGTCCACATTCACCTAGTCTCTTTATCTCATACTATAAATTGAGCCGCGGTCTTCGGGGTTTTCGCCCAGGTGCGACACAAATTGGCCTGTACAGTCACAGAAACAGGCTAGCGGCTTGAAATTTTGGCTATAAGTGAAGGAGGAATTGTACTATCCGAATAACAAATACAAAGGCGCTGATCAGCTTCGCAGTTACTGTGAAGCTGATCTGCGCCTTTGTTTTCGCGTATGCAAAAATCTGTTTTCTTTTTCATGATGCGGCTCAATACATTCCATATACATTACAAAAATGTAATAAACAAGTGAACATAACCACAATATGACTATAGTCTTCATTGGAGCCGTAATACATAACTGGGGAAAAGCCAGTTTGAAGGAGGTATCAAAATTTGAATAAGTAAAGTTGTTCCAATTATTGCCCTTTATTAAAGAGAACGATGATTACGAGTCACAAGAAAGAAATATGCCAACGTAAAATTACAGTCAAAAGGACTGGTTTATATTTACTCTTCAGGGGTTAGTAACTCAAAGTCATCTTAAGCTTAAGATCATCTTACGACCAACCTAAGTATCTCTTAGGGATTATGGTGAATAACTGAAAAGGACCTTAAGTTACGGTGACAACTTAACAGCATCGTAACTTTACGGCCAACTCAAGCATTTTAACATCATATTATCTTACGAAGTAGTGCCTTTCATTTGATAAAAGTTACGATAGTTTATAGTAACTGGAATTGCAATGGCGTAAATTCTAAGGCGGCCATCTTAAGATCTTCGTAAATATGTCGTAAGAAGAACTTACGATGCCTTCGAGTTACTAGCCCCAGCTGCAGATGTATAATCTATAATATGTGTGCTCGTGTCACATGGCTTATACAATTATTATTAATTTTGTGTAGTTATCTCTGAGTATGGTGTTGACCTTGTACGCCATTTGTTGTTTGTCCATTTCCCATTTAGTTATTGTTTTTCAAAATTGTTGAGTTGCAAATCAATTCCATAACATAAATTAATACACTCCTTTCAATATAAAAATAGAATCTCCATAAATTCGTTTTCAAAGTTTAAGTTGTTGCTACTTGTACAAAGTCACAAGTTTAATTTTCATTTGAGCCACCGCATAAGAAAACCAACAAAATGCATGGGCGAAAACCGCGAAGCTGATCAGCGCCTATGTTTTCGCTACACGGATAGTACAATCCCTCTTCTACATAATACAACATTTCAAGCCTCTAACCATCTTCTCATTTAATATAATCCATTATCTCGATGTTGTTAATGTCATTTCTAATCCTGACAATTACTACAGTTCAATTTCATCATTTGGTTCAAATGTTGGATTATCAGTCGCATCGCCCTCTGGTATTGCAGGAAGTCTATGCAAACATATCTCTCCTTCTTTATGGTCAGCTTTAACATCTATTTCGAATTCGTCATTGACAACTGGTACAGGCCATGATTGGAATCTGCAAAATAATATTTTTTCTGTTATGTCTTGCATTGTCCGTGTTTTACCTCCTGGTGGTTTGGTTGGATTTGAGTATCATTCCTGGATTTTCTATGCTTACTTTTGTTCTAACGAAATGCATCAAAATATGGTCTATTTAACTATCGTATGATTTTACATTTATTTGGTTGTCTTGTTGTCTCAGTGAACAATTTTCAGGTAATGCCGAAACGGATCCATCGTTTCATAGTAATTGTAAACATTTTTGCCATACGAGAAGTTAGGGTCACGATCCACTTACCTTTTTGACAGTATCTTCATAGCGCATCCAAACACACCAATTACAGCTAGAGCACCGGCTGATATCCCAAGTCCTAATATAAAGCTGTCGTCCTTAAACATAAATAGCAGTACAATTTGGTGGCTACGGCGTTAAAACATGCGTAAGATTATCGATCGCGGTAGAGCTGCACCCTTTTTGAAAGAAACATTTTTAGAAGTCAATCTTGATGAAGCTGAAAGAGAAACTAATGAGGAATATTTGACAGTCCAAAGAGTATAAGATTAATTAGATGTACTGGAGTTACGTATGACGATATGACTCTTATAGTAAGCAGCATTGGGTTTTGCTCCTATTCATCTACTTTTGGTTTTGGAGTATATTATTTTATCGGAACAATTTCAAAAATGGTTATGATAATGTGTCGCTGGATTATAAAATACCTTATAATAATTATTATGTCTATAATCAACGAATTTCGTTTGCAGCTAAATGTCATAAACATTGACGTTAATGGGGCAAGATTAAGCTTTATAAAAATGAAAGCTCAAATGTCACAAAAACTGCATATTCGTTAGAAACATCTTGTTAGAGGCTAAAGATGGTATGTTATGTTTTCACTATCACTAATAGCACCAGTCCTGAAAAGAAATGCAAAATGTAGTACAGTATCATTCTGACACGAGATGATATAATCTAAAATGGCATATATATGCCCCTTCATCCACGAAAACAACTGGCAAAGTTGTTCTACCGTAGGACAGTATATTTTGAGCATTTCGGGTTAAGCATATAACTCTTCTAAACGATGGGCTAGTCAAAGGTCTTTAAACAAATCAGCAGCTTTAGAAAGTATCATATCACCTGTTTCTGGCTCTTGACGAAGGTTGGTCTTCCAATTCTCGTAACATTTTCTGTGATAAAGACAAAAAAGGGTGTGTTTCAATAAGAAAGTTGTGTTTCGAATATATTTGTTTTGTTTGTTTTTTGTTAGTGAAGTTCATAAAGTGCATCATTGTAGTTAAAATCTTCAGAAAAATTCAATGTTTTAGTTTTACAAAGTAATAAAATGAAATTTCAATTTACCTACCTAGATTAGGTTTCGACCGATCCCCGGCTGAAATGCTTGTTCCCGATGGTATTGGCATTGACGTCCAACCTCTCCATGTTTTATCATATGCTGTGCTGAGCGAATACGATGACAGAAGGCCATGTTGTTCTGTCAGTGTAATTTCCGATTCAGATGGTAGATCAGGTTGATTGTTAATTTTCAATCTTTGTTTCAAAATCTTTGGTAATTCGGGTGTAACATGCGGTGCAATGTTGATGTGTGAAATGGGTAATGTTGCAGATGATTGTAAAGTGGTTGTGGAAATATGGGATTTAAATCTGACAGAAGTAGGATTCACTGAAATAGGAGATGTCGCATAATAAGATTTAACTGAGGTCGATGCTTCTGTTGGTTGAATCTTTGAATAGTTTACGTCAAGCACAATCGAACGTGTTGTAGAAGCGTTTACCAGAGAACGTGGATGCAATGACGTTCTGCTGACATTCGTATCAGGGGGAATAAGAGAAGAATCCGCCCGTGATAGCTGAGATTGTTGTGGCACAACATTAGAAGTCTGCAGAAAGAAATTCTGATGTTTTGATGGGGTGTCCAACCTTAAGAAAATTGAAACTTTCTTTGTATCTGAGTATTTGTTTGTTGTAGTATGAACCTGATCAGTGTTTTGAATTTCAGATATGATTGTTGTTAACGGTGCAATAATAGATGGTAATGTTACCGTTTTCGACTGGAGTGCAGTTGTTATTACAATTGATGTTTTTGCATTGGTAGACGTATCTATAACATGCAATGAATTTGGTAGATTCTTACTATAGTTAACATTATTATTATCATGGGTTGGTGATTCCTGCATCTTATTTCCCGATTCTTGTTTTTTAGTTTCATGCTCGTTAAAACTCTTGGATGCAAAGCTCTGTAAAGAAGATGCTTTACTTGTTTCGTGTAGTGTATAAATCGATTTGACAGTCGAGAGTGGTATTTGTGATAATCTTAAGGTAATCAATGTCGAAGTCCACGGAAAAGATTGTTTCGTTGATGTATGAAGGTAAGAAGTTCGAAAAGGTAGCCTTGTAGAAATGTTTGAGGATAAACTTCTGTCAGTACCATCAGACATTATCGTTGACATTCGATATGAATAAAGAGAATATAGAGAGTTGATTGAAGGTATTTTACTTGGACTTGAATTAGCTAAGGGACTTGGAATTTGAAATATTGTATTCAAGCAAGTGTTACCATTACAAATTGTTTTGGTGTAAGAATTCTTTAATGCATAACTGACTCTTCGTGATGATGAAATATAGGGTAGTGTGCTGCTAAATGTGCCACCCAAAGAAGATGTTATATTCTTTGATGAAGTCAGTGTAATTAGAGTGGGCGTAGGTAGCTTTGATTTATGAGATTGCTTTGTAGTAACGGCAGAAATTCTATCAACGAAAAAGCTGGGAGCTATTATTGTAGATGATGACACAGTCGACAAACTAGTATTAACGCTGCACTCTGGTGAGGCTGCTGAAATCAATAATAATTATAACAATTATAAAATATGCATCATTCGCTGACATATTCAAATGAGTTTCGCTGTGCTGATTTTGGACTTTTCGCTGTGCTGAATTTGGACTAGAACCATTTACCAGAATTAAGCAGTATCGCGCCATAAATTTGCTATCAAAAATGAGCCTGTGCATGAGAAAACCAACAATTTGCATATGCGAAAACAAAGGCGCAGACCAGCTTCGCGGTAACCGCGAAGCTGATCAGCGCCTTTGTTTTCGCTACATGGATAGTACAATCCATCTTCTTCTTAAATCCGAAATTTCACGTTTCTAGCCTGCTACCGTGACAGTACAGGCCGGTTTGTGTCGGACCTGGTCGGAAACCCAAATTGTTGGTTTTGTCACGCACAGGCTCAAATGTTATTTCAGTTAAGAATTAAGGACGTATTTCCATGTCTATTGAGGGTCGTTAGATAAGGGACAGGGCAATAGAAACCTAGTGCCCAGACAATAACTCAGAATACTGTCAGCGGCCAAAACAGGAAAAATCAATATTGGTTGCAGGGGGAGGCAGTTTTGTTGCACAGGTTATCAGGGACCATAACGTCAATAAACAGTGGAACTACAGGTATTATCTTTTAGGGGCCTCTTATGACCCCATGCAGAGATGTGATAATCTCCTCATTATGACACTCATTTGATCTATGGACCATATTGCACCATTAGGGGTCATTAACAGAATAAACAGTGGTACCAATCTTAGCTTCTTCTGAAGTAAGCCTTTAAGACAAATCAAAGTTGACTGGTAATGTATTAAATACGTCTATTGGAAAATTACGGGGCGTAACTTATTTTGACAGAATCTAACAAAACAACTTCTATTTCAAACATACTGTAAAAATATGAACTAGATACCTGGTAAGCAGACTAAATTTCCATTTTCATCACAATACGAGTCGTCTGAGGGTTTGCAAAATACTGTACAAGATGGCCCAAAGTAGTCGGTGCCACAGTGGATCTTCAAGTAGACCGTGACCCTGGGACAAAAGATACAAAAAAGGCTTGGTAAAGTTTATTTAGATTTTTTATTTTAAAAAAAAAATCGGCAAGAGCGCATATAAAATTTGAGTATAAATAGTAAGGGTGCCAGCCATCAGAAAAATGGTGGTGGTCGGAGAGTAGCAAAAATTTCATTCATACCCTCTGGCAGAGGACCCCACTGGATGTTTGGTCAATTTCAAGTCTTGCAAAAGTGTTGAAATTAATGGATGTATAACGCAACACATGACATTCTAAAACACGGTATTCGGGGGTGGGGTTGTACATACGAAACAGCTCATATCGCAACTAATACTTATCATAAACCAATAAATATGCTATCCTTTTACAGCTTAGATACTGTCCTTTATATTCAGTATTAAGAAATGACAATAAACTCAATTGCATCATTCCGGCATATTCAGGAAATATCAAATATAAGGGATATCAATAATTTCAACTCCTTTATGAACTATTTTCAGATTCTGGACCATAATTAGACTGATGTTATATAGCTCAATGATGCAATTTCACCATTTTGTTAATGCAATAGGGCTACATATGTATGAAATCATCACAATTGTATTTGAATGAATATTAATGAAAAAATGTGTCCTTGTTAACCAACAATATAAAACAGAATTGGTGCCTACCTACAAAAATGCTCACATATGAGCAGTCATTTGTTCTAAAGATGACTAGAATTGAAACCACAGTAATGCATGGATATAGAGCTGTCTTTCTGCTTGTCAATAATGAAAAATTTACTAATATCTTGTATATTTATGATGAATATATTTAATGGTACATATCAGTAAAATCACAAAAATCATTAAAAACCATTAAAACCCATTATTAAACTCATTTCAGGCCCAAGCTATCATCCTGATGCACTGTAATTGAAAACTTTATAGATACTAGTATCAAAGGCCTGATTTTAGAATCATCTCATTTGCATATTCATGATTATTATTTATAAACACCTAAGAAAACTTGAGAATAAAAAAACGTTAAAAACTTGAAAAACTTTCTGAATCACTTGTATCTGGCATTTAAATTGACACAGAATGCTGAAAGTGGTATTGAATGAATGCTTAGACTATGAACTATTGCCTTAGTTACATTTTCGTATAAATCATTTGTTTTTCACGTTCAATAATATTAATGTTAAGGTAAGAATAATGGATAACAATCATAGAAAAGTTAAGAAGATACGCCTTCAAAATGATTTGTACCGTAACTGTGTAATCTGATCTTCTGATCTAATGTCTCATTAATATTAATGAAAACTTCAGAAGTAAAATGAAAAAGTTTGAAAAATGAAGGGATATACCAATTAAATCACTGATATCGCGGATGTTCATTGCCTTTGAATGCTAAAATTGACATTAAAAAGTGTAGCTAGGACAATAATTATTGCCATGTGGTAGCTTATACAAATCCTGTGAGATTTGGCGTCATTGATATTCAGTAAAACATCGATACAAAAAGAAAATGAAAGACTATTAAAGGGTGTTTATCAACAGAAACACTTGTATTTTGGTTGCTTACTCATATGCTTTAATATATCTAACAACTTGACAATAAAACATTCTAATAGCAATTAGCTGATGCTATTTTCAGCTCTCAAAGGTCATTGCCAGCGGGAAATAAGCGATTTTGTTGGTTTACCCCTTCGCATTTCCGCATTTTCTCCTCATTTCCGAAGTTCTCATTGACATTCATGAAATAAAGGTTCGTATGATTTAATCGTAAAATTACATGGCTAAGGGATACTGAATCCTAGCAATCAGTATATACTAATTTCAGCTCCCTATGGCTATCAGTAGCCAATATACTTAGTGGTTAAGTAGGTATACTCCCACTAAATTCTTCCACGATTTTTCTGCAGTATCTAAAGATTTCATTTGTACTCAAGAAATCCAAAAAAGTCAAATGACTTGTATATTACAGTACATGCTGATTGAAAATTGCCCATGCAGTTGTTTGGTACCATTTTCAGCACATTAAGGATTTTGGTACTTGAGTTCCATGTCATTTTGCAAGTATACTGGATTGATTATTCTGTGGTGTTTTCTCCATTTTTATTTTTCAAAAATAATCATGAAGATTATATTTCTATTAAGCCGGTGGGAAACAGTACATTGCATTAAGCATTTGATTGATAACACTTTGGGTAATATAGGTCTATAAACAGCTCACGTAAAAAACTTTGTTATTCTGTAGGTATATCCCTTATTTTCACTTTTTTTTCTGCGATTTTTTAAGTTTTTATTCGTATTCATGACTATGCAAATTAAATGGTTTGCTTATTAGGCATTAAAGCAAAACTGCTGCACCCATGGAAGCCTTTGATGAAGATTAGTTTGGGAGTACTACAAATGATAGAATTATTATCTTTTGTTCAAGATGAAGTTATATTCTCTGCTCTACATACATACATTTCAGCATTAGAAAGGCGGTGTTTGAATAGCCTTTATTCTATACATAGATTCATAGGCATGACTTTTAGAAATGAATAATATGTAATGTTACATGCGTTACATTATTCAGTAAGATATCTGAGCCTAGGTTCTTGGTAACAGTCTTAACAGTTGCTCAGAACTTTGGTACTCAACTATCAAGGAAACAACAAAATCTTAAGTCTTCAGATATAACCACCATTCCCGAGAATTAACATGTTAAAGGTAAATAGTAATGCATCATTTAGCATATGCGACTGGGGAATAGACTGCTGAATACTTCATTTAGGACAATACATATAAGAAAGAAATAAAACCTTGTGTGTCATTTGAACATGGTAATGAAAATAAATATTTGTTTTTGGCAAAAATCATAAACACCCGCAAAAGTGAGTGACGTCACTTAAAATTGCAATTTTCAAAGGATATTTTTATTTGCATAACATGTACACATTACAGTCGGTGGAGGTCAGAAGTTCGTTAAAACAACTTTAATATGTAGAATAGCCATGTAGAATGCAGACTTTATGAGTAACTTAAGTAAATTGACAGTCATATCATTTGTTTTCATTTTTACAAGTAATGTATGTAACAGCCTGTTAAATGAAATGGTCCTAATGCTCAGAGTGCAAACATCACTTATTCGACCAAGCTTGAGTTTTCGTTAAGATAAAGGCTTTTATTCTGTCCAAAGACTGTACTCAACACCTGTCCCAGTAATAACTGACTAACCAAAACGATATTGCGAAGCTATTTCTTTGTTTGTAGCCTTACCTATTGACATATTAACTTCTGTTACATACGTTACATGTCACAAAAAGCTAAAACAAAAAAAAATAAAAAAAAAATAGTCAAACAAATAAATTTTGTAAAGAAAATATTTTGCTAGCATTATTTTTGTAGATATTTTTTAAAATATGTTTTATAGAATGACGCAGAAACAGGGATTTATTCTGTTTATAATGTTACACTGTGGATAATTATTTACACTGTAAGGATCTACAACTTTCCATTATCTTAAAAGAGTCTATTACTTTCTAAAGTTTAATGCAGAACCAAACAATTAGGCAAAGTGATTAACGAAAAGACTATAATTTTACAATTCAAAATAATTTTTAGACATCTCTGAAAAATAGCGTAGTGACATCCTTAAAGCGTAACTTATGCCGGGAACTTATGTAACTTTATTTTTGTTTTAAAAAGCAAAAACAAGTCTCACTAGCAACTTTATGTTTTACTAGCAGCTTCACATGAAGAAAATAGGCAACATACTTATGGTTGGGGAATCGGCTGGTTCTCCAAGAAGTCACGGATCAAATAAGTCACGGTACGTCAATTTTACCCACAATAAAAGTACTTTTGCAAGACCGAAAAAAAATAAAACATTTGTTTTCATACTTCCCAAAGACAGTACAACTATACAAGGGAAATTTTTGCTAAACAGGTGGCCAGCTAAAGTGCTTTTTAGGTGGCTTTTTCCCATCTGGCACCTTCACTAAAAATAGTATTAAAAACTGAGAAACCCATATTCATATCGAAATGAAAAAGAAGCTGAATAAAAAAGTCTAATGTTATGATGTCAGAAACTCTACTAATGGTTGTTTTTGTTGAAGTGAAATCAAATCGACACTCCAGAATCTTCTAAGTCTACTAGGGAAAAGTTAATCATATATCGGCATGGGGCCAAGCTATCCAAAGACATGGATACAGATCAAAGATTCCATTACTAATTTTATGGCCATATGTGATCATATGTGCTTGGTTTGTTTTGGAACATGACAAATACAATCAAATAGGAATTGAATTAACCCCAAAAGATAAAACATAATACGCACGTCGCTTTAAAGTTGATTCCTTGTAGAAACACAGTATCCAGACTGATGTTCGGATCTCCAGAGTAGACCCAGATGGCTTCATCAATTATCTTGTGCTGTCTTAAAACGTTGGTATCCCATATCTGGATTCTTAACGCAAGTTCTCCCTGAATAACGTAAGGTTTGTTAACGCTTCGTGTTTATATGAGCCTGTGCGTGACAAAACCAACAATTTGGGTTTCTGACCAGGTCCGACACAAACCGACTTGTACAAGCACAGAAAAGAGCCAGAAGCTTGAAATTTCGGATTTAAGTAGAAGAGGAATTGTACTATCCGAGTAGCGAAATCAAAGGCGCTGATCAGCTTCGCGGTTACCGCGAAGCTGATCTGCGCCTTTGTTTTCGCCTATGCAGATTGTTGGTTTTCCCATGCGGAGGCTCATATGTTAGCTTACGATGACATTTCTATATGACCGTGTTGTAACAGTAGTGACATTTCTGTCCTGGATATAGCAAACAGAATGCTTACTTAACCCCACATGCTGGGCACTAAATGTAACAATGAGGAAGATCTTCAGGAAAACATGGCCATGAAAAGCATACCCCTAGAACCCCAATTTTATATAATATTACCGGGGTTTACAGGGTACTTGATAGGTACCCACAATCAATTAATTTAGCAAGTGTATGAAAAATGTCGAAAAAATTCCATTAAAACTTTTATTTTTACACCTGAAAAAACGTCTGTTTATTACATGGGCAAGTTTTCGTAATGTCCGTACTTGCCAAGACACGAATGACTGTGTTATAGGATTGGGACTAATAGTGGTTCCATGTAGAATATTCTGAAGCTCATTTCGCTCATCGACATTAGAAGTCGTTACCCAGTCACACCTGATAACGAAAATAATAGAGATATTATTAATACGGGTCTTGTAACTGCAAAATATATAGGATTTGTGACAGTTCTCCGTGATGACACATTTAAGGACTAACGAAATGTATTGGGATGCTGTTCTAGATCGTCTAGTAGCCTTAGTTAAAAACTTCGAAAAATTCAAAAATTATAGAAGGTCGCTTGGCTGTTCCCATCATGTACATAGTATATTTGATCATATTTCAAGGCAACATGTTCATCAAATCTACTTTATGTAAAGCACTTTACCTATCATCCGGTGGTGTCTCGAAACAAACCTTGAAGAATGGATCACAGCTGGTGTAGAACAAAATATTGTCACAACTTATAAATGAGGTGTACTTAAGCAGTCCAACTTCCACTAAGACTGACGCAAAAGCATCGGATGACAATTGAAAGATAATTACCTGAAAATATGTAAAACATAACACAATTCCACAAGTACTAGACTAGTACTATATAAGCATTAAAATTTATTATTGCAAAATACACAACGAATGTAAATACTGATCAAGTATATACAAAAAAGGTAAAATAAAATAAAAAAAAAAATCAAACTATCCAAACGTCAAACTTATACTACTTGATAATTCAGACATTTTTATTAAATGTGCTTTCGCATGAAATCCATTAATCGGCGAATTTGGTTTTCACTTTTTTCACTTTGCAATCAAAATTAATTAAAATTCTTTAAGAGAGATGCACTTTGAAATAAAACAAATGATTGTAATAATACCAAGAGGAAAATGAAATAACAGCCCTTCATGACTTTTCCAGTCGTTTATAACCTATTCCCTGTAACATCACATTCCTACGTAATACGTAACTATGACTGATGATACCGTTTTCAATATTTTTGTTTATATGTCTAAACAATACAAGGATAGTCAAAATATGGTCCCATATGCTGTATATATACTGAACAAAAGTGAAAACGCTACACATAATATCACTATATTCTAACATGAATATTTGTCGCTGACTTCATTTCATAACAAAACATTTGAGCACACAAAATACTTTTATTATTTGGCTATAGCTTTTACTGCATTATGACTTGTTTGTCGAAGACATTTCAGATCATTTTTGACCTGCATCCGGGTTTTTTTCCATATGGAAGATGAAAAAGGCAACAAACTGCATCTCTTTAAAAAGTACTTTAAGATGATGTTTTTTACTATACAAGTCATCATTGATCCTTATTGTTATTCATTTTAATCGCTTTTTGTGTGACGAAACTTTTGCAAAGAAAAGTTAAAATAAAAAATCTGTGGATTTTGAAATTTTATGATCCATGTAGGCCATCGTAGATAAGATGCGTTCGGATTTTCTCCATTGATTATAGGTGTGTTCGGATCAAAGGCTCTGTTTCACAGAACGAGTTGTTTCCGCCAGTAAGGGCTCACCGCAAAATAACGATATTTTTACTAATTTTTTTTTTTTTTTTTTTTTTTTTTTTTTTTTTTTTTTTTTTTGTTTGCATCAGACTGATATCCAGGAATTTTGGGGTGGGTATATATGCATTAAAACTGTCAACGTTAAACGAATAGGTACATTTTTTTTCACTGAGCGTTTAGCTGTCAGGCTAAGGTAGTGATGTCATTTCAACAACAGAGCAAACTAGTCTTATCGATTTCAGTCTCAAAACTATATATATCTTGTGCTTAGGTATCACTTCTACATCACTGAGCTTCTATGCACTGTCAACAATTTATATTTTAGAATAAAGCATAAATAAAATGTACATCATGCATCCTGTTCCCTATTGCAGAACAGATATTAATTTCGACAATTATCTTTTTTAAAGATGTTTCTTGTTTCTATCAAGGCGAAAACAGACGTGTTCGCGCATGTTAAAAACGAAAAAAGACCGTGATAATACTATAGCACGTGTAGCAGAACTCGCAAAATGTGAGTATTAAATCTGCTGTTCTTGGTTCCAAGTGCTGCCGATGTCATATTACGAAAACTTGTCCATGCAATATACAGAGATTTTTTCTACTGTGGAAATTGAAAATTCATCAGAAAATTTTTGATATTTTTCTTATTTTTGCTCAAAACATAGATTGTGGGTACACGTTAGAGCCTCTCGCCGAGGCGGTTCTAACGAGTACCCACAATCTATGTTTTGGAGCAAAAATAAGAAAAATATGTATACCCCTGTATACCCCATTTTTGCTATATAAAAGTGGGGTTCAAGGGGGTATACATTACACGGACATGTTTTCATGATGATACGCTCATTTCGGTTAGTTTGGTTTCTTGTTCTACTTAATTGAGTCATTTTGAGTCCCCATACTTCCTCAAATGTGTACAGCACAGCTCTTAGTTGCATTTATAAAATCTAAACAAAGAGCAAGCTATAGACTTAATATTAGCTGTGGCCATTGAATGAATTGGATGTGTTGTGAAACATTTTACAGAGGCATTTTACAATGACATTTTACAATGACATGAAATGATTTGAGACAGGAATTCAATTCAGAATATATGTGTAGCGTTTTCACTTTTGTTCAGTATTGAATGTTAACTTCTCTTAACAAATGAAAGGCAGTTTGTAAACAAATAGTTTCACAAGTGTTTTTCTTATTTTAAAAATTTGCAGACATATTCTGAAAGGAAATAGAAACTTAAGTCTTGTTAAGTCGAAATTCCTGCGTTTAACCAATAAAACGTTTTGTTTCTGGCTATAATTTTTTCATAGAGTAGAGTGTTTGCTGCAAAATTGGTGCGTCAAAGATGAAGAAATTTGCTTAGGGGACTGTCTACGGTCAGTTTTTTGAAGCAATGGTCAAAATCAGAGTGTTCAAGTTTATTCATCAAATCTAAGCATTTGGTGTATGATGCATCAAAGAACCATAAATCTGTATTATTGCATAAATACCCATGTCACACGATATTAACAACCGTTTATTAATGAAGAGAAAGCCATGCATTAATATTGCAATTCACGCGCGCACGTGCTGTTAATGCATGGCTTTTACTTATGCTCTTTACCGGTCGCCACGCAAAGCACGTGCTAGTAATGAGAAACTGAAGTCCGCCCGGAACGAGCATAAAAACGAAAGCTTTTACGCGTGTGAAAATGTGATGAGGCTATAAAATATAGTGCACCATATTTCTTTCGTTTCTGCACCTTATTTCTTTCGTTTCTGTGGAATTTATGCAATAATAGCGATCAAAAATGATTTTCTACGCCCTCGGTTTTCAACACTCCCCTCGGGACCTAGCGAATGTTTATGAATGGAAAATCATGTTTGATCCCTATATTATTTGTCTTAGTCCACTCCACTAAGATGAAAGCTGTCCATGGATAACCGCATGCGTCGAAAAATCACACTAAAGATTCCTCCGGCGTTTTTTAAAATGACGTCATTAACGTAGCCCATTTGTTTTGCTTCTTTTACGTTTTTACAGAATTATTCTTGGATTTGGTTTTAAAAGTGGTGATTTGGTGTCGATTTTGGTACTGCAAGCAGTTTTTCATAAACGTTAACACCCACTCAGCTGTGCGTGACGTTTAAAATGAAGGCAGTTAATGCTTTCCGATGAAAAGAATTCAACTTATCATTTAATTAATGGGTATATCATTTCTAATGTATGTTAAAATCGGGACCTCATTTCCCGACGTTGACGTGACGCTCTCAATAAAAAGATAAACAGTTTAAACACCGGAAACAGATTTAGAATCTCAATGTCGATAAATGCTTCGAGTTACCATAAACATGAAATTTAATCATTTATCATGAAATCCTTTTCCCCAGCGTTAGAACACGTCGAAAATGCACTTTTATAATTACTAACGTTAATAACTAAACGTTACGTTTTTCACGATAAAAACTCAAAATTATAAATATTTTGAGGGTACTCTAACAACTTTGATCACAGACGCTTTTGTTCAGAGTCTTACATTAGCGAAACCGGTTCTAATCATGGTCTTGCATGTGAATTGGGGTGAAAACGTCTGAAAGACGTAACTCTATTTCGTTTGACGAATGCAATTTTTAAAAAGCAAAATGTGAAGCAAAACTTACACACTGTCACAATCAGAATATACTAAATGGTTATATTTTAAATTCATTTAAAAATAAGTAAACAATAACTAATGTTGAAAACTTAAGTTTCTAATTCCGCTCAGTATAGAACGTAGAAGCGTGTAAATAAGTATTTGTAGTATACGGGATATCGCCAGTCTTTCGGGCGAAGTCTTATACGAATTAAGCCGCTAATCATAAGACCACCCTTGTCATGCCAATGTTTAGAAATGTTCCATAAATAAAGACATTGCGAAATAGTTATAAAAAAGGTAAAGGTAACCAATGATCAGGAAATGGCATAATCAGAGAGAACGTCCCACTAGGGTTCTACGATGTACATGTACGATGTAATTTCTTATTCTTAATGGCATTTGTCATTCAAACGCCAAACAGTGAAGACGTAAATAGATCATGACGGATAACACCGCTAAAGAGAATGACTCATACAGTAGCGATGAGGCTGACTACCAGTGGTAATCTATCTCCTGTGTACCATGCCTCTGGATCTAGCGGAGAGTCAAGTACCAGCGAGTAAGCCAAACGCTAGCCCCCCCCCCCCCAAAAAAAAAAAAAAGGTCTCAATCACCTTCTCCAAGAGAAAAGAAACCGTGAAGGACGTCCCATCTGAAGCCTCTGGATTCAGAAGAGAATCAAGAACTAGCACTACTAGCACTATAGGCGACGTCAAAAGGCTACAGACGAGTCGCCCCCTCCCCCCGCATTTCGGCCACCCAGAAAGCTTTCTGAAACCCACTCTGTCAGAAACGAAACCGTCAGTGAAAAAGAGTTCTAGCCCAACGCCACCGCAGTCGTCTTCAAAGGACCCTAGGACCGGGGGAAATTGCACAGGGGCAACGTCACCGAAGATGAAATTCCGCGCCTGTGCGCGAATGCAGAAAATTTCAAGAAGCCTGCAATCGACCAGCTTACTCCTAAAAGGTGGCAGATCCATCCGCATCGCGGCAATGACGAGTTGTTCTCCAGCCTGTCCATGTTCCGGTCGGTGAACCTTTGGCGACAGCAGAGACTTTGCCCAACAGCAGAACCTTCAGAAGCAAGACAAACACCAGTCCCTGCAGAGCCATCGTCATCATCAGCAGTCCCGCGCCGCCGCATTCCTGATAGTTTCTTATCTAAATTCAAAACATATACCCGGCTTGTGAAGTTAAATTACATATAGGTCCAGACCCAGTCGGGCACTGCAGTCCAAATGTTAATGTAAATACAGTCCAGAACTTATTCGATTTCAACACCACTGGCAGCATAGACCCCCTAAACATTTGTAGCCCGCCACGGTACTTTTTGCTTTACCTGAGGACATTTTAAAGTTTATAAAATAAGTTTTCGCCAATGACATTCTCAGGAATATAATGTCGTTCCTTGAGAAAAAAAGGAAAGTGCAGGACGTAAAAACACAGGTCCAGGCGGAGGCAGACCACGTTCCAGCTGCTGTGAGGCACACGTACTTCAATTCCGATTATGTGCAGCGCTTACGACAGAGCCTGTTGAATGGCCACCCCGACCATTCTCTATTTATCTCAAACCATCAGGAAAACATGTCCGTGCAAAGTATACCCCCTTGAACCCCACTTTTATATAGTAAAACTGGGGTTTGCAGGGGTATACCTATTTTTCTTATTTTTGCTCCAAAACATAGATTGTGGGTTCTCGTTAGAACCGCCTCTCGGCGAGGCGGTTCTAACGTGTACCCACAATCTATGTTTTGAGCAAAAATAAGAAAAATATCAAAATTTTTCAGCTGAAAATTTTCAATTTTTAAAGCTAAAAAAATCTCTGTTTATTGCATGGGCATGAAGGACTACCTTATCTTGGCCATTTCGTTTTACAACTGCCGTCGGCCAGCGGTTCTGGTCAATCTGACTAACGAACAAGTCAGGACGGCCACCACTGAGCCTGTCCCAGGGCCAGAGTCATATTATACCATGTTGGCATCTAGACATAAATCCAAATTAAGTGGAGAGGCTACAGTTTCTGTACCTCCCTTAAATAACAGAGAGCTCGGACAGTTCCAAAGGCTGACAGGGAAGTATTTAGACACAGGTGTGGTTTACTCCAATTTTACAGCCAGCTTCTAAGCCGATAAGGCTTATATGTATGGATGGCTTGACTATTCCTGGGTAGGCTTGAGCGGTTTACCAGTAATCAGATGGTCAGTCAGAAACGTATAAGCTTTGCCTTGAGGCACAAGCAGCCCATCTTTTATAGGCGGGGGCTCATATTCCCAAAACTAATTTATAACATCTTCCTATTAAAGTCTAATTCATTCAGAGGCCTGCAGGTATACCAGACATGTAAAACTCGTATGAAGATCAATGACTGAGATAGCGTGCAGACGCTTGAAAATATAGCCAGAAAGAAAGAAAAAAAAAAAACATGCTTCAAATAAGTATCTCCGTGACAATAGCCCTTAGTATTGACAATAAATTTTATGACATTCTGTACATAACGCCAAGCGTTTGTTGCCATATGCATTGCTTTGTTTTATGTGATGAGCAGTATTTTAGGAAAAAAACTGTTTTTCTTTCCTCTGTCTGGTTGTCTGGTTTTGGAATTCAAATTTAATTGTATCAACTCCTGTGTTGGCTGTAGGATGTATGTTTATTCTGTCTGTCTCTCTGTTGTACTCGGCATCTTTGTTTAGGTTAACGCCAGCCAGATGGCTACCTTACTAGAAAAGAGTTAGCCATCTTTCTATCCATACATGTTGGTAGAATTTCTCAGCCTATGGTCTGTGATTTAAATTTCATAATATGAATTATTGTTTTTCTTTTTTTTTTATAGCTTCAACCCTTCAATGTATTATTCTATAGCTATAACTGTAATGGAAAAGTTCCATGTAGATATCCATCCGAGAAAAAAAGAAGTCCGGTTTTAAAAGATTGTTTATTCGTCAATATGATTATTTTAGGATGTAAAGCTGTAGACATACAAAAAGTAAATAGATTGTTTTTTCAACTGGGACACTTAAAAGTTTGAAAGTTACTAACGTTTCAAATTAAAAAGACTGCTTAGAGGCCATGGGTAGTGATTCGGTCGGCGGTCATCAGTCTGCGGTCTTTGCAAGCCTTAGGCATATTCGTTCTCAATTATTTCGATACAAATTGTTATTTCGGTTTCTAATCTATAAACGACATGCTTAAGACATGATTTCTATCATTGATTATGCCTGTAGTGCCTGTCTGTTTTTCATAATAATAATAGTTCATCGCGGTTTGTATTTAGCGCTACACTGCCGTGGTCACTTCAATAGTTTTTTTTATGATAACCTCGAAGGTACGAATGAAGCCGAGATAGCCTGATTCTCTTTTCTCTTCTAATCAAGGGCGGGAAAATGATTCGGTATCAATTAAGCATGGCACTGGTTCCTATTCCGAATATATTTACATATAACATAAACCTGGTAACGGGAAACCAGCCGATTATGGCAACTATTTTTAGATTATTATTTATAGACCATAAATATTAATGATAACATGAGTAATGCCGTTAAAAGTCCGTCGGCCCCATTGGCTCAGTGTGTTAAGCATCGATCTTCTAATCAGACTGTTACAGGTTCGAATCTCGCCGAGTATCCGCTATTCATTTTTTTTTTTTTTTTTTTTTTTTGGTTATCATAATAAGCCTCTTTTCTTTCTTCATTCGTTTTTATTCTTCCTTTGGAGTCTATTTAGCAGTACGCTGAAAAAAGTTGTTCAGTACTGGCGATAACTGGTAGACCCAGACAGATGAATGTTGCATTATCAAATGAGCGCGTCACAAGAAAACCGGATTTTTGCCAATGCGAAAACAAAGGCGCAGATCAGCTTCGCAGTAACTGCGAAGCTGATCAGCGCCTTTGTTTTCGCTACACGGATAGTACACTTTCTCTTCTTATTAAATCCGAAATTTCAAGCTTCTATGCTGCTTGGTCATGTTGGGATGTTGCCTCCATTTTACAGGACTTTTACCCAAAATGAGGATGTCATCACATCCAACAAGTGCTTGAAATATAACTATCCAACTAAGACACAAAAGGCTTATACGTATGGATGGTTTGACTTGAAATGTTTCCTCGGCAGGCTCAGACAAGCGCGGTTAACCAGTATTCAGTCAGCAGTGTATTTAGCTTTACCTGAAGGCACAAGTAGCCTATATCTATTTCTTTAGGCCCCAATGGGAGGGGGCCCATAGTCTCTATGGTGAAAATAACAGTCACAAATGATTAGCGTGTGTCTAAGGTGTGTACAGGTCGTATACTGATCTCAGCATGCTGAAAATTTTGGATTGCATGTACTTTTGTACAGTTATGTTAAGCACACAATACAGTATAGGCGCGTATCAAACGTTTAATGTAACGCGTGTTGAACTTATTCGTATAAGACACATACCCGAGACACGTCGAGCTTTAAGCATGCTGCATGCTTAAAATACTTTAACGTACACCAAGCGTACAGAACGCACATGTACGAGGTTTGTGGACACCTTGGCTAGCAGGAAAAGTAAAGTGCTGTTGTTTAAGGATGTTCGCTGCCAATGAAAAAGTATTCAAACTTTTTTTCTAACCACTCTTTTTTGATACCAAAATACAACACAAGACATTTGAAAACAAAATAAATATAGGGTAGTGTGCATTTTTTCAAGCTACAGGCCTCTGAATGAGACCTCTGAGCACCATGTTTAAAATTTGGTAAAATTAATTTAATTTATAATTCTTTGAAACATACCTGTCTTGAACAAAAATACACCTAGAATGCTTTCAAAAGTCATAATATTTACGTAGCGCAGACAATTTTTGACCAAAAGCATAGACAAATTTGCAACTTGGAGTGGATGTCAAAATTTTACGATTCCTTTTCTAACCCTACCCCCATACTTGAAAAGTCGGAAAAAATCAATATTTTGAAATGTACCAAACCCATATTTGTTAATTCAAACTTTTTCTTGTATTTTCACACAACAGAGAACTTGGTAATATTGTTCGAATAAAAGAAAGAAATATATAGGGTAGTGAGCATTTAAGAGAGAACCAACAACTTGAAAATCGCCATTTTCGGCCTTTTTCCGCCGTTTTGTTTCTAAAAGCCCATTTTATACAACCACCTTAAATTTTAAAACCAGCACACCAAAGACACAAAGAATTACTTAGAAGACCATGTACACATATACTGCTGCTAAAATAAACATCGAACTAGTGCAGTTAATTTGAAGATGTGTAATATTCAAGTTTAATCTACCCTACCCCCTAAATTTTACTGACAACTAAAATTTTCTGAAAAATTGCAGAAAATGGGGTGAAAAAATGAAGTTTCTTAGATTGACAATTTTCATAGCTCATTCGATGCATATTATCAATATGTATCCAAATATGAAATATTAGGAAAATATCTGCAACCGTTTACGAGATATTCAAGAAAAGAAAAAACGGAAGTTCCGAAATGTCAAATGTTAGCAGCGAACATCCTTAAGTTTTTTTGTTTTTGTATAAATATAAGCAGCAATATCTTATGAGCATATTTGAGGAATTTGTTTCAATTTGAAGTATCAACACGTTCAATATGACATATTTTCTACTTAATCGTACGTAGGGCCACACGGGACAGGTGCCAAAACGTCAACAAAATGTGACGATTTTCATATTGTGTTTTTTCCCTGTCAAACGGCACTTAAATATGTTATAACATTAAAACATTTCGTCCTAAAACCAAATAACACTGACTTCAGTTTCAGAAAGATTCCGACTTGGCGGCAGTGTTGTTTGATTTATGTGAAAAAAATCAGAAGCAGACCGAAAAATCTGTTTGAAATAATGGCGTAATTTGACGTCGGAGAACAGCCGACGCCGATTGTATGTTTCGTTAAGGAAATCACCCACAGACACGATGAAAATGTTACAAACAACAGAAACGTCATCGGTCTGTCAGTTACTATTTAGTTCTCAGTAGTTGTGGCACAGACGATTTTCAGCTGCTCAGAAGTCCACCTATGATGATAAACGGAAGATCACCTGTCTGGCATGCTCGCCGCAAGAAATTGTTACACATGTTCAACAGGTGGACGAACAATTTTGCGAGAATTGGTACGGCGTATCTGCATTTGACAGCTGGATACACAGACATAAAACATAAAAATGTTGATAGCCAAGGATCTTTTGTTAAAAAAAAAAAAAAAAAAAAAAAAAAAAAAAAAAAAAAAAAAAAAAAAACACCCTGAAACAAATTGTTACGACCTAGCGTAACTAGACAGGTACAGCGAAAAACAACCAAGTAATTTAAACTTAACAATATTTAATCAAACAAATAAATGCTGCAAATACATAAAAACAAACAAACAGATAAGTAAATAAATAAATAAATAACTTACAAAGTTAATATCAAATAAGTCCTTGTCCCTCAAATGTAAGTCCACAATCCAGTAACCAGAATATGAGCACATGTATATTTTAATCCACACAAAACACTAGTGAAACAACCAAAATTATATACTTTAAATCACTTCAAATTTCTGAATACCTACGACTGAATTGGGACCTATATTTATACATCTAAGGAAATTCTCCAAGCTTCTAGAGAATGATATAATAAACCCCTCTCTAGAAACGAAAAGAACTAAAAGAAAGTTCTTTTAAATTCTACAAAGAGAATTTAGAATTCTCCAGGGAGAACTCAAGGCCGCAACGACCATCAAGACTAAACGAAAGTCCACTAGACCCTTCTTGATCTCAGTAGTATACATAGTCCAAATATATTTTTAACATATGGTAAAAAAAAACACTCACTCCATTTTCATCTGGAATTATCCACAAAGTGCTCATAGAATTTTCTATACTTCTAAATTATATAACAGTGATAAAAATAATCAATGACATTCTTCTACAAAGTTCTAGATAATAAATTGTAGAAACATAAAAAGAAATATATATTAATTAATTGGGTTACTCCCCTTTGATTATATATATATAAATTATAAGTAATAGCTTTTAAAAGAATCAATATTATTGAATCAATTATATATAACACTTCCCCTCTTCAACGAAAAGAAAGTTTTGTGAAATAAAACTTTCTTTTGCAATACTCATATGCAAACATACAAGGCAAAACTGTCAAGCTCTTGAAAGGGTGTCTGGAATTATATTATCTCTACCTTTTATGTGTCTAATGTCAAGATTGTGCTCTTGCAACATGAGACTCCATCTGAGCAAACGCTGATTCTTGTTTTTCATTTTGTGTATGAAGGTCAGTGGATTGTGATCACTGAAGACGACAATTGGTGAATTTGCAGAAGACAGATACACTTGAAAGTGTTGAAGGGCAAGAATAAGAGATAAACATTCTTTCTCTATAGTAGAATAATTTCTTTGATGTTTGTCAAACTTCTTTGAAAAGTAACAAACAGGATGATCAACACCATTGTCATCTTCTTGTAACAATACACTGCCTGCACCAACATCACTTGCATCCACCGCCATTTTGAATTCTCTGTCAAAGCGTGGTGCTGATAGAACTGGAGCACTCTTAAGTATGGCCTTTAACTGATCAAAAGACTTCTGACAAGCCTCAGACCAAACATACCTGACCTTCTTACCAAGTAAATTTGTCAAAGGCTCAGCTATAACTGAAAAATTATTACAGAACTTTCTGTAATATCCAGCCATACCCAAAAAGCGCATCAGTTGCCGTTTTCCTGTAGGTACAGGAAAATCTGATATAGCCTCAACTTTGGCTTCTACAGGTCTGACCTGACCTTGTCCAACAATATGTCCTAGAAATGTCAAACTAGCATGGCAAAATTCACTTTTCGGTAAGTTTATTGTCAGTTTAGCATCACTGAGTCTTTTGAAGAATTCTCTGATGATCTCCAGGTGTTGTTTCCACTCTTCACTGTAGATGATGGCATCGTCGATGTAAGCTTTACACCCATCCAGACCGAAAATCAAACTATTAACCAAGCGAACCAAGCAACATTTCAGCGCTTTCAGTTTATTTCGAAATTGTCTTTCTGTAGTAACAAATTCTAAAATCTCCTTTGGACTGTCCATAAATGGAATCTGCCAAAACCTTTTCAATAGATCGAATTTCGTCACATATTTGGCGTGACCAATGTTGTCGATGCAGTCATCAATTCTTGGTATGGGAAATGTGTCAGTTTTTGTGACAGAATTTACTTTTCTATAGTCTGTGCACATTCGAAATGTCCCATCAGATTTTGGCACAAGTATACAAGGAGAACTCCATTCACTTTGACTAGGTTCTATAAAGTCATTGTCCAGCAAATACTTAACTTCTTTCCTGAGATATTGTTGTCTTTCAGGATGAAGTCTATACGGATGTTGTTTCACCGGTTTTGCTCCTTCAATAATGTCTACATCATGGTAGATTTTATCGGTTCTGGATGGAATGTCCGGAAATAAGTGCTCATATTCAAGAATTAATTGTTTTAGTTCATGTTTCTTGTCCGGATCTAGATGTGACAGTTTCTGATCGAGGTCATGCAGAATGTCAGAATTCTGGAGTTTTGAGGATAATGGTTCACAGTTCACAGAGTTCATTTCTTCAAAGTCTGTCTGATTTTGTTCATGAGGGACAGAATTAACTATGCTTACTGAGGAAATAACTGAACTATCATTATCACTATCCCTATCAATGTACTTTTTAAGCATGTTAATATGACATAATTGTTTTTGCTTGCGCCTCCCAGGAGTGTTAACAATGTAATTTACATCACTTAACCTTTTCTCAACAGTATATGGACCATAATATCTAGCTTGTAATGGCCTGCCAGGAATGGGCAAAAAAGCAATCACCTTGTCTCCAGGGTCAAAATTTCTGTTCTGAGCATTTTCATCAAAATGCAACTTCATTTTGCTCTGAGCTGACTTAAGATTGGACCGAGCAACTTCCCAAGCTTTTGTCAATCTAGTTTTGAAGTCAGACACATACTGAAGTAAGTTCAAAGGACTGTCATTACTTGAAAGAAACTTCTCTTTCATAAGTTTTAAAGGTCCACGAACAGTGTGTCCGAAAACAAGTTCAAACGGACTGAACCCAAGAGACTCTTGTACTGACTCTCTGACAGCAAATAATAGCAAATGTATGCCTTCATCCCAATCTTTTTCGGTGTCAAAACAGTAAGATCTGATCATGTTCTTCAAAGTTTGATGGAATCTTTCCAAAGCACCTTGACTTTCAGGATGATAAGCTGATGACTTGTATTGTTTAATGCCAAGTTCATGCATTACTTGCTGAAATGTTCCTGACATAAAATTGGAACCCTGATCTGATTGGACTGATTTTGGAAGACCTACAAGTGTGAAAAACTTTACAAGGGCCTTAACTATTGTTTTCGTCTTGATATTCCTGAGTGGAATTGCTTCAGGAAAACGTGTTGAAGCACACATTATAGTCAAGAGATATTGACAACCTGATTTAGTCTTGGGTAACGGACCTACACAGTCAATGATAATCCTACTAAATGGTTCATCAAATGCAGGAATAGGCTGTAAATTAGCTTTTGGAATAGTCTGATTAGGTTTTCCTACCATTTGACAAGTGTGACAGGATTTGCAATGTTGGGAAACATCAGATTTTAATCCTGGCCAGTAGAAATGCTTGAGAATTTTGTGGTAAGTCTTATTTATCCCTAAATGACCTGACATGGGAGTTTCATGGGCCAAGTTTAAGATTTCAGGACGATAAGCCTTAGGAACCACAATTTGGTGATTTATGGTCCATTCGTCTTCCGCTGAAACATCAGGAGGACGCCATTTTCTCATTAAGATGTCATTTTTGACATAAAAACAAACAGGAACCTGAGAAATTTCATTTTCATCTAAAGCCCTTTCAAATAAAGGCGAGATTTCAGGATCACTGTGCTGTTCTTGACAAAGTTGTGACCTTGACATTTGGTCGTGACCTTGGTCAAAAATTGAAGGTGAAAGGTCATTGTCTGACCTTTGATTGTTGAAGTCAGTTTGACTTGAAGAAAGAGATTTTGAAATCTCATCATGAAAAGACTGACCTATAAAAGTGTCAGTTAAGTCAATATCCTGTATCCCATCATTCAATTTGACTTTTTTTGCCATAGCCCTTGTAACGGCACATGAAGGGTAAAGATCAGGAATTTCCTGCTCAATGGGATCAGGCAATTGATCCTCACAAGGTGTATTGGTCAAAAGTGGGTTTACCACAACCTTATCTCCGGCTAAGTCATTGCCTAATAGCAAGTGAACACCTTTAAAAGGTAAAGAAGGCCTAATACCTACAGCCACAGGACCAGAAACTAAGTCTGAAGACAAATAAATGTTATGGAGCGGTACATTAACAAATCCACACTCTACTCCCTGAATAAGGACACTTGTCCCAGTTGAAGTCTTCTCGGAAAAAGGCAGGGTATCTGCTAAAATAAGAGACTGAGAAGCTCCGGTATCTCGTAAGATTTTAATAGGGGTAGACTGGGCAGAATCACTAGTAAGTGACACAAAACCTTCTGATAAGAATGGTTCATAAATCTCCATAATACAATCAGTCGCAGACGTTTTGGCCAAAATAGGATTTTCATCCTGAATAATCGACTGTGGTTTTGACCTTAAAGAAGTAAGACCTGTTGGTCTAGAATTATTTTGATTTTGTCTCTCTTTTCTTCTTTTCAAAGTTTCACGTTCAGAAATGACGTGACCGTCACCTTTACAATAATTGCAAAACAGCCGGGGTGAGTATGAGGATCTTTGACCTTTGTTTTCACTAGTATCTTTATTTTTAGGATTATGTGAAGGACTGGAACTATCAGCTGTTAGTCCAGCTTGTGGTTGTGGATTAGGTTGAGGAGAATTATTTCTCTGTTGAGGGTTAAATGGTTTTGACTGAGGTGTATTAGGTTTAAATTGAGGGTTAAAAGGTTTCTTGTAAGGCTTATTTACAAAAGACACCTTATGAGTCAAAGCATAATCATCAGCTAATCGTGCTGCTACATCTAAAGTTTCTACTTCCCTTTCGTCAATAAAAGATTTGACATCAGAGTGTATGCATCGTTTGAACTCTTCAACAAGCATGAGCTGTCTTAATTTTGCATGATCAGACTTTACATCCTTTGAAGAACACCACCTATCAAATAATTGCTCCTTAGTTCTAGCAAATTCTACATGGGTTTGGTCATGTTCTTTCCTACAATTTCTGAATTTCTGCCTATAAGCTTCAGGTACTAACTCATAAGCCTTAAGAATCAGATTTTTGACTGTGTCATAATCTGAACTTTGATCAAGTGGAAGCTGAGTGTAAATTTCTCGAGCTTTACCAATAACAACACTCTGTAGAAGCAGGGTCCAATGCTCTTTTGGCCATTTCAAATTTTCTGCTACCTTCTCAAAATGTAAAAAATACTTATCTACTTCTTTTTCTTGAAATGGAGGAACGAGCCTGATATGTTTTGTAACATCAAATACTTTACTAGGATCAAAAGACACAGGAGGCATTGATTTACTGCTTAATTCAAGCTCTTTCATTTTAATATCATAATGCATTCTTTCTTTTCAAGTTCTATTTCTTTTAACATTTCTCTGTGTTTTTCTTTCTCTCGTTCTTCCATTTCTCTTTGTTTTTCTTTCTCTCGTTCTTCCATTTCTCTTTGTTTTTCTTTCTGTCTTTCTTCCATTTCTCTTTGTTTTTCTCTTTCCCTTTCTTCAAATGCTAACTTTTGTTTTTCAAGCTCTAACTTTTCTTTTTGCATTCTTTCTTCCCTTTCTTCCTTATCTGCCCTTCTTTTTTCTTCAAATTCTAATCTTAATTTTTCCAGTTCAAGATGCCTTTTTAATTCTAACTCTTTCAACTGTATGTCGGTTTGTGAGACCATAATTAGAGATGTAGCTGAGGGTTCAAAAAATTCCTCATCAACAAGAAACTGAATGATAACATTCTTAATTTCACGTTTTAACATAGATGTTTTGACATCAGGTATGCTATAATGACTAGCAATGTCTAAAAGATCACTCTTTTTGGCCAAGTTTAACAGCTCTTGAGAAGGCGCAGCAATGAAATCTCCAAGTTTGAATGACATGGTTGCTTTTTGCTGGTATGACTAACAATAAATATCTTTTCAAATTCAGAATAAAATAGGTGCACAAAATGTTCAATCCCGGCTCAGAGCCCCCAAAATCTGTTACGACCTAGCGTAACTAGACAGGTACAGCGAAAAACAACCAAGTAATTTAAACTTAACAATATTTAATCAAACAAATAAATGCTGCAAATACATAAAAACAAACAAACAGATAAGTAAATAAATAAATAAATAACTTACAAAGTTAATATCAAATAAGTCCTTGTCCCTCAAATGTAAGTCCACAATCCAGTAACCAGAATATGAGCACATGTATATTTTAATCCACACAAAACACTAGTGAAACAACCAAAATTATATACTTTAAATCACTTCAAATTTCTGAATACCTACGACTGAATTGGGACCTATATTTATACAACCAAATGTAAGTCCACAATCCAGTAACCAGAATATGAGCACATGTATATTTTAATCCACACAAAACACTAGTGAAACAACCAAAATTATATACTTTAAATCACTTCAAATTTCTGAATACCTACGACTGAATTGGGACCTATATTTATACATCTATTATAAGGAAATTCTCCAAGCTTCTAGAGAATGATATAATAAACCCCTCTCTAGAAACGAAAAGAACTAAAAGAAAGTTCTTTTAAATTCTACAAAGAGAATTTAGAATTCTCCAGGGAGAACTCAAGGCCGCAACGACCATCAAGACTAAACGAAAGTCCACTAGACCCTTCTTGATCTCAGTAGTATACATAGTCCAAATATATTTTTAACATATGGTAAAAAAAAAACACTCACTCCATTTTCATCTGGAATTATCCACAAAGTGCTCATAGAATTTTCTATACTTCTAAATTATATAACAGTGATAAAAATAATCTATGACATTCTTCTACAAAGTTCTAGATAATAAATTGTAGAAACATAAAAAGAAATATATATTAATTAATTGGGTTACTCCCCTTTGATTATATATATATAAATTATAAGTAATAGCTTTTAAAAGAATCAATATTATTGAATCAATTATATATAACAAAATGTATAACGTGCTGGCGGCTTAAAATGTCAAGTAACGTCATATAGAGACGTTGACCTTTGCCCCGCACTCGGTTCGGAAGTGCAGGGAAAAGGCTGTAGATGACGTGTTTTTGTCAGATTTCAATAAAATTTCTTGTATATTTGCTTATAAAATACTTTTGCAAAAGCAGATATATTCATTTTTCTGTTGAAAATATAAATGGTGTACACGAACTTTTCTGACAAACCACGTATGTATGTCTATGGAAATACATTGGTTGAATTTGCGGCATATTTTTCCACACGCTCGGTGCGCGCTTTGTCTTATACGTTATTGACTGCGATAGAAAATTGAAGCTATTGATATGACACTTGTGTCATATCTTTTCTTGTTTCCATATCTATTTCTATTTTTCGGACTTTTCTGCTGTCATTTTCTGAACCAAAGCCAGTCAAAGGCCGGATCTGAAAGATGTCATCTGTTGAACATATCAAAAATAAATATTTGTGACTCTGGATGCTTGTAAAACATGAACATAGGGACTGAGAGAAAAAGTGGAATAACCAAAGTGAGCACACAGTTTATTGATAAGTACCAGTTATAACAACACATATGAACAAAAATATAGACAAGCCAACTCATGGGAAAACCAAAAATGTGGTTTCCGAACAGGTCTGACACAAACTGGACTGTACAAGCACAGAAGATGGCTAGAGACTGGAAATTTTGGATTTAGAAAGTAGAGGAATTGTGCTATCCGAGTAACGAAAACAAAGGCGCTGATCAGCTTCGCAGTTACTGCGAAGCTGATCGGTTACTGCGAAGCTGATCGGCGCCTTTGTTTTCGCCTAGGCAGATTGTTGGTTTTCCCATGCGGCGGCTCATACATCTGTACAAGATATTGCATGATGTGATAATGCCCATGAGACAAATAATGCCCTCATGTTTTATTAATACTCGAAATGTACACTGTACATCAGTGATACTAATGGAAAACGTAAAGCCGGAAATGCATGAAATTACAATCACAAATTGTGTGTTTAATGAGTGACTTTGTTAAGAAGTACATGTTTTTTTTTAGAAATATCTTTAATTTTTGACAAAGTCGGCATAGTCTACTGAAACAGTTTCAACAGCATAACATTCGAACACAATCCCAATAAATCTTTACGAGATCCCTTCGTATACTATTCTAGTGACATACATATACTAATACTATACTATATAATATAACGCAATATTCTCTTTTATTCTTGGTTTGTAAAAGAAACAAACCATGGGTATTCTGCACTCGATGGAGTCATATAAATGATAATGCCTTAAGGTAATAAAGAACATATTATCTCAAATATACTCATGCAGATGAAGAAACAGACTATTACCTACTTAACTGGAATGGATAGTGTTTTGACTTGGCTTCAGACTTTGTCACAATACATCCAAAGCACTAAGCTTTTAAACACCAAGTCTAAAACATGCACTTATCCATACAAAGAGCTGGAAGGTAAGTTGTTATGGAATCACGTACACCATCTACCTTATTTGGGGTAGACAACATCCTTTAATATTATTTGGCAGTCAACAACATAGATTCGTTATCACTTGTAGTTCAGTGTTTTGGTTTGATAATACCCTCCAGTGTAGAAATGTAGAACCATCTTCCGTTCCTTTTACTGGCTCCATGCCATTTCTTCAATCAAAATTTCCTTCTAACATTTTAAGGCGTTCTCCACAAATTAAACGCTTCATACCGATTATAACGCACAAAGTGTAACCCCGATTTAATCAGCAGACATTCATTCAGTTCCCTACAATTGATCAAAACCGTCAGTCTATTTGATGGTTACTCGGTAGTTACTTTCACTTTAGCAAAAGTCGTACATCTCCTTACTGAATCATATATGTAAGGCCAATTAAAGTTTTGTCCTTCCAATTGTATCAAACTCGTCTGGCCTATAATAAATACGATCGAGCTGAATCCTGGGCAGTTTAAAGGTGTTTCCATAGAGGGGATTCACATAGTCCTCAAGGTTTCTGCTATCGTTAAGTAGGGCTTTAGCTTTGTTAGTTCTGAAATCCAAAAAGAAAACAGAGATATATTAAACATGTGATTTGTAATTTGTGTTCTAATGAAAAGTTTTGGAAACAGGGTTCTAGTCATTGATAGAGAACTGTTCCTGAAATCTATTCTGGGATATTAGTTTTAGTTTTGCGCACGTAAACTTAATACTAAACCTTTAATAACCAAGACAAAAGGCTGAAATGATAAATTACACCAGACGTACTCATGTACCTAATGATGGTGTTGGACTGATATGGTTGTAAACCAATGTAGTTTATTTCACAATACGTTAGCTTATAAGTATGGATACTTTAGATTCTATGATGGCTCCGACTAAAATCTATTCATTTTAGTTGGTTGGGGCCGGAGCTTGGCCCACCGGGGTCCAACTGGTGTTTTTCTTTTGCTCCGGAGTTAGCAGGTTATTCGGCGCCAAGGAATCTCTATCGTCGGGCAGCTTACTCAATCTGTGAGTCCTGGTTTTTAATTCATCAGGATGTTTATCATGATTAATTTGTTTGTTCTTGATGATTCTTTGACTAGTAAGAGATTCACCACGAGGACCGAAGAACTAACTAAATGTTATGAACCACTGCAGAAGCTGAGGGTGAGGTTATGACCATGTAAAACCGGTTTAAGCCCACCAGTAACTTTGTGTTACTGATCGTTCCACGGCGATACTTCTGTGGTGGTTCTTTTTGTTTTATGTCTTGGTGTTAATTTTTTGTGCTGTTGGCGCCTTATGTATGTTTTCATATTTTTACTTAAGTTAAGGTAACTGAGTGGCCACCTATTGGGAAAATAGCTGCTCATTCGGCTTACGATATGTTTCATTGTATAACTACCTGATTGTTAGTTTGTTTTTTTCCCACCTCGGTTTTTGGAGTGGGAATCTTTTTCTGATTGCGCCTTTTCCTGATCTTTGCCTACTTATACCTTTTTAAAACAAATGGCAGCGTAAATACAAGTAAACTCCGACCGTAACTGATATACTCATTAGAAGAAAAGCATTGTGTAAAATATATAGAGGATATTTGCTTTTTTGAGGCGAATACCAAATATATTTCATCGAGTTGAAAATATCAGAATTTTCACGAGTGCGCAGCACGAGTGAAAATTTTGATGTTTTCAACTCACGAGATGAAATACATTTGGTATTCACTCAAAAAAAGGCAAATTTTCTTTTTATTTTATACAATACACGGGCATTTTCCTATTCACAAAGCAGGCGGTGAAAATGCGAAAACCAAATTTTTTTGAAAACACGAATAATTTTGGTACCACATTGTTCCTTACGTTCTAACTAAAAAAATGAATACCCACACTTAATGTTTTCGTTCATAAATAACGGAGTTATAGGCGTTTGAATTTGTGAAGTGAGACACATTTAATGACGTCAAGTAAATGGAAACGTCAGAAGTAATCCAAAAAAATCTGACGTCATTACAGTGAAGATATAGGCTGATATCAGTCACATGTGACTTGATATCAGTGAGATTTGATATCAGTGAAATTTCATATCAATGAAAATACCAACTTTATCAAGTTTTGATATACATTGGGTTTCACTGTAAAGTATAACATAAATGCGCTTACCTTTTCCTCATGATGCGAATAATCAACACTATAAAGATCAACACAATGATGGAGGCGACGGCAACTATTCCAATAAACAATGGCTTGTGGTTATCAACCCAATCCTGAAACAAACAATCGGCTCTATGAATACAAAGTCTTAGCCTTTAGGTAGAATGTCAACCCTGAGTGATGGTTCAAGGTCAAACTACCAAATTTTTATATTCAAACTGTCTATGAAAACATTCACTGTAATAACGTATAATAGAAAAATTTCCATATTCAGGAAATAAGCGTTCAAATATTTAAATATTCTCACTTACCTCTGATGTATTTTCGAGCGTTGCACCACCACTGCCATAGTTGGTAGTGCTAACTGGAACAGGCGTTGACGATGGATTTGCCGACGCAGTTGATGTTGTAGTAACTGTTGTTATAGTTGTTGGTGTACTTTTCGAGGCTTGTAATGATGTGTTCGTTGTCTGAGTTGTCGTATTAATTGTCGCTCGTGTTATCGTTGTATCTGTCGACGATGCTAATGTCGTATTTACAGTTGTCATAGATGATGGTATAATTGCCGACACTCTTGTTGCATTCACTAATGTCGGAGCTGTCGATGTATTTTTCGACGATGCTGACGTCGTGTTTAAAGTGGGAAGTGTCATCGGTGTATGTGTATGACTTGATCTTTTTAATGTTGTAGTTACTGTGGTCTGTGTGGTCTGTGTATCATTCGACCGTGTTGGTGTTATATTCACTGTTGTCCGTGTATTCGCCGACGATGCAGATGTAACTGACGTCGTCGATGTGAAAGTCGCCGTCGGTGTATTTGTCGATGATGCTGGTGTATCAACTGTCGTGGTACGTGCACTTGTCGACGGTGTTGGTGTATTTATTGTCGTCATCGTCGGTGTATTTGTCGACGCGGTTTGCGTATTAACTGTCGGCCTTGGTGTATCTGTCGATGCCTGTGGTGTTTTAACTGTCGTCAAACGTTTGTTTGTTGACGCTGATAAAATATTTCCTGTAGTCGTTCGTGTAAGTGGTGTTTTTACTGTCGTTGTGGATGTATCGGCCGATGCTATTGGTGGTGTACTAACTTTCGTCGTTGGTGTATTTGTATTTGTCATAGTTGGTGTATTTGTATTTACTGTCGTAGTGGGTGTATTTGTATTTACGGTCGTCGTTGGTGAATTTGAATTTACAGTTGTCAATGGTGTATTTGCATTTACTGTCATCGTTGGTGTATTTGTATTTATTATCGTAGTTGGTGTATTTGTATTTACTGTCGTCGTTGGTGAATTTGTTGCTGATGTTTTGTCTGATGTAGAAATATGCGTTGTTTTTGTTTGCATTGTATTGTCTGTTGTCGGTGTATTTGAAAACGCTGTTGGTGTTGTATTGTCTGTTGTGGATGTATTTGAAGACGCTGTTGCTTTTGTGTTGTCTCTGGTCGAGGTATTTGTCAACGTTGTCGGTTCTGTAATGTCTGTAGTCGGTGAATTTGAAGACGCTGCTGGTGATGTATTGTCTGTTGTTTGGGTATTGGTCGACGCTGTTGGTGTTGTATTGTCTGTTGTTGGTGTATTGGTCGACGATCTTCGTCTTGTATTGTCTGTTGTCGGTGTATTGGTCGACGCTGTTGGTGTTATATTGTCTGATGTCTGTGTATTGGTCGACACGGTTGGTGTTGTATTGTCTGTTGTCGGTGTATTGGTCGACGCTGTTGGTGTTATATTGTCTGTTGTCGGTGTATTGGTCGACGCTGTTGGTGTTGTATTGTCTGTTGTCGGTGTATTAGAAGAAGCTATTGGTGTTGTATTGTCTGTTGTCGGTGTACTGGTCGACGCTGTTGGTGTTGCATTGTCTGTTGTCGGTGTATTAGAAGACGCTGTTGGTGTTGTATTGTCTGTTGTCGGTGAATTTGGAAACGCCGTTATTTTTGTATTGTTTGTTGTCGAGGTATTTGTCGACGTTGTTGGTGCAGTTACGTATGTAGTCGGTGAATTTGAGGACACTGTTGGTGTTGTATTGCCTGTTGTTGGTGAATTTGTTGACGCTGTTGGTGTCATTTTGTCTGTTGTCGGTGTATTGGTCGACGCTGTTTGTGTTGTGTTGTCGGTTTTCGATGTATTTGTCGACGCTATTGGTGTTGTATTGTCTGTTGTCAGTATATTGGACGACACTGTTAGTGTTGTATTGTCTGATGTGAATGTATTGGTCGTCACTGTTGGTGTTGTATTGTGTGTTGTCGGTGTATTGGTCGACGCTGTTTGTGTTGTATTGTGTGTTGTCGGTGTATTGGGCATCACTGTTGGTGTAATATTGTCTGTGGTCGGTGTAATGGTTAACGCTGTTGGTGTTATATTGTCTGTTGTCGGTGTATTGGTCGACGCTGTTGGTGTTGTATTCTCTATTGATGGTGAATTTGTCGACGCTGTTGGTTTTGTGTTGGCAGTTGTCAGTGAATTTGTCGACGCTGTTGGTGTTGTATTGTCTGCTGTCGGTGTATAGGTTGACGCTGTTAGCGTTGTATTGTCTGCTGTCGGTAAATTGGTCGACGTCATTGGTGTTGTACTGCCTGTTGTCGGTATATTCGTCGACGCTATAGGGGTTGTATTGTCTGTTGTCAGTGTATTGGTCGACACTGTTGGTGTTGTACTGTTTGTTGTAGGTGAATTGGTTGATGCTATTGGTGTTGTATTGCCTGTTGTAGGTAAATTGGTCGACGACATTGGTGATGTATTGTCTGTTGTTGGTGTTGTACTGACTGTTGTAGGTGTATTGGTCGACGCTGTTGATGTCATATAGTCTATTTTTGGTGCATTTGAAGGCATTGTTTGTGTTGTATTGTCTGTTGTCGGTGTATCTGATGACGCTGTTGATGGTGAATTGACCACTGTCGTCGGTGGATTTGTTGGAACAGACGTTGTATTTACAGTCGTCGTCGGTGGATTCCTTGAGGCTGACGTTGTAACTACTGCCGTTGTCGGTGTTTTTATCGACGCTGCTAATGTATGAACTATTGTCGTCGGTGAATTTGATGTCGCTGTTGATGTTGTTTCATCTATCGACGTCGCTGCATTTGTCGAAGCTGTTGATATTGACTTGTCGGTTGTCGATGGCGGTGTACCCGACGTTGGCGTACTTTCTGTTTCAGCAGTCGCCTCATTTGTATTTTTTGACATACGAATAGTGTTAGAAGACGGTGTGCTTGTATTTGCTATACTTGATGTTGACAGCATGTCCGTTGAATGTAGAGATGGTGATGTTCCTAAAGACTCTGTGTGATCTGAAGATAATATGTTCGGAGTTCCCGCGCTTGTTGAAACTGAATTAGAAACAGACAATTGTGGTGTAGTCACAGTCATTTCTGTTGGTGTTTGATAAGTGGATGTCGAGGTATCCGTTGAAAGACTAAATGCAGTGGGTAATGCAGTAGTGTCGATGGACGACTGGCTGTTTACCGTTTCGGTTGTAACATTATCAGCGATAGAATTCGTATAACTGGCAGATGTCGGTACTGTAGTTGTCGGAAGTAGATTTTGTGATTGTTGACTGGATGTCCAGGAAATCGAATCAGTCGACAATGTAGTTGTTTGGTAAACTGCTAAATTAGATGAAAATGAGGATTCGGGTGTAGATTCGAGTAAACTACTGGTGCTTAAAGTGGTGCGTTCTGTTGTTGATGGTTGAGAATTTATATCACTCGTGATAACTGCAAATGATGAGGATGTCGAAGAATCTAATGACGATATCGAAGCAGATGTTGACGGTGGGTCAGTAGTTTTTTCTATGTCAGTAGTGTCTGTCCTAAGTGAGGTAGATTCTGTCTGAAGTGTTGTACTAGACTCGGGTTCCTGCGTTGATTTTACTGACGAAAGAGTTACGGGCGTTGTTGTCATTGTACAGTTTACTCCCGAGTATCCTAGGAGAAAAGAAAACAAACAAGAAAAAAAATAGATACGTTCAAAAGGTTTAGGTAAAACGGTTTAAGCCGCCCCCTCAGCAGTTTTGTATTACTGACCGTTCCACTGTGGTACTTCTGTTGGGCTTTGTTTGTTTATGTAGGTGCTTTACGTACATGCCTCCATGGGACTTCTTTACAACAGTAAGAGGCCATTACACCCGAAATGTGTTTTAATATATAACCACCCAAAGTAAAACAACTAAAGCTTATAAATTATATTTGGTTGGTTTGACCTGAAACACTTTCCATGGGAAGGCCAACAAAAGCAGCCCCTCTATGTTTTACGACCCCAATTGGGCAACAGCCAGCGACTCACTAGGCTAACGATATGTTCTCTTTGTGTTAGTCCCTGGTTATCAATTTAGTTTTTTTCCACATCAGTATCTGGAGTGGGACTTTCGTTCTGATTGCGCAATTTATTTTTTCTTCAGCACCCGTTTCTGTTACATTATACTGTTGTTATAGAAGATCGATCATATATTCATTAATTTAGTAATCAAAATTTATGTAAATGCTCCTTTGCTTGAAAAGATTTAATCGGTGAATGTTTTTATAGCGTATCAATTGTTTTTTATGAAATGGCAAACTTAACATAGGAGTGGAATTATTGTGTCAAAAACAATGTGCTGTAGATGAACTTAGCAGGAAAAAGCTCACAGATTTTTTAAAAACTTAACTACCATTTTGTACACATACCATCTAAACAAATCTTCTGTCCAGACTTGTTGCAATAGTAATTAGTCCCATTTTGGCAATCGCACTTTGGACCATAGAAACCAGTCTCACACGAAATTGTTATGCTAATATCCATCCTACGATAAACCAAAATAATATTATTAATATAGACGACAACAAACAAAGTAAAGTAAGAATAGAGGGACCAGGAATCGATTATTTCTATGTCTATTTCGATCCCCTGTCCAATCCGAAAGTTTTCCAAATCGTAAATATATAGGAATTAACAGAGTGGCCACCTTTAGGAAACAGCTGCTCACATGGATTGCGATATGTGCTCTTTGTATCAGCACCTAATTATTTCCTTTTCACACCTGGGATTTTAGGGTGGTTGGTTGGTTGGTTGGTTGGTTGGGGTTTCACGTCCCACCAACAGCTATGGTCATATGGAGACGGGTTTTAGTGTGGTGTTTTGGTTAATAATAATAATAATAATAATAATAATAATAATAATAATACGAGGATAATGCATTTAGCATAATTGTCAATCTTCCATACTGTCCTCCAGTAAACATTATCATCGCACAGTTTTGTGATTATTCAGAATCTTTCGTATTTTTCGTTACAATTACGATGTTAGTGATGCTATATTCTGGAAGAAGAGAAGCAAGTGCTCTCCATATAATGCTGAGCGCCAAGCAAGGCAGCCACTGGTACCATTTTCTACGTCTTTGGTATGACACGGCCCGGGATTGAACCCATGACCTCCCGCTCCCGAAGAGGACATTCTTACCATTACGCTACTGGGGTTAGTTCTGATTGTACTGCTTCCTAATCATTGCTTGCTTTTATCTTTTGGTATCACATACTCACTTTGTGTTGTATTTTTGATTTTTTCCCTTCAAGTGCACAGTAAGTGGTGACGGCTTGGCATTTCCGTAGAAAAGATACTCCAGTGTATCCATATCATCGTTGGAACTGATCGCATCATAATCATTTGACTGTATTGTTACTTTTAGTTGTTTCTGAATATGAAAATACAGCTTTTACAGGAGCTTTTTTTATTCAGATTAACGTCGCTTTCAAGATCATTTCAACTTATGTTAGACAGGCCAATCAGTTGGTGGGGCGAAAACGGGAGCACCCCAAAACACCTAGCACACCCGAAGTAGAACTTGGCGTGTCATATATGTGCCCCATGTAAGGCTAAAACCCACAAAAATAATTAAACACCAAGGCATAAGACATTGAGAATCACCACAGAAGTATCGCCTTGGAACGATCAGTGATGTTAGATTCATGGCGGGCTTAAACCGGTTTTACAGGTACCTAACCTAACCCTCAGCTTCTGCAGTGGTTCACAACATTTAGTCAGTTGTTCGGTCCTCGTGATGAATCTCTAACTAGTCAATGTATCATCATGGACAAACAAATAAATCATGATAAACTCCATGATGAACCAAAAAACGAGGACTCACATATTCAGTAAGCGATCCCTGGGCGTCCAATATCTTGCTAACTCCGGAGCAAAAGAAAAACACCAGTTGAACCCCGGTAGGCCAAGCAACAGACAAGAAGCTACGGCCCCAACCAACTAAAATGAATAGCTTTATGTCGGAGCCATCATAGAGTCTGACGCCCGACCCACCGGCGTGCAATTAAAGAAGGCAGCATAGTTATCAACCATGATTGGGTTAAAAACTAAGCATGCAGACTGTCGCATAACATTTAAGTTCATTCCTAAATCATTCCTTCCTGAAAAGGTACAAGTAGGCAACGATCAGGAAAAGGCGCAATCAGAAAAAGTTTCCCACTCCAAAAACCGATGCGGGAAAAAACCAAACTAACAATAAGGTACTTATACTATGAAAACATTTCGTAAGCCGAATGGGCAGCTATTTTCCCAATAGGTGGCCACTCAGTTACCTAAACTTAACTAAAATATGAAAACATACATAAGGCGCCAACAGCACAAAATGTTTTTTAAACACCAAGACATAAAACAAAAAGAACCACCACAGAAGTATCGCCTTGGAACGATCAGTAATATAAAATTATTGGCGGGCTTAAACCGGTTTTACAGGTACAGCTTCTGTAGTGGTTCACAACATTTAGTTAGTTGTTCGGTCCTCGTGGTGAATCTCTAACTAGTCAATGAATGAAGCAGCTTTAAGGCTGTAATTCTTTTTTTTTTTCCTGGGCGAGACCAGTACTATAGGAGGTTGTTTTTTTTTGTGGGTTTGTTGTTCCGGGAGCACCCGAAGGCTCAACCGGAAGGAGGTTTTAGGAGAAACCCGGGATCGAACCTGCGACCCCTGGTTTACAAGGCGAGTGACTTAACCACTGCACCACGGAGGCTTCTGTAATTCTGTTGTGATTCAATATTATTATATATTATATATAATATGGTATTCTTTTATATTTCAAAAAATTTAAAAAGTGCCGATGTTTTGAAATCTGGTTCACTGATGATAATTTTGTGCCAAATATTATACAGAATAGGCGTTTTGCATGTAAAAAGGAAGCAATCCAAACAACAATTTAAATTAAAAGTCTGGCAAATCTGTGGAAGAATTTTAAAAGTTTGGACCACAGTACTGTATATAAACTATACAATTTTGGTCTGGTTTTGGTGCATTTGATTATTTTCGAGAAAATAGTGATTTCCCTTGCTTAAATTTTCATAATGCAAAACCCTATTCAAAATTATCTTTAGGCGCAAAATTAATATTTGGGAAGCGATTAACAAAATATCGCGGTCACATTTTACCACTTTTGGAACAGAAAGGGTGGCGCAATCATAGTTTTCCACGAGGCATTTTAGAGGTAGTATACATGTACATGTATCAAACATAAAAATGAACCAGTGAGAAGGGTAATTGCAAACTTTGTCGATAAAAAAGTGTTACCGCTTTAGTTTTTAGAGGTTCGGGGTTCATGTTAGTCTGCGAAAACTGAATGCAGACAGCACCAACAAAATATAAAGAAGTATTATTCAACGCCTTTTTTGATTAAAACAATGATAAGGTAATGGTATTACATACTAGGAGGGTGTCCACTCGAAGCTGAAACTCTCTCGGTGCTATTTTACTGGCAGAAATGTCTTTAATTATGTGTCTGTCATTCTCTCTTTCCGTGTCTTTGCAGTATTCTTTGTTTCTGAATTAATAAAATGAAGTGAAGTGAAAGTGAAGTGAAGTGAAATGAAATAATTGGAATGTTCATTTTTTCAAATGTACAATAATAGCTAACAGGGATGTTTTGGGTTTATAGCTTCATGGTTTTTATATTAAGTTAATATACTCGACCAGAAACAAGAGTTACGCGTCAATGACAAAATCACAGATTCTGTGACAATTCCTCTACGCATCTTTATTTCCTGATTATTTCCTGGTTTTACTTTTCTCAATTTTGAAGCGCTAAAACATTGTTTCTGCAATATGATAATGAAATAGATAGCAGCCGATTTTATCCTTATACAAAAAAGAAAACCTATTATGCAAATACTAATAAGATTATTTATTTTAGCCCCGCCCACAAAAATAGACAAAATCATCCAAAAATAATCCAATAAGTGTATTGTGATCTAGCACTAAAATGATCGACCCGACATAGGAAAGCCTCAATCAATTAGGTCACGTCCAGCATCTTGAAGAAAAAAAAAAAAAAAAGAAAATAACACCATTCATTCATTGCTAATTATACATACAAAAGCTCAAATTATTCTTAACCACCAGAAAATATAGTTGCACTGGAGACGCCTAAGTTAACAGCCACCATATGAATGATGCTTTTAGTCCGTGAGCCAGACAATTTTTTGTTACCAGTCAAGGGGACTAAATCTAACACTAATTTTCTATTAGTCTAGCATGTGTAGATAAAATTTCATTATGGTAGCAATCACAGATCGGTAGCTTATGGCCCCAAAAACTCAATTTTCGTTAGGTACCTAATTTCGGAAAAAATGTATTATTTTTACTTTTTACATGGAAATGTTATTATTTTCATGCAAAATCCAAAGCTAGCAGATCTTTTTACATAAACTTAGTCAACACTGAATCTCTTAGCACTTTAGAGCGCAATTATTCCCACCCTGGAGGTCACTGTGAGGTCAAAGGTCAAGTAAGTGCAAATGTGCAGTAAAATAATACATTTAAGTATAATGTATTTTTTCTTTGTCACATTGTACTTAAATATGAATGGAAATAAATACAAATGGATAATAAATGATATCAAGCCTTACTACAAGTTCTAACTGGATAGTATGTCTGAGAAACATGAGGTCAAAGGTCAAGTTATTGCAATTATGCATTCTGGAATTCATAAAATTGGTCATACATGTACCCACAAAGTTGGTTACCAGTATATCTTGGCTGCCAGTGGATCGGATTTGATCTCAAACTAGAGTTAAAACAAATATTCATTTATATAATTTGCAAATCATCTTATTTGCATATTCATGAACATTCATAAAACACACCCCCTTAGTTTAACTGATTTTTCTCCAATATATCCTACATAATTTTTTTTAAATAATATTCTAGGCTACAGATAATATATCAGTTTTACCTGACAATATGCATTAGAACATTGCCTTAGCAATCACTTGACACTATTATCATTTCTGCAGGGTTAATAGCAACTGAGATACAAGAGATTTTGTAGGTTTACCTCATTACTTATTTTCGAGATTTTTCTCCAATTTATAAGGTTTTGATTCATATACTAGGCAGAAGAAGTCAAGTTTGTCAAGTGAAGTCAGAAGCTAATACATCTGTACATTTCTTTATCAATCATCTTATACTTACCTTAACTCCTTAGGACAAAACGTAGTTGAGTAATAAACTGTTTTAGAAGTACATGTATAACTCTGATTTGTTTCATGATTTTTCTCCAATTTATAAGGTTTGTATTTATATTCTTGGCAGTAGACATCAGTTAACTTTAAACAAGCCCAAATCATTAGTCCACTGTCTTAGCAATAATTTGACACTATTTTCAGCTCTCTATGTTCATTAGCAGTTGAATTACGAGCGATTTGGTATGTATACCCCCTTTGTTTGTTCACGATTTACCCCCCATTTTTTAGGTTTCGATTCACATGTTAGGTAGCAGGGATTCAGATATGTTTATATCAGCTAATAAATCCTTAGAACATTGCAGAAGCAAACATTTGATACTATTCATAACTCTCTAGGACCATTTACACACAAGCTACAGGATATTTAGTAATACTACCCCCTTAGGTTTTTCGTGATTTCTGCTCCCATTTTTAAAGTTTTTACTCATATACTAGGTATTAGATGTCAGATATGTTTATTTATGTCAACATATGGTTAGTAAATTGCATTAGCATTCATTTGCTACTATTCTTAGCTCTCTAGGGCCATAAGCCGTTGAGTTATAAGCGATTTTGTAAGTATACCTCCTTAGTTTTTTGCCAGTTTTCTCTTATTAATAAGGTTTTAATTAACATTATATGTAGTAGATGTCAGATAATTTTACACTAGCCCATATATCATAAGCCCTTTGGCTGCACAAAAATTTGACACTATCGTCGGCTTTTTATGGTTAGAAGCAGTTGAGTTACAAGCGATTTGGAAAGTACGCCCCCTTAGTTTGTTCGCGATTTTTCCCCATTTCATTAGGTTTTGGTCAATATGCTAGGTAGCAGGATTCAGATATGTTAATGCTAACTCATACATCATTAGAACATTGCAAACGCAATCATTTGATTATATTCGTATTATTCTAGGACTATTAACACACGAGTTACAGGAGATTTGGTAAGACTACCACCATTACTTTATTTGTGATTTCTTTTCCAATTTCATAGTTGTTATGCATATACTAGGTATTAGAAGTCAGATATGTTTATTTATGCCTATATGTCATAAGTACATTGCATTTGCAATCATTTGCTACTAGTTTTAGCTCTCCATGACCATTAGCATTTGATTTAGAAGCAATTTTGTAAGTATACCTCCTTATTTTGTTCAAGATTTTTTCTCCAATTAAGAGGTTTTCATTAATATTCTAGGTCGTAGATGTCAGATAAGTTATCACTAGCCCATTTATCAGTAGTACACTGTCTTAGCAATCTTTTGACGCTATTTTCAACTCTCTATGTTCATCAGATATTGAGTTAAAAGCGGTTCTATAAGTATACCCCCTTTGTTTGGTCGCTTTTTCTCCAATCTATAAGATTTTGATTTATATGCTAGGTAGCAGATGTCAGATATGTCTATACTAGCCAATTCATCATTAGTACAGTATATTAGCAATAATATAATTCTATTCTTAGTAGTCTATGCCCATCAAAAGTTGAGTTATGAGAGATTAAGTATACACCTTAGTGTTTTCGTTATTTTTGTCCAATGTTTAAGGTTTTTACTCATGTACTAGATATTAGAAGTCATTAATCTTTATGCAAGCCAATAGGTCATTAGAACATTGTATTAGTAATCATTGCATACCACTTTTATCTCTCTAGATTCAAACGCAATCGAGTTACATGAAATGTTGCAAGTATACCTCCAAATTTTAAATTTTCTCCAATTTAGATACCATCACGTAATTTTCCCGCAAAACTCCTCAGTGGTCCTAAGTTTTTTTGTTCTCTTCAATTTACAACGCCGCTAATGATATTTATATTAAACCGCTTGACAACTAAGGCTTATGTGTATGGATGGTTTGACTATAACCACTTTTCCTAGCAGGCTCAGACCTTTTAAGCGGTAATCCAGTAATTGGATGGTCAGTCAGTAGTTTATAAGCATTGCATGGAGGCAGACGCAGCCCATTAATTTCTTGGGGCCCCAATGGGCAGGGCACAAATGAGATTTATGTCATTAAAAGCTCTGGTGAAATTTTTCAAATTGTATCACTCGTATGAAAAATGCTGCAATGATGGTTTGGACCTCAGTAGTTGTGTCGTCTTTATAAATATTTACGAATATGCAAATTAGATTATTTGAATATGCAAATTAGATTATTTGAATATCTTACCATTTGAAAATAAGGCTACATGTACATGTATACAAGCTCTTGATTCAGTGTGGTGGTCTACGATAAGTATCAACAGGGATATGGTCTGTTTGTAGACCTGTGCATCCCAATGCACATTAATGGTTGCCATGGAAACCATATATGCTACATAGTGCAAATAAGTTTATTATTATGTAACCATTTTAGGTATTTCGGGGGATCAAATTAACTGCTTGAAACCTAAAAAATATGCTGGTAAGACTGCATCATAGCTCAAGGACTCATGACTTATTCTCCAATATTTCTATTGTTTTTTTAACAATACTCATGAAAATTCAAATTTAATCATATACTGTTTTTATTTTTGACAATAATGTAAGAAATGCTAAATGGTATCCAAATATTTAGGATATTAGAGAAAAATGTTTATTTTAATGTCTAAACATGAAAGTTTTACACACATATGAAGTTGGTATAATAATGGGTGTGGGTGGGGTAATCCTACATGTACCCTTGAGCATGGTTTTAATGATAGATTTTCACGAATTATCATGTTCTAAATGCATGCCAATCATTTTTAGATATACATTGACCTCTTATAAATGCTTGGGAGCGTCGTGCTGCTCAAAACACAAATATATTTTTACTTAGGGCATGTTTATAATATCCAGCCCAAAAACTTCTTGATTGCAAGGTACCGATAAGACTGATCTTTTTCACGTCTTAAGCTACCGATCTGAGATTGCTATCATGCTGAAATATTATCTATAGATATTGAACTTATTAAAAAGTGCCAAGAGATTTAGTCCCCTCGACTGGTAACAAATGGCAAAAAATCAGGGCCTAGCTCACGAACTATTTCCAACGCCATGTGGCTTTTGTTGTACTCCAGTCGTTTCAAAAACATCTTTGAATTTGTTCAATGTATGAATGGCGGTATGCTAATCTATCAAGCCTTGGGTCCAGGTAGACTATCAATGTTTGATCAATATAGCATGTAACGTTACTTACGTATTTCGCTGTCGGAGACAAACATTTAGATATGGATCACAATCACTACTGCATGATCGAAAGATGTTTAGATCACAACATTTGTCTTCGTTTGCTTCATAGCTTAGGAGTTGAACCTTGAATATAGCACTGCTCGACACCAAACTTACAACCTGCAAAATAGCGTAGTCACACAGTTAGCATAACCAAAGGAAAGCCATTTTTAATTCAGTTTTACGTCCCTTTCAAGATTATTTCAGCTCATATGAGACGGACCAATCAGGAGGTGGACGAAAAGGGGAGAACCCCGAGAAAAAACACCTGGCACACTCGCAAGTAGAACTTGGCTTGTCTAACATATAGCCAGAGCGGGGCTCGAACCGACACCAGACACAGCGACGAGATGATCGAGTGATTAAGAAACAGCGCTCTTAACCGCTCGGCCACGGTTTGAAACGGGCGAAATTCGGAGGGCGAGATACATCTTCAGGCAATGCCTTCCAGCCATTTAATGAAATGAAGGATGGTCGGGTGGGAATAAGAGCCCCGCCCGTTGGGACATAAAAAATAGATGGGCTGCTTGTGCATCCAGGCAAAGCTTACAAGCTACTGACTGACCATCTGATTACTGGATAACCGCTCAGGTCTGAGCCTGCCCAGGAAAAATGGTTTCAGGTCAAACAAAGCCTTATCGGCTTAGTTGGGTGGTTATATTTGAAGCACGTTTTAGATGTCATGATAATCAAACCACCCGAGGCAAAAACGTTTTTATAATTTGCCTGCAATTGCAGCTTTGTTACATATGTCCCAATTTCTTTGTTTGTTTGTTTGAGTCCCAGTCAATAGCTATGGTCATGTCGGGACGTTGCCTCCACTCTACCCAGCATTAGGAAGTCATGACACCCAAAATATATTTGACCAAAATAGCCACCCAAGTAAAACCTTAGACTTGTTTGTATGAACGGGTTGACCTGAACCACTTTTCCTGGGCAACCTAAGATCTTCTAAAGCTGTTATTCAGTAATCAGATGTTCAGTCAGTAGTTTCTATTGCGTTCCCTGCAGGCACATGCCACCCATCTATTTCTCAGGGTCCAAATGGGCAGGATGCTTATGGACGTTGTGTTTCAACTTATTTGTAACCAGATTTAATGCAAAAGCGATGTGGTTTGATTTTACATTTTAAATTGGCTGAAGTTTAAAAATAGGGATATGACGTTGTAGGACAAGTCCGTCATAACGGTATATCATTTGTATTAGCGATTTCTAATGGACAAACATTTCTCTATGTAGCTTATCAGTTCGATTTAAAGCTCACGTGAGTGACTCTAAATATTAGAATTTGTTCATGTAGGATATGTAATTTTGAAATGACTTGTTTGATATGTTTCTTTTTTCGACGAATCATTTAGCATATAGATACCCTATTTCTAAAGACACGATGCGCATCCATTTATCCACTAACTTTGTATTAATAGTTCTTTCATACCGTCTGTTTGTAGGTCAAGCCAATCCGGTTGATATTTACTTTTAATACGATGTGATTTAAGAGGGGCATGTTTATTTACAATTTCTAAAAACATAGCATTCCAAACCTCAACTATTTCAATAATGTTATTTAAGAAATGAATTTCATTTTTCTGGTGTTCATGGAGCTATGAACCGCAGTGGGTCGCGTGCAAAGTGAATGAACCCCGAAGGGGTTCATGTAAGCTTTGCTAGCGACCCACTGCGGTTCACAGCTCCATGAACAACAGAAAAATTAAACTCATTGCATATATGTACATTCATTTCTCTCTTTCGCTTGTTGAAAAATCACCAAGGCAGTCATATTTACCAGCAAACAGAGAATCTACGCACAGTGTGTGTTCAAACAGCGGAACGGCGTCGACGTTTACAACGTCCAATCAGATTGGCGAGATTCATGTTTTTTGACGTCAAGTTTGGATTACGTCACGTCGCGTGACACAATGTTGTTCATGGAAGTATGAACACAGATGAAAATCTAATGGTTCATCTAAGGAGGTTTTAGAAAAATGTAAATATTTAGTGTTCAATAATTTCCCATGATACTTCGCACAGTGTTTAAACGGCCGGTACGTTATGGTCTTACGTGTATTCAGTTTACCACAATTGTTCACTTGCTATTTAAACCACGATTTGCTTTATACGCATCGAGCTGACCATTTGCTGAAAGGTTTTTTGACCCGACCTAGGACGTTTTTAATATAATCTGTATGATTACCTGAAGGATCAGTATTCCAAAATATTTCATTATTGTTAAGATTGCACCAGTTTTTCTATTTTATCTTCTGGTAAAACATAATATTGTTTTAGTCCGTCATATTCAAAGCGAAAAATAATCTCGAAAAGTGCAAAAACTAAACATGACTTTATACATTAAAATATTTAGGCGGGGTCCAGTTTGTCTTGGTAGCCTCTTGAAATTGGTTCGTTATCAAAGTATTGAACAAAAGATTGGCATTTATCGCATAGCTGGTCACTAACGTCGTTATCAATATAAATATTGACTAATGATTTTAGGCTTCAAATGCCCAACCTTTAGTGACGAAATATGGGTGGAAATAAGGCGTCACTTTTGTTATCGTGTTTTTTTTCGTGACTGTTGGCAAAGTAGTACTTTACATCAAGCTGTACATACATGGCATAGGCGGCTTCTTGAACTCTCTTTTTCTCGATTTTTATTTAAACCGTTCTTTTTGTTTTCTTTTACTTGCACACTTTTCTATATTTGATTAAATTCCATTTTTCCCACCCTTCTTTCGCTTTCTCATTATTGCTTAAATACCCGTGTCACACGATATTAACGGGCGCATATAATGAAGACAGGGAAAAAAAACCGTGTCATGAGATAATTCGCGTGCGCGCGTGCTGTTAACACGCCACATTTATTAATGCTCGCTACTTGTTCTCATAATACAAAGTTTGTGGCCAAGTCTTTAAACTCAGAATTATGTGTAACATCGTCATCTTTATTCTCTACGGCCACTTGTCTACGGCCGTAGTCAATCTAATGTTTAGTTAAGCCACCATTTAGAACATCGGAATGACTTAGGGCAGAGGCCTCTAATTGTTACGTTGCTAGCGATTGGCCAAAAGTGTGGGCAGCAAATTTAAGATGTAAGACTACACCTACGATTGGTCATAAATGCGCATATATCAACCGTCTTTGTCATATGATAGTGTAAACATTCTTGAACATTTTGCTTTATTGTGTGATTTATTTAGCTTCTGTTTTGTCATACAATGACCAAATTGCGGATTATGAGTAATCATTTTTCATTTGAGCGATTTTGGGGTGTGCCTAAACAGCGAAAAAAACCGTCCTTGGACGCTAGCTAACATATTTTATCGCTGCACTTGCATACGGTCTTCGGCGTTCTTTCGTCTGCTGAATGAGTTGGGGTCCACTATGGGTTGTGAAACGTATGAATGATCATGAATGACCTTGTTTTGGGGCAAATTACAATGGGGGCTTATAAGAACGATAGTTATAGGTTTCTGCCCCTCACGGCACATGCTAGTCGTTTAACTATTGTGTTTTTGAACTCGTCATCAACACGTGACGATTCGTCTAAATGTTTTTCAATCCTACATGCTGTTACAATACTTTATAATACACACTTGAATCACACAGACCTAGATTGTCATATGGTAAGATCGATTTCCCTGCATAACCCATATGTTATGTTGGTTAATAATTTATTTACATTGAGTTATTCTATACTTTTTAGACCAATCAATGAGCATCTCATTTAAATATATCTGTTTTCTTGTCTTCAGTACACATGTACTATTCATAAGGGTCATGGCACAACAAAGTCTAATTTGGTGTGCAGTTGATCAGTGTCTTTGTCTTATTGTGACTGTATAAATTGTACTGTCCTTTAAGAAAAATTTTGATGTGACACAACTGTTTCCAAAATTTTCGTGGACACTTTATAAGCCACATCATGAAAAAGCTTCTGTAAAATCTATTATGTGATTCCACAATGTGATCAGCACTCAGCAGTGCAAATAAACTAGCAGCAACATGCCGTTTTAATACAAAATAAAGATTGAGATCAGCTTTGTGACAACAGTGCAGCTTATCTTTGTCTTTGTTTTCATTGTATGGAAAGTGCAGCCACTAAAGATAGACATTGTTGTGCCATGGCCCTTATGAATAGTACAGTGATGGCATCATTTCCGCTCTGTACTCAGATCCGCACACCCCCATTTTCAATCGCAAATCAACATGCCTTACCTTCCAGAAAGAAAATACGTTTATGTTATTTTATAATCCATTTTTATTCCTCTTTCGATTAGCGAAATCGAATTTCAAAAATATTACGCCATCTAATCGTTATCTTCAACACAATAGCGTGATGTCAAATTCGTAAATCTATTTTTAGTCGCTTTTCACGTTTCGATTTTTTGACATCCAATTAATGGCGTAATTGCTGCTACACGTTGGGATTGTACAACACATTTGTATTCTAGAAAGGAAGACAAATTTGTCAGGTATGTATTCATGAAAATTAATTGACAATTTATAAATGCTGTAAAACTTTATTCCATATCAAAGAAGGGCATGGTGCGTCCTCAGTTTCGCAAACTTGATTTTCATGATGCTAGGATGGCAATTTGAATTACCTTTAAGCGAATATCCATAGATTATGCTATTCCAGTATCCACATTATAATTGTTGCGTCAGAAAGAGAAGATAAATAATGTAGATCTTATACTCTCGACTCTTCTTTCATTTTTCACCAATAGTTATATACATGGGAGGAGCGCAGTGGCTCGGTGGTAGAGCGTCGTATCAAAGGCTCGAGCAAGACGCATTATAAACTTCCCACAGCTTTTGGGTTATGCACTAGTCATTTGTAATCACGGTAAAAATATACCAGGCTGCGGGGGAAAACAGCAGTGGTTTTACCAACAAACAGTCCCCACAGGGTCACCCGGGGGCTTTAGCGGGGATTGTCCCCGCTATTCCCCGAAGGTGGGGCCGTGGTTACAAATGTCTAGTGCATTAGGCTGGTAGCTCCGGCTGAAACTGACTGTAAAAATGTTGACTGTGGCACACCTTATTACCAACAATTCATGTAAACATGGTAATATGTAACCCCGGCAGTTCGTGTCCAGAATGACCAGGAAAGTCATGTTAATAAAAGAGGAATTCTGTACAAATGATTGGGCCGACCTATGAATTATGTTGCTCGATAATAATTCACAGATTACTCGGTCTTAATACAATTGAAAATGCATGGATCAACATGGTTTTGTTACTACAGACAATAGGTGCATGTACAGCAGTGCATATCCTTACCCCAGGCTTTGTGGGGGCCTCTCAGGGCTTTTGGGATCTGGGGGGAATGGTAATTTATTTTCAGGGATCTATGGAGAACTAGATTCTGGGGGGGGGGTTGTTAGGGAGCAGGGATTTGACGAACACATTCTTAGGAGCTGGGGAGAAAGGCAATTTTCTTTCAGAGAGCAGGGAACTAAGCCCCCATCCCCAAACCCGGTAGGGTCTTCGTAGGGTATTTGTTTTCGAAGAGTCGTATTTACAAATAAGAACCATTCATAACAAGAGCGCTCGTCCGTCCACAATTCGTTCTATATTTCTCTGTAGCAATGAAAGCGGTACGCATGAAACCGTGCTTAGATGTTGTCCTTGACATACTCTACAACCTTGACGTGATGTCCTTGGCCTATGTGTCATGGTTTATCGACTTTGTGAAAATTTACGTCAAGTTGCGGCGAACATTCTATGTTGACGAAAACCATTACTGCATACTTTCAAGATAAATACAGAAATTACATTTTGATCATTGTTACTAATGATTTGGTTGAACCATCTATTTCTGGTGGCCATTTTGGATACCATCATGAAAAGTTTGATGTTCACAGTCTTCTCAAAACGAGTGAAGTTTCACCTTTAATCATCCTCCATGATTTGATGACAAAATAAGCACAAACATATTTAAAATCATTATAACTAATAATAATTATAGTTGAAAATCCTGTATTGGAAGACATATTGGACGCCATCTTCAATTTCTCAAAACCCTCAATGTCGGTCAGATTCTTTAAGACAATGCCTATAGAACAGGAATCTATCAAGAAAAAAAATTTACCTGGTTATCAGGTCCAGTGAAAATCTGGAATATACGTTGTAATAACGTTGTTCGTCGAACATGATCCATTGATTTGGTTAGGTCTTAGGCAGAGCGGAAGTGTATTATACTACGATGCGCCTTGTCATAGTTCTCTACAACCATTTTATACACAAAGAAGAGTTTCCTTCACTTCTTTGTATGTGAATTTTACTGATCTGATTGCGTTTGTGGAATTGGGGACAGGTGTGCGGAAATGGGGACGCATGGGACCCTTATATTTGGGCTTCCAGGGTGCAGACGGAAAGTGTGAGTATAAAAATCTTACTTGCATATGAAAGAATAATAAATTGTTGACAAGTGCATGCCAAGCCCTTTTTGATATATGAAATAGTATTGCGAGGAACAGCCTTTGACGAGAACCGTTTGCGGAAATGATGCCATCACTGTACATGTCTACTGAAGACAAGAAAACAGATATAAGCCTGTGCGTGAGAAAACCAACAATTTGAGTTCCGATCTGGTCTGACATAAACCGGCCTGTACAGTCACAGAAGCAGGCTAGAAGCTTGAAATTTCGGATTTAAAAAGAAGAGGAAGTGTACTATCCGTGAAGCGAAAACAAAGGCGCTGATCAGCTTCGCGGTTACCGCGAAGCTGATCTGCGGCTTTGTTTTCGCCGATGCAAATTGTTGGTTTTCTCATGCAGTGGCTCATATTTAAATGAGATGCTCATTGATTGGTCTAAAAAAAGTGTATGTTAACTCAATGTAAACAATTAATAACCAATATTGTATAATTTTTGTTAAATGTATTAATTATAGTTTTGTTTCCAAAGGCTCTGTACTATGCCTATAGGATAAGTAATGTAGAAAGTACATAAAATAATTTTAGGATTCGATGGGAGTTCTATTTATTATTTTGTTTTTAATTTGGATTGTCTACTGTCCTTGTTGTTGTAAGCACTGAAACTTTAAGTCTCTATGCTCAGTTTTTAAGTAGAAGTTTCAAATCTTACAGTTCAATAAATACATGTTTATTGAGTTTGGATCTGACAAAAGGGGTCTTGGACATTCAAGTACATTTTATACAATGAAAATTTAAAAACCATATATAAACTTGAAATATTTGACATGCTCTGATATTTATGTCAAACTGCTTTAATATTGTTACACAATCCATGACATATGTATTTCTTATGAAACAAAGTTATTTGTATCATGTATGTTGCCATGTCAACCGTTGCGCCTTAAGGACTACCTTCAGTTTAAAAGCTAGGCACGCCCTTTTTATAGATGCTGAACCTCAAGTAACACACAGAATTTCAAGAAAATTAGTCCTAGCTAGTATTCTACTAATATTCAACACAAGTTGATGTGAAGACGTTAACGCCATCACCGTCGAAGCGTCATCAACTATTTTCATGATGAAAATTTAAGATAGCATCAGCTGTCATATATTTGCTATTTGTAAAGATAATCTCTTCAAATTTTCAGGGATTACTCAGAGAAACTTGGTCTTTCATACGGTATTAGTATCTTAATTTTGCATTTTCGGCAATAAGGCCCCTTTTATCATAATATCTTGGCCCATATAAAAGTGGAGTAAAGAAAATGCATCACTTAAATACTTGGGTATTCTGTGGACCATACTGTACCGGTATAACAGAAATTGTGCCCAGTACGGAGGAATGGTACGTTGCGTTTCTTATTTGGTCGGGTATATTATAATAAATATTTATTATTTGTTTGTTTGTTTGAATTGAAGCTTAACGTCACAGTCAACAGCTAAGGTCATGTCGGGACGTTGCTGCACTTTATAGGACTTAAGCCCAAAATGAGGATTCATTATTGCTCCATCTGTACAGTTGGAAAAGTAGAAATACCTGAAAATTTAATTCTTAATTTACATTTGTTTACGTTTTGCACTATTTGAACCAACCGAAAAGGGCATTTACCGAAGACCTTTCCTAATGAGAACTACAGCATGTCATGAAAAGAAAAATATTATTGGCTATAAAAGTATTTCTAATGCTTATATTCACAGAACAAGACCCACATGATAACAAGCAAAAGCGAATGTAAAAGATAACAAACATTGCTTCCTGTCGCAAATTGCTCATAAGGAAATACAACCTGATAATATTTTGTTACCTACGTTCCGTCTATTTTGAATATGCTTTGTCAATACATCGGGACCAGCTGCATAGCTACCAATTATAAACTGAGATAAACATGTAAAACGGATGCCGCAATGATAATTATTCTACGAGTATATGGTGTGAAAACCTGGCTCTTATATGTTTTTCCCCACTACACTCGTTTTAGGTTGTTCTACTTGAACCATATGCTTTTTGAATGACGACAAGGTGGCGATGTAAGATTCATGGCTTCTAAGATACCAATACTTTCGTTAACTGTGTTTCCATTAACAAAGCCACGCTATTTTTGGTACGTGTGCAGATGGCGTTTTTATGATTAATTGTTTTGTGACTTTAGTAACAATACGTATGTACCGGTGACCACAATATTTTTAGAAATTGACGCTATATTCCTGAAAAATATGTGTTAGTCTTAGGAATGGAAAAGGGGAGGGGAACAGTAATTTAATAGCTAGAAGGCATTTTGATAAGGTATAAGGTGTAAGGCATAGTTCGATTCCATTAACAATATTCATATACATAAAATGCATACGATCAAGCAGAAAAACGTCATTTATTAATAATCCAAAATAATAATTTTAATATGCAAATGTTACCAATGTAAACCCTATTACTGTTCATTAAAATGGACACGAATTAACGTCAAACCGTAGACTATAAATACCTAACCAAACACACGGTAATGTTGTATTTAAATTCAGGTCACAAGAAGTCTTTCTGCAAAACAAGGCTTTGACTGATTTCAACCGGGTGTCGTGTCATCTTGGCTCACAAGACAAACCCGGCCTCACAGTCAACTTACTCGGTCCCCTAGTTATACCGTCACTGTATATTATTCTTGGCATTTTTTGTTGATAGGAAATAATGGCATTGCAGACTCGCAGTTCTCCCAGAGCATTTTGTGCTTGTATTGTTTTAAATCATATCAATATCATGACAACATATCTGGTATATTTCTGATCTTGCCAAAACAAGGAGGTTTGTGCGTTGTCAGTTAACTATTTATCCTTAATAACCACTAATGTATTTCGTAGGGCCGCGCAAAGGACGTGTTGAGTGTAGATGACATTTCTGGATGAACATAAAGAATTTCTCAGGGCAGTTGTCAATATAGTTAAGCATATTTCCTTTTTCATGTTAGCACCATTGTTATCTTGAGCAGTAGCTAATTGGATTCATCATATGAAACCTCCCTTCCTCTCCATTGGTTTGGTTAACAAAGCTGTTGGATTAGTAGCCAATTAAAATGTACATGAAACATTGTTGATTGTAAATATAACACATTCAGTTAACGGTTTTATGATTCTAATGCATTTGTATGACTGCAAAAATTACCATTTTAGGGACAAAATGTGATCATTTCCTCAACTATTTTTGTTACAGATATGAATTGATGTTATGTTTTAATCCATCCAAGAGTAACAACACCTGTTTTGAACTAAAATAAAGAATTCTAATGCACCCCATTTTCTTCTATTAAGACGGGGTTTGAGGGGTTTTAATACCATGGGCAAAACACGGAATAAATGAGCCGCCTCATGGGAAAACCAACAATCTGCATAGGCGAAAACAAAGACGCAGATCAGCTTCTCGGTAGCCGCGAAACTGATCAGCGCCTTTATTTTCGCAACTCGGATAGTACAATTCTTCTTCTACTTAAATCCGAAATTTCAAGCTTCTAGCTCTTTTCTGTGCTTGTACAGGCCGGTTTGTGTCGTACCTGTTCGGAAACCACATTGTTGGTTTTCCCACGAGACGGCTCAAATATAGACCGTAACAACAAGAACATACCAACAACCTTAACATTTCTTTTACGTCTTCGGCATGAACGCAACTGCATCAGAATTTGTAACAGACAATGTTACGAAATCGTCTTTTGATACAAATAATTTTGAAGGCTTCGAGCCATACGAATTTTTAAAAGTCAATCCATGGATAGCGATTCCATGCCTTATCATTCTGACTGTAGCGTCACTTGGAGGAACCTTTGGTAACGTGCTAACGTTACTAGCGGTGGCATTTAGTAGGGAGATTCAAAACGTTGAGAAGACGTTTATCGTGAACTTGGCGTTATCTGATCTATATGTCACAGCTATTGCGGATCCAATGAGCATTCTGGGTAAGTCCTATATTTTTCTTAATAGTTTTCAAATTAATACTAGCCTAGCTCTTCAGTGCGTTTTGTAATCATGACTTGTGGTGTTGTGTGTTGTACCTTATTTCTCGCCTTATGTCTGTCTTGGGACTTAAAATTTAAATGTACACTCTTTGTGCCTTCTATTCTTATCCCGGGTGGGGGGGGGGGGGTTTGAGCTCCCAGGTCAGCGGTTTACCTATACGTGAACAAAAAACTATGAAAAAGGGTACTTTTTTCAAGCAGGACAGTGTGCAGCGCTGTCATCATTTAGGGTAGTAAATGCTGTTTTGTGGGAAATAGTATTATTTTTATAGCCTCAACCCTTCAATGTACTATCCTATATTCTATAGCTATAATGTATTGGAAAAGGCCCATATAGATATCCATCCGAGAAAAAAAAGAAGTCCGGTTTTAAATGATTGTTTATTCGTCAGTATGATTATTGCTGTAGACATACAAAAAGTAAATCGATTGTTTTGTCAACTTGGACACTTAAAAGTTTGAAAGTTACTAACGTTTCAAATTAAAAAGGATGCTTAGAGGCCATGGGTAGTGATTCGGTCGGCGGTCATCAGTCTGCGGTCTTTGCAAGCCTTAGGCATATTCGTCCCCAATTATTTCGATACAAATTGTTATTTCGGTTTCTAATCTATAACCGACATGCTTAATAAACCCACCATCGTATAGTGGAAATCGGGGTCAGGTGTACCAGTGATTTCTCTCATAAACAGTGGACCACCTGGAATATATGTATATTTTTAAAATAATAATTATTGTTGATCATTTTCCATGAAATACAATTTGGAAATTAACCGAGAATTTAAAGAAATAAAGCATACAACAGACCCTGCCTGGTGAAATGCATATAATTACGTAAAAATAACAAGAAACTGTTGAAAATATTGCACTAAAAGCACGAAAATTGTCCGGCATAACTCGCAGCATTATCAAATAAAATTTGGAGTGTGCTCAGTATTTGTTTAGTAATCAGTGATAATAAGTTTTTAACAAGTCTGGACAAATTCAAATCTTTTCATCTCGTAGAATTTATTGAACATTCAGAGCATTCCAGAGGTCCTTCTAAGATCCCCTCTGCCTAGAAATTGCAAGATAGAAACGCTACTGAAATTTTAAATTCAAGTTTGTAGGGAATGTAATGTAGTTTCGGAGGGTGAGGTGACCTGTAAAATCGATTTAAGCCCGCCAGTAATTTTATATACTTCTGTGGTGCTTCTTATTGTTTTTTGTCTTGGTGTTAAATTTTTTGTGCTGTTTGCACCTTATGTATGTTTTCATATTTTAGTTAAGTTTAGGTAACTGAGTGGCCACCTATAGCTACTCTTTCCGATTGCACCTTTTCCTGATCGTTGCCTACGTGCACCTTTTTGTTTAGATAAACATAACGCCTGTTTCAATTTTCGTTTGGTAATATATAGCCGATTACCACATGTTACACTGGTCTCCTTACGCTTTGTGTAGGAAATTTATCAATGTAAATGACTAAATGGCTGTATGACTGAATTCTCTTTCTATTTTTTTCAACACATCGATCCGAACACATGCTCCCTTAACATTTGCCAACTTGGCACACAAAACTAAGTGTGTACACATTTTCAGTTACACTGGATTCAAGAAACATTTCTTCAAGTAAACGTTTCTTTGCGTCTTAAAGTTGAAATCCAAGAGATAAAATAAAGATTTGTAAAAAAAAAAAAAAAAAAAAATGTGATTATTTATTTTGTCAAAAAGCGAGGTTTCTCTACCCCAAAATTCGAAGAAAATGTTTTTGACTGAAATTGATAAGGGCTTTCAAAATGTTCCTGTTTGGGATTTAAATGGGAGCATTTTAGCATTATACATCACCGCAACTCAATTCAGAATGCGTCTCGCCTGGTTTAAGTGTGTAGTCATTATCAAAGCTATATTCTTGTCAACTATTAACATTAAAAAATGATCATCTCCATCAGGAAAACATATCCATGAAAGATATACCTCCTCAAAACCCACTTTTGTTTAGCAAAACTGGGGTATCATGCAGGGGTATACCTATTTTTCTTATTTTTGCTCCAAAACATAGATTGTTGGTACTCGTTAGCGAAGCGGTTCTAACGTATACCCACAGTCTATGTTTTGAGCAAAAATAAGAAACATATCATTATTTTTTATAAGAAATGTTTCAACTTTAACGACTTGAAAAATCTCTGTATATTACATGGGCGAGTTTTGGAAATGCTCCAATCGAAAATCACATGAAACTGTTGTGTGTAACTGAAAGACGTATCCTTACGGCCCATCTCCTATCTCATTAATGTGTTTACTACTCTTAAAGGGTCTTATTTTCATCCCTTATAATTTGTTCAAGTACTTTAACTCATTATGTTTTATCTTTCAGCAAAACTGGAGGGGGAGCATTTCTTTGACCGCACTCCGAAGTTGTGCCAGATCATCGCTAGCATTTGTACCATTTCCTGTGTGACGTCACTGATGACCATCGCCATGATGAGCCTCTACCGTTACATCTTCGTCTGTCACAACAGGCACTACAGCAAAATCTTTTCCACGAAGAAATGCGTTGGATTATGCTGCGCGATATATTGCATCGGCATTACTCTAGTAGTGCTTAACCAGGCTGGAATCGGCGACCACAGTTTTGATAGAAAGAGTCTGGAATGTATCTGGGATCGCATGGCCACCTACCCGTACACGGTTGTTTTCTCCGTCACACTAGTTTGGATTCCCTGTCTCGTGATTGGGTTCTGCTACCTTAGAATCTTTCTCTTCGTCAGAAGACAAAGTCAGATAATGGCGAGCTACCGAGCGAAGACCCCAGGGACTGGTGCCAACGAGCCACCCTCTGCACACGGCAACATGCAGCTTGACGTCGCCAAGACGCTGTTCCTGGTCTACGCCGTCTTTGTAACGTGCTGGACACCATATGCCTTAATCATGGTCATCGACGCCAACGACACGTTCCCGCACGAGGCTCACGTTATTATAACGGCGTTCGCTCACCTACACCCCTCGTTCAACTGGTTGATCTACCTCGGCACCCAGAAAAGGTTCGCCAAAGCTTATCGATCGATACTGATGAGATGCTTGCGAGACGCGTGTTTGAAAGAGTCTGAATCAACGGCTAGCCAGTCGCAGAAAATGTCTTTTCGTGAGATTAAAGGTTCGCCTCGCGTTGTTAAGAAGATATTTGGTGAAATACCTTCAACTAGCAATGGTTCGAATGCAGGATCTCAGGATTAATGTGAACAAAACTGACTAAAGCAAATAATGCTATGCTTGTTGTCACCGTGACTTTTAATAAATAAGGATATTAAGAATAGGAATTGATTCAGTTGAACTAGACACAAACTGGCAAAGAAACGGCAACCCAAGACATCACCTTAGTTTTCTTTTTTCATATCTAAATCATAAATAAAGTCAGAATATTTGAAATTATGAGAATCTTATACAATATGCTTACGTTAATTTGAAAGCATGCGATTTGAAATTTCGTTCAGTGTCTCGTGACTATCTTTGCCATGACAGTTTTTGTTTGTTCGTTTATACAAAGTTATTAACTTACCTTTTTTCTTGTACTGAAGTGCGTTTTGTATATATCACTGCGTTCTTGTATTTGGAATAAGAAGTCTGTCTTGTGTTTGGATTAAGAAGTCTGATCAATTATTATCTTTTGAATAAAAATAAGAACTTCATGTAAGAACAGTGAACATATAAATGAGAATAAGGATGGACCATACCGCGGTTTCGGCTATGAAGGCCTCATCAGTGACCCTTTAGATTTGGCAACATGGAGCCGAAGTGAATTAACTATGATAGTGCAACTTTCAGCAGGATAGTCCATACAAAGACTTGTATTATTTAAAACGAAACCAATACATTAAACGAATCTAGGCCGATAAACATATAACATATCATTTACGTTTTCTCAGAATATCCTCGCTTGTCTTAAATGACTAACACGAAAACAAATCTGCTCTATGGATGACAAAAGACACAATACCAGCTGGAGTAAAAGCAAGTAATTCTTAAGCAGTGAGCATGCGGATGGGCCAGTTGCGTGTGAGAGCTATAGTTTTTTTAAAGTAAATAATGAACTTGAAAACAAAGTGAATGAAAAAGTACAAGTAGGCAAAGATCAGGAAAAGGCGCAATCAGAAAAAGACTCCCACTCCAAAAACCAAGGTGGGGAAAACCAAACTAACAATCAGGTACTTATACCATGAAAACATTTCGTAAGCCGAATGAGCAGCTATTTTCCCAGTAGGTGGCCACTCAGTTACCTTAACTTAACTAAAAACTTCTAACAGTAAAATGCGTGAAAATAAAATGTAATCATATTAGTAATTGACTGATGAAAAGTAATTACAATTATATCAAGCTAAATAGAATTTCGAATGGGCCTTTCTTAATGAAAATATTGTCTATTTTAACGCCTGAAACGTCATTGTTGTCGTATGTGTATATATTTGTAGGAAATACTATTGATGCACTGTCTGAAGCTGTCTGATCCTCGATCATAATAAAACCTGCAAAATAGTTTTATTGTACAGCTATGGTCATGTCGGAATGTTGCCTCACCAAACACTTTGATGTCATGACATGCGAAATATGCTTTAAATACATGTATAACCACCCAGGTAAACAATAAAATTATTTGTATGGATGGTTTGACTAGACCACTTTTCCTGATTGCACGGGCAGGCAGACAGAGGATTTCCTATGGTATGCTGAGCATCTCCAGATTGGTTCTCATTTGATAATTCCATCTATTCCCATGGCTACAATTTTCAGCACTCTCCAAACTTTCCTTCAATCAAAGACAAGAGTATTTACTGTAAGTTCTTCAACGGCTTTACACGCATTCTTCAGCCTAAAGAAGCTACAAATCAATCAAATTGCATGATAAAACACTGATTTAGGCTAAACCACAACCCCAAAGGTTAAAAAGAAATTGGTCACCTTAGTTCAAAATTACAATCTGATAATTCCTTCTAATGTATGTGAAAGTTACAACTATATTTATCAAACTAAATTGACTTTATCTCACCTCAACCGAACTTATTAATGCGTATAATAGCAAGGCTCCGGCGTCCGTAGTCGTCGTTCACATTATTCAATGCAATAAAAAGGTAATTTTATCTCATCTGAGCCAAAGGCTCACAGGTGAGCTTAAACGATAAGCAAACACCCGGCGTTCGTCTTCCACCATTTTCAAAGATATTTTTCTCTAAAATCCCTTGGCCAATCAAGCCAAATTTGACATGAAACATCTATAGGAAGGTGGAACCAATGTTTTGAATAATTCATGTAACATGACCAAGATGGTCGCCCTGCTCAAATATGGTAAAAGCATCTTTGGATAGGGACCACTAGACCAGTTTCAACGACCCTTGACATATAACAACAGGAACTGGAGTACGACAATGTGTCTATAAATCCTGACCATGTGATTTACGGCAATGTCAACATAGGTCGCCCATGCATGTGAATGGAAGGGGGATTGTTTAAATGCCGTTCGAAGGGAATATCTTGCAGGAAATTGGCAAACAGACTAATATAAAGATTTATGAATCTTGAAAAACTGGACCCATGGGATGGTCTGCCCCTACCCCGGGGCAAAATACATGTGTATTACCATAATCATTCAAAGATCTTCTCTGAAACCGCTTGGCCAATCAAAGCCGATTTTTAGAAAGCATCTACATGTATATGGGGGAGGGGGGCAATGTGTTTATAAATAATCCAGGTCACATGACCAAGGTGGCTGCCATGCCCATATATGGTAAAATCCCTTCAAAAATCTAATCTCCGGAATCGCTAGACCGATTTCAACGACACTTGGTATGTAGCATCGGGGACAAGAGTACTACAATGTGTTTATAAAGAATGGTCCTTTGATGACCTTTACAATTTTAACGGTAATGTCAAAATATGTCGCCCATGCATTCGAATGTGGAAAATGTGCGTGTATACAGCTGCGTTATAATAATAAGAACAAATTTCGTGGGGATTTTTTTTTTATTAAGCTTAAACAACTAATATTACATACAGGGTGATCCAGAATATCGGATACCATTTCAACCTTTAATAATTGTGTTTCAGTAGCACATACATTATTAAAAATTATGTCACAATAATCTACAATAATTAAAGTTTTGTTTGGTATACAATAATATAGCAACATGAAATATTACGATTTTAACCACTAACATGTTAGACAGAGTTGGTCAAATAATTTCACAACATTTACATATAAGCTGTTTATGACGTCCATATTGGATTACAGCCGTGTCAATCTAGTTTTTGATACTTTGCTTTTTCTTGTGAGTTTTTTTTTTTTTTTTTTTTTTTTTTTTTTTTCAAAATATTTACACATAATTATCATAATGGACACAAAAAGATTTAAGATAGTCTCTTGTACTGGTTGTCATCTGAAAAAAAGCAGAAATAGATATCAATATACATGTCTTAATTTAGTGGGGGAAAATTATACCGGAAAAACACTCCCAAGAGCTGGCAAAAACGAGGAGAATGACGAGTGTCTATGCACTGGTTTGTCTACCCGCTTTGCCAGTCTCCAGGGAGGGTCTTATTCGGTGTATTTTTTGCGTGGTGTTCTGCTTACACCGGCGGAATTTAGAATATTTAGTGATTCAACGGTACCGGTTAATATAACAATTTCGCATTTTAGTGTAAAAAATAACTTGAAAGGAGCCGACTAAGCTGTCATGACGTCATTCTCATTCACGTGTTGTTTTTCGTGCAAATCATGGAATTTAAAAAAAAACATTTGTGTGTTGTATTTCGGTTCGATTCAGTGGCATAATATTGAGCTTATGGAATATATTGATATTAGCTGCGTATGTTTATATAATGTGTAGCTTCTGGAGTAATCTATTTTCTGTGCATTCAAAATGTGTTTACGAAAATGTTGTCTGGCTGGCCAGCCGGCAAAACGAATTAATCATCTTATTCATTATATCTAACACAGATACTTGGGGTTACTGTTTAGATTTTTCAAAAAGCTAATACTTGTACTTTTTTTTAAAAAACTTAAACTTATATTTTTTTTTCTTCATTTAGCTTTTCTGCATTAGTCCTGACCTTATACAATCAGAAAAACATGTCTAGAATACATAAAAAGCATTAGAAATACTGATAAGCAATCACTAATGTAAAGAAAAAACACAAGATAAACAACTTTCGTTTTCCAAATTTTCACCCGTCACTTTGAAATGACAAACTGATTCACTAATCCGTAACTTACAAGGATCTTACATATATCAGCATGTCCGGGAATCATTACGCTTCAAACGGATACAGAAAGCATTTAAATAATCCCTTGCATACCCACAAAAACGGCTATTAAACAACGATTCTCATCGCTACCGCGTTGAGATGGCCGGAAGTAAATAATGGATGTGACTGGATTCTGGGCGTACGTTTTAAAACGGCGAAAACGGGTAACCAGCGATCAAACCGAAAGTAACCTCTGATTGCGTCAGACTTGATTGACCAATGAAAACAAGCGATCCAGTCACATGGCAATTTGAATTTCGTTGCGTCATACCTGATTGACCAATGAAAACAAGCGGTCCAGTCACATGGCAAACGGGATTTCCTTTACTGTAAACAACTGTGGCCACCTCAGTGCGGTAGCGATAAGAACTGCTGTTTAACAGACGATTTTGTGGGTATGCAAGGGAATAATTAAATACTTTCTGTGTCCGTTTGAAGCGTAATGATTCCCGGACATGCTGATATATATAAGAGTCTTGAAAGTTACGGATTAGTGAATCAGTTTGTCTTTTCAAAGTGACGGTCGAAAATTTGGAAAAGCGAAGTTGGTTATCTTGTGTTTTTTCTCTACATTCAGGATGGCATATCAGTATTTCGATTGCTTTCTATAGATTCTAGACATTTTTTTCTAATTTTGCTAGGTCACGACTATTGCAGAAAAGCTCAAAAAGATAATAAAAAATATAATTGTAATTTTTGAAAAAAAAAAAGTTCAAGTATGAGCTTTTGAAAAAGTCTAAACAGTAACCCCAAGTATCTGTGATATCTAATGGATCGTTTTGCCGTCTGGCTCCAGCACATTGAAGAAATGCCAAGCAATCGGCCAGTTTTGGGTGACGACGATAATTTTTACATTTCATCTTATTTGACCATATTAACTTACACAATAAATGAGGAAACTCTTACCTAAGTTGTTTGCTAAAAAAATCCACTTTTTCCCCGTAATTTTTTGATTTAGCAAAGGAAAATCCTTTCATGACTTTGCTATCGATCGACAACAAGTTTATTTTAGCGTGTATGAAAAGGCGATCTCTGATTGGTCTAGAATTTGGTACAGCGAGGTCGTACGGTATAGTCTTTATCCGTTAGTACAATGGAGGATGCTGATGTTAGGCAAATGTACCAGCAGCTGAAAACTAATTATCCCAGTTTTCAGTTTGATTCTTAAGAGATTCCCACTCCAGTTGTTCAAGAATGCCTGTCATACTTCCTCGAAAGTATAATTTCTTGTTAAAATGTAGCGGAGTCAGTCAAGCTTTACGGCGTGGTACGAAGACATGTACATACGACACCCGCCGACAAAGGGTAATTTGGGGAAATGTGGCCCTCGCCATGTGCGTATTTCCTTGAAAAATGTCAATCATTGTTATTTACCTTGAAATGTGAAACGTGTCAATTATAAACGTTTTTTGAAAAGAACTAAAATATTAATCGTAGCCTATTTAACATTCTGATGGATGTCATCGGTTTGCCTGCCCTAAAAGTCTGAAAAAAGGCACAATCTTTTCAAACATTGAATAGGTCCACATTCCTCCAAATTACCCTGTTATATTATGGGCCTGTCACACACTCACGAGTTGAAGCTATGACACGCTACGACTTGGCACAAGGGATATGTCGCCCGAGATGCCACGAGTTAAGTTAGAAAAAAAAATGAAGCTGTCACACACTCACGAGTTGAAGCTACGACATGCTCAGAGTTAGCGCAAATCATAACTCGCCGCTTTTCGCACGAATTGCCACGAGTTATAATGTCCTACGAGTTCTACACGACATCACTACGATATAAGTCATGGAAACTCGCGGATACTTGTAGGCATGTCATAGTAAACTCGCGAGAGGTCGCCTTGAATATCGCAGCAACTCATGGGTATCGCCATATTTGACACGACGCCGTGAACGCACGTGGCATCCCACTACATTACTACGAGTTTTGTACCAGCTACGAGATCAGTACGAGTTATGCTCCGCATATTTTAAGATGGCGAGTTGTTCCGAGTCGGTACGATAATTTTAAACCACGTAAAAAGTGGGAGGAGCTTAACTCGTAGGCCCAACTCGTGAGTGTGTGACAGGGGCTGTACTCCCCAACTTGTGAGTGCGTATTTTGATGTAGATTGGGAGTATACCTTAATTACTATGCTTGTCTCGTAATTAGCATACCCCTACCCCAACAAAAAAATTTAAATAAATAAATAAATAAATAAATAAATTGTAACGGGGGCGGTCCTTTTCCTGTGCCACCCAGGGGCAAGTTGGGACCGATATAAAAGTTCGACACTAGGACAGGTGGCCTACCGTCACCGGTCACAGTCCTGAACTTTCACAAAGCAACCCCAGGTTCTTTTTTCCAGGATTTTGGCGTCGGGAAGAAGGCAATGAAAACAAGAATGCTAGTTTGGAATGTTTTTCCAAGTACATGATCAAACAGTGCAACTGCGAGGCCTAGAGAGACGCCCTCCCCCCCCCACTCTGGCAGAGACCTTACGCAAAGAACCACCCCCTAATATTATTTTACCTGGGCAGAGAAAACTACAGAAGTACAATGTAACAATGCTATCCACCCACCCGTTTTAGAATTTAGACCTAAACTAAAGACAAGCTCGACATTGCTTCCAAGAGAGAGCTTGAGAGAAAAGTGGCAGTGAACTTATCGAGCAGCTCGAGTTTAGTATATACAATGCGACAACACAGTAGTAGTAGTAGTAGTAGTAGTAAATTGCAGGCTTTTAACGTCATTCTGGGCCGAGCGAACTTAATCCATGGCTCCACCTCAAGGACGTATGCGACAACACAGTGAAGACGGCGGCTTTTATACGGCCAGGCTAACTTGCACGTGCTACCGGACCAATGAAAAAGTGGTTTACAATCAAAGCCAATCGAACAAGTTCGTCAAAGTTCGTCATTTCAAACTGAAATGGTGGATGGAAAGCACGGAAGTGAGAGATAAAATAGTGAGAAAACAAGAATAAACGCCATAATTTAGAAGACTGCAGGAGAAACAAAGCATGGATAGCGAGACATGAGACTGCTAAGTAAAATAACACAAAATGCAAGTAGGGGCTACGACATTAGTCTGACTGGCGGCAGCCGTCAAAATGAAGTATATCATACCCAGTGGTCAAAATGATAAATCAGTTATCAAAAATTCATTTTGACGGCTGACCCGCCAGACTACTGCGACATAAAATGTTCTTAAAATGTGAAAATTAAAAATGCAAAGGAGGCGTCCCCGTTGCAAAGTAAATAAAAAATAAAGACAATAACCTGCTTGAAAGACATTTTTTTTCACAGGAGTTGACACCATTCTGCGTTTGCTTGTCCGTGCTGTTGGCGTCGGTGGATTGTGGAGCAGAAGCTTCCCTCCTATGTAGGTTTCTGTCTTTGCTGTTTTTTTTTTATTTCTGAGACAGACTCGTTGCATTTCGTTCTGCTGGTTTGAATCCTTCCGATTTTAACTCTACATGTTGAGCATATGGATGGATTAGTTTCTGGCGTGAAACATAGACCTAGATCAGTAAGAACATCTCTCGCCGTTGATCCTGATCTTTTGAGCTTGGCCGAAATACTGAACTTATCATACCTTTTTCGGCCAAGCTCGCTGGCACACAAACTGCACTGTTCCGCCATTAGTTGTAGTAGTAGCAGCTAGTGTTCCGCCGTTGACTTATCGGCGAACCTCGTTTTCAAGGGTATAACCATCACTAGACCCCAATGATAGATCTACAATGCTGGCCACCTATCACCTTAACATATTTACTGTATTTCTATCATTGAGGTTATCATATTTACAGCCCCTTTTTGGAGAAGAGAAGCCAGTACTTACCATATAATGCTGAGCGCCAAGCAAGGTAGCCACGGCCAGGGATCGAACCCTCGACCTCCCGCTTCCGAAGCGGACGCTATCGGTTACGTTATTCAGTTTCCAGCTTCCCGTTTTCAGAAAACAGACTATAGTTTGAACTGTCCTAGCCGTGAACTCTCGGCGACCAATCAGATAAAACTTCCGATGGGAAATTCCATTTAATCTGTGTCATCTCCATTTTTTGATCAATAAATGATACATACTGTTGGATTTCCCTTCAATTTTCAAACAATTCTTTACTTTTTGGAAAAATTTATGACTGTGACTTGAGGTAAGCATTATTTGTGACATTAAGAAAGGTTTGTTACAGAGCAGTGGGCGTTGAGTACGTAATAAAATCGATTTAAAATACACATTCAGCAACTTGGCATATGGTCGATGTACGGAAGTCAGACGTCAAAATGATAACCATCAAAAAAAATATCAGTTATCAAAAATTCATTTTGACGGCTGACCCGTCAGACTAACGAAAATGTTGGTTGTGTCATGGAGTCTTGATGTCATTTGGTGGAGTTTCGAAATTGCGCGTGTAGTTTGAAATGTGAAAAGATTAAAGAGTTGATACTACAAACGATGGTTCTCTGCTGCTTTTGATCTGCTGGTGGTAGGCTGGTAGCTTTATTGACTTTGGATGGCCAGGAATCCTATAACAGAAAAGAAGGGTTGGTAAGAAAAAAAAAAAAAAAAAAAAAAAAAAAAAAAAAAAAAAAAAAAACACAACAAAAAACAAATCCATTTTTTTTTTAAACAACATTATAATAATTTTCAATGATATGATTGCTTTGACTTTGAGATCCGATTGTGTTGTGCTTTTTATTTAGATTATGGCATTAGTTACATAGATTTATTTATAGATTTATTTTTGTTTGTGTGTGTGTGTGTGTGTGTGTGTGTGTGTGTGTGAGTGTGTATTTTATCATTAATTTTTAAGGAATTTGTGTAGATTTAGAAGAAATATTTTTCTTATCCATTTTCTTGTGAGTTATCTTGAATGAAAATGCATATTTTTGAAAGCTGAAACACTCTATTTATGGAAGGGTTTAAAAATAAACGCCAGCCATGCATAAGTGGTACCAAACATTCACACGAGGATTTAACTAGACTTCTTAATAACACAAATGTGACGTAAAATAACGTATCACGCAAAAACTGTCGAAATATAAGCCTATAAGTCTATTGACAGTGAAGATAGGTCAAGACGGCGTAACTTGATTTTTCATGGGCTAGCGGAAATGAAAAATGAAGACTGTTCATATAAACTGAGTGAATTCTTGTGGTATGAAATGGGCCTAGAAATGGATGACCTATATATTGTAGGGGTAGCACCTATATTTCGTATAAATCTGAAGCCCGAACAATATCCGTTATGTACCCACACAGCCGTAGCCTCTGGTACAGTTGCCTGATTATTCCGATATGAAGATATGGTCATGATTTATGCTTATATGGTTAGGTCAATGAGATATACAATACCATTTATTCCCCACCCACCCACTTGTGCCAGGAGCCCCAAATATAAATGATGATGATGATTGATGTGGATGATGGTGAGTGGTCAAGATGATGATGATTGATTGGTAGCAACAATGGTGATTGATGCGTATGATGGTAATCCTTACAGAGACGGTAAGATTGCTCAAGGACGATAAAAACTTACAGTTTATTGACAGTTCACATGTGGGCCCACGAAAACTCAAGACGTCTGACAGACGAGTTGTATAACTAGACATAGCGACAAGTTAATGTGGAATTACCTCTAGCGAAAGTTGAAAAGCATCCTTTCTTGCTAAATTGTATCCAATTTGTATGCTAACTATGCTTGCAGGCTGTAGAAAGATGACAAACTTTTGACACAACGCGGGAGTTTCTGCCATTTCCTTGTTTAGAACGACTGCGATGGCCAGGACCGAGGTTATCCGAAATTTGACTGTTCCACTAAGGCGGCGAAGTTGCCGATAAGACGAAACGGAAGATAAATTCATGTCTCTAAGCGGACATATAAATTCTAAAAATCTTACTAACAAATAGTTATTCTTATTTGCAGGTGATTTGAACCGCGAATCCATTCATCAGCCAAAACGAGTTAAGTCATTGAATTCGGGCCAAAATTTGTCCCATAAATTTTTTGGCTTAGATTTTTGTGTTTTGCTATTTTTTCAACTACTTGGACCCTGCCTGATAAATTGTGATGTTTAAAAAATGTTAGCAACCCGAATTTTCAAATTTTATCGCTTCATGAACAACAAGACTAAATTCTAATGTGAACTACGTTACTGTGGTAGAGTATTTTTAAAAACGCAAAAAATGTAACGAGGTATGACACTTTCAAACTGTTTTAAACTAGCTTTTCACAATTGTCATTTTCTTGCTTAAAAACAAGTGTTATATGTTACACTTATTTCATAATTGCCTTCTCAGCGTAGTTTGAATGTTGGACTCAAAAGAAAATTTAAAAAATAGTTGTTATTCTAAATATACAAACATTGGTTTGCTTATTTCCATCCACTTTTGAGAACTATTAAATAAATAAACTCGTTTTTATTTAGAATAAAGATTATAAATATCATAACTATACGTATTTGAGGCACTTGTAATACCGTTTTGCCATTTTCGTGCTGAAAAATGTTACATTAGCTTGGTAACGTAATTCACAAACCCATTACCAATGTATTCTTTCCTGTGAGAAATCGTACATTTCTCTACCACCAATCTGCCTCAAATGTGTCACAGAAGGTAAATTTAACCTCTATTTGCACCTTCAATACAATTCATTGTATATGTCATTGTTGATTTTGCAGAAAGGACCCTTTCAAATGTACAATGTATAAAATAAGTAAAAAAATCTTTATATTATTGTTATTCATTAACTTGTTGTAGTTCGCAAGTCACCCAACAAATAAAGAATGAAACACCGCATACATATTCAAAAAGGTTTTATACAACAGGTTAAAGCTTTATTTTATAGAAAAAGTGCATTTTGTCCGAAAATGATGCCATAACACATTTAAGGTAACGTAATTCACACACAAAATATGTCAAATGTTTTCGAAAGTAGTATGTTATAAGCATGATTTTCATGTCTCTTTTTCACATAAAGCTATCAAGAGGCATGCAAAGTAAGTCAAAAGAACATATGGGATAAAAGATATCAACATAAGTGGACCAGGGCGTCAAATACAGCGTGCTTATTCTAAAGTGTATATTGAAAAAGGACGATAAACACACATTTTTTGGATTATCTGGGTACCAGGTGACATCGATTAATGATAAAAACAATTAACCGAGACAACATATGTTTTATATCACTGAACATATGAATCATGTGATCCTATCATGGATCTAAAGCAGAATTATGTAAAAAGTGAATTACGTTACCTGCATGTGAATTACGTTACCTACACTCAATCACATTCAGATCATAGGCGGTATGCAACACATAATATACGTTTTAACTTATGACTTTTGTTATTTATAAAGGACACCTTGCACATATTGCATTGATACGATGGCTATCTTTATAATTTTCATAAAAGGGTGAGATGGTGTACCCAGAAAATATAAATTAAGTCCATGTAGCTACGAAAAAGCAACACTTGTATGGTTGGAATTGATACCTACGAGCAGAAATAGACTTGGTTTAAACGAACAACGAACATAAATTCCAACGAGACATGAGAATTCAGAGTTATTTCTCTTAAAGTAAAATTGTAGTAACGTAATTCACAGTAACGTAACTCACAACTTTGAGCTTTATTCTTATTTTCTCCTATGTTTAGAACATCCCGTAAAGTTCTTTATCTATTTGCTACATAGTATGGTGAAAGTCCTTTCACTGCTGTCACATGGAATATTTCTACCTCTTAATTAGCAAATGATAAGGGTAGGGTAACGTAGTTCACAAAACTGTGTTATTTTTCATCAGCTTTTGCTTTGACTTTATCTTAGACAAATGAACAATAGCAAGCCCATATTTGTATTTATTTTCCAAGCATGTATCTACTGTCTTGCCAAAAACATGTAGCATGTAAGCTAAATATACGTTAAAAGTATTTTGTGAGAGACATTAAAGGTAGTAACGTAATTCACGAAAGAATCTGGGACATCAGTAATTGAGACATGAAAATTTTAATTTTTACTTCAGAACCAAAATCAAGGCGTAAAATAAAAGGTCTATGTATATGGCATTGACAAATGATAGAAAACCGCCAACCCCAACAATGTATTTTCAGTAATAAGTTCTGTAATAAGCTTACTGTGCTGATGGGACAGCATTTTTGCTGGATTTTATGGGTATGTCACGTGGAAAACGTCTTACAGAGTGACTGTAGACCACATTTCCTGCTTTTCTTTCACATGACTGTAGGGCTATGACCTTAACCTAGGTAAAACCGCTTCAAAGCACTTAATAACTACTTGTTTACTTGAAAATATATGGATGGGACACAAAAATCACCGAATTCAATGACTTAACTCGTTTTGGCTGTCATATATTGATACAGGTGAAGTAGGCGAGAGGAGAATCTCACCTTTCTCATTTTGTCACAATGCTGTTATATTTAAATTAGCCACGCTGAATTTGCATAAATCCTACAGAATCGTACAAGAGAGAGAAAACACCAGTCACACTGATGATGACCCACAGAAATCCAACAGGTTCGTACAGCGCCCCCCCCCCCCCATATATAAACGACCGCATCCCCTGGAGCAGACACACTCTCGCAATAGCCAGCTTTCGAATTGAAATAGTGTAACTAGATTTCGTGGTTTAGGACTATATTTTCATTCTAGGCAACCGCAGAGCTAAGAAGTATGGATGGCTGTTGATGTTTGGTTACAGTTGTGATTCTGCGAAGTTCAGGGTTTGATTTATCTTGTTCTTGTTAATTTGAAATGTTTTCTTGTTTTTGATCTTAGACTTTCAGGCTCTTCCAATACTGTGATGGTGCAATGACCCTTAGCTGACCTTGGGCGACACCGCGTATGAATACAGTACTATGAATAGATGACAGTTACCACGTGAGGGCTTCCCCTACGTATTTGGAGATCACCTGGAGCTATTTATAGACATCGACCTGAATCGTGACCTCTATGTGTATACAGTGACAACCCAAAAGAGCCTGAGAGGACTAAAGATAATGCTATCCTTTCTTGTTTTGTTTCGAGTTTAAAGTTTATTACTATTTAAATATGAATTACCACGATTTTTAATTAAGGCTTTTCTTAAATGAATTTTAAAGAGATTGTTTATACATTTAAAGCTAAAGTTTAATAGTTAATTGGCAATTAAGCATTCAATATATAGGCTTGGTTACATTTCTGTTGTAATGTTTAAGTTCTGGTTATGCTAGAACTTCCTAGATATGTACTAGTTTATGCTAGTACTCCCTTAAAATGTGCTAGTTATGCTAGTGCTCCCTTATCAACGTGTTAGTTATGCTAATACGATGCCCCTGAATATTTATGGTCTCAGTTTTGAAATATTAAATACAGCCATTCCATGCTCTTGTAACCAAGCAAATCAAGTTCTGTAAGGTTTATGCATAAGTAATGCTGTGCTCAGAACACGTAGAATTATAAATGCCATTTAAAGTAATAATTACATACTTTCATAAATGTTTAAGTAATATTGGTCATACTTAAGAATCACATTAAATACATAATGTACGAGAATGAGGCTGTTCATCTCTTCGTATTATGAAGTCATGCTTCAAAGAAGAGCTGGGTTGTCTCATATGACCTTGACCTTACCACGACCTGAATTGACCTTGACCCAGAAGTAGACAGAGCTATCTATGGTTAAGCGAATCCAGGCGCGACGCGAGGGGAGCTATTCTATGGACTATGGCGCAGCTTAAGAGGGGAAAGAATCATATATATATAACCCTTTATGGGTGAAATTCGAGCATTAAGTGTTTATAAATAAAAGGATACATTTTTTAAGTAGAAACTGCCTTCATTATCCCTTCTTCCTCAAAAGTCTCTCCATTCAATTAATCAAGGGTCATGTCAGCCCAGTTAATGGTCATGTTGATCAAATTAAATGTCTTGTCAATCATATCACAAGTGAAACTGTATCGTTCAGCCCATGCTCGGTCCATCGTGATGTATATGATCAGGAAAGCAATGATCAGGAAAAAGCAATGAACAGAAAAGTCGGAAGTTACTGGTCAGTTACACGATAGCAAGCACCCGTCTATAACTCACTCCCGTAACCCCCTACTGTCTGCCTGGTTTATAGCGGTGAAGGTCTGGTGACCTAGTCCAGTGACCTTGACCCCTGTGACCTTGCATTTTATGGTGTCAGAGAAGTGGGATCTGTCAATACACTGTTGCAGCGATGGTGTAGTACAGATACAGTCTATGGTCATGGTTATGGTACAGTTACAGAAAGATGAGAAGCAAGATACAGAGGTACCTTAAGGACGCTGGTAATGTACGAACCCCAAACTTAAGGTTGAACGATACAGTTATTTTTTTTAACGAATTAAGGCTCAGATTTGCTTGCAAAGAGATAAGACTTGAAAACTATAATTTCAGGGAATAAATATGGGCAAAAGGAGAAATTTGAAAAGGAGAGACAATGAGGTTGAAGGTGAAGGCAGTGGCAGTGATGTGACTTTAAGTGCCGTAGAAAATGAGCATGATAGCGCTGAAGAATCTGATATGGGGGTCAGGGAGGGGGCTAATACGCGTAGAGAAAATGTTAATTTTGAGCAACCTTTGGGACCTGTGCAACCTGCGCCGCCTTTTCAGGTACTCGGTGATAGAGATGAGGATCCTGTCATTATGCAGCAAAATGTAGGTATAGAGACAGATACTGAAGGGCATGCTGAGGGTGATGGGGCGAGGCCGAGGACAGGAGAGAATAATGAGGTCACTAGGGCAATGAAGGTGATGACTACCGCCTTGGTAAATACAATTAAAGAATCAAATAGGGCTATAAATCAAAACTTGAACAATGTTCTAGAACAGGTTCAGAGAAGGCAGGCTGCGGAACGGGTAATTACAGCGCAAAATAGGTCAAATAGAATAGAACGGGGTCGTAGGTCGGTACCTAATCCTAGAAGATCAGTGTATAGTAGGTCAGGATTTTCAGATACTGATGAAGACGGAGATGATTATCCACTTCAGAGGCAGCAGAGAATCACTGATCCTGTGCAACAAAGGGAGATAACGAAGTTACCCACATTCACAGGTAAGGAACCTTGGAATGTATGGTTTAACAGGTTTACAGAAGTGGCAGATAGGAGAAACTGGACTGACGAAGATCGGCTTGATGAGATATTACCCAGATTGCAGGGAGCGGCTGGTGAGTTTGTATTTGGTCAACTTAGACGTGAAGTAAGGGGAGATTATGCTCACCTGGTGTCTGAATTAAATAGTAGGTTCAGAGTTGTGGTTACAGAGAAAACATACGGAGCCCAATTCAGTCATCGCTGTCAGAAAGCTAATGAATCTGTTGAGGAGTATGCTGCAGAATTAAAACGGTTGTATGATAAGGCACATGCAAATAGAGATGAAGAGACGAGGCGTGAAGACCTTCTTAGGAGGTTTCTCGATGGTTTGTATGATGAAAAGGCTCGTTTTCAGGTAGAGTACATCAAGAAGCCCAGAGACATTGATGAGGCTGTTTACCAGGTAGTAGATTTTCAGGAGACTAGGCATCGTCCTTTGATGGGAGATGGCAATGGTGACCGGCGGGGTAGAAAACATGCACGTGCAGTCAGGTTTGATCAGACTGAGTATGAGGATAGTGATGATGAGAGCGATGGAGCCATTCAGGTAGATAAAAAGGTAAAATGTAAGAGGGGTGGGAGAGCACGCAAGGCCGTTGTTGGTCAAATGGAGAGTTATGTTAAAGCTGAGTCAGGTAAACAAGCTGAAAAGAACACGCAGGGGCAGAAGCAGTCCTCAGATAGTGACCTGGACATTGAAGGCTTTGCAATATAAAATAGTCAGCTTAGAGAGACAAATACAACAGAAAGGTAATAGTGCGAGTGCTGCTCCACAGCAGAGCTATGTGAGACCAGACATTGTGTGCTATCATTGTTCTGAAGCAGGTCATTTTGCTCGAGAATGTCCTCAGAAGCAACAAGGTAGGAAGTATGGGCACTTCAACAGTTTACGTGGACAGAGAGACCAAGGGGCTTATTACAGGGGTGGGTCATTTTACTCTCGCAATAACGGTAACACTCAAGCATATCAGGGAATGGGTTCAAACAGTTCTCAACCTTTAAACTAGAAAGGGTCGGTTCTGATGGCCGTGAGACGACCCTTGTTTATAAAAACATAGGCCAAAACAGTAGTTGTATAGAGAAGAAATTTAGACACAGTTTGCCAAGTAGTGTGGGAGCTTACATAGATGCAACAGTAGAAGGGGTTCCGTTGTATTTTACAGTTGATACAGATGCATCTCAGACTATACTTAGCAAAAAGATTTTTGACAAGATTTCGCCTGAGTGCCGACCTAGACTTGTACCTTCTGCCCATAATATTACTTGTGCAGGGGGCACAACTCTTAAAGAGCATGGTAAAGCAATTTTCAACTTGAAAATGGGTAATCTCTAGTTATCAAAAGAAATTATAGTAGCTGATGTTGGGGATGAGGGAGTGCTTGGTGCAGATATAATGCAGGAGGATGAAATGGGCCCTGGGGATTTGATCTTGAGTAAATGGTTTTTTAGATTGCGGGGCGTGGATATAGAAATTCTGCAATGATCATTTTACTGTCCCCGGATACTGTGAGCAGGTAGTAGATGTTTTTGTAGAAAAATTTCCTGAGGATGATTGTGCAAGCAACAGAGATGTGATAGTAGAGCCTTGTGAAGGGTTTTCAGAAAGGTATCCGCTAGTAATGGCAAGTACTATTGTCGACATTAATTCCAGTCCGACACAGAAGGTGAGAGTGTTAAATCCCTCTAGTGACCCAGTTTCGGTATATCAGGACAGTGTTATTGGTACGGCAGAACAGTATGAAGATGTGAGTATATTGGTTCAGTCCGAAGATCCGTCACAGTCTGAGAACCACAGTGCGGTGAGGCGTATTCAGCTTATGAGCCAAGACACGGAAAATTCTGTACCCCACGCGGCGGTCAATACTTCTAAGAGTAAGTAGCCTTCACATTTAGAAGAATTATGCAGTAAGGCTTGTCAAGGCCGGTCCAGTGAGGAAGCCGCCATCATAGAAGATCTGTTGGTAAGGCATCAGAATGCATTTTCACGTGATGAGTATGATTTAGGCAGAGACTCACCTGAATATGGCGTCCATGAAATTGACACTGGAGATGCGAAACCTGTCCGTTGTCCACCTAGGTGCGTACCGCTGGCTTTCGCTGATGAAGAACGCAAGGTAATTGAAACTATGGAGAAACAGGGCATTATCACATAGTTGCTGGAGCAGTCCAATTTGTTTGGTGAGAAAGAAAGATGGCAAGGTAAGACCATGTATTGACTACAGGGCTGTAAACAAAGTAACAAACATTGACAATTTTCCTATTCCCAGAACCAGGGATTGCCTTGATGCTGTTGCAGGTGCAAAGTTGTTTAGTACACTAGATGTTACAAGTTCATACCACCAAATCCCAGTGAAAGAGGAAGATATCCCCAAGACTGCATTCATCACAAAGTATGGTTTGTATGAGCATTGTACTATGCCGATGGGAATGAAAAACTCGAGTGCAACTTTTCAGCGCTGCGTTCAAAGTATTGTACATGGGCTAAATTGGATAAGCTTCCTGGTCTATCTTGATGACATAATTGTCTTTGCTGACACCTTTCAAGAACATGCAGACCGATTAGACATGGTTCTAAGTAGGTTGGAGCAGGCTGGTTTGAAATTACGTAGCTCCAAATGTTTTCTGTTCTGTGATCGGGCACATTTCCTTGGTCATGTTGTCTCGTCCGATGGTGTGCTGCCGAGCCCTGATAATATTGCTAAGATCATGCAGTTTGCTGCTCCAAAGAATGCGACTCAAGCTCGTGCACTCGTAGGTATGGGAAGTTATTACAGGCGCCACATTAAGGGATATTCAGACATGATGCGGCCGATAATTGATCTTACCAAGAAGGGTAAAGAGTTCAAATGGACAGAGGCATGTGAGGAAGCCTTGGCGAAGCTGAAAGAAGCACTGTTAAGTCCGTCAATAATGGCCTATCCCTTAGACATTGGAGACTATATCCTAGACTGTGACGCAAGTGACTATGCCTTGGGAGGGGTGCTCAGCCAGATCCAAAATGGTGAAGAAAAGGTGATAGCTTATGGTAGTAAGATGCTGAATAAAGCAGAGAGAAACTACTGTGTGACAGACAAAGAATTACTCAGTATACGGTACTTTGTTGAGTACTTTAGGCAGTACCTACTAGGAAGGAAGTTTACGGTAAGAACAGACCACAAAGCGTTGACATTCTTGTTCAGTTTCAAAGAACCTAGAGGTAGGTTAGCCCGGTACTTAGAAATTCTGTCCGCATATGACTTTACGGTGAGTTATCGAACATCCGGTGGGCATTGTAATGCAGATGGAATGTGTCGTTGTGTTAGTCCTTGGGACTGTCAGTGTAATGAAGTAGATACTTTAGAGCCGCTGAAATGCTGGCCTTGTAAGAAGTGTGAAAAGAAAGCTATAGATATGAAGAGTACTCTACTGTTGGGAAGTTCAGGAATGAGCAACGAAGTGAGTTACCAAGCATTGGAAGAGGGTGAGAATCAACACAGTGTTAAGCAGGTGACATGTATTACGAAGTCCATGGGCCCAATTAATAATGGACAAAGTAATGAGTCGAGGGGTGAACTCAAAATCACGGCTAGTAATCCGCTTGTTGATAGTCTTAGTTTTGTAGAGTGAGATGAAGAAGTAGAATATGGTCCAATGTGTGAAGAGGTTGCAACCCGTGTATGTGGAGAAGACCCTCAGAGTTTGGTAAGACTTCGAACGGGCAATAGTAAAGTAGAGTTGAGCTGTGATTTACAGAATGGTGAGTATGGTGAAAGGGAGACAACTCACACTGAAGTCCAGGAAAACACTGATGTCAGAGAAGATGTTAGAGCTGTAGAAACACGATCTCATGGTAAGAAAGAAGAGACACATGAAGGTCAGGCTACAGGGGGTGAAACAAGGCGAGATCCTGAGACCCCAGCTGTTCTACCAAGAAAGGTAATTTTGAGTAATTATATAGATGAAAACTTGGCTAGCATGCAGAAAGAGGATCCAGACATTTCATTTGTGTATGAAAATCTGTTGAAGGGACGTAAGCGACCCTCAAGTACTGATGTTGTGACAAAAAGCCCAGCCACACGGCATTATTGGGTTATCTGGAATTCACTTAGCCTAGACAATGGGTTGATTGTGAAAGAATATGTTCAGAAAAATGGCCTTAGTAAGTATTTTCAGCTACTTTTTCCCAGAAATCTCAGGAAGGAGGTCTTGAATGAAGTCCATGATGCTACAATGGGTGGTCATTTTGGCTGTCGGAAGACATATGAAAGAGTAAAACAGAAATACTACTGGTATGAGATGAGAGATGAGGTAAATAACTGGGTGCTGGCGTGTGATATCTGTGCTGCTGACAAGATTCCCCAGAAGAAGCCGAAGGCACCGTTAGGTAGCCTAGGGGTAGGTGCTGTGCTACACTTTCAACTGACTTTGTAGGTCCACTCCCAATCACACCTAGGAACAACAGATTTATTCTTGTTGTTACAGAAAATTTCAGTAAGTGGGTAGAAATATTTGCGGTAGCCGACCAGTCAGCCGTGACGACAGCTAACGTGATTTTGAATGAGGTAATAGCAAGGTATGGTGCACCACTTTCTATTCACAGTGATCTTAGGTCTAACTATGAAAGTCAGATATTTCAGGAACTATGTAAACTGATGGAAGTGAGGAAGACTCGTACATCTGTGAGAAACCCAAAAGGTAATGGTCAGGTAGAGAAATTCAACAAGACATTGGTACGTATCATTAAAGCCTATCTAAAGGGTGAACAGGAGGACTGGGATTTGAACCTCGGATGTTTGACAGTCGCATTTAGGGCAACTCCAAGTGCGTCAACATGATTTACACCTAATATGTTAATGTTGGGGCGTGAGGTAAGAATTCCAGCAGAACTCAGAAGTGGACAAGCATGTGATAGTGAAGATCAGTCTATAAACTCATATGGTGAGTATGTCAGCTGGTTGAGAGATAGGATGCAGGCGGCACATGACATTGCGCGCGAACACTTAGGAAACGCGGCGAAGCGACACAAGTATGCATATGACACTAAGCTTGAACACTTGCGCTATGAACAAGGGGAATGCGCTTGGTATCTACATGAAAAGCGGGTGTTGAGAATCAGTCCAAAGTTGCAGCCGAAATATGTACTATGTGTGGTGCTCAAGAGACTCAGTGATGTGACATACTTAATTGGCTTGGAAAAGGGAGATAATCGTGTGGTGCATCACGACAAATTGAAGAGATATGTTGGACAGAATAGCCCAAAATGGATGGACAGAGCAACGAGAGAATGTATAAGGGGTAATTAGAGTCAAGGTCAAGGGTCAAAGGTCAAGGTCAAGAAAAAATCGACAAAAACTTAGTAGGTGACAATGTATCATTTCAGTATGGCTACAGGTCAGCTTCAATACATCTTATCCAGAGGGAGAGCTTACCGGTGCATTCCATGTGGATACGTAGAAAACAAGAGCCGGACGGAAGTCCATTTCTACAGCCAGCATGTTGTTGATAGCGACATACCATATGTCTGTGTAACTTGTGATTTCAAGACTGGGGATAAAAAGAAATTGGAGAGGCATGTGGAATCACCTGCAGATCTGGAGAAGGTAGAATCAGGGCTTGATGGACTGGAGATCATAAATTCTGCTACTCCGAGGTTTATTGAGATAGGGAAGGACATAGTGAAACTTTCGAGGGAGGACTCAGCGAGGCACTGGACAAGGGTTAGCGTCACGGGAGCAGGAAAGGATGAGGACATTGTTGAAGATCTTAGGCCACAATTGCTAGGAGAGGAGAGCATGGATCTAACACCTAAGAGGGTTGTACTCGAAGGAGTAAGAAAAAACTCGACACGCATTTGGAGTCTCCGGGACACTTGGAGAAATTGGGTACGGGTCTGGATGGCTTGGAAGTTATAAATTCACAGACGCCACGTTACATTGAGGTGGGGCGGGACATAGTGCGAATGTCGAGGGATTATTCGGCCCGCCATTGGATAGGTGTGAGTAGGACGGAGGGGTTACAGGATGGAGACGTGCTGGAAGATCCGAGGCCTCAGCTGCTTGGGCAGGGTGAGGAGATGATTCTAACCCCGAAGAGAGTGGAATTGAAGGTGCCAGAGAAGACATAGGGGAACACAAACAATACCCATGTCTTTTGATAGAATTGAGGAAAAAATCGAAAGCTTGAATGATGACATGACCAACTGCATCACTCACATGTTCACCTATATGGAACAATTAAAGGAATTGAACGGGTTACAGGAAGTGGTTATAAAGAAGGTAGAAGAGAGACTAGACAAACTTCAGAGGGACGATAAGAGAGGAGGAGAAGATCGGGACAGGAGGAGGAGGGAGGAGCCACGTGAAAGGAGGAGGGAGAGAAGCAGGAGTAGAGAGAGGCAATAGACAATGGAAGAGTAATAAATGTAGAGCGATGAAGTCAATTGAATAAAGATAGTGAAATTTCTTAGAGAGTGATGCCTTTACCGGTCCGCCTGATTGTCATGTCTAGGAATTTAAATGTTTGTGAGGGACCACTAAACATTTAAACAGGGGGTAGTTGTAGGGGTAGCACCTATATTTCGTATAAATCTGAAGCCCGAACAAAATCCGTTATATACCCACACAGCCGTAGCCTACAGTTGCCTGATTATTCCGATATGAAGATATGGTCATGATTCATGCTTATATGGTTAGGTCAATGAGATATCCAATACCATTTATTCCCCACCCACCCACTTGTGCCAGGAGCCCCAAATATAAATGATGATGATGACTTTTAAAAAATCACATAAAATTTTGATCGGCATTGTAATTTAGTGCAAAATGGTACTTTTGCGCGCGTGACAATTTTATTTGCAGCGGTCTTGTTGTAAAATGACGAATCGCGCATAAAATGCATTATGCTGGGCTTTTATATTCACGCTTCCAAGTAAGTTCGCCTTTATTTTGAATAGAATGATTCCTAGTTCGATTTGTTATCTATTGACACACTAGTTTGTTGTCACAATAAAAGAATTTGACCAAAAATGTAATCAAAGAAGGAACGACATCTAGGGGAATCTGGCACCGCAGCCTAGGGGACGTTTTTCTTTTGCGGACCCCGAAAGAATAGGCTTATATATTATTATATTGTAACTAAAATATTGGCATATGGGCACCATAACCGCCAGCCTATAATGAATACCCGGGTAAACACCACTTTGTCGGGAATTCTGTTATATTTTTGCTCAAAAACCTATGTTGTTGGTACACGTTGTGGTGGTTCTAAGAAGTCCACATAATGTTTATTATACAGAAATCAAAAAAAAAAAAAAAAAAAAAAAATACTTGACCGTTTTGTCGCCATATTCCAGTGCACTTGGTAATAATGGTATTTTCTTCCATCAGGATTCGGTGCCAAACGATCCCGTAAAAGCCGGTGCCATAAAAAAACACCTGTTTCTTTCTGGATCCCGTAGGATCCGTTCCACCTCGAACCCTGTTGAACGATCATTAATTTGTGCTATATGCGTCAAATAAAGGACAAGCATGTAGTATTTACCATAATTTAAGCAGAATATATAATAACAGTCTACGTTCTGATCGATCTTCCCGTCTTCGATCGGTAAAAGCAATAAAAATTGATGTTTTAAAAACCCTTTCTTTTAGCCTGTAGACATGCAGGGTGGAAAAAGTATCGCTTATATAAACAGGTTCAATGTCTTAAACTGCAGTTTTCTGTACAAAAGTAATATGCCTGATATGTTACGGATCCCGTGAACTAAAATATACAATAACTTTCCTTTTTTTCTCAAAGCAATCTTCCGCTGAAGTAGCATTTATGGCCAACTTCATTAACAGAATTCCCGTAGGCTCCGTTGCTGATCCCGTAGGCGCCGGAAAAAGCGGTTTGATCCCGTAGATTCCGTTAAGGCTACCCACCGTGGACATAGCGATAAGTAAATGTGGAATTACCTCTAGCGAAAGTTGAAAAGCATCCTTTCTTGCTAAATTGTATCCAATTTGTATGCTAACTATGCTTGCAGGCTGTAGAAAGATGACAAACTTTTGACACAACGCGGGAGTTTCTGCCATTTCCTTGTTTAGAACGACTGCGATGGCCAGGACCGAGGTTATCCGAAATTTGGCTGTTCCACTAAGGCGGCGAAGTTGCCGATAAGACGAAAAGGAAGATAACTTCATGCCTTTAAGCGGACATATAAATTCTAAAAATCTTACGTTTAGAAGATCTTTGAGAATTATGGACGACTGGCAGACGCCAGAGGATGCCTATATTATAAGCTCACCTTGTGAGCCTACAGGCTCAGGTGTGATAAAACAACTTATTGGTCCTGATTAATCTGTATCGGATTTGTTTGTTTGTTTGTTTGTTTGTTTGTTTGTTTGTTTGCATTGATGCTTTACGTCCCAGTCAACAGCAATGGTCATGTCGGGACGTTGCCTCCATTTTATGGGACTTTTACCCAACATTAGGATGTCATGACACTCAAAATGTGCTTCATAAATATAACCACTCAACTAAGCCAATAAGGCTTATATGTATGGATGGTTTGACTAAACCACTTTTCCTGGGCAGGCTCAGCCATGAGCGATTAACCAGTAATCAGATGATCAGTCAGTAGCTGGAGGTACAGGCAGTCCATCTATTTATCCTAGGTCCCAATGGGCGGGGGCCCATATTCCCACCCGACCATTTTGTTTAGTGCGAACATGCGAATTCGGATCAAGTTAATCCGATCAGTTTGATGCGGATAAAAGTTTCTGGTATGGACGAACCCGGCTCAAAGTGCAAAAAGTCAACGAACGAAAGAGGATTCATTTACATTTGAATCTTTATGCTCTGGCATTGTAAAATGAGGTCGCTGTATAAAATATCATGTTTTCACATGCTGCAATATTAAGAACAAGCTGCGATCACACACACACACACACACACACACACACACACACACACAGAGAGAGAGAGAGAGAGAGAGAGAGAGAGAGACTGTAAATCCGAAATCTTAAAGTATCTGGCTATCTTTTGCGGCTGCACAGCGTGCCTTACATACCTGATCTAATCGTAAAACGAGCAGAAATTATTCCTCTCTATGGGGCACAGCTTATTGTATTCATAATAAATACACCCTAACTATGATAATGACCATAATGGAGAAAAAAAAACTATCAGATTTCCCCATATTTGAAAGCAAAGACGCAGATAAGCTGTGTAAACATTGCACAGCTGATCAGTGCATTTGTTTTTGCTTCACGGATATTACAATCCCTCTCTTCCTTTTCTTCGAAATTTCAAATTTCTGTCCTCCTTCTTAGATTGTATGTAGACCGATTTGTACCAAACCTGGTCGTAAAACATGATGACTGGTTTACTCGCGTCGCGGCTCAAATCAATACACCGCAATGACCATAATGAGAGGACACTGTCTCAGATTCCATGAAACACGTCTAAATTTCCAATAAAATACCAGTTTCTAGAAGTAATCTGTAAATTTGCTGTTATTTCTGTTTTCGTTTTGATTTTACATGTGATTCTAAGACAATACTTAGCCTCTTTAAGAGAAAATACGTGTGAAATAGCGCGATTGAAAAGAGACGCATTTACTTCGACCGACACCTCAACACAGTCTTTGGCTCATTATTATTTGATACAATTCCTTCAGTATTATTTTACAATACAATGAATCATTGATTTAGTTTTGAAAAAGAGCAGACCTATCTGTGTCTTACAAGGACGAAAATTCCGAAGACCGCCGCCTCCATGAGAATACGTGATTACATTTGTTACAATAAAGAAAAATCACTCACCCGAATAACTTTGATAACAAACAAAACTTACTTACGCAAAAAAGCCTTTCAAGCCGGTGCCAATGTAAAATAAATGTTTGGTCATGGAGGTGTTCTTACAAATGGACTAAAGCATGGATTTTCTTTAAATTTTACACACAAGTCATCATATACTAAGCCGCTCCTTTGTTGCTCTGATCGATCCTGTGCAGCCTATGCCCACGACCTTATTGGTGTGTTGGAAGTCTTTAGCGGGGCTTTGAGTGTGGAACGTTTTTATTTATTTTGGCCGCATTGAGAGCGCCTCTGTCCTCTAAATCTCTGTAGAAGATTTTCTTTGGAAGTAGCTCATCAAATATTCTTATAACATGGACAGTCCATCTTTAAGACTGTATACATGCTTTGCATTGCTGCCTACTTCAAATGCCAAAATTCTGTTGAACCGCATGAATGTTCATCTTGATCAGAAGGGACTTATCCCAGAAAGTCAATGTGGACTCAGAAAATATAGAGGCACAATAGACAGGAGAAATGCGAAGAACAGATTGTAGATTTATACATGACGTTTGTCGACCTCACCAAAGCTTTTTGACACAGTTAGTCGTGATGGACTCTGGAAAATTATGGCCAAGTTTGCCTGTCCATCCAGATTCATAGCAAAAGTGTGACAATTTCATGATAACATGCAATCACGTGTTCAAAATGATGGAGAGTTCTCTGAACCCTTTGAGGTAACGAATGGGGTCAAACAGGGCTGTGTTTTGGCACCAACACTGTTCAACATGATGTTTTCTGCCATGCTCATGGTTGCTTTTCAGGACAGTGACACTGGTTTTCCAATCAGGTAGCGTTTTGATGGTAATATATTCAACCTTAGAAGGTTGCAAGCCAAAACTAAGGTGCAGACTGATGTGCTAGATGAGCTCCTCTATGCAAAGAATGCCAGCTCAGAGGCAAAAATGCAAAGAGCCATGGATCAAGTCTCACAGTCATGTGATAACTATGATCTTACAATCAGCACAAAAAACAGGGGTAGTACACCAACAAGAACCAGGAAAACCGTACAATGAACCAACCGTCACTGTGAATGGACAAAAACTGAAAGTTGTTGTTGTTATCACCTACCTGGGAAGCACTCTTTCCAGAGCAGATGAGGTCACTGCCAGAATTGCAAAAGCCAGTGTGGCATTTGGAAGACTCCGTGCAAATGTCTGGGAGCGAAATGGAATCAAGCTTGACGCCAAGCTGAAAGTCTACAAGGCTGTGGTACTGCCAACCCTCTTGTATGCATGTGAGACCTGGACAGTATACCAGCGTCATGCAAAGAGACTTAACCATTTCCACTTAAGCTGTTTGAGAAAGCTGTTAAAAATCCAGTGGCAAGACAAGATTACAGACACGGAGGTCCTGAAGAAAGCAGGGATGCAAAGCATGCATACTGTCTTAAAGCTAGCACAGCTAAGGTGGACTGGCCATGTTATAAGAGTCTTCTCTGGAGAACTACAAGAGAGAAAGCGCTCTCAAGGTGGCCAGAAGAAACGCTACAAAGACACCCTCAAAGCCTCTCTGAAGGATTTCGACATACCAATTGAACAGACTGCACAGGAGTGATCAAAGTGGCGAGGTCTCATCAACAAAGCAGCAGCGCTCTATGAAAAAAAGAGAATCTGTGAAGTTGAAAGAAAACGCAGAGAACGCAAAGCCAATACCAATTGCAAATGGGCCACCAGCTGATCCCATGACACTGACTTGCTCTACTTGCAACCGCGAGTTTAGAGCTAGAATTGGCCTAGTCAGCCATCAAAGAACTCACAAACACAAACGAACCTATTTAAGAAATAATGATGGTCTTTCTCATTATGCGGCTTTCACACTAGAGCACGATCTATTACGAATACCACGATTGACAAATCGCAGCTAATCGGGACATTTTGCCAAAATTTGACGTTCTGACACGAGTCGTTGCGTTTGGATACGATCTGTTGCGATATGATACGATAGGGTGGCGATCGGTCAAAATCTGGTGACACGATCTGACACGATTATCACGATACTTGACCGCGATTTGATACGAACTGATACGCTTAGATGCGTCCTGGTACGAGTCTCAAGAACTGATACGATATGTTGCGATAGTTTACGATAGTTGGCTTGATTTTTGGTGATTGTGGCCACGATTGCCGGTGTCACGATGAGACCGCGATTGGTATATTTACTTCGAAAACAAACATATACCTCATTACGTTTTTAATCTCTGAAGACGAAACAACATTGAAGATGGAGGAGCAGAGAATGACGAGAATGCGACATGTGCATTATCCTTCCCCTTTCCATCCCTGTCTCTGCTGCCATCTCCGGTCATCCTTCAGACTACGAATTAATACTGAAAAGGACCACATTGATATTTACTTCTCTGTTGTTGATTAAGGAATAAAAGTTTCTTTGCGTCTTAAAGTTGAAATCCAAGAGATAAAATAAAGATTTAAAAAAAAAAAAAAAAAAAAAAAAAAAAAAAATGTGATTATTTATTTTGTCAAAAAGCGAGGTTTCTCTACCCCAAAATTCGAAGAAAATGTTTTTGACTGAAATTGATAAGGGCTTTCAAAATGTTCCTGTTTGGGATTTAAATGGGAGCATTTTAGCATTATACATCACCGCAACTCAATTCAGAATGCGTCTCGCCTGGTTTAAGTGTGTAGTCATTATCAAAGCTATATTCTTGTCAACTATTAACATTAAAAAATGATCATCTCCATCAGGAAAACATATCCATGAAAGATATACCTCCTCAAAACCCACTTTTGTTTAGCAAAACTGGGGTATCATGCAGGGGTATACCTATTTTTCTTATTTTTGCTCCAAAACATAGATTGTTGGTACTCGTTAGCGAAGCGGTTCTAACGTATACCCACAGTCTATGTTTTGAGCAAAAATAAGAAACATATCATTATTTTTTATAAGAAATGTTTCAACTTTAACGACTTGAAAAATCTCTGTATATTACATGGGCGAGTTTTGGAAATGCTCCAATCGAAAATCACATGAAACTGTTGTGTGTAACTGAAAGACGTATCCTTACGGCCCATCTCCTATCTCATTAATGTGTTTACTACTCTTAAAGGGTCTTATTTTCATCCCTTATAATTTGTTCAAGTACTTTAACTCATTATGTTTTATCTTTCAGCAAAACTGGAGGGGGAGCATTTCTTTGACCGCACTCCGAAGTTGTGCCAGATCATCGCTAGCATTTGTACCATTTCCTGTGTGACGTCACTGATGACCATCGCCATGATGAGCCTCTACCGTTACATCTTCGTCTGTCACAACAGGCACTACAGCAAAATCTTTTCCACGAAGAAATGCGTTGGATTATGCTGCGCGATATATTGCATCGGCATTACTCTAGTAGTGCTTAACCAGGCTGGAATCGGCGACCACAGTTTTGATAGAAAGAGTCTGGAATGTATCTGGGATCGCATGGCCACCTACCCGTACACGGTTGTTTTCTCCGTCACACTAGTTTGGATTCCCTGTCTCGTGATTGGGTTCTGCTACCTTAGAATCTTTCTCTTCGTCAGAAGACAAAGTCAGATAATGGCGAGCTACCGAGCGAAGACCCCAGGGACTGGTGCCAACGAGCCACCCTCTGCACACGGCAACATGCAGCTTGACGTCGCCAAGACGCTGTTCCTGGTCTACGCCGTCTTTGTAACGTGCTGGACACCATATGCCTTAATCATGGTCATCGACGCCAACGACACGTTCCCGCACGAGGCTCACGTTATTATAACGGCGTTCGCTCACCTACACCCCTCGTTCAACTGGTTGATCTACCTCGGCACCCAGAAAAGGTTCGCCAAAGCTTATCGATCGATACTGATGAGATGCTTGCGAGACGCGTGTTTGAAAGAGTCTGAATCAACGGCTAGCCAGTCGCAGAAAATGTCTTTTCGTGAGATTAAAGGTTCGCCTCGCGTTGTTAAGAAGATATTTGGTGAAATACCTTCAACTAGCAATGGTTCGAATGCAGGATCTCAGGATTAATGTGAACAAAACTGACTAAAGCAAATAATGCTATGCTTGTTGTCACCGTGACTTTTAATAAATAAGGATATTAAGAATAGGAATTGATTCAGTTGAACTAGACACAAACTGGCAAAGAAACGACAACCCAAGACATCACCTTAGTTTTCTTTTTTCATATCTAAATCATAAATAAAGTCAGAATATTTGAAATTATGAGAATCTTATACAATATGCTTACGTTAATTTGAAAGCATGCGATTTGAAATTTCGTTCAGTGTCTCGTGACTATCTTTGCCATGACAGTTTTTGTTTGTTCGTTTATACAAAGTTATTAACTTACCTTTTTTCTTGTACTGAAGTGCGTTTTGTATATATCACTGCGTTCTTGTATTTGGAATAAGAAGTCTGTCTTGTGTTTGGATTAAGAAGTCTGATCAATAATTATCTTTTGAATAAAAATAAGAACTTCATGTAAGAACAGTGAACATATAAATGAGAATAAGGATGGACCATACCGCGGTTTCGGCTATGAAGGCCTCATCAGTGACCCTTTAGATTTGGCAACATGGAGCCGAAGTGAATTAACTATGATAGTGCAACTTTCAACAGGATAGTCCATACAAAGACTTGTATTATTTAAAACGAAACCAATACATTAAACGAATCTAGGCCGATAAACATATAACATATCATTTACGTTTTCTCAGAATATCCTCGCTTGTCTTAAATGACCAACACGAAAACAAATCTGCTCTATGGATGACAAAAGACACAATACCAGCTGGAGTAAAAGCAAGTAATTCTTAAGCAGTGAGCATGCGGATGGGCCAGTTGCGTGTGAGAGCTATAGTTTTTTTTAAAGTAAATAATGAACTTGAAAACAAAGTGAATGAAAAAGTACAAGTAGGCAAAGATCAGGAAAAGGCGCAATCAGAAAAAGACTCCCACTCCAAAAACCAAGGTGGGGAAAACCAAACTAACAATCAGGTACTTATACCATGAAAACATTTCGTAAGCCGAATGAGCAGCTATTTTCCCAGTAGGTGGCCACTCAGTTACCTTAACTTAACTAAAAACTTCTAACAGTAAAATGCGTGAAAATAAAATGTAATCATATTAGTAATTGACTGATGAAAAGTAATTACAATTATATCAAGCTAAATAGAATTTCGAATGGGCCTTTCTTAATGAAAATATTGTCTATTTTAACGCCTGAAACGTCATTGTTGTCGTATGTGTATATATTTGTAGGAAATACTATTGATGCACTGTCTGAAGCTGTCTGATCCTCGATCATAATAAAACCTGCAAAATAGTTTTATTGTACAGCTATGGTCATGTCGGAATGTTGCCTCACCAAACACTTTGATGTCATGACATGCGAAATATGCTTTAAATACATGTATAACCACCCAGGTAAACAATAAAATTATTTGTATGGATGGTTTGACTAGACCACTTTTCCTGATTGCACGGGCAGGCAGACAGAGGATTTCCTATGGTATGCTGAGCATCTCCAGATTGGTTCTCATTTGATAATTCCATCTATTCCCATGGCTACAATTTTCAGCACTCTCCAAACTTTCCTTCAATCAAAGACAAGAGTATTTACTGTAAGTTCTTCAAAGGCTTTACAAGCATTCTTCAGCCTAAAGAAGCTACAAATCAATCAAATTGCATGATAAAACACTGATTTAGGCTAAACCACAACCCCAAAGGTTAAAAAGAAATTGGTCACCTTAGTTCAAAATTACAATCTGATAATTCCTTCTAATGTATGTGAAAGTTACAACTATATTTATCAAACTAAATTGACTTTATCTCACCTCAGCCGAACTTATTAATGCGTATAATAGCAAGGCTCCGGCGTCCGTAGTCGTCGTTCACATTATTCAATGCAATAAAAAGGTAATTTTATCTCATCTGAGCCAAAGGCTCACAGGTGAGCTTAAACGATAGGCAAGCACCTGGCGTTCGTCTTCCACCATTTTCAAAGATATTTTTCTCTAAAATCCCTTGGCCAATCAAGCCAAATTTGACATGAAACATCTATAGGAAGGTGGAACCAATGTTTTGAATAATTCATGTAACATGACCAAGATGGTCGCCATGCTCAAATATGGTAAAAGCATCTTTGGATAGGGACCACTAGACCAGTTTCAACGACCCTTGACATATAACAACAGGAACTGGAGTACGACAATGTGTCTATAAATCCTGACCATGTGATTTACGGCAATGTCAACATAGGTCGCCCATTCATGTGAATGGAAGGGGGATTGTTTAAATGCCGTTCGAAGGGAATATCTTGCAGGAAATTGGCAAACAGACTAATATAAAGATTTATGAATCTTGAAAAACTGGACCCATGGGATGGTCTGCCCCTACCCCGGGGCAAAATACATGTGTATTACCATAATCATTCAAAGATCTTCTCTGAAACCGCTTGGCCAATCAAAGCCGATTTTTAGAAAGCATCTACATGTATATGGGGGAGGGGGGCAATGTGTTTATAAATAATCCAGGTCACATGACCAAGGTGGCTGCCATGCCCATATATGGTAAAATCCCTTCAAAAATCTAATCTCCGGAATCGCTAGACCGATTTCAACGACACTTGGTATGTAGCATCGGGGACAAGAGTACTACAATGTGTTTATAAAGAATGGTCCTTTGATGACCTTTACAATTTTAACGGTAATGTCAAAATATGTCGCCCATGCATTCGAATGTGGAAAATGTGCGTGTATACAGCTGCGTTATAATAATAAGAACAAATTTCGTGGGGATTTTTTTTTATTAAGCTTAAACAACTAATATTACATACAGGGTGATCCAGAATATCGGATACCATTTCAACCTTTAATAATTGTGTTTCAGTAGCACATACATTATTAAAAAATTATGTCACAATAATCTACAATAATTAAAGTTTTGTTTGGTATACAATAATATAGCAACATGAAATATTACGATTTTAACCACTAACATGTTAGACAGAGTTGGTCAAATAATTTCACAACATTTACATATAAGCTGTTTATGACGTCCATATTGGATTACAGCCGTGTCAATCTTGTTTTTGATACTTTGCTTTTTCTTGTGAGTTTTTTTTTTTTTTTTTTTTCTTTTTCCCAAAATATTTACACATAATTATCATAATGGACACAAAAAGATTTAAGATAGTCTCTTGTACTGGTTGTCATCTGAAAAAAAGCAGAAATAGATATCAATATACATGTCTTAATTTAGTGGGGGAAAATTATACCGGAAAAACACTCCCAAGAGCTGGCAAAAACGAGGTGAAGTAGGCGAGAGGAGAATCTCACCTTTCTCATTTTGTCACAATGCTGTTATATTTAAATTAGCCACGCTGAATTTGCATAAATCCTACAGAATCGTACAAGAGAGAGAAAACACCAGTCACACTGATGATGACCCACAGAAATCCAACAGGTTCGTACAGCGCCCCCCCCCCATATATAAACGACCGCATCCCCTGGAGCAGACACACTCTCGCAATAGCCAGCTTTCGAATTGAAATAGTGTAACTAGATTTCGTGGTTTAGGACTATATTTTCATTCTAGGCAACCGCAGAGCTAAGAAGTATGGATGGCTGTTGATGTGTGGTTACAGTTGTTATTCTGCGAAGTTCAGGGTTTGATTTATCTTGTTCTTGTTAATTTGAAATGTTTTCTTGTTTTTGATCTTAGACTTTCAGGCTCTTCCAATACTGTGATGGTGCAATGACCCTTAGCTGACCTTGGGCGACACCGCGTATGAATACAGTACTATGAATAGATGACAGTTACCACGTGAGGGCTTCCCCTACGTATTTGGAGATCACCTGGAGCTATTTATAGACATCGACCTGAATCGTGACCTCTATGTGTATACAGTGACAACCCAAAAGAGCCTGAGAGGACTAAAGATAATGCTATCCTTTCTTGTTTTGTTTCGAGTTTAAAGTTTATTACTATTTAAATATGAATAATTACCACGATTTTTAATTAAGGCTTTTCTTAAATGAATTTTAAAGTGATTGTTTATACATTTAAAGCTAAAGTTTAATAGTTAATTGGCAATTAAGCATTCAATATATAGGCTTGGTTACATTTCTGTTGTAATGTTTAAGTTCTGGTTATGCTAGAACTTCCTAGATATGTACTAGTTTATGCTAGTACTCCCTTAAAATGTGCTAGTTATGCTAGTGCTCCCTTATCAACGTGTTAGTTATGCTAATACGATGCCCCTGAATATTTATGGTCTCAGTTTTGAAATATTAAATACAGCCATTCCATGCTCTTGTAACCAAGCAAATCAAGTTCTGTAAGGTTTATGCATAAGTAATGCTGTGCTCAGAACACGTAGAATTATAAATGCCATTTAAAGTAATAATTACATACTTTCATAAATGTTTAAGTAATATTGGTCATACTTAAGAATCACATTAAATACATAATGTACGAGAATGAGGCTGTTCATCTCTTCGTATTATGAAGTCATGCTTCAAAGAAGAGCTGGGTTGTCTCATATGACCTTGACCTTACCACGACCTGAATTGACCTTGACCCAGAAGTAGACAGAGCTATCTATGGTTAAGCGAATCCAGGCGCGACGCGAGGGGAGCTATTCTATGGACTATGGCGCAGCTTAAGAGGGGAAAGAATCATATATATATAACCCTTTATGGGTGGAATTTGAGCATTAAGTGTTTATAAATAAAAGGATACATTTTTTAAGTAGAAACTGCCTTCATTATCCCTTCTTCCTCAAAAGTCTCTCCATTCAATTAATCAAGGGTCATGTCAGCCCAGTTAATGGTCATGTTGATCAAATTAAATGTCTTGTCAATCATATCACAAGTGAAACTGTATCGTTCAGCCCATGCTCGGTCCATCGTGATGTATATGATCAGGAAAGCAATGATCAGGAAAAAGCAATGAACAGAAAAGTCGGAAGTTACTGGTCAATTACACGATAGCAAGCACCCGTCTATAACTCACTCCCGTAACCCCCTACTGTCTGCCTGGTTTATAGCGGTGAAGGTCTGGTGACCTAGTCCAGTGACCTTGACCCCTGTGACCTTGCATTTTATGGTGTCAGAGAAGTGGGATCTGTCAATACACTGTTGCAGCGATGGTGTAGTACAGATACAGTCTATGGTCATGGTTATGGTACAGTTACAGAAAGATGAGAAGCAAGATACAGAGGTACCTTAAGGACGCTGGTAATGTACGAACCCCAAACTTAAGGTTGAACGATACAGTTATTTTTTTAACGAATTAAGGCTCAGATTTGCTTGCAAAGAGATAAGACTTGAAAACTATAATTTCAGGGAATAAATATGGGCAAAAGGAGAAATTTGAAAAGGAGAGACAATGAGGTTGAAGGTGAAGGCAGTGGCAGTGATGTGACTTTAAGTGCCGTAGAAAATGAGCATGATAGCGCTGAAGAATCTGATATGGGGGTCAGGGAGGGGGCTAATACGCGTAGAGAAAATGTTAATTTTGAGCAACCTTTGGGACCTGTGCAACCTGCGCCGCCTTTTCAGGTACTCGGTGATAGAGATGAGGATCCTGTCATTATGCAGCAAAATGTAGGTATAGAGACAGATACTGAAGGGCATGCTGAGGGTGATGGGGCGAGGCCGAGGACAGGAGAGAATAATGAGGTCACTAGGGCAATGAAGGTGATGACTACCGCCTTGGTAAATACAATTAAAGAATCAAATAGGGCTATAAATCAAAACTTGAACAATGTTCTAGAACAGGTTCAGAGAAGGCAGGCTGCGGAACGGGTAATTACAGCGCAAAATAGGTCAAATAGAATAGAACGGGGTCGTAGGTCGGTACCTAATCCTAGAAGATCAGTGTATAGTAGGTCAGGATTTTCAGATACTGATGAAGACGGAGATGATTATCCACTTCAGAGGCAGCAGAGAATCACTGATCCTGTGCAACAAAGGGAGATAACGAAGTTACCCACATTCACAGGTAAGGAACCTTGGAATGTATGGTTTAACAGGTTTACAGAAGTGGCAGATAGGAGAAACTGGACTGACGAAGATCGGCTTGATGAGATATTACCCAGATTGCAGGGAGCGGCTGGTGAGTTTGTATTTGGTCAACTTAGACGTGAAGTAAGGGGAGATTATGCTCACCTGGTGTCTGAATTAAATAGTAGGTTCAGAGTTGTGGTTACAAAGAAAACATACGGAGCCCAATTCAGTCATCGCTGTCAGAAAGCTAATGAATCTGTTGAGGAGTATGCTGCAGAATTAAAACGGTTGTATGATAAGGCACATGCAAATAGAGATGAAGAGACGAGGCGTGAAGACCTTCTTAGGAGGTTTCTCGATGGTTTGTATGATGAAAAGGCTCGTTTTCAGGTAGAGTACATCAAGAAGCCCAGAGACATTGATGAGGCTGTTTACCAGGTAGTAGATTTTCAGGAGACTAGGCATCGTCCTTTGATGGGAGATGGCAATGGTGACCGGCGGGGTAGAAAACATGCACGTGCAGTCAGGTTTGATCAGACTGAGTATGAGGATAGTGATGATGAGAGCGATGGAGCCATTCAGGTAGATAAAAAGGTAAAATGTAAGAGGGGTGGGAGAGCACGCAAGGCCGTTGTTGGTCAAATGGAGAGTTATGTTAAAGCTGAGTCAGGTAAACAAGCTGAAAAGAACACGCAGGGGCAGAAGCAGTCCTCAGATAGTGACCTGGACATTGAAGGCTTTGCAAGATAAAATAGTCAGCTTAGAGAGACAAATACAACAGAAAGGTAATAGTGCGAGTGCTGCTCCACAGCAGAGCTATGTGAGACCAGACATTGCGTGCTATCATTGTTCTGAAGCAGGTCATTTTGCTCGAGAATGTCCTCAGAAGCAACAAGGTAGGAAGTATGGGCACTTCAACAGTTTACGTGGACAGAGAGACCAAGGGGCTTATTACAGGGGTGGGTCATTTTACTCTCGCAATAACGGTAACACTCAAGCATATCAGGGAATGGGTTCAAACAGTTCTCAACCTTTAAACTAGAAAGGGTCGGTTCTGATGGCCGTGAGACGACCCTTGTTTATAAAAACATAGGCCAAAACAGTAGTTGTATAGAGAAGAAATTTAGACACAGTTTGCCAAGTAGTGTGGGAGCTTACATAGATGCAACAGTAGAAGGGGTTCCGTTGTATTTTACAGTTGATACAGATGCATCTCAGACTATACTTAGCAAAAAGATTTTTGACAAGATTTCGCCTGAGTGCCGACCTAGACTTGTACCTTCTGCCCATAATATTACTTGTGCAGGGGGCACAACTCTTAAAGAGCATGGTAAAGCAATTTTCAACTTGAAAATGGGTAATCTCTAGTTATCAAAAGAAATTATAGTAGCTGATGTTGGGGATGAGGGAGTGCTTGGTGCAGATATAATGCAGGAGGATGAAATGGGCCCTGGGGATTTGATCTTGAGTAAATGGATTTTTAGATTGCGGGGCGTGGATATAGAAATTCTGCAATGATCATTTTACTGTCCCCGGATACTGTGAGCAGGTAGTAGATGTTTTTGTAGAAAAAATTCCTGAGGATGATTGTGCAAGCAACAGAGATGTGATAGTAGAGCCTTGTGAAGGGTTTTCAGAAAGGTATCCGCTAGTAATGGCAAGTACTATTGTCGACATTAATTCCAGTCCGACACAGAAGGTGAGAGTGTTAAATCCCTCTAGTGACCCAGTTTCGGTATATCAGGACAGTGTTATTGGTACGGCAGAACAGTATGAAGATGTGAGTATATTGGTTCAGTCCGAAGATCCGTCACAGTCTGAGAACCACAGTGCGGTGAGGCGTATTCAGCTTATGAGCCAAGACACGGAAAATTCTGTACCCCACGCGGCGGTCGATACTTCTAAGAGTAAGTAGCCTTCACATTTAGAAGAATTATGCAGTAAGGCTTGTCAAGGCCGGTCCAGTGAGGAAGCCGCCATCATAGAAGATCTGTTGGTAAGGCATCAGAATGCATTTTCACGTGATGAGTATGATTTAGGCAGAGACTCACCTGAATATGGCGTCCATGAAATTGACACTGGAGATGCGAAACCTGTCCGTTGTCCACCTAGGTGCGTACCGCTGGCTTTCGCTGATGAAGAACGCAAGGTAATTGAAACTATGGAGAAACAGGGCATTATCACATAGTTGCTGGAGCAGTCCAATTTGTTTGGTGAGAAAGAAAGATGGCAAGGTAAGACCATGTATTGACTACAGGGCTGTAAACAAAGTAACAAACATGGACAATTTTCCTATTCCCAGAACCAGGGATTGCCTTGATGCTGTTGCAGGTGCAAAGTTGTTTAGTACACTAGATGTTACAAGTTCATACCACCAAATCCCAGTGAAAGAGGAAGATATCCCCAAGACTGCATTCATCACAAAGTATGGTTTGTATGAGCATTGTACTATGCCGATGGGAATGACAAACTCGAGTGCAACTTTTCAGCGCTGCGTTCAAAGTATTGTACATGGGCTAAATTGGATAAGCTTCCTGGTCTATCTTGATGACATAATTGTCTTTGCTGACACCTTTCAAGAACATGCAGACCGATTAGACATGGTTCTAAGTAGGTTGGAGCAGGCTGGTTTGAAATTACGTAGCTCCAAATGTTTTCTGTTCTGTGATCGGGCACATTTCCTTGGTCATGTTGTCTCGTCCGATGGTGTGCTGCCGAGCCCTGATAATATTGCTAAGATCATGCAGTTTGCTGCTCCAAAGAATGCGACTCAAGCTCGTGCACTCGTAGGTATGGGAAGTTATTACAGGCGCCACATTAAGGGATATTCAGACATGATGCGGCCGATAATTGATCTTACCAAGAAGGGTAAAGAGTTCAAATGGACAGAGGCATGTGAGGAAGCCTTGGCGAAGCTGAAAGAAGCACTGTTAAGTCCGTCAATAATGGCCTATCCCTTAGACATTGGAGACTATATCCTAGACTGTGACGCAAGTGACTATGCCTTGGGAGGGGTGCTCAGCCAGATCCAAAATGGTGAAGAAAAGGTGATAGCTTATGGTAGTAAGATGCTGAATAAAGCAGAGAGAAACTACTGTGTGACAGACAAAGAATTACTCAGTATACGGTACTTTGTTGAGTACTTTAGGCAGTACCTACTAGGAAGGAAGTTTACGGTAAGAACAGACCACAAAGCGTTGACATTCTTGTTCAGTTTCAAAGAACCTAGAGGTAGGTTAGCCCGGTACTTAGAAATTCTGTCCGCATATGACTTTACGGTGAGTTATCGAACATCCGGTGGGCATTGTAATGCAGATGGAATGTGTCGTTGTGTTAGTCCTTGGGACTGTCAGTGTAATGAAGTAGATACTTTAGAGCCGCTGAAATGCTGGCCTTGTAAGAAGTGTGAAAAGAAAGCTATAGATATGAAGAGTACTCTACTGTTGGGAAGTTCAGGAATGAGCAACGAAGTGAGTTACCAAGCATTGGAAGAGGGTGAGAATCAACACAGTGTTAAGCAGGTGACATGTATTACGAAGTCCATGGGCCCAATTAATAATTGACAAAGTAATGAGTCGAGGGGTGAACTCAAAATCACGGCTAGTAATCCGCTTGTTGATAGTCTTAGTTTTGTAGAGTGAGATGAAGAAGTAGAATATGGTCCAATGTGTGAAGAGGTTGCAACCCGTGTATGTGGAGAAGACCCTCAGAGTTTGGTAAGACTTCGAACGGGCAATAGTAAAGTAGAGTTGAGCTGTGATTTACAGAATGGTGAGTATGGTGAAAGGGAGACAACTCACACTGAAGTCCGGGAAAACACTGATGTCAGAGAAGATGTTAGAGCTGTAGAAACACGATCTCATGGTAAGAAAGAAGAGACACATGAAGGTCAGGCTACAGGGGGTGAAACAAGGCGAGATCCTGAGACCCCAGCTGTTCTACCAAGAAAGGTAATTTTGAGTAATTATATAGATGAAAACTTGGCTAGCATGCAGAAAGAGGATCCAGACATTTCATTTGTGTATGAAAATCTGTTGAAGGGACGTAAGCGACCCTCAAGTACTGATGTTGTGACAAAAAGCCCAGCCACACGGCATTATTGGGTTATCTGGAATTCACTTAGCCTAGACAATGGGTTGATTGTGAAAGAATATGTTCAGAAAAATGGCCTTAGTAAGTATTTTCAGCTACGTATTCCCAGAAATCTCAGGAAGGAGGTCTTGAATGAAGTCCATGATGCTACAATGGGTGGTCATTTTGGCTGTCGGAAGACATATGAAAGAGTAAAACAGAAATACTACTGGTTTGAGATGAGAGATGAGGTAAATAACTGGGTGCTGGCGTGTAATATATGTGCTGCTGACAAGATTCCCCAAAAGAAGCCGAAGGCACCGTTAGGTAGCCTAGGGGTAGGTGCTGTGCTACAACTTCAACTGACTTTGTAGGTCCACTCCCAATCACACCTAGGAACAACAGATTTATTCTTGTTGTTACAGAAAATTTCAGTAAGTGGGTAGAAATATTTGCGGTAGCCGACCAGTCAGCCGTGACGACAGCTAACGTGATTTTGAATGAGGTAATAGCAAGGTATGGTGCACCACTTTCTATTCACAGTGATCTTAGGTCTAACTATGAAAGTCAGATATTTCAGGAACTATGTAAACTGATGGAAGTGAGGAAGACTCGTACATCTGTGAGAAACCCAAAAGGTAATGGTCAGGTAGAGAAATTCAACAAGACATTGGTACGTATCATTAAAGCCTATCTAAAGGGTGAACAGGAGGACTGGGATTTGAACCTCGGATGTTTGACAGCCGCATTTAGGGCAACTCCAAGTGCGTCAACATGATTTACACCTAATATGTTAATGTTGGGGCGTGAGGTAAGAATTCCAGCAGAACTCAGAAGTGGACAAGCATGTGATAGTGAAGATCAGTCTATAAACTCATATGGTGAGTATGTCAGCTGGTTGAGAGATAGGATGCAGGCGGCACATGACATTGCGCGCGAACACTTAGGAAACGCGGCGAAGCGACACAAGTACGTGGGTTGGGATTTAAGTTCGTAGACTTGCTTTGTAAAAGATCAAATGTCTGTCACACAGAAATTAAAATGCTATAATCTGAAAATACATTCTTTTACCTATCATATAATGTATAAAGCGTTGTTCTACTCAAAACGGTATTCGCACAACAATTAATTAAACACGATGACCTTTCATCACCTGGGGCACGTCGTGGAAATTCTGACGTCAAAACTACGTCAAATTTCAATAAGTGTCAGCATTAAAACACCTTGTTTGTAACCAAACAACAAGCCATGCCTTTACTTATTTGCAAGATTTCCTTCAGGGATTTCGGAATTATTATTGTGGAAATACTGCGATCATCAGATATAGTTCTTATACATAACTTTCTATGCGTATCATGCATATCAGTGTTTTAAATCAAAAGTGTTGGCCGTAGCATTTGAAGACTTATTGTAGACGAGTGCATTTCTCAGCGTTAAAATTCAAGTACCTCCATCTGAAATCTCACATACCATTTTAAAATACCACTGCACGATCTTTTCCACAACTGTACAACATATTCCTATGATTTTGAATGTTTCCTTCGGTATTTTGGCTAATCAAACATAAGATTTGATCAATGCTGTTGTTTCGACGTTGTCTATTAACGCCATTTTTCTTGTCCAAGCAGCGCAACTGGCCATACATTTTCTCCAATAACAAAGCAAGTGGTCGATATATCGCTCAAAAATTTAAACTGAGATAACGACATGATACTGCAATGCCTTAAACTGATTTAGCTCAAGTTTTGGTTTACAATATGATAATCATTGGTGTGTTCTTCAACGCCACAAAACTTCAGAATTGTTAAAAATTCGACGTGCCCCGGGTAGCGAAACCTAGGTTGCTATGGATACCATTTTATGAGCACTGCGCAAAGTGTCTTGTAAAATATTGTAAACACGAAACAAGGAGACGTTGTTTCTTTATAATAATGCATCAAATATCGGATAAATGCTGCAATATTCAATTAGTAGCCAAAGTCTACGAACTTAAATCCCAACCCTCGTATGCATATGACACTAAGCTTGAACACTTGCGCTATGAACAAGGGGAATGCGCTTGGTATCTACATGAAAAGCGGGTGTTGAGAATCAGTCCAAAGTTGCAGCCGAAATATGTACTATGTGTGGTGCTCAAGAGACTCAGTGATGTGACATACTTAATTGGCTTGGAAAAGGGAGATAATCGTGTGGTGCATCACGACAAATTGAAGAGATATGTTGGACAGAATAGCCCAAAATGGATGGACAGAGCAACGAGAGAATGTATAAGGGGTAATTAGAGTCAAGGTCAAGGGTCAAAGGTCAAGGTCAAGAAAAAATCGACAAAAACTTAGTAGGTGACAATGTATCATTTCAGTATGGCTACAGGTCAGCTTCAATACATCTTATCCAGAGGGAGAGCTTACCGGTGCATTCCATGTGGATACGTAGAAAACAAGAGCCGGACGGAAGTCCATTTCTACAGCCAGCATGTTGTTGATAGCGACATACCATATGTCTGTGTCACTTGTGATTTCAAGACTGGGGATAAAAAGAAATTGGAGAGGCATGTGGAATCACCTGCAGATCTGGAGAAGGTAGAATCAGGGCTTGATGGACTGGAGATCATAAATTCTGCTACTCCGAGGTTTATTGAGATAGGGAAGGACATAGTGAAACTTTCGAGGGAGGACTCAGCGAGGCACTGGACAAGGGTTAGCGTCACGGGAGCAGGAAAGGATGAGGACATTGTTGAAGATCTTAGGCCACAATTGCTAGGAGAGGAGAGCATGGATCTAACACCTAAGAGGGTTGTACTCGAAGGAGTAAGAAAAAACTCGACACGCATTTGGAGTCTCCGGGACACTTGGAGAAATTGGGAACGAGTCTGGATGGCTTGGAAGTTATAAATTCACAGACGCCACGTTACATTGAGGTGGGGCGGGACATAGTGCGAATGTCGAGGGATTATTCGGCCCGCCATTGAATAGGTGTGAGTAGGACGGAGGGGTTACAGGATGGAGACGTGCTGGAGGATCCGAGGCCTCAGCTGCTTGGGCAGGGTGAGGAGATGATTCTAACCCCGAAGAGAGTGGAATTGAAGGTGCCAGAGAAGATATAGGGGAACACAAACAATACCCATGTCTTTTGATAGAATTGAGGAAAAAATCGAAAGCTTGAATGATGACATGACCAACTGCATCACTCACATGTTCACCTATATGGAACAATTAAAGGAATTGAACGGGTTACAGGAAGTGGTTATAAATAAGGTAGAAGAGAGACTAGACAAACTTCAGAGGGACGATAAGAGAGGAGGAGAAGATCGGGACAGGAGGAGGAGGGAGGAGCCACGTGAAAGGAGGAGGGAGAGAAGCAGGAGTAGAGAGAGGCAATAGACAATGGAAGAGTAATAAATGTAGAGCGATGAAGTCAATTGAATAAAGATAGTGAAATTTCTTAGAGAGTGATGCCTTTACCGGTCCGCCTGATTGTCATGTCTAGGAATTTAAATGTTTGTGAGGGACCACTAAACATTTAAACAGGGGGTAGTTGTAGGGGTAGCACCTATATTTCGTATAAATCTGAAGCCCGAACAAAATCCGTTATATACCCACACAGCCGTAGCCTCTGGTACAGTTGCCTGATTATTCCGATATGAAGATATGGTCATGATTCATGCTTATATGGTTAGGTCAATGAGATATCCAATACCATTTATTCCCCACCCACCCACTTGTGCCAGGAGCCCCAAATATAAATGATGATGATGACTTTTAAAAAATCACATAAAATTTTGATCGGCATTGTAATTTAGTGCAAAATGGTACTTTTGCGCGCGTGACAATTTTATTTGCAGCGGTCTTGTTGTAAAATGACGAATCGCGCATAAAATGCATTATGCTGGGCTTTTATATTCACGCTTCCAAGTAAGTTCGCCTTCATTTTGAATAGAATGATTCCTAGTTCGATTTGTTATCTATTGACACACTAGTTTGTTGTCACAATAAAAGAATTTGACCAAAAATGTAATCAAAGAAGGAACGACATCTAGGGGAATCTGGCACCGCAGCCTAGGGGACGTTTTTCTTTTGCGGACCCCGAAAGAATAGGCTTATATATTACTATATTGTAACTAAAATATTGGCATATGGGCACCATAACCGCCAGCCTATAATGAATACCCGGGTAAACACCACTTTGTCGGGAATTCTGTTATATTTTTGCTCAAAAACCTATGTTGTTGGTACACGTTGTGGTGGTTCTAAGAAGTCCACATAATGTTTATTATACAGAAATCCAAAAAAAAAAAAAAAAAAAAAAAAAAAAAAAAAAAAATACTTGACCGTTTTGTCGCCATATTCCAGTGCACTTGGTAATAATGGTATTTTCTTCCATCAGGATTCGGTGCCAAACGATCCCGTAAAAGCCGGTGCCATAAAAAAACACCTGTTTCTTCTGGATCCCGTAGGATCCGTTCCACCTCGAACCCTGTTGAACGATCATTAATTTGTGCTATATGCGTCAAATAAAGGACAAGCATGTAGTATTTACCATAATTTAAGCAGAATATATAATAACAGTCTACGTTCTGATCGATCTTCCCGTCTTCGATCGGTAAAAGCAATAAAAATTGATGTTTAAACAAGAAAAACTATAACATGTGCTACATGTTATATACGGCCTTGTTTCATTTTAGTTAATGCTAATATTGAGTGGCCGATCAAACATGCCTTTTCATGCATTTACGTTTGAAGAAGTGGATTGTACTCGAAGCCGCCATGCTTCTCGATATACTCTCGACATAATCTCGACATGTTGTAGCAATGTAACATTTGTAACAAAACATATGAAACATAATGTAACGTATGTGACATAATACAACATATATAACATTGTACTACATAACATAATATGCACGCCATGCAACATATGTAATATATATATGTACGTATGTTACGTACATTACAAACGTAACAAATAACGTATTATATGTAATATATGCAACATTACAAAACATATGTAACATAGCATGTTACAAAGTAAATCATATGTTACATACTGTAAAAGTTGTAACATAACGCAGTGTATGTAACATATTTGTGCGTGTAAGATTTAAAGAGTAAACATACTTTCTGAAGTGTTTGAAGAAAAGACGTCTTTAATATCAGGTTTCCATTGATTTTGAAATGACCTCACGATTTTTACAATTTATTTTCATTATCTATACTAGTTATTTTTATCGTTGTCGACGAATCGCATGATATATTCTCGACATTGCGCATAGTTAATCAATGTAAATATCATGCAACTTATGTTACATATGTACGTATGTTACCTATGTTACATACGTAACATATATAACGTAACATATGTAACATATGCAACATTACAAAACATATATAACATAGCATGTAACAAAGTTTATCATATGTTACATAGTGTAAAATATGTAACATAACGCAATGTATGTAACATATTTGTGCGTGTAATATCTTTAGAAGTAAACATAATTTTGCAAAAATAAACATTAGATAGCCCTCCCCAAAATAAATTAACATAGCTAGCTATTTATGGCATAATGGTGTAAACAATTAATTCAATATTAAAACAATACATGTTTCACTTATATATATGTACTCTCTCATGCTCTCATTCACATATGTGGTGTCGTTGCATCTTAAGAATTTTCATACATTCTGAAATAGCGTAGCTTATCAAAGATACACACAAAACAGACAGTGTTGTTATAGTCAAATCTATGATATCTTGATAAATCCCAGTATTGAATACATTATAAACGGAAGTAACGTATGTGACATAACGTGTGTGACATAAGTTATGTAATGTATGTAACATAATGTATCAAAACGCAACATATGTAACAACATGAATGAATCAGCACCCGTTATGCAACATAGCGTTATGTTTGTAGCAAAACACATAACATAATGCATCTTATATAACGCATGTACCATAACGTTACAGATGTAACATAAAATTACATATGTAACATAATATATGCAACACAACATAACGCCACATATGTGAAATAACATGCCACAGAACACAGTGCATGTAACTGAACATAACATAGCATTTAATATGATACATACATAATGTTAAGTCACAATCAAAATGACTACAAGGGAGAGCGTTAACGTTGTCAGCAGTTTAAGTGTGTGTTTTATACATTGTATTTTTTCTGTGACAGTGTGTTTACCCTTCATTTTCAATAAGTTTATGTTGAATAGACTCAGAATGGTTCAATAGTAGCATGTATTATCTCTTTGTACGTATAACTGTTGGTTAATAATTCAAAAAAAATGATCATTGATCTGTCGTAAATGCTCATCACAGAAATAAGGCTAAACTGTACTATATGAATTATAAGTTTACGAGTTGGTTATGTGAATATCTAAATGCCCAGTCTGCACATCGAAAATGAAGTTTCTGAATTTACAGTGCCAATTCCACATTAATGTCAGGTTGAGAGCAATAAATAGTAGTGGGCAAGTTAATCGTCAGGACGACAGAAACGCATGCAACACGGACTGTAGAGTTGTTTCATTGTTGTCATAAAGGTAACCATAAACTCTTGGGTACAAAAAAAAAAAAAAAAAAAAAAAAAAAAAAAAAAAAAAAAAAGCGGAGACATCGTCGACGCATTCAAATTAAAGTGACATAAGCTACAGCGCCGAGATATAACCCTATTAGTACCATGACGCATGTAGGTCAGCGGTTAATAGCGGTCAACTTTAATTTTCATGCGTTCTAACATTTTCAACAATCAATGACTTTAAAGACATCATTCGAAACTGGACGTGATTTGTTATTTTGGATTTGGCCTCTATCAACTGTCGCACCAGTTCTCAAACACGGAGTAAGGCAACCGTTAAAAAGTGTTAAGAGCTTTTTGTTTGTTCAGTGCATGTCTGTTTATTTTGTCACTCACATGTAACTGTATGAACGTAGCTATATGGAGTACAGTAATACACACTTGTGCATTTATTTGATTTGATACCAAACGCAACAGCTATGCTTATGTCGGGACTGGGTCACCATTTCTGAATTACAACAACAAAATGCCCGCAATATACGTGTTTAGGCGTCAAGAAGCTCGTCTTTTTCTTACGACCTTATGGTCAATGAAGATGTAATATTTATTTAATTATAGCTAAAAAGACCCCATTTGCGGATCCATGGGCGATGCCGCATATTTCGGTCAACGTTTGGCGATTCATGATTTATTCACTATTATTTATTTAATTCAACTTTTTTTTATTCAGAAATCTTAACCTTAGGACGAAGTGACTCATACTAATTGATGTATTTTACCCTATTTAAGACGACGCACTCAAAATCTTAGTTATGGTGTTCTGGAAGGGTCAAAATGGCATAACGTACAGATGTAACATAATATTACATATGTAACCTAACATTATATATGCAACATAACATAACGCCACACATGTGAAATAACATGTCACATACACAGTGCATGTAACTGAACATAACATAGTATTTAATATGATACATACATAATATATTTATTATACCAACGCACAACAATACAGACACGACTACCTGGAAGAGTCACACTCAACAGTGCCACCAAGCAGTCACAATCAAACGGACTACCAGACAAAATCACAATCTATGACGGTGTACCGGCATTCTAGGGGTTAACCTCTATCTTAAAATAGGGGTGAACCTTTAAATATGTGGGTGCACCCCTATATTTGCGGGTGCATGTCTATTTCGAAATAGGCATGGACAGTTCGGTTTACCACTTCGGTCATTTTGACCCTTCCAGTACACCATACTTGGTGATGTATTTTACCCAAATTGCTAGGAAGACAATCTATTTTTGGAATATTGGATTTGCCCATTCTATTGACTTACAAGAAAACAATATAAATTACATATAGTTCTACATACTAAATGCTAGATTTTTTCACAAGTTGTCTTTGAAAAGACATTTACTCGTGATTGGAGATTAACGAACATGAGTTATAAAATAGAAAGCAACGGAAGCATGCGGAAGCATTTGTTTACACCCCTGTGCAGCAAATGGAACAACCCTTCATTGATAATTGGTAGTAAGTGTGCTGGAAGTTTGGATTAGTCTATTATAGTGAATAACACGTTTTACAGGTATGTCAAGTGAATAAAACAATTAATCATTCAATTTCTACATTCTAAGTACTAGATTTTGTTCATTATAATTTCAAAATGACCAATTTGGACCTTCCGTGTAAAATTTATTATACACAGTTATGAAACAGAAAGCAGTGAATCATGTTCATTCTTTTCTTTACACCCCGTTTCGATTGAAGGCAATGTTGTAACGGTCTCACATGGACCAGCCCATATTGATTTAATGTCAACCAAAATCATAAAACTAGTTGCTTTGACACTATATTCTATGTTGCAATGCTTTGAAAATAGAATACGTTTCATCCTAATACAATGATTATTAGGATACCGCATGAATAACTCCTGAAATATGATCACTAAATATAAATCCATGAATGAAACTGCTTCATGAAAGGACGCCATTATTAAATTAATGGAACTGCTTCCTGACTTATGACGTATTTCGAAGTTGGTAGTCCAAGGGTGATTCAGGTACTTCTTAACCAACTTTCGAAAAGCAAAAACTCACTGTATAGACAAATGAGTACCTTTTAATTTTTACAGAGACCACATAATATCAAAACATCAGCTTTTGAAACTCGTCAAAATTCAATAAATACACTTTTTTGCAATAATTCAAATGTGAGCACACCCACTTCGGAATAGTCCATTTTAAAACTGGTTTTAAGTATAGGCCTATAAAGGTATTAACTCAAGAATAACTAGAAAGAGATCTTTAGAAGATCTTTGAGAATTATGGACGATTTTTTGTGCTGTTGGCGCCTTATGTATGTTTTCATATTTTTAGTTAAGTTAAGGTAACTGAGTGGCCACCTATTGGGAAAATAGCTGCTCATTCGGCTTACGATATGTTTCATGGTATAAGTACCTGATTGTTAGTTTGGTTTTTTCCCACCTCGGTTTTTGGAGTGGGAATCTTTTTCTGATTGCGCCTTTTCCTGATCTTTGCCTACTTGTACCTTCTTGTTTCAATAATACACTAAGGCCGTAGAAAACCCTTTCTTTTAGCCTGTAGACATGCAGGGTGGAAAAAGTATCGCTTATATAAACAGGTTCAATGTCTTAAACTGCAGTTTTCTGTACAAAAGTAATATGCCTGATATGTTACGGATCCCGTGAACTAAAATATACAATAACTTTCCTTTTTTTCTCAAAGCAATCTTCCGCTGAAGTAGCATTTATGGCCAACTTCATTAACAGAATTCCCGTAGGCTCCGTTGCTGATCCCGTAGGCGCCGGAAAAGGCGGTTTGATCCCGTAGATTCCGTTAAGGCTACCCACCGTGGACATAGCGACAAGTAAATGTGGAATTACCTCTAGCGAAAGTTGAAAAGCATCCTTTCTTGCTAAATTGTATCCAATTTGTAGGCTAACTATGCTTGCAGGCTGTAGAAAGATGACAAACTTTTGACACAACGCGGGAGTTTCTGCCATTTCCTTGTTTAGAACGACTGCGATGGCCAGGACCGAGAATATCCGAAATTTGGCTGTTCCACTAAGGCGGCGAAGTTGCCGATAAGACGAAAAGGAAGATAACTTCATGCCTTTAAGCGGACATATAAATTCTAAAAATCTTACGTTTAGAAGATCTTTGAGAATTATGGACGACTGGCAGACGCCAGAGGATGCCTATACTATAAGCTCACCTTGTGAGCCTACAGGCTCAGGTGTGATAAAACAACTTATTGGTCCTGATTAACCTGTATCGGATTTGTTTGTTTGTTTGTTTGCTTGTTTGTTTGCATTGATGCTTTACGTCCCAGTCAACAGCAATGGTCATGTCGGGACGTTGCCTCCATTTTATGGGACTTTTACCCAACATTAGGATGTCATGACACTCAAAATGTGCTTCATAAATATAACCACTCAACTAAGCCAATAAGGCTTATATGTATGGATGGTTTGACTAAACCACTTTTCCTGGGCAGGCTCAGCCATGAGCGATTAACCAGTAATCAGATGATCAGTCAGTAGCTGGAGGTACAGGCAGTCCATCTATTTATCCTAGGTCCCATTGGGCGGGGCCCATATTCCCACCCGACCATTTTGTTTAGTGCGAACATGCGAATTCGGATCAAGTTAATCCGATCAGTTTGATGCGGATAAAAGTTTCTGGTATGGACGAACCCGGCTCAAAGTGCAAAAAGTCAACGAACGAAAGAGGATTCATTTACATTTGAATCTTTATGCTCTGGCATTGTAAAATGAGGTCGCTGTATAAAATATCATGTTTTCACATGCTGGAATATTAAGAACAAGCTGCGATCACACACACACACACACACACACACACACACACACACACAGAGAGAGAGAGAGAGAGAGAGAGAGAGAGAGAGAGAGAGACTGTAAATCCGAAATCTTAAAGTATCTGGCTATCTTTTGCGGCTGCACAGCGTGCCTTACATACCTGATCTAATCGTAAAACGAGCAGAAATTATTCCTCTCTATGGGGCACAGCTTATTGTATTCATAATAAATACACCCTAACTATGATAATGACCATAATGGAGAAAAAAAAACTATCAGATTTCCCCATATTTGAAAGCAAAGACGCAGATAAGCTGTGTAAACATTGCACAGCTGATCAGTGCATTTGTTTTTGCTTCACGGATATTACAATCCCTCTCTTCCTTTTCTTCGAAATTTCAAGCTTCTGTCTTCCTTCTTAGATTGTATGTAGACCGATTTGTACCAAACCTGGTCGTAAAACATGATGACTGGTTTACTCGCGTCGCGGCTCAAATCAATACACCGCAATGACCATAATGAGAGGACACTGTCTCAGATTCCATGAAACACGTCTAAATTTCCAATAAAATACCAGTTTCTAGAAGTAATCTGTAAATTTGCTGTTATTTCTGTTTTCGTTTTGATTTTACATGTGATTCTAAGACAATACTTAGCCTCGTTAAGAGAAAATACGTGTGAAATAGCGCGATTGAAAAGAGACGCATTTACTTCGACCGACACCTCAACACAGTCTTTGGCTCATTATTATTTGATACAATTCCTTCAGTATTATTTTACAATACAATGAATCATTGATTTAGTTTTGAAAAAGAGCAGACCTATCTGTGTCTTACAAGGACGAAAATTCCGAAGACCGCCGCCTCCATGAGAATACGTGATTACATTTGTTACAATAAAGAAAAATCACTCACCCGAATAACTTTGATAACAAACAAAACTTACTTACGCAAAAAAAGCCTTTCAAGCCGGTGCCAATGTAAAATAAATGTTTGGTCATGGAGGTGTTCTTACAAATGGACTAAAGCATGGATTTTCTTTAAATTTTACACACAAGTCATCATATACTAAGCCGCTCCTTTGTTGCTCTGATCGATCCTGTGCAGCCTATGCCCACGACCTTATTGGTGTGTTGGAAGTCTTTAGCGGGGCTTTGAGTGTGGAACGTTTTTATTTATTTTGGCCGCATTGAGAGCGCCTCTGTCCTCTAAATCTCTGTAGAAGATTTTCTTTGGAAGTAGCTCATCAAATATTCTTATAACATGGACAGTCCATCTTTAAGACTGTATACATGCTTTGCATTGCTGCCTACTTCAAATGCCAAAATTCTGTTGAACCGCATGAATGTTCATCTTGATCAGAAGGGACTTATCCCAGAAAGTCAATGTGGACTCAGAAAATATAGAGGCACAATAGACAGGAGAAATGCGAAGAACAGATTGTAGATTTATACATGACGTTTGTCGACCTCACCAAAGCTTTTTGACACAGTTAGTCGTGATGGACTCTGGAAAATTATGGCCAAGTTTGCCTGTCCATCCAGATTCATAGCAAAAGTGTGACAATTTCATGATAACATGCAATCACGTGTTCAAAATGATGGAGAGTTCTCTGAACCCTTTGAGGTAACGAATGGGGTCAAACAGGGCTGTGTTTTGGCACCAACACTGTTCAACATGATGTTTTCTGCCATGCTCATGGTTGCTTTTCAGGACAGTGACACTGGTTTTCCAATCAGGTAGCGTTTTGATGGTAATATATTCAACCTTAGAAGGTTGCAAGCCAAAACTAAGGTGCAGACTGATGTGCTAGATGAGCTCCTCTATGCAAAGAATGCCAGCTCAGAGGCAAAAATGCAAAGAGCCATGGATCAAGTCTCACAGTCATGTGATAACTATGATCTTACAATCAGCACAAAAAACAGGGGTAGTACACCAACAAGACCAGGAAAACCGTACAATGAACCAACCGTCACTGTGAATGGACAAAAACTGAAAGTTGTTGTTGTTATCACCTACCTGGGAAGCACTCTTTCCAGAGCAGATGAGGTCACTGCCAGAATTGCAAAAGCCAGTGTGGCATTTGGAAGACTCCGTGCAAATGTCTGGGAGCGAAATGGAATCAAGCTTGACGCCAAGCTGAAAGTCTACAAGGCTGTGGTACTGCCAACCCTCTTGTATGCATGTGAGACCTGGACAGTATACCAGCGTCATGCAAAGAGACTTAACCATTTCCACTTAAGCTGTTTGAGAAAGCTGTTAAAAATCCAGTGGCAAGACAAGATTACAGACACGGAGGTCCTGAAGAAAGCAGGGATGCAAAGCATGCATACTGTCTTAAAGCTAGCACAGCTAAGGTGGACTGGCCATGTTATAAGAGTCTTCTATGGAGAACTACAAGAGAGAAAGCGCTCTCAAGGTGGCCAGAAGAAACGCTACAAAGACACCCTCAAAGCCTCTCTGAAGGATTTCGACATACCAATTGAACAGACTGCACAGGAGTGATCAAAGTGGCGAGGTCTCATCAACAAAGCAGCAGCGCTCTATGAAAAAAAGAGAATCTGTGAAGTTGAAAGAAAACGCAGAGAACGCAAAGCCAATACCAATTGCAAATGGGCCACCAGCTGATCCCATGACACTGACTTGCTCTACTTGCAACCGCGAGTTTAGAGCTAGAATTGGCCTAGTCAGCCATCAAAGAACTCACAAACACAAACGAACCTATTTAAGAAATAATGATGGTCTTTCTCATTATGCGGCTTTCACACTAGAGCACGATCTATTACGAATACCACGATTGACAAATCGCAGCTAATCGGGACATTTTGCCAAAATTTGACGTTCTGATACGAGTCGTTGCGTTTGGATACGATCTGTTGCGATATGATACGATAGGGTGGCGATCGGTCAAAATCTGGTGACACGATCTGACACGATTATCACGATACTTGACCGCGATTTGATACGAACTGATACGCTTAGATGCGTCCTGGTACGAGTCTCAAGAACTGATACGATATGTTGCGATAGTTTACGATAGTTGGCTTGATTTTTGGTGATTGTGGCCACGATTGCCGGTGTCACGATGAGACCGCGATTGGTATATTTACTTCGAAAACAAACATATACCTCATTACGTTTTTAATCTCTGAAGACGAAACAACATTGAAGATGGAGGAGCAGAGAATGACGAGAATGCGACATGTGCATTATCCTTCCCCTTTCCATCCCTGTCTCTGCTGCCATCTCCGGTCATCCTTCAGACTACGAATTAATACTGAAAAGGACCACATTGATATTTACTTCTCTGTTGTTGATTAAGGAATAAAAGTTATCTTGCCCGATGTATTTAATGTATTGATAATTCGTAACAGATCGTAAGCATCCGTGGCAAAAGCGTGGCTTGTCGTGTCTCATCGCATTTACTCGTATCTGATCGTATCCTATCGGAAGTCATTCGCATCGCCTCGTAGTTTATCGGGCCAGGCATTTTTTCTCGAATCGTAACCCGTAACAAATCGTAGGGGATCGCAACTCATCTCAACAGATCGCGGTGTTTTGGTCGATCCCGATCACCGCGATTTAGGAACAAGATGAGATACGATTTGTTGCGATTTGTTACGATGTCATACGATCTGATGCGATGGTCACGATAGTCCCGCCAATCGTGGTAATCGTGGCAAAATTTTTGGCAGCCAAAAATGTTTCCACGATTAGCCCGATTATCACGATTGATATCAAGATGTGATGCGATCTGATACGATTGGATACGATGGTCCCGATTGGTGGTCGAATCGTGGTAAGTGTGAAAGCTGCATTAGTGAGAGACGAACGACCACTTCAATACCACTGAATTTTCTTTATAAAAAAAAATAATAATTAAGTATCTTTGCATGACGCTGGTATGCTGTCCAGCTGTCACATGCATATTAGAGGGTTGCAGTACCACAAGCCTTGTAGACTTCAGCTTGGTGCCAAGTTTGATTCCATTTTGCTTCCGGACAACTAGAGTATTCCAAATGCCACACTGCCTTTTGCAGTTCTGGCAGATCTCATCATCAAGGTGCACTGCTTCCATGGTAGGTGGATATATCAATAACTTTCAGTTTTTGTCCATTCACATTGATGGTCATTTTACGGCTTGCGATGACTGATATTGGTGAGTTTAGTTTCTGCCTTTTGATATTTCAGACCGTTCGTAAGTTTAATCAAACAGAAAATGCTACCGAGTATATATGCTACGTTTATTTTAATACAAAGTCAAACTTTGATTTATATTCTGTCAAAATATTTTTCAAACGCATTTTGATTTTTTTCCTCGACGCATACCAAGGTATTTCTTATACTGACACACCTCTTAGGTAACGGTGCTTGTTTTGCACACCCACCCTTTTACAACCTTTTATAAGCACAACCTGTGCTTTCGTCATATCAAATTCTATTATAATGAAAATAAACCACACTATTCTCAAAGGCAATAAATTATTTGATTGCAATAATTATGCCTTCAGGATCCAGCATTACTTACATGCTAACCACGATTCTAAGGTTTCGCTTAAGGACAGTCAGACGTCACTGACACTTTTTTTTTGCTCTTTTTTCAAAACTGATAGTTTATAAATACATTAAGTATATTCTACATCATGTGCAAAAATTAAAATCATATCTTTGTCAGAAATGCTAGAATTTGATAAAATTTCCAAAGTAACTGTAAAATGTGGATAAGTTTGTTCTATCAATTTACCACTGATTGCCAATGGCCAATTGATTTCACACACTATAAAGATTTTTCTGTACCAGGAGGCTGAAGAGCCAGTAGGCTATTAATCAACTTAGACAGTCAAGAACTGTCTTGTCTTGAGAAAACCTGTGTTAGTTCTTGCACAATACATAAAAAAATAAAATGAAAAAAAAAAAAAAATAATAATAAAATAAAGAAAAGATTAGCTGTGTTTCTGCTGCAAAGTTCAGGACTTTGTTTTACACATTTAAACATCCCTATTATTAGAAACTGGTTAGTTTGTGTACCCGTTAAATGGCCTAGACACATGTAATTCTTACAGTGGGGCATTGTTCTTTTTACACAGCATCATTCATTGCTCATGATATTATATTTGAGCTGCGTCATGAGAAAACTGGATTTTTGACTATATATATACGACAACAAAGGCAGAGATCATCTGTGCAGTAACTGCACAGCTGATCAGCATCTTTGTTTTTGCTTCACTGATACTACAATTCCTCTTCTTCATAGATCCAAAACTTCAAGCTTCTAACCATGTCATGTAGCTGTATAGGCCGGTTTGTGTCGGACCTGGTCCGAAACCCTGAAGATTAGTCCATGTATTATCTTAACTTATCTTTTTCTCAAATTGGTTGCATAAGCTCGATCAGAATTTTTTTTTCTTTTCTTTCTTTTTTTCTCTTTACTGTATATCTAGTATAATCTTACTACATGTAGTTGATGAATTTCAAATTTCAATGTAAACAGTGTAATAATGTAAACTATGAAACTCAAAGCCATGGTTTGCATCCAACCTCTCGGGCTTGGATGTACATAGGTTTTCCCAAGGCAAAGGCTAACATCAGACATACTGAAGACAGTAAAAAGGCAATAAACTTGCCCCAATCCATTCATTTCCTGTAACAGTTGGTTTTCCACATCCATCATTAAGGGATAGCAGATTATGCCTCCCTTTTGAAGATTTCCTGGAGAATGTTCCACTACTTAGGGCAGGTCATTAACTAATGACCGTGAAATGTATTCGTGACTTGAAATCAGGCTATTGGTTAAAATAAACAATATTTTCATAATTTTGGCCTACTATGATAAAGCAGACCAGCCCAAAAGGTGTGTAGCAAAGTCTTCCAGAGTGCTGATTGGATGTGTGTAGATGCCATGTTCTAGAATCTACCTATTCAAGAGGATTATAGACATTTTGTATCATCAAACAGTTTTAAGGTTTATCTGACAATTGGATTTTCAAAAGAACTTCGATTTCAAAGTGGTATAATTCTTTTATTTATGGACAGATCTACATAATATTTGGTGGGTGGGTGGTTTGAAGTATGACAAAGATAAATGTATCACAGATTTTCCTGATTTTGAACGGTTCTTGATCTATCAAGGATTTTGTTAGGGATGACCAATTAATTATGAACTGCATGACAAAATGTGCTGTATTTCTGCTTTGAGGCATTATTTCGAAAATCCCTGATACATTATTGTAGATCTCTATTAACTGATGGCTGTCACAGAAAAAGGTACCTCTAACTCAAAAACTTAAAAAGAAGATGCAAATAAACTGCAAAAAGACAATTAAAATTGTCTCATTGAGTCAACAAAAGGCTATAAAATATTCTCAACACATACATATATCAGTAGAAAGAACATATTCTCTTCTTTCAGGTGACATGCAGATTATGCTTGTAACATTTTCCTAAGGTAGGCTAAATGCCTTGCAAACATGACTACTATCAATATTTTAGCGATGGGAATGACTGTCCTTAACTCGCAATTTATTGGTGTTGTTAAGCTGCGGCTCGTATACAATTTTGTCTTTTAATCTACCAATTCAATAATTGTAACATCTTAGGAAGAGCGATTTTCTTTGTTTTGTACTGCTTTGTGTCATCGACTAAATATGAACGAAACTGTAAGTTCAGGTGGACCCGAATACGACAATATAACATACGGACACGAAACGTTTGGAAAGTACAAATTTCTTCAGCTAAAACCATGGATTGCTATACCCTCCATAGTTGTTCTTGCTATTGTGACCCTAGGAGGAACATTCGGTAACATTCTAACAATACTTGCCGTGGCGTTTAATCGGAAAATCCGCCACGTAGAGAAAGCATTCGTCGTGAACTTGGCGTTTTCTGATCTGTATGTTACGGCTGTTGCGGATCCTATGAGCATTTTGGGTAAGTACCATACTGTGTCACAATCACTTGTCTTGGCGTCAGATGCAAGTATACGGACCTCCATGCTTCATCAAGCTAGTTTTGGTTAAATTCCTTATCACTTGATGTCAAATAAACAATGTTGATTTCCATTGATTAATTTTATTGCTGATTTATGACAATTAGATATACTAAGATCTTTTCACAGATCTTTCTCAGTATATCTGAAGCCAAATTAAATTCAAAGTCCAATTATATAATTGGTTCGTTGGTTGCATTGCTATTTTACGTCCCAGCTTATGTCATACTTCGGTTTAACGTCCCCTCCGAAAGTCAGGAGTCCTTGGATCTTAATCTGGCCTGATTTACAAGGCGAGCGGCATTACGAAGGCACCATAAATTCATTTGTGATGCAACGCTGGAAACCTTGTCTTTCCTCCTTTATATTAACGGTCTGCTATTTTAAACTCCATATGTTTTTTATTTTTTTTTTTATTTTTTATTTATTTTTTTTTTTTTTTCAAAGAAATAGGTATATTCTTTAAAAGCGAGTATTGTGTCTAAATGCCTATAATTTATAGCAAATGCATAACGAATTAAGTTCAGAAAGTTTATCGGTTGACGAAACCAAACCGTAAATGACTACAATTATTTTATAGCCTCCCTCTTATGGTAGAAGGCGTTAAAATGTTCTGTTCTATACTGCCCTGCTATACATAGATAGAAAAATATATTTCGTCAACCGGAACCGGAATTCGCCTGGTTTATTTGCATAATTCGTTAGGCAATGTAATGTAATTCATTGGTCAGTACCACTGATCCGCACGCATTTTTACAAATGACGTCAATGTCAGCCATTTTCAATTGTTAGTTTGACGATTCAGCACGTTCTGCATTATACTGATTGATCAATTTTCCATATAGTTTTACGTCATCGTGACGTTTCAACGCGCGCTGCATTATACGAATTGTTCAGTTAATTTTCCATATATGGAAATGGTCGGAAATCATTTTTCCGTAAACCTTCGAACATATAGGAAGGATTTAGTTAACTATTGTGAATTAAAAGAATGACAACTGGGCTCGCAACGAAGCGATATGAAACATTTGTGTAATCATAGCGTAGTGAGGGTTCGCAACTACCTTCTGCCCAGATCCCTGGAAATAAATGGTCCTTCTCCCTAGATCCCCTAAGCCCCTGGAAATGCCCCAAGGTTGAGGAAGCTGTCATATATATAGCTTATTTTAAAATTATCTGTGCAATGGGAGTAGAGCGTCGCGAACAAGGTAGGGCCTTATTTCATATTATATACGTGAAACGGGAATAGTAACATTCATTATGCCCTACCATTCGTTTTATATTTTCAGCAAAACTGGAAGGCCATGATTTTTTCGACAGCGTTCCAAAACTTTGCCAGATCATCGGCAGTATTTGTACCATTTCCTGTGTGACGTCACTGATGACCATCGCCACAATGAGTGTGTATCGTTACATCTTCGTCTGCCATAATAAGTATTACAAAAAGGTATTTTCAAAAACGAAATGTGTTGTAATCTGTGCGATCATCTACTGCATAGGAACAACTCTGGTACTTCTAAATCAGGCAGGGATAGGTGATCACAATTTTGACAGGAAGAGCCTTCAATGTATCTGGGACAGGATGGCGACGTATCAATACACAGTAATTTTCTCTGTGACACTGGTTTGGATCCCATGCCTGGTTACAGGTTTCTGCTACCTAATGTTATATCGCTACGTCAGGAATCACAGGAAAATAATGCCATTTTCCAAGCACCAGAACCAAAGGAAAACCATCTTTCAACAAGCTGCTCAAGCACCAAACATGCAACTCGGCGTTGCTAAGACACTGTTTCTGGTCTACGCCGCCTTTGTGGCATTCTGGGCTCCATATGCCTTAATCATGGTCATCGACGTTAATGACACGTTCTCACACGAGGCTCACGTAATCATAACGACGTTTGCGCATCTTCATCCCTCTGTGAACTGGATTATCTACCTCAGCACCCAAAAACGATTCGCTGACGCTTACCGATCCATACTCACCATTTGTTGGCGTGACTCGCGTTTACGTCAGTCTGTATCGACGACGCAGCTGATGTCAAAGCAAATCAACTTAAGTACACGGCTCACTCAACGTATAGATGAGCTACAAAGAAAATAACGTTGATCTATAGAACATATGTAGTACATACTGAGATTCAGAATACCAATAAGTTCTGTGTACACGTTGTATGCAAACTTACTTAACTTTTAGGAGAGCTACACTACTTCCTAGTTTGATAGGAATTAAAACTTTAATTTTTTACAGGACATACGAATGACCCAACCTATTTTAATATGGATATGTAGCAGAACCATGGACCTGTACAAGCACGACCATTAGATTATAATATCAATCGCCCTGTGTCTCAGTAGTGATTTTACTTGTGATTTTTATTCTTTTTCTACATTTCATTTGAGTCTTCTTTGATGTATCCATCTAAGTAATCGGATTATCAGTGAGACTATTCTCGGCAACTTATTAGAAAATATAGACTGGTGTCCCTTCAAGCATGATCACTTAGACGTGTCGGTATCAGATATGCTTCTAACTGCAGGCAAAATATCCAGTCATTAATACATTGTGTCTTGTTTGTGGTTAACTTAAAACAAAATATAGCTACTAATATACTGAGAGGAATAAGAAACTTAAGCTTTTATCATTATTTATTGTTTACTTATTTTAAATCAATTTAAAATATAACCAGTTGGTATATTCTGATTGTGACAGTGTGAAATTTTTGCTTCACATTTTGCATTTTAAAAACTGCATTTCGTCAAACGAAATAGAGTTACGTCATTCAGACGTTTTCACCCCAAATCGCATGCAAGACCATGATTAGAGCCGGTTTCGCTGACGTAAGATGCTGACCATAAGCGTTTTTGATCAAAGGTTTTAGAATACCCTCAAAACATTGATAATTTGAGATTTTATCCTGAAAAACGTAACGTTTAGTTTTAACGTCAAACATGCAAGTGCATTTTCGACATTTTCTAACGCTGGGAAAATATTTTCACCATGAATGATTAAAGTTCATGTTTATGGTAACTCAAAAGAAGCATTTGTCTTATCGACATTGAGATTCTAAATCTGTTTCCGGTGTTTTAACTGTTTATCTTTTTATTGAGAGCGTCACGTCAACGTCGGGAAACGAGGTCCCAATTTTTGCATACAGACATTTCATTAAACAGCAGTCACACAGTAGCGTATAACCCAAACGCGCGCCGGGCGTATGAAAAATCTCAACACGCTGAAGATTTTGGACATATAAAATTAATTTGTTCCTTTAACTCGCTTTTGCAGTCACACATTAGCGCGTGACTGAGGCGTGTGCCGGACGTATAAAAAATCTCAACGTTTTGTAGTACGTTTGTCGTACGTCCCAGACACGCTACGAACGCGCTACAGACGCGCTGTATGCGTTTCATGCGCGCTCCAAGCACGCTTGGCACACGTTACAGGCGCGTTCCACACTCGCCCAAACCAGCATCCGGTTAAAATCGAAACGCGCACGTAGCGTATACGACGTGCTTGAAACGTGTACTCGGCGCGTGCTGGGCGTGTTCGAAACGTATTCAACGCGCCTGTAACGCGCGTGGAACGTACTTGTAGCGTGCAGGTCACACGCCCGACACACGCCCAACTTCTAGAAAATTTTTAAGCATGTTTAAAATTTTATTTAGCCCAAACGCGCACGAAACGAGCGCCGACTTTTAGCGACGCGCGTCGGACGTACACCAAGCGTACCCAGCGCGCGCTTAACGCGCCTTGGACGTGTCTCCGACGTGCGTCTGGCGTATGTGGAAATTTGTATTTTTTTAACACGCCCGGCGCGCGTTTCACTTATACGCTAATGTGTGACTGCTGTTTTAGATAACAAATGATTTACCCATTAATTAAATGATTATTTGAATTCTTTTCTTTTCATCGGAAAGCATGAATCGCCTTTATTTAGAACGTCAGCATCAAGTCACACACAGCTGAGTGGACGTTTACGTTTATGAAAAACTGCTTGCAATACAAAACTCGATACCGTATCACCAGTTTTAAAACCAAATCCAAGAATAATTCTGAAAACAAGAGGACCAATGGTCCTGTAAACGCTCACCTGAGATCTGCTGCATAAACCAAAAAACATGTTTGAATATTATGGTATTTAACCCCAGTGCAGTGGCAGATGAAGCCCCTGGGGATTTTTTTTTTCAGAATAATCAATATTCTATCCATCTGCCAATTTTTTGCTGGCTTTTCCCTTCAAATGACATTTTAACAGTTTTCCCCATTTAAATGCATGGCCAACCCATATTGACCTTGCCATAACTGGGTCAAGGTCATCACAGGGTCATGCTTTATATAGGTCATCACAGGGTCATGATTTATATATACATTGTAGTACTTAAGCCATAGATGCTTCACACCAAGTTTCTTCGAAATCGGTCCACCGGTTCCAGAGATTTTTGAAGGGTTTATACCATATATGGGCCTGGCGGCCATCTTGGTCATGTGACCTTGATTATTTATACACTCATTGATTCCCCAATTCTATAGATGCTTCACATGTAATTTGGCTTTGATTGGCTAAGCGGTTTCAGAGGAGAAGATGTTTGCATATTATGGTGATATACATGTATAATTCCCCGGGGTTGGGGTAAATGAGCCCCTGGGATCCAATTTTTTTCAGAATCATTAATATTCAGTCCTACTGCCCATTTCCTGCAACACTTTCACTTTAAATGACATTTTAAAAGTTTTCCCCATTCCAATGCATTGGTGACCTATGTTGACCTTGCCGTAAAATAGGTCAAGGTCATCCAAAGGTCATAATTTATAAATACATTGAAGTACTTCAGTCCCCGATGCTTCATGCCAAGTTTCGTTGAAATTGGTCCACATTGGTTCAGTAGAAGAATTTTAAAGGGCTTTTACCATATATGGGCATGGCGGCCATCTTGATCATGTGACCTGGATTATTTATAAACACATTGGTCCCCCCTTCCCATAGATGTTTCTTATAAAATTTGGCTTTATTGGCCAATTGGTATCAGAGAAGAAGATCTTTGAATATTTTTGTAATATACATGTATTTTGCCCCGGGTGGGGGCAGACCAATCCCTGGGGTCCAATTTTTTTTTCAGTATTACCTACCTTCAGTCCATTTGCCCATTTCCTGCAAGTTTTGCCTTTCAAATGACATTTTAACAATTTTCCCCATTCAAATGCATGGGCGACCTATGTTGACCTTGCCGTAAAATAGGTCAAGGTCATCCAAAGGTCATAATTTATAAATACATTGTAGTACTCAAGTCCCCAATGTCACACGCCAAGTTTCGCTGAAATCGGTCCAATGGGTAAGGAGAAGAAGAATTTTGAAGGGTTTTTACCAAATATGAGCATGGCGGCCATCTTGGTCATGTGACCTTGATTATTTATAAACACATTGGTTCGCCCTTCCCACAGATGCTTCATATTAAATTTGGCTTTGATTGGCCAAGCGGTTTCAGAGAAGATCTTTGAATATTTTTGTAATATACATGTATATTGCCCCGGGGTGGGGGCAGACCAACCCCTGGGGTCCAATTTTTTTTTCAGAATTACCTACCTTCAGTCCATTTGCCCATTCCCTGCAAGTTTTGCCTTTCAAATCCATTCAAATGCATGGGCGACCTATGTTGACCTTGCCGTAAAATAGGTCAAGGTCATCCAAAGGTCATAATTTATAGATACATTGTAGTACTCTCGTCCCCAATGCTTCATGCCAAATTTCGTTGAAATCAGTCCAGTGGTTCCGGAGAAGAAGCATTTTGAACGGTTTTTACCATATATGGTCGTGGCGGCCATCTTGGTCATGTGACCTGGATTATTTATAAACACATTGGTTCCCCCTTCCCATAGATGCTTCATATAAAATTTGGCTTTGATTGGCCAAACGCTTTCAGAGAAGAAGATCTTTGAAAATGTTGGACGACGGACGGACGACGACGGACGGACGACGGACGCCGGATCATGGCCATCCTATAAGCTCACCTTGTGAGCCTAACGGCTCAGGTGAGCTAAAACAAACGTAAAAGAAGCAAAACAAATGGGCTACGTTAATGACGTCAGTTTCAAAACGCCGAAGGAATCTTTAGTGTGATTTTTCAACGCATGACGTTATCTGTGGACAGCTTTTTTCTAGTGCAGTGTGGACTGAGACAAATCATACAGATTTATGGTTCTTTGATGCATCATACTCCAAATGCTTAGATTTGATGAATAAACTTAAACACTCTGATTTCGACCATTGCATGAACAAACTGACCGTAGACAGTCCCCTAAGCAAATTTCTTCATTTTTGACGCACCAATTTTGCAGCAGACACGTTACTCTATAGAAAATTCATAGCAAGAAACAAAGTGTTTTTATCGGTTAAACGAAGGAACTTCCAAAAGACGAGACTTAAGTTTTTATTTCCTTTCAGTATATAACAAAGCAAGACATATGTAGTGATACGTTTATTTCGTGCTGGGCTATGACTATTCTAAATTTCAAAAGCAGATTGACTTTAACTCCGTGCAAGAACATGCAAAATGTTGAAAATTGAAATTGTTGAAAATTGAAATTGGATTTCAATCGCACAAAAATCACATTTTGTCAGATCCACGCTCAACTCATTTCTATCAGATATTTGTAGATATTTGAAAGGACGAACTTTTCACTGTACGCCATGTTAAAAAGTTATGGTAACTTTTTCTTGTACACGGAAGCTGAGATAAAGATATCTTTATCTCAGACGGAAGCCAAAAATGGCTGAAAAGCACAAAATTTCATCACCACGGCATAAACCAACAAGAACCGCAACAGAAGTATCGCATTGGAACGATCATTAATATAGAATTACTGGAATGTGGGGCTTAAACCGGTTTTACGGGCCTCAGCTTCTGCAGTGGTTCACAGCATTCATTTAGTTGTTCGGTTCTGTAGCGGAGCTGCTTAGTGAGCAAATTTGAGGGAATACTTCAGTTGATGATACAAGCATGAAATTTACACCATATGTTCTTCAAATGATGCAGATTCTAAAATGATCCCTGGCCACTTCGAATTCGGCCATTTTCAAGATGGCCGCCAAAAACAAAATGGCCGACATATTTAAGAGGGTTGGTGTAGATGATTGATCATAACTCACATTCTGATGATCATAAAACAACAATTATGATTCCAAATTACAGCTACGGCATTGTCCTTTTGTATAAAGTTCAAAAATGCAAAAAAAAAAGCTAATTTCAATCTTCATGAATATTAATGAATTTCTCCATTTTAGCCAAAATCAGTAGCAAAAAAAAGTTGAAAATTGACAATTTCACGTTTTGTCAGTTTTAAATGTCACAACTGATGCCTAAGCCAGATTAAGCCTTTTGTTCAACTTTATAATTGTTTTCATCAGGTAACCATGTGAGCATAGGAATTTTCATTAATATTCATGAATTGTAAGAAAATGATGCATCTATTCAGTTTCGACTTTTTAACAGAATTTTGGACTGTACGTCTACTGGTTTCGTTAAACATTTAGCTATAATAGTACATATATTAATGTCTATTGGTCATAAGCAATATCACTATCGAGAAGCAAACTCTGTGTAAGCCATCATTTGTGTACAAGACGGTGACGACAGTTAAATGTTACAGTTCGGACTGGACCTAAGTTCGGAAAATATGTGGTGCCCCTCGCTTTTAAGTTACATTCAAAATATCATATCATATCCAGCATACATTCTTGATTCTATAAATGTAAAAAACGTTCAATAACCCTTTTCTCGTCGCTAAGAACACTTCGATAACTTTATTGTCGCGAAGTGGTCTAAATATAGACAAAAGCAATACCACATTGCTAATTTTAACACACCTTGCCTATATAGCAAGTGTTTATAAAACCGTTATATTGTGCAACACTTCACTGGAAGAATAAGCGTGGCGTTACTTTGCGCCATTTCGATATCATTTGTGAGGTCATCTATCCTATCTAATCAAGCACCAATAGATGATGTAATGTCGTTTTAATGCATAACAAACGTAATGAATGTATGCAAATATCTACATTACAGTCAAATATTTTGCGGGAAATCTGCATTGCATTGGTGGAAAGCTGAGAGTTATCGACAGTTTCAGCGACCTTTGTTATGTTTATTGTGTGTTAGAAACGAAATAGATCCGCGCTCGTGATTTGATCTTCTTTACAACTGACCTCCAAACAGTGAATTATTTCTTGCAAAAATGCCCACAATACGCTGCATATGATAGAATAATATGGAAACCATTATTCTTTAATTATTAAACATGAGCAAAGCAATATGTGATTTCCGAAGTTATGTCCAGTTCGAACATGCTCTCTATCGCATGGTATCTACACAAATGATAGGAAACACAGACATCCCGACACTCAATATGAAAAGTTTGTGAAAGACATAGCAAGCAACCAGAAGCCCCCGTTTAATGACCCCGTCATAAAGAACAAGCTTCCTCTTTTCAACAGGAAAGTTTAACCTGACCAATCAATCTTGACTGTTTGAAAGATGGCTGTAGACTATTTTCGAGGCTATTGATCTTATGCCAAATTTTAGGAATTTTTACGATATGAAAATCAAAACTGTCCTCTGTCATTTCACAAAATGGCATGTTGTACTCCAGAACAAAGTCAGGGACAGCTTCTTGGCACCCTTGTGCAAGGAACAAAAACAACTGATGAACAGCCAAATGCAGACACTGATTATTGATGTGACAGCCCTGATTAACGCGGAGTCCCCCGGAGCAGCAAAACCTTTGATGATTATACCTAATTGTACCTAATATTGAATCCTTTGCCCTATGCCCAGAAACACTCCAGAGATATTGTTTTTATACTTATCGCCAGGATAGTTTGAAGGGCGAGTCCTGACAGAAACTAGGATCATGAGTTCGTGGAAAGGCAACTGTTAACAGCAGACCTCCAAACAACTTCCTTAGATGTGATAAAAAAAACCCTAAAAACATTATACTTGCACAAACCAGTGCACGGATAATAGTGTCAAAAAGATACAATTGTTTGCAATATAGAAATCAACAGGTAAAAATTAAACCGAGATCCTTTAAGAGTAGTGAACATATTAATGAGAAAGGGGATGGACCAAACCATGGGTTCGGCTACTTAAGCCTCGTCAAAGACCCATTAGATTTGACAACATGAAATAATTATTATTAAGTAATAATTGTACTTTTGCACCAATTCACTGAGTAGTAGGTACAAAGACTAGAATTATCTAAATAGGGCCAAATTTATTAAATGTTGGTTAGAAAATGTATCTAAACCAATAATAATTTTCTTGATTTCTCAGAATGTCCTCGCTGATCTCAAAAGACCAGAGAAATATAATCTAAAATATAGATGTCGCCATGACACAACACCAGCTGAAGTAATAGTAACAATTACAACTATGATCCTTCAAGAGTAATGAACATATTAATGAGACAAGGGGGTGGACCAAAACATGGTTTTGGCTATTTAAACGCAGTTTAATGTCAGGGGATGAACATTTGGGGCCGCCATATGATATAACACCAGCTGCAGTACAATTAAAACTATGATCCTTCAAGAGTAGTGAACATATTAATGAGACAAGGGGGTGGACCAAAACATGGCTTTGGCTATTTAAGCCTCGTCAGTGACCCTTTAGATTTGACAACATGAAGTCCTATGGAATAATTGTTATTTTGCACTTTTAAACAGTTGCCTGAACAACAGTTCTCATCTCTGGACAAAGCAGAACAACATATGGGTTCCTAAATGGATAACACCGTCTGGTATTGCCGAATACTGTCAGGAGTTACAAAAGTGTGGTTGTATAAAGTTACAATGTACGGGAAATGCTACCGTTCAGGTCTTTCATGCGCAAAAATGTGTTCATGTAGCTGTCAAGAAGACCAATAAATCTTACAGTTGTGAACAACTCTCGTAATGACAGCAGCCATGTAAATGTATATGCTGGGCAATTGGCTTTGATATATTCATTGCAAAGCCAGTTCAGTTTAATTTAAATAAGCTGTACTGAATGTAATTATTCTTAATGAGTTAATTTGCATAATTAATGGTTATTGGTTAGTAGAATTAAACAGTATTTTATTTTTGTATTTTATTTCTTGAGTCCTTTATTTAGTATTTAATTTTTGAGTCAAAATATGTTATTTAATGTAATTTCTTTTCCTTTATTTCTTGAATTCCCATAGGTTTCTCTTTTAAATTATAAGGACAATATGTCATTTGAAAATATTCATGACTTTATTTATAATTAACAACTTAACTCTTAGGGCATTGGAAGAAAGGACAGTAACAGAGTTTTAATTGTGTATGATTCATTCTTTGTATAAAATATTGTAGGGGTAGCACCTATATTTCATATAACTAAAGCCCAAAGTACACCCGTTATGCATTGCACAGTCGTAGCCTCGGTCCAGTTATCTAATTATTCTGATATGGACTTGTGGTCATGCATCATGCTTTTATTGTCTTAGTCAGTGAGATATACAATACCATTTGTTCCCCACCCACCCGCCCGCATGTGCTGTATTACAAGCCCCAAAAATTATTGATGTGGATGATGGTGAGTGATCAGGATGATGATGATTGACTGGTAGCAACAATGGTGATTGATGCGTATGATGGTAATCCTTACAGAGACAGTAAGATTGCTCAAGTGACGATAAAACTGACAGTTTGTTGACAGTTCACATGTGGGCCCACGAAAACTTATGACGTTTGACAGACGAGTTGTATAACTAGATAAAGCGACAAGTTAATGTGGAATTACCTCTAGCGAAAGTTGAAAAGTATCCTTTTCTCGCTAAATTGTATCCAATTTGTTAGCTAACTATGTTTGCAGGCTGCAGAAAGATGACAAACTTTTGACGTGTGGCGGGAGTTCTCCATTTTCGTGTTTTACAATGACAGAAATGACCAGGACCGAAGTTATCCGAAATTTGGCTGTTCCAATATGGTGGCGTAGTTGCCAAGTCAAGTCAAGTCAAGTCAAGTCAAGTAATATTTATTTACCGTCGGATTTGTTTTACAACAAAATAACACAAGCTCCCAGGAGCTTTTTCTTCCGACCAACATATATAAAATATCACAGTAATTATAACACAGAAACTTTGGCATGCTAAACATAAAAATGTACAACAATATACAAACTGAGAAATATAACACATGCAATAAAGTAAAATTTCAAAAATATGGATAATCTGAACAAATATAACCCTGCTCATCACCCCCAAAGGTATCCCTTAGGCCGAAACCCACACAGTGCGAAAAATCTGGAGCGAAAACGAAAAAAGCCCAAGGAGTATATTGGGAGTGGATAAGTAGGAGCAAAATACTGGTCATGCATAAAACATAAACGCCTTACCGGCATAGGGCACACCTACATTGTGTACCACTCCATCCTCTTATAAATGCTCTGAAGGAGTTGAAATCTGTAATTTTCCTAGCTTCTTCAGGCAGGGAGTTCCAAAGCTTCGCCGCCTGAAATCTGAAGCTGTTAGTGCCGTACTTGGTGCTCTTCGGTCTTGGTACTTCCAATAGATTGGTATACCTAAAATTATATGAAGTTTGCTTTAAACATATAAAATCTTTCAGATATGATGGAGATATACCATATACAATTTTAAAAGTTTCAATTGCCAACATTCTGAGGCGGTATAAATGTAGTGTAGTTGCCAATAAGACGAGAAGGACGATCGAGTTATGTCTCTGAACGGACATTTAAACTCTGAAAATCTTACTAATAAATAGTTTCCCTTATTTGCAGGTGATTCGAATCGCGATTCCATTCATATATTGTTACAGTTGAAGTAGGCGAGAGGAGAATCTCACCTTTCCCATTTTGTCACAATGTTGTTATATTTAAATTAGTCACGATAGCGTAATGGTTAGAGCGACCAGGGAGGTCGCGGGTTCAAACCCGGGCCGCGTCATACCAAAGACGTTAAAAATGGTACCAGTGGCTACCTTGCTTGGCGCTCAGCATTCATAAGGCTAGCACTGGCTTCTCTTCTCCCCAAAAGATGAAAAAGATAACTTCAGTGATGGAACTACAGTAAATATGTTAAGGTGATGGTTGGTGGTGGGCAGTGTAGTTCTGTCATTGTGGTTATCTCGACGTTACTCGGTGAAAACCGAGGTGCTCCTAGTGGTTGGGGGATAATACATTCAAATAATAATAATAATAAAATAATTTGCATAAATCCTACAGAATCGTACAAGAGCGAGGAAAACACTGGTCACATGGCCCACAGAAATCCAACAGGTTCGTACAGCGTCCCCCCCCCCCCCCCCCCATTTATAAACGACCGCATCCCCTGGAGCAGACACACTCTCGCAAAAGTCAGCTTTCGAATTGAAATAGTGTAACTAGATTTCGTAGTTAAGGACTATATTTTTATTCTAGGCTACTGCAGAGCTAAGAAACTTTCAGGCTCTTCAAATACTGTAATGGTGCAATGACCCTTAGCTGACCTTGGGCGACACCGCGTATGAATACAGTACTATGAATAGATGACAGTTACCACGTGAGGGCTTCCCCTACGTATTTGGACAATTTTCCTATTCCCAGAACCAGGAATTGCCTTGATGCTGTTGCAGGTGCAAAGTTGTTTAGTACACTTGATGTTACAAGTTCATACCACCAAATCCCAGTGAAAGAGGAAGATATCCCCAAGACTGCATTCATCACTAAGTATGGTTTGTATGAGCATTGTACTATGCCGATGGGAATGAAAAACTCGAGTGCAACTTTTCAGCGCTGCGTTCAAAGTATTGTACATGGGCTAAATTGGATAAGCTGCCTGGTCTATCTTGATGACATAATTGTCTTTGCTGACACCTTTCAAGAACATGCAGACAGACTAGACATGGTTCTAAGTAGGTTTGAGCAGGCTGGTTTGAAATTACGTAGCTCCAAATGCTTTCTGTTCTGTGATCGGGTGCATTTCCTTGGTCATGTTGTCTCGTCCGATGGCGTGCTGCCGAGCCCTGATAATATTGCTAAGATCATGCAGTTTGCTGCTCCAAAGAATGCGACTCAAGCTCGTGCACTCGTAGGTATGGGAAGTTATTACAGGCGCCACATTAAGGGATATTCAGACATTATGAGGCCGATAATTGATCTTACTAAGAAGGATGTGAGGAAGCTTTGGCGAAGCTGAAAGAAGCACTGGTAAGTCCGCCAATAATGGCCTATCCCTTAGATATTGGAGACTATATCCTAGACTGTGACGCAAGTGACTATGCCTTGGGAGGGGTGCCCAGCCAGATCCAAAATGGTGAAGATAAGGTGATAGCTTATGGTAGTAAGATGCTGAATAAAGCAGACAGAAACTACTGTGTGACAGACAAAGAATTACTCAGTATACGGTACTTTGTTGAGTACTTTAGGCAGTACCTACTACGAAGGAAGTTTACGGTAAGAACAGACCACAAAGCATTGACATTCTTGTTCAGTTTCAAAGAACCTAGAGGTAGGTTGGCCCGGTACTTAGAAATTCTGTCCGCATATGACTTTACGGTGAGTTATCGAAAATCCGGTGGGCATTGTAATGCAGATGGAATGTCTCGTTATGTTAGTCCTTGGGACTGTCAGTGTAATGAAGTAGATACTTTAGAGCCGCTGAAATGCTGGCCTTGTAAGAAGTGTGAAAAGAAAGCTATAGATATGAAGAGTACTCTACTGTTCGGAAGTTCAGGAATGAGCAAGGAAGTGAGTTACCAAGCATTGGAAGAGGGTGAGAATTAACACAGTGTTAAGCAGGGGACATGTATTACGAAGTCCATGGGCCCAATTAATAATGGACAAAGTAATGAGTCGAGGGGTGAACTCAAAGTCACGGCTAGTAATCCGCTTGTTGATAGTCTTAGTTTTGTAGAGTCAGATGAAGAAGTAGAATATGGTCCAATGTGTGAAGAGGTTGCAACCCGTGCATGTGGAGAAGACCCTCAGAGTTTGGTAAGACTTCGAACGGGCAATAGTAAAGTAGAGTTGAGCTGTGATTTACAGAATGGTGAGTATGGTGAAAGGGAGACAACTCACACTGAAGTCCAGGAAAACACTGATGTCAGAGAAGATGTTAGAGCTGTAGAAACACGATCTCATAACTCCAAGTGCGTCGACAGGATTTACTCCTAATATGTTAATGCTGGGGCGTGAGGTAAGAATTCCAGCAGAACTCAGAAGTGGACAAGCATGTGATCGTGAAGATCAGTCTATAAACTCATATGGTGAGTATGTCAGCTGGTTGAGAGATAGGATGCAGGCGGCACATGACATTGCGCGCGAACACTTAGGAAACGCGGCGAAGCGACACAAGTATGCGTATGACACTAAGCTTGAACACTTGCGCTATGAACAAGGGGAATGCGCTTGGTATCTACATGAAAACCGGGTGTTAAGAATCAGTCCAAAGTTGCAGCCGAAATATGTACTATGTGTGGTGCTCAAGAGACTCAGTGATGTGACATACTTAATTGGCTTGGGTGCTTGGAAAAGGGAGATAATCGTGTGGTGCATCACGACAAACTGAAGAGATATGTTGGACAGAAGAGGCCAAAAAATGGATGGACAGAGCAACGCGAGAATTTATAAGGGGTAATTAGAGTCAAGGTCAAGGGTCAAAGGTCAAGGTCAAGAAAAAGATCGACAGAAACTTAGCAGGTGATAATGTATCAATTCAGTATGGCTACATGTCAGCTTCAATACATCTTATCCAGAGGGAGAGCTTACCGGTGCATTCCATGTCGATACGTTGAAAACAAGAGCCGGGCGGAAGTCCATTTCTATAGCCAGCACGTTGTTGATAGCGACATACCATATGTCTGTGTTACTTGTGATTTCAAGACTGGGGATAAAAAGAAATTGGAGAGGCATGTGGAATCACCTGCACATCTGGAGAAGGTAGAATGGGGCTTGACGGACTGGAGATCATAAATTCTGCTACTCCGAGGTTTATTGAGATATAGTGAAACTTTCGAGGGAGGACTCTAGAGACACTGGACAAGGGTTAGCGTCACGGGAACAGGAAAGGATGAGGACATTGTTGAGGATCTAAGACCCCAATTGCTAGGAGAGGAGAGCATGGATCTAAGACCTAAGAGGGTTGTACTCGAAGAAGTAAGAAAAACTCTAGTGCACAGGTTCACACAAACAGACCCTATGCCATTGGACAGGCTTGAAGGCAAAGTTGATACGTTAAAAGGAGACATGGTACAGTGTATAGACAGCATGTTCCAGTACATGGAACAACTGAAGGAATTGAACAGCCTACAGGAAGGGGTAATTAAGAAGATGGAGGAGAGACTGGATAGACTGCAGAAGGAAGGACAAGAGAAAAAAGAGGGAGAAGACCGGGACAGAAGGAGGAGGGAGGAGCCACGAGAAAGGAGGAGGGAGAGAAGTAGAAGCAGGGAAAGGAGATAGACTGGGGGGGGGGAGATAAAGATAAAAGAAAATAAAGATAGTGAAATTTGCAGGGCTCTAGTAAAACGACGCCTGATTGGCTTGGAATTTAAATGTTTGTGAGGGATCACTAAACATTTAAACAGGGGGTAGTTGTAGGGGTAGCACCTATTTTTCATATAAAAAGAGCCCAAAGTACACCCGTTATGCATTGCACAGTCGTAGCCTCTGTCCAGTTATCTAATTATTCTGATATGGAGTTGTGGTCATGCATCATGCTTTTATTGTCTTAGTCAGTGAGATATACAATACCATTTATTCCCCACCCACCCTCATGTGCTGTATTACATGCCCCAATAATGATTGATGTGGATGATGGTAAATGATCAGGATGATGATGATTGACTGGTAGCAACAATGGTGATTGATGCGTATGATGGTAATCCTTACAGAGACAGTAAGATTGCTCGAGTGCCGAGAAAACTGACAGTTCGTTGACAGTTCACATGTGGGTCCACGAAAACTTATGACGTTTGACAGACGAGTTGTATAACTAGACATAGCGACAAGTTAATTTTGAATTACCCCTAGCGAAAGTTAAAAAGCATCCTTTCTCGCTAAATTGTATCCAATTTGTTAGCTAACTATGTTTGCAGGCTGCAGAAAGATGACAAACTTTTGACGTGTGGCGGGAGTTCTCCATTTTCGTGTTTTACAATTACAGAAATGGCCAGAACCGAAGTAATCCGAAATTTGGCTGTTCCACTATGGTGCCGATAAGACGAGAAGGACTACAGATTTATGTCTCTGAACGGACATTTAAACTCTGAAAATCTTTCTAATAAATAGTTTCCCTTATTTGCAGGTGATTCGAATCGCGATTCCATTAATATATTGTTACAGGTGAAGTAGTCGAGAGGAGAATCTCACCTTTCCCATTTTGTCACAATGTTGTTATATTCAAATTAGCCATGCTGAATTTGCATAAATCCTACAGAATCGTACAAGAGCGAGGAAAACACTGGTCACATGGCCCACAGAAATCCAACAGGTTCGTACAGCGCCTCCCCCCCCCCATATATAAACGACCGCATCCCCTGGAGCAGACACACTCTCGCAAAAGTCAGCTTTCGAATTGAAATAGTGTAACTAGATTTCGTGGTTTAGGACTATATTTTTATTCTAGGCTACTGCAGAGCTAAGAAACTTTCAGGCTCTTCCAATACTGTGATGGTGCAATGACCCTTAGCTGACCTTGGGCGATACCGCGTATGAATACAGTACTATGAATAGATGACAGTTACCACGTGAGGGCTTCCCTACGTATTTGGAGATCACCCGGAGCTATTTATAGACATCGACCCGAATCGTGACCTCTATGTGTATACAGTGACAACCAAAAAGAGCCTGAGAGGACTAAAGATAATGCTATCCTTTCTTGTTTTGTTTCGAGTTTAAAAATTATTACTGTTTAAATATGGATAATTACCATGATTTTTAATTAAGGCTTTTCTTAAATGAATTTTAAAGAGATTGTTTATACATTTAAAGCTAAAGTTTAATAGTTAATTGGCAATTAAGCATTCAATATATAGGCTTGGTTACATTTCTGTTGTAATGTTTAAGTTCTGGTTATGCTAGAACTTCCTAGATATGTGCTAGTTTATGCTAGTGCTCCCTCATAATGTGCTAGTTTATGCTAGTACTCCCTTATAATGTGCTAGTTTATACTAGTACTCCCTTAAAATGTGCTAGGTATGCTAGTACTCCCTTATCAACGTGTTAGTTATGCTAATACGATGCCCCTGAATATTTATGGTCTCAGTTTTGAAATATTAAATACAGCCATTCCATGCTCTTGTAACCAAGCAAATCAAATTCTGTAAGGTTTATGCTTAAGTAATGCTGTGCTCAGAACACAGAATTATAAATGTTTTTTAAAGTAATAATTACATACTTTCAAGAATGTTTAAGTAATATTGATCATACTTAAGAATCACATTAAATACATAATGTACTAGAATGAGGCTGTTCATCTCTTCGTATTATGAAGTTATGCTTCATAGAAGAGCTGGATTGTCTCATATGACCTTGACCTCGCCACGACCTGAATTGACCTTGATCCAGAAGCAAACAGAGCTATCTATGGTTATGCGAATCTAGGCGCGACGCGAGGGGAGCTATTCTATGGACTATGGCGCAGCTTAAGAGGGGAAAGAATCATATATATATAACACTTTATAGGTGAATTTGAGCATTAAGTTTTTATAAATAAAAGAATACATTTTTTAAAGTAGAAACTGCCTTCATTATCCCTTCTCCCTCAAAGGTCTCTCCATTCAATTAATCAAAGGTCATGTCAGCCCAGTTAATGGTCATGTCAATCATATATCACAAGTAAAACTGTATCGTTCAGCCCATGCTCGGTCCATCGTGATGTATATGTTAAAAGTAAGCGATGATCAGGAAAGCAATGATCAGGAAAAAGCAATGAACAGAAAAGTCGGAAGTACTGGTCAATTACACGAAAGCAAGCACCCGTCTATAACTCACTCCCGTAACCCCCTACTGTCTGCCTGGTTTATAGCGGTGAAGGTCTGGTGACCTAGTCCAGTGACCTTGACCCCTGTGATCTTGCATTTTATGGTGTCAGAAAAGTGGGATCTGTCAATACAGTGTTGCAGCGATGGTATAGTACAGATACAGTCTATGGTACAGTTACAGAAAGATGAGAAGCAAGATACAGAGGTACCTTAAGGACGCTGGTAATGTACAGATCTAGTGATACGAACCCCAAACTTAAGGTTGAACGATACAGTTATTTTTTTAATGATTTAAGGCTCAGATTTGCTTGCTTGCAAAGAGGTAAGACTTGGAAACTATAATTTCAGGGAATAAAAATGGGCAAAAGGAGAAATTTGAAAAGGAGCGACAATGAGGTTGAAGGTGAAGGCAGTGGCAGTGATGTGATTTAAAGTGCCGTAGAAAATGAGCATGATAGCGCTGAAGAATCTTTAAAACGTTTAATATGTATGGATATTTTGACTTTAACCACTTTTCCTGAGCAAGCTTTCTATTTGGGGAGTAAATAACAAACTGTGTAGAAAGAGATGTGATAATCAAATCCAAAAAGGATGTAGACTTACTAAAAAGGACTTAAATAGATTTTCTTTTTCAAACAGATGGACCCGATATTTAATTAAATAAATATTACATATTTATATCCCCATGATAAATTAGGAATTACACGCATGTGTCATTTGTGATTCAACCTCGATTACTAAATGCCTTTAATCCCATGTTTAGTGATCATCCCAGGTGTTCTTGTCATTGATGTGGGGATTAATTTAATCAATTTCAATAAAAAGGTAATTTTAATTTCATACGATTCGTTTAATATTACTTAATATGCCTTTTAAACCAAACATGGATCGAATCCATAATAGTGTTATAGTTTTATCTCCCAAAGTACGCGACTGGTCTTTAGACACCATGCCTTGATGTTGTCAAAAATACAAACTCGTATCACCCAATAGGTCTTCAGCTGGTGTGTATCCTATATCGTTCAAAATAAGAAGACCTATCTCAGGCTATCTGCCTTTCTTGGTTAACATGATGCACTGATTGTATATACAAAACTACTGAGGCGAGATATGCTAACCTACACTCCCCTTTGAAAAAAAAACTATCTAACCAATCTACACTTGTATGCTTAATGAAATGGTAGCCCTGTGTTCGACGTCTATATCAGTCATTTTGTGGACGAGGACAATATAGTCATGGAAGAAAAACATTTTTGGTGTAACAATCGGACAAGTTAATAATAGTAAATTTTATCACCGGTATGGATACGTTTTCGCATGGGTGGTGTTTTGTGGTAGTTTCATTTTCAGTATGCATTTGCTCATAGAAATAATACCTTAATGCTATTTGGTTGTCGCTGAGTAAAAGGAAAAAGAGTAGATAGTAGCCATCAACTGTGGTAGATTCGCATGTTTGCCAACTTATTACTTGCGCCATCTCCTTATATAGCTCTTGTTTTGTTGCTTAACGTCCCAGTCAACAGATATGGTCATGTCGGAAGTGTTCTTCATTATTGTGGGTGATCTATATTACATAGTACGCTAATATTTAGTGTTTCATTGGTGTGTGTTGTTCTGATTGTACTTTTTCTGTGACGTCTGCATTAACCTAAAAATCTATCTAGTTACCTGGACGCCGTGATATACGGACAAGACAAAGAATGTCTTAAATAAATCTGACGATCACATTTTAGAGATAACTAGTATTCACGCCACATAAGCGAAATGCAAAGCTTACGTTAAAACAAACATTATCAATCACAGCCGACTAAGGGCGAGGACTGTGTCCAAATAAAATCATATCCCAGAAACCAGTTCACAAAATCAAGCTAGAAAAAAAAACTAGATTTCGTTCCACCTCTCCCACAAAGGTTTGTTGGTTTTATCAGATAGCTTAAATACTGGGCATAAGTTTTGGCCTGGGTTCCAAGTCTTAAAGTGGATTCTTCATGCCGAAATTCAAGATGACGTCCAACATGGCCGCCAAAATGTTAGTTTGTTTGAATTGATGCTTAACTTTCAGTCAACTGTTGTGGTCATGTCGGGACGTTGCCTCCAATTAATGGGACTTTTACCCAAAATAAGAACGCCCTGACATCCAAAGGGTGTTTCATATACATGTATATAATATGAAATAAAGCATCACCTTTGAAGCGAGGCTCTGATCTGATACTGGATCCTATTGCGCCAATAATTTTAAAAGCTGATGGGGTGACACCAGTCAAAAATTGTCCATAGGCCACAATGCAAATTGTCGCACTTTGTGACAATCCCAGCTGTTACCAAACATTTTATGACCAAAAGGACTCCCCTCGCCTTATAGCTCAGCCATACATATACCCAACGAGCCTAGTTCAAAGGGGGGTTGACCGTTGAGTTTTTCCGGTATTCCGTTTTGCAACCACCCTAGGGTTGGGTTTTACCCTCTAGAATGGTGCAGATTTGAGGAGGGGGTAGTTTACAGACAGAAGCTTCCGACGAGAAATAGTCTCTTTTAAGATCGTGTTTTGTACACCCAAATGTCGTACACTAGTGATACTTTGCAGTGCATACTAAATATAAAACAGACACAAATAAATGTGCTCGTAATACAGTGTCAAACTCACCTAGGCAAAATTTTCAAATGCACTATTTTCGTGGGGTACGGCGGAGTGATAAATTTTGAGCGGTGTCGCACCTTGAGGAAAATTTGTTTTTATCGCGAACAAGAAAATTTCTTTGCGATACACTCTTCCCCAAAATATAAGATGCTTAATAAGTATTTTGTTGAGAAAGAACACAAAATGAGGATGCATGGGGTCTTTCAATTCTAGGTACCCCCCATGCAAAAACATGCTATTTTGACCAAAATTGCAAATATGGTGGTCAGACATATTGCCCAACAAGCGTTCAAAACAACCAAACCTAAGCATTAAACTGCTATACATTTAATGTTAAGATATTTATGTACCACATTTGACCTTCAAATGACCTTGACCTTTGACCTCTGAACTGTGACCTTGAACCAAAACAGCTACACAAGAAGAAATTTACAACCTAGAAATTGAGCAAAAATGCTCTTTTCGTTAATTTTTGTGGCCTTGGCCTTTGACCCTGGGTGACCTTGACCTTTGACATTCACTGTGACCTTGCCCAAGGTAAGTACAAAGGTTTACCACGGTTGTTGCTCATGTCCCAATGTCTTTTAAGTGCTGAGTGACAGCAATAGCACTAGAAAATGGGACCGAAATGACCCTCTGAATAACCCAATTTACAGTCCAAACTTATCAAAATGATGACTATCCGCGTCCAAAATTGTACAAAACACTTACAAACAGCGTAATTCAACATTATAACATGACTTAGACCAGTTTTAAGTCTACATCTGGCCTAAAATCACATTTTTAATCGAATTTTAATGGATTTTAACTTTTTCAATTTTTCAAAAATTCAAATTTTTGTAAAATTTTACAAAAATTGATAAAAGTTTGAAATTTTTGTCATAATCAAAGTTTGAGCCAGATCCGATGAGAATTCCACTAAGCAACGACTGACTATACCAAAAGTAAAAATTTTGACATTCAGCTTCTAAGGGGTGACACCAGTCGAAAATTGTCCATAGGCCACAATGCAAATTGTCGCACTTTGTGACAATCCCAGCTGTTACCAAACATTTTATGACCAAAAGGACTCCCCTCGCCTTATAGCTCAGCCATACATATACCCAACGAGCCTAGTTCAAAGGGGGGTTGACCGTTGAGTTTTTCCGGTATTCCGTTTTGCAACCACCCTAGGGTTGGGTTTTACCCTCTAGAATGGTGCAGATTTGAGGAGGGGGTAGTTTACAGACAGAAGCTTCCGACGAGAAATAGTCTCTTTTAAGATCGTGTTTTGTACACCCAAATGTCGTACACTAGTGATACTTTGCAGTGCATACTAAATATAAAACAGACACAAATAAATGTGCTCGTAATACAGTGTCAAACTCACCTAGGCAAAATTTTCAAATGCACTATTTTCGTGGGGTACGGCGGAGTGATAAATTTTGAGCGGTGTCGCACGGCGGAGTGATAAATTTTGAGCGGTGTCGCACCTGATATGTTTTACACCCTGGGGCCCTGCTAGGTGTTTTGAGGATCTGGGGAGAAGGCCCATTTATTTACAGGGATCTGGGGAGCAAGCATAAACTTTTGGGGATTTAGGGAACAGAGGGCAGGAATATTAGTAACTGGGAAAAGTATCTTTTATTTCAGACAGCAGGCAGTTAAGACCGTCCCCGCCCTGGGGAGGACCTCACCCAGATGATCAGGGACACACAAGGGAATGAGCCATAAAATTCTTCGGTTTTTCGGTTTGCATAATTTACAATGATTTACGTACAACATTGTTCGATATTTGTAGTTTTAGGATATACCATTCCGAAATAAGGGAAATTGTTTTGTTTCAACCTTCACCGCTCGGTGCGACGACGGTCGTGTACTGTGCAGTTAACTGAACGCAACCATGTGACGTCATACTTAAAAAGCTGTGACGTCATGTTGTCATGATCTACCGGGAACAAAAAAGACATATATTCTTGACTAAGCATCTTTGTTGAATTCGTCCATTTACGGAAGCCGCAGTCGAACGAATGTTTCAACGTGAATAGTTGTTGCTAGTCGCTAACGCCGAATTCCGGTTCCGGTTGATATGACGAAAGATTTTGTTCTATCAATGTATCTAGAACAGAATATACAACAGAACATTTTACCACCCTTCTACCATTAGAGCGACGCTGTTGCGTCGCTATAAACACCACTGCCTAGTTATATCTTCTTACAAGCTGTGATTCGACTAGTTGTCTCTGTGGTAAAGGCATTTCACGTGTGGTGTACATGCGAAAGGAAATAGGAAACCTAGAGAACCTTAAAAACTAGAAGATAACGTTACCAGTGACCACTGTATACAAGAAACTGTCAATTATTTCATACCCCTCACGTATTCGTCAAACTCATATAGTGGTGTGGATTTATGAATGTATACGCTTTTGTGTTACAAACCCACACACGCACAGGACAGTCTCATATGGCATACGAAAAGGGCTAATTACCAAACATACGTGTGCATATGGAGAAAAGCTCTTGACAGCAGAGCCAGCACTTTCTTCTTCAATTGGGTAGGTTGACGCCATTAAAACGAGATATTTCTGCCAACATTACTTCTACATTCACCTGCTCCAACTGCAACTGCCTAATTAGAAATAACAAGATGTGTATGTCTGTGAATTGATGCTCAACGTCCCAGTCAACAACTATGGTCATATCGGGACGCTATCTCCGTTACATGGGACACTGTACCCAAAATGAGGGTGCCATGACATCCAAAATGTGTTTCAAATATAACCGCCCAACTAAGCCAAAAGTGCTATTATGTACGGATGGCTTGACTTGAACCGCTTTTTTCTGGGCAGGCCCGAGCGTTTAACCAGTACGGAGATGGTCAATCAATAGCGTACAGCCTGGTTTTGCCTGGATTTCTTTGGGTCCCCAATGGGCAGGGAGCCATATTCCCACCCGACCACCGTGAAAAGATGTTCTAGAAGTTGTAAGTGCAATACTTTGCAATTTTTGCAACACAATAAAGTTATAGTTATTGCTATTTTAAGCAATAATTGCTTTGTTCCTCTTACTTTTGAGTCGGAAAACAAGACAAACTGCATTAAAGTTAAATTTAGGCCCTGTAATGCCCCTGTTAGATGAAATTTAAACAAAAATCCATTTTTGGCAGCCATTTTGGACGCCATCTTGAATTTCGGTATGAAGAAGCCACACTTCAGCTTGGCACCCAGGCTTTGTATACAGTATGATCTTTGTCATAAAGTGTTCAAACCTTTTCAGTGGATTTGGGGGGGGGGGGTGCGATTGATTTTTGGTTCTTTGTCCGGCATTCTTACATTAACACATTTTCTTTGTCTAGACGTTTTTGTTATATGTATTTGTTTTACTTTTTCTGTAAACATATGACTCAAAAAGTTGCTAATTAATTCGAAACTACCTAGACTAAATATATTTGAAATACGGATTCCTGATTTGGAGAGCAAACGTTTCTATATTTGGTTCAAGAGGATTGTTTGGTATTAATTTGGTGTTTTGGGGTAACAATCATTAAGCTGTTTACCACACAAGTGGGGTCGACTACTGACCAAACAATGGCCTGGTCCGGCGATTTGAGATTATTAGTCGAATCTGGGACAATTATAAGGATCGTTGTGACACTCAGAAACTTAGGTGAAGGGCTCTTGAAAAACTGACAGAGTGAGACAAAGAAGCGTTGGATTTTAAAAAAAAAAATATTGTAAACGCTCGTAAGAAACCCTAAGAAAATCTATGGCTAACAGCTCAGCTACTAAAAAGTGTATGACCACGTGAATTGTACATATTGAATGAACAATCAGGCACCATTGCTGATCCAGCTGCTGATAACACTATAGGCCTACATATCTAGACGTATAGCAGAGAATAAGCAAAACCCGAAAGGAAAAGGAAGTCTTCACATTAAATTCTATTCAAACTATATCTGCAAAAGATGTTTATGTTTAAATTGATGATTTAAGTCCAAGTCAACAGTTTCTGTCATGTCGGGACGTTGCCTCCATTTTAAGATTCAAAATTTATTAATTTATTCTGCAAATAATCCACAAGTGACTTCTACCTTAATTGAAATTATGACTTTTACCTTAACTGAAATTATAACGTCATTACAATGATGACATCCAAAAGGTGCTTCAAATATAACCACTCAAGTCTTATATCTATGGATGCCCACCCCCCCCCTTTCCCTCATGGATTGTTTGCCTTCTGTTAACCAGTATCCTGGTCACATACATGTAGCTGTCTGAAAAGGAATGAATCAGAAAATGAAGAGTGATCAGGGATAGGCAATGTCAAGCCGTGGTGAAGAAAGTAGTCCTGACTCAGACAAAAAAAAAAAAAAAAAAAAAAAAAAAATGCTTAGGCCTACAAGAAACTCATAAATTTATTATAGAATTAGTGACATTAGTGTGACTTAGTTTTGAATGCAACAATTCCTGGTCATCGCTTTTTTTCAGTTTCTCAGCATGATATAAAAAATTAATTGAATCTTATTCTTACATGTAACTGTGGCTCCCAAATATAAACACACCGCTACAAAACTTAAAAAAAACATTCCACTCGTTGGATTGCTGGAAATCAACTTCGCACGGTACGTGGCAAAGCGGTGATTGGAAGCCACTTTGTTTGTTCGATTAATGTTTTACGTCCCGGTCAACGGCTACATGTACAGGTGTGGTCATGTCGGAACGTTGCCTCCACTTAGAAGGACTTTTACCCAACCTTAGGATGTCGGGTGAGGCCCATTTGGGCTTAAAGAAATAGATGAGCTGCTTGTGCCTCCAGGCAAAACTTATACGCTACTGACTGACCATTTGATTCGGTAATCCACTCAAGTCTGAGCCTGCCCAGGAAAAGTGGTTCAAGTCAAACCATCTATATGTGTGTCTTTGTGGCTTAGTTGGATGAAGCCGGGGATGAAGCACTTTTTGGATGTCATTACATCTTAATATTTTTTTGGTAAAAGTGCCATAAAATTGAGGCAAAGTCCCGATTTAGCCATAGCTGTTGACTGGGACTTTAAGCATTAATACGAAAAACAATTCATCCAACATGCGCTTTAACCACCCAAGTAAACAATTAAGTCATATATGTATGGATAGTTTGATTTGAACCACTTTTCCTGGGCAGGCTCAGACCTTAGCGGTTGGTTAATCAGTAATATCAGATGATCTGTCGGCATGCCATAAGCTTTGCCTGGAGGTACAAGCAGCCCATCTATTATTGTTTTGTTTTTCACGGCTTCAATGGGTCCATATTACCACCCGGCCAACCTTGATTGGAAGCCTGGTCGATTTAGCTACTACCTTCAACAAATGTTCTTTGCCTCCCTGTAGATATTCGCTAAATCGATAACGCTTCGCTGTATGTTGTTACCCAATCAACACACTCCATTTTCTCACGAAGAGAAGATGGTTTTCCGTGCTTTTGTCCATTATAAAGAATGTTATAAACCATCTTCTCTTTGGTAAGCTTTGACCTTAGCGGTTAATTAGAAAAGATGGTCAGTCGGATGATTGAGCATTGCCTGGAGACACAAGCAGCCCATCTATTTCTCCCCATATTCCAACCCGACCAACACTATAGGTTTACCAGTTCCACTACCGATGGTATATCTATAAATTATACCACTCTAGATGGGAAAGAAAATTTTCACACGATACATGTGCTGTAGCGTGGATCTCAAAAGTCAAAAGTGCCATTAAATTGAGTGGACGTCCCGACATGGCCAAAGCTGTAGATTGGGACGTAAAACATCAATATAAAGACAGCATGACGATTACCGTGAATGCCTGAATGGAAAGTTAATCACAATGGTTGGTGGACTTCATATTGTCATGAATGTCTTCAAAGCAATAGATGATCACACTGTTCATATGGAAAATAGTGGACTTGACAGTACCTGGATGGAATCCGGTGTGGTTAATGTATGGTCAAATCGGGACGTTGCCTCCATTTAATGGGACCTACCCAACATTAGGATGTCACGACATTATGTGGGCCTCTGCCCATTGGGGCCAAGCAGAAATAGATGGGCTGTTTGTGCCTGCAGGCAAAGCTTCTAAACTGTTGACCGGTCATCTGATTACTAAGTTAACCGCTCAAGTCTGAGCCTGCCCAGGAAAAGTGGTTTAGTAAAACCGTCTAGACATATCAGCCTTATTGGTTTGCTTGGGTGGTTATATTTAGCTTTTACCTTTTGAGTGTCATGACCATTGCTGTTGACTGACACGTAAAGCATCAATTCAAACAAAACAAATCAAAATGTGCTTGAAAAATAGCCACCATATTAAACCAAAAAGGCATATACATGTATATATGGATGGTTTGACTTGATCCAGTTTACCTAGACAGGCTCAGACCTTCTGAGCGGTTAATACGTAAGTGATCAGACAGTCAGTAGTTTATAAACTGCTGCTGCTTTGTCTGGAGACTCAAGCAGCCCATCTTCTGTGACTCCGGATATTTTCTCGTGACTTATATTTTGCGAAGTTTTCATTTCCGATTTATTCAAGAGGTTTTTTTTTAGCTCACCTGAGCCGAAGGCTCACAGGTGAGCTTATAGTATACCCATGCTCCGGCGTTCGTCCGTCGTCGGCGTCCGTCGTTCGTCCGTCGTCCACCATTTTCAAAGATCTTCTTCTCTGAAACCGCTTGGCCAATCAAAGCCAAATTTTATATGAAGCATCTATAGGAAGGGGGAACCAATGTGTATATAAGAAATCCAGGTCACATGACCAAGATAGCCGCCATGCCCATATATGGTAAAAACCCTTCAAAAATCTTCTCCAGAACCGGTGGACAGATTTCAAAGAAACTTGGCATGAAGCATCGATGGCCCATGCATTACAATGTGTATATAAATCATGACCCTGTGATGACTTTGACATATTTTACGGCAAGGTCAACATAGGTCGCCAATGCATTTGAATGGGGAAAACTTTTAAAATGTCATTTGAAGTGAATGTCTTGCAGGAAATGGGCAGTAGGACTAAATATTAATGATTCTGAAAAAAAAAATGGACCGCAGGGGCTCATGTGCCCCCACCGCGGGGCAATATACATGTATATCTCTATAATATTCAAACATCTTCTCTGAAACCGCTTGGCCATTCAAAGCCAAATTTTATGTGAAGCATCAATAGGAAGGCGTTACCAATGTATATATAAATAATCCAGGTCACATGACCAAGATGGCCGCCATGCTCATATATGGTAAAAACCCTTAAAAGAAATCTTCTTCTCTACAACCGGTGGACCGATTTCAATGAAACTTGGCATGAAGTATCAATGGCTCAAGTACTACAATGTATATATAAATCATGACCCTGTGATGACCTTGACCTATTTTACATCAAGGTCAACATAGGTCGCCAATGCATATGAATAGAGAAAACCTTTTAAAAAGTCATATAAGTGACAGTCTTGCAGGAAATGGGCAGTAGGACTGAATATTAATGATTAATGGTTGAAAATGTTGAAATATCTCAGTTTTTAGGAAACATGCTTGTTGTTATATAAATATATAGCATAATGCTGTCTGAGATACTCATTGTATATATACATATTAAGCCAAATTCAATCTGCATTTGTTTTGCTGCCATGTTCTTTTTTGTGATGTTTTGTTTATACTTGTTTTTTGTATGCTTTTTGTTGTTTAAAATAAACCTGGCAACCCCACTTTCCATCATTAGTCCTGCCCAGTATAGCATTATGAATTTAACCATACATCAGTACAATAGAAATGTCTGATCTGTGTCTACTTTCATTTAACACTCAAGGCCTGCAAGGGTTAAACAAGAGGATTGATGTGTTTGAATTCTTAAAAGACAAACGGCACCAAATTTATTGTTTACAGGATACTCACTTTACTGAAGATGATGTAGAGAAATTGAAGGACCAATGGGGAAAAAATTTGTATTAAGTAATTTTAAGTCTAATGCTAGAGGTGTAGCAATTTTGATCGGCAAAGATGTTGAATTCGAAATACATAAAAAGATTATTGATGAGGGTGGAAATTATATAATATTAGATATTACAATTCACGGTCAAAGATTGACACTAGTAAACCTGTATGGTCCAAATCAGGATAGTCCAATCTTTTTTCAAAATATTGCTGATATCATTGATAGAATTAACAATGATAAATTTATTATTTGTGGAGACTATAACTGTATTCTAGATCCAACACTTGATAGCTATAATTATAAGCATATTAATAACCCTAAAGCTAGAGAAAAAAATAATTGAAATGACAAAAGTACAAATAACATGATTGATCCTTTCAGAGAAAACTATCCAATTTTAAAACGGTATACATGGCGGAAGAAAAACCCACTGAAACAAGCAAGACTTGACTATTTTCTGATTTCTGAAAATATTATGCAATATGTGAAAAAAAGCAAAATTGAGATGGGATATCGATCAGATCACTCTTTAGTCACACTAGTGTTAAGTTTTAACAGTTTTAAATGTGGAAAGTCATATTGGAAACACAACAACTCCTTACTTACAGATAAAGATTATTTACAACTTATTAATAAACATGTTATAGAAACTAAGAAACAATATGCTGTACCTGTTTATAACTTTGAAACTATAGCCAATATCCCAGATTCAGAAATTCAATTCACTATCAATGATCAATTATTTTTAGAGGTTCTACTCATGGAATTACGTGGCATTTCTATTTCATATTCAAGCTATAAACATAAAGAACAAAATAAAAGGGAAAACGAATTAATTGAAAGAATTACTTCCTTGGAAAATAATTTAGATGAAAATAACCTCGAAAATTTAGAAAGCTTGAGACTGCAATTAAATGATATAAGACAACAAAAATTAAAAGGTCATGTCATACGAGCAAGAGCTAAACATATTGGCAAGGGAGAAAAACCTACCAAGTACTTTTGTGGATTGGAACAACATAATTATATCTCTAAAACAATGAATAAAGTAGAAAAAGAAGACGGTACAATATTAACAGATCAAAATGAAATACTAAAGGAAACTGAATTATTTTATAAGAATTTATATACTAAAAAACAAGATAACTCTGACAATATAGAAATAGACAATTACTTTGAAAATAGCACCATACCTAAATTATCAGAAACTGAATCAGAAAAGCTTGAAGGCCTTTTAAGTTGTGCAGAAATATCTGACACTTTATTACACATGAAAAATGATAAAAGCCCAGGCCTAAGTGGGTTTTCTGCGGACTTCTTTAAAGTATTCTGGAAACAGTTAGGGTATTTTGTTTTGAGATCACTTAATTATGGCTAGTTTAAACATATTTTATTGTCATCTCAAAGACAAAGGGGTTGGGCTCCAAGTTCTGACAACATTAGTTACAGCCCGCCCCCTACAAAATAAATTTACAATGACAAACATGGCTAAAATTAACAACTAACATCATATGACTAATTTCAAATAATGAATACATAGAGAGAGAGAGAGAGAAAGAGAGAGAGAGAGAGAGAGAGAGAGAGAGAGAGAGAGAGAGAGAGAGAGAGAGAGAGAGAGAGAGAGATACAGTGCCAGTCATCATTACGGATAAGTAAAATCAGTGTATGGGATATGAGTGACTTTAGAATCTCAAAATCGTCTGGTGTCTTTGATGAATTGTTGGACAGCCTGAAAAAGAAGATGATTATCAACGTCAGATAAGGTAGATTTGCCAAATAAGAGAGTGTGTAAGCTTAATGGGTGATACGCTCGAGTTTTATTAAACATTTCTATTCTTAATTGATTGTAATATACACATTCAAAAAAATAATGATGAGCATTTTCTATGTCATTTCCACAGCTACAATAGGGATCATTTCTTAAGTGATTTTGAACAAGATCGTTATTAAGGTCACTACAATTGTTACGAATTCTTGCGTGCAAGACAGAGAGGTGCCTTTGTCCTTTAATGAAATAGGTAGGGATATGGGTGTCACAAAATATATCTTTTTTAACAGCATTTCTGAAGGAAATATATGAATCCGCCGTCCTAATTTCGTTGCTAAGATTATTCCACTCTGACACAGCGGAAGGTATGCATGATTTTCCTGAGACCTCAGTGCGGGTATATACATTTGCAAGATTATGACGATTACGTAAAGGATAATTAGTAACTTCTGCCACTAGTGGTGGGATAATATCAGATATGTAATCGGGAACTAGGTTGTGTTGGCATTTATACATGAAACAAGTTTTTTGGAACAATCTTCTTTTGGCAAGAGAATCCCAGCCGCATTCATTATACAAATTTATGATTGACGTAGACCTGGTAAGGCCTGTAACAATTCGAGCAGCTTCATTTTGGAATCTTTCCAGTGCATTTTTATCTTGATCTGAGCAGCCATCCCAAACAATTGAGGAATACTCAAGTAAAGGTCGTACATAGGATATATACATTTGGTTTAAGGCCTGTCGACTAAACGTGTACTTGAGCTTTCTCATTACACCTAACATTTTATATGCTGAACTTAATATGGTTTCTATATGAGTATGCCATTTACCATTGTATGTCAGTGTCATGCCTAGATGCTTATGACTTTCTGCAAAATTAATTATAGTGTTATTAAAGTTTAAAAGAGGCAGGAATTCGAGAGGTCGAAGAGTAAACAACATTGCAACTGTTTTAACAGGATTAAAATCAACTAGCCACTTCCTTGCCCAATATGATATTTGAGCTAAGTCATGATTAATTATGCCTTCAATATCCCTTAGATTTGTTGCAGAAAAAAATAAGGAACTGTCATCTGCAAACAATCTAACTAAACTTAAAAGGTTTTCGGCAATATCATTCACATAGATTAGGAAGAGAAGTGGTCCCAATACAGAACCCTGAGGGACACCGGCATTTACAGAGAGTAAGGAAGATGTTGCTGAATTAATCTGAACACGTTGTTTCCTAGATGTCAAATAGTTAGATATCCATAATAAGAGATTGCCCTTAATTCCATTTTGGCGAAGTTTGAATAAGAGACCCTTGTGCCAAACTTTATCAAAGGCCTTTGAAATGTCACAAAACACCATGCATGAGTATTGTTTTTCATCAAACGACTGGCATATATGATGAAAAATGTCAACAAGTTGGTAAGTGGTTGAGTGACCTGGACGAAACCCGGACTGATATTTAAATAATAGATTGTTATTGACAAAATGGTTATACATGTGCTTAAATACAATACGCTCTTGAATTTTACCAATGTTACTCAACAAAGAAACAGGACGATAATTTGATGTTTTAGACCTGTCACCCTTTTTAAACAGCGGCACTAGATTGCCTAATTTCCAAATATCTGGAAAAACGGCTTCACGTAATGACCGATTAAATAATATACAAAGTGGTTTCACTATTACAGTTACGACAGGTTTAATCATTTTATTGCTAATAAGATCTGGACCAGATGCTTTATTTGGATCCAAGTTAAGTATAATGTCTTTAATTTCTTCTTCTGTTACATTAATATTTTCTAATACTTCATGTGTATGTTCTATAAAGGGTGGCAATTCCGCATTTGTATCATCGAGAGAAGAAACAGAAGCAAAGTAAGAATTTAAACAATCAGATTTTTGCTCATCAGAAACATGCCACGTTTGGTTACCAGAAGCATCCGTTGTACAAAGGGGTGGAATCGATGATACTGAATCTTTCTTAGAGGTGAAATGCTTGACAATTTTCCAAAAGTCTTTTTTGTTATCGTTAAAACTAGTCAGTAAGGAGAGCTCTAAATTATTGTGAAATGTTTCTTTCGCATGTTTCTTCAGATTATTTACTTTGTTTCGAAGGATTTTGTATTTCTTCCAATCATTTTGAGATGAAGTTCTAACTGCTTTGGCTATTTATGGCTATCAGATGGGAAACCTCTCAATTACCCAAAAACAGGGTATCATCACATGTATACCAAAAGAAAATAAACCTAAACAGTTCTTGAAAAATTGGCGCCCTTTAACTCTTTTGGATACTGTATATAAAATAGCATCAGGATCAATAGCAAAAAGACTCAAGTTAGTACTCCCAGATTTAATTTCAAATGACCAAACTGGATTCTTGAAAGGAAGATTCATTGGTGAAAATACACGCTTAATTTATGACATGCTACAGTACACCGAAGAAAACAATATTCCAGGACTGCTAATACTGATCGCCTTTGAAAAAGCTTTTGACTCTTTGTCTTGGTCTTTTATACATAAAGCACTTAAGTTTTTAAATTTTGGTAATTCATTTCGAAAATGGATAGAAGTTTTCTACTCGAATATAAATTCAGCGGTCATACAAAATGGTTACTTATCATCCTTTTTCCAAATAAGCCGCGGATGCCGCCAAGAAGATCCTCTTAGTCCGTATATCTTCATAATATGTGCAGAATTTTTAGCAAATAAGATAAGAAAAAACAAAAATATTAAAGGTATAAAAGTGGGAACATCAGAACATAAAATATCACAATATGCAGACGACACATCTATATTTCTTGATGGCTCAGAAAAATCATTGGAAGAATTGTTAAAGGAATTAGAATACTTTGCGTTAATATCAGGCCTTAAAGTAAATTTTGACAAGACACAACTAGTATGGATTGGCTCAAAAAAATTTGATCAAACTTCTATAAAAACAAAATGGAAACTCATATGGGGAAAACAAACTTTTAAACTTTTGGGCATTAACTTCAATACAGACTTGTCTAAAATGATAAAGGAAAATTATAAGCCTAAGATTCAAGCCCTTGAGAATATGTGTAGACAGTGGGAAAGAAGAACATTAACACCATTAGGAAAAATAACTTTGATAAAAGTTTTAATGATACCAATATTAAATCATTTATTCTTTACACTGCCAACTCCAGAAGAATTTGTAATTAATAACATTAATAATATCCTTTATAATTTTTTGTGGGGAAGCAAAGCCCTAATTAAAAAGAGTGTTGTTATAAAACAGTATGAAGAAGGCGGTCTAAAAATGGTAAATCTAAAAGCATTTATTGAGGCATTAAAACTGACATGGATAAGGAGGCTGCTAAATGCAGACAGGAAATGGCAAGATTTCATTAAACTAGATATTGAAATTGAGAAATTAGTAGTTTGTAATACACAATACATTAAGAAGAAACTCTATAATATGAAAAACGAATTTTGGATAGATGTTCTAAAAGGCTTAATAAAATTGAGTGAGAAAAGTGTTTCTAAAATTGATGAGGACTTGATATTACAAACCCCAATATTCCATAACAAAAATATCAAAATAGATGGTAAAGATATATATTATGACACTTGGTTTAGAAAGGGCGTAAGATTTATAAATGATTTAATAAAAGAATTTGGAGCATTTTTAGACCAAGAAGAATTTTCAGAAATATTTAGAATACAAACAAACTACCTTCAATTTTGGGGAATAACGGGAGCAATAAACACATACTTAAAAAATATCGACACAACTCTAACACATAGAAGCCAAACTCCATTTATGCCTAGTCACATCGCTCCTATAATTAAAAGTAAGCAAGGTGCAAGGGTCATGTATAATACTTTAAACCACAATGACGAAATTCCTACAGCAAAACAAACATGGAATAGAATATATAACTTTGAGGAAAAAGAGTGGCAAAATATTTATATATATCCATTTAAAATAACACAATACTCTCAACTACGTTGGTTTCAGATAAGAATAAATCATAACATTCATAAGATTCAAGTTGTACTTTTTGTTCTCTGGAGGAAGAATCAACTGCCCATTTACTTTAGAACTGTAATAAAACACAAGAGTTTTTGAATTCAATTAAAATGTGGCTCCAAAATTACAATATTTACATTCATCTCTCAGAACATCTGTTTTTATTTGGTATTGATAAATATCAGAAGATGACAAATATATTACATTTTATCCTCTTATATGCCAAATACTATATTTACAGTTCAAGATGTAACAGCCAACCACTGATATTGTCAGTATATAAGAAAAAACTTAAAATCATGTACAAAATGCATATGGAAATAGCTTTTTCAAATAATACTCTAGAAACTTTTTCGAAAGATTGGAGCCCATATAAACAGCTATTGGATGCCATAATTGTCTAACACAAATTTCCTTCAACTCAGCATTAAAATTAAATGGCTTACTTATCTTTATTGTTTTTATTTGAGCCAATCTACTGTAACAGAAAAATATTTATATAACATACTGGGCAGACCCCACCCCCAAATCCCCATCCCCACCTGTTGCCAGGTTTTCTAAAAGAATCTGTTGAACAAACTTTATAATATTGTGTGGGACAGATTACTGAGACGTTCCTGAGACTTTGGACACTCATTTTTGAGATGTTTATTTTCTGCCTTTTTTCAGTTCAACCTCTTGGGAGCTCTTGTTAACCTGCAGCACACAAGATAAAATTTTGTACCTTTATAATTGTTTGATTAATACATGTGTTTGATTGACTTAAAAAAGAAGAAAAAAAAAAGATTATTATATTTATAAATGTTATCGGTTGAAAGGTAGTATAAAAGGTGCACTAATATTGCTACAAAATTCTATGTATTTAAAAGATTTACTGTATACAAGGAGTGAGGAAAAATAGTGCACATGTATGTCAGATGAGAAAAAGAGAGAGAGAAAGAATCTTTTTATGTAACACTTCTGGAAAACCCGGGTCCAGAAGAGTGTTTATAACGGGGAAAATCCAAATAAACTGCACACAGATTCAAAAAAAAAAAAAAAAAAAAAAAAAAAAAAATATTAATGATTCTGAAAAAAAATGGACCCGGGGCTCATCTGCCCCCACCCCGGGGCATTATATATGTATATTACCATAATATTCAAACATCTTCTCCTTTGAAACCGCTTGACCAATCAAAGCCAAATTTTATGTAAAGCATCTATAGAATGGGGGAATCAAAGTGTATACGGGGTCTGTCCCAGAAATACGTAGACATTTGTGATTCAACAGTAATGTGTCTGCAGAATTTCATGAAATTGATATGATCTGTTTGCAAACATCTAATAAACATTTCGTACAAATATGGATGAATTCACCCCTTACACAACAGATTTATATGCATTTATTCCAAGAGGGGTAGGTGTCTACGGCGCACGTCAAAAACACTGTTTTGAAATTCATCAAGATCAAATTCAACAGTTCCTGTAATTGCGAGTTGAGGTGATATTACACAATTCTAACTATCAGTTGCATGAGTAATTATGTAAGATAAGTTTTTGAAAGTTTGAAATAATTTCCACCATCAGCGTTGATTTTATAGATTTTTTCTTAAACCTACTGCAATTATTTTATTGGAAAATAGTGACGTAATGTAAGTTTTGCGGCGCAAAATTAGACCTTCCCCAAGCTTTTCTTTCCGGTTAAGTATATTTAACAAAATTAATTTATAAAATCAACCTTCTATTGTGTCATTAATAATCCTGTGATGATTCTGTATGCATTTTTTCTTTAAATATTCTAAATGATCGTTTCTTGTTGTGATTTTAAACAAGCGGCATCTTTTTGTTTTATTTCAGTCTAAAATAAAATTTGTGTTTCCTCATATAAATGAAACTGATCATGCTATTTTTTCTACTTATCATTCATAACTCAAATTATTGACTATAATTTTAACTAAGAAGACTTAATCAATGCTTAGATGACAATATTCATCACCATTACAGCTCTGATAAAGAGACTGCACACAAAACATACAACCACCCCTCCACAAAAAGGTAGCAAAATGATTTTCAACGTGCTCCGTAAACGCCGATACACCATCATATAAATCTCCATAACTTTTGCAATTTGTAAGCGATTGAACTAATATTTTCACAGATTGCTCAGTATAAATGTAATTTAAAAGCATGAACATATCTTTAAATTTCAACGAACCGTTCACGAAATATCAGACATCTTTATGATTTCCCGGGACAGACCTCGTATAAATAATCTAGGTCATATGATCAAGATGGCCGCGGTAAAAAACGAAAAAAATCTTCTTCTCTGCAACTGGTGGACAGATTTCAATGAAACTTAGCATGAAGCATTGATGGCTAAAGTACTACAATGTATATAAATCATGACCCTGTGGTGACCTTGACCTATTTTACGACAAGGTCAACATAGGTCGCCTATGCATTTGAATGGGGAAAACTTTTTAAATGTCATTTGAAGGGAAAAGCCAGCAGGAAATTGGCAAATGGACAGAATATTGATTATTCTGAAAAAAAAAAAAGAAAAAGAAAGAAAATGGTCCAAGGGCTTCATCTGCCCCTGTACTGGGGTTAAATACCATAATTATGTCTCCCCCCTTCAGGGTCGAGAGACATATTGTTTTTCCCCGTGCGTCTGTCTGTCTGTCCGTCCGTCCGTCTGTCCGTCCGTCCGTCACAAATCGTGTCCGCTCTATAACTTGAAAACCGTTAAAGAATTTTCAATGAAACTTGGTACACTTGTAAACCACGACGAGACGATGTGTCATGCTTAAGAACCATAACTCTTGCTTGAGTATTTTTGGAGTTATTTCCCTTTGATTATTTTCGATACAATTTCGTGTCCGCTTTATAACTTGAAAACCGGTTAATATTTCAATAAAACTTGATTCACTTATTAAGCATGAACAGACGATGTGTCATGCACAAGAGCCATAACTCTGGCTTGAGTATTTTATGAACTATTTCCCTTTGATTATTTTCCATACAATTTCGTGTCCGTTCTATAACTTGAAAACCGTAAGAGATATTTCAATGAAACTTGGTACACTTATAAAGCACGATGAGATGATGTGTCATGCTAACAAACCATAACTCTTGCTTGCATATCTTTGGAGTAATTGTCCTTTGATTAGTTTCCATACAATTTCATGTCCACTCTATAACTTGAAAACCGTAAGAGAAATTTCAGTGAAACTTGGTACACTTATAAAGCACGATGAGACCATGTGTCATGCACAAGAGTTATAACTCTTGCTTTCATATCTTTGGAGTTATTTCCCTTTGATTATTTTTCCATACAATTTCATGTTCACTCTATAACTTGAAAACCATAAGAAATATTTCAATGAAACTTGGTACACTTATAAAGCACGATGAGATGATGTGTCATGCTAAAGAACCATAACTCTTGCTTGCATATCTTTGGAGTTATTTCCCTTTGATTATTTTTCATACAATTTTGTGTCTGCTCTATAACTCAAAAACCATTAGAGATTTTTCAATGAAACATGGTACACTTATAAAGCATGATGAGACGATGTGTCACTGCACAAGAATCATTACTCTTGCTTTCATATCTTTGGAGTTATTTCCCTTTGATTATTTTCCATACAATTTTGTGCCCGCTCTATAACTTGAAAACCTTAAGAGATATTTCAATGAAACTTGGTACACTTATAAAACAGAATGACAGGATATGAGATGCACAAGAACTATAACTCTTGCTTGCATATTTTGGACATGCACGTAGAAAGGGGAGAGACATCAGTTTTCACAGAGAAAACAAATTCTAGTATTCAAACATGTTTATTGGTATATGCTGCAAATCTCAGGTGAGCGTTTAAAGGACTATTGGTCCTCTGGTTTTAATTCACGAGCAAGCATGGGTGTACTTGGTGCATTCGGCATTTTCCATATTACGTCCGGAAGAGGCATCGCACTTTCCCATAAACTGCAACGCATGTGAGCGAATAACGGCACAGTTTGCATGTTGACGTGAGCATGCATCGCGTTGTTTTTGTCCCAACAAAGAAGTAATCATTACCTTTATTCAAACATGTAGACTAATTGAATATTTTGACCTCGCAAATCGACTTTTCAGTCATTATGTCTCCCCCCGAAGGGTCGGGAGACATATTGTTTTTCCCTGTGTCTGTCCGTCTGTCCGTCACAAATCGTGTCCACTCTATAACTCGAAAACCGTCAAAAAATATTTCAATGAAACTTGATACACTTATAAAGCATGACGAGACGATGTGTCATGCACAAGAACCATAACTCTTGCTTTCATATCTTTGGAGTTATTTCCCTTTGATTTTTTCCATACAATTTATTTCAGTGAAACTTGGTACACTTATAAAGCACGATAATGTGTCATGCACAAGAACCTTTACTCTTGCTTTCATATCTTTGGAGTTATTTCCCTTCGATAATTTTCCATAGAATTTCGTGTCCGCTTTATAACTCAAAAACCGTCAAAAATATTTCAATGAAACTTGATACACTTATAAAACACAATGAGGCGATGTGTCATGCACAATAACCATAACTCTTGCTTTCATATCTTTAGAGTTATTTCTCTTTGATTATTTTCCATATAATTTTGTGTCCGCTCTACAACTCAAAAATCGAAAGAGATATTTCAATGAAACTTGGTACACTTATAAAGCACAATAAGGTGATATGTCATTCTTAAGAACCATAACTTTTGCTTGCAGATCTATGGATCACCTGAAGCTGATCGTGGAGTAAAAAGTCATCATGAAATGACCTTGACCTTGAATACTCACACACCTTTATTGACTTCATTAGTTGTCTGCATCTTCAAAGTTTCAGGTCTCAGGCTGCAATAGTTTCCAAACCCAGTGATTTCTGAGAAAACCATAATTTTAATTTTGGTATTTAAATGACCTTGGGTCAAGGTCATGTAATGACATTGGCCTTCATAATTACTTACCTTCATTGACTCCATTAGTTGTCTGCATCCAGCAACTTTCAGGTCTCATGCTGCAACAGTTTCCAAAATATCCATTGTTTTCGCCTTTTTCCCATGTAAAAGCCTATGTTTCCAAAATTGACCTTGCCGTAAAATAGGTCAAGGTCATCCTAGGGTCATCATTTCAATAAACTACGATGGGCTGGAGTCCCAAATGCTACATACCAAGTCTCGTAAATCGATTAAACGCTTTTTACAATCTGAAAACAAAAAAACCTTATATGAAAATGATTTCAGAGAAATTGGAGGTAATATTTTATTTGAATGTAATTTTAATGAATTTGATGTGTTGAAACATTTTAAAAACAAACCGTTTCTTAAAGATATACTTATGGCATGGTCAAAACTAAATATAAAACCAATAATTTATAATCATTTTAATGAAATTCTTTGGAATAATTCTAAAATACGTATAGATGACAACACAGTATTCTATAAACGTTGGTCAGAACTAGGTATAAAATACATAAAAGATATATATGATGATGAAACAAAAGTATATTGTTCATTTAGAAAGATCCAACATAAATTTGGAGTACCGAATAGTGATTATTTAAGGTACCTGAGCTTATTAAACAGTATCCCAAAAGATTGGAGACGAAAACTTTACCATGAAAACTCAAATATCCCAGTCGAAACCAAAATATTAGATCAACTTAAAAACACTTCACAAGCAAATAAATTCATTTACAACTGTTTTCTGAACCAAAATCAAACATTTGAAATAAAATCTGAGACGAAATGGAATGAACAGTTTTCAAATGAACATTTACACTGGAAAAATATATATTCTACAACATTTAAAACAACAAACGAAATAAAACTGCGCAATTTCCAATATAAGTACTTAATGCGAATTATACCGACCAACCAGTTTCTCACAAAATGTAAAATTGTCAATTCTTCTCTCTGCGAATTTTGCAACATGGAAATTGAAACATTTTCACATCTTTTCTGGGAGTGCACATACGTCCAACAATTCTGGACTTCAATGACAGACTTTCTTAATCATTGTAATATTGACTTAAATTTAGACCAAAAAACAATTAGTTTCGGAATTATTCAATCAAATCCCACTTACAAAGTCTTAGTTCAAAACTTCATAATTTATTTAGGAAAATTCTTCATTTTTCAAGCAAAACAAAGAAAACAAATTCCAAATATACAACACTTTAAATCTTTCCTTAAAACGCGAATCAAAGTAGAAAAAGAGATAGCTTTTCTGAATGACAAACTTGCCTCTTTTGAAACCAAATGGAGAAATATACTTGATACACTGACAAGACATGAAACCTAAAGTTTAAAAGTAGACAGCAGCAAGATATTTATTTATTTATTTATGTAATTATTTATTTATTCATTTATTTATTGTCATTTTTTCTACCAATATTTTCAGATTTTTCTTCTGATAAAAACATTATGTAGAAAGATTTATATACAAAATGATTAGACATAAAACGTTGAATGTTAACATTATTCATCTAACCTAAATATTTATATCTGTACATAAGTGATTTGTATTAACATGTTGTTGTGTAAATCTTTGTATAGAATGTGATAAATAAATGATAAAAAAAAAGTCTCGTAACTCGGCCAGCCAGTTCTGGAGAAGAAGAATTTTGAGTGGTTTTTACCATAGTTGGGCATGGCGGCCATCTTGGTCATGTGATAAATTTCTCGATCAAACTTTCGTTCCCCCTATCCATGGACGCTCCACATAAAATTTCACTTTGATTGGCCAAGCAGTTTCAGAGAAGAAGATTTTTGAAAAGTGTGTATGGACGACAGACTGGCCAAGGTCAAGAGATGACCTTGACCTAAATTAATCACATACCTTCATCTACTCTATTAGTTGTTTGCATCTACCACTTTTCAGGTCTCAGGCTGCAACAGTTTTCAAAAAATCCATAGTTTTCACTTTTCCCATGTAAAAGCCTATGTTTCCAAAATTGACATTGCCGTAAAATAGGTCAAGGTCATCCCAGGATTATCATTGATCAAACTATGATGGGCTGGATACCCAAATGCTACATACCAAGTTTCATGAAAATCGGCCTGCCGGTTCTGGAGAAGAAGATTTTTGAGTGGTTTTTACCATATATGGGGGCGTGGCGGCCATCTTGGTCATGCGGCCCGGATTTCGCGATCAAATTTTCATCTCCCCTACCCATGGATGCTCCGCATAATATTTCACTTTGATTGGCCAAGCAGTTTGAGAGAAGAAGATCTTTGAAAAGTATGTATGGACGACAGACTGGCCAAGGTCAAGAAATGACCTTGGCCTAAATTAATCACATACCTTCATCTACTCCATTAGTTGTTTGCATCTACCACTTTTCAGGCCTCAGGCTGCAATAGTTTTAAAAAATCCATTGTTTTCACTTTTTCCCATGTAAAAGCCTATGTTTAAAAAATTGACCTTGCCGTAAAATAGATCAAGGTCATCCTAGGGTCATCATTTTAGCAAATTATGATGGGCTGTAGTCCCAAATGCTACATACCAAGTTTCGTGAAAATCGGCCTGCCGGTTCTGGAGAGGAAGATTTTTGAGTGGTTTTTACCATATATGGGCGTGGCGGCCATCTTGGTCATGTAATCTAGATTTCGCGATCAAACTTTCGTCTCCCCTACCCATGGATGCTTCATATAAAATTTCACTTTGATTGGCCAAGCGGTTTCAGAGGAGAAGATCTTTGAAAAGTGTGTATGGACGACAGACTGGCCAAGGTCAAGAGATGACCTTGACCTAAATTAATCACGTACATTCATCTACTCCATTAGTTGTTTTCATCTACCACTTTTCAGGCCTCAGGCTCCAATAGTTTTCAAAAAATCCATAGTTTTCACTTTTCCCCATGTAAAAGCCTATGTTTCCAAAATTGACCTTGCCGTAAAATAGGTCAAGGTCAACCCAGGGTCATCATTTTAGCAAATTATAATGGGGTGGAGTCCCAGATGCTACATACCAAGTTTCGTGGAAATCGGCCCACCGGTTCTGGAGAAGAAGATTTTTGAAGGGTTTTACCATATATGGGCGCGGCGGCCATCTTGGTCATGTGATCAAATTCCCGTGAACAAACTTTCATTCCTCCTACCCATGGAGGCTCCATATAAAATTTCAACTTGATCGGCCAAGCGGTTTTAGAGAAGATTTTTGAAATTGTGAACGCCGACGGACGGACGGACGCCTGAGCATGGGTATACTATAAGCTCACCTGTGAGCCTTCGGCTCGGGTCAGGTGAGCTAAAAAAGCGTAAGAGATATTTCAGTGAAACCTGTTACACTTATAAAACAGAATGACAGGATATGTGATGCACAAGAACTATAACTCTCGCTTGCATATTTTGGACATGCACTTAGAAAGGGGGGAGACATCAGTTTCCACTGACATAAAAACAAATTCTAGTTTTCTGTTTGGTTTTTACGATGGCGACGCCGCCTATTTTATTTTTATGCTTAGAAATCATTCTTGTAATAAGTTGCCGGAAGCGGACAGTCCTGTCAAACATACAGCCAACAAATCTGTGCGAAAGGAATAATTACTTTCCATTGGTTCTAAATAGCGAAAAAGAATACGCCGAGTACTCGCCGGAAAGGAGTGTCACAATAATTGCGCGTTATGCTATTGAGAATGGCTATTCTAGAGCTGCTAGGCTCTTAAGTTCAGTGTTGGATAAAACACAAACGAATGTACGGTTCGGGATTTCTAAGTGATCAACAATAGGCGTAGAAATTTGAGCAAATAATTTGATCAGGCTCCTTCTGCTTCTCTGCCGAGGTCACCACGTGCTAAACACAATAAACTATAGTCCAGAACTATGTTCGTAAACTAAGGCAGACTGGAGGCATCGTAAATAGCCGAATCATTATTTCTGCCGCAAAAGGATTTTTGCTTGCGGAAGGCAAAACAGTCTTTTGGTGGAAAATCATTGGGTGGCCAAAGCATCACGCAAACAAAGGTGTTGGCTGTGACCATTATGAAACGTATGGTCTGGTTAAGCGAAAAGGCGCCATGGCTCCGATGACTTATCAAATATAAAATCGGAATATGTGAAACGCATTGATAGTGTTATAAAATAGCATACTATTCCGGATGCCCTGATCAGAAACTGGGATCAGATGGGGTCACATAACGTTCCCGTCAAGCCATAGTCTATGGAGGAAAAGGGCAGCAAGCAAGTGCCTATCGCTCAGTTGGATGATAAAAGGCAAATGAACGTCTTGTTTTCGTGTACAAAATCTGGCGAAATGCTTCCCCAGCTGCTAATACAGGTATACCAGGGGGGGAATATTTATGTCATCCAACCTAAGTATTTCGCAGGGCCCAAATTCGCTCCCGATAACTCTTTCGGCGTGCTAGGCCCAATGCAAACAGAAAGCATTATATCAGACAGGGGCATTCATACACATAAAATTACAGCGCCGACACTGGTTCCTGTTACTGTCACAGTTTATGGCGTTTCTACATGAAGTAGACGTCACACTGCATGGCACCGTAACCATTGCTGTGAATGAGGAAGATACTCGAGTGTTAATGGTTGATGACAAGTCAAGAGTTAGATTTGATGATTTCGCAGAGTCATCATTACAAGGTCAGGTTGCAGTATTTGGAGCTAGTGTCTAGTTTGCTTCTTTGCACAAGATACTGGACATTGAAAGAGGGTATATGGGATGTGTTCTCCAGCATCAACACTATGCATCATGGTGCATTGAGTATCTGGCCGAGACGCAGCAGCTACATGTACCTGCAGAATATCTGAAATTCTAATTAAATTAAAAAGGCAATTCTTGTCGTGAAGCGAACAAAATCAAAATTCAATCAAGTGGGTCCAGGTCAAAGTCACGAATGCCTCAATTCTACAACTAAGGCCGACTTCGATTGGGACTATGGTAAGGACTATGGTAGCTACCAATGTTGTTCGGTTCGGACTATAGTGAAGCTCTTCTGTATTGGAGATAGGAATGCCCATTACCAAAGGAACCCAGCCGACTGGTATGGTAGCTACCATGGTTAGTTTGGTAAAACTCTTCTGTGATGGAGGCTCCTAGCGATGGCTGTGATTGGTCAATCTCATTTGTTATGAAGGAGTCGGGTACCAGACCACATCTGCCATGGTAACACCATACTTAGAATAGTTCCAACCGAAGTCGTCCTTGATATAGTGGTGGCATTGTTGGACTCACTAAAACCTCTTCTATATTTAGCTACATCGGTGCTTTCATATAATTTAAGATCAGACATTCCTTATAAAAGCATAACCTATTCAATGCCACTTCGGATGGGATGTTAGCTCACACGGAATCCTCTAAAGGTCGAACGGACAAGGGTGCAAGTTCAGATAAGTTAGTTTGTGATGAAAGTTTAAGGCCTAATATAAAGGGGAACATGAGAATGAGATTCTTCAGAACTAAACATCAAGCAAATTCCTGGTACAAGGACTCTAGGTCAACAGCAGCTAGAGTCATGGGTGACAGAAAGGCTTTTAGCAACAATAGCTAAATTAAAGCATCGACATTCACTTCACTGTAATCTGTAACATAAAGATCCAAGGACAGTAAGAAATCAAAAGGCGGGAATGTGATGAAAAATGTCTAAACAGAAAATAAAGGAATTAAGGTGGGATTAAAGCTGTTTCTATCGCAATAGCTAAGCTTAACGAAAATCAGAAAGAATTCACAGTTAGGGGATGTGCTCATCTTATTGCTTGCTCACAAAAATCAAACATACATGGGTGATAAGTGTCATCAAAGTAAAAGTAAGCAACGACCAGAAACATACGTACGTCCCGGGTCAGGGGGTATATAGTGACAATTAGAAAGAACAAATATGTCTAGTGTAATATGCTTTTGAACTAAACGGCAAAAAAGCAACTCTGATCTTGACTCAGCCGACTCTGAACCTGACTAACCTGACGTTTCAGTCGTCAGTATTAGAACATGTTTTGATTTTTGCGTTCAGGCTAAGCATTTGAGAACGACAGCCCGACGTGAGCATTTGAAACAGACGTGTTTCAATCAAACCTATGCACGAATTCCAGATGTTAAAAACAGGCAATCATTCAGCAGCTCATAATGAGGGTCGGAAACTTATTAATCAGCGTATTGATGGATAGTCTAGTATCATCTCGCTATACCTGTGAGGGTTTTAGAGACTGAGAAGCTGATATTCACAGGTAAGGTTATATCTGAAGTGATATCAATGCATTTAATAAATCTATTTCCGTAGAATTACGATCGCATGCAACATACAATACATCCTGAACAGATTTAAAAGGAGAAAGTACTTTTTGAATGGAACTCTTCCTAGAGAAAATCAAAAATAAAAATTATAGCTGAAATAAAGAAAAATTCTTCTGAACAATAGTAGGTCCAGTTCTGAAATTATCCCAAAATTTGTTTCCTAAGTTGGTGAAGTTCCTTTTTAAAAATTTGGGTTAAGAACATGATTTTCCCTATTAAACATATAGGAAAAAGAAGTTATATTTTTTTGGATGTGTCCCCCCCCCCCCCCCCCCAAGATCAAGAAAATCCTTTTGCACGCAATTGTATTTTACCAATATACATATCATATACAAATGGCATTCTTGATCTCAGGGGGGAAGGCTGTCAAAATGCTCAAAAACTAGATTTGATATTAGTTCACCAAACCACCTGATTTCAATAATTTTGTACAAGCCTGTAGCTTGTTTACTTTCTACCTCACTGTATACCAAGTAGTTGTGTCAGGAATAAAAAATTTGGATTTTCAACCAAATAATCTTCCATTAGACATTCTTCGCTTTAGAAGTTTATGTTTCTGTATTGATGTGCTTAAATTAAGCTTAAGGGTTTCTCTGCATCCGATTCATACCTTTATCTTTGTATTTTGAAGCCTTAACACCAAACATAGATCTATAATCTGCATGGACAGTGGATTTTATTCTTTGCTAAAATAAAAATGTTATGCAAGTCAGTGTTTACTTCCCATAAAGCACACATAATTATGTTTTGATGTACAAGGTACATTTATCAGACACACTACTTAAACATCTTGGTATTGCACGTACATGTATAAGGCCACATGTAAAATTATTTCTGTTTGCCCTCTCCCTACCCTGTCTAGAAAAGTTGGGTAGGTAGGCAGACTTTTTTATGAACTACTATATTATGCGTTATTTTTTTGTCAAAGGAATTAGCTACAATTTTGTCAAAGCTTCTCACAAATACAGTTTCATTTTATGTTTTGTAGTGCTTGAACATAAGATCAAAATATCCAATTGGTGAGTAGGGTCGTGGTTAAAATGAAAACACATTACTTTCTAGGGAAAACAATTTATCTTCTGACCATGCTGACAGAAACATTCAAAAAAATCAGCAGGTGAAAGGGCAATAAAATTTTCTGAGTAGGTCCCATTTTAGTGAGTAGGTAGGGAGAGGAGAGGGCAAACAAACAAATTTTTATTTTTGGCCAAAGGAATGTATTTATGCTATACCTCAGTGAATAGGGTAGATAATACAGGCTGTGCTCAAAAGTTATGGACTTATAACTTTTGACTAAAGGTGTGCAATATTTTTACTTCCTTTTTATGAAAACTGCACCATCTGCAGCCTGTTATTATGTCCCAAATGTTAAATTGGCATGTATACGGGTGGAAATCTTGATTTTCGGAATAAATTTTTTTTTTGTCAAAAAATTACCCCCACCCTCTTAAACCTGAAGCCATGGCAAGTATATGTAAAATGTTTCAATAGAATAGAATTTAATTTGTTGAGTGCACAAGACATCAGTCTTTTATAAAAAAAAAAAAAAAAAAAAAAAAAAAAAAAAAAAAAAAAAAAAAAAAAAAAAAAAAAACAGTTACAGCCATTACTTCCATATTTTTCAAGATACGGGCTGTCAAAATGTAGGCAAACTGAATGCTATTTCACTCGTGCTCCTTTGCAATCTGAATGTGATTATGAGAGACTGAACCGATATAGCCAAAATGTCCCAAGAGTCGTATCAAGTATTGACTGAATAATCACCAAAAGCAAAAATGGTTTAATGCTTACCAAAATGATACATGAAAAATGGAAAGGCCTGATCGATAGGACGTTACACTTTCAACTAGCAAAAGCAATGATGCAATTGTTAAGGTAAAAGAATCTATATGATACGAATATTATGGTAGATTTTTTTAATTGATGATTTACGTCCCAGTCAACAGCAATGGTCATGTCGGGACGTTGCCTCCACTTTATGGGATTTTTACCCAACATAAGGAGTCATGACACTTAAAATGTGCTTCATAAAAAAATATAACCACCAACTTAACCAGTAATGCTTATATGTATGGATGGTCTGACTAAACCACTTTTCCTGGGCAGGCTCAGACTTGAACCAGTATCCGATGATCGGTCAGTAGTTAAGAAGCTTTGCCTGGAGACACAAGCAGCCCATCTATTTCTCCTAGGCTCCAATGGACGGAGGTCCATATTGTCTGGCTTTTGTACAACATTCTAGTTACGCTTGTTTCCCTCTAAGGACAACTATCATTATAAAGAGATATGATAACGGTTTAAAGTCCCATCCATAAGTGACTAGAAAGGTAACGTAACATGTAAGATACAGCTACTATGCAAACTATACGTTTTGGGCCGAAAACATAATAATAGGGTTGGCCCCCGCCCATTGGGGCCTAAAGAAATAGATGGGCTGCTTGTGTCTCCAGGCAAAGCTTCTTCGCTACTGACTGACCATCTGATTACTGGATATCTGCTCAGGTCTGAACTTGCCCAGGAAAAGTGGTTTCAAGTCAAACCCTCCATACCTATGAGCCTTTTTGACTTGGTTGGATGGATATTCCAAGCACTTGTTAGATGTCATGACATCCTCATTCTGGGTAAAAGTCCAAAGTGGAGGCAACGTCCCGACTTAACCTTGGCTGTTGACTGGGATGTAAAGCATTAATTCAAACAAACCAACAGTAATAAGGTGATCGGGGTGGGACTGGACCCATTAGAGTCGTGGGAAATAGATGTGCTGCTTAAGCCTCCAGGTAAAGCTCATTACTTACTGACGGACTACCAAATTACTGGAGAGCCGCTGATGTATGGGCCTACCCAGGAAAAGTGGTTCAAGTCAAAACAATCCATACATACAAGCGTTAGCTGCTTACTTGGGTAGTTATACTTCATAGCTCATTTTTGGTGCATTCTGTTGTGCATTTAATTAAAACTTGAAAAAAAAAAAAGAAAAAAGAAGAGAAAAGATTCATGCCAATCCCACAATTAGCCTTAATGGTATAGCTGGGTGGTTGTCGTGACATCCCAATGTTGGGTGGAAGTCTCATAAAATTCATAAAATAGAGGCAACGTCCAAACATGCTTGTTTGTTTGAATTGATGCTTTACGGGTCATGACGGGACGTTGCCTCCATTTTATGGGACTTTTACCCAACATAAGATTGTGCTGACACTCAAATGTGTGCTTCATAAATATAACCACCCAACTATTTGAGCCGCGACGCGAGAAAACCGGTCTTCGGGGTTTCCGACCAGGTCTGACACAAACCGACATGTACAGTCCCAGAAGCAGCATAGAACTTTGAAATTTCGGATTTAATTAGAAGAGAAAGTGTAAGTCCGTGTAGCGAAAACAAAGGCGCTGATCAGGGGTGAATAACAAGAAGCTTCGTTAGCCCAATTTTCTTCGCTATGTCTTCGTTGGACCTTCGTTAGCTAAAATTTGGTTAACAAGAACGGTTTCGTAAATAACGAAATGTGACAAATCTTCGTTATAAAGTCTAACTTTTACGAAGGATCTGAGGCTGTCGTTAAGCATTCGGTAATGGTATATTGTCATTCAAAATGGTATTATTTCCATTTTCGGCTATGTTTTGACCGATTGTATAAATTTTTATGTCTGGTGGGATTCTTACTGACCCCACCTCTGATAATATCGAATTTCTGAAAAAAAAAAAAAAAAAAAAAAAAAAAAAACGTTTTTTTTTTCCCTAAAAAAAAAGAAGTTTTTTTCCCCTCCATCTTCGAACTGTCCAACATGTCGACATTACCACAAAACAGGTAAGCATAATTCTGATTTTTCCCAAGAAACCGTGCACCCTCATTTTAGACAAAATCGACTGGCTGTAATGAAGAAGGAGCGTCGAGTTTTGCATTGAAATGTTCAATTTGCATTTAACTTTAGAAATGAAAGAGTTGTGCGGATTAAACAATTATTTTTCAAAGTACTTTGTGACAAAATTTTGAAAATGGGATACCAATGTTAAACGAGTCATCCTGCAACCAGTTTATTCACATAAAACAGCCAGCGATTTGAACATGCTTTGTTACCTTGACCATGACGAGATCTCTACGACTGAACAAATCTAGTGGATGTTTCTGTGTGGTTCATTTGCTTTTATTTTTCATTTTTCTGTTTGTCAAAGTGGATAAGTGAAGGAAATCCAAAATAGCCCAAAACACATTTTAATATCTGGACATAGTGCAAATTAACAATGATGGAATGTTCTGTGCTTCGTTCCGTCCCTGTCATATTGTTCTTAAATATGATTGTTTGAGGTAGAATGCATGAATTATTTTTTTCGGCCATTTTGGAAAGAATAAATAAACATTTGAAGTATTGACAGGGGCCTCTTTCTTCAAAGCATCTACGACATATTTTTGTCCTTAACGTGTCGTACAGACATTGTTTGAGATACGAGTTAAGAGTTAAAAAGAGTACAAAGAAATAAGTATTACAGCGAGACGAAGGCGAGTTGTTTTTACTTATTTCTTTCTACAAGTATTTGTATCTAAATCCCCAGTCATTTGTATCAACGGCCCCTCCACGGCATGAGTATAGCGGGGCTTTGATTTTAATTTTTAAAGCCCTACTGAAAGTAGGGATTTGTGGTAAAATCAATGCTAGAAGCTCCGGATCCCCGGAGGCTGACAAAATCAATGTGAAATAATAGCCGGGAGTTGTTCTAATGAAACTGAATCATGACAGGGGGAAATGAATTTATGCATGTAAATGTGCAGGTACTTTTGCAAATTAAATAAGGACCATAAATGTTAACAATGCGTACAATTAACATTAAATGTTAATTAATGTGACCATGTATAGATGGGACATTAATACTCCCGCACATCCCCTATACTGCCGTCAAAACCTGGGACTTTAGTCCCGCTGTGTCCCCGTTATCCCTGACCCTAGAGAAACCGGGATGAAAATGACTGATGCATAACTTGTAGTATATGGCAGAACAATCCGTACTGTAGTTTTTGAAATCGGGACGTACACTACAACCATTCGGTGGACGATTCATTTGCATGTATTTACTTATTTTTATTTATTTTTAAATGATTTCAAGCCCTAAAATCGAAGCATATTGTTCATGTCAAATTCGTAATAAAAAGAGCGTACGATAGCTACTTGGTAGTAGGCTTTAAAGTACATGTAACTTAAGCGTGACCCTTTTTATCCCCCCCCTCTCTCTCTCTCTCTCTCTCTCTCTCTCTCTCTCTCTCTCTCTCTCTAGGTTGTACGTACGGAATTCGTACGAGCTAGACCGAGACCAATTCAAGATGTTCAAAAACAGCGCTAGAGTCCAACTGTCTCAAGTCTGTTATAGACCAAGACCCCCATTTCTTAACGCAGCCAATAGATTTCTAGTTTTGAAGCACCGCAAAAAAATAAATAAATAAATGAATAATAATAGAAAATAATAATGACAATAATAAAAAAATAAAAATAAAAAAAGAATACATTCAACACCTCTTAAAATCTAAAATGTGTTATTGTTTGTAATCTTATTTCATTGTATCTTATTTATTTATTTATTTATTTGTGTTTTAATTGTCATTTTCTCCACATTATGTGAGCTTTTGATTAGTGCGTGTAATGAGATTTTTGTTCTACACAGCAACTACACATCTTCGTTATTAACTAACGAAACTAGCGAAGGGTTTACGAATCGATATTGTTACCGGATTTTCGTATTCGTAAAGTCTTCGCTATCCATTCCTTGCTGCTTTCGTAAAGCCTTCGCTATGTATAACTAACGAAAATATTCTTGTTACCCACCCCAGCTTCGCAGTTACTGCGAAGCTGGGGTGGGTAACAAGAATATTTTCGTTAGTTATACATAGCGAAGGCTTTACGAAAGCAGCAAGGAATGGATAGCGAAGACTTTACGAATACGAAAATCCGGTAACAATATCGATTCGTAAACCCTTCGCTAGTTTCTGTTTCGTTAGTTAATAACGAAGATGTGTAGTTGCTGTGTAGAACAAAAATCTCATTACACGCACTAATCAAAAGCTCACATAATGTGGACAAAATGACAATTAAAACACAAATAAATAAATAAATAAATAAATAAATAAATAAATAAATAAGATACAATGAAATAAGATTACAAACAATAACATATTTTAGATTTTAAGAGGTGTTGAATGTATTTTTTTTTATTTTTATTTTTTCATTATTATCATTATTATTTTCTATTATTATTCATTTATTTATTTTTTTTTTGCGGTGCTTCAAAACTAGAAATCTATTGGCTGCGTTAAGAAGTGGGGTCTTGGTCTATAACAGACTTGAGACAGTTGGACTCTAGCGCTGTTTTTGAACATCTTGAATTGGTCTCGGTCTAGCTCGTACGAATTCCGTACGTACAACCTAGAGAGAGAGGGAGAGAGAGAGGATAAAAAGGGTCACGCTTAAGTTACATGTACTTTAAAGCCTACTACCAAGTAGCTATCGTACGCTCTTTTTATTACGAATTTGACATGAACAATATGCTTCGATTTTAGGGCTTGAAATCATTTAAAAATAAATAAAAATAAGTAAATACATGCAAATGAATCGTCCACCGAATGGTTGTAGTGTACGTCCCGATTTCAAAAACTACAGTACGGATTGTTCTGCCATATACTACAAGTTATGCATCAGTCATTTTCATCCCGGTTTCTCTAGGGTCAGGGATAACGGGGACACAGCGGGGCTAAAGTCCCAGGTTTTGACGGCAGTATAGGGGATGTGCGGGAGTATTAATGTCCCATCTATACATGGTCACATTAATTAACATTTAATGTTAATTGTACGCATTGTTAACATTCATGGTCCTTATTTAATTTGCAAAAGTACCTGCACATTTACATGCATAAATTCAATTCCCCCTGTCATGATTCAGTTTCATTAGAACAACTCCCGGCTATTATTTCACATTGATTTTGTCAGCCTCCGGGGATCCGGAGCTTCTAGCATTGATTTTACCACAAATCCCTACTTTCAGTAGGGCTTTAAAAATTAAAATCAAAGCCCCGCTATACTCATGCCGTGGAGGGGCCGTTGATACAAATGACTGGGGATTTAGTTAAAAGATACTTGTAGAAAGAAATAAGTAAATACAACTCGCCTTCGTCTCGCTGTAATACTTATTTATTTGTACTCTTTTTAACTCTAACTCGTATCTCAAACAATGTCTGTACGACACGTTAAGGACAAAAATATGTCGTAGATGCTTTGAAGAAAGAGGCCCCTGTCAATATTTCAAATGTTTATTTATTCTTTCCAAAATGGCCGAACAAAATAATTCATGCATTCTACCTCAAACAATCATATTTAAGAACAATATGACAGGGACGGAACGAAGCACAGAACATTCCATCATTGTTAATTTGCACTATGTCCAGATATTAAAATGTGTTTTAGGCTATTTTGGATTTCCTTCACTTATCCACTTTGACAAACAGAAAAATGAAAAATGAAAGCAAATGAACCACACAGAAACATCCACTAGATTTGTTCAGTCGTAGAGATCTCGTCATGGTCAAGGTAACAAAGCATGTTCAAATCGCTGGCTGTTTTATGTGAATAAACTGGTTGCAGGATGACTTGTTTAACATTGGTATCCCATTTTCAAAATTTTGTCACAAAGTACTTTGAAAAATAATTGTTTAATCCGCACAACTCTTTCATTTCTAAAGTTAAATGCAAATTGAACATTTCAATGCAAAACTCGACGCTCCTTCTTCATTACAGCCAGTCGATTTTGTCTAAAATGAGGGTGCACGGTTTCTTGGGAAAAAAAATCAGAATTATGCTTACCTGTTTTGTGGTAATGTCGACATGTTGGACAGTTCGAAGATGGAGGGGGAAAAAAACTTTTTTTTTTTTTTTTTTTTTTTTTTTTTTTTTTTTTTTTTTTTTTTTTTTTTTTTGAGGGAAAAAAACGTTGTTTTTTTTTTTTGTTTTTTTTTTTGTTTTTTTTTTTTGTTGTTTTTTTTTTCAGAAATTCGATATTATCAGAGGTGGGGTCAGTAAGAATCCCACCAGACATAAAAATTTATACAATCGGTCAAAACATAGCCGAAAATGGAAATAATACCATTTTGAATGACAATATACCATTACCGAATGCTTAACGACAGCCTCAGATCCTTCGTAAAAGTTAGACTTTATAACGAAGATTTGTCACATTTCGTTATTTACGAAACCGTTCTTGTTAACCAAATTTTAGCTAACGAAGGTCCAACGAAGACATAGCGAAGAAAATTGGGCTAACGAAGCTTCTTGTTACCCACCCCAGATCTGCGCCTTTGTTTTCGCATAGGCAAAAATCCGGTTTTCTTGTGACGCGGCTCAATAAGCCAATAAGGCTTACATGTATGGATGGTTTGACTAAAAAAACTTTTCCTGGGCAGGCCCAGACATTAGCGGTTAACCAGTAATCAGATGGTTGGTCTGTATATTAGAAGCTTTGCCTGGAGACACCAGCAGCCCATCTATTTCTCTTAGGCCCCAATGGGCGGGGCCCATATTCCCACCCGACCACTGTTGACAAACAATAATAGGAGCCGCTTCGTGAGAAAACCGGATTTTTGCCTATGCGAAAGACGCAGTAACTGCACACAGAGCTGATCAGCGCCTTTGGTTTCGCTGCAAATAGTACAATCCTTCCTATCCTTAAATCCGAAATTCCCTCTCTTTTTCTTAAATCCGAAATTTCAGGCTTCTAGACTTCTTCTGAGACTGTACAGGCCAGTTTGTGTCATACTTGGTCGGAAACCCCGAAGATCGAATTTCTGGCGATGCGGCTCAATACATGTACCGGGATGATACATTTTGCTACTGTAATAGCATTTCACTCGAAATAGATAGACTGCAAATTGATTTTGCTGATCAATGTTGTATACATATAGACAAGGATAGCTTTTAAAAAAGCTAGAAGCGGCTCGTTTAGCATTTTGTATTATGACCACGCCATTTTGGAAATCTATTCATTTTTTAAACAAATAAACTTGTATGCTAGTGGTTTCTGAGAAAACAAATTTCTTATTTTGATGTGCATGAGCTCAAGATTACTCTCACACTGATCTCATGAGAATTAGTCGTAAAGTAAATGTGTGTGTGTGTGTGTGTGTGTGTGTGTGTGTGTGTGTGTGTGTGAGAGAGAGAGAGAGAGAGAGAGAGAGAGAGAGAGAGAGAGAGAGAGAGAGAGATTCCGTTGTACTTTTATAGGCTAGAAACGGCTATAATGGACAAGTGGGATAAAAAATATGTTGATTTCCGACCCACACTAATCAGTCATTAAGTAGGCATAAGACACAGTACTGCTTGCAATGAAATAGCTATAGAAATTAGAGGTGTTTCGGAGGCGAACAGACACGGTCCAATGTATGGAAGTCGTGTACATGGTTTACTTGGTGTGAATTGTGTCAGTAAAAGTGGGGTCCCTTTGATCACGGTGCGAGACCTTCTGCTTGCGGTTTGCCAGATGGTTTTTCTTGTGGACCTCCCGTTTTCGTACCACCCACTTATATGAGCTGAAATTATCTTAAAAGGGACACAAAATTGAATTAAAAAAGAAAAAAAGGCCGAGTGCACTTGGTAAGACCGAAAAGTAAAAAGGCAGAGATGACCTGCTTCCTGGATTTCCTGTTCGGTTATTAGTCGACCCTTACGGCCCCGATATCAGCATACGCAAAATGGTCTACATCCGAACTTTGCTTAAAAGAAAATGATGATTGGCTGGATTTCATTAAACCAATCACTGCTAACGTTTATAAAACATCACATGTTTTCGGCTTACCTGATGACTACACTGAAAAGCTTTAAAAACGCAAAAGTTTTAATTCAATTGTATTTTCATACTTCTAGTAGTTCGATTTTTATGAAATTTGACACACATAAACATTGATATGCTTGAAAACTATGCTGTGAATTTCGTATCAAAATAATGAGAAATGTGAGAGTTACAGTCATTGCTATAGGTATACCCCTAAAATCCAAAACTGCAAAAGATATTGAGCACGACTACAATTTGTTCCTTGGCACAAAGAGCATTGCTATTTCATTAAAAGCACAGGTTTTGCCAATTGCCTTGATTGCATGACAATAATGCTAGCTTGTCTGATTGGTCATTGTCGACGTAATCCACGTAATATAGCGTTTTTACGTCAAATCTCTAGAGACATTAGTGCCTTGACGTAAAAAGTTCGGTTGATCAGACCGGTCTCAACCTTTCACTGTCCCGGTAGCCTCGGAGGGGCTGCTGCAGTGCCGTATAGATGAAAAATGGTAATTATGACGTCACGTGGCGTCACATATACGTCATAAAGTTAGTAAAACTTCAATTGTGCTGGATAATTCATTTTCAAAGACCCGTAGAATTGTCAAAAATGAAACAAAACGAAAACTAAAGTGTTTTTAGATATGGATTACTACAGGCTCCGTGTGAAATAGTCAAATGTTTTTCTTCCTTAATTCAACGTGACGCCACATGGCAAAAAGTATAAAATGGCCTTTTATTCCTGTGGGTGGTCAGTGACTTTACAAATGCCGGTTTCATGTAAAAATGGAAGCAGAGTACAGTTACTGATCCCTTTCACCTGTTACGGAAGACTTAAAATATCCTTGGTGCAAAAAATTACCAATTTTCTTTTTTGCGTTTTTAAAGCTCTTCAGTGTAATTAGTGTAGATCGGAAACCAACCTGTGTAGTCATGCGGAGTGTTCGGTATTTTTCGTAGGTTCCCAGCCAAAATTCTATCGTATAGACGAGCCGAAATAATGTCATGGCATATTTTGACTTTGTTCCAATTTAGGGAAATACAATGTATAGCTTTTCAAAAAGTCGCTTTTTTTTTTTTTTTTTTTTTTTTTCAAAATTTCGACATTTTGCTCCTATAGATGGCTTTTTTACAATGTATATTTCCCATCTTGCAGGACAGGATTGATATTCATATCTTCATGATTGTGACTATGTATGTCTATTATGTGCACTATTATTTGCCATCTATTTTGTCTCACATGGAGTTCCCCTGTTATCTTTATCCAGATCCAATCTGTAGCACCACCTTGTTCATTTTAACCAGTTGTTTCATCACATAATTTTTCGGAAAAGCCATATATTGTTACCATGGTAACCATCATATTGCAGGTTTGATGCTGTGAAGTAATACTTCAGGAATTGTTCTCTAGGACAACATATACCGTTAAGATCATCTATTTACTATAACGAATGTAACCATGTATTATCAATAGGAGTACCAAATTTTGTTACCCCACCAACTTTTCATTATTGAGACTGCTGATGCCACATGTACTGCTTGATCTGTCATACACAGGTGCGAGCGCAATGAAACAAAAAATGCCTTAGGAAGATTGTATTGTTTTGTTCAATGCAGTAAATACTGGACTTTGTTTTAAAAACTGAAGCAGGGGGATAAAATATCATTTTTCACTATATTTCAGTTGGTCAAATTGCTTCAAATTTTCCATTTTTTTTTTTTTTTTTTTTTTTTTTTTTTTTTTTTTTGTGTGACATTATCTTTGATGCTTCTGGAAACACACTTTGAGAGCGAACAATGTTGGCAACGCTGTTCAATAAAATTTCAGACATTACCTATCATTTAAGCTCATTTAGCAGTACCAAAATAAAAAAAGAATACTGATCTTCTCACTAGAGATTTAAAATGTATCATGTTTTCTGGGACACCCTGTATATACTCCTATTGCTTCTTGGGAGTCCAGATTATAATAAGTCATCATGACATTACGAAAAAATACCCATTAGGAAATGTGCAATTGCTATTAATTGAGCCTGTGCATGAGAAAACCAACAATTTGGGTTTCCAACCAGGTCCGACACAAACCAGGCTGTACAGTCACAGAAGATGGTTAGAGGGTGGAAATTTTGGATTCAGAAAGTAGAGGAATTGTACTATCCGTTTAGCGAAAACAAAGGCGCTGATCAGCTTCGCAGTTACTGCGAAGCTGATCTGCGCCTTTGTTTTCGCCTATGCAGTTTGTTAGTTTTCCCATGCGGCGGCTCAATTTGTATTCGATTTATATCTTCAAAGGTTATTCCTGATCTTTTTTCATGTTTATCAGATCGAATGTGTGTGTTGTAGAATTTACACCAATTTCTTTGCTCTTTTGTCAGTTTTTGATACCGATGACTTTTCAATACGACGGGTTTCTGCAATTGCCATTATATTGATGCTTTTTTTCTATGATAATTGAGCCGCAAGGTACCGAAGGTACATGTAATCGATGTGCACCAACAGAAGACAACCATCCGTTGATGTCGGTGGATACCGTTGGCCTAGGCGAATAGCAGGTATGGAACTCTCTGGTAGTCTGATTACACATGGATTATGCGCATGCGTACAGCGTACTGGTAGCGTATTTAGGCTGGTTACGATAGTTTTGCTGTGTTTCGTTCCTTTGAAGTCACCAATTTAGTGCTGTGGTTATGATAATTGAGCCTGTGCGTGGGAAAACCAACAATTTGGGTTCCGACCAGGTCCGACACAAACCGGGCTGTACATTCACAGAAGATGGTTAGAGGCTGGAAATTTTGGATTCAGAAAGTAAAGGAATTGTACTATCCGTGTAGAGAAAACAGAGGCGCTGATCAGCTTCGCAGTTACTGCGAAGCTGATCTGCGCCTCTGTTTTCGCCTATGCAGATTGTTGGTTTTCCCATGCGGCGGCCCAATTGTGTTTCGTGGTTACATGACTATACATTGAAAGACAACGAATTGCTTCCGCAGAGACAACACATTTCCAAGCAAAGTTCTGTTCATCTGCAATTATAAGTATAGGTTCATCAAAATGTCCCTGACACGCTAAACATTCCTGTACAAAACGAATGACATCATCGGTGTTGCGTACATTGTATTTATTGAAACCGTCTTGATATCCTCAACTACACACCTTGTATTTACAACAACTGCCATACGACTTTTAAATATTCATCTACTATATATTGTAAACAGTTTCCATAATATGTTTAATTTTATGAAAATCTTGATGTTTGGTCCAAAGCTTCTGCTGTAGCCGTTCAACATACAGTTGTGAAGTTCAATGCTAAAATGCAACTCGGTGCTTGACCTACAATATCTATTAAATATTTGCAACGTCACATCGCATTGTATTTAAAGTATCATTATTTCAAAACAGTAGTAACTCTAATGTTAATATATGATAAAACGATACTTTATTATCCGCCTGTGATTTCCTGTGATAATGGATCTTATATTAATCATCAATTGATTATTGATAGTTAGGAATGTAGGAAAAAGAAGCACTTTGATATTTAGTATCATAACCATTATTTTTCAAAATCTATATTTTTTCATATCTATAAATCTGGGATAATGTTCAGAGGAGTATATAACAATACTAGTAATTAGTTTGTTTCTTAATACCTTTGAGTAATAATGTTTTTCAAGTGGCAGAGGCGGAGTTTTGTTAGAGCGTATGCCATTGTGTTTCTTTAGTTTATTGTTTTTCAATGGTTCTCAGAAAGGATAAAGGAGGTTTAAGCTGCTTTGGCTTAGCAATTCAGCTCCAATCAAGTGCCAACCATACTTTCTTTCATTTTCTCTCAAATAATGATTTTTCTCCGTTTGTCGAAAGGCTTATACGGTGGTTTTATAAGCATAGTTCGAATAGTTAAAACTTATTGACATTTCAACACCTTATACAAGGGACTATTTGAAGGAGGTAAACATTTTGTTTACCATCACTTTAAAGTTAAATGGGCTCAATTTCACTTCTACCGAATGTGATTGGTTGAAAGGCTGTCATTTTGTACCAGCGTGGAGTAATTGTCGCCGAAAAGCGATTCAATGTTGGGAGTCAGCGGTTAACACTATTAGAATACACGTCTTATCGCAGATTCAATCTTTTGCTGATAAATTTCGTATTTTGTTATAAAAATTTGATACTTTTTATGTATTCTGAATTTTGGAAAAGACACTGGTGCATTTCTTGCTAATACTGTATGAACGGAATACTTCGCAAAAATAATTTTCAGAATATATAAAATATATTGTTTTTCACGAAATAAACCCAGAAATGCGGATTAAAAAAAAGAGTTTCTTTTGAAGAGCAATAATTCTCATACTTTTTTGTGAAAATATATTTCAAAATATATCTGTGTGATAAATTTTGGTAAATTAATCAAAAGAAAATATGCTGTTTTGCTGTTGTTATCTCTCACAGAAACAGGTGCTCGTTCCAGTATACCCAGTTGGATAATTTGAGCCTTTGTAAAAATACAGGAGGCGACTGGTGAACACGATAAGCCAATTACTTCTATCAGAAAACTTCATTGGAAAAGGATTTATTAGTGCTTAAGGATCTATAATATTCAATTTGTTGGAATAATAGATGTATTGTTTTCGAAAGATTCTTACTGTTCTGGATATTTAGTTCTTGTGATTGCTTAACTCCAGAAAAACAATAACATGGCGAAAATGAAAATCAAAGCGATACAATATTTAATACTTATTAGTTTAATTGTAATTGTCAGGACGCAATCATCGTACATAAATCTTTTCGCGCCGCCACAGATGTCACAGGACCCATGTTACGACGAAGGGATGAACCCAAAACGTTGCATTCCAGATTTTATCAACGCCGCTTTCGGACGTCACGTGGAAGCGTCAAGCACGTGTGGTTCACCGCCAAGTAGATACTGTTCATCCAGTGCAGACAAGGAAGGGCGGATTATCAGAAACTGTTTTATCTGTGACGCAAAAAATCATAAATTACGTCACCCAACTTCGTATCTCACAGATTTAAACAATCCAAACAATTTAACGTGTTGGATGTCAGAGCCGTTCGTCCAGTACCCGCAAAACGTGACGTTAACGTTGTCCTTAGACAAGAAATACGAATTAACTTACGTCAGTTTGCAATTCTGTAGTGCGCGTCCCGATTCCATGGCAATTTATAAAAGTATGGATTACGGAAAATCATGGATTCCATTTCAATATTATTCAAGCCAGTGCAAAATGATGTATAAAAAGTCCCCTCGGGCTACAGTAACGAAAGCCAACGAACAAGAAGCACTTTGTACGGAAGCATACAGTAACATAGACCCACTAAGCGGCGCCCGGGTAGCCTTTAGTACGCTAGAGGGCCGCCCTACGGCGTTTGATTTCGAAAACAGTCCCGTGTTACAGGACTGGATCACCGCAACTGATATTAAAATAGTTTTCGACAAATTAAACACATACGGAGACGAGAAGCGGGACAATCACGGGGCCAAGGAGAGTTATTATTATTCACTGTCGGATTTCGCTGTCGGCGGGCGGTGCAAGTGTAACGGACATGCATCAAGATGTATACCAGATAGAGACGGGAATCTTGTGTGTGACTGTAAACATAACACGGCTGGCAGGGATTGTGAGAAGTGTAAGCCGTTCCACTATGACAGACCGTGGGCTAGGGCTACGACAAGACATCCTAATGAATGTGTTGGTGAGTAAATAGTCATAGATTGTATTTTTCCAGTGAACGATGTAATTGCGTTTATACATCTGTATACCATATAATACCAAAGCGTTTTAAATATTTCTTGCATTTTAAAGCTAGTAGTTTTGTACAATGTATTCTGCATTTTCTTTGATTTGATATGTTAGTTTGGTTTAATGAGATTAATATTCCGATGTTTGTCGCCAGTTTCGGAACAGAGGTAACATTGACAATAGCGGAAATCATTTTGTTCTATATTTTTTGAACGGAAACCATTTCACTTCTATTGATGTTGCATACATTCACGATGAAAGGTGCATTGCGTGCCTGTTCAACATATTTAGGTGTCTTTTTCCTTAGTAAAGGAACATGATATGCACTATCATATTTACCGCAGATGTGTAAGAGAAAGTTTTCAGTTTTAGAACGTGTAAACGTTATGTTCAACCACGATAATAAAGGTGTTACAACTTGTTGATTTGCATATTTTGCCATTTAAATGATGAATCAAAAATGAAAATACAATGGAAAAAAAAACAACTCAAAAACAATGACATGTTTTCTCAATATCATTAATCCTTAGACTCAAAATCTGACACTAAGTAAAAGTAAATATAACTTTGTTTATTGTGTTTATTAATTTTTTTAGCAAACAAATCATAAAAAAATGTTTTGATAACATTTTTATCCATTTATATTGTATTTTAAAATATAACGCTGCTAGATTCCTTTGCAAGTATTAACGTCGGATTATGAAAACACAATTAAAAAAAAGTATTAGTAGATGCCAAACACAAACACAATCATTGACTATTTTCAAAGTGTATCGATATCCATACTAAAGAAAACAAAACTGATCTGAATCTAATTTTGTTTACATGCTTTCATACTTGTTTTGGTTGAATACGTATTGTTGCAGTTATTCTTTCTCATAAATGCGAATCTAGATTAATGAGCCGCATCATGAGAAAACCAACATTTGGCATATGCGAAAACAAAGGCAGATCAGCTTCGCAGTATCAGCGCCTTTTTGTTTTCGCTACACGGATAGTACAATTCCTTTACTTTCTAAATAAAAAAATTCCAGCCTCTGACCCTCTTATGCGGCGAACAGCAGTCGGTTTTTGTCGGGCCTGTTCGAAAACCACATTGTTGGTTTTCTCATGACGCGATTCATTTCTTTTTAACAAGACGAACATGGATGCTACACGTAAAATGTTACACACAGACCACCTAGGAAAAACCATATTTCAATTAGTTTTGAAGAAAACTGGGCTATGCTTTTTGAAACTGTTAAAATATTAATCACTTAGTGAAAAAGAAAATAACCGAGTATCGCCAAAGAGGCGGAATTTTCAATAGTATTTCATGTCAGAGAGCATTAAGCACTCAGTTTAATTTCACTGTATTAAAATCTAGCTTCAGTTAACAAAGATTGACAGTCAACAAGTCGCCAAATTTGATCAAAGGTTTTACGCACAAACAAATCGGAAGCAGGATTCCGAATAACCAAATGCAGTCAGTGAACTATTAATGACATCATTAAATTCCGAAAGAATGGACTTGCATTGTTATAATATGCATATTAGGCTCCGTACAAAGCAATCTCAGAAAGTAACGTTTATAAATACAATGTACGCAACCTTCCTCCTCTAGTCCCCTCTAAAATGTTACATATGAAGCTCATTCGTCTTTAGTCATTAACGACAATGTGACAGGGTTGGAGATGAAAAACCTAGTTTGGAAATTTAAGTATTTCAGAAAATAAATACTGGTAAACCGCTCAAAAAGTCTGAGTGTGCCCAGGAAAAGTGGTTCAAGTCATTATCCATATAATACCGGTTATTTTCGGGTGTCATTTAATTATAAGCTAATATTGGCTAGACTTCCCATTACTTTGAGGCAATGTCCCAGCATAACCACAGCTGTTGACTGGAACGTAAAGCATCGATTCAAACAAACAAAATGAAATAAACTGCTAGCACATGCATTTGGACACATTCGTACATTGTATTTAATACATTCCACTTTCCCTAAGACACCATACTTAAATGTATAGCTAAGGGACGGTCAAATGATTCCGTTTATTACAAGGTTTCATCATGCATTATGAAATAATTAGTATTACGCGATCCGTCTGTCTGCTTTACCCCCTGCTGTATGCATACGTTGGATTGTCTTCGTCAATACTACATTTAGTAATAAACTGAATATTTAATATTAAAATTATTAATAAATATTGGATTAACTGCGAAAATACCTCCCCCTTTTGCCTGATTAGACTTCCAAGGAATTCAGGTGAATTTGTCCTATCAACACCTGTGCAGGTTGAGCTACGACACAAAAAACTTCCGTGTGTCATTCATGACGTATAAACTTATCTTAATTTATACATAGTCGGTTGATATCACTTTCATATTCATCAGATTTTCCTTTACCAAGTTATCGATGAGCGTTTCCTCATTGCTGATAGATTTGCTGAATTCTTTCCATGAAAATGCATAATAGCCAGGAAGACGCAATAATAAGAGGATAAAACATTCTTTTCCGTGCATTAACGTTTGCCAAGCCCAAGGGCAATAATGTGTTGCAGCCCGAACCGCGTAGCGGTGAGGGCTGCAACACATTATTGCCCGAGGGCTTTGCGAACGTTAATGCACATGGAAAAGAATGTTATATCGTCATTGTTATATACCTTTCCTTCAGCACATGCACATTTTATTTATTTATTTATTTATTTATTTATTGCACATGTTAAAATAAATTGCATAATTGTACCTTTTTTTTTCAAATAAAACAAACATGGTTGACTCACCCATAGAACAAATAAGCGTATAATTTTGCAATGTCTTGACTTTTGTTCAATTTCGTTCGTATGCTGATACAGTAGAGCAAGAATGATTTATAATTGATCAGAATTTTATATCCTTTGTGAAAGAGAAGCAATTTTGACATACAGACAATGTCTTGAAATCATGCATAATGACAATCCCACAAAGTGACACGTTAAATTTAGATGAAATATACATCTGGAAATGTACATCCACCTGTCAAGTTAAATTAAGATGAAATGTACACATGTCAGTGCCCATAACATGTAAACAGGTATGTTCATAGGTTCAGGGCAATCACGCCATTATTGCCCTAGGGCAATAACACCATTATTGCCCTGTTAAGATGTCACCTCAGGGCATTAATACCATTATTGCCCTGCTATGACGTCATCTCAGGGCATTCTTGAATGGTATTAATGCCCTATGAGGCTTAAAACAGCAGAAAGTGTTGTCCGTTACAACACAACAAGTTTCTATTGTAGGGATACATTAGGTATATAACAATAACCAATGAATGCTGGGTGAGAATGTGGGTCCCCGTCCACTTGGGATTGTTAGAAAAAAAGAAGAAGAAAAAACATGTTGCTTGCTTGTACATCAACGCGTAGCTTGTAACCATGGCCGACCACCTGGTTAAGCGCTTAGAAGGTCTGAGCCTGCCCAGGAACAGTGGTTTAGTCAAACCGTCTTATACTACTCAGTTTGATAAGGATCACTTTTATGTCAGGGGGCCTACGTAGACCAGTATATTTTCACAGTGTCGGACTCTGAATCTGAATAGTTTACTGGTGACACGCCAAATGACATTATTTCACCAGGGGGTTCGGATGGGGGAGAGATTAGTCCCTTGAACGCACGAGTGAAGCGAACTTGGACACACAGTCATCAGACATTTCAGCAGAGGAGATAAGTGAATCAGGGAGGTCATTCCAGTCCCTGATAGTCTGTGGAAAGAAACTACTTTTGTATGCTTCTTTGCTAGCTGAAGGTATCTGAAAAGCCAAAGAGTGTTGATTTCTACAACGCCTATTCTTTGGGATAAGGTCATCTGTGGGTATTCTGGCTTTACCCTTTAGACCTTTGTATAGCAATATAAGTCTACTATCCTTCCTCCTTTTCTTAAGAGATTCCCATTTCAGTTGACTTAAAATGCCAGTCATGCTCCCAGTTTCAAAAACATAATTTCCCGTCACAAACCTTGCCGCACGATTTTGGACCTTTTCCAGTTCTTCCTGGAGGCCATGAGTGTGAGGGTCCCAAACTGAGCTTCCATATTCCAAGACCGGCCGCACCAGTCCTTTATAAGCTGCTTCTTTCACATCTGGGGGACAAGAATACAAATTTCTCCTCAAGAATCCGAGAGTTCTGTTAGCCTTTGTACAAACATTGGAAATATGAGTATTCCATTTCAAATCATTTGTGATAGTTACACCCAGGTATTTTATGCTTTCAACGTTTTCCAGTACAGTGCCCTCAAGGGTGTAGTTAGCCTGTATCTTACTAGACCGTTTATTTGTCAGCTGCATCATGTTGCATTTGACGGGTTGAAATCTCATTCCCCATTTCCTAGCCCAACTGCCTAAACGATCAATGTCTCTCTGAAGTTTCAATGTATCCTCTTCATTCTTGATTTCACGATAGCAAACACAGTCATCAGCAAAGAGTCTTATTTCAGACTCAATGTCTGCTGAGATGTCATTTATATACAAGGAAAACAGCAAGGGGCCGAGAACGGTGCCCTGAGGGACACCCGACACAACTGGAGCCCAATCCGATTTAATACCATTAACCACTACCCTTTGTTGTCTGAAACAAAGGAAAGCATTTATCCAATTCAGTGTTGTTCCACCTATTCCATAGCTAAACAATTTGCTTTTAAGGAGTTCATGGGGAGGAGTATCGAAAGCCTTTTCAAAATCGAGTATAAAAGTGTCGACCTGGCCTTTTTTGTCTAAGATTTTGGCCCAGTCATTTATCACTGTAGTCAACTGAGTTTCACAGCTATGCCATTTCCTAAATGCGTGTTGTCTGTCCGACAAGAGTTCATGTTCATCAAGATGGGCCATAATATTTGAGCATACAATATGTTCAAGAAGCTTACAAGGAATGCATGTCAAAGAAACAGGGCGGTAATTGCGGGCAAGTGACCTGTCGCCCTTCTTAAACAGGGGGCAAATATTAGCAAGAGACCATTCTTTAGGAATTTCACCTGTATCAATTGACTGCTGGAAGAGATGGGCGAATACCGGCCCTAATTCCATAGCCAGTTCCTTTAGGACTCTGGGATGAAGCTCATCAGGCCCTAAGGCTTTAGACGGGTTTAGACCTTTGAGAAGTTTGGTCACCCCTTCCTTTGTGACCACAATATCATGCATGAATGGGGCAGATCTATCCATAAGAGGGACCTGTTTGTATTCACTTTTAGTGAAAACATCCGAGAACTGACCATTAAATTCTTCCGCCTTCTCAAATTCGGATTGTGCAATTCCACTTCCATTTCTCTTTTTCAACGGGGGAATACCTTGGGTATCTTTTTTCTGACTGTTTATGTACCTGTAAAAATCTCTAGGATTAGCCTTAACATCTCCTACCAAGTTGTTCACGTAAAGATCATGCTGCTTCCTGATATCAGCTTTGATCTCTTTCCGTAAAGATTCAAATTTAGATCTAAATTTTGCACTACCAGTCTTTTTAGCTTTTGCATGAGTTGCATTTTTTTCTGCGAATCTTCCTTCTTATTTCAGGTGTTATCCAAGGGACAGAGGAAACTGAGCGACTAGTTTTTGAGGGGATATGTTTATCTGCCGATTCCTGTATGAATGATGTAATGAGATTGAAATTTTCCTGGACCGACCGAGTATCTGAGTAACCGTTGAAGTATCTTTCCTTTGCAAATTTAAGTGTTTCTGCTCTCATAGATTCATAATCACCTTTCTGATAACGATACACTTTTCTCCTAGGTTTAAAATTTTTTGTGCTGTTGGCGCCTTATGTATGTTTTCATATTTTTAGTTAAGTTAAGGTAACTGAGTGGCCACCTATTGGGAAAATAGCTGCTCATTCGGCTTACGATATGTTTCATGGTATAAGTACCTGATTGTTAGTTTGGTTTTTTCCCACCTCGGTTTTTGGAGTGGGAATCTTTTTCTGATTGCGCCTTTTCCTGATCTTTGCCTACTTGTACCTTTTTATAGGGGGGATAGCAATTTTCAATGTGCCAGAAACAATGTCATGATCACTGAGCTTATCCGGGGAATGAATGTCTGCAAACTGACCAGGAAGAGAGGTCAAAATTAAGTCCAAAGTATTTCTTTCTCTGGTGGGGAAATTTACTAATTGTTCCAAACCATGGTCATTCATGATATCTATCAAAATCTGACCCTCTGTCTGACTCAATGATGACCCAGATTTGCTGAGTCTGTCCGGCCATACAATATCTCTAAAATTAAAATCACCTAAAACGTGAATTAAGGGGGGTTTGTTGCCTTTGTTAATATTTTTGATTTTGTCAAGCTGTTCTCTAAATAAATTGTCAAACTTTTCCAGGGAATTCAATAAGTCATTTCCATTGTCCGAAACTGGTAAATGACCATCGACAGGTGGTCGATACCAGCTAGCCACAAAGTGAGTTTTCTTATTTACAAAAAGTTTGACCCAAACTGACTCTGAGTCATTGTCCAATTCTGTGAGGGGCATGTGTGGGATGTCCTTGTGTACAAGATGTTACGACCTAGCGTAACTAGACAGGTACAGCGAAAAACAACCAAGTAATTTAAACTTAACAATATTTAATCAAACAAATAAATGCTGCAAATACATACAAACAAACAAACAGATAAGTAAATAAATAAATAAATAACTTACAAAGTTAATGTCAAATAAGTCCTTGTCCCTCAAATGTAAGTCCACAATCCAGTAACTAGAATATGAGCACATGTATATTTTAATCCACACTTTTATTCTAATCCAAAACACTAGTGAAACAACCAAAATTATATACTTTAAATCACTTCAAATTTCTGAATGCCTAAGACTGAATTGGGACCTATATTTATACATCTAAGGAAATTCTACAGGTTTCTAGAGAATGATATAATAAACTTTTCTCTAGAAAAGAAACGAACTAAACGAAAGTTCTTTTAAATTCTCCAAAGAGAATTTAGAATTCTCCAGAGAAGAATTCAAGGCCGCAACGACCATCAAGACTAAACGAAAGTCTACTAGATCCTTCGAGATCTCAGTAGTAGTATACATAGTCCAAATATATTTTTAACTTATGGTAAAAAAAACACTCACTCCATTTTCATCTGGAATTATCCACAAAGTGCTCATATAATTTTCTATACTTCTAAATTATATAACAGTTATAAAAATAATCAATGACATTCTTCTACAAAGTTCTAGATAATAAATTGTAGGAACATAAAAAGAAATATATATTAATTAATTGGGTTACTCCCCTTTGATTATATATATATAAATTATAAGTAATAGCTTTAAAAAGAATCAATATTATTGAATCAATTATATATAACACTTCCCCTCTTCAATGAAAAGAAAGTTTTGTGAAATAAAACTTTCTTTTGCAATACTCATATGCAAACATACAAGGCAAAACTGTCAAGCTCTTGAAAGGGTGTCTGGAATTATATTATCTCTACCTTTTATGTGTCTAATGTCAAGATTGTGCTCTTGCAACATGAGACTTATGCTCTAGCTAATACTCAGATGGAGTCTCATTTTATTTTTTTATTTGCAGTGCTAATAGAGCTGACACACTTTTAAGTATGGCCCAAATCGAACAAAAACTCTGACAAGCCTTATTCCAAACATACCTGACCTTCTTACCAAGTAAATTTGTCAAAGGCTCAGCTATAACTGAAACATTATTACAGAACTTTCTATAATATCCAGCCATACCCAAAAAGCGCATCAGTTACCGTTTTCCTGTAGGTACAGGAAAATCTGATATAGCCTCAACTTTGGCTTCTACAGGTCTGACCTGACCTTGTCCAACAATATGTCCTAGAAATGTCAAACTAGCATGGCAAAATTCACTTTTCGGTAAGTTTATTGTCAGTTTAGCATCACTGAGTCTTTTGAAGAATTCTCTGATGATCTCCAGGTGTTGTTTCCACTCTTCACTGTAGATGATGGCATCGTCGATGTAAGCTTTACACCCATCCAGACCGAAAATCAAACTATTAACCAAGCGCTGAAATGTTGCTGGAGAGTTTTTCATGCCAAAAGGCATCACTTTATATTGATAAAGTCCATCAGGAGTAACAAATGCCGAGATCTCCTTTGCTCTGTCTGTAAGTGGAATCTGCCAAAACCCTTTCAAAAGATCGAATTTCGTCACATATTTGGCGTGACCAATGTTGTCGATGCAGTCATCAATTCTTGGTATGGGAAATGTGTCAGTTTTTGTGACAGAATTTACTTTTCTATAGTCTGTGCACATTCGAAATGTCCCATCAGATTTTGGCACAAGTATACAAGGAGAACTCCATTCACTTTGACTAGGTTCTATAAAGTCATTGTCCAGCAAATACTTAACTTCTTTCCTGAGATATTGTTGTCTTTCAGGATGAAGTCTATACGGATGTTGTTTCACCGGTTTTGCTCCTTCAATAATGTCTACATCATGGTAGATTTTATCGGTTCTGGATGGAATGTCCGGAAATAAGTGCTCATATTGAAGAATTAATTGTTTTAGTTCATGTTTCTTGTCCGGATCTAGATGTGACAGTTTCTGATCGAGGTCATGCAGAATGTCAGAATTCTGGAGTTTTGAGGATAATGGTTCACAGTTCACAGAGTTCATTTCTTCAAAGTCTGTCTGATTTTGTTCGTGAGGGACAGAATTAACTATGCTTACTGAGGAAATAACTGAACTATCATTATCACTATCCCTATCAATGTACTTTTTAAGCATGTTAATATGACATAATTGTTTTTGCTTGCGCCTCCCAGGAGTGTTAACAATGTAATTTACATCACTTAACCTTTTCTCAACAGTATATGGACCGTAATATCTAGCTTGTAATGGCCTGCCAGGAATGGGCAAAAGAGCAATCACCTTGTCTTCAGGGTCAAAATTTCTGTTCTGAGCATTTTCATCAAAATGCAACTTCATTTTGCTCTGAGCTGACTTAAGATTGGACCGAGCAACTTCCCAAGCTTTTGTCAATCTAGTTTTGAAGTCAGACACATACTGAAGTAAGTTCAAAGGACTGTCATTACTTGAAAGAAACTTCTCTTTCATAAGTTTTAAAGGTCCACGAACAGTGTGTCCGAAAACAAGTTCAAACGGACTGAACCCAAGAGACTCTTGTACTGACTCTCTGACAGCAAATAATAGCAAATGTATGCCTTCATCCCAATCTTTTTCGGTGTCAAAGCAGTAAGATCTGATCATGTTCTTCAAAGTTTGATGGAATCTTTCCAAAGCACCTTGACTTTCAGGATGATAAGCTGATGACTTGTATTGTTTAATGCCAAGTTCATGCATTACTTGCTGAAATGTTCCTGACATAAAATTGGAACCCTGATCTGATTGGACTGATTTTGGAAGACCTACAAGTGTGAAAAACTTTACAAGGGCCTTAACTATTGTTTTCGTCTTGATATTCCTGAGTGGAATTGCTTCAGGAAAACGTGTTGAAGCACACATTATAGTCAAGAGATATTGGCAACCTGATTTAGTCTTGGGTAACGGACCTACACAGTCAATGATAATCCTACTAAATGGTTCATCAAATGCAGGAATAGGCTGTAAATTAGCTTTTGGAATAGTCCTGCTAGAGCCGTTCAATGTCACTGTCAATGAAGCTTGAACAAATTCTGGTCCAAAAGCTTGTCAGCTCTCAGGCCAAAAAGTTTCAAGAAAAGAAATTTTCAAGTAAAGTTTTATCAATGTAAAGAAAATTCAAAGTTTTAATTCTCTTCATTTTTTCAACAAATAACACCACCACCATTTAAGGTTCTATCCTTTCTGTACACGCTGTATGGAAAGGATTCCGGAAATAATTCGGACGTTAATATGGAATTGTCAATTTTTGTCTCCTGAATCGCCAAAATCTTAGATTGATGAAAATCAATGAAGGCCAACAACTCAAGTTTTTTGCCTCTTATACTGTTTATGTTGATACTGGAAAATTTCAGACCACTAATAAAACTGTTTTTGCTAGTCAAGGTTTCAGTGGACTTGGTTTCATGACCTTTTGCAAGGAGGTCAAACCTATTTTCACTTTCCAAGTTAAACTGTTCATTGAAAAAAGAGTCTGAGAAATTGAAAAAGTCACATTTTGGGCAAATCCATGTACAGTTTGAGTTTTGCATCGTTTCATACTCTGAGTCTGACATAAAAGAACAGTTATTGTGCACCCACATTTCACATTTGTCACACTGGACAGCCTTATGGGAATTCAAAACAGCACCACTGCATAGGCTGCACTCAGCTTTGCAGTTTGAACAATACCAAGAATCATTACCCGACTCAATCTTTTGTAACTCAACGGGACCAAGATTTACGCAAGCCGCATGGAAGCGTTTCTCGCAATCTTCACATTTAACTGCTTTCTCGGCCGCCTTGCAATACTTCTTGCACGTGCGGCACTGGAACCTGGGGCCTGGGTTCATTTCGATATCTCCAGCCAAAATAATAAGAATCAACAAGTTTGTTCCCTTTGAAGGATTGAAACTGCGTAATCCTTCGGAGCCTCTTCGGTTACCAATTTTCCTTGTGAAAGCCAAGCTCTGAGCAATTCTACCAACTGACTTTCCAAATCCTATACTGCAGTCCTGGTTTGAATCTAAAATATCTCCTGATGTTGTCCACTTCCAAACACAGAGCCCGAAAACCAACAACAAAGCCAACCTGAGGAGCAGCGGACAAGACTTCGGTGTATGGAAACAACATACCAGCTCTTTTCCACCCCGACAAGTCAACCGCCCCACAGTTGGACCGACAAAACCTGAAGCCATGAGTTCCAATTCAAATGATTAAACAAAAAGACCTTCAATCACTATATGAAAAAAGTGGGTGGGGGAAGGTCAAACCAGAAAAACTATTCAGATTCTTTAACTTTTATGACAGATCGTTGCAGCCCTGCTAGAGCCGTTCAATGTCACTGTCAATGAAGCTTGAACAAATTCTGGTCCAAAAGCTTGTCAGCTCTCAGGCCAAAAAGTTTCAAGAAAAGAAATTTTCAAGTAAAGTTTTATCAATGTAAAGAAAATTCAAAGTTTTAATTCTCTTCATTTTTTCAACAAATGGGTCCGAACTCATGCACCCCTTAAGTTTTCCATAACACAAAACCAAAAGTATATGGAAGCACATTTTGGATGTCATGACATCATTTTGGATGTCATGACATCCTATTGCTGGATAGAAGTCCCATAAAATGGAGACAATGTCCCGGCATGACCATTGCTGTTGACTGGGACGCTAAATCACAAATCAAACAAACAAAACAAAGAAGGTGGGCCTAGGGGTGCACATTTTCCCTTACACTTCACCACGAAACAGTTGCTTTGCGTGTAAAAGTGTAAAGGTTGATATCCAAGGGATGAACAGATTTTTAAAAATACCAAAAAATTGTAATTTTTGTCAAAAATGCGTTTTTATAAAAAAAATCGAAAAAAAATGTTTTTGATTAACAATGATCTCCATACAATCCTAAGTCGGTCAGTGAAAGCCAAATTCAAATCTGATGACTGGTTAGAAAGATGTGGGCTTTCAAGATATTCGTGTATAATATTTAAATGGGAGTCATCCCTACTAAACTTTTAGTAATATATAAGCCTTAGTTGTTTACTTGGGAGCTGATTATAAAATTTGAACCGGCAATATTTTAAGCACATTGGACCAAGTTAAACGCATTCAAAGAACAGGTACGAGTATTTGTCTAAAACATTGAAATGGAAATATTTCAATGTAGGGAAATGGAAATATTTCAATGTAGGGAAATGGAAATATTTCAGTGTAGGCGTCAGGCCCTAGAACAGAATTTAGGAACAAGGGTTATTGGCAAAATAAAGTTTTTTGTTTGGTGATTGAATTGATGCTTTACGTCCCAGTGACTCAACAGCTAGGGTCATGTCGGGATGTTGCCTCCTTTTTATGGGACCTTTACCCAAAATTAGGACGCCATGACAATTAAAAAGCGTACGTATGGAAGGTTTGACTTGAACCACTTTTCCTGGGCAGGCTCATGCCAGAGCGGTTAACTAGTAATCAGATGGTCAGTCAGCAGTTTATAAGCTTTGCCAGGAGGCACAAGCAGCCCATCCTTTTCTTTTAGGCCCCATTACCTTAAAATGGATACTTATGATATGGATAGAAAACTACCGTGGTCATAGCAGACCAGCTGACATTCTTCGCAGTCACGAGGTTAGCCGAAAAGGCAAATTCCTCGCAACCCCACAAGTGCAGCTGATATTTCAAATGCATTCACAAATCTTATATATCTCTTTGAAATATATTTCATGTCTTATGATTTTCATTTTTCCATTAATGACAAATGAACTGTTTTAGCACGTTCATTATGGGACGCATTGTTGCCCAAAATGTAACAATTGTTACATTGTTACATTTCTGGTTGCAACAACGCATCATTAGTAAAACAGTTTCTCTGAATGTACAATTTAACGATCTACAATGTTCGGTAAAACATCAAAATGATCATACAGCAGAGAGCAAATGCTGTTCCAGACACTGAATCCAGCCATGTGTCTGGATACTTTGATATGTTTTATTCCTTGTGTAATAACAAACGTGAAGCAAGTCTTCTGTTTAAAGTCAAGGAAGTCGTGTTCGATAGCATGGCCGAACTGGGTGACGGCTTTATCGCAGCCTGTACTTCTTGTATGTGTGACACTTGGACTGAATAAAATAGGCCATTAGAATTGGCGTATTAGAGGTTTTTGAAAGGCTACATACCCGTGTATATAAAACACCGTGGTAGCAAACCATATGGGCTTCTCCCTACCTCCAGTTGGGCAATAGTAGAAAAACATAGACCAACACCAAAGATGTACTGGTTAAACCACAACTATGGCCATTAGTTCCAGTAGATAGATAAAATCTGCTCTTTCGAAACCAAATGTATTTCCTCATGATAGAATAACCGTTTTATTGGTATGATAAAATATGGAATAAAATACGATTCTCACCACTCTTAGACCACAATATTGGTGTTTAATGTCGTAACCCATATACGCATGTCATAGATGCTACCGAGTTTGATCATAGCCAAAATCTTGCCCAAGAGATGTTTAGGAAGAATAAAATATGTAAACTCGGATAAAGCCTGTAATCTGTATATACTCAGCGTCAATGAAAAGTTACCACCACCAAAATTTCGATATTTTTTTTTTAAATATAGAATTTGTTTAACATATTTAGCTTCATTCATGATTCTGGTCAACAGCAAATTGATTAAGAGACTTTCAACAGTTCCACTAGCCCAGGAACCATGGTGCACGTGCAACACGTGCCATTTGTGATTTTCGAAAATTTTAAGAACTAGAAAGCCTTATTTTCTTAAGTCGGCATGTTATCTCGTGCCTCTAATACCTGCAGTGAAAACGCCACCAAATTGGTTGAAATTTTGCCGGAATAGAGGACCTACCCAAAATTGGCGTTTCCCCATACATTTCATTGGAAGCTACTAACATTATGTCAAGGACTGCGTATAATCTTTTCGGCTGTGATGAGCACCGTTTTCAATATCAGTGATGAATGGCATTCTATGCCATGAAAATGAATGCTGAAGTATCGGCAATTGTCTTATAAGAATGAATGTGTTAAATGAACCTGATTTACTGGTAATTTTTCATTGACGCTATAAAGTATATATAATTAGACAAAAAAAATTCTTTAAACCATAGGCCTAGATGTACCCTGTCTCATTCCCGTTACGTTTTCGACATAGACATAAATAAAGCAAGAAATAGCACCAACCTGAGTTTCTCTAAAAACGGAACTGAAACCAAAATTATAAAAGCTTCTTTCCGCGGGTATGCGGTGTACACTGTCATTTACACGTCTGACTCGTTTAATTAAACGGGATGGAAGAACCTTTATAGCGACAGTCGGTAAATAACTTAGCTGGAGACTGCATCAAATATATGATTTCTGATATTTTTTTTTCTAGCCACATATGTTTAAAGCCAGATGTACGTAATTGACATCACGGTAGAATTTTTTTATTTTTTGCATGTGAGTGTGTTTTGATGTCCTACAAACGAAAATGCAAAGAAATCAATACCGTTCCGAGCTTGTTTTCAAGATATCGGCCTTCAAAATCGTCAAATTTGAGACCGAAAATACATTGACGTCAACGTAAAATGCGATATTTAGACCCCCTTTTTGTTGGTTTTCTAGATATATTTAAAAAATCCACGGTAGGATTTTTAAAAAAACTGATATGTATTAGAGAAATTCCTGAACTACAGATAGACAACGAGAAAGTCCATAGTTACCGGATTCGTTTTCCTGCTATAAGCGTGCGAAGAGAGGTAGTCGCGGCTGATTTCAGTACGTTTTATTTTGCGCCAAAATCTCCGATGCTATTTAGTATTCAATATTGCTAACTGCCGCATAAATGATGTTTTTCTCGGGATAAAATGTCCACAATCTATATTTTTAGCAAAAATAATAAATACTATCATTTTTTTTACATTTCTGAAGTCCTCTGTATAATTGTATGTATATAGTTTCGTATTCCGAACGTAAACTGACGCTAGAAATGACGTTTCGAGCGAAAACTGACGTTACGAATGCGGCGTAAAAGTGACGTTTCTACCATTAGATACGCACGTTCCTTTGAGCGCCTTCAATTACGTACATCTGGCTTTAATGAGGTACAAGTAGGCAAAGATCAGGAAAAGGCGCAATCAGAAAAAGATTCCCACTCCAAAAACCGAGGTGGGAAAAAACCAAACTAACAATCATGTACTTATACCATGAAACAATCGTAAGCCGAATGGGCAGCTATTTTCCCAATAGGTGGCCACTCAGTTACCTTAACTTAACTAAAAATATGAAAACATACATAAGGCGCCAATAGCACAAAAAAAATTTAAACACCAAGACATAAAACAAAAAGAACCACCACAGAAGTATCGACTTGGAACGATCAGTAACACAAAGTTACTGGCGGGCTTAAACCGATTTTACATGGCCATAACCTCACCCTCAGCTTCCGCAGTGAGTATATTAACAGGGGATTCCTGCTAGGTTCATTGTATTGTTGAACACTGAACTGAAATTTCTTCTGGGTGGTCACATAGAAAACAAAATATTTAAACTGTGTCGATTTCTCGAGAACGAAAGAATGGGCATACATGTAACTTACGCACATATAGTAGCGCCATAAATTTGTTATAAAGTAAATAAAATTGGTGGTACATGTAGTAAAACTCACGAAGAGTGAAATTTACAAACATTCAATATTCTGTCATAAATTTCTGGTCATTATTTTCAAATTTGACAGACACTTGCCAACTTTTAAACCAGAATAAGTAATTTCAGCTCGTTATTTTACAGTAAAAACCTGGTTCAATAAACTTCCGACTGCAACTTTTCTGTATTCTGCATCCATGCAGTTAAGTATTCTTGTGTTATTGAAATATGTGATGCATCCAAAATACTAGGTGTTAACATAAGCTTAAATAGAAGAAGCTTCCTCAAAGCCTCTTGATGTTTAAGGAAAATAATATAGAAAAACTGATTTTGAAATTTTAAAAATAAAACATGTATAATGATCTGTCAAAGAAAAAAAAGAGATGTACACGTATAATTTTGGAATATATCAACTTTCGGTCGCCATTTTGAATATTTAATTAGAAATTGTAAATAAAAAATAGTAACTTGAAAATTGCTGTAGTAAAATATGTACAGAATCGACAGCCAGTCAATAGCATAAAGTATTATAACTGAATATGATAATTATTTTATGCATAGTTAGTATGGACTTAATGACGTCATAAAACCTCATGAATATACAAGATGGCCACTTGTTGAACAGAAATTTCAAATATTTTAATCAGCTTATAACGTTCTTCATTCTCATCTGCTTTAAACAACAAGTGAACCAAATCTTTCAAAGACGGGCGCACGGGCGCGTACTGGTTTCTATATTGCATTTTCCATTAGCCGGCTCAGTGAAGATTAAAAAACGAGCGGCAGCCAAGAATTCAGCAGGTAGTATTTGCTGCGGTGACAAAAGTCAGCAGCAGACGGTAGACGGTGCATCCTTATTATTTCAGTGCAATAGCCCATATTCTAGAAAGTAAGGTTGAAAAAGGCTAGGAATTAGGAATCGATTTAATTGAATTCTAGAAGAATGCACTTTTGGCAAGTCGCTGCCGAAATTTATTAGAGATTTGAGCCGCCCCATGAGAAAACCAACAATCTGCATAGGCGAAAACAAAGGCGCAGATCAGCTTCGCGGTAGCCGCGAAGCTGATCAGCGCCTTTATTTTCGCTACTCGGATAGTACAATTCCTCTTCTACTTAACTCCCAAATTTCAAGCTTCTAGCCTGCTTCTGTGACTGAATAGCCCGGTTTGTGTCGGACCTGTTCGGAAACCACATTGTTGGTTTTCCCACGAGGCGGCTCATTTATAGAAACTCCTATCTTTTAGAACCTACATGTATGAATGAATATCGCAGCTGAAAGTGACTTATTATTGATGACTATGCTCAGACATCCCAAACCCCGATTAAAAGTTATTCTCATTACTAATTCATCTTTAAACATTGCCATTTGAAGCCATAATAGACTTTCAAAGAATGTATTTATATGAGAAACTTATATGATCTTATATGACCCATTGGCATGAAAGAAACCCACTTCAAAAATTCCTGCTATTGTGAAATTGGGCTATTACTTACTGCAAAATAGTATCCAAAACATAAAGTCATGCCTTGATTAACATTTTATATAAAACTCTTTAGTCATTGGAAATAATTGTGTGATCGAAATTTAACACGCCGAAGATAAGTATCTATTTGATGTTTGATAAAATATTATAGTTAACAGCATATTACCGTAATCATAATACAGTACTTTATGTACCATCAATAGACAGAGTTTAATAGGGCGTATTTGGAATTTAATTTAATAAAGTTTCTGTCACATTTGCTGCCCCAGTGTTATGCTGGTGCATGACGATCGTAAATAAGTTTGAACTAGCTAGCATTTCTTACATTATCATGCTTACCAAGCAAATTAAATTCAGACAAAAGGTTCCTACAACCGAACGCTTGAAATGCAAATGAAGAAACAATTGCCGTACATTGTATTTAAATCTAACGACTCTTTATTGTAAGACGTACATTGTATTTGTAAGGCAAACAATACTATCTATATTTCATATTCTGAAGTTTCACCCTCTGTATTGCTAGTTAATAAATACAACGTACGCAGTGACGTCATTACTGGTATGGTAGAAAACTTCTATTACAACCAAACAAATTCTTGTTTTTAAATCACATCAGACTAAGGGCGGGGATTTGGGCCTCGAAAAATCGATTGAAGCCCAGACGTAATGTCTTTACTGACCATGCCAGTGCGGTTCTGTAGTGATTTATGTAGCATGTTTGTTCTTCTTTCTCTCTGTTGTTGGTTTTGGTTGATGATAGCCGGATGGCTACGTCGCAGGGAAAGAGCTGGCCATCTTGCTCTTGTGTTGTTCAATTTTGAGGCCCTCCCAGGGGTTTTGGGGATTCAGGGAGAAGGGCTATTTATTTTCAGGGATTTGGGGAGAAGGGTCATTTTCAGGGATTTGGGGAGAAAGCATAACTTTTTGGGGTTTTAGGGAGCAGGGGGCTGAGGAAAAAAAATTAGGGAGCTGGGGAGAAAGGTCATTTTTCTTTCAGGGAGCAGGGAGCAAAGACCCCCCCCCCCCCTGTGGGGCCTCATTTTTGCGGCGTCTTGCATTGTTCCTTCTTTCCTGCCTGGTGTCTTTCGGTTGGGATATTAAAATAAGCCGCCGCATGGGAAAACCAACGATCTGCATAGGCGAAAACAAAGGCGCAGATCAGCTTCGCAGTAACTGCGAAGCTGGTCAGCGCCTTTGTTTTCTCTACACGGATAGTACAATTCCTCTACTTTCTAAATCCAAAGTTTCCAGCCTCTAGCCATCTTGTACGACTGTACAACCCGGTTTGTGTCGGACCTTTGTCGGAACCAAAATTGTTGGCTTTCTCACGCACAGGCTCAAATTTGAATGTATCAGTTCCTATAGACTGTTATTCTAACTTTGTGTAGCCCACCATTGAGAATACATTTACCAAACCTGTCAGTCATGTAGGTCAAATGACCTGTTAAAATCTTGTCCCTTGATATGAGCCGCCCCATGGGAAAACCAACAATCTGCATAGGCGAAAACAAAGACGCAGATCAGCTTCGCGGTAACCGCGAAGCTGATCAGCGCCTGTGTTTTCGCTACTACGATAGTACAATTCCTCTTCTACTTAAATCCGAAAGTTCAAGCTTCTAGCTCTTTTCTGTGCTTGTACAGGTCGGTTTGTGTCAGACCTGGTCGGAAACCACATTGTTGGTTTTTCCACGAGGCGGCTCATATACTACAAACATATTCAAATCTGAAGTTTTCAAGATAGGAGAAGCTTAATGTTTGTCAGTTCTAAAGCTTTTCTGTTGATGGTTACTGGACCACATCTCAGCGGTATTGTCACAGCACTACATTAACCTTTAATTTCAAATGTGAGCCCCCTCGTAAGAATTCGGCAAGTTCCGCCTTCTCAAATCAAGCATGCGCAAAAATCACGTTGGTCAAAATGGTAGTTAGTTAATCGCTGTCTTTCTCTAGGGCTGCGCGTTATTTGTGGGCACAGAAAATACTCAGATGAACCTGTATGGCTGCATATCCGCGCCCAAATGTATGATGTGTCCCTCAGTGTAAAGTAGGATAACTAATGAGCTGTCCCGTATCCAGTCCTTAAGTTATAATATCAAATTTATTGTTAGAACGAGATAGATGCATAATGATAAAGCAGTTATGAGGAGCGATGAAACCGCTGAAAAAATGTGAATTTTTATTTCCGAGATAAAAGATGTTATCTTTAAATAATATTCAATTTTCCGACCAGCATTATGAAACAATTTTTGAATCAAAAACTAAAATATAAATGCAGGTAATGGCGCAATGACTTTAGCAATAAATAGATTGTATTTGAAATATGGAATTTACGAGATGCGTGAGACATGCGACCTACAACCATGACAACCAGTACATTTAGCTAAAGTCTCGTACAGCCGGTCCATATCAGTTAAGTTGATTGGAGGCAAGTTTTTCCAGACATGCATTTTGCCACTGAAAGATTTCAGTCGCGTTGGTTGTTCTCAGTCGCGTTGATTGTCTCTTGATAACCGGTGTGGTAACTATTTGAGCCACCTCGTGGGAAAACCAACAATGTGGTTTCCGAACAGGTCCGACACAAATCGACCTGTACAAGCACAGAAAAGCGCTAGAAGCTTGAAATTTCGGATTTAAGTAGAAGAGCAATTTTACTATCCGAGTAGCGAAAACAAAGGCGCTGATCAGCTTCGCGGTTACCGCGAAGCTGATCTGCGTCTTTGTTTTCGCCTATGCAGGCTGTTGGTTTTCCCATGAGGCGGCTCAATTTTCTTGCATCACGTTTACATGTCCGTGTAATGTATACCACCATATACCCCACTTTTAGGTATATATCAAATCTGGGGTATGCAATGGTATACAATGGCGGGCCGAGGAGGTTCTAACGTGTACCCACAATCAAAGTTTTGAGCAAAAATATCGACATTATTTCAAGTGAAAATTCAAATTTTTACAGCTGAAAAAAATCTCTGTGTATTGCAAGTTTTCTTAATGAATGGTTAAGACGCATGTCCTGATGATAAACTTCATCAAAAACCACCGACTTTTGTATCAAATCGTACGAATTTATACATGTATGTGGTTTTGAATTAAATTTTAACACACTCATGTTTATTTAATGACAAATTCTTACACAATCTTTAATACAACCTGTGGATGGCTGTTGAATACAGGTGTTCAAGCCTTTAAAGGACCTTTGTGGTTTATCTGTGGCGATAGACCCCTCAATGAGGTCTTGATCAACGATTTGATGTACCCAGTAATCAGGTAATAGCGATAGGTGTGTATTAAACCGCGTGAAAGTAGTTATTAGGGGCGAGTTTGTTTAAGTGGTCACCTTCGGTGGCCTCTGAATGAGCCGTAATTACTTTGGGAAATTCTGAACAAAGGTCGCCAGGTCAATTGCCCGTCAAGGAAAGAATGGTCCGCCACGACAAGGGTCAATACTGCAGCTGCTGCGGGGATTGTCTGTGTGAGAATTGAAGAGGCGTGAGCTGACAATTTAGTTCCTCTCCATCAACGGCCATGGTGAAAGCCGAACCTCTTCAGCATGTGTCATTATTTGACTATGGCTGAGTCAGCTTCGCCGTACACGATGGTCGTCAAAGCTTGCGTTTGGTGTATACACCATTGCTCGTGTCCATCCGGCACTTGAAGGACCGTTGACTATATGGCCTGTATACGCCTATACTTTAGCAGCCCAGAACACTGTTACGAAGCTCCTGATGCTGATCCTTTATGTTGAGAACAATACTTCAATGTCTTGTGAAGATATTTATGCTAAGATATTTGTATATTTTGTCATTATTTAGTAGAAATCTAAGTTCCAGTGGGGGAGGGGGTCTAAATTTCATAAAAACAAAAGATCAAAATTGTGAGTTTTTTGTGCATGCTCACAATTTTTATCACTAGTGTTTCTATTTTAGAGTGTGTACCCAACAGATACACGCAGGAATCATGCAAAAATCACCAAAATTGTTTAATTTGTTTGCAATTTGAAATGTAATAAGGAAACCATTTAGGAGGTACCTGTATCTTTGAAATATCAGATTACCGTATTTGTTATAACGTTATAAATGAAAGTGGCACAAACTGAAGTTTCCAGTCTGGAATTAATTGAAACTCATAAAAATTTCAAAGTTGCATGTGGCTTTAAACACGGATCATTACGAAAGAGTTTCTGCATTATTTTACATGCAAATTGTAATTACTCTGGCCCAAAATTTTAGGATATTTTTTTAAAGATGATCATGGCCAATGTTGCATAACAAATACATACACATGTCCTGTTTTATCTAACACGGCTACCTATCTCCACAATTTAGTAAAGCATACATGTATGCTTGTCATTGCTTGTCAGTTTGCTTCTGTATATTTGAGGTTTAACGTCCCAGTCAACATTTTCAGACATGGCCGGAAGCATACACCTATACCTGGTAGTATGGGAAGCAAATCATGTAGTTTGCTTGATGACACAACCCAGAGCTACATGTTGTAGGGCTCGAATCCAGGATTCTTATTCTGAGACCGATGCCTTGCATAATGAGTCTGTTAAACATTTTGGCTGATTACCGGAATTAATGCTAAACGTCCCAGTCAACAGCTGTGGTCATATCGGGACTTTGCCTACATTTTATGCGACCTTTATCCAAAATTAGGATGGCATGACATCCAACAAATGCTTCAAATATAACCATCCAACTAAACCGACAAGGCTCATGTGTATGGTTGATTTGAACCACTTTTCTTGGGCAGGCTCAGACCTGAGCGGTGAAACCAGTAATCACATGGTCAGCCAGTAGCATAGAAGTCTATCCTGGAGGCGCAAGCAGACCATCTTTTTTCTTCAGGCCCCAATGGGCGTGGGCCCATATTGCCACCTTACCACCCTTAGAAATCTATCTTGTGGCTGTTTGTTGGAACGCTGAACTGAAAACCCTGTCCTAATGACTGTGGAGTTCTAATTATTTAACATACATAGTTAACAACTATGTAGGTAGCAGGGCGTGAATAAATGAAGGGTGTATTTGTACAGTATGTCTCCAAAATGTTGTAACACAAATTGACCAAATCATTTTATGCCTGTGCCCAAATTATGAAAATTAGTTGTACAGCTTCCCGGTTCAACTTAACTGCATTTCAACTATTGAATATGATTGTCCTTTAATATTGTTTCAATTTTGGTAACTTTGTATCTGCTAGTTTTTCCTGAATGAGAAACTAGGACTGATAATCATATTTGGGCTCTCGTTTGTGGGCTCTAGAGTATCGTTCCCCCCCCCCTAGAGCCAGCACGCCACTTTCATATATTGTGTGGATAATGATAACGCAAATGCAGGCAAAAGCTTTTGTTGGCTCTCGTGGGGGGAACAATACTTTATAAAACTTTTCCTGATTTCTATATATTTCATATCAAAAATGATTGTTCAGCCCAAAATAAACATCCTGGATCATCAAAAAGTTAATAATAAATTCTACTATCACACAGCCCCTTATTCAGGGAAGCTAACACGTGAATAAAGAGGCTGATGCCCAACTTTTATTTTCCCTTAAAACCATAGGCATTTTTAAATGGAAATAGTCAACGATTCTTAATGATATTTTTAGATTACCTAAAAGTTTCGACAAATTGCATCAGTGTAGTTAACCTTACGATGGTTGTAAAAGTTTGTCTTGATCTGATGAGATTCTTCATTTTGCAACAAGAAAAACTTATCTTAATGAAATATTAACTTGCTTTACATTTACATTAGAAATTGCGACATAATATAAAAGATACGTCCACAATTTGATATGGTAATAATTAATGCTAATGTAGTATTTAGGTCTTTTAAAGTGAGCTTCAATAGTGGGCTGGGTAGATCTAACAAGATTGCTTGAAACCTGAGCATGGTTTTTAATAAGAGTGACATCGGTAACATACGTTTGATATGTAATTCATCACTCGTCATTGTATTACTTTGTTACTATGTATGATGAAAGAGAAACAGATAAACACAGTCATCGCGACACATCTGCCTCTCTCTTATGTTTGTTGTCTTTGGGTTTGTTTGAGAATGGCGCATGGCTACCTTTTTGGGAAAGAGCTAGTCATCTTGCTCTTCGATTGTGCCATCGGAAAAAAAGTTTTGTAATGCACTTTCCTTTCCGGCTGGTGTCTATTTTGGGGCCTTAGGACATCCCTTGCCCATACCGAACTTTTGAAAGGCTGCATTTTGTAAAACAAAAATCTCTGAGACCATAAATTATATAATCTAAATGACAATAAATCATCAACGAACAAATCTGTACTGTCTGATCAGCAAATTTCTGATCCTGCCATTTAAAAATAAAACTGTCATTACAATGCTTAAGGAACTTATCAAAATAAATTACCAATAAAAGTGTATGTATCTTTCAAAATGACCATTTAGGTGTAATAATATTTAATGCCTTCACACGTTCGTAAGACGGATTGATTTCAAACTTTTGTTGTCACTAATCACCATTTTGAATGGATGGACAGATCGCCTGAAATATTATTATATAACAAACGTCTTATATGAAATATTTATCGCTTAAGAATATGCCATTTAGTAGCTGTCCAGCCATAATTAATAGTTTTAATGCCAGGAGCGAATTGAGGGGGTAAAATACAACGCCTTACGTGTAAAACTCTAAAAGGTCTTTTTGGCCCCTGGTCAGGAGATCATTTGTCATTGTGATCTTTTAAACGCTTGACACATGAAAGAGAAACGGTGTGAAGGAAATTAATATCTCCCAATCGACTTTGATGACGGAAGGAATGTGCATTGTTTTTCGGACATAACTATTTGACGGCAAATATTTAAGTTTTAAGATGATAAATTGACATAAAGGGAAAGACTATCTTCATACTATGATTGTTAAAACGTTTAATTGAAGTCTATGAATGAGCAAGTGAATACAATTGGGCGTGTTCCTCATACCCAGTTTACTTGATTCAAAATCACAAAAGTGTTAAGTAACAAGTTTTTGATAAATCCATTAGATACAGTTATGATATGATAAATTGGCATTTTTATAGAATGAAACATTGAAAACTTGAACAGAAAGCTTAGAACTAAAGACAGTATAACAGATGATATTTCATTAGAGAAGCCAGACCTGACTGTGCTTGTAATACCAAGGAGAATAACATTCATTAGATCCAGGTGTCTAAAAGTGTGAAGTGATAATAGGATAAGGATTTTGAATTAGGAGGCTTTCGAATGTGTGGAATAAACTATGTTTTATCTGGATGAAAATGTGATTCTTTGATGGCGAACGCAAGTGGCTTCCAACAGTGAAATACCGCCCTTTCCAAGATTGCCAAAACTATATCTTTTATTTACCTACTCCAACACTGCGGGGAAAGTTGACTAAAACAACAAGTTAGGAGCTGATGAATAACTCACATAGTTTTCTGTGAACATTTTGGGGACTTTTATCCTCGTGTATCGATTGTTATCATAAGGTGATCTAATTTATCAATGATTTCTTTCATTTTGAAGATGTTTACTAAAATTGTTTAATGCACAATTAAACCATTTGTGATGGTTTACGAGATACCCTAATCTAATTCATTAATCTTATGTGAAGTGACACGGTTAAACTGACTATTAACTCAGACAAATGATGTGCAACCATTCACCGAAAAATCTCTGAATTTGTGATTTTTTCGAGATTTCTGGATTTTATTAACGCGTGTTGGAAGTTATCATTACTATCACCTGGGAAGACAATTTGTTGGTTTTGTTTTTGATGTTAATTCTTTGCACAATAGATCGCTAACAAAATACAGCGCTTCTTATGATTGTGAGCTGGATAATGGGTTTATTCTGGTAATATCATTGCAACCATCACCTCAAAAATGCGTCGGAATTTCTTTCATGGTTTTTCGGGATATAAGCGTTTCAGTGTGATTTATTCATTAAGGATGAATGGGCTAATAAACATTGGATTAATGCTGTCCTGGATTTGGATAACTGATTCTGCCCCGCCTCTGATTGATCTAGACATGTTCCAGACTGCCCCAGATGACCCATGTCTCAACAATACCATCGCAGTAAAGTGTGTGCCCAATTTTGAAAACGTCGCCTTTGGTAAAACTGTAACGGCATCCAGTACCTGTGGTTCTCCACCTTCCAGGCACTGTTTACCGAGAAACAATGAGAATGAATTGAGAAACTGCTTTATCTGTGATTCCAGCCCAAGGAGGCAATATCCTGCTCAATATCTGACAGACTTAAATAACCAAAATAACGAAACTTGTTGGGTTTCCCCACCCGGCATAGATTACCCAGGGAGCGTAAATTTGACGTTACCACTTGGCAAAAAGTTCGAAATTACTTATCTGAGTCTCAAGTTTTGTTCAACGGTTCCCGATTCTATGGCGTTTTATAAAAGCAAAGATTATGGGAAATCATGGGTACCCTTTCATTATTTCAGTACTGATTGTAAAGCAATGTATAACATAGATCCCAATGCTAAAATATCAAAAGCAAATGAACAACAGCCATTATGTGTACAAACGAGTAGTAAAACAAGATCAGAAATAGGATCTAGGATAGCATTCAGTACTCTCAAAGACAGACCATCGTCATATCATTTCGAGGACAGCCACGTGTTACAAGACTGGGTCACAGCGACGGATATAAAGGTCGTGTTCAATAAACTTACCCCACCCGCCAAGGGTACTATGTTAAAGGGCGAAGATCCGACTGACCAGATGTACTATAGCGTCTCTGATTTTGCAGTTGGTGGGAGATGCAAATGTAATGGACATGCATCGGAATGCATTCATGATAAAGCTGGTAAACTGGTCTGTGACTGTAAGCATAATACTGAGGGCGCGGAGTGCGAGAAATGTAAGCCGTTTCATTACGACAGGCCTTGGGCACGAGCGACATCTACAGATGCACATGAATGTGTTGGTAAGTCTACGGTTAGAAAAAAGTAAATATGTATAGATTGTAGGGCATTCGGAACCCGACTTTGCCACTAATTGTCTTTAAGGTTTTCGTGGATATACGTACGTGTCATGCAAATACAGATGCATTCTGGACTGAAAAGTGGTCAGCATATGCTCTCAACCGTACCTAATGTGTAAGAACAGTTTTAACATGCAGCCATACCCTATTTAAGCAAATTTGAAAGTGTACTTTAAGTCTTAGAAAAACGCACTGTACACTCCTATAGGCAGGTTAACGTCATACACGCTATTGAGTGCACAGTAGAGCTCTGTATTGTGCAATACAGGAGCATTCCCAGATAATTCATAAGGTCGTAAACTTCACAACTAATAAAACGTTTTATCTTCATTTAGTTCCTTATCTTCCTGATAATTTCACATGCATGCATTGTATACGGAAATGGTCTGATTTTTGTATTCTTTTTGCACTATTTCCGTTTTATATCACCAGTTTTTGTCATGACAATTCGCAATTTGATAAGGATCTGTACGAAGCCATTGTATGATATCAAGATAATTTGATTCTACCTTTATGTATGTTTTATCTAAGCCAGGAACTGAAAAATCAGCACGTGAGGTGCTTCATCAGCATCCCCGACTGTTTAATCACCCATCGTTTTACACGATATAAACATGATCTTCAGCGCCAGAAAATTGATTTACCTCTCCGTTGTGAACACAACGTTTGTACCCTACATATCCGCTTTCTGGTCAGGACGACACCGTGATGTGTCTACTAATATATCGGCTGTTTTATGTTATGTTTTTTTTCATGTTCTAAACGCCGTTTTTAGCCCGACCATTGTTGGAATGAAGGAAAGTTGAATTGGAACATATTTAAAACAGCGTTTTTGAAAGTTTTAGACAGATTCATATCTCCTATTGTCTTCTATTTTTAACACGAAAAAACTTTGCAGACGCAGCCTGTCATGATTTTTCATGGCATACTGTTCTTGTCATGATCTGGAAGTCTGCTTTATTCAAAGATAATTTCAGTTTTAAATGTTTGAAAACAACATTTCCTGAAATGATTTCATTGAAAAATGAAAAGAAAAATGATAATCGTTTCCTCTGCAAGTGTCTGGCTTTGGGATTCTCTGGTGCGGTCGTTCTCACGTGCAATTTATAATGTACGAATTGAATATAGTTTTCAACTGTTCAATAATTCTTAGTAAAGAGTTCTTTGGTTTCATAACTATATTTAACAGTAAAACAGGAACTCGAATTGTAGAAGAGGTTTATGAGAAGTCTGAAAAACCCGGTGCTACGATGGCCCCGACTTAAAGCTATTCATTTTAGTTGGTTGGGGCCGGAGCTTCTTGTCTGTTGCTTGGCCCTCCGGGGTTCAACTGGCGTTTTTCTTTTACTCCGGAGTTAGTAAGGGATCTCCATCGTCGGGCAGCTTACTCAATCTGTGAGTCCTCGGTTTTGATTCATCAGGATGTTTATCATGATTTATTTGTTTGTTCTTGATGATTCATTGACTAGTTAGAGACTCACTACGAGGACCGAAGAACTAACTAAATGTTATATGTAAAACCGGTTTAAGCCCGCCAGTAATTTTAAATTACTGATCGTTCCAAGGCTACTTCTGTGGTGGGTCTTTTTGTTTTATGGCTTGGTGTTTAAATTTTTGTGCTGTTGGCGCCTTATGTATGTTATCATATTTTTTAGTTAAGTTTAGATAACTGAGTGGCCACCTATTGGGAAAATAGCTGCTCATTCAGCTTACGATATCTTTTCATGGTATCCTCGGTGCCTTGTTGATTTAGTTTTTTCCTCGGTTTTTGGAGTGGGAATCTCTTTCTGATTGCGCCTTTTTCTGATCTTTGCCTACTTTACCTTCTCATATTGTGATGATGATTGGTACGGGGGAATAGAGGTTTGACGGGCATGCCATGATGCTCTTTCCCTCATTTGTTACTTCATTTGCTACATGCATTATCTACAGATGAGCATGCTGTTATACATAAGCCACTTGTTGTTTAAGTCACTTTTCTTTATTGGAACAATAATCAACCATTTGGCAGTCACAGACATAATAATGCCTACTCACTTGAATATCTGAGACATTTGTTGTCAAAAAGATGCAGGTAGAGTAATGGCTAATGACACTATACTGCACATTAATAGACATTACCTACGGGGTTTCCATAGCGTTATGATTTTCGCTGTCGTGTAGTTCACAGACTTTTCCCTGTAATACTGATTTAGTACAACCCAACCCATGTTCACGTAGTCAGCATTTTGATTTAGGGTGTGGTTAAACGAGTATATGCATATTGTTCATTTAAGAAAAATGCACGCTAAGGCAACGAAGAATTAGAGTGTACTTTAAAGCAGAAGACAGACCACTTTTTGGCTGAGGGTCCTCGCCCACTGGGACCTAAAGAAATAGATGGGGCGCTTGTGCCACCAGGTAAAGTTTCTTCGCTACTGACTTGTTTATCCGCTCTGGTCTGAGCCTGCCCAGGAAAAGTGTTTCAAGTCAAACTATCCATACATATAAGCCTAAATTGGCTTGCTTAGGTGGTCATATTTGAAGCACTGTTTGGATGTCAACGTCCTAATTTTGGGTAAAACACCCATAGAATGGGGGCAACGTCCCGACATGACCATAGCTGTTGACTGGTACGCAAAGGCGCAACTCAAACAAGAAAACCTTTTGGCTGATCATTTGATATTGGCCGGCATATTAGTATATTTCTAACTATATATCATATAAAGCCATAATCACGGATAGCTTCAACTGGCATGACACCCAAAAACAAAGCTGACCTACTGATGGCTCACCGAAAGAATTTATAATTTACATATGGGATATTTAAAGGTTAAGGCCCAATGGCTTTGTTGTGGACTATAACGTTATGGTGACCACCGTGCGGTTATCTTGAATCGAATTCCTCTCAGAGCATTTTGTATCTACCAGCTTCTTTCAAGGTATTAGTCCAAATAGTCGTTTTGATAAAATCTTGAGTTTTATCTTTTTCCATGTCAAATGGAGATTCTTCTTCCCAAGTCGTCAATGTAACTACTTCTTGACCATTCAACTCAGCCAAGAACAGATGCAACTTTACTCAAGAATAATACAGATGGTTTCAGTAGGTCTGGGATTGCGGCCCATCTGACATACGAGTTCCATTTCCATTAAATATTTTGAGCCCCAGACCTCTTACATCGGGAAAATGCGCTCATGTCCGCGATAGACGTTTGACCCAATTTCAGAATGATTATAGGTTTGAGTATGACCAATTTTGCCAAATTTGAGAAATTGGATCTGTTTTCTTCAATATCTTATCACGCAAACTTGAAACTGACTCTGCGAGTTTGAAACCTAAATCTGCCTCCTATGACCTTCTTCACAAAATGTCAACTTCTCATATTGTCACCTAAAATTAAACTGACTTTCAATAATGTAAGGTATGAAAAGGTAAAACGTGAAGAAATATAATGCAATGCACAGGTCTTTGAATATGAATGACAGTAAAATCGACAATATTTTCGTTTAACAACGGTTCTCAGCTCGTAGCACTATGGACAAAGCATTTGCATTTTTTACTGGCACTCTTGCAGTAAATCCACTCAATTAGAGAGTTGAATATGATATTTCAATTTCAAGAATTAGGTCACTTTTGTAATGTGTCATCAGGGCCGGTTCAATGTCTTTTTTGCACATAATAAATATCGCATTCCAGCTGCAGTTTAATGTGCACTTATTGTCCTGTTTTGAATACAGTAGGGATGTAAGATACAATCATATCAGTTTCAAATCTACCGCTGTATACCAAGTGGGATTAACACGATTTAATTGCGAATGAACGAGAATGGCAGCACCATCTTCGCTTTGGCCCTTGAAAAACAAACATCGCATGGCTTTCTATAAGCAGGGTAAAAACTAATGGTGTAAAATTCGATTTTTGTTGTAACATCATCTTCAGAAAGTACCTTCAGTGCATGCTTTTCGACGATTGTGACCTCGTCGGAATGTCAAGCCGAATCCACTAATGGCGTATTCCATTGTCATGTAAAGTCAAGTTGCATTGTTATCAGGCTCTTCTGTCGTCTTTGCTCGGCCGCTAAAGACACCTTTCGCGCGCACAAATGGACTCTGAGATGGACCGGCGGCGGGGGACTCAGAATTTATTAAGAATACGGTCTGAAATGAGACATAGACTCTTCCGTTCTATAAGGTCATGTCACAGAACCCACTTTCCTTCGACACGCATTCTGTGCCTTCCGTTGACAATGCCACCGTGAAAATTAGTATTTGAGCCACCTCATGGGAAAACCAACAATCTGCATATGCGAAAACAAAGGCGCAGATCAGCTTCGCAGTAACTGCGAAGCTGATCAGCGCCTTTGTTTTCGCTACTGGGATACTACAACTGCTCTTCTACGTAAGTCCGAAATTTCAAGCTTCTAGCTCTTTTATGTGTTGGTACAGGTCGATTTGTGTCGGACCTGTTCGGAAACCACATTGTTGGTTTTCCGACGAGGCGGCTCATTTGTTGAAGCTTAAATTGACACTCTTGTTCTATTCAAGTAGCACTGTAGACATTCTTCAGAAACATGACATTTGGTCAAGTATGCGAGTCAATTGTCCTATTAGTTTGCAACCGTAACGAATTATTTGTTCGGAAATGGAAACTCACACGTTACAAAACTGCCGTTCATTCATTGGATTTTCATAGCAAACATTCTACATGTTCTATTGAACACCCACCAGAACAGTTGAATGAATTGTACTTTAATTTAATGAAATATCATTTTCAACAAATGGACGAAAATAGTGTCGAATTTTAAAGCGGTGGTTGTTAAAGAATGGCCTTCGCATGTTTTGGTATGGTTGTGGAACAGTATACTCTGGTTCCTCCGAGAATCCAAACCGTTTTCATATCGCCCATGTTATATTGCATTTACTTTGGATTTCTTACTTGCAACAATTTATTGACAAGGGTTCGTGAAGATAATTTATATTCGTGCCTTATCAAACAAACTTTATCTCAAAGTTTGGTAAATTTGACAGTTACAATCCAATATGTCCTCTCAAAATCCCTCTAATCCAAGTATTTCACACTCTATACAATCTAATCTTATATGAAGGAGTTAGTTCAACTTGTCTGATAAAAAGCACAAACATTGTTTTTCATCTAAATATGGAAGAAAACTACACCAGTAACATTGTGATTGACCTGTCATATGAATATTAAAAAAGGACAGCCAGTGCATTTCATCATTCAAATTAAAAAGAGTGTGACCCAAACATGCTTTCAGACATAAGAATCCGAAAGACGAGCAAACGTGTCCCTCAAGATATGTCCCTCAAGCTTTGCGAAAATTGGCTTGCATTGAGGTCAACATTAAGTTCATGTCAAAAAGATCTTTTGGAGTGACTTAACCTTTTTGTGAGGGATCTTGTACTTCGAACTTAAAAGCATGAACAATTCAATTCGACTTTCATTTTTATTCGCAAATAGTTAATCATTCTGTAGACCAAATTGATTCCACTCTATACTCGCTCTATTATCCGTATAATGATGTCGACAAAGTCACTCACTGAACTAGAAAATTGACAATTTACGTCTAAATTGGGTGTAAATTGAACAGTAAATGTTACATTTTCACAGAAAATGTTGCACTATGTGATTTCTTAAGGCGGAATAGAAATGTTTCTGACAGATTCGTTCGGCATATTTCGTATAATTTGGGAATACACGTACCTCTCACCGGTCCAAGGCGGTGAAGCTTGCTTTGTCGATGCACCCACCCATGTGTAAATGACGAAATAGTTCAGCAACGTTTTTTAAGAATTTGCGTCAAACCGAATCATTTTGCTTTCGCGACAACAATTTGAAATAACTGCAAGCCCTGTCTATCTCTTTTTATGCCCAACAAAATCACCTTGTAGCCGGTGATTGATGCAGACTTTATAGGAGAATAATTACATACCGCCCCTTCCATTTTAGGGAAACCTAGAATTTAGGGAATTGAATTTCAATGTACACAATTATTGAAAATTGGGACGCTGTGAGGTAAAACGCAAAATGTCTACTTCGAAGGCTAGGCACTGAGATCAAAGGAGGTAGGGCTGACATGCTTATGCGAGACAAAATCAAGGCTGTCAAGAGAATAGACGTGCTAGAGTATGTGCAAGTAGTGGGAAGAGTTTTGAAATCAGTCTGTGTTCTTAAAATCTGTCTCCCAGCTACCACTTGGGAGACGAATCTCTGAGGCTGCTGTGTAGCCATGTTTGTATCCTAACTTTTGGCAACTCCACCGAAGACATTTTGTTTCGCGACTAGGTTCGTATACTAGTGAGACTCATCCAGTGACAGCACGCATCTTAATTTGAGCAAAATAAGACCCGAGATTAAAGGAAATTAAATTGTCATTGACGGAAGATTTAAAGGCCTAGCCTGCATTTTTCTGGTTATCCAAGCAAAGTCTGAATTTTCTACACAACGTACACATTACTTATCTATAATTGAAAATTCTACGTTTGGCCAAGCAAAGCATTAAATTTACATTTAACACCTGTCGATAAACTGTGATTTTGCAGAGGAATGGCAACTATTTTGCACATTTTAATTCCTTTGAACTTCGGAGCAAGAATGTTTCAGCGGATTGGAGCTCTGTTTAAGATATCATTGTCACAGCATGAAAGTCTTATCGGTAACGACTTCAAGAGAATCTGCAGAACATGGAAAGTAAATGTGGCATATTTTAGCCTTCATACTACAACAATATGTGTTCGAGAAAGAAAGAAAGAAAGAAAGAAAGAAAGAGAAAGAAAGAAAGAAAGAAAGAAAGAAAGAAAGAAAGAAGAAAAAGCTCGCAAATCCGCTGAAAGTCGACGATTGTGTGAGGCCTAAAAGTGTTGAATCAAATTATGCCATCCCTTTGAATGAAAGAGAGTATCATATAATAGGTAACCCAATAGCCAATCTTAAAGGTTTATTTGTATCAAGAAGCAAGAGCAAACATAACGAAACTACTCGAGAAAACTAAAGTGTTTGCCAAACATATAGTGTCAATATCGGAAAGGCAAACTAATGATTTATAAGGTGTTGCACCTCAATACAATTATTCATAGCAAAAATCCCTCTTGAAATCTCAAACACAATGAGCCACGTCACGAGAAATTCTTCATTGCTGAGCGCGTTCAAATGATAATATTTCGTTTGCACTGATGACAAATTATGTTGTTGGAAATCAAATTTGAAGTCTAAAACGGTGTTTTCGGACATTCAAGTAGCCCATGCCATAGGGAGCTCCTGTTGCAGAGCCAGTCTTTCGTCCGCAGAGACAATCGTACTTTTTAGAACGAGGCTCTGACAACATACTTATAAATTGTTTGTAACAAATAAGTCACACTGTGCCTAAACCAACCAAAGGACCTGCCCAGAGAGTACTTAGATAATAGAGTTCATTGCCCGCTTTCTATAAAGCATATGCTCATTCTTAAAATGGACATTCGCCGACACATTCAATATGTAGTCTGATTTTAGTATTCGCAGCATACAGTTTGCTCTTGTGTTGGTTTTCGAAAGGTATGACCCTTTCATTATCAATAAAGAATAATTCTACGATGATTCAGATTATGTCCCAACAACGAAGTATTTTGAAAATTTCAAGTGGTCAAAAATGAATACAGGGACAATATTTTCGTTGAATCAAATTTACTTAAAGATTTACGCGCTGAGGTGGCCAAATGTTGCGAAATAAACCGCAATCACGTCTAACTTAAGCAGCGGCGGTTTTGGTTGCACAATTCTTATTTGCTTGCAATGTTAATATTGAAGTTTTGCAGCTGAAGAGTAATTTTTGGAGCATTGTTGGGCGATAGACAAGAGTAAATAGAATAGTGTGTATGTAAATAACTATTAATTTGAAAGTAAATGACTGTGGACACGTGTGCTGGTCTTATGCATCTATTTAGAGTATAACCTTATCATATCGAACCGCCTTTTTGTCGTTGAATTTCAAACTTTGTAGTTATTGTACATGCCCCTTTTCTTACGGCCACTGAAAACGGACGTGTTTTTATTGCAATGAAAAGTGCCTGGGAATCTTATAGATTTTGACTTTGTTTATTTTTTGTTATTGTTGACAGCACAAAATGTCAACATCTCATATGAATTAAACAACATGCAGTCTGGTAAATTTACGTTACATAATATTATGCTGGTAGAAGTCGTTATTACTGAGTGTAAGCAAAACTTGTCATTTCAACCATGCTCTTTTTAGATTAAGATGTACCTGTAGGTCTTAATAATGTAAAGTTTGGCACCTGCATGGTTTTACTGTTCACCACGCCGTTTGTTCATTGTCTTTTCTTTTTGGTGTCTACGCATGACTTGTCCTTATGAGTCTTCCGTTACGAAAACGTTCCCAGATGCAAAATACATCTACTGTCTGCACAGCATCTTCCAGAAACTGCATTTTTCAAAATCTCACTTTTCTGAAAGACCTCAAGAAAAATATTGCCACATCACCATTTTGCATTCCAAAAGTCTTTAAAAGTGCCATAAAAATTTTGAAAATCGGTTAACAAATAAAAATTTTATGCCAGAAAATAGTTTTGAATAAGGCTTTTTCCATTGTAAAAATGTCAGCAAGGGAAGTAATTATTTTCCTGGGAAAAATCTAAATTGGTTATTTTTCATTAAAAATGCACCAAACCAATACAAAATTCTATTGTATGGATAGCTGAATGCCAAACGCTTAAAATTATTCCACAGATTTGCTTGATTTTCATTTAAAAGGCGTTTGGATTACCTCCCTTGCACATGCAAAAGGCCTATTCAAAATAATTTTTGGGCATAATTATTTCATTCGTGAACCGATTTTCAAATTTTTTGCGGCACTTTTTAGGACTTTTGGGTTGCAAAACAATGACATAGTCATATTTTTCTTGTGGTGTTTCAGAAAAGTGAGATTTTGAAAAATTCAGTTTCTGAAAGATGGTGTGCAGACAGTAGTTTTTTTAAAGTTCTAAAAACTGATATATTTTTCTTGTTTTTGCTCAAAACATTGATTGTCGGTACACGTTAACGAGTACCCACAATCTATATTTTGAAGCAAAAATAAAAAAAAAAAAAAAAAATAGGTATACCCCTGCAAACCCCAGTTTTACTATAAATTGGGGTTAGAGGGGTACACTTTTCATAGACATGTTTTCCTGATGGACTTTCTACAATGAATGGGCGGGACTGCAACATATTTTAAACTATTTCTGTGGTTTTATAACTTCTATATCGGGTGTTTTCTGTATGTTAATGTTTTATCAATCAAATTTCACCAAAACTTTGGTGTCATGTATCTCATAAGTTTTCATACCAGCTTTTATACATAAGTTTATGAAAAGCCTAGCAGGAAACAGGTTGAGAGGTTTTGACATCGATGACAGAAGAAAACGTGTAACCATCCGTCTCAATGAGTATGTAATTGGCAGAATTATTCAGCACCGAGGGCTCCCATTGTATAAATCGCGGGAGTTTTCACGTGATTGCACTGTCATTGCTAGTCGCCATAGAGTGAGTGACAGGTTGACAGTGTTGATTTCAACCCCAGTTAATGAATGTATCAGACATATTATGCGGAAGCTGCGTCGACGCATGACGTCCCATACTCGAGTGGGATAATAGGGTACGATGTAAGAAAGGAAGTGAATGACACAGATCCTTGTTACTTTGTGTTTTGTTGTGTTCTAGATCTATATGAAAATTTAGTTTATATTTGCTGAACTGCAGTATAATTGCATTATATACGTGCTCGGCTGAGTTTCCTGGAAGTCACTGAAGACCCCCATTACTGTGAATATTTCAATATCCGCTATAATTTCAAGGACATCAACATTATTATTTTACAGGCAAGCATTCTTTTGTGGATGACAACGGTTTGTATGTACACTCAGTGTTGGACATGGCCACTCTAAACATTCAGAGGTTCATTCACACCCGTCGTGTCGATTTCTCCATATACCAGGTGATGATTTCCATATCAGCAATATCTCTTGAACTGCTTATCAGCTCACTGAATTCTAAAATTCTGAACCAGCTGTGGGTTACAAGATGTTCAAGCATGCATAGCTTGGTTTTATTGTCTTACATTCACCCGTTACACCGTCGCTGAACCAGCTTGATATTCTTTGTCGCGTAATATTCGAAAAAAAATCTTACTTTCAGGTGGTTTGTTGATTGCTTATTTCGTTTGAGTAGACTTAATATCTACCCGTGTGACAGTTTTATCGCGTTTTATGCACTCCCGAAAACGTTTTGGCAGCTCATCTTAGATATTTTATACGTTGATGTTATTCTTTGAGATATGAGCCGTCACATGCGATGACCTACAATGTGGCTTCCGAACGGGTTGCTCACAAACCTGTCTGTACAGTCAAAGAAGATGACTAGAAGCTTGAAATTTTGTATTTAGAAAATAGAGGAATTATACTATCCATGTAGCGAAAACAAAGTTGCCGATGAGCTTCGCAGTCACTGCGAATCTGACCTGCGCATTTGTTTTCGCATATGCAAAATGTTGGTTTTTTCATGATGGGGTTCATATCATTTTCCTCTTAAAAGTGTGGTTAGCGGTTTCAGAAAAGAATTTTAATGGTATACATTGTCCCTGCTTGATAAAGGTGACTCTCTTCGATGCGATAAATAATTCATGGATTCATTGTTATTTTAAAATTTACAGCATGCAATATGAGCTTTATCAACACAAAATCTGCGCGTTTCACATCAATTCAGAAAAAAGTGAGGCGCACAGTCTGGTTTGCTCAGATGCTTTCTACTCTCGTGTGTTACAAGTCGAGTCTAAATACACATTGTAGCAGGCCAGATTGTACACAGTCAAGTTGGGAGAGGTTTCTGAACTTTTATAGTACCTACGATAGTTTCCCAGTCAAGTCGGGAGAGGTTTCTGAACTTTTATAGTACCTAAATACTTCGCAAAAATCTAATTTGTGCTTCGCAGAAAGGCAAGTTTAAACTTAAAACCAAGAAAGTGCATATAATAACATAAAACAATGTTGTTTCTTTGAGTCGGCAAATATTATAAATTCTAACACACCTCGCCTATATAGCCAATGGTAAAAAACGTGTTATATTGTACAACAAGTTCACTGGGCGAATAAGCGTGACGTTACTTTGCGGCATTTGTGACGTCAGCTATCCCACAAAGCAGCGTTAGACGGTGAAACGTCGTTTTAGCGCACATTCTAACACACCTCGCCTATATAGCCAATGGTAAAAAAACGTGTTATATTGTGCAACAATTTCACTGGGCGAATAAGCGTGACGTTACTTTGCGGCATTTGTGACGTCAGCTATCCCACAAAGCAGCGTTAGACGGTGAAACGTCGTTTTAGCGCACAACAAACGTAATAAGTGTGTGTAAATACCAGCATTACAGTCAAATATTTGGCGGGATATCTGCAATGCAATGGCGGAAAGCTGAACGATATCGACGGTTTCAGCAACATTTATTCTGTTTATTGTGTGTTAGAATCGAAATAGATCAGCTCAAGTGCGTGAATTGTTGAGTAATAATTCACTGTTTGTCGGTCAGTTGTAAGAAGATAAATCACTCGCGCTACGCGCTCGTGATTTGATCTTCTTTACAACTGACCTCCAAACAGTGAATTATTACTCAACAATTCACTGCTAGAGCTGATCTATTTCTTAAATAGAATTTATTGACAGCCCAATATGTACCAAAATTATTTCGTATAAAATTTATAAATTAATAGCCGTGGAACCCTATATTTTTATATGGCTATGGGCCGAAATTATAGAACTGTTAAGGCGATGTACTCAGAAAGGTAGAAGAACGTAAGTAGACGATAATTCTAACACACCTCGCCTATATAGCCAATGGTAAAAAATCGTGTTATATTGTGCAACAATTTCACTGGGCGAATAAGCGTGACGTTACCTTGCGGCATTTGTGACGTCAGCTATCCCACAAAGCAGCGTTAGACGGTGAAACGTAGTTTTAGCGCACAACAAACGTAATAAATGTGTGTAAATACCAGCATTACAGTCAAATATTTGGCGGGATATCTGCAATGCAATGGCGGAAAGCTGAACGATATCGACGGTTTCAGCAACATCTATTCCGTTTATTTTGTGTTAGAATCGAAATAGATCAGCTCAAGTGCGTGAATTGTTGAGTAATAATTCACTGTTTGTCGGTCAGTTGTAAGAAGATAAATCACTCGCGCTACGCGCTCGTGATTTGATCTTCTTTACAACTGACCTCCAAACAGTGAATTATTACTCAACAATTCACTGCTAGAGCTGATCTATTTCTTAAACAAAATAATTCACACCTGAAGACCTTGTCTGGAAGCTATGATCACCTCCGTCTGTAGAAAGCAATTATTTCAATACTATTACAGGTGGGTCTGTATATTTATCCTGGCACTGAATGTCCGGAAATTTGTAGGAAAAAGACAACGCTGAGTGCTGTGTGCCTCTTTGAGACTGGTGTAGAAAACAACAAAAGAGTTGAATATAACTTGGTCATTGACGCCAATATCAGCCTGTGTATAAGAATTAACTCATTTAAGCCTAGTGTCCCTTTTAAGGGACATAGGCAAACAGAATAGCCCCAGATGTGACGCCGCAGAACGCGGCGTCCCATCTGGGGCTATTCTGTTTGCTCAGAAAATTTTCATCGAAAAATTGAATAAAATTTAAAAATCACTCCTGACGCCCCTAAAGCTGAAAATGGACTCACCCAAAGGATAATGATGGGAAAATCCATTTGTCAAATATGGGTTAATGTTTTGTTTATACAGTTTTTACAGTGAGACGTTTTGTACCAAGAAATCTTTAATTTTATCTGTAAAATGCCAGTACGTTTTGAATGTGCGTTCGAGTTTCAGAGCAACAATTACACCACTTGCAAAATTTATGATATCTTTATTGTTCGTTACGTCATTTACTATCCATCATACTCTTTAAGCAAAGGAAATTCTTGGCAAAATATTAGAGTACAACTTTGTGTCTTATCATTTAATTGTACGATCTTTTAAGTTGGCAACTGTTCTATGCAGGTAGACGTATGTTTTACTGTCTGAAATCAGACTTATCATGTAGATTGTGAAACCTCGGGGTACATGAAGTACAATCATATTATGTGTTAGTGTTATAGATCACCTATTTTAGCACCTGCAGCGCAGCAAAACTCTAACTTGGGCTTCACAATGGAGTTCTCTAGCTATTCTTGCTAGCAATTGGTCAGTTTATTTACTATTAGCAGATGGAACCAATAAAAATAGCCAATTTGGTACTAAATGATCTTAATTCCATTTTATCGACAATTGTAGATTTATATTCAAGTTTGTGGGGAATTTAAATTCAGGATGATCGATGGCGTTTTAGAATGCGGTACAATCCTATAAAGTAACTCTATAATCAAATTATTCAACAAAACTGCATACACTAAGCACTGCTACATCATCTAGTGCATGCTGAAGTTTCCAGTATTGAAAACCAAAATGTAAAGCAGCGGCCAGACACTTTCAAAAGACAAAAATATGGATTAAGGAACCACGCTGCTTTTGCTATTGGCAACTTTGAAAAAATATGATATGAAAAATGTCATGATGTTTTGTTTTAGGAGCCCAAAAAACCACCTGGGCCCAGTTGTTCAAAACTAACGACGTCGTTAGTTAACGTTTCGTTAAAATTTCAAACATTAATATTACAAATACACTGTTATATATACACTGTTATTTTTTGTTGAAAAAATGTGAGAATCCTTTGCACTGCAAAGGATTCTCACATTTTTTCAACAAAAAATAACAGTGTATTTGTTACTTTAGCTGAAATTTGCTTAACAAATTTATGTCTTAACGATATCGTTAAGCTAACGACGCTTTGAACAACTGGGTCCAGGCCATCTATGCGACTTTAAACGATACCTGTTGGGAAACCTCCCAAGAATAGCCTACATGAGTGTGGTGTACTTCATTCACAAACTCTTGTTTTATCTTCTCACCTCTGTTAGCTTTAGAGAAAACACCTGTTAGACAATTAGTCGTAATTATAGTAACTATCTTTACATGATTAACTAAATAATAACGTGGAACTTCAGCCAAAACCATGGTGATGGAGAATTCCTTATTGTTCTAGCTTTGAGACAGGGTTATGACTGGTAGATCTCAGCCTCAGCTTAAGAAAGCCTCAGGTTCCATACATTTACAGAATTAACAGTATATCCACCCTTGGGATAATTCAAGAAATTATACATCATATGGGATGGGCAAAGAAGGCACGACCTTCATTCAAGAGAATTGTCTCACATGACCAGGAGGCGGCATGACGATAACGTGAACGATTTGGGCCCTATGGACTATTAATACACCTAAAAATTACAGGTTTTACTTAAACATGTTTGTTACTTCTAAGATTTTTCAAGATAATAGTGTATTCTTCCTGTATTTCAGCTTGCAACTGTAATCTACATGCCAAGAACTGTCGCTTCAACATGGAACTATATGAGCTCTCGGGATACACCAGTGGAGGAGTTTGCCGGAAGTGTCGTCATCAAACAGAGGGGCGCTTCTGTCAGCACTGCAAGGAAGGATTTTATAGAGATATGAGAAAAGATATAACCCATAGAAAGGCGTGTAAAGGTGAGCTTTGGGTTAATATTATAAGAATCTTATATGGGGTTCTGTTCTAGATGGAAGTTTCCAACCCAAGGGATGACCATGCTGAGCGGAACCGAGGCTCTGCCGAGGTTCCGCTCAGCACGGTCATCCCGAGGGTTGGAAACTTCCATCTAGAACAGAACACCATATTAGATTCTTTTTCTTGCACAACAACCCCCAAAATCTGGTTTATTTCAAGGTTTTGCATATTTTTTTAGCCTGGGTGAGAACACCTGGGTGAGATGCAATTTTATCACCCAGGCAAAAAGTGTGGCAATTTCTGTCTGGTGTGCAAGAAATAATTTTATATACAAACTTAAATGATAATTCCAGATTGTGGCTGAGCCCTGTCATAGGAAGGCTTGCATTTGTTTGCCTTTCGGTAAGGTTTTTCAAAACTTTATATTTCCATGTAAATACAGAACTCTTTTCTCTAAGATTTGGAAAAAGCTATAAATTCTCTTCAAGAAGGCCAAAAGGACACGACATACCATTAATGAGGGCAAATTTTCGTCTTGCTAAAGGTGAATTAGCGTGAATATACGATATAAATCGGAACCATTTGTATCTTGAATTTCTTGTGCCCCCTCGTTTGATTTCATGTCGATGGTTACATCGCACATAAAAATGTAAAATAGAGGGATCATATTTTCACGGTCCTTTTGTTGACTAAGTACAATCTTGAGAAAAATTTTGGGATAACAACAGTCTCTGTTACGGACTGACGATCTTGTGTTCCATTCATATACATATTGGAGCCACCTCGTGGGAAAACCAACAATGTGGTTTCCGAATAGGTCCGACACAAACCGAGCTGTACAAGCACTGAAGCAGGCTAGAAGCTTGAAATTTTGGATTTATTAAGTAGAGGACTTGTACTATCCGAGTAGCGAAAACAAAGGCGCTGATCAGCTTCGCGGTTACCGCGAAGCTGATCTGCGCCTTTGTTTTTGCATATGCAAATTGTTGGTTTTCCCATGAGGCGGCTCATTGGTTTCAAACAGTTTTAAATGATAAACATGGCTAAAATCAACATAAATGAAGATTCTAAAATCAAGCTACATTAACAGAAACAAATGTGTGACACAGAACTTAAAGTTGAATTCCCTACATGGTGTTTCTTGCGCAAGGAATCGTTTTCGATTGGTGTTCAATGCTCACACTATTTCTTTTGCGAAAACAGTTGAAAAGAACTGTTAATGATTCCCCATTATCGTTTTCATTATTTCAACGTCATTTAAAACGCATTCTTGAAATATAGTTTACAGTTGAAGTACACATAAATTGCATATTTTATCTGGCTAGAAAGTTTCTGGTTGTTCTAATCACTGCATATCAAAACAAAGTCGAGATGCTACAGTCAAAATTTTAAGAGTTCTAAGACAGTAATTGGTGCCTATCTGCAACCTGAGCATTGCTATAAAAAGTGATTCTGTCTCAGTAAGCACTTCTTGAACCCCGCCATTCTATATTCCTTTTAATTCTACAGCATTAAACGTATTTTCATCAAAATACTTTGTGTCATAGACTCACATGATTCCTTTTGAATAGTGTTGTATGTGATACGTAGATCTAGTGTTCTTCCTGTAAACTTTGAATACTAAGACATTTTTTACAGACGCAGAATAATTACCATGCAACATATGTACTTTAAAAACAGCTATTCCACGAGTCGCATAAAACTGATAAAAGAGTCTCAAAAATGGCGCTTTAGTGTTACAAACTAAAGGGTGGACACGATCATTCCATCCATAACATCAGGAAACCAAGTTCTATGATATCTGCGAAAAAAAAACTACCATTATTTTCAAACGTCTGATAACTGTTTTCATTCAGTTGCAACATTACCATTTTACAATGATAGTGTCAATTGCTTTTTTCAACATAATACGATTCGGAAGCTAAACAGCACGTGCAATGTCAGATATTGACAAGATACGATGTGCATTTCAAAGTTATTAATAATATAAACAAGATTACTTTTTTGCTGCATATGCAGCTTTAGTTTTTGCGAACGACTTCCAGAAATGCGTTTTATTGGTATATTGCCAATGAGAATGTTAAATTTCATTGTTATATTTTATAAATTAAATAGTGAACAAAAATGTTTTTATATTTAGCTTGTGATTGTCACCCCGTGGGAGCCCTTGGTCGCACGTGCAATGGAACGACAGGACAGTGTCCCTGCAAAGATGGTGTGATTGGTCTCACGTGTAACCGATGTGCCCCCGGCTATCAACAGAGCAAGTCACCCATAGCTCCATGTATAAGTAAGAACTATTCAATAGTCTTTACAATAAATGAGCCGCCTCATGGGAAAACCAACAATGTGGTTTCCGAACAGGTCCGACACAAACCGGTCTGTGCAGTCACAGAAAAGTGCTAGAATCTTGAAATTTCGGATTCAAGTAGAAGAGGAACTGTACTATCCGAGTAGCGAAAACAAAGGCGCTGATCAGCTTCGCAGTTACTGCGAAGCTGATCTGCGCCTTTGTTTTCGCCTAGGCAGATTGTTTGTTTTCCCATGTGGTGGCTCATATCATGGCGCTTGCTGGCTTCAAGTTTGCTTCATAACGTTGGTTAATGATTTATAAAATGAGTATTTTCACTCGATTTCTCACCTAATTCGATGAAAACTCCTCGGTAAATTTTCTTCTTCCGGCATTTAGTAATTATAGGTTTGTTAATAGCTTCGTCGTTAAGTTTTGCTCCAGCAGTTTGTGGCTTAGAATGGGATTATTCCAGCCTGCACTTTCCTGGAAGCAACCATTATGCTCAATTCTAAAGAGCCTTTAGCACATGGATAATAAAATCACATTTTACTAAATGTTGCATAAACATTTGGAAAATTCATGATGATTACAAAATCTTGTCAAAACTGCCGCACGGTTCTACACTTAGGTTTTAAACAACTGTGTTTTAGTGTTCGACATTGGTTCTGAATGCATCGGTTCTTGATCATTGCTTACTTTTTGAATTCATGTAGTTTGCATATTAACGTTTTGCTTTTTATTCCAGAAATACCCAAAGGACCAACGCCGTCGCCCATAACCCCACGTCCACCAGGTAAGCATCGATTCATTGTATTAAATGTAAACCCATCAGTAATGAATGTGCATGCCCATCATTGTCATTAAGGTTCGTCCACTCTTGCTTTGGGGATCATCAGGGCTGATTTTAGTTTTTATTTCATTTGTTAATGGGATTTCTCTTAAGCAAACAGACTAGCCCTAAATGGTTCGCCGCTTGCTGCGACTATTCGGTAGCCTATGTCCTACAAAGTACACGAAAAGCTTATGTGGGTTAAATTTGATTCACGCCTGACAACGCATGCTCACGTATGTCACAGTGACTTGTCATATATCAGAATGCACAGACTCCAGCTAGGGTGCATTAGATAAACACTTAGATTTAATTGGAAAAAGGCAAATCCAATCATATGTATAAATCTGTAAACAGGATATTTCAATGAAATAATGGATCAGGTATACTTGGTGAGAATCTTGATTGAAAACGTGCCGAAATACATAATCATTTTCTGAGATAACAATAAAATGTTTATCATTAGATTGTTAAACATAAAAGCACTCCCTTGGTTTAGGTGGTGTTTTGACATAGATTTTTTACAATTGTGTTGGCAAGGAAAGACTATTTGACGTATTACAGATCCATCAAATGTATAATAAAGCAGTTGGCGAGAACACAGTCATAGATAATACAAACCAAAACAGGTCGCACGTGCTGTCTCATCATGTACCAATCTCATACTATAAAATACCATATACAGGTTTCTGTCTCGCATAAGATACATACGTTTAGCATTTCTTGGCGTGTCGAATGGAATGCTTTACGAGTTGATTGTTTTGGCTTCAATTAAATGTCAGGAAGTTGTGTCAACCCAAAATACGTTTGCTCCGAATATTTGCAGCTTTTGCATAGGAAGTCTCTTTATGCACCAGCAGTGCTGGAGGAAGCAAGCAAGGGATGAAGCCGTGTCTGCTAATTTCAGGAAGAAAGCTTTATTCTTATACATCATGTACACTTTGCATGGCTTTACACTTTGCATGGCTTTATAGCGAGTCAGCTACAGACAGTTTAGAAAATTGCCTGTTCAGTAGCCCTTACTCCCAACTATTTTACATACATTACGAAAACTTGCCCATGCAATAAACACAGATTTTTTAGCTTTAAAAATTGAAAATTTTCAGCTGAAATTTTTTGATATTTTTCTTATTATTGCTCAAAACATAGATTGTGGGTACACGCTTTGTTTTGGAGCAAGAATAAGAAAAATAGGTATACCCCGGCATACCCCAGTTTTGCTATATAAAAGTGGGGTTTGAGGGGGTATTCATTACACGGACATGTTTTCCTGATGCAATGGTTCAGGTGTAGGTAATGTGCACATCTTTCATACCTACTCTTCTTTTAAATGATATATCACGAATGGACTTGCCTATCATTATCATTTGGGTGGGTCCACTCTGATTTTTCGGGGCATCAGGATGCCATTCCATTTTTCGATGAAATTCATCTAAGCAAACAAAATAGCCCCAGATGGACGCCGCGTTCTACAGCGTCCCATCTGGGGCTATTCTGTTTGCATATGTCCCATAAAATGGAGTTAAACCACCGGTTGTTATTGACGTCTTTCACTATTTTAGGACCATGTGGAAAGAAATGCAACACAAAACGACGTCTAAAGTTGGAGAAGTTCTGCAGAAGACATTATGGTAAATATAACCCAATATTTTACTCTAAAAGGTGCTTTGGCGTTGATTTCTTATCTACCCTGACACATTAGTTTGCTTAGCGTTCAGTTAATACTATTTTCTAAAACAACCAGCGAAAGTGTAGAGTTCTAGACGTCTCCGCAAATGTAAGAAGAAAATGAGCCGCGACGCGAGAAAACCGGTCTTCGGGATTTCCGACCAGGTCCGACACAAACCGGGCTGTACAAGCTCAGAAGCAGGCTAGAAGCTTGAAATTTCGGATTTAAGTAGAAGAGGAATTGTACTATCCGAGTAGCGAAAACAAAGGCGCTGATCAGCTTCGCGGTTACCGCGAAGCTGATCTGCGCCTTTGTTTTCGCCTAGGCAAAAATCCGGTTTTCTCACGATGCGGCTCAAATAATGTATTATATGATTTAAAGTTATATACAGCGGATGTGACGTAAGTAAGTAAATTCTTTATCTAGAGATGGTGATCCATTTGGTTGAAGTTTACGCTTGTCATTTCAGCTATCAAAGCAGAGGTATTGTCCAAACAACCAGTTGGGGACTGGATGAAGTATACTATCAACGTTTTAAGTTTCTACAAAAGATCACCAGACAAAAATCTCAATAGGAGAGGGGAAACGTCACTGTGGGTTCCAAGACGCGATTTAAAATGCAAATGCCCGCGAATAAAACTGAAGGAAAAATATTTGATCATTGGAAAAGTAAGGACAAGTGAAACACGGACTGGTTTCGTTGCGGACAGAAGAAGTATAGTTCGTGAATGGCGAACAAAATGGCAGAGACGAATGAGACAATATATGAAAGCAGAGCACAGAGGAAAATGTATTGCAGTGTGATAATGTCTCTTACTTTGTTGCATGGGTATTGTGCAAGAGCTAGGTTACCTAATTTCAATTTGTGTTTTAAGGTGTAATGAACCACTTACTTAGAAATATCAGATTTTCGACAGGTTGATATCATCATGTTTCAGTCTGATCTGATACCCATTCGTATTAATAAATATGAACTAAAAGCGGAGCCTGACATGTTCTTGAACAACTCCAATGAGTTATATTTAGGTAGCAATGCTGTAAATAGTATATATACCTCATCCAAACGAAATAGTAAGTGACGTGAATTAGAAAATAGACACAAATGTAGTTAGTGGTAACGTTTTTCTGGTGTGCGGAAAATTAAAATGGCCAGAGACAAATAAGAATACTCAGAAACTATAATTGACATTCTGTTGTTTGAAATAAAACTTTGCTTGTTTTATGTAGTTGGAACTGCAAACATTACAATGTGCTTAAATAGCTGTAACATGTTTATAAAGTCCCCACTAGGAATTTGAATCGACGATCATGTATTAGCGGTTTTCAAAGCTCTTAACAATAGTGTAAAGTATGGAAGGCTTCGAGCTTGTGAGGAAGGATTTACCGTACAGAAGAGAAATCCTGTTTATTCTAAAAATGATAGTGACATTTATAAACGAGCGATAACTGAACGGGTCTTGAAAATGTTGGGCATTGAATTATTGCGACTCGGAGAAGAGATACTTGGAAGTGTTTGTGCAGATAGGACTGCAATGACAAAAAATAACCGTGGGTCAAAGATATGAAGAGATATGGTGCTGGCTGTTAAATGCCTGACAGACATGTGGGTTGAAGAATTAACAGCTTTTATTGTTAAAGCAGAGATGGGCCAGTATAATGAGACTTAGGTTTTTGATGAACAAAAATGGTTGTGTGAAAACAAAACTGCGAAACATGATACATGTTGAGGAATACGCTGGTGTTTCATATTTGTCAAAAACAGAAGATACATTTCAATGAAATATCTGTCAGCTAGGCAGTTGACATCTTAATACTGTAACACTTGTACACCTGATAATTCAGGCTTGGTTGTATAAATTCTTTATTTAATAAATGTTATTGTGTGAGAGGAGTGTGAAGTTGGGCGTGCTAAAAGCAAGAATTCAAAGAAAAATAAATGTATTTAAGGCCTGTCATTTGAAACAGTTTCATTGCCCTGTTTAAGTGTAAACAGTGTCGTAAAAAGTTAATGTCTAAGCAACATGGTTTTCAAGGCGTGGCGCGCTTTAATTCCATACCCGAAACAGCAATGCAGATGACCTTGAAATCTTAATTTTAGGTGTCATTTTCCGATTTTCAAAAATACTGCTGAATTAAATGCGCCATCGGGTTAAATTTTGACATAAAATGCCAACATTTAGTAGCCCTATTACTCTTAATGTGTCATAAATTCATGGGAATAAGGTTATTGAAACGCGAACCAAAATGCATTTGTTTCGAATGCCATACTATTGAATGAAAGAAGTGACAAGTTTCAGTAAGGAACCCTGTAGAGTTACTTGTCTTCCACTACATTGTCCCAGACTTCGTGACATGAGTATTGTTATGTTTATTGTATATATGCTTTATACACACAAATAGTTAAAATTGTTTCCATTAGTTATGTGATACATTTGTGTTTATTCATTTTTCACTCTTAAAAATATAGTTTTGTGTTGTGAAGCATCTCTGTTATCATGTTCGTTAAGGTATTATTTTCCAGCTTCAATATTTAATTTTAATGAATACTTCAATTATATTGGACGAAGTAAGTGTCCCTGCACTTTTGTGACAGTCCCTGTAAAATTTGAAAACCCACCTTTTTGTGTTTGGAGTATGGCGTATGGAATTCGAGATCCTGGTAGCTAGACTATCGGTGTGGTAAAAGTTGGGGCCTTAAACCCCTGTGAAACCACCGACTTTTATCTCTTGCAAAGATGGGTTAGAACAAGTGTAAACTCAACCTAGAATTTCACACTCCAGACAGTGGACTGAAAGCCAAATTTATAGAATTGTCACATTAACAATAAAACATTCTTAGATAAATGTTTTATATCATTCTGGTAGTAGGGCTTTGCGTCTGAAACACTGTGGCGCAGCGTACTTGTATTGAAGCCTCATGATACAGACTTTGATAATGACACATTCAAAAGTTATACTTTTATCGAATATTTAGCTGAAATCAGATTATGCCAGCCATGTATGATTCCTCGCTGATCTGTGAAGCATGTACCCTGTAAATTCTTTTTTCTAGATCATCTAGGGATAAATCAGCAATGTTGTCGTCGATAAGCTATCCCAGCAGGCACATGACGTCAGAATGACGTCATATCAACGTCGAAGCGACGTCATGACGTCGCTTCGACGTTGATATGACGTCATTCTGACGTCATGTGCCCGCTGGGATGGCTTTCATTCACCACTTATATCATTTAAATTCGATCAATTGCTTTCTAATAAAAAGAAAACACCAACGCCATATGTACTCGTATATGTGCAGCCTTTACTTTGTAGTAATGCTGACTATAGCATTGTTTTGTTAGTTGCAATAAAGCATAATGACAGTTCCTCGTTCCTGTCTTCGAGGATTCTCTCAAGGCACCTCTGGATCTGAAATTTCAATATTCATATGGTTTCGTTTAACAACGATGATAAAGTCACCATCGTCTAGAGATAAAGCTAAATTAAATGATAAAGAAATGTTCACTGATTCATTCTTAGAAAAAGTAAATACTGTCATCGAAAAATGTTATTGTTAGTTATTCTGTGCCAATAAAGGCTATCATCATATCCTTTGTCTTTGTTATCAGTTCTTTCCAACACCACTGTACGATATACGAATTGTATATCATATTGTTGAGCATACTGCGAAAACATGCTCATTCGATATTAATTTTTTGAAGCTGTGAAAGTTGAAAAATTTCCGTTGAAAAATTTTGACCTTGTTCTTGCTCAAAACATTGTTTGTGGGTACCCACAATTTATGTTTTGGAGAAAAATAAAATGGGTACACCCCAGTTTTTACTATACTAACGTGGTGTCTAAGACCTATACATACATTTCACGGACATGTTACAAACAGTGTGTATGACAACAATACTTTGAATTGTAAAATATGCCCGCGTCTTTTCCGTTTAGTGTAGCCTCTGCTGACTCCAAACAATTAAATCATCTATAATTGTTTATTTTAGACATGTTTCAGAAAATCTTGTAAATCCTCAGAAATCTCGCAGAATCACGTAGGTGCCAATCATTTGTCTAGGAGCGATTTTGATGGACACCTAGATGATTTCTTTTCCAAAGCCCAGAACCAATTAGGAAGCCGATAACATGTATTATTTGACACTAACATCATATTGTGTACCTTTCTTTCCGGAGAAGCGTGTCAGCAGCATGTTCCTGTCAAGTGAGGAATTGAAATTAATGCTGATTGTTTTCCCACTTCCTACTTAGCACTTGCTCAGGGCCCAGTTGTTCAAAGCATCGTTAGCTTAATGATATCGTTAAGACATAAATTTGTTAAGCAAATATCAGCTAAAGTAACAAATACACTGTTATTTTTTGTTGAAAAAATGTGAGAATCCTTTGCAGTGCAGCCCAGTTGTTCAAAGCATCGTTAGCTTAATGATATCGTTAAGACATAAATTTGTTAAGCAAATATCAGCTAAAGTAACAAATACACTGTTATTTTTTGTTGAAAAAATGTGAGAATCCTTTGCAGTGCAAAGGATTCTCACATTTTTTCAAGAAAAAATAACAGTGTATTTGTAATATTAATGTTTGAAATTTTAACGAAACGTTAACTAACGACGTCGTTAGTTTTGAACAACTGGGCCCAGATTGTCAGAAAGCTTCTACCACAAAACGGAGTTCGAACTGCAGAAATGGCATGTGTTATTTTGATAAGAGCCTGTGCGTGAGAAAACCAACAATTTGGGTTTCCGACCAGGTCCAACACAAACCGGGCTGTACAGTCACAGAAGACGGTTAGAGACTCTAAATTTTGTATTTAAGTAGAAGAGGGATTATACTATCCGTGTAGCGAAAACAAAGGCGCTGATCAGCTTCGCGTTGACCGCGAAGCTGATCTGCGCCTTTGTTTTCGTCTAAGCATTTTGTTGGTTTTCTTATGCAGTGGCCCATTATTAAATGAGTAAAAATACAATCGGACCATCACATGCTCTGCAAATCGCATTGGTCCCTCAAATTATTAAGACTGCTTCATCAAATTTGAGGTCACACTCTCTGCCTTTAAAAGCTAAAAATAAAAACAATGCCAGAGAATGGGACAAACATAACGAAAACCTGTCATCGCAACCGAGAACAACAAATAAGCAAGATACATGTAAAACCTAGCCTAGCCACAAGGCGTTAAAATGGAAATGTCTACAAAGAAGTAAAATCCTTTAAATATAAAATTATTGTTTGGTTAGTCTAATCCCTCTGTCCCGATTCTAGTTTAAATCTAGCCAAGAGTTGTACATAGGAAAATATCCGGTACTGTAGCTGTCAAAAAGGACAATTTAAAATGTTACAAGAAAGGAAAAAAAACTTATTATCAGACCAGAAGTCAGTCTAAATTTAGCCAAGAGAGCATCTATTTCCAAGGTGGCAATTCAAATGTACAACTACATGCAAATATAATTCTGTACAGAACTCGCAGAAATGATACTAACACTGACATCGACGAAAAAAGTCTCCCTGAATAAATTTCACCCCATGTCAAGGAAGTATGTTGAAACGATCTGTTACAAACAAAAATTGAAGACCTGACATCAAACACTGACACTTCCGGAAAGAACAAAAATGTTAAAAAAAATATAGCAAAATTGCAGTTTTTAACATTTTGAAAACAAGTATGTCTTTAAACATGGCTAATGGCCACATCTCAAATAACAGGATAATAATGCCTATACCACATTATTATTCTATCTATCGCCTATAGATTTTAATAACTGCCAATTTAAAATAATGAAAATGAGTACTTTTATGGACACGATTTTAAAAAGTGTCGAAAATTACTCTTTCAAGCCAGTAACCTTATCTTTTGTCATTTAGTATCTAACTAACTTCCGATTTTGAATCCGTACAAGTCCTGAGTAATTCCTATGTAACCATTACATCAAATAGGGACAATTGTGTCAACATTTCTACTCACTGGAATTAGCTATGGCCAGACATGTTTGCCACCTTTTAGACAAACGATTATGCTAAACTTTTGGCGAAGGGTATATATTCATTTTCTAACCAACATTTAATATATTTGACCCCATTTGGATTGTGCTAGTCTTTGTATCGACTACAATGTTTACAGTAATTCTCTTTGGTTCCATGTTGCCAAATCAAAAGGGTCACTGAAGAGTCCTAAGTAGCCGAAACCGCGGTATGGCCCATCCACTTTTTCATTAAAATGCTCGCTAGCTGCTCTTAAAGGATCTCAGTTGTATTTTTATTTGTTTAGGGTATCATTCTCGAGTTCCAATGCTAGTATTTTCTTCATTCCACCCGAGAGGTTGCTCAGCTCTTAGTAAAATATCGTGATCTTGGTGTAAACCATTCAAATCCACATTCACTACATCTATCGACCCCTAATCAAATGCAAATGAGCATCATATGAGCCGCTGCATGTTTGCGTTGTCGACCAGGTCCGAACAGGTACAGTCACAGAAGCTAAAAGCTCGAAATTTCGAATTTAAGAAGAAGAGAGATTTGTGTAGCGAAAACAAAGACGCTGATCAGGTGTGCAGTTGATGGACATGGGGGGAAAAGCCTGCGTTGCTCAACAAGCTAGACAAAAAATGACCCGCAAATGAGCGAGATTCTAAATAGCTGTATCAAGGATCAAAGACACGCCTTGGAACGGTCAGTAAAATAAAATTGCCTAACCTCGCCCACAGCTTTTCCTGTGGACCAAAACGTAAAGTAAATTGTACGGTACTCATGGTGAATCACTTAGAAGTAGTCACTGAATCATCACGGTAAACACATAAATTATATATACTCTTAGATATGATATGCTCATGCTAAATGGCGATCCATGTAAAGCCAAATAACATATTGGCGTCAATAAAATGTTACCAGTAAACCAGGTTCAGTTTACACACGACAATATTTCATTCATTCTGAAAAGAAAACTACCGATACTTCAGCATTCATTTTCATGGCATAGAATGCCATCCACCATGTCCACCATTGTTTTTTAAAACGGTGCTCATCACAGCAAAGAGGATTATACGCAGTCCTTGCCAAATGTCAGAAGCTTCAATTGAAACAAAATTATGGAGAAATGCAAAATTGGGGTACTACCTAAACGTAAGGTCCTCTATTCCCGCAGTCGATGACAAAATGTAAACAAAGGGGGGGGGGTCTCATGCTATATGAAATTTACATAGGGTTCTGCCCACGCACCGATTTTTATAATATTATGCATATTGCTTGCTTGGTGCATGACCACTTTATTAGTTATATAGATTTTCTCTTAACTACTTAAAATTTTTAAATACAACATTTTGTATTAGAGGGGGTCTGAGTTTAGGGGGTTGTGTGATTAAAGTCGCCCATAATCGTCATAATAGCCTCTTCCTAGTTCTGTTTGTTTGTAAAATGATCTAGTATGATCACCCATCATTGTGGTATTGCATAATTGTTGATAGCTATAATATTAAATTCAACTGATTATCATTTGTTTTGCAGACGACCCCAAATTTTAGCTCCATAATGGTGTAATCACATGTTTGATTTTCAATTTTAACATGCTCCAGGTTTTGTCAACCTATAATTTTAACCTCAAATTAGGCTACACATATATAGATTATATGCTGAAAATTGCATGAAATTTGAAGACCGGTAACATCTTTTTCTAGAACATTAAATGATACAAGTCAGAATTCTGAAAAACGCAAAATTATTATGATTCTATCTATTAGTTAGCCATTCTCTATAGTGCATTCGCGTTTATGATGCAATGACCTAGTTTTTACTGTTTTGATTATTTTTTCCGAAAATTACGTTGTTTAGGTATCAATTAATTAAATAAGCTTATACAGCTATTTTGTTGATTTCTACATCCTGTAACTCACGCCATATGGAAAAACTAAGGGATTTACCATTTTGCATAAAATAAACCCAATGAGGCTAAGGACAGTTCATTTCCTGCTGATAACTATATCACGACCTCAGAAAAAACACCCCATCCACCCAAGTATATAATGAAGCAAAACCAATAGGATGAAGAGAGAAAACGAAATATCAATAGATAAAATTATATGATAAGTTACTATTAACAAGAGTAACTGGTTAAGTACTTGTTTTTTTTTTCTTTTCTCATCCATTTGAAGCATTAAATGCATATACTTACCCATATAATAGCATGTTTGAAACAGGTCATACCATATATCATATCTAAGATGAAAGCTATTAATCTTATGCATGCATTTTATCAGCTGCTACAGCAGGCAAACCTATTACTGGAAGTTTCAAACATACTTCCAACACATAACAATATTGGAAACCCTTAATCGAAATGGGGCTTTTGAACTTATAAACTTACATGAAGCTGACAAGTTTTTTTTTACCTAGCTGACGTATGATTAACAAAACAGCTATGATTTCTTACTACGGATAGGATTAAAGAAGAGTATCCAGACAACTATCAGCATGAAATCACAAATATTTTGCTGCAATTATAATTGACTATTTATTAAAATAAATGCATGAACATTTATTGATTCATAAATGTGTTATAAACCTTGAGATTTTTAATGATCAAGTTTAGATATTTGACTGTTCAATTGTATTTTTCATTACTCTAATATTCATTTCAAAAATAGGAAAAAGAACCACATTTAAATGGTAGAAAGATTGTCAATAATGGATATGTTATATAATGAAGAATTAAAACAAATCTGATATTAAAAGTGAAAGCTATACCTGAGCATCACATCTGAACACTTACAAAAAGCCTGTCACATAGCTGAATTATATACTTACTGAATAAGTATAAAGATAATAGTGATCGAAAAGTTAGAAAGAGCCACTGTATTTGGTATTCTTGTCAATCTTTTAACTAAAGTTGGCATCAGCAACAATTAAATAAGTTAAGTTATGAATAAGTAATCTTATAAACGATAATACAAAGATGGTAAAACAAATGGAGGAATCAGTCAAATGTCTATTACCATTACGGTGGTCAATCACAAATTAAATGAATGTTACTAAAGTAGAATTATCCAAACGCATCTAAATCTAAAGAAATAATAAGTGATGAAATTATAGAAACAAAAACATTTCATTAATATATTTAGACCTCAAAATGTTTGCTGATCATTTGTATGAAAAATTGATAATAACTTTGAGGTAGGTCACTTATAACATATGTGAAATTGCCAAATCAAATAACAATTTTTATATTAAGAATTCATATTACTTATGTAATTTTTCACTTCCAATTATGGAATAACATGATTTTAGACGAAAAAACGGCTAAAAACATTAAAATCCATTTTTGTCAAAAATTGACCAACATGTATATCATATACATTTTAACAGTGTTACCGGTTTTGAAAATTTATAAAACTTTACCAGCATGAAGAGGGTACCACTGGCCAATTTTATGGACAGTATCATAGGTTGACAAGCACTGGAACATATCAAAATATGAGACACAATTTGTCATTCTCAAAATTATTTTTAATAAAATTTTGATAATTTCAAGTTTAAATTTCCATAAAAACCGTATCTGTTAATCTATTTAAGCCAAAATGGTATCAAAGTCACCCATGTGGAGTCCTTTTTGAAAACCAGTTTTAATTGATTTAATAAAAGTTAAATAAGTGATAATATATAGGCAAAGAATAACACAGGTATGGTCACAAAGGTGGAGTAAGTCAGGGTGGTATCCTGAGACCTAAAAATGTTTTTTCAAAACAAATAAATGCATTTTTATAGTTGTTAGAATGAAGGCATTCACCATGCAAAGCAAGAACAAAATTGGTGCGTGGGCGCATATGAGACCCCCCCCCCCCCCCCCTTTGTTGGCGTTTTCTCTGAGGGTGTTGGAGGCATGCGAAGACATGACAACTTCTGAAAATATGGCTTTCTTCTGCACAAATATTTCGAAAAATCACGAACTGCACGTGATGCACATGCACCATAGTTCGAGAGCTAATGGAACAGCTGAATGTGTCTAGTTGACCAGAATCATAAATGAATTTAAGCTACGATTTTGAAAGAAATTTTGTAATTTTCAAAATATCGAATTTTTTATGGCGGTAACTTTTTATTGACGCTGAGTATATATCTGGCACAATCGAATACCGCCAGATGAAGCAACAGAGACAAGAAAAGATGATAAGAAGTGTGAGAGCAAACCATTCTGAATCGAAGATATCTGAAAACATGCTGGGCAACGATGCAGTGATATTAGTTAGATCTATCTTCCTTTACATCTTAACCTCCGAAGGACTTCAGATGGTTTTCCGGTATACCAAGAGCTGAAAGGGGTTAGATGAAAAGTTGGTGACAAGACTACTTTGTACAGTGTGATCGAAAGTGTTAGTATAGTTAAAAGATAACAGATGCTGGTATTCAAGGATAATTGTGGGCTATCTGGCAAACAGCTGTACTAAACTGAGCCAGAGTAGTTAGTACGGGGATATGTGGTGGTAGGGCATTGCAGTGTTTGATTGTCCGGGGGGGGACTTGTAGTAGTCTCCTAGAGCTAAGATCTGCCTGTATGCCATGGCGTGATTTCTAGCTGTTTGTAGGGTGTTCCGGATCAGGTAGTTGTGAGCAGGGAAGGCTACAAGGTCGTATGTGACCTTGTATAGGGGGACCAATCGACTATCTATGCGTTGTTGGTCAAGGGCGCCAGTTGAGATCCTGTAGCATCACAGATTTGTTGTTTCACGTCACAGTCAACAGTTATGGTCATGTCGGGAAGTTGTTTCCATTTTATGGGACTTCTACCCAACTTTGGATGCCATGGCTAAAGTATAACCATCCAAGTAAACACGTGTTTCTGGGACCTTTTCTGACCTAAGCGGTTAAAGGGGACATACAAAAGTACTTCTATATCATTTCTATTCTTTGTCTGCTGGTCTCATTTGTAATTGGAACTTGTTTATCGAAAACTAAACCCAAAATTATCCATCGGCTCCAAAGATACGGGACTTTATCTAATTGACAGCACTATTTTCATGTAAGACTACTCTCCCTTGGTAAAAATTTAAAAATCAAAATAATTCACTTAAATGGTCATAAAATGTTTTGAAACTGAAAATATAAGTTGTATAAATGATTTATAATTGTTTTCAAATGATAATTTGTTTGTTTTAGTTGTTCGTATTGATGATATTCAAAATATTCAATGTGCTTCTATGATGTCATAGTGGCACTAATGAATATTCATAAGATAAAATGCCAAATTTCAAAACAAGCTATCTCCGAAACCAGTGATGATAATTTGGTGAGTTTTTCTGCGATCAGTACTTTCATCAAAGTCTATTTCATATTTACAAAATCGAAACCTTTGGATATGACCTTTAACCACTGATCTGGTGGTTGGTCAGTCAGTTCTAATCTGTTCCTGGGGATACTTACATCCCATTTATTTCTAACTGTCCCAATGGACGGGGTCCATTTTTTGGGATGATGATACATTGTGAGGGAAGGACATATCGAAGACTAAGATATGTAATACAGTGGTTTAAGGATGTTCGCTGCCAACATTTGACATTTCGGAACTTCCGGTTTTTATTTTGTTGAATATCTCGTAAACGGTTACAGATATTTTCCTAATATTTTATATTTGAATACATATTGATGATATGCATTGAACCAGCCACGAAAATAGTCAATCTAAGGAACTTCATTTTTTCACCCCATTTTCTGCAACTTTTTAGAAAATTTTAAGTTTTAGCAAAATTTAGGGGGTAGGGTAAATAAAGCTTCAATAGTACACAACTTCAAATTAGTTGCACTGATTTGATGTTTATTTTAGCAGAAGTAGATGTATACAAAGTTTTCTTTATAAGTTTTTCTTTGTTTGGTATGCTAGTTTTAAAATTTTGGGTGGTTTTATGAAATGGGGTGTAAGAAATAAAACTGCGGAAAAAAGGCTTAAAGTGGCGATTTTCAAGTTATTGGTTCTCTCTTATATGCACACTACCCTATATTTTTCATTCTTTTAATCGAAAAATATGAAAAAGTTCTATGATGTGTGAAAATACAAGAAAAAGTTTGAATCTACAAATATGGATTTGACACATTTATAAATATGGACTTTTTTTTACTTTTAAAGTTAGGGGGTAGGGTTGTTAAATGAACCGAAAAAATTTGTCATCCACTTCAAGATGAAACTTTATGTATGTTTTAGGTCCAAATTAGTCAGCGTTACTTAAACAAAATGAGGTTTGAAAGCATTCGTGATGTATTGTTTGTCCAGGAAGGTATATGTGAAAGAATTGAAAATTAAATTAATTTTCCTACTTTTCAAACATGTAGTTTAGAGGTCTTATTCAGAGGCCTGTAGCTTGAAAAAATGCACACTACCCTATATTTATTTTGTTTTCATATGTCTTATTTTATCTTTTGGAATCGAAAAAGAGAGGTTAGAAAAAACTTTTTCATTGGCAGCGAACATCTTTAAGTACCTTATGGTGTGTGGCTGCTCTTGGATGGTTTTGTAAATACAGCGTCTTGTGCTATGAAAAAAAAAAAGAAAGGAAAGAAAAAAAAAAGAATCTTCAAACTCTTCTTTATTCACAAAAAACTACATTGTCTGTACAGAAATATGAGTCTACCATTTACCTTTTGAACAATGCTACTAACGATTGGTTCCCCTGTTAATTGATCATTCAAGCTGTGTCCGAGATAATTAACCGAGCGTTGGGCCTTAATCTTATGACCATTGCATTCAAACCGCTTATCTTTCTTAATTTTCTCATCAACCCAAAGAGAAGAGTATACACTCCGTTTTCCCCATATGCAACGAAAGTTTATTGCTAATCAACCATTTGCTGCACATCTCCAGTTCAAAACCAAGTGTTTTTTTTTTTTTTTTTTTTTTTTTTTTTTTTTTTTTTTTTTTTTTCGATATGATCCTTATGAGAATTCAAAATTGCTCTATCATCTGCGTATAACAAAAGTTTACTTTCAGGACTAATGCTACTTATGTTCCATATCATTTATGTAACAATGAAAAAGAAGAGGACCCAATATACTACCTTGAGGAACACCACAAGTTACAAGTCAAGTGAAGGATCATTTGTGACACTGTATCATTTACGTAAAGAACCTGGTTATGATGAGATAAATAAGGCCTGAACCAATCAACAGGTCTGACACCCATAGCTTTTAACTTTTTTGCACAATATGTCGTGATCCACCGTATCAAAAGCCTTTTGGCGGTCCAACATCACACTGGTAAATGTAAAAACACTGCAGCTGGTTGCAACGAACTGGTGCAGTCTAAATTACGCACTGGAGTAAGATTAAAATGGCGGAAAAGGTAAATAAATCTTATACCTCTCTTCATTACCATTGCCTCATAAACTTGTGTGTACTTTATTTGTCATGTCACCTAGCGCAGAGAAGGGAGGCAGCATTGCAGTTTCTGATTTTATCACGCAATATTCGATTTATTTCATGGGTTAGGAGCCAAATCCGATAAAGTTCTACCATCATGACCGGTGACATGTGTTTTCGTGAAAATTGAGGGGAACATGCATGTTTGAGCATAGTTTTTGTTATATTTTCATATATTTATGAATAAACATTCATGAAACACGATTTCCGAACGCCAGTTTTTTCCTTGGTATTGAAGCAAATGTTTTATTGATGATATTGTAGTACAACGCACTGCGAGCATTTTTTGAATCTTTGGTACAACGCACCGGTGGTTGCACAAACTTGCTTCAGGGTTGCTGATTTCACATAGGCAAAGCATCTAACTCGCCCAATCATTACGCAATCATATGTTCAAAGATTTACAAAACTGTAAAAAACTGTAAAAATGATAGTTGTTAGACAAAAAAATTGATTTTTATTCCACTTTTGCTAAAATATAGTGGTTATACGTTAGAGCTGATTGTAAGAGTACACGGACTCTATGTGTCAATAAGAAAAAAAAAGCCCACATATGTACCACCCGTTTGCTATATAAAATATGGTCTAAGGTTCATGGACATAATGTTATGAGGCATTTTCTTGCATTACATTCCATGTTGTCAGACCTAGATCCCGCTTTTCATCTAATCAACTCGTGCATCCGATCAACAAGAAAAGGACGTACAAATGCATTTATGTCCTATTTGTTTTTAAATGGGTCCATCTAAGTTTTTAATGAGTTAATTTAGCTGGATATGGCGAATACTGTGCCTTTAAATACGGTAGATACAGAATCTAGCGTCTCGCCTACTTGTTATATGCATTCTTACAAGTTACAACTAGTTTTGGGGAATTTGGTTGATCTGCAGATGCACTGATTGCTTTACTTTTAATTATACGAATAAATATTGACTAAACACTTTAACATTCATAAAGCGTTTAAGCTGCTACAGACATCAATATTCTGTTCTGATTGATCGAGAGCACAGGTTAATGAGATGATAGACAAGGATCTATTTTTGAAAACATGGAAAATAAAGCAAGAAAACTGCCTAAAACTATGCCCGTGAATTTTAGACTTATCGTTAGATAGTAAAACGGGTGGTACATGGGTAGACAATTTTTTCTTATATTTGCTCGACACATAAATTGTGTGTACTCTAAGAATCGCCTCTAATCTAATTATGCGACAGTATGCATGCTTAGTTTTTAACCCAATCATGGTTGATAACTATGCTGCCTTCTTTAATTGCACGCCGGTGGGTCGTGTGTCAGACTATTATGGCCCCGACTTAAAGCTATTCATTTTAGTTGGTTGGGGCCGGAGCTTCTTGTCTTTTGCTTGGCCCACCGGGGTCCAACTGATTTTTTTTCTTTTGCTCCGGAGCAAGTAGGTTATTCGGCGCCCAGGGATCTCCATCGTCGGGCAGCTTACTCAATCTGTGAGTCCTGGTTTTTGATTCATCAGGATGTTTATCATGATTTATTTGTTTGTTCTTGATGATTCATTGACTAGTTAGAGATTCACCACGAGGACCGAAGAACTAACAAAATGTTATGAACCACTGCAGAAGCTGAGAGTGAGGTTAGGCGCCTGTAAAACCGGTTTAAGCCCGCCAGTAACTTTGTGCTACTGATCGTTCCAATGCGATACTTCTGTGGTGGTTCTTTTTGTTTTATGTCTTGGTGTTTAAATTTTTTGTGCTGTTGGCGCCTTATGTGTGTTTTCATAGTTTTAGTTAAGGTAACTGAGTGGCCACCTATTGGGAAAATAGCTGCTCATTCGGCTTACGATATGTTTCATGGTATAAGTACCTGATTGTAAGTTTGGTTTTTTCCTACCTTGGTTTTTAGAGTGGGAATCTTTTTCTGATTGCGCCTTTTCCTGATCTTTGCCTACTTGTACCTTTCTACGTTGTGGTCAATACCATCACTGTATGCAAGTTCAATGTTATGGCTTTTTATGGTTGAACACTAGAATAATATATCTGTTTTTCTGTGTGAGTTAGATGCTTTGCCTATGTGAAATCAGCTACCCTGAAGCAAGTTTGTGCAACCACCGGTGCGTTGTACCAATGATTCAAAAACTGCTCCCAGTGCGTTGTACTAGAAAATCCTCAATAAAACATTTGCTTCAATACCAGGAAAAAATCGGCGATCGGAAATCGTGTTTCTTGAATGTTTATTCATAAATATATGAAAATATAACAAAAACTATGCTCAAACATGCATGTTCCCCTCAATTTTGGCACGAAAACACATGTCACCGGTCATGATGGTAGAACTTTATCGGATTTGGCTCCTAACACATGAAATAAATCGAATATTGCGTGATAAAATCAGAAACTGCAATGCTCTCTCCCTTCTCTGCGCTAGGTGACATGACAAATAAAGTACACACAAGTTTATAAGGGAATGGTAATGAAGAGAGGTATAAGATTTATTTACCTTTTCCGCCATTTTAATCTTACTCCAGTGCGTAATTTAGACTGCACCAGTTCGTTGCAACCAGCTCCGGTGCTTTTACATTTACCAATGTGAACATGAGCTTCCCAGTGTATAAATCTTCAAAAGTTTGTGCTTTTATATAATCATATGTTAAACATGAGTCAGTTGAGAATTTGCTTCGAAAACCAGTCTGAATTTCAAGTCAAACAGAAGTTGTTTTATTTTCTTCTAATTGTGTATAAACAGCCCTTTCCAAGATTATAGATACAACCGATAACACACTGGTCTGTAATTTCCAACAGAACATATTTTGGTTTTTCTTGAATAAAGGGACGACTCTTGCACTTTTCAAATCATTTGGGACCATATTAAGTTCAAATGAAAGGTTTATAATTTATGCAAAGTGGGTTGTATGAGAACCGAAGCTGCATCTTTTACAAATCTAGAAGGAATATTATCTGTTCCTGTACTTTTAGAAGGGTTTAGTTTGCACTACTCTTTATCGTACTGAGACCAACATATTTTCATCAGCTTCAACATTATTACCAGCATAAAATTCATGAATTTTTGAAGAATCCAGAACTTCATGACGGTTAGACCCTTTGGAATTTGTGATGGATTAGTTGGCAAAATCTTGTAGTGCCATCCGCGAATGTTGACTGTTTGGTGTGAAGACTGAAAGGCATTGCTTTTTGGGAGTGTTTGCTTTGCTTTGTCAGTGCATTTGTGTGTAAATGACAGGTTTGTTTGAGGGGTGCTGATGCTTTAAATAGTCCATTAAGTTTAGATGTCTAGTGGTTGAGTACTGGACTGTGGAGCGAGGCTACCTCCGCCAGGTAGTGTCGTTGGACAGGGCAGTTGAAGCACCCCAGATCACTGGTTAATGCCCAGGAAACGGTTTCTCCGTTCCGTTCTGGTGGCTAGTTTGTTCACGTGTGCTATCTATCTATCTATCTATATATACTGCCATACGCCCTCGTGGACATTTTAGGCAGGTGAGCGCTGTCGAGCTTGGTTAGCTGAAAAAAGAAAATGATAAAAGCATGATAGTGAAGGGGATAAAAGATGATAGGTTAAAATAGTGAAGAGGAGATTAAAATCAAGTTAAAAACAACAATGTTAGGGTCTAAGGTTTGGAGTGTTGAAGTTTGCTCACTGCGACCTTGAATAAGTCAAGGTCCTGCAAACTTACAACAGCTTCTGGTAGTGCATTCCACTGAACTATGGCCAGTGGAAAGAAGGAGTACTTGTAGTAGTTCTGACTTGTTTGGATCTGGCGGAAGGTCACTGTAACGGGATACACGATGCGTGCGTTGGACATATTCTGGGAGGGGTACAGCGACAAGTCCGTACACTATCTTATAGAAATGACATAGACGTGCATCTGCTCGTCTTTGCTCAAGCCGGGTTGGTTGAGCATAGCAGTTACACTGGACCTTGTGTCATAATCACTGGTGGTCCAACGTGCAGCTCGTCTTTGGTTTTTGTTCCAGCTGGAGTGTCTTTTTTATTTTGTGTAGGGGTCCGAAATGGGAGCTGAGTGCTCCAACTGGGGACGGACAAGAGTGTTGTAAGCCGTTTCTCTCACCTTTTGACTTTTTGTCTTAATGTTTCGGCGGATGTAACCTAATGTGCGATTGGCGCTGGCGGTAATTCTGTCTATGTGGGAGTTCCAGGACAGGACACTGGAGATATCAACCCCAAAGTACCTTGCACTTGTGACAACCTCCAAGACCTGACCGTGTAGCGTATACACTGTGTTAATTATTTCACTCCTGGAAGTTGTCACCCGTACAACCTGGCACTTAGAGGGGTTGAACTCCATGTTCCATCGGTTCTCCCACACTGAGAGTCTGTCAAGGTCTGTCTGTAGTGCTGCTCCGCCGTCCGAGCCTCCAACTGTTAGGTAGATGGCCGTGTCATCCGCAAATAAGCGTACTTGGGATGACAGTTCTTCCGGGAGATAGTTTATATAAACGAGGAAAAGAATATGCCCCAGGACTGACCCCTGGGGTACCCCAGAAGTCACCGGGACCGATCCTGATTCTTCTCCTTCAAGAACTACGGTCTGTGACCGGTCACCAAGGAAGGCTCGGATCCAGGATAGTGTGTTACCCCTGATCCCATATTGGTGGAGTTTCCAAAGTAGCTTTGAGTGGTTAACCTTGTCAAAGGCCTTCGAAAAGTCCAGCAAAATAAGATCAGTTTGCATACCTGCTCCTGTATTCCTCGCAAGACCCTCAAACAACACGGCCAGCTGTGTCTCACATGACCTCTTTCCCCTAAAACCAGGCTGGAGGTCATATAAGAGGCCATGCTTGTCAAGATGCTAGACCAGGTGAGAAGCTATTATGTGTTCAAGGACCTTGCAAAGTATACAGGTGAGGGAGATTGGTCTATAGTTTGCGGAGGATGATTTATCACCTTTTTTTAAGATGGGGGTGACCTGGGCTCGACACCGCTCTGATGGGAGTTTGCCTGTTTGTAAGGAGCGCTCAAAAATTACCTGTATAATGGGCGCAATCTCTTCGCTTAATTCTTTTAGCAGGGTTGGTTTGAGTCTGTCCGGGCCGGCAGCTTTCCCTGGTTTGAGATTCTTTAGAAGCTTGATAATACCTGCCACAGAGATACTGAAGTCTTCCATAGCTGGATGAGACTCCTGCATCCCTTGGGGCAAAGACTCAGAGGGTATCTCGCCCTGATCAGCCATGTCCTGGATTTTCATTTTGCATAGGCGTATGAGAGACAGTGGTGCTTTAGTGGCGAATACTGACTGAAATTGCAAATTGAGAACATCAGTTTTTTCAGCAGTTTCAGTTACAAGTCTGTTTCTGTGGTTGAGAGCAGGAGTGCCTAACTGGTCTTGCTTTGAACTCTTTAGAAAGGAAAAAAGTTTTTTTACTGTCTCAGGAAGAATTTTCATCATTTAATCCAAGAAGACCTTCGAGATAAGTTTCATGGGAAAGTTTAATTTTACTTTTGATGGCTTTCCTTAGGGCCAAAACCTTGCTCCTAAATGTCTGGTCTCCAGTTTTTTTAAATTGCTTATAAAAATGGATTCTCTTCCGAATTTGGCGCTTTATTTCTTGTGTGATCCAAGGAAATGATTTCTTTCCCGAAAAGGTTTTGACCGGGATACACTGGGATGAGTAAAGGTCCAGCGTGGAGGTGAAATCATTCCAGAGCTCTTCTACAGACCTAGTCAAGAACTCTTGTTGGTACTCTCTTAGTAATGACTTAAATTTGGACCAGTCCGCCTTGCGAAATATGGGGACTTTACGGGGTTTTTCTTTCTGAGCTATGGAAGTAAGAGAACAGTGAGCTATGACCATGTCATGGTCACTTAGACCAGGTTTGCATCTTACCTGTTGAATCAGAGTAGGATTTGTTGTCAGGAAAAGATCTAAAATATTTCCATGTCTAGTAGGCTGAGTGACCATTTGGGTGAAACCAAAGTCATTTAAAATGTCCAAGAAGGTGTCATATTTAAATGTGGGGGTGTTTTCTGGCCATGTGAGATTTGGGAGATTTAAATCTCCAAGAAGCCAGATAATTATTGCCTTTTGCTTTTTTCATTACCTCCGCAACTGACTTATGCAATTCATTGTAATCCTCCTGGCTGCCCTCAGGACTGTAAAATGCACACACAAAGAGTGGGTGCACCCCAGTAACCTCAATCTTCACCCACAGGACTTCACAGTTTGTTTTGAATTGTGGTTGCTCTGTACAAACAATGTCGGCGCGAACCATAATAAAGACCCCTCGACTTACGGTCAGCTCTGTAAACTGTGTAGCCTGGGAGAAAGATTTCACCATTAAAGATGTCGAGGGACAACCAGGACATCGTGCCAATCACAATATCCGGCTTCTCCGTTTCAATCATGCAGTGGAATTCAGGCCCTTTTTGTTTACTACGGACTGAACATTCAGGTTGACGATTTTGAAATTTTTCTGTTGCTTTGTGGCAGTTTTCTTCTTTATTGGAGCAGAGGACTTAGGTGAGAGTAAACTAGCCTCCAGCACACTGAAACTGTTCAAAGAACAATTTGATGTTGAAAAAAAGAAAGGTCATCAAAAAGAGTTGTATTAAAATTTGGAAGGCCACACTTTAAACAATTCCAAGAGTAGCTAGCATGTTCAGTCATAAAATCATGGATACTGGTATTCATACCTTGACATTCAATATGTTGCCAGTAATTGCAACTGTCACACTGGATGCTATTGTCTTGTCTTGTCTTGTTATAGATTCTGCCAGTGTAGGCACACCTCCTCCCGGAGTAGGGATCTTCTTAGGTTGATTACGTTTAAAATGACAGGTTGTTTTCCGCCACCCTATTTACACTTAGAAAGATCCATTTACACTGTTCCTGCTGATTTGTATTGCGGCTTCTTTTTTCTTTATTTCTTTTGCGTTTAGTTACTGTTTGGGGAAGTTGAGTAAATCTCTCGACATGAAGTGCATGGCACAACCTCCTAGCTTGATTCTCTAGATTTGTCAGTACTGATGGATCTTCTTTTGGAAAGATAACTGTGGGGTCCAGAATGGACTGTACTGTGTCAGTTGTGTAATAGTGATCAAGATTTTCTTGGATCTTCAGTATCTCATCCAGTATTGGCTTCCTTGTACTTTCTAGGCTCTCGCAACGCAGAAGGAAACGTTCCTTAGTTTCGTCTTCTTTCTTACAAAGTAGGCAGATATGGCTTATTTGATTCTGGTTGAAGGCTGCTCTGTTAACTTGTAGGATGTATGAACCGGTCAACAGTTTGATTTTTGTATGTATGGCCAGCACCCATCAGGCAATAAGTAGTACGCCTTGCTTTGTCTATATTGAAGTGGACAGCAGATTCTTGACTGTTAGCTGAGCGTAGTATGCCCATATGCATGGCTTCCTTTACCACTGGCATTTTAACTCCATCCATAGCGATTTTGATATCACACTCTTTCCACCTTCGCTGAGGGCTGCAAGGATGACACTTTTGGTTGGCTGCAGGATGGACTTCTCCATTTTGCTATTGTCGACTGCTATGTTGACGAGCTTCTGCAGGATGGTGAGGCTGGGGGCAGGTAGCACCATGTCATCTGCCGCAGTTGGGGCCACACAGCAAATTTCTCCAGTGTGACAGCCAATTCCTGTTTCCTCCATTCTCTGTAGTTGACCATTCCCGTAGAGCTTATACAGATCAGTACTGAGGATGCCACCCTGCCTCATCCCCTGCAGCACTTTGAAACTATCTGTAGTGGAGCCTTCCCACTTGACTACGGATTCCGTTCCTTTATGTAGAGAGTGTATGAGTGTCCATTCTTGACCATCGACTCCAATGTGGAACAACTTTCTCAGCTAGCTCTCATGTGAGACAACATCGAAAGCAGCCTTCACATCCAAGAAGGCCATGTAGAGTGGTTCTTTGTGGTCTTTACTTTCCCTTACAATCTCTTCTAATAGCAGTGAGCAGTTCATGGGTGACGCATTTTGTGTAAATCCGCGTTGTAGGCCACTTTGTACCTCCTCAACAGTTGGTCGAATAACTTCCCTGAGGACTGTTTCTAATATTTTGGTTATAGTTGGGCGAATAGTGATTCCCCTATAGTTCTTGGCTTCTGTTGCAGATCCCTTCTTTTTGAAGATGGAGGTCAACACTCCCACTTTTAAGCAATCTGTCATTTCACCTACTCGATAAAGGCTGTTGATTATGTCCACTGTTGCCATGAGCAGTTCATCGCCACCATAAATAAAATGCTCAGCTGTCACACCATATATGTCTGCTGATTTCCGTCGGTTTAGTGCCTTCTTGACCTGGTCAGGAGTTATTTGCTTTATTTCTGAAGGATATCAGATAGTGCAGAGTTCCTGAATTTCATGTATTTCTAATTCAACCAGGTTGTTGTAATCCTTGTCAAAACTTTGGTCATCACTAGGTGTTGCTAGCAGATCAAAGTGCTCCTTAAATCCCTGTTGTATTTCCAAGGGTGTGCTGAAAACCTTGTCGCCTACATGCAGCTCATTCACCACTTGTTTAGAGTGGCCTCTCTGTTGATCAACCTATGGAACAGTCTAGTGTCCTCGTATTTGGCATCCAGAATTTCTTGTCTGGCTGACTGACGCTGACGGGCACTTTCTATGCGACAAAGTTTCCGGAGGTTACTGGTTGTTATCTTTCTGTTGATGACGAGCCAGTTTTCTTTGGTTTTCGGCCTTTCACCTAGCTTCCACTCCCAGAATGCCTTCTTTTTTCCCTGACAGCCTCTTGAATCTCTGGAGACCAGATTCTGGTTCTGTTTAACAGCATTACCACAGCTGCCACAGGGGTATTTGGGGGGTCTGGGTCCGGGATTTAGCTGAACATCATTAGAAAGGGTGACAAGAAGAATGCTTATGTATAGTAAGCATGTCCCATTAGTGTGAGTTCCTCTGGCAAGATGAAGTTTCCTAAGTTTCATCATCATTTCTCTGTGTTTGGAGCTTACCTGGGGACTAAGAATTGAAAACGGATCATGCCCTGTCTTTGTCTGCGTCTCTTCATCATCCGGAAGTTTCAGCAAATAAGCCAAAGTTGACAACAGTGTCAAACAACACAGAAGATTCACTAAATTCAATGGTTTCATTGTGAAAACTCATGTGCAGCAGTCATTGACCGGAAGTAAACAAATGCGGTCAGTGTCAAGAGACGCTTGACTAGTCAAAAAACTGGGTGGGGTATTTGCAAAATTTAGGACTCGTGTTTTTCCAAGGAACTATCTATCTATCTATTGATACTGCAACACCCCCTCGCGAGGATTTTGTGCAGGAAAGTATGCGCGCCGAGCAGATTAATAAAAAGTTTAAAGTGAAGAAGTGCTGAAATAAAAGGTGATAGGGTTAAAATGTTAACAAGAATGAGTGAAGAATAAAAGAGGTTAAAAACAGTGTGTCCTATGCAAATTAGGGCATGGAGTGGTCAAGAGACCTGACTATACATACAACAACAAAATGAATACATGATGGAAAGTAATCAATGTACACTTTGGTTTTACCAAGATCTAAGGGAAAAGACCCATTGATTGTTGTTTTTAAGGAAATTTTTCAGAGTAGATTTTAGTACAGCAACAGGGAAGCTCGACGGGTGGGGTGTGAAAGCCCCTGCCGAGCCGAGCTTTAAGAAAGACCCTGCCGAGCCAGGTTTTTGACTTGTAATCGCCAATTTAACTCAAAATACCAAAAAATGAATGGTTCCATGTATTGAAACAGATTAAGTCGCACATGTGTTAAAGATATTGTGCGTCATGATTCATTTGAAATCAGAATTTGATGGCATTTTTCAATTTGACTGATACAAAAGCTGAGATTTTCTATCAAATCCAGTAAATTTGGCAAATTTGCATAATTGAGTTTATGTAAACTGTTTGCAGTGATACAAAATCATTTCAAATGCTATAAAATACCATCCTATATATTATTTTACATGAAGATATCGAGCTTTTAGCAATAATTAGTCAAAAACCTGGCTCGCAGGGGCTTTCATACCCCACCAGCTCGACGCATGGGCGTCACTGTATGTGGCTTGAATCATTGGGATTCTTATTTATTATACCCAGTATTTTTTCTATATGAATTTAACTATTCAGGGCATCATCTAAAAGGAAATATTCGGGGTATTTCGGCGATGATTGATGCTTGTGTTAATAGAAATTTATTGTTGTTGTTGTATATCTATTATGCCATTATATTGCTGGCTATGAACTCTATGTGGTTCTTTAAATTTTTGGTCTTCTTTGTGCTACTATTTGAACTCAGTGTGCTTTTACTCATGATGTATGCACATACGTGGGGATACCATATTTCCAAAAATACAATGTTTATATAAGTTTTTCAAATGAAATATTGCACAATTTTAGTTACTGAGTCTTTTCAAATGAACACCATCTCTCAGCTAGATGAATCCCTGAATTTGTATTATTGTCGTGAAGTTAACCTCTCAAAGAGGTTAACATACACTGGACAGTCCTGACTCCTGCTCCATGATTTCCCTTGCAGTTGTAACACTTCACGTTTCCACCACACCGACCTTTATGATTTTCCCCGCACTTCTCGCATCTCTCCTCATTCTCACAGCTGCTTGCCACATGTCCATACTCTTGGCATCTATAACATCTGACTGGAATATTACGCTTTGTCCTGTATGGTACCACCCTGACCTTCTTCTTAGCTATCATGATGTCCGCCTTAAAAAGAGCTGCTAATCCCTCATTTGCTGCACACGTGACCACTGCTACCGTCAAGGGTTTATTGGCATCCCTGTATCTTAATCTTCTGATGCTAACATCAACTCCACATTGTTTCATAATTTCATCTTTTATAAAGTCTTCCCCTATAGATGGATGAAGGTTCTTACATACACATCTTGGCCCTGGGCCTATGGTATGTACTTAAAGCTGCTTGCCACTATTCCCAAAAGCTTCTTCAGGCCATTCCTTCTGTAATTCTTCCATCTCCTTTGCATTTTCAACATGTATAGCTATTCCTCCCCTGGCCAGCGGATAGGTGTATTTTAGGTGAATGTCTTTCTTGTGTTTGTATATCTCTCTTTTTAAAACCTGACTGTCCTTGAAATCTTTTGGTGCCTTCAAACCATCCACTATTACTGCTCGAAGCAATATATGTGATCTTCCTTCGAGATTACTGTATGTTTACTTTCAGTATCTTTATCTTTCTGTTCTCTCTCCTCTTCAAGTCTCTTCTGGTATTTTTCCTGCAGTACAGTGAGTCTGTCGTTTCCCATTTTTCCTTCGCTAAAACAAGACTTGATGATTTATTGATGATTTTTTTACAAATTTATTGATGATTAATGCGTGTAAAAGAGGTATTACGGAACACCGGTGGGAACCGACAATGCCATGGAGCGAAGTGACCCTATGTCCCTTTTTCCCTATATTTCTCTATTTACATTAAAGTCCTTTTCGCGAAAAGAAGTCCTTTTCTTATTTTAGGGTCAGTTGATATAGCGAAAAGGACTCCTTTTCGCTATTTGAAGTCCTTTTCGCGAAAAGGACTCCTTTGCGCTGTTTAGGGTAACCCCTCCCACCATCAACCGCACAAACAAGCCCAACCCGAAAGTGTCAACAAAAATCAACTAAAACCAAATTTTAACCTTATTTTACAGTCTAGAATAGCAGACAGTTGTTGTAGGCTTAAATGTCATATTCTGTTATTGACGATGTAAGTGCATGATTCTGATAACTGTAATGAGCGAAATAGCAAAATTTTTCAACAAGTAAAAGCTTTCTTCAAAGGCAGTGGCTAGGGATACGGTACCGTATCTTTAGCCTGTGGGCTAGGGATACGGTACCGTATCTCTAGCCTGGCGGCTAGAGATACGGTACCGTATCTGTAGCCTATATATCGGAAATGGCTAAAGATACGGTATAGATTAAAAATCGATAATATAATATTTTCAGGTGAGTTTTAAGTTGAAGCTTTGCAAGTATCCTAAATGACTCACGGTACGGAAGACTAGAGACACAGACTTAAGAAAACAATGTTAATGTATAAAGTTGAGAGATTTCAATTTTATTTCTAACCCCGTGGAACGAAATTTTCAACTGTTATATTTGAGTGTGTGTTTGTGCAATATCACCATTATCTACAATTATTTGAACCACATCAAAGGATACTCGCAGTATGAAAGTTTCGAACGATGCGTGAAGATAATAACAAGATAATATTAGCCTCAATTAGTTGCTTAACCATCAATACGATGTCCGCGCCTAAATGATGTGCGAACAATAAACAAAACAGTAAAGAAGCATTGATTTATTTTGTCCTACTGCTAAACCCCTGTAGTAAGACATTGGCATTGTTTAATTTGCCAATTATTATTCGGCAAATGCTTTTAACTTTTGTTATGGTTAAGTAAGTAACTGCAATATTAAACAATTAAGCTATTACTCAAATTAATCGCCGTACAATTTTAAAACATGCATGCAAATCTTGATTCATACCGTCAGAATGGCTCGTATACTTCACATCGGGCAAAAAGTTGAAAACATTCAAGCATTTGAAAGTGCTATTGAGCGCTATCAGAATGCCGAAAGCGTTCACGTCTATAAGAGAGATAGAAGTGTAGAAAAGGCACAAGTGCGTATTTCGTGTAAGCTGAACGAAAGACTATTTAAAATACTATGAGGTTACATTCAGGTGTATTCACGGCGGCAAGAACTTCAAGTCTCGAGGGACAGGAGTGAGAGAATCTATCTATCTATCTATCTATCTATCTATCTATCTACTTGGGTTAAATGTAAACCATGTCTTTATCAAAGCGCTGCAGATAAAGACACTGCGTAAATCCTTTGAATTGCGGCTCTCCACGTCAGTGCATTTACTTGAAAGTAATTTTACATTTTCTAAGACTTGCGCTTTCTAAGTTAGAATTTGCAGTTGAAAAAAAAATGTCTATCAAAGAACTCTTTCTGTGATTTATGATATAATTTTACGCTTGGTTTACACGTTTTCTTATTCTCGTGATTGTTCTTTATGCGCTTATTTTAAGTTGAAACCATGTTGTGATACTTTGGCAATTACTGTTTAACTTAAGACGTCGATCGATTTTTTTTCTTTTTGCGTCGAAATGATTAAGATACATGTATGCTCCTTTATCTAAGGAGCTTTTTTTATTTAAAAGTTTACAATCGATTTTCCATTAAAATAATGTAATAAATTGCCTAAAATGCAATCGAAATATAACATTTTCATACCAGATCTAATGACCAAGACTAGCCAAACTGATACTCCAAAAATATGTTTGAAAAACATGCAAACCGCCTTTGTCTCGTACGTTTTTTTAATTGTTATATGCATTTAAAAACAATTAACGCTACTTCTGTTAAGGTTATTGTGCATGCGTAGAGCTTGCCCAACCATGAAACTGTGAGAAAAGTAAGACACCCGTAAATGTTTATTTTTATGATTCATTAGGATACTTGCAATGCTTCAACTTAAAACTCACCTGAAAATATTATATTATCGATTTTTGATCTATACCGTACCTTTAGCCATTCCCGACATATAGGCTACAGATACGGTACCGTATCTCTAGCCGCCAGGCTAGGGATACGGTACCGTATCCCTAGCCCACAGGCTAAAGATACGGTACCGTATCCCTAGCCACTGCCTTCTTCAAAAGACACGGGTATGACAGCCCACGCCGACCCCGAGCTGCCTATCTATCTTTATATACTGAGTCGATCAATTTCTGATCATCATCTCGGGTGTTGGGTGGGTGCTAAATAGCGCTTGTACAAATTGCAAGGTTGCCTACGTCACAATATTGGAAAACCGATACCTAAATTTAGCGCACGCAGTCACGTGGTATATATTCGGACAAACAATCAATACACACAATGGCGGCCAGTCAACCCTATCAGTTTGTGCAACTGCAAGAAAATGAAGTTCCTGGGGCTAGATTGGTCTACGACTCGGTAGACAAACACTCGAACATACAGTTAATGAGATGGTTAGAATGCCGGGGTTTGCCGCGCACAGGGAAACGCAGCATATTGCTGAAAAGGTGAATATTCTTTGTCCTTATGACTGGTTTTACCTGTTTACACATTTTGACAGCTCAGTGTCGTACAATAATATCGTTTTTAGATCTCATTTTCTTTTAGTTTAGGCCTATTTATTTTGTTTTCGTCCATAAATATCTAGACGCTCAAATACCGCAAGTCACTTGTGAAACAAAAACAATGCAATATAAGGTCATCATGCTGTGTGTTTCAGCCAGTACATGATAAAGCATATCGTGTGCCAATTAATTGAATTATCGTGACAGGCATGGAAAGGGGGTGATGATCAGAAATGACTGACTCAGTAAGTTGGTAAAGAGTATTGTCATCATTTGTAGAGGGTCCTGAATTTGAATTCTAGTTGGGTAATTTCCTCCCCCTTGCATTTAGATGTCAGTGTACAATGTATGACTTTATAGTGTAAAACTAGGTGACATGTACAATGATTTTCTTATTTGTATGCACCATTCTTTGTTACCAAAGCCTCCTCATCAACCCCCACCCACCACCCTCCCGGGGAGGGGGGGGGTATATTTTTGCTAAAAACATAGATTGTGGGAACATGTTAGAACCGCCTCGGTGAGGCGGTTCTTTTCTTACAAGAACCCACAATCTATGTTTTGAAGCAAAAAAGTAGCTATACCCCTGCATACCCCAGTATTTATATATAAATGGGGTTTAAGAGGGTAAATATTACACAGGCTTGTTTTCCTGATGTGTTGGAATGCGACTTACGTAATATTTTTTTTTCCAGAGTACATGACTGTATCAATAATGGGACAGACAAGGTGATTGATTTTGCTGTAGATAATGGGAAGTGGTTTGAACTTAAGAAAACTAACCAGCTCCAGCCAGCTCAACCTGCTGATGTACCACTGCTTCCATATTCTGGTTGGAAAAATTTTCCTGGCTATCCAGATGACATTCCAAAACATTTTAACCGGGGGCATATTCACCACCATATTGTGGAGTCGGTACAGTTCCTGAATGCCGAGGCAGCTTGCAATGAAAGTGACAGTGACAGTGACATTGAAGATCTTCACACTGCTAAACCACTTAAGCGAGGGGAAACATATTTGAAAAGCAAAAACATTCTCAAAGTCCAGGACTGTGCTAAATCTGGCCATTACTTTTTGAAGGCTAAGATTAAGGCTTCTTATTCTTCCACAATATATGACGTTACTGCATCACTGTCTCAAGTTTCGGGTTTTGTCCGTGATGCTTCTTGCACATGCAAGTCTTCAGCTATGAGTCGTTGTAGCCATGTAACAGCTCTTCTGTTGGCACTAGAAGACCATGTCAGTCAGACAAGTTCAGACATCAGCTGTACCTCAGTCCCTTGCACCTGGAATAGGGGTCGTCAAAAACAGAAGACTCCTAGAAGGGTGCAGGAACTTTCTTACAGCAGTAAGAAACGTAAATGCCTTGAAGTAATTAATTTTGACCCAAGGGCTCCTTCAACTGTTCTTGAAGACGAGAAACAGTTGACCGAGTCCTTGCTAGGGAATATTGAAAACAGTAAACTGTCTGACTGCATGTGGTATTCTATTTTAGAGCGTCAGTATTCAGATTATGATTTGGATCCAACACGGATACAACTTCTACAGGATATGAGGGAACTGTTTCTTCAAAATTTGAAAATTCCTGGTCAGTCTGATGATGCTTTTTTGCTTGTTAGCAACCAGAAAAGTGACCAATGGTATACAGAAAGAAGAGTCAGACTGACTGCTTCTAACTGTCATACTGTTGTCTCTTTTCAGTCTGGGTCAGCCATATCAAATTTTCTGAGCAAAAAGCTATGGAAAACTGACCCTATAACCACTTTAGCTCTAAGATATGGGCAGGAGAATGAGGATACTGCCAGAAATTCTTATATTTCTTTAAATGAGGGGAAAATCACTGTAACAGAAACAGGTCTTTGGGTTAGTGGTTTAAATCCTGAACTTGCTGCTAGTCCTGATGGTATAGTTTTTGACCCACAAGATCATGACAGATATGGATTGTTAGAAATCAAATGTCCAAAAATGTTGGAAAATAAGTTTATTTCAGATTTTCCTAATATTTTGTCAAAGAAACAGTTACAGCAATTTTGTTTAATTAAAGAAAATGACATTATAATGATGAAACAAAAACATCCTTACTTTTCTCAAATACAAATGCAAATGGGTGTCACCGGATTGAAATTTTGTGATTTTGTAGTTTGGTCAAGCAAAGAAACATTTGTCACTCGAGTAAGATTTGATGATACATTCTGGTTGACAATGAAAGAAAAATTGTTAACATTTCATCATTCATACCTATGCCCTGAGCTCTTTGAAATGAGACTTCCTCGTGAATTAAGTGCCGTGGAATTAAAGTGAAACCAAGATAAAACAATCTTAATAGCAAAACATAAAAGTAAAACAATGAATTGACCAGGAACTGGTGCAATCAGAACCAAAGTCCTACCTAAAAAAACCTAGTGAGAAGTAACTAAAATTACAAATACATTAGTCAATTGAGCCTTAACATCCAGTCAACAAATTTTCTGTCATGTCTGGATGTAACTACCACTTCCTGGTATTTTTGTTGTACTATGTAAAGTGTCTTTGGTCAATGACACAGCACGGCAGCTGTAGGTCTCAAACCCCACAACCCCTCAATTAGGGATTGTGGCTCTACCCCTGAGCCATCCTTACATTAATAGTGGGATAATGATACTAGTAATATGTGAATCTGGTATATGCACATGCTGGCAAATTAGCACAAGTCATCATCTTGTCATTTGGCATGTTAAAATACAAGTTACATATGAACCGCCTCGTGGGAAAACCAACAATGTGGTTTCCGAAAAGGTCCGACACAACCCGACCTGTACCAGCACAGAAAAGAGCTAGAAGCTTGAAATTTCGGATTTAAGTAGAAGAGGAATTGTACTGCCCGAGAAGCGAAAACAAAGGTGCTGATCAGCTTCGCGGTTACCGCGAAGCTGATCTGCATCTTTCTTTCTCATATGCAGATTGTTTGTTTTCCCATGAGGCGGCTCAATTATATATAGAAAAAAGACATGTTTGCAGAAAACAGATTTGTTAATTGTATAAAAGAGTCAGTCTATGTATGCAGTACATGTAAATGTTTAGAGCGAAAATAAGAAAATTATCATCTTTTTTCAACTAACAATATGCATGTTTGCATGTTTGTTAAGTTACCTTATGTTATTTTGAACAGTTTAGCACACTATGCGCTTTTTCGAACAAATATGGTATTTGAAAAATAAGAGTATGTAATAAAATGAAAAATAATTGTTATTATTTTTCTTAGAAATTGACTACATGAGCTGAGTCATAATATACCCTCCTTTTAGAGTTAACGGGGTCTGACACAAAAGGATGACGGCTTGAAAGTGTTAAAAGAAAGCAGAGGACTTGAACTATCCATGCAACCAAAAAGGCAAACACTGGTACAGTTGTGTTTCCTACTTGACTAAAGGAGTCTGAAAGTTCACTAAACACGCAATAACAAACACCATTTGTGTGAATACTGGTTGTAAATTTTGTGGAACAATTTTCTGAAGAATTTTGAACTTCTTCATTCTTTCGATTGACCGTTCAACATGAATGCGATGTTTCGCAATGTCTTTAGTGAGTGCCTCTTCTTGTGGTGTGAACCTATCTCGGGTACCCAAGAATGGTGGTCTTATAAGTTTAACATTGCGTTCGTTTAGATAGTCTTCAATCAAGAATCCCCTGTCAGCCATCACCACATCACCCGCTTCTAAGAAATCAAGAAAACCTGACTGTCGCACTATTTCCTTGTCACTAATGCTTCCTTCAAAGGCATCACTTACAAACATAATAGCTCCATTTGGAGCAACAGCAACTAAAAATTTATAAGAGGTGTAGCCTTTGTAGGAAGAATACTGATTTCCCTGAGCTTCAAAATTGGTTGGAGATTGCACATGGACTTCTGTACAGTCTATTATACAGCGTATGTTTTTATATTTCTTGAAAGTCTTTGGCAGATGTTTTTTAACTTTCCTTCGTGAGGCAAACATTGTTGTACGCAGAGTAGAAAACTGTTTGAATAATAATTGAATCCATGTCATGACTATTGTTGATACCTGTCGTGTGTTAGTAGCAAACGATAGGCCAAATCCTGATGTAACAAACCAAGACGCAAGCGAATGAGTGTCATAAATAGTTGGTTGATTGGTGAAATAGCTCTTTTAGGACCAGGTCTTTTGCTAGGTGTTTTATTAAGATTGCTGACAGAAGAATTCCAAAAATTAACTTTCTTTGTAGCGTCTCCAAGGAATTTCCAAAGACACATAAACTGCAAATAAGTCAAACCAGTGTAGAATTTCAACATTTTATCATCCTTGAACACTGAGTTAATATCAAAATGTGTGTGTGAAGATGTTGATGACTCTAATGTGCTTCCAGGGTTAAGTTGTTTAACGGCCTATTCAATAATTTTGAATCAGAAGTTGACACCTTTAAGTTGTTTTCTAATATCCGATTTTCAATTTGTAGCCTAACGACATCTGAGGATGCAGCCTTTTCTGTCTGTGAATCTTTTTCTTCTGTATGTGGTTTGCACAACACCCCGATGCTTGCTGTTCTCTGTATTGCTGACTGTGTTCCAGATGTGGATGGTACTTCTGACTCTTCTGTGGGTTTTTCTGCCTCATTCATTATTAATAAGGCCTCAGCAGCTTCAGCCATTTCCAGTTTTTGTTGTTTAGGTGATTTGTAGGGGAGACGGGTGCTTGGTCTTTTCCGAGTTCGCACAACCTGGAATAATTTTAGCAGTGATATATACATGTATAAGACAAAAAATTTAACCTGACATGCTTCTCTGCTAAGACTTTCAAGATCATATAAAGTTTTCTATAATGGGTGCTTAGGAACATGCTGTTTCAAAAGATTGTTGCATGAAGAGTTATGGTCTATGACACTGAAAGGTAAAAATAGGCAATTATCAGGAAAGCGCAGGGGTAGAGTGGTTGACTCCGGTCCCAGAGGTCCTGGGTTCCATCTTCAGCCGGGGCGCCGTTCGTTGTGGCCTTGAGCAAGTCACATTTCCACAGCTCCCGAGGTAATGGTCAAATGATCAACACAGTGAACAGTAAACAGAAAAAAAGAAATAAAAAAAAAAAATCTTAGAAAAAAAAATGAACTCCATTGCTTTAGAATACAACATAATATTTGCAAAGTAGAAAAGTAGATATTCTTTCATGCAAACCAACCCCACCGTCGAATACTGGTCACATCCTAAATCTGGTGCTAGAAAAACAAAACACCCAAAGCAAAAAAAGAAAGAAAAAAAAAACATACCTGGCTACCGCATTTAATTGGGTCCGGATGCTCGTCGGTGGGCCCGTTTCCCCCAACGAAATGCAATGAACAGATATATGTGTCTTTCGTGACATTGTCTATGGTAAAATATTTCCTTCCACAGTTCTGCACCCATCGTTTACATTTCTCCAAGTCTACCTTTGGCTTAGGGAAGCCATTTCCAAACCCAATAAAATAAATATTGCAATTGCTTTCCAGTGTCCGAGAATCACTTTTGCAGTCACCATAACAACAATGTTTCGTCGTTACCATATTCTGCTCAGTATGCGCAAAAAATCCGTGAGATATGCACAAAAGATCAAGATATTCGTTCTGATTGTAAACTTCTCAGTACACTTTACACGTTTCGTACACAGAATGTTTGTCCGAAAGCGATGAGGTCAATGCCATTCCAAGAATAGTGCTTCTAAAAATAGCGCTTACCTGGAATTCGTACAAACGCTATTTTGAATTTAGGATCTACACATAAGTGGATCGACTCGTGGCTCTCTGAGCGCTCTCAAAAAGTGGTATTTGATGGCCGTGCCTCAGACCCAGTCCCGGTTCTTTCTGGTGTCCCACAAGGATCGGTCTTAGGACCGGTCCTATTTCTTATTTTCATTAATGATCTTCCTGATAATATCAGGTCATCTGTTCGGCTATTTGCTGATGATTGAGTTTTATACAGGAATATCAAGTCACCATTGGATTGTCAAATTTTACAAGATGACCTGAATAGCTTGGCCAAATGGGAAATGGATTGGCAAATGAAATTCAATGTTAGCAAATGTCATTCAATGAGGGTGACGTGGCTACATCCAAGCAGGCATATAGAATTCAATTACACACTGCATCAGCAAACATTAGAACAGGTACAGTCCGCTAAATACCTAGGTTTAACAATCACAGACGATCTTGATTGGGGTCAACATATTTCTGAAATTACATGCAAGGCAACTAAGACTTTGGGTTTTCTTCGGCGCAATTTGGCACTGGCACCTAGGTATACTAAGGAAGTTGCATACAAGACATTGGTTCGGCCTCAACTTGAGTATGCAGCTCCTATTTGGCATCCCTATCATGAAACTCAGACTGAGAAGGTGGAGAAGGTGCAGAGGACTGCTGCCCGGTGGACCTGCAGGCGATGGAGGAACACCAGTAGCGTCGGTGAAATGCTAGACGAACTTGAGTGGCCATCCCTGGAGTCCCGCAGGGAGCGGTCCTCCTTAACCTTCTTCTACAGTGTCTCTTGATAAAGACAAATACCTAACCCCGGCACCCAATCTAAGGCGTACTCGGGCATCACATGAATCACAATACATAAGACCATTTGCCTATAGTGATGCCCTGAAAAATTCCTTTTTCCCCAGAACTATTCCGGTTTGGAATAGTCTCCCTTCTTCAGTGGTCCTATCTAAGACCATTGAGGAAATTAAGGCTTCTATTTAAATCATTAGCCCAGAGGCATGCGTTTTAGTATGCCTCTCATCTATATCTTGTAAATAGTTTTAATGGTCCACCCCAAATGTTTTCTTTTCCCTTGACTAAATTCTAAATTTAGCCACCCACCCCACACCTGAGGTGATGATCAGAAATTGATCGACTCAGTATCAGAAGATAGATAGATAAATGGGGAGAACATTCGGGATGGGCCATTAAAACTATTTACAAGAAGCTAAACAGAGGCATACTAGAATGTATACCTCTGAACCCATGATCTAAATGGGAGCCTTAAATTCTTCAGCAGTCTTTGATGAGACCACTGAAGAGGGGAGACTATTCCATAAAGGGATAGTCCTCGGGGAAAAAAGAATTCTTCAGAGCATCACTATAGGCCATGTATCTTGTGTATTGTGAATTATGAGATGCCCTGGTACTTCTTAAGTTGGGTGCTGGGGTCAGATATCTATCTTTATCAAGAGACACTGTACCGGAGTGAATCTTGTAAAAGAAAGTTAAGGAAGACTTCACCCTGCGGTCCTCCAGAGATGGCCACTCGAGTTCGCCCAACATATCGTCAACGCTACTCTTGTTATGCCATCGCCTGCAGGTCCACCTGGCTGCTGTCCTCTGCACTTTCTCCACCTTTTTTTTCTCAGTTTCATTATAGGGATGCCAAATAGGAGCTGCATACTCAAGCTGAGGACGAACCAATGTTTTGTATGCAACTTCCTTTGTGTGCCGAGGTGCAAGAGCCAAATTGCGCCGAAGGAAACCCAATGTCTTAGTTGCTTTACAAGAAATTTCTGAAATATGTTGACCCCATTCCAAGTCATCAGTGATAGTAAGTCCAAGGTATTTGGCGGATCGAACCTGTTCCAGAGTTTGCTGATGTAGGGAGTAGTTGTAATGTATTTGATTGCTAGGGAGGTGCCGAGTCACCCTCATTGAGTGACATTTGGCGACGTTAAATTTCATTTGCCAATCGGTCTCCCATTGTGCAAGGCTATTCAGGTCTTCTTGTAGAATCTGGCAATCAGTGAGTGAATTTATGTTCCTATACAAAACACAATCGTCTGCAAAAAGACGAACAGATGACTTGATATTGTCCGGAAGATCGTTAATAAATATCAAGAAAAGGACCGGTCCCAAGAACGATCCTTGGGGGTTGGGACCGGTCCTTGGGGGACTCCAGATAAGACCGGGACTGGATCTGAGGCTTGGCCATCTAACACCACTTTTTGATAGCGCTCAGAGAGCCATGAAGCGATCCACTTGTGAGTAGATCCTCTAATCCCGTAGTAGCGCAGTTTGTATAGTAACCTCTTATGTGGTACCTTGTCAAAGGCCTTTGCAAAATCCATGATGATCACATCTGTTTGTCTGTGACCCCGGTTCAGAGCTCGATCAAGGTTACTAGCCATGTCGTGAAAGAACTGAACCAGCTGGGTCTCGCAAGACCTCTGACTACGGAAACCATGCTGACAGTCAGCAAGAATATTTTCAAGGGAAAGATGCTTATTTATGTTGCTGACTATAATATGCTCTAAGGTGATGCAAGTTAGCGACACCGGTCTGTAATTAGCTGCGTCATATTTCTCACCTTTCTTATACACCGGGGCCACGTTTGCCTGTCGCCAATCATCTGGTACAGTTCCCTGAGCAAGTGACTCATTGTAGATAAAGGCCAAGATGGGAGCAATTTCAGAACTACATTCTTTTAATACCCTAGCACTCAGGCCATCTGGCCCAGGTGCCTTGTGAACCTTGAGCCCATTCAGCAGTTTGAGGACCCCTTTAGGGTCAACTGTGATTTCACCCATGGGGGTAAAAGGGCTTGTGCCTTTGGAGGGAATTTCAGAGTCAGTCTCGCGCGTAAATGCAGACTGAAATTGTTTATTGCTGAATGCAGATGTTTGCCTTATCAACAGTGATCTACATACAAACTCGTATGTAGATCAAGGCTTTTGACGACGAATTCTCACCAATCAAACTTGGTGTACCAAAAATCAAAGGTTTCATATTTTATAATAGATAAAGTTGATCGTGTCAAACCTGAGTCTTCTCCAGCTGCTAAATTATGTTTGTTTTGCTTTCGCAAAATCAAAAATTATCAAAAGACTTTTAGAAAGCTCGCATTAATCGTGTCACTGTAATAAGATATTTTTCTTCCCCTGAGGCTATCCGCTTGGCGGTCGTGCTGGTAATGCCGCATATCCGCATGATGGTCGTGCCAATAAGGGGTGTTATGGGCAAGACAGTATAACCCTAACCCAAAATAAAACTTAAAATTGTAAATGCTTTTTTGTATTACTTAAATAATTCTATACTCAGTGACGAGTCAGTCATTGATCCATTGTCATTAAATTTATGATTGTTCTTAAATGGATTACCACATCCTTTTATTATTTTGGCTACTATAATCATGATAATTAAATTAACATTTACACATACGCATGGCTGATTTTTACAGGTAAATTCACATGTAAGCCAATTTCATCAAAGTTATAATTGCTTTAGTCAAAAAGTAAAATTTCCTGCTTGGGAAATATTCTGTTTCAATTTTGAAACCAATGCATAATATTTATCAACTTAAAATTTTCCATTTTCTAAACATTTAAACATTTGACTATCAATTCCCCTGTCTTGCGGATAACACCACTTATCTGCATGATGGTTGTGCCGATAAGCGTGTTATTTGCATGACCGTCATGCGGATAGCCAGTGTTAAGTTAATAAAACAAACTTTGGTTGCTATTTCTCTTTGACTGGTAGAAAACCTTAGATTTTCTATCAGCTAAAACTCACCTAAGTCACCTTCAATAATATTTGGCAAATCAGCTTAACTTTCATGTTAATGCACACAGGTCAACCTATGCTGGAGTTGATGGGTTTTACGCAAGTTCGATGGTGCTTAAATCTTGGAAGTTGTTCTTTTTTGTCTGTATAGAATATAAACATGATAAAGGCTATATGAAAAAGCTTGCAATATGCCAAAGGGTCTATAGAAATATGTATTATTTTGTGTATATGTCCTGTCGCTGATGATTTATGTACTAAGGCACTGAAGAATATAATCAAGTACCCATCAAGCGGTTAGATTATTTGGGGAAAGTTCCTAAAATATCTCTGTTAAATCAATGTTTTGTCCCATAAGGCCAAAATTAAAAAATTGTTGGTTTGCCGCTTCCGCCTACCCAGCAATTTACCCCCCTACCCAAAAAATTTTATCAGAATAAGGATTTTTTTTTTTTTTTTTTTTTTTTTTGCTTTTCATTTATGCTGACAATAAAATGCCTTAGTTTACCTTTTGTTCATGCATAAATGATGTTTTCTGTATCTTTTTGACACTATTTGACAAAGGAACTATCAGAAAAAGCTTGTAATCTGGCTATTTTAGACAACTTGCATTTGTTCATTAGACATTAGAATTTGTACATGCAAAAAAAAAATAATAATGCTACCTACCCAACTCTTAAACCTCCCAGTAGGAAGCGGCAAACCAAATATTTTTTAAGCTTGGCCTAACAAATTTTGTTTTCAAACTGTCAATTCATTTTGATGCTACTAGACCAGGCAAGGAATTGTGCAGCAATGAAGAGAAAGGCATGTAACCCAGATGAAAGTTTGATCTCTTGAAGGTCGGTAATTTACAAAAAATTAACAAAAAAGACTTATCCTTTGGGTCGGTACTAGAAATCATCCTTAAATGCTTACTTAAATCGCCAGGTGCATGTCATATTCTGAAAACCAAATGTAGCACAATTCTATAGTACCTCTGACATGTTCCTTGCTTTTCTTTACAGCATCAACACGATTAAAAATGAAAAATCCCCCCCCCCCCAAAATATTTATTTGTCGCCATCATCTTTTGTCTCCAGTAAATCAGCGTAAATACCCGCAAACCGCCATAAACACTGCAAATCAGTGTATAGGTTGACCAATGTGTAATGGGTTCCTGGAACTAACAGTAATTCAAAATCATTTAAAGTGTCATAAAATATTATTTTGTATATATTTTTTCATGAAAAAATCAAGCTTTAAGCAAAACAGTCAAAACCCTGGCTCAGCAATAAAAGCTCGGCTCAGTCTAGGCTTTTATACCTGACCAAAAGACGCCGGCCATCTGACTGCTGCTTAGGCATAAGTTCTGTTATGGCTAGCCCATGTAGGCTAATTCCATCAACATCAATACCATCATCATCATCATCAATCCCAGTTTCTTCTATTAAACTATCAAAACTCGGTCACAAATCCAGATTATGTTTTTGTTTTGTTTTCTAATACTCCAATCAGTAAATTTCTGATTATTCTTTGAAGGTGTACATTGTACACTCCGCTGTTTTTGTAGGACAAGCCTACATGTATGAGGATAGAACTTGTGTAGGGATCTTTAACCAGTCAGTTTCCACCATTGTTATGCCATTGTTATGGGGTGTAACAGAGAAAAAGAAACACAAAAAACTAGATGAACAGCAAAATGATGTAGCAAGCAGTAAATGCAATGTACGTATTTGTTCTAATTAATGCACATGCTCCAATAAGTGCATACCATGGTCATTTCTGAAAAATTTGTGCATAATGAGCACATTGCTCGACCAGCATTTTGGTATTTTATACCAATTTTACACATAAATACCACATTAAAAAGTATCCTTCAGACCTTTAGCTGTTCAAACAATACATGGGATTATCAAAAATTACGTGGACTTTTCCCATAACTTGACAACGATTCAGGCAATCTCATTCAAATGTTATGAGGCGATAAACTTGCTTAAATCCACTACATTCTGAAAGTTTGGTTGATCTAAAGTGTTTTATTAGCGGTTGGTGATGGTTTTACTTACCCCACCCTCCCTATGGCGGAGCACGTCAGAAATGATGTCAAGCTTTGCACTGCAGTTTCGCATTTCATTTGCGTTTTCTTCAAAACGGTTTTGCAATTCACAGCCAAACGTACCATGTGTCTTAAAGAATCCATAACAAAATAATTTATGCTTGCTCAATAATTACGGTGGACCGGTTATGCACAGGTGTACGTTGTTTTGCTAAGGCATACATGTTTGCTTTTTCGGAACTTTTAAGCGATGTCTGAATTTCATGCAACACAAATCAACCGGCAATATCGTGCAATTCCCAGTTTGAAACAAATCCTAATTTCATATTTGCCGGTAACACTTCACGGTACTTTGATTAAGCATTACAAATTAAACCTTGCATGCACGTTTGAACAAAAAGGACCAAAATAAGTATCAAAATTCCTATCTGTCATTTAAAATGTTTTAACGTCTAAATCATAATGTTAAAAGTCAGCATCAATATGCCCAGTCCAAATTTATTCTCAAATCAAGGCAATACATTAATAATTTTATACAGATTGGTAATTTATTCCATGCTCCAATAGTGGACAAATTTTATAAGATACTTTGAGCAGTAAACCTGTAAAAATCCCTAGCCCTAAAAAGGGCTTTTTGTGGTTCGAAATCAGTGGTTTTGCGTCGACGTCACTGGCGTGATCGGTGTGCTCCAGGATGGCGAAAGTGGGTGTTTTCATTTCAGAATAATTTTGTAACGGATGAAGGGATTGTGATAAAATTTTGCACACTAATGCATATTACATGGGTCCATGTGGATTGAAAGTTTGAGTGGAGTCGAGTCATATAATCAGAAGTTATGGGAAAAGTCCACATAATTTTTGATAATCCCTCGTATTTAGCGACCATTGGTGACAGAAAAATGGTGACAGTTTTACCCCCCTCGGCCTCCCCGCTTCTTTCCAAATAGTTTTTCTTATGCTTTATATTTACAGATTATACTATGGGAACACACTTGATAGCATTGTTTGTAACGGTAGAACAAGAAACTGCTATAAGAAACTTGTTTACAGAGAAAGGATGGCTGTTCCAGGGAAAGGGTTTGTATGTTTAAAATGTTTTAAAATTATCAGATCATGAAGCCCAATGGTAAACTATTTGTAACATAATAAGGCTGAAAATAAAATTTTGTTTGTTTGTCCTTTACCTACCTACCCACAATTTACCCCCCCCCCCCCCCCCCCCCCCTACTCAAAAAGTTATATTGCAATTGCCTGGGGAAAAATATTTTTATTTTCCTATGACTGAAATGTACGGTCATTTGCATGATTTTGGGTTTCATTAAACATTCAAACGCTGGTGTACAGACTTGTTAAATTTGCATTTCCTGTAAAATCTGAACACTTTTTGTGAACTATCTACTCATTTTAATTCATACTTGCCAACATTACATGTAGTGCTTTATGCAAAATAAAGGATAATGCTAACTAGACTTGAAAGTTAATTTTATATTCTCTACAAAAAGGAAAATATATAATAATTTCCCTACCTACCTACCCAAGACTTGAATGCTGGGTAGGTAAAGGACAAACAAACAATTTTTTTAATTCGGGCCTAGACTTAATTGTCCAAAATTTGTTATCCAGTCTTGAGCTTGAGTATGCAATTGATGAAAAGGCCTGCTTGGATAGCACATGTATGATATACTTTTAGCTTTGGTTATGACTGACATTTGCAATTAGTTTTAACAATTTTAACAATATCTCAAGCACAGTATCTGTTTGTTCACCAGTAAAAAAAGTTAAATATACCAATTACATGTAAGTTTGGGTGTCTTTATTTTCAAATGTTTAATGGCAATTTATAATGTAAGGCGAGATTAGCGGTTCAGTGGTGGATTGTAGGACTCTGTGGGTTTGAAACCAACCACCCTATCAAGACTGTTTTCATATATGACTTTTCAAGTGTTTTAATAATCATTTTATAACAAAAAAATAAACAAAATCATAACAGATGTTGAAGAAGACTAGGTAATGAGACAAAATAATTGATTATGATTGAAAGCTGAGGGTGAGGTTATGGCCATGTAAAATCGATTTAAACCCGCCAGTAACTTTGCGTTACTGATCGTTCCAAGTTGATACTTCTGTGGTGGTTCTTTTTGTTTCATGTCTTGGTGTTTAAAATATTTTGTGCTGTTGGCGCCTTATGTATGTTTTCGTATTTTTAGTTAAGTTAAGGTAACTGAGTGGCCGCCTGTTGGGAAAATAGCTGCTCATTCGGCTTACGAAATGTTTTTATGGTATAAGTTTCTGATTGTTGGTTTGGTTTTTTCCCACCTCGGTTTTTGGAGTGGGAATCTTTCTCTGATTGCGCCTTTTCCTGATCTTTGCCTACTTGTACCTTTTTGTTAGTTCTTAATAAAATCTATGTTATGGGTACTCATAAGAATCACCATGGTGAGAAAATTCCAATGAGTACCAACAACATACTAGGTTCTTATGAAAAATAAACAAAATTATCCTGTAATTATCACCAAATCACCAAGTACACATTATCTAGTGATATGTTTACCTGTAAATCTAATAGTGTGTTACTGCAAAACATGTAGATTTCATGAACTGAAATGAGTTAGGCTGTTTATAGTTAACTGGCAGGTTTTAAATACATACATCAAACCATGTCAATTTCATGAAGCCCATGTTAATTTCATGCTGGTGCTATTTTTGGGTACTCAGGGAGGAAATATAGATTTTGGAAGTTAATAAAGAAAACCTGTCAAAACAATTAACCTCCAGGAACTGGTTTGATATATTTTTCATCAGTTTGGTCTAGTTTCAGAAAGTTATAAGGATTTATTAATACTGAATGAGCCAATCAGGAGACATGATTTTCTTAAGTCACATAACCATATTTGTTGTTTTTCTTTCAGACATCACGGCAAAGCAGGAGGTTGAAAATGCCTGGAACATAACCCTTAATATCCCTCATCAGGGGCCTCTGGAAATTACTGAAGGTATAAAGACTGTGACTAACACAGACAGCATCATAGAGCAAGATGATATCTATGTACCTGTCAAGGTCGAGATTGATACAGTTGACTACACAGATAATCCAGGACTAGCTGATAAATCAGAATTTGAGTGTAAAGAGAGAAATAATGATTCTGATACCAGTAGTATAAACAATGCTGATATAGAGGGTATAGATGATATTGAACAAGATAATATAGAATTTGATGATAATGAAGTACAAACTAATGCAGAACAAGAAAGTTCTGACTTGGATAATGCAGAACAAGGAGGTTCTGACTTGGATTTTGGAGAAAAGACTCCAAAAAGAAGAAGAGGAAGACCAAGAAAATCTGAAACAAACCATACACAATGCTCAAAATTAAAAAAGAAACAAGAAGATTTACCCACATTTGAAGAATTTAAAGAATTAGTGAAAGGCTGGCCAATGTATAGTGCCACTCCACAAAACGTTGCCTTTGGTACATATCTCAAGCCTATAGAGAAACCAGATGATTTGGACGATAATTTTTACAGCAAGTCTGAAAATGGTTATTTTTGTTGCAACTGTTCCATACTTTTCAAATGTGGTATCAAGTATTTTATGAAGCATCGCTTGAAAACTGATGGCAAGTGTTATTATGAATGTGATATCTGTGATAAGAAATTTAATCAAGAGGGCTTACGGTCGGTTCATTTCAAGAAGGTTCATTCTGACATTAAACCACATGTATGTGACATTTGTGGTGCTTCATTTAAAAGGAAAGACAAATTGAATATTCATATGCAGCAACATCACAGCATTGACAGTCCCTTTGTTTGTGAACTTTGCCCAAGTAGCTTTAAAACGAAGAAAGGTTTATACTACCACAACAAAATAGTCCACGTTAAAGAAAGTCAAAAACTGCTGTGTTCCTTTTGTCCGAAAACATTTAAGGCAAGGTCAAGCTTAGATTACCATCTAAAAACTCATGATGACAAATTGAAAAATGATTGGCATTGTGACCAATGTGACAAAAGTTTTAGACTGGAGAAACTGTTAAAGAGACACATTGTACGTCATTCACAGGAGCGTCGATTCTGCTGTGATGTCTGTGGTAAACGGTTCTATCAGAACCATGATCTCAAGATTCATTACGTCGTTCATACGGGTAAGAAACCGTATGAGTGTGATCAATGTCAGTACAAGTGTAATGTAAAGTGGAACCTGGACAAACATATGAACATCCACCGGGGAAAGCGGTGGCGTAGTGGTAAAACATCAGACTCCTAATCTAGAGGTCCTGGGTAACCCACAGGTGGCAACCTGTCCTTGAGCAAGACATATTCACTCCAAAGAGTACTAGTTAATACCCATGAATCGGTGGCTCCATCCCGACATGACTGAAAAATCAATCAGAAGGGTTCTTATCATCACAAGATTTCATAAACATTCCAGTGAAGTATATAAGTACTGCAATTATGGTGTAATCGTGTGTTCACACTGTCACTAGACACTTAATCCACATAAGTCTGATCTGGATGAACATGATACAGATAAACATATTTACATGTACATCAGATTTTTCCTTCATCAGCTTGATCCAGAATAAGTTTACCTTCACACAACACAACAAATCTGCATCAGACTAGTCCAGATCAATCTGATCAAGATAAATTTGCATTCACATGACAAAAATGTAACCAAGACAAACCCGAAGTGGATCAACATTCTGTATAGTGCACACACAAATTCAGTCTGCATTATGTTGATTTTGATAAATGCATGCTAGTGCAAATGGAAATTAAATCAGGATCAATCTGCAGATAAGTATGAATGTTCCCAAAGATTGGGATTTCTTTTTCTAGGATGTCTTTGCATGCTTTTAGCAAAAATTTATTAAAACATCAGACCATTTCTTATTAGAAATTATTTGTTTAAAAATTGTTTTAAAATGACAACTGAAATCTGGAATACAACATTTTATTAGCTCACCTGAGACAGAGGCTCATGGGGAGCTTATAGGATGTACGCGAGCCGTCCGTGCATGTTTCTGTGCATCTGGCTGTGCGTTCACATTTTCAAAGATCTTCTCTGAAACTGCTTGGCCAATTTTATATGAAGCATCTATAGGAAGGGGGAACCAATATGTGTATAAATAATCCAGGTCACGTGACCAAGATGGCCGCCATGCCAATATTTGGTAAAAACCCTTCAAAAATCTTCTACTCCAGAACCTGTGGACTGATTTCAGCGAAACTTGGCATGAATCATCAATGGCTCAAGTACTACAATGTACATATAAATCATGACCCTATGATGACATTGACACATTTTACGGCAATGTCAACATAGGTTGCCTATGCATTTGAATGGGGAAAACTGTTTTAAAAAATGTCATTTAAAGGGAAAATCTAGAGGAAATGGGCAAAAGGACTGAATATCAATGATTCTGAAACAAATTGGACCGCAGGGGCTCATCTGCCCCACCCCGAGGTCATATACATGTAAATTACCATAATATTCAAACATCTACTCTGAAACCTTTTGGCTATTCAGAGCCAAATTTTATATAGGAAGGGGGAACCAATGTATATATAAGTAGTCCATGTCTCATGACCTAGATGGCCGCCATATTTGGTAAAAACCCTTTAAAAATCTTCTCCGGAACTGGTGGACCGATTTCAATGAAACTTGACATGAAGCATCGATGTCTCAAGTACTGCAATGTATATATAAATCATGACCCTGTGATGACCTTGACCATGACCTATTTTATATCAAGGTCAACATAGGTCGCCTATCCATTTGATTGGGGAAAACTATTAAAATGTCATTCAAAGGGAACATCTTGCTGAAAATGGGCAGTAGGATTCTGAAAAAAAAAATTGGATCAAAGGGGTTCATCTGCCCCACCCAGGAGGTGATATACATGTATATTCCCATAATATTCAAACCTTTTCTCCTCTGAAACCGCTTGCCAAACAAAGCCATATTTTATATGAAGCATCTATAGGAAGGGGTAACCAATTTGTATATAAAAAATCAAGGTCACATGACCAAGATGGCCGCCATGCCCATACAATGTAAAAAACCTGACTACTTTTCTTTTGTCCAGTGATAGTTCTTCCTGACTCTCAGGTGAGCGATAATTGCCCTTGGGCTACTTGTTAGTAAAACTAAGAATGTGAAAATGTTATTGCCTTTCTTTCTCTTCCAATAATTCAAGGGGAGCAGTTGTCAGTTAATGGCAAAATTAGCCTACTGAATATGACCACGGTTGCTAGGATAACTGATTGTCCCAAAATAATATTATTAGCTGTTGACAAAGTCAGTTAAATGTATATTGCTTATGCATGTGACGAACAACAGCAGCAGAAATAAAAACATTACGAGAACATACCCATGCAAAATACAAAAAAATTAAAGTTGTAAAAAATAAAAAATTTCAGTTGAAAAATTTTGATATTTTTCATATTCTTGCTCATAACATTGATTGTGGGTCATAACATTGATTGTGGGTACAGGGTTTTACAAGTACCCACAATCTATGTTTTGGACCAATAGTAAGAAAAAATGTTTGCCCCTGTAAACCCCATATTCACTATATAAAAGTGGGGTATAAGGGGGTAAACATTCCACGGACATGTTTTCCTGATACATCATGTGTCAGATTGTTGGCCTCCCCATGTTACATGTATAGTCATTCCAAGACATTTTCTCGACAGTTCAGGTTATATTATGATTGCAAACTCCCATTATGAAAACTTGCCCATGCAATAAACATAAACAGAGATTTTTTTAGCTTTAAAAACTGAAAATTTTCCGCTGAAATTTTTTAATATTTTTCTTATTTTTGCTCAAAACATAGATTGTGGGTTCACAATCTATGTTTTGGATCAAAAATAAGAAAAATAGGTATACCCCTGCATACCCCAGTTTTGCTATATATAAAAGTGGGGTTCAAAGGGGTATACATTACATGGACGTTATCCTGATGCCTAGGGCACATTTTCTCAGATTCCCAAGCAGCTCCAGCAATTACATTAATACCAAAACTTGCCCATGCAATATACAAAGATTTTTTTCAGATGTAAAAATAGAAAATTTTGTTGAAAAAAGTTTGATATTATATTTCATAATTAATATACAGAGAATTTTTTAGATGTAAAAATGGAAAATTTTGTTGAAAAAAGTTATTTTTTTTTTTTTCATCATTGAAGAGGCAGTTCTAATGAGTACCTACAATCTATGTTTAGGAGCAAGAATAGTTTTACCCCTGTACATCCCAATTTTACTGTATAACTATTGGGGTTCAAGGGGGTATTCTTTTTAACTCGCCTCTATGAAAATACAGGAAGAGCTATTACAAACACCCCAGCGTTGGCGTCTACGCTTGCATTGGCGTTGCTCAAAATGTAAAAGTTTTTGGTTAAAGTTTTTATTAGTCTATATTATCTCTTGAACATGTTGATGGATCAAGCTGATACTTTACATGTTGGCAGATCACAGGTGAGCTTACAGGATAGGCAGGCACCCGGTGTCCAGTGTCCACCATTTGCAAAGTTCTTCTCTGAAGCCCCATGGTCAATCAGAACCAAATTTTACATGATGCATCTATTGGAAGGGGGAACCAATGTGTTTATAAATAATCCAGGTTATATGACCAAGATGGTGCAAGCCCTTCAAAAATGCAGCTCCAGCAATTACATTAATACCAAAACTTGCCCATGCAGTATACAAAGATTTTTTTCAGATGTAAAAATAGAAAATTTTGTTGAAAAAAGTTTGATATTATATTTCATATTCAATATACAGAGAATTTTTTAGATGTAAAAAATGGAAAATTTTGTTGAAAAAAGTTATTTTTTTTTTCATCATTGAAGAGGCAGTTCTAATGAGTACCTACAATCTATGTTTAGGAGCAAGAATAGTTTTACCCCTGTACATCCCAATTTTACTGTATAACTATTGGGGTTCAAGGGGGTATTCTTTTTAACTCGCCTCTATGAAAATACAGGAAGAGCTATTACAAACACCCCAGCGTTGGCGTCTACGCTTGCATTGGCGTTGCTCAAAATGTAAAAGTTTTTGGTTAAAGTTTTTATTAGTCTATATTATCTCTTGAACATGTTGATGGATCAAGCTGATACTTTACATGTTGGCAGATCACAGGTGAGCTTACAGGATAGGCAGGCACCCGGTGTCCAGTGTCCACCATTTGCAAAGTTCTTCTCTGAAGCCCCATGGTCAATCAGAACCAAATTTTACATGATGCATCTATTGGAAGGGGGAACCAATGTGTTTATAAATAATCCAGGTTACATGACCAAGATGGTGCAAGCCCTTCAAAAATCTTCTTCGGAACTGGTAGATCAATTTAAATGAAACTTAGTATGTTGCATAAGTGATCAGAGTACTTCAATGTGTTTATAAATCATGACCAATGGGATGACATTGACATATTTTATGGCAAGGTTGCCATAGGTCGCCTATTTGAAGTGGAAAACTTGCAGAAAATGGGCAAATGGACAGAATATTGATTCTGAAAAAAATGACACCAGCACTTCATCCGTCCCGTCATTGAGGCTATATACCATAATTTTCAAACAGGTTTATTGGTATATACAGCAGATCTCGGGTGAGTGTTGACAGGGCCATTGGTCCTCTGGTTTATAATTTTACACATTGGTTCCCCCTTCCTATAGATGCTAGCTTTGATTGACCAAGCGGTTTCTGAGAAGATCTTTAAATATGTGGATGGATGCTGGATCATGGGTATACTATAAGTTCACCTTGTAAGCCTTACGGCTCAGGTGGGCTAAAAATGCCCTGAATAGGTGAAAGTTCCAGGAAGTTATTATGTCCCCCCTCCGGAGGGGTGGGGGACATATTGTTTTGGGTGTGGATCCCGTTGGCGTCAGCGTAGCTTTTTGTCTGCATGATATCTCCTGAACTACTGGATGGATTTAGATTAAACTGGCACAGAAACTTCATTGGGACAGCCGAATGGAGTGATTAGATTTTGGTGACCTTGACCTACTTTTCAAGGTCACAAAGGTCAATTAACTGTTTGAAAATCCAGGTGTCTCCATTCGTTTCCACTCTCTAACTTTAGTAGTTTTTGACCGATTTTCTTCAACATTTGCATATGAGTTGATACCTGCAAGGAGTGGTTTGAGATTGTAGATGGGTAAATTTCGTTAAACGATCTTGGAGTTATGGCCCTTGATTGAGGTTAAAAGTTGCATTTTGTTCGTTTCCGCTCTCTAACTTGAGTAGTTTTTGACCAATTTTCTTCAAACTTTGCATATGAGTTGATACCGACAAGGAGTGGTTTGGGATTGTAGATGGGTAAATTTCGTCAAACGACCTTAGAGTTATGGCCCTTGATTGAGGTTAAAAATTGCATTTTGTTCGTTTCCGCTCTCTAACTGGAGCAGTTTTTGACTGATTTTCTTTAAACTTTGCATATGAGTTGATACCGACAAGGAGTGGTTTGGGATTGTAGATGGATAAATTTCGTCAAACCACCTCAGAGTTATGGCCCTTGATTGAGGTTAAAAATTGCATTTTTTTCGTTTCCGCTCTCTAACTTGAGTAGTTTTAGACCCATTTTCTTCAAACTTTGCATATTAGTTGACACCGGCAAGGATTGGTTTGGGATTGTAGATGGGTAAATTTTGTAAAACGACCTTATAGTTATGGCCCTTGATTTATGTTCAAAATTGTATTTTTGTAAAAATTTAGGGTTGGGGCCGAGGTGGTCCATTTCTTTTTACAGCTGAAATATGTGATATTTTAATATATTGGTTTTAATTGAAAATGTCTGTTGGTATATATTTTTCAGGGTTATATGTAAAAATTTACAAAATTAAAAGTTGGTTGGGGCAGAGAGGACATATGTTTTCCTCTGAAAACTCCTTCTAGTTAATCTTTTTTTTGTCCAGAAATCGCAAACATGACAGATTAACATTTTTACACAATTGAGTTAAGGCAGAAGTTTATGAGGCTGCCCCCGTGGCCGAGCGGTGAAGAGCGCTGATTCTTAATCATTCGATCATCTCACCGCTGTGTCTGGTGTGGGTTCGAGCCCCGCTCTGGCCACAAGTGAGACTAGCCAAGTTCTGCTTGCGGGTATGCCAGCTGTTTTTTCTCTGTGTTGTCCCGTTTTCGCCCCACCTACTGATTGGCCTGTCTCATATGAGCTGAATTAATCTTGAAAGGGACGTAAAACTAAATAAAGAAAAAAAGAAGTTTATGAGATTGTTTGATACCAGTCAACAATTTTTAGTGATATGAGCCGTGATACGAGAAAACAAACATAGTGGTTTCCAACCAGGTCAGACACAAACCGAGCTATACAAGCAGAGGATGGCTAGAGGCTGGAAATGGATTTAGAAAGAAGAGGAATTGTAGAATCTGTGTGAGGAAAACAAAGGCACTGATCAGCTTCGCTGTTACTGCGAAGCTGATCTGCGTCTTTGTTTTCGCATAATATGCAGATTGTTGGTTTTTTCATGAAGCAGCTCATATAAAGATGGTACCACAGTTCCCTTGCACTGTATAAAATCTATTGATACTTAATCACTTCTATTGATACTTAATCACTTCTATTGGGACCATGATAAAAAGGTGGGCTGTTTGTGCCTGCAGGCGAAGTTTATAACCAATTGATCGACCACTCGAATACTAGTTAGCAGCATTGAAGGTCTAAGCTTGTCTAGGAAAATTTTTTTTTGTTAAACTGTCCATACATTCACTACTTGGTACCACTTTTTGGAGTTTTGGAGATACACAAATAAGTAAAATAATTCAGTGATGTTTATCAATTTTTTTTATATTTTTTTTAATTCAGTTTTACGTCCCTTTCAAGATTATTTCAGCTCATGAGACGGGCCAATCAGTAGGTGGGCGAAAACGGAACCCTGAGAAAAAAAAACACCTGGCACACCTGCAAGCAGAACTTGGCTTGTCTCGCATGTGGCCAGTGTGGGGCTCGTTATCAAAGCTTGGGAAGTACATTGTATATAAGCTTTAGATGTTTCCTTGAGTGGTTAGATTTTGCACTGTTATGACATCCCAATGTTTGGGCCACAAAATAGTCAATGTCTTGCCATAACTATAGCTGTTAACTGGGATGTATTAAGCAACAAATCAAACAACCTTTTGCCTGTGGTATATAAAATCTCAACCTGACTGTCCTCTGCATCTTGAGTCAGACTATTCCACTAGGCTAGTGTGCTCCCAAAAGTTGAAAGTGTTATTATACCCCGCCACTTAAAAAAGTGCGGGGTATTATGTTATACCCTCCAAAAACAATTTGTATTCGAGTGTCCGTCCATCTGTCCGTCCGTCAGCGTTTCGTTTCCGGGATCTATCTTGAGCATTTATTGACCGATTTGCTTCAAACTTTGTATAGGAGTTCATATCAGGAAGGAGTCTTTTGGGATTGAAGATGGGTAAATTTCGTCAAATAAGTACAGAGTTATGGCCCTTGATTTACGTTAAAATTTCATTTCCGGGCTCTATCTTGAGTACATGTATTTATTGACCGATTTTCTTCAAACTTTGTATAGGAGTTCATACCATGAAGGAGTGGTCTGGGATTGAAGATGGGTTTCGTCAAATAAGTACAGAGTTATGGCCCTTGATTTATGTTAAAATTTTGTTTCCGGGCTCTATCTTGAGCATTTATTGATCGATTTTCTTCAAACTTTGTATAGAAGTTCATATCAAGAAGGAGTGGTCTGGGAGGGAATGAAGATGGGTAAATTCCGTCAAATATGTACAGAGTTATGGTCCTTGATTTACGTTAAAATTTTGTTTCTGGGCTCTATCTTGAGCATTTATTGACCAATTTTCTTCAAACTTTGTATAGGAGTTTATACTAAGAAGGAGTGGTCTGGGATTGAAGATGGGTAAATTTCGTCAAATAAGTACAGAGTTATGGCCCTTGATTTACGTTAAAATTTTGTTTCCGGGCTCTATCTTGAGCATTTATTGACCGATTTTCTTCAAACTTTGTATAGGAGTTCATATCAGGAAGGAGTGGTCTGGGATTGAAAACGAATAAATTTCGTTAAATAAGTACAGTGTTATGGCCCATGATTTACATTAAAATTTCGTTTCCTGCCTCTGTTTTGTGCATTTATCAATCAATTTTATTCAGACTTTGTATAAAAGTTCAAATCAGGAAGTAGTGGTTTGGGATTGAAGATGGGTAAATTTTATCAATGTATACAGAGTTATGGTCCTTCATTTATGACTAAATTTTGTTCTGCTCTTTATCTTGAGAATTTATTTACAAACATTTTTGCTAAATTAAATTTGCGTGGCGGGGTATCATGCATGCCTGCAGCGCTTTTACTTTAAATTGTCTGTCAGTACATAACCTGTAAAGCAGAAAAGACAACCCAAAGGGCAAGGATCGCTCACCGGAGAGCCATAAAAAGGTACAAGTAGGCAACGATCAGGAAAAGGCGCAATCAGAAAGAGATTCCCACTCCAAAAACCGAGGTGGGTAAAAACTAAATTAACAATCAGGTACTTATACCATGAAAACATAGTAAGCCGAATGAGCAGCTATTTTCCCAATAGGTGGCCACTCAGTTACCTAAACTGAACTAAAAATATGAAAACATACATAAGGTGCAAACTGCAGAAAAATTTTAACACCAAGACATAAAACAATAATAACCACCACAGAAGTATTGCCTTGGAACGATCAGTAATACAATTACTGGCAGGCTTAAATCGATTTTACAAAGCCTATAATACAAGTTTTAAAATTATCCAGGCCAGCTTTTTCTTGTGCAAGCTATAGTTCCTAGCAGGTAATGGAAAATACCAAATCAACCGCGTCATGAGAAAACCAACATAAACTGCGACGCTGATCAGAACCTTTGTTTTCGCTACAAGGATAGCAGTATTGCTCTTCTATTTGAATCCAAATTTTCAAGCTTCTAGCCATCTTCTGTGCTTGTACAACTTTGTTTGTGTTGGATTTGTTCGGAAAACACATGATGCAGTTCCAGTGAAACATCTGGGAGAATAAGTACTGACATATTCTCCAAAATTACATGCTGAATGGCAACTAACTCCTCAATCTGAAGTCTGTAGTCGCTCTTGTGCCTGTCCGATTTCTTACAAGGATGAAATTATTCAAGCTCATTTGTTCCTTTCCCCGTACAAGAATGAACCAGAGGACCATTGGTCCTGAGAACGCTCACCTGAAGCCTGATCTTGGAGTATTAAGTCATAATGAAATGACCTTGACTACTCACACACCTTTATTGACTTCATAAGTTGTCTGCATCTGCAAAGTTTCAGGTCTCAGGCTGCAATAGTTTCCAAACCCAGTGATTTCTGAGAAAACCATAATTTTAATTTTGATATTTAAATGACCTTGGGCCAAGGTCAAGACATGACCTTGGCCTTCATTAATTACTTACCTTCATTGACTCCATTAGTTGTCTGCATCTAGCAACTTTCAGGTCTCAGGCTGCAACAGTTTGTTTTCGCCTTTTCCCATGTGAAAGCCTATGTTTCCAAAATTGACCTTGCCGTAAAATAGATCAAGGTCATCATAGGGTCATCATTTCAAGAAACTATGATGGGCTGGAGTCCCAAATGCTACATACCAAGTTTCATGAAAATTGGCCTGCCGGTTCTGGAGAAGAAGATTTTTGAAAGGTTTTTACCATATATGGGCGTGGCGGCCATCTTGGTCATGTGACTTGGATTTCGCGATCAAACTTTTGTCTCCCCTACCCATGGATGCTCCACATAAAATTTTACTATGATTTGCCAAGCAGTTTCAGAGAAGATCTTTGAAAAGTGTGTATGGACAACAGACTGGCCAAGGTCAAGAGATGACCTTGACCTATATTAATCACATACCTTCATCTACTCCATTAGTTGTTTGCATCTACCACTTTTCAGGCCTCAGGCTGCAATAGTTTTCAAAAAATCCATAGTTTTCACTTTTTTCCCATGTAAAAGCCTATGTTTCCAAAATTGACCTTGCCGTAAAATAGGTCAAGGTCATCCAAGGGTCATCATTTTATCAAACTATGATGGGCTGACGTCCTCAATGCTACATACCAAGTTTCATGGAAATCAGCCTGCCAGTTCTGGAGAAGAAGATTTTTGAGTGGTTTTTACCATATATGGGCGTGGCGGCCATCTTGGTCATGTGACCTGGATTTCGCGATCAAACTTTCGTCTCCCCTACCCATGGATGCTCCACATAAAATTTCACTTTGATTGGCCAAGCAGTTTCAGAGAAGAAGATCTTTGAAAAGTGTGTATGGACAACAGACTGGCCAAGGTCAAGAGATGACCTTGACCTATATTAATCACATACCTTCATCTACTCCATTAGTTGTTTGCATCTACCACTTTTCAGGCCTCAGGCTGCAACAGTTTTAAAAAAATTCCATAGTTTTCACTTTTTCCTATGTAAAAGCCTATGTTTCCAAATTTGACCTTGCCGTAAAATAGGTCAAGGTCATCCAAGGGTCATCATTTTATCAAACTATGATGGGCTGAGGTCCTTGAGGCTACATACCAAGTTTCGTGGAAATCAGCCCACCGTTTCTGGAAAAGAAGATTTTTGAGTGGTTTTTACCATATATGGGCGTGGCCGCCATCTTGGTCATGTGACCTGGATTTCGCGATCAAACTTTTGTCTCCCCTACCCATGGATGCTCCACATAAAATTTCACTTTGATTGGCCGCGCAGTTTCAGAAGAAGATCTTTGAAAAGTGTGTATGGACAACAGACTGGCCAAGGTCAAGAGATGACCTTGACCTATATTAATCACATACCTTCATCTACTCCATTAGTTGTTTGCATCTACCACTTTTCAGGCCTCAGGCTGCAACAGTTTTCAAAACATCCATAGTTTTCACTTTTTCCTATGTAAAAGCCTATGTTTCCAATATTTGACCTTGCGGTAAATTAGGTCAAGGTCATCCAAGGGTCATCATTTTATCAAACTATGATGGGCTGAGGTCCTTGATGCTACATACCAAGTTTCGTGGAAATCGGCTGACCGGTTCTGGAGAAGATTTTTGAGTGGTTTTTACCATATATGGGCGTGGCGGCCATCTTGGTCATGTGACCTAGATTTTGCGATCAAACTTTCGTCTCCCCTACCCATGGATGCTCCACATAAAATTTCACTTTGATTGGCCAAGCAGTTTCAGAGAAGAAGATCTTTGAAAAGTGTGTATGGACAACAGACTGGCCAAGGTCAAGAGATGACCTTGACCTATATTAATCACATACCTTCATCTACTCCATTAGTTGTTTGCATCTACCACTTTTCAGGCCTTAGGCTGCAGTAGTTTTCAAAAAATCCATAGTTTTCACTTTTTCCCATGTAAAAGCCTATGTTTCCAAATTTGACCTTGCCGTAAAATAGGTCAAGGTCATCCAAGGGTCATCATTTTATCAAACTGATGGGCTGAAGTCCCCGATGCTACATACCAAGTTCCGTGGAAATTGGCCCACCGGTTCTGGAGAAGAAGATTTTTGAAGGGTTTTTGCCATATATGGGCGTGGCGGCCATCTTGGTCATGTGACCTGGATTTCGCGATCAAACTTGAAATGCCACTACCCAAGGAGGCTCCACATAAAATTTCAACTAGATCGGCAAAGCGGTTTCAGAGAAGAAGATCTTTGAAATTGTGGACGACGGACAGACGGATGCCGGATCATGGCCATCCTATAAGCTCACCTTGTGAGCCTTCGGCTCAGGTGAGCTAAAAAAATCAACTCAAAAATTGTGCAGAAAACATGTTGACAACTTTTGCTTCATACAAAGTCTATGGGCGTAATCCTTTAGCAACCGCATACTGCAGTTCTGATCCAGTTTGCTTCAAAACAAAATGCAGGCAATCATCCACCATAACGATGCACCTGATCAAGTTTTATACAGTCAGTCAGCTAGTCTTTGAAAGGGTCAATGGATACTGGCTCAGGCCCATCATATCAGCCTTTGGGTGAGCTGAAAAACCAAAACTATATACTGACTAGGTTATGAAAAATGTATAAGAATCCAATTCTAACTTTTTATTTAATACTTATGATACTATATTCCTTATAAATTCACAAAATTGTAAATGCATGTATAGCTATGCTATTATGTATATTAAAGGATAGTTACTTACTATCGCTGCAATTAATCTTTTACAAACTTTTACATGTAGCCTGTTCCCTACACTAATGTAAATTTTTAATACATCATCATTTGTAATTGTCACATCCACTTAAATTGATTGCTCCTAAAAACTGTTCATAAATAGCGATTTCACACTGATCCCTTTCTCTATAAATGAGCCACCTCATGGGAAAACCAACAATGTGGTTTCCGAACAGGTCTGACACAAATCAGGCTATACAGTCACAGGAGCAGGCTGGAAGCTTGAAATTTCGGATTTAAAAAGAAGAGGAAGTGTACTATCCATGTAGCGAAAACAAAGGCGCTGATCAGCTTCGCGGAAAGTAACCGCGAAGCTGATCTGCGTCTCTGTTTTCGCATACGCAGATTGTTGGTTTTCTCATGAGGATGCTCAAATCTGGTTAACTACTCGTCCTGGAAGAGGTGCTATGTCTTGACATGGCAGGAAAATTGTTGACTGAGACGTAATACACCATCACAAACCCTCTATTTTCAAAATCTGATTTTTAGCCATCAAATTGGCTTTATAGCCTGTTATATCTTCTGATACTGAGTCGATCAATTTCTGATCATCACCTCAGGTGTTTTGTATCAGACCAGGTTTGAGTTTTCTTAACTGGTACCCCGTTATCACTAAAAGTGACAACTGGCAAAGGAAACCAGTGATGTAGATAATTATTTTTCGCAATGCGTACTGTACGCATCAGAATAAATGTATAGTGCGTACCGACAGTATTACTGTGTACGCGTTTTCTGAAGGTTCATATTCTAACCTCTCATTCAGAATCAGACTTATAGATGTGCACACGTATGGATAAGACCATTTATTCAAGTATGAAAATTCAAGTAAACTGGTTGATAATCCTAAAATTACATGTTATTCTGTCATTAAGGCTTGTTAAACCATACTTTTGTATCCAGTATAGATAATAAGAGAGCAAAAGTGAGGAAAAACATAACTGGCATGGCTGTAGAACATAGAATACATCAAGTTTTGATTTAAAAAAATATGACCAGAAATCGATGCAAAATGCCTATTCAATAAACCAAAGTGACACACTACTAATAAATTCATGAATAAACCTTTGGTTAACAGACACTGAACGGAATACACGTTTATGGTATAACTACTGAAGATACATAATATATTGCATGGTATGCAATATGAAACGACCAGAAGCTGCATTCATATTGTAACTACTTTTCGATTGTTGACAGAGCAGCCTCACAATACTAGTTGACAAATTGTCATTTTGTGACAATTTTAAAGGTATTTTTATCTGTGTACGCATTAAATCGTAAACTGTTTGCGTACCGCTGATTTTTACTGCGTACATGGTACGCATAGGTCTGATATTTCTATGCGTACAGGGCGAAAAATCGTGCGTACATACGCAGTACGCATCGTTATCTATTTCGCTGGGAAACTGTCTCGTTGGTTTTCATTGGCTCGTCCAAAAATCAATAATCCAATCAAACCTAGCGTAACATAATTTCAAATATTATGCAAATTATTTTAGTATTATTTCTTACTAATTATTGTTATTTCTTTCAATCATTTTTTATTTAATTGCCATTTCAAAGGTTTATGTGCCTTATATTACGAAACAATGCAATAAACTTATACCAGAGGACCAATGGTCCTGTAAACGCTCACCTGAAACCCCGAGATATATACCAATAAACTTGTTTGACTAGAATGGTAATGTACATGTATATAACCCCAGGGCCGGGTCAGAGCAACCCCTGGAGTCAATTTCTTTTTGAAAACATAAAACCTCAGTCCATTTGCCAATTTACTGCAAATTTTGCCCTTCAAATGACATTTTAACAATTTTCCTCATTCAAATGCATGGGCGACCTATGTTGACCTTGCCGTAAAATAGGTCAAGGTCATCCAAGGGTCATGATTTATATAAACTTTGTAGAGTTCCATTGCCTGATGCTTCATGCCAAGTTTCAAAATCATAGGCCTTCTGGTTCTGGAGAAGAAGATTTTTTAAAGGTTTTTGCTATTTATAGCCATGGCAGCCATCTTGGTCATGTGACCTTGACCATTTATACATACTTTCATTCCCACTTCCTAACAATGCTCCTCATAAAGTTTGGCTTTGATTGGCCAAGCGGTTTCTGAAAAGAAGATCTTTGAATATCACTGTAATATACATGTATATTGCCCCGGGGTGGGGGCAGACAGACCCCTGGGGTCCAAATTTTTTCAGAATCATCAATCTTAAGTCCATTTGCCCATTTCCTGCAAGTTTTTCCCTACAAATGACATTTTAACACTTTTTCCCATTCAAATGCATGAGCGGCCTTTGTTGACCTTGCCGTAAAATAGGTCAAGGTCATCCCAGGGTCATGATTTATATATACTTTGTACAGCTCCAGTCACTGATGCTTCACACCAAGTTTCAAAATCATTGGCCTTCTGGTTCTGGAGAAGAAGATTTTTAAAGGTTTTTTCTATTTATAGCTATGGCGGCCATCTTGGTCATGTGACCTTGACCATTTATATATACTTTCTTTCCCTCTTCCCAAGGATGCTCCATATGAAGTTTGGCTTTGATCAGCCAAGCGGTTTCAGGGGAGAAGATGTTTCATTATTATGGAAATATACATGTATATAGCCCCGGGGCAGGGGCAGACAACCCCCCAGGGGCTAAAATTTTCCATTAACATTAATCTTCTGTCCATTTGCCTATTCCCAGTAAGTTTTACCCATTAAATAGCATTTTACCATTTTTTCCCATTCAAATGCATTGGCGACCTAAGTTGACCTTGCCGTAAAATAGGTCAAGGTCATCCTAGGGTCATGATTTATATAAACTATGATGGGCCCAAGTCCCTGATGCTACATACCAAGTTTCGTGGAAATCGGCCCACTGGTTCTGGAGAAGAAGATTTTTAAATGTTTTTGCTATTTATAGCCATGGCGGCCATCTTGGTCATGTGACCTGGACCATTTATATAAACTTTCGTTCCCCCTTCCTAAGAATGCTCCACATGAAGTTTGGCTTTGATTGGCCAAGTGGTTTCAGAGGAGAAGATCTTTGAAAATGTGAACGACGGACGGACGACGGACGGACGACGGAGCATGGGTATACTATAAGCTCACCTGTGAGCCTTCGGCTCAAGTGAGCTAATAATCATGCAATTTAATCGAAATCTCGTGAAATCTCGCTGAAGTCTCACGGGCAGAATTCTGCCCGTTTTCATTAGCCTATACATGTCCCTATATACATATAGGGTAGGTACAAGTCAACGAGTTTTCAAGCTTCTAACATTAATGTCATGAAATGGTAACACTTTTACTGGCATGTAAAGCCACTGAAGGAAGACAGTCATTCATGACAAAAGTTGACCCCAGATAAATAAAACACTTTTTCCAATGCAGCATAAATTACCCTTCTAATGTACATGTAAGCATATCAAACACTGTTTCAAACATGGTCCCTTTCTATTAAAACTGAAGATATTTTGCTTCACTTCATTGAATGCATGGTGTCCTGAAGGTGTGATTTGTAGTTTTATATTCCCACTGTACCATTGTAAATAATATTTAGAATCTGCACCCTAACACAATTCTAATAACAATTATGAAAAGTGAATCCAAATAATAACCAGTACAGAAATCGGGATAAAAAAATGTAAGTTTTTTTGTATCAAAATTCAATAAGTAGCAATAATTGAGGTGCTATATAGTATATAATTATAGAGGATCTTACATGAGTGGTCATATCATATGAAATTTATTAGATAAGCCTTTGACGAATTTAATAACTTTCATATGAAATGATCACTAATGTAAGATTTGTTTTATCACTTGACTTTTACATGTAAAATAGGATTTTATCAGCTTCAACATGTTCAAAGTGGACATATAAGGACTTATGGGCGGTCACTGTATATACATAATTGAAGATTTACCTGTATAAAAAGCATTGTTTATTTTGTCAACAATGCTACATTCTTAAGCATGCTTTATCATGGGACTATTGAATATGTTGCAAATACATGGATTTGTGTATACATGATTGTGGAATGAGTGTATAGCTCAGAGCAAGTGAGTCATTTTTCAGTTACTTCCGGGTTGAAATCGTCGGACCCATTTTTCTTAGCTTTTTGAAAAAAATAAGACAGATTTTTCGATGTAGTCATTGACTTCAGTCATATAAGAACCTGAAACAAAAGGCATGTCATCTTTCAGCAAACAATAAGCGCACACGAGCCGCCCCAAGTTACCCACTTTCAGAATTTTCCAGAAAAATATGTTTAAACTTTACACTAACTTTTCCCAGAGAAATACATTTCCATGACCCAAAAATAACCCATAATTTGTCAGATTATATATCCTAGACATTTAGGCTTTGCGTAATTTTTATTAAAATGCATTCCATTTTCCAGGAAAAGGGTCCCACGAAAACCAGTTACATTTCCAATTTTACACCAAGCTATTTAAAATTTTAAAATAATAACTATATTGAGTCATTCCTAGTATCAGTGACGTCTATTAGCAATAAATGCACATCATCATTTGATTGACAGATTCAAGAAAACAGTAAATTTCTGTTTTACATACCCCACCCACTTATGTCAATATTGATAAATCCTTAACATTATTACAGACATTGTCAATGATGTTACATATTCCTGCAAAAGTAACATCATATTATGATAAACTAGCATTTAGTATTTATACTATTAAGCAAGCAAAAAAAAAAACAAAAAAACACAGACTGTCGTAAGACTTATCATAATCTTTGTAGCTTATTGACTCAAATATCAAGACATAGGACCTTGCATAGCTGGCATATGTGGTATGTTGAGATTGTGATAGTCATGATGCAAAACAGAAGTAAAGTTACTGTGAACAGGACTCTCTGCATGAGATCCTGGTAAAGAATATGGTTCATTTTTGTAATCCATTAGATGGCTATAAATTCCTTCAGTTTTCATTGAGCTATGCTCAGCATCTAATGATTGCTCCGAGCGCTTAAATGGTAATCCAGCAACACCATCTACATTCCTAAACTCAACATCTACACTCTTCTTACTTTTCTGTGGTTTCTTATCTAATGTTCTACCAGTTTTTCCGTTAGAATGTGTTTTCATATGTTTATCAAGATTACACTTCACTGTACACCTGTATGTACATAACGAGCAACTATAAGGTTTCTCTCCAGTATGTAATTTCCTATGGTTTTTCAAATGTTCAAGTTTAAAAAAGCCTTTTCCACATACATCACATATCTGGTCTCGCTCAGCAAAATGAATCTTCCGATGTTCACGCATGTATTTCCTGGTCTTGAACTCTTTCTGGCAAATGTCGCACTTGAAAGCTAAATCCGAGGTATGAGTTAACATATGAGCCTTTAAGTCATGAACGGTTTTGAATTTCTTTGGACACTGAGAGCACAGGGCGACTCTTTCGCTGTCCTGAATGTGGGCGTACTTGAGGTGGTTTAAGAGACACGGGCGAATCTTGAACTGTTTGCCACACTGGTAACACATGTAAGCGTTGAGGTTCAGGTGGTGCTGCTTGATGTGATTGTTCAGTATGGTTTGCCTACGGTAACGGCGATCACATAGATGACAGGCAAAAGGCTTGTGATCTTTGTCATGGTACTTTCTATGTAGCATCATTTCATTCCGAAGAGCAAACTTTTTGTCACATAAATCACATACATGAAAGCATTTTCCATTTGTCTTAATCCTATGTTGCATGAATCTTATTTTATATTTAAACAGAAGTCTGCAGTTTGAACAATACCAGCCACCATGTTCTGCACTATAGAAATTCAAATCAAGATCCTCAGGTTGTTCAACAGGTCTCAGATTACCTCCATAAACAAAGTGCTCTGTTGATCCCTGGGAAACACTCTGTTCTCCATCCCAAATTGAAACCATTCTTTTAAACTCAGTCATACTTGGAATTCTTATATTTTTCTCTGCATCCTCAATACTTTCACTAACAGATACATCACTTTCTGATTTAGTGACAAGCTTCATCCGCTTCTTGTCGTTATCAGGGACAGTGTCCTTTTTCTCATCCTTTATACTTACTCGCAATCTTGTTTTCTTAGTTTTACCATATGACTTCTTTATTACATTTTTCCTGTTTCCATGCAGTAGCTTGAGCTTCTCTTTTCCTTTAGCTGACCTTAGTCGCATACTCCTTCCTTTTACTCCACCTAATGCCCCTTTCTCCACTTCAGTATCATTACTTTGTTTTATCTCTGTTTTCCTTTCTTCACTGTCTACAGCCTTTTCAATAGTGTTATCAATAAATTCATTAATTTCACTGTCAACAGATTTGACAATTTCATTTGCCTCATTTATCTCCTCACTGTCACATGCATCATCATCTATTGCTTCTGTCTTTTCAGTTTTGATTGTCTTATTCAGTCTAGTTCTTCTTTTCATTTGTGATGCATTCCTTCTCCGTTTTACAGGAACCAAATCATTATATATCGTTTCATTATTCTCTTTTCTTGGTCTGCCCTTTCTTGGACGGCTATTAGCTTGCTTCCTGGAAGTTATTCCAGAATTTTCAAATGGATTACCCAAAAGATCATTGAATTCATTTATTGTACAAAGCTGAATCTTTTCATCCAAATCTAAATTCTGATCAAAGAATTCACTTATTTGGTGTTTAGATTCAGAATCAGACTGCTCATCATCAAACTGTGTAGATTTATCAGTATTTTTATAACACGTATTTACTGAAAGGGCGTTTATTTGACTTTCACTAGAAATGTATTCCTTTTCCTGCTGACCAGAACCCATAATATTTGTGCATTCATCTTCAGCATTTGGTTTAAAAGTTTCGACTGATGCATCCCCAACATATGCGTCACTAACAGATTCAGCTAAAACATTATCTATTCTATGACCACTGCTCTTCCGACTCCTATCAAATACATCCCTATTCGGTGTAATTTGATCTTTGTTATTTCTTTCATTGTCGTTTTCCACAGCATGTGATGTCTCAATTAAGTTGTTAAGCAGTTCTTCACCATCATAATCTGTTGTTTCAGTGTCTGAGACAGTGACAGTTTGTACAACCTGGACATCATAATAGTTGACTGTTGTGGTAGGAGTCTCTTCCTGTGTTTCTGTTACTGCTGTGTGTGATATCTCTTTTTCATCATGTACTTTCAGTGGCAAATCTGAAGCAGGTAGAACTTTTAAAATAAAACATGTTGTATGCAAATCTTGAAATCTGTAAGGAATTACGTGTCTCATAAAATAAAGCAGCATGCTTCTAGATTCTTTAAATTTGCAATGTAACAGAACATACTTTTCCTCAATTAATGATACAATACTTTTTATTTTTATTGAGAACAAAACATTTTGCATGCACACACACTTAAGTTGGAATTTCAGACCCAGTACACTTCCTTTAATAAGACAGTAACTCAGCCATCGAGTATAGTAAACAGCAATCTGGGTTTTCAAACAGGTCCGACACAAAACAGGCTGTACAGCTTCAGAAAATTATTAGAAGCTTGAAATTTTGAATTTACTAAGAAGAGGTATCATGCTATCTCTGGTGCGAAAACAAAAGTGCCTTTGAATTTGCATATGCAGATTGTTTCTGATGCGGAAGCTCTTAGTAATATTAGCAAATTTATAATTAATGCAATGCTAGCTGAAATGCAAGCATAATTTAAAACTAGAAAATGTGTTTATGAAACACTATGCCCCCAACTGGTAAGTCGCTTTCAAGATGTACAAATGTCCAAAAAATGACTAAGTTCAAATTGCAACTAGAATTTGTTTTCTATGTGAAAACTGATGTCTCCCCCCTTTCTACGTGCATGTCCAAAATATGCAAGCAAGAGTTATAATTCTTGTGCATCACATATCCTGTCATTCTGTTTTATAAGTGTACCAAGTTTCATTGAAATATCTCTTAAGGTTTTCAAGTTATAGAGGGGGCACGAAAGTGTTTGGAAAATAATCAAAGGGAAATAACTCCAAAGATATGAAAGCAAGAGTAATGATTCTTGTGCATCATGCTTTATAAGTGTACCATGTTTCATTGAAAAATCTCTAATAGTTTTTGAGTTATAGAGCAGACACGAAATTGAATGAAAAATAATCAAAGGGAAATAACTCCAAAGATATGCAAGCAAGAGTTATAGTTCTTTAGCATGACACATCATCTCATCGTGCTTTATAAGTGTACCAAGTTTCATTTAAATATCTCTTATGGTTTTCAAGTTATAGAGTGGACATGAAATTGTATGGAAAAATAATCAAAGGGAAATAACTCCAAAGATATGAAAGGTAGAGATATAATTCTTGTGCATGACATATTGTCTCATCATGCTTTATAAGTGTACCAAGTTTCACTGAAATTTCTCTAACAGTTTTCAAGTTATAGGGTGGACACGAAATTATATGGAAAATAATCAAAGGGAAATTACTCCAAAGATATGCAAGCAAGAGTTATGGTTCTTTAGCACGACACATAATCTCATCGTGCTTTATAAGTGTACCAAGTTTCATTGAAATAACTCTTACGATTTTCGAGTTATAAAGCGGACACTAAATTGTATGGAAAATAATCAAAGGGAAATAACTCATAAAATACTCAAGCCAGAGTTATGATTCTTGTGCATGACACATTGTCTGATCATGCTCAATAAGTGTACCAAGTTTTATTGAAAAACCTTAAAGCGTTTTCAAGTTATACAGCGGACATGAAATGGTATCGAAAACAATCACAGGGAAATAACTCCAAAAATACTCAAGCCAGAGTTATGGTTCTTGTGCATGACACATCGTCTCGTCGTGGTCTACAAGTGTACCAAGTTTCATTGAAAAATCTTTAACGGTTTTCAAGTTATACAGCGGACACGAAATTGTATCGAAAATAATCACAGGGAAATAACTCCAAAAATACTCAAGCCAGAGTTATGGTTCTTGTGCATGACACATCATCTCGTCGTGGTCTACAAGTGTACCAAGTTTCATTGAAAAATCTTTAACGGTTTTCAAGTTATACAGCGGACACGAAATTGTATCGAAAATAATCAAAGGGAAATAACTCCAAAAATACTCAAGCTAGAGTTATGGTTCTTGTGCATGACACATCGTCTCGTCGTGGTTTACAAGTGTACCAAGTTTCATTGAAAAATCTTTAACGGTTTTCAAGTTATTGAGCGGACACGATTTGTGACGGACGGACAGACAGACAGACGGACGGACGGACGGACGGACGGACGGACGGACAGACGCACGGGGAAAAACAATATGTCTCCCGACCCTGTCGGGGGGGAGACATAAAAAAAGTGACAAAAATTAATCTGAGGAGTACATCCCAACCACATGCATATTTTCAAAGCAGGGTCACAATGTCTGCAAAGTTTCAAAAGTATCAGAACAAAATTGTAGGAGGAGTTGCGCACACAAGGTACTCTATCCATTCACTAAAATGCCCGAAAAAATGACTAAGTTCAAATTGTGAAAAAAATAACAAAAAATAATCCAAGGATTATATCCGAACCACATGCATATCTTCAGACCATGCCCATAACACATGTAAAGTTTTAAATGAAATGGCATGAAACTGTAGGAGTTGCGCACACAAGGCACCCACTGCCCATTCACTTTCATTGTGAAAATGCCCGAAAAATGGCTAAGTTCAAATTGCGAAAAAAGTGACAAAAATTAATCTGAGGATTATATCCAAACCAATGCATATCTTCAAAGCATGGTCACAACATCTGTAAAGTTTCAAGAGAATCGGAATAAAACTGTAGGAGGAGTTGTGCACACAAGGTACCCACTAACTATTCACTTTATCAAGAATTGAAAAGGGAAATAACACTCACAGAATGGGCTCCTAGCCCCTTGAATTTACCTGAAAGAAAAAATATGGGTCCTCTTAATTTTCATGTACAAACTACATACCAAATTTCAAGATCCTAGCTCTAACGGTTCCTGACCGAGTGCTCACGCATCACAGACAGACAGACAGACTGACTGCACGGACAGACCCAAACCAATATGCCCCCTCAACTTCTTCGAAGTTGGGGGCATAATGATTGTGACATTTCATTTTATAACTTTGTATTGTAGTAAATAATTCTAATCTTCGAATGTCTATACCTTCTGGGTGGTAAGGCCATCCTTTAGCATAGAACAGATCACTGATGGCCAACTCTTGCTCAACTGTCACATACAAAGCAATGAGTCGACACTCCATGCTTGTTTACATCCTGCTCTACACTCCCAATCTGAAAACACAACGAAGAAAATAAACCCTTACATCAGGATAACAAGTCTGTGTAAAACTTGGGTATGCAGGTTTATACCTATTTTTGTTCCAAAACATAGAGTGTGGGTACTCATTAGAACCGCCTCGCGTACCCACAATCTATGTTTTGAGCAAAAAATACAAAAAAAAATAAAAAACTTTCAGCTTTAAAATTTTCAATTTTTAAAAGGGCACATTTGATGCCACCTGGCAAGCGTTTTATTACCGGAGAGCTACCTGTTGAAATTTTAGTGGGTGTGGCTTAACTACTGGTCCAGGAATTATAAGCCAATCGGAATACCTGTAATACTTTAAAATCTGCTGATAAGAGCTGTCAATAATTCCACAGGTACCTTTTTTCCAATCAGATATTGCTAGTGTTGTATATTGGAGAGCTCAGAGAGATGTTGACAGGTTGGTGTCTAAACAAAAATGGAGATATGACACCTAATTTGGCCTTTTATACTCCAGGTGCCCCTTTTAAGCTCAATAATCTCTGCTTTTTGCATGCACATAATGAATGAGCCATGCTTTGGGGAAAATCAGTTGAGATACTCATTAACTTAAAACATGTACTTCTTCATCATCAAAAGATAATAGCTTAAGTTGTAATGTAGAGTTTAAAGTGGAAAGAAAGAGTATTTATAATAACTCTTAGTTGTTTGTATGCTATTTGTAGCTGGTGAAATGTCACTGAGTGGCAATATATCTGAAATTCTATTTGAATGATGAATATAGTCAGGAAAGGTACAACAACAAGGCCATGTACAATTTTGCTTAAGATTTCTAAAAGGTTTTCCCTCAGTTTTTTGTCACAAGGGTCCACAAGACCCTTACTTTTGATTTTCGAGACCTGCATTCTCCATCCAAAACAAACAGTGGCAGAAGTGTGACAGACAGGTCAGCATCAAGGGCAAGTACTATTGTGCTCAAGCAATCTCCATCCAAAACAGTTTACAGAGGCAGAAGTGTGACACAGGTCTAATCTAACCCAGTCCAATTATTTTAGCATTATCAGTCCATGAGACAACAAGCAAATTCAGAGAATTTATGTCCCCCGCCTTGATTGTTTAGTTACACAAATATAATCTGAGAAGCCACATGAACTTTCTAAGTGTAAATGCCGAAAAAATGACTAAGTTCAAATTGCGAAAAAGTGATAAAAATTAAGCTGAGGATTATATGCAAACCATATGCGTATCTTCAAAGCATTATAAAGACAACTTGAAAGTTTCAAAAGAATCAGAATGAAACTGTAGGAGGAGTTGCGCACACAAGGTACCCCCTGTCCATTCACTTTCATTGTCAAAATGACCGAAAAATGACTAAGTTCAAATTGCAAACAAAGTAATAAAAATTAATCTGAGTATCATATCCAAACCACATGCATATCTTCAAAGCCTGGTAAAGACATCTGTAAAGTTTCAAAAGAATCGGAATGAAACTGTAGGAGGAGTTGCGCACACAAGGTACCCACAGTCCATTCACTTTCATTGTCAAAATGCTCGAAAAATGACTAAGTTCAAATTGCAGAAAAAGTGTGAAAAAATAATCTGAGGATTATATCCAAACCACATGCATATCTTCAAAGGATGGTAAAAACATCTGTAAAGTTTCAAAAGAATCGGAGTAAAACTGTAGGAGGAGTTGCGCACACAAGGTACATACTCTATAGGGGGACGGAAGGACAGACGGACGCACGGACAGACGGACGGAATGACGGAAAGCCAAAAACTATGTCCCTCCGCTTTTCTTCGAAAAGGCGGGGGACAAAAAAAGCTGTGCTTAGGGTTTCACTCTGAAATTTTCTAGGTAGTTTTTTTTTTTTTTTTTTTTTTTTTTTTTTTTTACTGACTACGCACACGCAAGAACGCCGTGGAGGTCGATATCGCACCTGCATCGGGCAAAATAACTAAAAACGTGAAATATAGGTAGAGGGCACCAGGCCAAGGTGTGTTCTGAAAGGGTATGTCAAGGACATTTACTATGCAAGGTTAACACTCCCAGCTATCACAGGTGCAGAGAAAACCAAACTTCGATGTAAAAATTAACAAAGTCAATGGACCATGAAATATAGGTAAAGGTCAGCAGGTCAAGGTGCATGCTTGAAGGGCATGTCAATTAAGGACAATTACTATGCAATTTTTCACACTCGCAGCTATCAGTATCACTGATGCAGAGAAAACCAAACTCCGAAATAAAAATTAACAAAGTCATTGGAGAGAAAACCAAACTTCGAAGTAAAAATTAACAAAGTCATTGGATCATGAAATGTAGGTCAAGGTCAGCGGGTCAAGGTGCGTGCTTGAAGGGTATGTCAAGGACAATTACTATGCAAGGTTTTACACTCGCAGCTATCACTGATGCAGTGCTTCGAAGTAAAATAACAAAGTCAATGGACATGAAATATAGATCAAAAGCACTGGGTCAAGGTGCATGCTTGAAGCAGAGAGAAAGAAACTTTGATGTAAAAGTTAACAAAGTCAATGGACCGTGAAATATAGGTCAAGGGCAATGGGTCAAGGTGCCAGCTTGAAGGGTATGTCAAGGACAATTTCTATGCAAAGTTTTACACTCCTAGCTCTCACTGATGTAGAGAAAACCAAACTTTGATGTAAATGTTGACGGACGGAAGCAGACGGATAGAAATTTGGACTCCTATATCGCACCCTGATATAAGCAGGTGCAATAAAAATTAATTTCTTCCCACAGACTATCAGGGAACCAGATTTTGATGTTCATAGTGTTTTTATTGGATTTTTAATTGTTTATTATACGTTGATAAAACACTAAATTACTTGTTCGGCGTTTCAAAATGGCAACCAAGCGTAAAAAATTGGTACTTTTTGACTAAAACGTGTTGTTATTAAAAGGCTAGGTAATCTTTAATCAACAAAATATGAAAGAAGAAAGATATAAAAATCGTTTTATTTGTTAATTAGCACACAATCTATGACTGTGTTTGTCTTATGATCGTATAAATATTGACTATTTTTTGTCATTTTAGCAAAAACGGTTTGGTCTGATCTCAAAACGATGTGTAATTGTTTTTATTAAAAAGGTTTCTATGAATGAATTTTCTTTGACAAACAACATCAATTTTCTCAAAGAACAATGTCTTACAAATCATTTGATTGCCCTTCAAAACGGTTTGGGTATTTTTGAAAGCGTCAAATCGTCCTAATGAATCAGCTGTTTTTCACAACTTTTCGCCGCTTTGGAGTCAAAATGGAGATTTTTCTACACATTGTTTGGCATTGCAAATAAGACCAAAAAGTTACACTTGAATGCAGAATGACATATTATGCTTTTACAGATGGTCTCCAGTGATTGGTTGTCTATTTGGGCGATAGTTTATTTTGTATTTATAACCACACACCCTCCCCATACGGGTGGTTTTCAAAAAAATGAAGTATTTTTCAATATTAAAGCTGGACTGATAACCTTTATACATATAAGGTCTCATTTATACCTTAAATGTGTGTTATCAAGGTGTCAAACTCCATGCAAAATTTCATAAAAAAAGATGGATCTATACCAGATTTATACAACAATATATACCTAAAAATGTCACAAGTGCAACGTTTTAGCGTGACATTTTGAATAGTAAGTCATTTTCAAATGGTCAGAAAACAATTTTCTGATTACCTAACAAAACAAAATCTCTAAAAAGTTACAAACAATTAGGTACTTGAAAGTTGCCAATGAAACATGCATGTATTTCGCCTTTGTTACCATTTCAGCATTTAAAAATAATAACCATACCTCTAAAAATAAACTACAGTAAAAATAGCTTAGCTTAAACTTGTGAAAGCCAGTGTTCAATCATTGTAAGCCCTACATCTACTGTATGCTTTTACTGATCAAGTCTGATGTATCTGGATTGATTATCAGAGGTTCTTCATTAAAAACCCTTTCTTAAATTTTGAAAAGTAGCTGATCTAATCAGTTAACCATTTTTGTCACAAGTGCAACGTTTTGTATTTCTTGACTGACCATATAAGCATATCATGTATGACTTGTCATTTTGCTTTATTTTTTAGTCTAGCAGGTCAGAAAGAAACCAACAAAAACAACCCTTTGCCTACAGTATTCATATTGGTTTCTAATAATTAACAAACGTTATGTCACAAGTGCAACGCATATTTTCTAGTCTAAAAGATTGAACTCTAATTCCTAACGATACACATTACTTTCACTCTTATAAATTTATATGGCAATCACAGGAAGCATTGTACACTTGTAAGATTCTGTTCATCATTAAATACATTGATCATTTGAGAGGTTATGGAAACATTTATAAGTGCAGACAGAAATTTTAGAGTCAAATTTATCAAATAAATGTGTGAAAAAAAATTTTTTTGGAGAATTTTATCAAATTAATGGCATAGAGACAAGTCCCAATATAGGGTCTACCAAACTAAGAACAAATTTGAAACACAAAGTGTATGTTACAAATGTAGCACTACTTATAAGGTATATCACCGGTTTTGAAAATAAACAACAAAAAGCACATAAACAAGAAAATCACAAAAATGGCCATTGTCAAAAAGATTTGAATGTTGATTTCTCTTATTTTGATATCCATAGAAAAACCAGGAACAAAAATTAAAAAGACAAATGCACATCTCAATTTTGACCAAAAATGGGCCAATGTCACACTTTTACTTCATTTTTTTGAAAATCACCCATACCCGGGATAGGATTTGGGATAGCAATGCCAGCAATTTCAGCAGAGGAGATAAGAGAATCAGGGAGGTCATTCCAGTCCCTGATAGTCTGTGGAAAGAAACTACTTTTGTACGCTTCTTTGCTAGCTGAAGGTATCTGAAAAGCCAAAGAGTAAATACGTTAAGCTCGGATTCGAGAAGAAAAAATAGGAACCGGCGAAATGCGCTCTGATATGCGGATTGCATTTTGACTTTGATGCTTTTGAAAAACATCCCATTGTTGCATTTTCGTGCAATGTGAAAACTGCGAGACCGCGCTTGATAACAGACTTGATAACAGACACCATCACAGCTATTGAAAAGAAATCGTTGCTCAGAGTATACCGTAGTTTGCCGAAATTTTCGGACGAAAAAAATGGTCCAAAATTTTAGGACAATATCAGCCTTTTCCTTCTGGAATTAATATCAAGCCCCAAAATTTTCAGGCATATCTACTTTTTCAGAAAAATAACTGTAATTTTTCTGCCATTAGTATTCGGATATGAGGTATTCAGATCACTGCCTTTTACGACACGTTTTTTAGGAACAATGCATGCGAAAATTAAACGCGGCTCTGTACAAAAGCTGCAGAAAAGCCGGCTTTTCCGCAGCTTTTCTGCGTTTCTTTTTTAAAGCTGTAGAAAAGGCGTGTTTCTATTTTAGACCTGCGTTTTAGCTGAGTTTTTTTTCAGTGAGCTGCGGAAAAGCCGTACTTTTTTTAAGTGAGCTGCGATGAAGCTGTATATTTAATTTGGATATCTGAAAAAGCTGCGTCTTTAGGTATAGAAGCTGTAGAAAAGCTGGATATTAATTTTTTTTCAAAACAGGTTAAATCTACAGCTCTTGAAAGCTGCAGAAAAGCTGCGTATTAGTGAAATTTCAAATCAGACTATTGAAAAACATTAAGACGCAGCTTTTCTACAGCTTTTTGAAGCAGTGTATTAAACTTTTCAATAAAGCTTCTGTATACAGCTCTACTTGAAAGCTTTGTAAAAGCTGGCTTTTCTCCAGCTGTTCTGCGTTTATAAATAGGGGCTGTAGATAAACTTTACTTTTTTAACTTAAGGTGCAGAAAAGGTGTCTCTTTTTCAAATAGCTGTGTTTCTTCATTTATTAGCTGTAGAAAAGCTGGATAATTCCCCATCTTTCAAATTAGAAATAATTTGAGCTAAAAATGAATAATACGCAGCTTTTACGCAGAGCTGCGTATTTCTTCAACCATAGTCAGGTCTTATGTAATATTAAGCAGTTTTATCTTGTTGCTATGGCAATTTTACCTGAGGGGGGGCATCTGGCAAAGAAATCTGTTTCAAAAACACTTTTGAGCATCATTTATAGGCTGACAATTGAAGAGAAAAGGACTGATTTTTGAAATTTTATACATACTGTTTGTAATTGCTGTGGATTCTCAGGTAAGAAATTTATTTACTTCAGCTATTTCAGTGAACTTTATTATACATTTTACTTAAGACCAAAGAAAAAAACACACACTCCCGCACCTCAAATCTCCGCATCAACCATGCGGAACTCCGCACAACATCTGCGGAATTCCGCATCAACTATGCGGAATTCCGCAAAAACATGCGGAATATCAGCATTTTTTGTGCGGAATTCCGCATGAACATGCGGAACTCCGCAGAGGTTTCACAATATGCGGAATTTCTTACGCATCTCTCATCGGAAACTTTTCCGCACCAGCAGCGGAAAAATCGGACTTACTACTTTTTTAGTGCGGAAACAATGCGGAAAATGTAGACTCAGACAATTTTTGAAGCGGAAAATATCTTAGATTATTTTGCATGCGGAAAATAACTTAGAAAAATTTTACTTGGGCAATTTTTGTATATGGGACTTTTCTTAGTGTCATTGTCCCACTGTATCTTAGGAAAATTATAGTGCAGAAATTTTGACTTTTTACAAACAAAAAAATTCATAAAAAAATACCATTTATAAAAAAATTATTGCTGCCATGTATTTCTGGAGTCAAACTGTCAAATGTTAAAGACCATGCGCAAAGGGTATCGTTATCTGGAGATTTGAAATTATGTCCGGGAATAGTCTGGGAAATGTTAGGTAATTTCGCTTCCGCCCGAGAGTGGGAACCCTTTCTTGGAGGTCCATTCAAATACTCCACTCTTTTAGCTATTTAATCTGACAAAGATGAATAATAAAGATGCAGACGATTTCATGGAAACAATTTAGTTTATTGAAATTTTATAACTTATGCAATTTGTTTTAGCAAACTTATAATGTTAGGAATTATGTATGTGTACCAGAAGATGGCTCAAAAGTTAGCATGTTCGATTCCACACATGAAAATATTTCTAATCCCATTTTCGCTTCCACTGATTCAAGAGCACTTGTTAGTTTCAACTGACAAAAGAAATGTGCCCTAAGTACTAGTAATCTGCCCCAAACATGCTTGTCTAGGAATAGTGTGGTTAGGATAGCTGACTGTCCAGATATGACCATAGCTGTTGACTACATGTGGACATAAAGCAATGAAACAAACAAACACAACCATATTGAGATAATGTAATAATATACATTTCTTTTGTCTCTCTTGACTTTAAACCAGCACCTCAAACCCCTGTATCCCATTGAGCGGAGCTCCGCATCACATGCGGAATTTTTTCCGCACCACATGCGGAATTCCGCATCAGACCATTTTGAATATATTATTGCTGACCAATAGGAAATCAGAATTTCAAGTACTGACTCACTTCCTGTTTTCAAATATTAGAGGGAGCATTGTTTGAAAGGAAGTGTTCTAACATGTGCCATTTTTAAAATTGTGTTATAATGAAAATTATAGTTAAGGAGTTTAGTTCTTTAGCATTGTAAGTAGCCAGTATTTATATGAATTGTCTTTTTATGTTGCTCTATGCCTTCTCTGTGTTGAAATTTGCTACTGCAGATTGCTTCAATAAATTTTGTCTCAGTCCATGAATTTAGTTCAACAAAACAACGATTTAGGAACATTAGAATCTCTAGAGTGGGATGTTAAACCACAATACAAACTTACAGGTCTTCATATACAATAGTTATTTCTCAAAGCATTCAGACATATCTTTCTCCAGATTAAAATGTGTTTCCTTTGCATTCTCTGAAACAGCTTGACCTTTAGCCTTGTTCTTATTGTCCCAGTTCTACCCCGGTGAAGGCAAGCCAGTATACTGTGATAAACCGAGTAACTGTTTCTACCAAAGTTGATCGTGTTCTCAGTCAGGGTGTTACCGTGTAGCCCCAGTCTTGTTCCTAGTTCTACCATGGTGTTGTCCTGGGGCAGGCCGGTGTGCCTCGGTTTTACTATGGTAAAGCCCGGTATCGTCCTGGTTCACCCCACCTGTCACCTGTGTAAACCGGGAAGGCACTGAGGCAAACCGGGGTACACCATGGCCAAATTATTAAAGCCGGTTTGCCCCTGTGGCATCTTGGTTCACCCTGGTAGAGTCCCGGTGAAGCCCTGGTTTGTGCCGGAATAGCCCTATGTTGTCCCTGTTACCCACGGTTTGCACCTGATCGTCTTGGTTCGAGTCCCATGCCATCAAGGTTTGTCACTGTGTCGCTCCAGTTTTTGACATCTCTCACAGTTCACCCGGGTTTACCCCGGTTGTATTAAACATTTTTATACAACCACGAAGGCTCCCCGGTTTATCTTGGTTCTTCCCAGTTTGCCACGGTAGCACAAAGGTTCTATCACGGTTCATTACGGTTTGTCCTGGTTTACCCTGGTTTGATTTACCCCCGGCGAACTGGGGAGCTAAACCGGGACAGTGAGAACATAGCTTAAGTAAGAATAGAGATTGTACAATCAAATTCAAAATCCCACACCGGATACCAGGCGAATGATTAAGTACAGCACAATACAACATGAAAATGTTACAACACCCATGAAGAGCAAAATGATTACTTCTGTCTCAACAAAGATAGCCATCTGGCTTACATCAACCAAATATAAAAGTGACAAGTATAACAGAAAAGCAGACAGAATAAACAGAAAACATAAAGAAAAATCACATCAAAACCGCCTTGGAACTGTCAGTGAAGAAATTCCTGGAGGGCTTGAATAAATTTTATGTGGCCACAATCCTCACCATTCGACCCTTAAAAGCCAAATAAAAGTCATATGAAGCCTAGGGAATGCTGAGTCAAACATTTGTATAAAGCAGAAAATGGTTCAGGTCACATGACCAAGGTGGTCGCCACACCCATATATGGTAAAAACTTTCTGGAACAGAAAATCCAATGTAGAATTCCGCAGGATGCGGAGCTCCGCATCATGCGGAATATGTTCCGCATCATGCGGAATATGTTCCGCATCATGCGGAATATATTCCATATCAATCTGCCTTGCGAAATTCCGCATCATGCGGAGAATTCCCTGTTACTTTTCCGCAAGATGCGGAAAATATGTTCCAATACTCCGCATCAGTGCGGAATTCCGCATTCAAATTCCGCTTGATGCGGAGTATTGGAACAAATTTTCCGCATCATGCGGAGAAGTCTCCGCTGCTTATCCGCAAGCTGCGGAGAATTCTCCGCATGATGCAGAAAAATAAGCGGAACATTCTCCGCATGCAACATCCTTCTTCTTTTTCATTTTTTACAGTTTGATTTCCGCACGATGCGGAAATATTGTTCCAATACTCCGCATGAGAATTTCCGCATAAAACATGCGGAAAATGGAGTTTCGTGCGGAGAATCTAGGTACGGGCAGCTTGAATATGATGTTTCCCTGCTAAATACACAATCAATTGTATTTGTTGACGTTGAATAACTGTGGAGAGATTCTCAGATCAGCAGTGAAATAATATCCTTTTATTCCCAGTTCATTCATACATAGTGCAGATGTGTTATTCCAGCAGACTATCAACCACAATTAAGGTATGTATCTGAAAAAGTATCCCTTAAGTAATGTTTGGCTTCAAACTTCCTAGACATGTCATCCCTTCCTTGCCACTTAACCAACTAGTTCAATAAAGATTAAAATCTTGTACCAAAGGACGCAACACAATGTCACAAACCTTCTACCACTCACTCTGGCGCTTGATGCTCTACCACTGAGCCAGGTTGCTGATCTACTTCCGAAAGGTAAGCATGATCCACAAACATAAGCATGATCCACAAACATAAAAAAATTACATGTGCTTATTTTGTTTTCTTTTCAAACTTGTGTTTGACATCTAGTTCTGTTCTTTTTATATTAAAATTCTATTTGATATTGTTTCAAATCTTTTTTGAAATTTTTGTTTGTCTGTTCTTTTTTTTATCTAGTTCTGTTCTTTTTATATTAAAATTCTATTTGATATTGTTTCAAATCTTTTTTGAAATTTTTGTTTTTCTGTTCTTATCCAGATTTGTTTAAAGACGCAGGTTTATTAAAAGCCGCGTATACGCAGCTATAAAAGCTGCGTTTACGCGGCTGTATTAAAAGCCGCGTATACGCAGCTAAGAAACACGGCTTTTATAAAGTCGCGTTTCTTAGCGGCGTATACGCGGCTTTCTGCGTATACGCTGCTTTCTGCGTATGTAAGCTTCGCAAAAGCTGTAGAAAAGCCGGCGGTATTGGCACCTGCGTAAAAGTCGGCTTTTCCGCAGCTTTCTGCGTAAATGCAGCTAGCTGCATTTACGCGCCTTTCTGTGTTAAAGCTTCGCAGAAGCTTCGCAAAAGCCGGCTTTTCTACAGCTTTGTCAATATACCTGCGTAAACGCGGCTTTTCTGCAGCTCTGCGGAAAAGCTGGCTTTTTTACAGCAAATACGCAGGTGCCAATACCGCCGGCTTTTGCGAAGCTTTCACGAAGCTTTTAAAGCTGCGCAGAAGCTGTAGAAAAGCCGGCTTTTTTTCGCAAGGGTGCCCACAAATGTATTTGGCAGCCAGCCAATATCAGTCAAAAACTTGTACCCTAGCAGCTCCTCTAAAAGATGTATACATTGCAGTTGAAAAAATAGCACAAGGTAGGATATTATAAACTCATTTATGAAACACACATGATTAATTATCTTCTGTTGAAATGTAAAAGTTAATAACCCATTATTTTCTCTAAGTATTGTGTCCATGACATCAATCGGGTTTGGTGTCTTTTTTCATGGAAGGTGATCATTATAACTTAGTAAATATGGTATGCAGGCAGACAGGAAAGTGGCTTGACAAGAGAAAATCTGTCTTTTTTATATCATGCAAAGAAAATTTGGGAGTAGTTGTGCATTCACGCTGTTGAAAACTTACCTGTGATTAATACTGTATCGTTTTAAAAACATTAACAACGCTTGAATGTGTGTCACTTAGCATTCTGGTTCATGTCATACATGGTTCGATATAGGTTTTACCGTGAAGGGTGGGACTAGATAGCGAAAAGAGGCTCTTTTCGGAAAAGATGCGAAAAGAGGTTTTTGAACGCCAAAAGAGTCGTTTATGATGCATGTGACGCACTACAAATAAGTTATTTCAGGAAGCAAAATAGTAGCAGCATGTCATAATACAAGTATAAGAATTACTGAAAAATTTAATGTCGACAAAAAGGTGCGATTGCTCTTTAATTACTCTAGGTGTGAATTAATACGGTGGGTGTAGGCTGGCACGCGCATATATTGCCTTATGACACCTTGGTTGATATACACATTACTGACGATTATCCTCGATATCATCATGTATTTTAAAGAGACAATATTAATATTTTGATTTAAATAAATGGAAAAAATGGAAATCACGCATATTTTGTCTCTATTTAATAGTAAAATGCCTGTTTGTTTTTTTTTTTCTTTTTTTTTTTTTTTTTGCCTCTTTTCGCATCTTTTCGCCAAAAAACCTCTTTTCGCTATCTAGACCTACCGACCGTGAAGACTTATTAGTAAAACTGACACCTGTGTAAAGTGTGAATTCTGCCGGTTCATAAAGGTGACATTTAGTCATGTCTCGACAAAACACATCTGAGTGACAGTAAAAGTATGTAATGCTACCAATGAAAACACAGATGACTTTTATCACTTTCTTTGTCTCTTTTGATCGTTTATCGATACACAGAATATACTGTAATGCGCCACCAGAATTTTTTTCATGGCGCATTTTCAATGTTTTGGTGTATTTTCCAAAGTTTTCGGGCTAAACGTTTTTGGAATTATTTGCTGCCGTTGGTTGTCAGTCAATAATTTTCGGACATAAACGATCCTAATTATTTTACGAAGGTCCGAAAATTTAGGCAACCTACAGTACATATAAAGCTAGCGTATTATTTTTTTTTTTTCTAAATTTTGAGTATGACTATATCATATTGAGAGCTAACATTGCAAGAAAAGTGTGGTTGCATGTTGGCCACGAGTTTATTATTATTTTTCATAATGTATGTATTTTAATTATGTTTCCGAATACAATCTTCAATAAAGTTACATTAAACTGTGTGAGGTATGTGTCATTAATGCGGCATGTGCCTGCAACTTGACATAAGTGCGAATGATCTTTACCGGCTTGAAGATCAAACAAGTCACCGAATCAACAGGTATTGCACGGTGCAATACAGGTAGCTGGTAATAAAAGTGTCATTTTTTCTTTTGAAATCTGGCGGCGACTTCTTAGCATATACATGAATGACAGTACGAAAGATTTAGAAAAAAAAGAAAGAAAAATATTCGAGTTCATGTATGACTGATTCCATTAAATTCACATAATTCGTTCCTCTACTGCCCTTTTGTAAAGAAAAGTGTAAAATAAGATCAACATAACATAACGAAGGGCAAAAAAAAAAAAAAAAAAAAAATAGATAAGAGCGAAAATGGTTGTTGCACCAAACGCATCTCTCCAACGTGTGCAATTGAATTATATTCGGATATATTGGCTTCATTGAACGTGATAGATAGACTTGATGCGTCAAAGATCTGCCGATTGTGGCTAGAATAGATATAGGGCAATCTCCTTACGCTCATTCACGTCGGGGAACATCAAAATCGGTGTTGTCATTCATAATCCTGAAGGTTTTAAGCTTAAAAAAGATACTTTAAATTGAATCGAAGCTTTCACCTTGTTCACTAATTATCTTCATTTTTTTTGGTGTTAAGTATGATTAGTGATACGGCGAGATTAATCAATCGGCGTTTTCTGTAATCTAAAGATACTCAGTTAAGAATCGTTGTATGTGTCCAGTGGCGTAGAAAATACGCATAATTATAAGCGTAATTCCAAAGAAAAAAGAACAACAGCTGATAATTGATGATTATGTTAATAAAAACAACTAAAGAAATGACTCTCTCTCTCTCTCTCTCTCTCTCTCTCTTTCTTACAAAGATGCCGTTTATTATCTATTTGTTGGAAATTTGAAGCTCTATTTAACAGAAATAAGATCTTCTATTATATGAATTATGGCGAAGAAAATTTAAACGATATATATTTGCTGATATATACAAAAATTTCTACAAGTGCATCGTGGTTCCCCAGTTGGAGTATGCAGCAGCAGTATGGCAGTCAGGAAAGAATGAGCTTCTTGATCGAGTACAACGAAGGGGTCTCGCTTTGTGTCTAGGAGTACCAGCTACAGCCAGCTTGGAAGCCCTGCAGGTAGAAGCCGGAGTTTTACCATTGGACCTGAGGAGAGCTGGCAGTCAGAGAGTTAGGGAAAATCTGCGCAAAGCGAGACACCCAACCAGTGAAGAAGGCATTGAAAGAATGGGAAGAAACACAAGAAGGAACCACAGAGGAGTACATCTCACCTTTTGGCCGGATGGCTATACAGATGGCAGATATGTGTGCCCAAACAGATATATCATGCAACTGCATAGAGCCAGAGCCAGACTATGTAGACTCTCTTCAGCCAACCTTGAAACGACCAGAATACTGGAATAACCTCAGATCTTCCAAAAACAGAACAAAAACCCAAGAAGAAGAAGATGAGCAGATAGACAGTTGTGAGGTCGACACTGTGTTTATCTTCACAGATGGCTGCAGGACCGTGTGGAGCAGGAGCCTGTGTATACCTACCTGGTCAGGAGGAATGTGTGGAACTGAAGAAACCAGTGTCAAGACTGGCTTCTATACTGCTAGGAGAATTAGTAGCAATTGAGATAGCCTTAAACTTTATCCAGAGTGAAATGAAAAAGAAAACAATAAAAGGGGTTAAAATATTCTGTGACAGCCAGTCAGCAATTGGCATCCTCACATTAGGTTGGAAACCATCATCTTATCAGGGAACCATTAAACAAACTAAGAGAATTATAGAACAAATTGAACAAGAAGGTGTCAAAATTGACATCTCTTGGACACCCGGACATGCTGACATAGCAGGAAATGAAACAGCAGATAGATTAGCTAAGGATGCAGTGAAGAAAGCAGAGGGCATGGATGAGACAAGAGACAGAGTTGTAACGGCAATGGACATAAAGACAGCAGCAAAAACATCTTGTATGAAAAAATGGCAGAGAAGATGGGACTTGTCTAATAGTTGTAGGAGCTTGTATGAGTACAGAAAAGATGTAGGTGTGAAGAAAAATAAACTATTCCAACCCAAATACCCCAGAATAATGTCAAAACTAAGAACTGGTTACTGCCTAAATGAATATCTGTATAAAATATGAGTAGCTGAGGAACCATACTGTAGATGTGGAGAAATAGAGAGCTGTGAGCACTATCTGATGGAGTTTGAAGAACTGCAAGATTTAAGAGAAGGACTCAGGGTTAAGATGTGGCAACAGACGGGCATGGATTTGTGGTCAATGGAAGTATTACTGGCAGTTACAAAAAAGGATGAATATGAACAAGAAAGACCCATGATCAATGAAATATTGGACGAATTCCTTGAGAGATCTGGGTGATTCGCGAAATCAATCTAAACAAAATTATACGCACCAACTTACTCGCGTGATAGTATACGGTTGATCAGTTATACTAAGAAGATAATACCTGCGTGCCACTTCGGCCTCAGGGCCTTAATTACAGAATTTCGGACAACATCCACCGGCCGATAAAAATATTGATTTTTTTTTTTTTTGCTGATTTACCTGTCTACCTAAGCGACAGACTCAGCGGAGGCAAATATCAATATTCAATAGCAGTTTCAAGTCACAGTATCTGTACATGTCTCTGATTTAACCCACCTCAGAGCAGGGCAGAGCAGGGTAGGGTGTTAAATGTTTATTGAAAGTCTATTCAATGGGAATCAAGACAATTCACCGACAAGACAAATCACCGACACGGTTTTTGAGACAATTCACCGACAAAATTTGAGACAATTCACCGACACTTCTGAAGACAATTCACCGACATTTTTGTTCAAAGTTAATGACTTGTAATTGATGATTATCTTTGGTAATCATGAGCAATTAAGAATAATTACTAGCCTGAGACCAATAAATAATTACAGATTTGATCAATATGAGATGACTTGAAGGAGCCTTAGTGTCGCTTAATCTAAAAAATCTCAAGACACATGATTTTGAGACAATTTACCTACAAATTCTATAGATGAATTGTCCATTTTGAGACAATTCACCGACAGATTTTGATATTAAAATACATATGAAGGCATCTGACCAAACTTCACCAACACGTTTTTTTCGGAGATAATTCACAAACAGATTTTGATAAGATGCCTTAAGTATGCATCTTAATATCAAAATCTGTCGGCCAATTGTCTCAAAATAATGTCGGGGAGTTTAATTAAACGATACTTTAAATTTTGGTCAGAATCTGAACCTGCTCTGGTTTAAAATCTTTTGTATGTCTGCCAAAATTTTTATATACGATGAATTGTCTTAAAATTGTCTTTCGAAATTCAAATCTGGTGATGAAATATCATAAAATAGTCTTTAAAAAGTTAAATTCGCCGATGGACTGTCTTAAAATTTTCTATCAATTAAATCTTGATTTTATCTGTTGGTGAATCGTGTTAAAATTGCTCTGAATTTTTATCTGCCAATAAATTGCCTTAAAAACTTTAATGTATCGGTGAATAGTTTCAATATTTTGTTGGTGAAAACGCGATAAAACTGTCTTTGCAATCATGGAGAATGGATCGCCAATCAAAACCATCAGTTACGAGTCATAACCTCTGAATAAAAGTGTCAGTGAATTGTCTTCAAAAGTGTCGTTGAATTGTCTCAAAATCTGTCGGTGAATTGTCTCAAAACCGTGTCGGTGAGTTGTCTTGTCGGTGAGTTGTCTTGTTCCTATTCAATGATCTATCTATCTTCTGATACTGAGTCGATCAATTTCTGATCATCACCTCAGGTGATCTTTTTTTTTTTTTTTTTTTTTTACTGTTTACTGAGTCGATCAACTTCTGACCATTACCTCAGGAGCTGTGGAAATGTGACTTGCTCAAGGCCACAACGAAAGGCGCCTCGGCTGAGGATTGAACCCGGGACCTCTGGGACCGGAGTCAACCACTCTAACCTTGCGCCAGTCCGCTCCACTTGACACGGAATAAACCTAATTTGCATATTATTTGCTTATTAAATTACCGGTCCCGATAGCGTAATGGTTAGAGCGTTCGCTTCGGAAGCGGGAGGCGCGGGTTCTAATCCGGGCCGCGTCATACCAAAGACGTTAAAAATGGTACCAGTGGCTACCTTGCTTGGCGCTCAGCATTTATAAGGCAAGCACTGGCTTCTCTTCTCTCAAAATGATAACTTCAATGGTGGGAGCTCCATGTAATTGTTTATGAGGTGTTTGGAGTACTTGGCAGATTCAGATTAAATCAGAGATATATACTATACAGAGATTTGAAACTGCTATTGAACATCGATATTTGCCCCCGCTATGACTGTCGCTCAGGTAGACAGGTAAATCGAGGGAAAAAAATCAATATTTTTATCGGCCGCTGAATCTGTTCTGAAAGTTTGTATATTAGCAAAAATATATTATTAATATTTTCTTCGTTTGGTTCGCTATTATCTAGATGATAGTAGAAATATTTATTTTTGTTAAATAGGCCTTCGAATTTCCTACAAATAGATACTAAACACGCCCGGTATCTTTGTTAAAAAGAGTTATTTATTTACGGTTGATAATTTATATAATTATTATCGGATCCTTTGTCCTACGATTTGTAAAAGCCGTTGTTGTTGTTTTTTTTTCTCCCACAAATTAATACGTTTTTATTTATGCTTATTATCTACGCGACTGGACACATTTGAAACAATTATTTACGGATTATCTTTAGACACAACGGGCAGTTCTTTGACACATCGAGTCTATCTATCGAGTTCAATGAAGAATACCGCCAATATAATTCAATTTTGCACTTCATTTTGTTGGTCTTATTTTACACTTTTCTTTACAAAACGGGCAGTGGCGGGACGAATTATGTGAATTTAATAGACTCAGTCAGGCATGAACTCGAACATTCTTCTTTTTTCTCTATCTTTCATTCTTGCATTCATGTATAATCTAAGAAGTCGCCGCCGGATTTCAAAAGAAAAAATGACACTTTTATTACCAGCTTACCGTATTGCACCAAGCAATACCTGTTGATTCAGTGACTAAGAAGTCACCACCGGATTTCAAAAGATAAAATGACACTTTTATTACCAGCTACATGTATTGCACCATGCAATACCTGTTGATTCGGTGACTTGTTTGATCTTCGCACTTATGTCACGTTGCAGGCACGTGCCGCATTAATTAATAACCGATACCACACACATTGTCCACACACTTTATTGAAGATTGTATTCGGAAACATAATTAAAAAAAAAAAAAGTATGAAAAAATTATCATAAACTATAGGCCAACATTCAACCACACTTTTCTTGCCCTGTTAGCTCTCATCATGATATAGTCATACTCAAAATTTTGAAAAGAATAATACTCTAGCTGTTTATGTACACTTGCCCATGCTCTGAGCAACGTTTTTTTTTTTTTTTTTTTTTTTGTTTTTTTTTATTTTCACAATAGTTGCGATGGTGTCTGACTGTCTGTTTTTAAGTGCGGTCTCGCAGTTTTCACATTGCACGAAAATTCAACAATGGGATGCTTTTCACACCTGAGATGATGATCAGAAATTGATCGACTCAGTTTATGAAAATAGATAAAAAGCATCAAAGTAAAAATGCAATCCGCATATCAGAGCGCCATTTTTTCTTCTCGAATCCGGGCCTTACCTATTTTCTCCTGCACTTTGCTACGCAAATGTCATTTCTTCTTTTGTAACTATTTTTATTTCGAAAAATGTAGAAACTAATTTTTATGTCGTCCCCATCACATTTCCGGGCATGGCTATCCCAAATCCTATCCCGGGCACGTGACATTGGGAGGGTGTGTGGTTATAAATACAAAAATAACTAGAAATTGGCTGCAAGCAAGGCTTTCAGTATACCCCCCGCAAAATTATCTGAAGCTGGCCAATAACTTCCTAGGTCAAACATGCAAAAAATTTGTCAAAGATATCTTTTCAGCATTATAATCCTTCATGTACATCCCCAGTATGCCAGTCACATCTATAAGATATTAAAAGAATATATTGAAAGCTTGAGGTTGATTTCACTGTATGCACTATGATCATTGTTTATCATGAGAAATGGTAAAAATTGGCTAAGTTAAATAAAAGCTGTAAGTTTGTCAAAAATTAAATTTTCAGCATGAAAATTATTCATGCACATCTAAAATATATCTGGAACAAATCTATAAAGAATCTTAAAGAAACATTGAAAGCCCTAGGAGGAGTTGATTTCACAAAGTATGCACTACCAACCATTATTGTATATAAGCAATGGTCAAGAAATGGCTATGTTGAAAAATGATGTAAATTTGTCAAATATCACTTTTTCAGTATTATAATTATTCATGCACATCTTCAATATGTGTGGAACATGTCTGCAAAGTATTGAAAAGAAATACTGAAAGCCCCAGGAGGAGTTGATTTCACAAACCATCATTGTATAAAAGCAATGGTCAAAAAATGGCTATGTTAAAAAATGCTGTAAATTTGTCAAAAATTATTTTTTCAGTATTATAATTCTTCATGCACATCTTCAATATGTGAGGAACATGTCTGAAAAGTATCAAAAAGAAATACTGAAAGCCCTTGGAGGAGTTGATTTCACAAAATGTACACTACCAACCATTTTTGTATATAAGTAATGGTCAAAAAATGGCTATGTTGAAAAATGCTGTAAATTTGTCAAAAATTACTTTTTCAGCATTATAATTCTTCATGCACATCTTCATTACGCGTGGAACATATCTGCAAAGTATTGAAAAGAAATACTGAAAGCCCTAGGAGGAGTTGATTTCACAAAATATGCACTACCAACCATTATTGTTTAAGCAATGGTCAAAAAATGGCTATGTTAAAAAATGCTGTAAATTTGTCAAAAATTATTTTTTCAGCATTATTATTCTTCATGCACATCTTCAATATGTGTTGAACATGTCTGCAAAGTATTGAAAAGAAATACTGAAAGCCCTAGGAGGAGTTGATTTCACAAACTATGAACTACCAATCATTATTGTATATAAGCAATGGTCAAAAAATGGCTATGTTGAAAAATGCTGTAAATTTGTCAAAAATTATTTTTTCAGCATTATAATTCTTCATGCACATCTCTATTACGTGTGGAACATATCTGCAAAGTATTGAAAAGAAATACTGAAAGCCCTAGGAGGAGTTGATTTCACAAAATATGCACTACCAACCATTATTGTTTAAGCAATGGTCAAAAAATGGCTATGTTAAAAAATGCTGTAAATTTGTCAAAAATTATTTTTTCAGCATTATAATTCTTCATGCACATCTTCAATATGTGTGGAACATGTCTGCAAAGTATTGAAAAGAAATACTGAAAGCCCTAGGAGGAGTTGATTTCACAAACTATGCACTACCAACCATTATTGAATATGGCAATTATAAAAAATTGGCTAAGTTCAAAATGCCGTAAATTTGTCAAAATTCATTTTTTCAGCATAATACTTCTTCATGCATATCTTCAATATCTCTGGCACATATCTGCAAAGTATCAAAAGAGAATATTGAAAGCTGTAGGAGGAGTTGATTTCACAAAGTATGCACTATTAGCACTATGGCAAACATTCTATGTATAGGTTTAAAAAGTCCCATAACTCTTGCAAAACTGACCCTTTGGCCCCTAAATTCATATCACACATGTGTTGTCTAATGGTGCAGGTGTGTTGAAAATTTGAAGAACATCGGGCAAAAACTACTTAAGTTATTCAGCAAAGATGTCAAAATGTTGACGGAATGACGGAATCACGGAATGACGGAATCACGGAATGACGGAATCACGGAATTACGGACAGACTGAAAACAGTATACCCCCCTAAAACTTCGTTTTGCGGGGGGTATAATAAATTATCGATCAAATAGACAACCGATCACCCAGAGATCATCTGTAAAAGCATAATATGTCATCCTGCATTCAAATGTAACCTTTTTGGTCTTATTTGCAATGCAAAACAATGTGTAGAAAAAATCTCCATTTTGACTCCATAGCGGCGAAAAGGTGTGAAAAACAGCTGATTCATTTGGACGATTTAACACTTTCAAAATTACCCAAACCGTATCGAAGGGCAATAAAACGATTTGTAAGACATTGTTCTTTGAGAAAATTGATGTTGTTTGTCAAAGAAAAGTCATTCATCGAAACCTTTTGATAAAAAAAATTACACATCGTTTTGAGATCGGACCAACCCATTTTTGCTAAAATGACAAAAATAGTCAATATTTATAGGGCAGGTCGGCAAGGTACTCTTCCGTGAAAAGAAATCGATATCGGTCACCTTTCCTGCTATTTTCTTCATTCGGTGGAGGTGGTAACCTCGGTCATTATCGCTATACGTTTACTACTTTCAGACGCTAATTTAATCATAATATGACCAAAATATTACGCATTCCTTACCTTGGAATAAATTATTATCCGGAAATCTAATAGAATATGCAATGTTTTGAGGAAAAATATTCATTTTGATTCTATATTTGCGCTCCAAATTTGGTTAGGCATAGCGATAAACACCGAGTAATATACCTCCATCGAATGAACAAACTTACCTGTATGACGTCATCCCGGCATGCCCTATACGATCGTAAGACAAACACAGTCATAGATTGTGTGCTCAATATCAAATAAAACGATTTTTATATCTTTCTTCTTTCATATTTTGTTAATTAAAGATTACCTAGCCTTTTAATAACATCGCGTTTTAGTCAAAAAGTACCGACTATTTTACGCTTGGTCGCCATTTTGAAACGACGAACAAGGAATTCAATGTTTTATCAACGTGTAGATCTAATAAACAATTAAAATTCCAATAAAAACACAACACACATCAAAATCTGGTTTGTAAATAAATTATAAAATGTTTACAGTTTCTATAGAACTAAAATATTATCTCATCGGATGTATGAAATTGCCAATGAATGTCGATATTTAAAGCATTGGTTTTGACTTCGAAACAATATGGCGGATCGTAGGCGGCGCCACAGGTACACGCGCGACAAACATAAAGCGCCCGCTAGGTGGACTTTCTAATCTCTTCATCTTTATCTCAGATTAAATTGACAAGGGGAACAACTTTTGATACAGTTTATTCCGTAGAGGGGACGATAACAGGACATTGCCCTTTATGTTTGTTTAGAAGGCAGTATGCCGTAAATTCACATTATATTTACATACCTTCGGTTAATTAAGTCTGAAAAGCATCAAAGAAATATTTTTTTCTACAAAATTAGCTACACTCGATTTTGTAAAAAGTTCGTAAGCCGCTGGTTAAGCCGGTTGTTGTTGTTCGTAAATCCCGCCTCTGCCAGGCGAACCTCGTATTTTTGAACGAGTAGCACCGAATCTATTCACCATTTTTGCATTATTATTATTATTATTGGAAAAGGTCCCTCAGGACCTTTTCCACAGTGTTTACTTTGAATATGAAGAAAATTGTACCCATGATCGACTGCTCTCCCTCAATTACGCGTTTTGTCACATAAAGCGCTTACTAAAAACTAGTGAACCCGTCTATAGGGACTAGACAGTTCACCACAATCAATTTAATTTATCAATTGTTGACACTCCCCGCCAAATAGCGGTAAATATCTAGCAAACAATCTCGATCGTGGTGACTGCTTATCATAGCGCATCTAGGATTACATCGTATATACCCTGACGAGGGGTAAAGAAACTACAGAAACTCTATATGGCTGACTTTTAGTCCATCACATCGCACTATGGGTCTGTTTCTGGTAGTGTGGCTGCAGGTCAAAATTCAGAACTCTGTCACAAATTGACTGCACTGCAAAATGGTTTTCTACAAATCGACATATTGATTGTAATCGTGCTCGTTTTAGTATCGGCTTTGATTCCATAACATCAAAAAATTTTGTCATTGCCTTGAGCAACAGATACACACACTGGTCAAGCTTCATTACAAGAAAGGACATTCATGTATAGGAAACGAAACTGAAATGTCAAGTTTGGATTTATTATAATTTTTTTTGTTGTTCTTTCTTTTAATAAATTCAATAAACAACAACAAGGACAAACATTTAAAGTGAAAACAAGAGCTGATGAAACATGCAACAAAATGCCAGGGCAAATTACAATGTGTGAAAAAAGTACTACTATATGTGACATGCATGTATTGCAAGCATTAATACAAAATATGTTAAGTTACTTTTTATGTTGAGCTAAACGTTACAGAAGAAGCCTTAAATGAATAGTGCTTTCCAGAACATTTAGAGTGATTTGCTTTTTTCTTCGCTGTAGTGAAGCCGTCTTGCCATGATGCGCAAAAGGAGCGGACTGCCCAAGATAGTGGGTGCATGAATAATTCGTACTTTATAAAAATCAGGCTCAGAACAAGAAAAAAAAAATCTTCGTTTAAATTGGCGCTGATCTAGTTTTTGGAAGAAAAATGTTGACCCTACCCAGATTCGAACCTGGTACTGACGGATTCAGGCACATCTCCGTAACCATTGCTCTATAAGCATATGGATGAATGCAGTCGTTTTCCAAAAGTCTTAATGGAAAAGGTCCCTCAGGACCTTTTCCACAGTGTTTACTTTGAATATGAAGAAAATTGTACCCATGATCGACTGCTCTCCCTCAATTACGCGTTTTGTCACATAAAGCGCTTACTAAAAACTAGTGAACCCGTCTATAGGGACTAGACAGTTCACCACAATCAATTTAATTTATCAATTGTTGACACTCCCCGCCAAATAGCGGTAAATATCTAGCAAACAATCTCGATCGTGGTGACTGCTTATCATAGCGCATCTAGGATTACATCGTATATACCCTGACGAGGGGTAAAGAAACTACAGAAACTCTATATGGCTGACTTTTAGTCCATCACATCGCACTATGGGTCTGTTTCTGGTAGTGTGGCTGCAGGTCAAAATTCAGAACTCTGTCACAAATTGACTGCACTGCAAAATGGTTTTCTACAAATCGACATATTGATTGTAATCGTGCTCGTTTTAGTATCGGCTTTGATTCCATAACATCAAAAAATTTTGTCATTGCCTTCAGCAACAGATACACACACTGGTCAAGCTTCATTACAAGAAACGACATTCATGTATAGGAAACGAAACTGAAATGTATGAGAATCGAAATTAATGACGAACCAGAGAATCAACAACACTGAAATTTAGAGCAAAAGGGAATATCACTTATAACAAACGGCTGCTGACCTTTTCATTGGTTTCTTTTTAAAGAAGCCAACTTGTTATTATTATTTGAATGTATTATCCTCCAACCACTGGGAGCACCTCGGTCATCACCGAGTAATGTCAAGATAACCACAATGACAGAACTACACTGCCCACCACCAACCATCACCTTAACATATTAATTTACTGTATTTCCATTGTGTGTTTTCAAATCTAAAGTTTTAGTGCTCATGAACATGCCTCAGGTTACAGAGATGCATTTACCGTGCCTCGCGCGCGCGGCATTCAAATTTTTCTAAACAATGCACACAATTCTTTGAAGGTCCTCCGATGAATGTATGGCAATTTCAATGAGTATGAACTGATGCAAAATTCAAAATGTACATGGATCTGCCCAAAATGTGACTTTTTCAATTTTTCAGACTCTTTTTTCAATGAACAGTTTAACTTGGAAAGTTCAGCAATATTACATTTGAGAAACAAATGTGCATATAACTTCATCTGTGGAGCAGATACACCAGAAGGAGTTATCCTGTATAGGTTTATCTGTCAACAGTTATTATATACAATTGTTATAGAAAAGTAATCGAATTTAAGATATTATAACTGCAATGGGTTATACTGTTTAATTTCATAAGGAAAAGATCTTGTTTGGAACCAAAATATCTAACTATACCTTTGGTCAGGCAATCGCCGCAAAACACATATATATGGTTGCCCGAGTGAACAACGAAAGAGCGTTGCCTCATAAAGCTATACATTTCGTAACAGTTTTGTGCAGAGAATTCGTTCTTGGTACTTTATTTTCTCTTGGTCTACGCTGTATCAAGCCTTTTGCAAATGTCAAAGTAAGCGGTGGTCAAGAACTTGCTCAATCAGAAGAAAATCTCTGTTCTTAAAACCCGAATACACGTACAAACGTAGAAGTAGGAACTCAAAACCGATAGGCGCTACCCGTAGCAGACCTGCGTCCCGCCCCCCTCAACTGAACAGGTTATATGACGCGGCTCGTTTCACTCAAGTTGTTGTCGATGAGTTGCAATAATCGTGTTGCACGTGCAATTGTTTTCTTTCTTTCTTTTTTTTTTCTTTAATGTTTAACGTTCATATAAACAGCTTAGGTCATAAACTCGATTAAAAGTCTCATCTGGAAAAAATGGAGAAGCCGGAGATCGAAATCGCGACGCTTTATTTACAAATCGAGTAACTCAACGACTACGCCGGGGCGTCTATCAGGCTAAAGCATTCAATGTATATTTGTTCAAGTTCAAGGCATGTGCTTTTAGTTTTTCTAGGTAAATCGAAAGCATCTGTCCAGTACCACGCAACGACTGTAAATTAATATTTCACAGATAAATAAACGAAAACAAAAATGCTCTGATGTCCTAGTTCTCATCAATTTATCGTACGAAATGTAAATGCACGACCTTTTAAATAAAATGACATTTTCGAAATTCATTGTATTCGAACATTTAATTAAGTTGCCGTTTATTCTAACCTTCGAAATCAAAACCACCTTTATATTACTCCGATAGCTCGTAGGACAACTGAAAAGTTCTTTTGCACACTACACAACCACCAGAAAACGGCACTGGCGTTGGCAAATTTCGAATATAAAAATTTCCCCACGATATTTGAACTTGCAATGTCTGAATTATCATTAAGAATGGTGCTAAACTATGACCGCATATATAGGCAAATTGTTCAAAAATTGTGAAAAATAACACAGATTAGTTCAAACGAAAATGTTGTTTGCGTTAAAACTTGGTACAAAATCAACTATTCAAAAGTGGCTCGAGATCCGAGTCAAACGGACACAGTTCCAAAACATATAACACACAGTGATTTCCTGCAAGATTTTCCCTTTAAATGACATTTTAACAGTTTTCCCAATTAAAATGCATAGGCGACCTATGTTGATCTTGCCGTAAAATATGTCAAGGTCATCACAGGCTCGTGAATTATATATACATTGTAGGACTTGAGTCATCGATGCTTCATGCCAAGTTTCGTTGAAATCAGTCAACCAGTTCCGGAGAAGATTTTTAAGGGTTTTTTTTTTTTACCCTATATGGGCGTGGGAGCCATCTTGGCCATGTGACCTGGATTATTTTTATACACTTCCGTTCACCCATCCTATAAAGGCTTCCTTTATGGTGTATACATTTCACAACTTATTAGGTTTGCTAGAGTCTGCAATCATGTTACAGGCTTCAACGCTCGAAATAAATGTTTAACGGCAAAACTTCTCCAACAGGGCTATCGGTATCATAAACTTCGAAAAACCTTTTCTAAATTTTATCGTAGACACTATGAATTGATTTCCAAATATAATGTTGGGTTAAAGACGCTTTTAAGTGAGGGCCTTTCGGAACCTGAATTTTATGGTGACTTGGTTTACAAATTTAAGAAACTTATAGGAATTAATGATTTTTCTTTTCAGTTCAGAAAAATCATAACACGTTACAGACGTATAGGTTATAACTTGAATGTTATGCGACAGTCTGCATGCTTAGTTTTTAACCCAATCATGGTTGATAACTATGCTGCCTTCTTTAATTGCACGCCGGTGGGTCGGGCGTCAGACTCTATGATGGCCCCGACTTAAAGCTATTCATTTTAGTTGGTTGGGGCCGGAGCTTATTGTCTGTTGCTTGGCCCACCGGGGTCCAACTGGTGTTTTTCTTTTGCTCCGGAGCTAGTAGGTTATTCGGCGCCCAGGGATCTCCATCGTCGGGCAGCTTACTCAATCTGTGAGTCCTTGTTTTGGATTCATCAGGATGTTTATCATGATTTATTTGTTTGTTCTTGATGATTCATTGACTAGTTAGAGATTCACCACGAGCACCGAAGAACTAACTAAATGTTATGAACCACTGCAGAAGCTGAGGGTGAGGTTAGGATCCTGTAAAACCGGTTTAAGCCCGCCAGTAACTTTGTGTTACTGATCGTTCCAAGGCGATACTTCTGTGGTGGTTCTTTTTGTTTTTTGTCTTGGTGTTTAACATTTTCTGTGCTGTTGGCGCCTTATGTGTGTTTTCATATTTTTAATTAAGTAAAGGTAACTGAGTGGCCACCTATTGGGAAAATAGCTGCTCATTCGGCTTACGATATGTTTCATGGTATAAGTACCTGATTGTTAGTTTGTTTTTTTTTTCCCACCTCGGTTTTTGGAGTGGGAATCTTTTTCTGATTGCGCCTTTTCCTGATCTTTGCCTACTTGTACTTTTTCCTGTAAAATTTGGTTTTGATTGGCGAAGCGGTTTTAGAGGAGAAGATCTTTGAAATTGTGGACGGACGGACGACGACGGACGGGCGGCGGAGCATGGCTATCCTATAAGCTGACCTTGTGATGCTAATATGTCTGAGCATTTGCATGTGATTCTTCTATTGTGTTATATTATTTATGAATATCAAGCTATGATCAGGAAAAGGCGCAATCAGAAAGAAATTCCAACTCCAGAAACCGAGATTGATAATTTGGTACTTATACTTAGAAAACACATCGTAAGCCGAGTCAGCAGCTATTTCCCAATAGGCGGCCACATAGTTTAGTCAGTTACCCGAACTTCAATGAAAATATGGAAATGTACATAAGGTTGAAACAGCACAATAATTCCACTCCAAAACATAAAACAAATAGAACCATATATAATTGAATCAACGACAGCCGGGGCATCACTGAAAATTAAGTTTTCACTTGCAAATGTCCATGACTTCATAACTACATGCACTTGTTTAATCTATCTATCTATCTATCTATCTATCTATCTATCTATCTATCTATCTATCTATCTATCTATCTATCTATCTATCTATCTATCTATCTGTCTGTCTGTCTGTCTGTCTGTCTGTCTGTCTGTCTGTCTGTCTGTCTGTCTGTCTGTCTGTCTGTCTATGTGTCAACAGAAAGGCGATACTTCTGTTGTGTTTCCATTTGTTTTATGTTCTGGAGTCGATGTTTTGTGCTGTTTGAACCTTATGTACGTTTTTAGGCGTTGTAGAAATCAACACTCTTTGGCTTTTCAGATACCTTCAGCTAGCAAAGAAGCGTACAAAAGTAGTTTCTTTCCACAGACTATCAGGGACTGGAATGACCTCCCTGATTCACTTGTCTCCTCTGCTGAAATGTCTGATGACTGTGTGTCCAAGTTCGCTTCACTCGTGCGTTCAAGGGACTAATTTCTCCCCCATCCGAACCCCCTGGTGAAATAATGTCATTTGGCGTGTCACCAGTAAACTATTCAGATTCAGATTTTCATTTTTTTTTATTTTAAGTTCGGGTAACTGAGTGGCCGCCTATTGGAAAATAAAAGCTCACTCGGCTTACGATGTCTTTTCTATGTATAAGCACCTATATGTCAATTTAGTTTTTTTCCCACCACGGTTTTTGGAGTGAGAATTTCTTTTTGGTTGCGCCTTTTCCTGATTGTGCCTACTTATACCTTTTTACTGTCATACCTGGTGAGTTTCCATATACTTTGGCCGTAACGACCCATGGCCTAATCAACTCACCCAGCAAATTGGCCGAAACGACTCACCGTCTAAGACCGAAACGCCCCACCCCCAAAAAATTCGACGAAACGACCCAGGCCGAAACGACCCAGGGCAGAAACGACCTGGATTCTTTAATATTCGGTGAGCCGTAGCACCATCAAAAATGGCCGCGATTGTCAGAGGACTTTCAAAGTTACCCAAATCGTCTTTGACCCGCTCTATTTGCTTCTCCGCTACAAGGTTTGTTGGTGAAGGAAAGGATGTTGACTTCACGACTCACACAGGGCAGGTGCTGTCTTTGGCATGGTTTTCTTTATTTGCATATAATCTTGCAGTGAACACAGTTTACTTCTGTAAACACAAATTCGGACAGGATCAGTCATATTGGTCCTTTTATTTCTATATGCTGCTCCATATGACCTCAAGGACCGGTAAAGTGCTAATTGACTGAAAATCAAAAATCTTGCACCACCCGGTTTTGTTATTTTAAAGATAAAGTAGAATTATTTTTGTTTCTAACATTATTTTTGGTTAATTCCAATATCAAATCTTTGACTTGACAGCAAATTCAATAATTTGGAGGTGGGGTATGAAAGACCATGCCGAGCCGAGCTGCCGAGCTTACTATGCCGAGCCAGGTTTTTGACTAATTATTGATCCAGTCGAAATGACGTCATCTGTCATTCGTACGAGGTGAATGACTCGGTGTTTATCGCTATGGCCTTACTATATTCAAAGCAGAAGATATGAAAACAAAATTCTTTTTTTCCTAGCAGCTTTAAAAATTTAAGATCGTTATCATTTCTTCAACTCAAGGTTTGATTAACCCCGTAATATTTCTGGCTAATTATGATTTTATAAGCATTTAAAAATGATTAAAGCATAGCGATAATGACCGAGTTATACCCTCGATCGAATGAGCGAAGAGGCGGGAAAGGAGCAGTTCCGGTAACCAATATTGACTTTTTCTCACGAAAGAGTAGCTTGCCGACCGGATTAATTGCTTAAAGCTCGACATCTTCATGGAAAATAAAATACAGAATGATATTTTATAACATTTGAAATGATTTTTAGCTCGCCTGCACGAAGTGCACAGAGCTATTGTTGTCACCTCGGTCGTACGCGTTTACGTGTACGTCCGCGTCACACTTTCGGTCAAAGTTTTTAAAATTGTTATATCTTGATAGTCACAGACCAGAAATCATTCATATTTGGAACATTGCTGCATATGAGGGTCCTCTATGATTTAGTGTAAAGGGGCCCGTGGGGTCGTGCCTGGGGGCGGGGCTAGAGGTCAATATCTAGAACACCTTTGTACAATGCTCAGATGCTGTGTTAGTTTCTCATCAACTGTAAAGCCTAGAACTATCAAACCTTACATAAGGCTTCTCCACAATGTCCCGACTCGGCACCCACATTGACCTACTGACCTTGACCTATATTTCATGCTCCCGTGACTTTGTCATTTTTGAAGCCAACCCTTAATATCTCATCAACTATAAAGCCTACAACCATCAAACCTTGCATATGGCTTCTCCTCGATGCCCGACTGGGCACCCACATTGACCTACTGACCTTGAAGTTGACCTATATTTCATGCTCCAATGACTTTGTCATTTTTTAAGCCAACCCTTAATATCTCATCAGCTATAAAGCCTACAACCATCAAACCTTGCATATGGCTTCTCCTCGATGTCCTGACTTTGCACCCACATTGATTTAGTGACCTTGACCTATATTTCGTGCTCTAGTGACTTTGTCATTTTTGAAGTCAACTCTTAATATCTCATCAACTATAAAGCCTACAACCATCAAACCTTGCATATGACTTCTCCTCGATGTCCCGACTCGGCACCCACATTCACCTAGTGACCTTGACCTATATTTCGTGCTCTAGTGACTTTCTCATTTTTGAAGCCAACCCTTAATATCTCATCAACTATAAAGCCTACAACCATCAAACCTTCCATATGGCTTCTCCTCGATGTCCCGACTCGGCACCCACATTGACCTACTGACCTTGACCTGTATTTCATGCTCCAGTGACTTTGTCATTTTTTAAGTCAACCCTTAATATCTCATCAACGTTAAAGCCTACAACCATCAAACTTTGCATATGGCTTCTCCTCGATGTCCCGACTGCACCCACATTGATCTAGTGACCTTGACCTATATTTCGTGCTCTAGTGACTTTTTCATTAAAGTTTTTAGAAGTCTATATCTCTTGAACATGTTGATGGACCAAGTTGATACTTTGCATGTTGGTAGATATTGGTCTGAAGTTTTATGCTGTACCATTATGACCCATCCTGGGTGAACTTGAGGTCAAGGTCATGGCCTTAGAAATTTTTGGTTAAAGTTTTGGGTTAAAGATTTTTGAAGTCTATATATCTCTATATTGATGGATCAAGTTGAAACTTTGCATGTTTGTGGATATTGGTCTGAAATTTTATGCTGTACCATCACAACCCACCTGAGTGACCTTGAGGTCAAGGTCATGGGTCATAGATTTTGATAAGTTTAGTGGCAAAGCACAAGTCAGGCGAGCTACGCTGTCCTGCGACAGCTCTTATATATAATTGAAAAGCTATTACATAAACTTAGTAATGTTAATTTGCCAAATTTATTGGATTTGATAGAAAATCTCAGCTTTTGTACCAGTCAAATAGAAAATTGCCATCAAATTTAGTTTTCAAATTAATCATGACGAACAATATCTTAAACATCTGTGCGATTTCGTCTGTTTCAACATATGAAACCATTCATTTTTGGTATTTTGAGTTTTATTGGCGATTACAAGTCAAAAACCTAGCTCGGCAGGGTCTTTTATACAGCTCTGCTCGGCAGGGTCTTTCATACCCCACCTAATTTGGATGATCATGCAAAATTTTGGGGGCAAATTGTTTAAAATTGCAATTTTGGGGAAAAATTGATTATCCATGAAAATTTTCAATGTGTTTTCATTCTACATGTGATCTGCATTATGACAGTAGCAGAAAAGCAACAAAACATTTTGAATTTTGTTTTTACAAAATTTTGAAAATTGACATTTTCGGAAATATTAAACATAGTTTTAAAAATGTCCTTTAAACAGCAAATGCAGAATGCCTCAGAAGAGGCCAATAGGCCTAATTACATGTTGAGATAGGTATATCAAGGTATAGGTATATCAAGCAAAGAATACAAACGAAAATGCATTCTGAGGCTATGGCAGGTAAGCACATGCCCCACTTGATTGTTTTGACGAGTTTCATAAACAGAAGTCATACCCGTTTGCTGTACTTCTGGTCTGTATGCAAGAATTTTTAATTTTGATTTTACAACTACCATTTTTAGCTCACCTGAGCCTAAGACTCACAAGGTGAGCTTATAGGATGGCCATGATCCGGCGTCCGTCCGTCTGTCGTCCACAATTTCAAAGATCTTCTTCTCTGAAACCGCTTGGCCGATCTAGTTGAAATTTTATGTGGAGCCTCCTTGGGTAATGGCATTTCAAGTTTGATCGCGAAATCCAGGTCACATGACCAAGATGGCCGCCACGCCCATATATGGTAAAAACCCTTCAAAAATCTTCTTCTCCAGAACCGGTAGGCCGATTTCCACGAAACTTGGTATGTAGCATCGGGGACTTCAGCCCATCATAGTTTGATAAAATGATGACCCTTGGATGACCTTGACCTATTTTATGGCAAGGTCAAATTTGGAAACATAGGCTTTTACATGGGAAAAAGTGAAAACTATGGATTTTTTGAAAACTATTGCAGCCTGAGGCCTGAAAAGTGGTAGATGCAAACAACAAATGGAGTTGATGAAGGTATGTGATTAATCTAGGTCAAGGTCATCTCATGACCTTGGCCAGTCTGTCTTCCATACACACTTTTCAAAGATCTTCTTCTCTGAAACTGCTTGGCCAATCAAAGTGAAATTTTATGTGGAGTGTCCATGGGTAGGGGAGACGAAAGTTTGATCACAAAATCCAGGTCACATGACCAAGATGGCCGCCAAGTGCATATATGGTAAAAAACATTCAAAAATCTTTTTCTCCAGAACCGGCTGGCCGATATTTGCGAAACTTGGTATCTAGCATTTGCAACTCCAGCCCATCATAGTTTGTTGAAATGATGACCCTAGGATGACCTTGACCTATTTTACGGCAAGGTCAATTTTGGAAACATAGGCTTTTACATGGGAAAATGCGAAACCAATGGATATTTTGGAAACTGTTGCAACCTGAGACCTGAAAGTTGCTAGATGCAGACAACTAATGGAGTCAATGAAGGTAAGTAATCAATGAAGGTCAAGGTCATTTCTTGACCTTGACCCAAGGTCATTTAAATATCAAAATTAAAATTATGGTTTTCTCAGAAATCACTGGGTTTGGAAACTATTGCAGCCTGAGACTGGGTTTGGAAACTATTGCAGCCTGAGACCTGAAACTTTACAGATGCAGACAACTTATTATACCCCCGGCATTTATGCCGACGGGTATATAGTTTTCGCTTTTCCGTTTGTCCGTTCGTATGTTCGTTAGTTCGTTAGTTCAGTAGAATTTGCGTCAAAGTTTTGGTTAAAGTTTCTCTAGTGGTGTATATCTCATGCAGTTATAGTCAGAAACCATTCATATTTGGACCATAGGTATCCTATAGGGTTTGCCTTATTTCCATGAGTTCGTACCCCAGGGTCCATGCCCGGGGTGGGGCTAGAGATCAAAATCTAGGTCACCTTTAATTTGCGACAAAGTTTTGGTTAAAGTTTCTCTAGTGGTGTATATCTCAAGAACCATGTATCAGAAATCATTCATATTTGGACTTTAGGTACCCTATAGGGTTAGCTTTGATTCCAAGAGTTCGGACCCCAGGGTCCATGCCTGGGGGTGGGGCTAGAGTTCAAAATCTAGGTCACCTTACTTTGCCTCAAAGTTTTGGTTAAAGTTTCTCTAATGGCGTATATCTCATGAGCCAATTTTCAGAAATCATTCATATTTGGACTTTAGGTACCCTATAAGGTTTGCTTTGTTTCCATGAGTTCTGACCTGAGGATCCATGCTCGGGGGGTGGGGCTAGAGTTCAAAATCTAGGTCACCTTGAAAATGTGCTATTTACATAGTGTTTTTTTCTTCTCTAAGTTCATATATTAACAAAGACTCCTATTTGGATCATAGATACCCTTTAGGGTTGAATTAAATTCCATGGCACCAAACTCTAGGGGTGGGGCTGGAGGTCAAAATCTAGGACACATTTATAAAATACAGAATATTTACCAAGATTAATATTCTGTAGGTCTTTATCTTGACAACCATTTGTTAGAAAGCATTCATACTTACAACATAGGTACCACATAAGGGTTAGACCCAAGGGTCCATGCATGGGGGTGGGGGTGGGATGGACCCAAGGGTCCATGCATGAGGTGGGGGTGGGACTTGAGGTCAAGGTCTGGGGCATTTTTTTTTTTTTTTTTTTTTTTTTTTTTTTTTTAAGAATTACACTCTATTTTCATTCCAATCTAGGACTGAGGACCTGACCCATAATGTCCGTGGATTATGTCCTAGATTGAGTATACACGTCAGCTCTGTATACTGCTCTAAAATAGATCTGTCATTCTAAAACACCACTCCCCCATGTTTGTATGTAATGTGCTTTACAGTGCTTATTTCTAAAGTGTACTTGATAAGGGTATTGTCTTTCATTGGGGTTTGAGGTTCAATGTCAGGGTTGTATAGGTAGGGGGTAGGGAGGGGGCTTTGTGGCTACCAGCCGGGGGTATACGTGCCTCTCAAGGCACTTTTTCTAGTGAAGTCAATAAAGGTGTGTGAGTATTCAAGGTCAAGGTCATTTCATGATGACTTAATACTCCAAGATCAGGCTTCAGGTGAGCGTTCTCAGGACCAATGGTCCTCTGGTTAGCTCACCTGAGCCGAAGGCTCACAGGTGAGCTTATAGTATACCCATGCTCCCGCGTCCGTCCGTCGTTCACATTTTCAAAGATCTTCTCCTCTGAAACCGCTTGTCAAATCAAATCCAAACTTCATGTGGAGCATCCTAAGGAAGGGGGAACGAAAGAGTATATGAATGGTCCAGGTCACATTACCAAGATGGCCGCCATGACTGTAAATAGCAAAAACCTTTAAAAATCTTCTTCTCCAGAACCAGTGGGCTGATTTCCACGAAACTTGGTATGTAGCATCAGGGATGTGGGCCCATCATAGTTTATATAAATCATGACCCTAGGATGACCTTGACCTATTTTACGGCAAGGTCAACTTAGGTCACCAATGCATTTGAATGGGAAAAAAATGGTGAATGGCTATTTATTGGATAAAACTAACTGGGAATAGGCAAATGGACAGAAGATTAATGTTAATGGAAAATTTTAGCCCCTGGGGGATTGTCTGCCCCTGCCCCGGGGCTTTATACATGTATATTTCCATAATAATGAAACATCTCCCCTGAAACCGCATGGCCAATCAAAGCCAAACTTCATATGGAGCATCCTTGGGAAGGGGGAAAGAAAGTTTATATAAATGGTCAAGGTCACATGATTAAGATGGCCGCCATGGCTATAAATAGAAAAAAAACTTTAAAAATCTTCTTCTCCAGAACCAGAAGGCCAATGATTTTGAAACTTGGTGTGAAGCATCAGTGACTGGAGCTCTACAAAGTTTATATAAATCATGACCCTGGGATGACCTTGACCAATTTTACGGCAAGGTCAACATAGGTCGCTCATGAATTTGAATGGGAAAAAGTGTTAAAATGTCATTTGTATGGAAAAACTTGCAGGAAATGGGCAAATGGACTTAAGATTGATGATTCTGAAAAAAATTTGGACCCCAGGGGTATGTCAGCCCCCACCCCGGGGCAATATCCATGTATATTACAGTGATATTCAAAGATCTTCTTCTCTGAAACTGCTTGGCCAATCAAAGCCAAACTTTATGAGGAGCATTGTTAGGAAGTGGGAATGAAAATATATATAATTGGTCGTGGTCACATGACCAAGATGGCTGCCATGGCTATAAATAGCAAAAACCTTTAAAAATCTTTTCCTCCAGAACCAGAAGGCCTATGATTTTGAAACTAGGCATGAAACATCAGGCAATGGAGCTCTACAAAGTTCATATAAATTTGTGACCCTTTGATGACCTCCACCTATTTTACGGCAAGGTCAACTTAGGTCGCCCATGCATTTGAATGGGGAAAATTGTTAAAATGTCATTTGAAGGGCAAAACTTGCAGTAAATGCAGTTTTATGTTTTCAAAAAGAAATTGACTCCAGGGGTTGCTCTGACCAAGCCCTTGGGTTATATACATGGATTTTACCATTCTAGTCAAACAAATTTATTGGTATATATCTCGGGTTTCAGGTGAGCGTTTACACACGGCTAACAAACCTTTAAATGTGTAACCGCCGGTTAAGAAAGAAAATCCGATTCACGCCCTTCCGGTGACCGGTTCCGCATATGAAGACCAAGAAAAGGTAAACAAAACATACACTACTAGGATCGATTGATGATTATATTTTAGTACAGAAATATATCGATTATCTATGAATGCTATTTTGTCACTTATTTACTATTGTAAGTCAGCACAAAAGTAGCTCGCAAAATAATTTGATGGTCTTTGAGTTATTTATTCCCTTCTTCGAACCTGGTGTTCCAACAAGGCCAAAGTCGGCGAAATACAACTAAAAATTGGACAATTTTCTGGTAAATATCAAATTTTAGTGATTGTTCCACGACAAATTTACATATACACTGAAAAGCTTTAAAAACGCAAAAGTTGTAACTCAACTGTATTTTCATACTTCTAGTTGTTCGATTTTTATGAAATTTGACACACAAAAACATTGATATGTTTGAAAACTATGCTGTGAATTTCGTATCAAAATAATGAAAAATGTGAGAGTTACAGTCCTTGCTATAGTTATACCCCTAAAATCCAAAACTGCAAAATATATTGAGCACGACTACAATTTGTTCCTTGGCACAAAGAGCATTGCTATTTCATTAAAATCACAGGTTTTGCCAATTGCCTTGATTGCATGACAATAATGCTAGCTTGTCTGATTGGTCATTGTCGACGTAATCCACGTAATATAGCGTTTTTACGTCAAATCTCTAGAGACATTAGTGCCTTGACGTAAAAAGTTCGGTTGATCAGACCGGTGTCAACCTTTCACTGTCCCAATAGGCTCGGAGGGACTGCTGCAGTGCCGTATAGATGAAAAATGGTAATTATGACGTCACGTGGCGTCACATAATACGTCATAAAGTTAGTAAAAAATCAATTGTGCTGGATAATTCATTTTCAAAGACCCGTAGAATTGTCAAAAATGAAACAAAACGAAAACTAAAGTGTTTTTTAGATATGGATTTCTAAAAGCTCCGTGTGAAATGGTCAAATGTTTTTCTTCATTAATTCAAGTGACGCCACATGGCAAAAAGTATAAAATGGCTTTTTATTCCTGTGGGTGGTCAGTGACTTTACAAATGCCGGTTTCGTGTAAAAATGGAAGCAGAGTACAGTTACTGATCCCTTTCACCTGTTACGGAAGACTTAAAATATCCTTGGTGCAAAAAATTACCAATTTTCTTTTTTGCGTTTTTAAAGCTCTTCAGTGTATGTATTAACTAAATTACATCTGATGTATGTGCCAGTATTTCGTTGTGTTAGCGGCCGGCATTATCGATTTGAAGGGAAGGAAAAGATGGGTACAAATTTAATCATTAAAATATGAAGGATATATATTTTAAGAAAAAAACAAATTAAAGTATACAGAATGCTGTAAAATCGTCTTCATGAACAGGAATATCATGCATGTGAATATTGTATTACATGTATTTCATAGACAGTTTGTATTATTTTATATCAAACATTTTCACTGCAAATATCACAAACACACCAAATTTGAGTAAGCACCTATTAAGAAAGGACGAGAGAATGTGACAATAATCTTCATTCTTCAGCGTAAAACAATTAACAAAAACAAAAACTTTAATACATGTGTTCTATAATGACTATATTGCTATCATTCTAATGATTAAATTCGTAACCGAAATGTTGACACAGCTTTTAACTAGAGGTGGGCGGTAAAACCGGTATACCGGTATACCATGGTTCTCTTTTGTTTTGGTACGTACCGTGGTACTTTTTCACTCTACCGTTTTTTATGGTACATATAGGCAGTCTCGATTGTGAGGCTGTTTGCTAAATAAATTGCTAATATTTCCATATTTGTCTGTGTCCTTAAATGATTAATTTGATCACGAACTTATATTAAAACATCTATAGAGAACAATTTTCAATTGCCCTTCCTCCACCAAAATGTTGGCTATGTTGTTTTCATTCTAAATTAAATTATCCAAAGTCCAAAAAATTCAGAGATGCTTGAAATGACTTAGAAAAAATATGTACATATGTTAATGTTACATATGTTAATGTTACATTATGTTAATGTTACATATCAGTAAGCTCAAGCTGTGGTGTGTCGCTAAGTGTTGAGTATGTTTCAGTTTATCAACCAAACATCTGTAAAAGCCAGTTCAATTTACTGGTGGCCAGAGATATAGATTAATCAATCATTTGATTACAACATGTACACAGACTCATGACAACTGATATGCCCTAAAACAGTCCTACACTTTATGTCCTAATAGGCAGTGTTAAATCTATCTTTTTAAGGCTGATTTTGTAATGGAAGAAAAATAATTGAATTGCCTAACCCCCACACATTTAATGTGCTGCACCAGAAGGCCCAAATTGTTTCTATATATAGCTTCCGGTACACCGCGATACATACCACGGTACTTGACTGAAAACCGTGATATACCGCGGTACATTTTTTTTCGTGGTACCCAGCTCTACTTTTAACCACATATGCATAGAATGCATTGGCCAGAGGCAACGTAACTGTCACCAGACCTCACACAATGTTAAAATCATCTGCGCACTGTATTGCTTTCTGTTAATATGGACGTAATGAGCGGAAATCTAAAAATATCCCTACGACTGACCCACATTTTCGTCTTGTACATTGCAATCCCAACATGTGTTTGGGGGTAGGGAATAAAAATCATGATTATAAAGAAAAAAATCTGGAAATCCTTTGGGGTCCAAATATAGCAATGATAGCATTGAGAGAATTATTATGTCTCCCCCCGACAGGGTCGGGAGACATATTGTTTTTCCCCGTGCGTCCGTCTGTCTGTCTGTCAGTCTGTCCGTCACAAATCGTGTCCGCTCTATAACTTGAAAACCGTTGAAGATTTTTCAATGAAACTTGGTACACTTGTAAACCACGACGAGACGATGTGTCATGCGCAAGAACCATATTTCTAGCTTGAGTATTTTTGGAGTTATTTCCCTTTGATTATTTTCGATACAATTTCGTGTCCGCTGTATAACTTGAAAACCGTTAAAGATTTTTCGATGAAACTTGATACACTTGTAAACCACGACGAGACGATGTGTCATGCACAAGAACCATAACTCTAGCTTGAGTATTTTTGGAGTTATTTCCCTTTGATTATTTTCGATACAATTTCGTGTCCGCTGTATAACTTGAAAACCGTTAAAGATTTTTCAATGAAACTTGGTACACTTGTAGACCACGATGAGACGATGTGTCATGCACAAGAACCATTTCTCTGGCTTGAGTATTTTTGGAGTTATTTCCTTTTGATTATTTTCGATACAATTTCGTGTCCGCTGTATAACTTGAAAACCGTTAAAGATTTTTCAATGAAACTTGGTACACTTATTGAGCTTGATCAGACGATGTGTCATGCACAAGAACCATAACTCTGGCTTGAGTATTTTATGAGTTATTTCCCTTTGATTATTTTCCATACAATTTCGTGTCCGCTTTATAACTCGAAAATCGTAAGAGTTATTTCAATGAAACTTGGTACACTTATAAAGCACGATGAGATTACGTGTCATGTTAAAGAACCATAACTCTTGCTTGCATATCTTTGGAGTTATTTCCCTTTGATTATTTTCCATACAATTTCGTGTCCACCCTATAACTTGAAAACAGTAAGAGAAATTTCAGTGAAACTTGGTACACTTATAAAGCATGATGAGACGATGTGTCATGCACAAGAATTATAACTCTTGCTTTCATATCTTTGGAGTTATTTCCCTTTGATTATTTTTCCATACAATTTCATGTCCACTCTATAACTTGAAAACCATAAGAAATATTTCAATGAAACTTGGTACACTTATAAAGCACGATGAGATGATGTGTCATGCTAAAGAACCATAACTCTTGCCTGCATATCTTTGGAGTTATTTCCCTTTGATTATTTTTCATTCAATTTCATGTCTGCTCTATAACTCAAAAACCATTAGAGATTTTTCAATGAAACATGGTACACTTATAAAGCATGATGCACAAGAATCATTACTCTTGCTTTCGTATCTTTGGAGTTATTTCCCTTTGATTATTTTCCAAACACTTTCGTGCCCCCTCTATAACTTGAAAACCGTAAGAGATATTTCAATGAAACTTGTTACACTTATAAAACAGAATGACAGGATATGTGATGCACAAGAACTATAACTCTTGCTTGCATATTTTGGACATGCACATAGAAAGGGGGGAGACATCAGTTTTCACATAGAAAACAAATTCTAGTAATATTTGTCTTCGAATCGAAATATTTTACTCGGAAACACGAGCTGCAAAAGTTTGTTTACCTTTTTAGCTCACCTGAGCCGTTAGGCTCACAAGGTGAGCTTATAGGATGGCCATGATCCGGCGTCCGTCCGTCGTCCGTTCACAATTTCAAAGATCTTCTTCTCTGAAACCGCTTGGCCAACCAAAGCCAAATTTTATATGAAGCATCTATAGGAAGGGGGAACCAATGTGTATATAAGAAATCCAGGTCACATGACCAAGATGGCTGCCATGCCCATATATGGTAAAAACCCTTCAAAAATCTTCTCCAGAACCGGTGGACTGATTTCAACGAAACTTGGCATGAAGCATCGATGGCTCAAGCACTACAATGTGTATATAAATCATGACACTGTGATGACCTTGACCTATTTTACGCAGTACCTTAATTAGGCTGCGTATTTGCGTAATTACCCAATTAAAATATGAAAAAACGCAATTAATAACGATCTGGTAGCGTAAGAAAACGCAAAAGTAATCGCCGATACGCAATACCGGAAAAATCAATTGCGTACGGGTTTTTATCGGTGTACGCCGCACAACGGCTTACACCGTCTACATTAAACAAAAATGTCATTGGACATGCGCAAATCGATCGATTGGAAGCCATTTCTTTTCTGTTTTTTCGTTGGTTGACTGCGATTTTAGTTAATTCTCTCAACCAATCAATGTTTCCCTTTTATTTTATGCTCTGCAAAAGCGAAAGTAGAAGAAAATAAGGAAAGTACACCTCGAACATCATTTTTACCAAATTGTTTTCCATTTTACCCAATTGATTGAAAATAGAGTGCGTAACAGAGTTGAACTTACCCAATAAAAATTCCAGATACGCAATTGAATGAAAAAGGGGTGCGTAAATACCCTATAGGCAAAAAAATTAATTAAGGTACTGTTTACGGCAAGGTCAACATAGGTCGCCAATGCATTTGAATGGGGATAACTTTTAAAATGTCATTTAAAGTCATTTAAAGTAAAAGTTTTGCAGGAAATGGGCAGTAGGACTGAATATTAATGATTCTGAAAAAAAAAATGGACCCCAGGGGCTCATATGCCCCCACCCCGGGGCAATATACATGTATATTACCATAATATTCAAACATCATCTCCTCTGAAACCGCTTGGCCAATCAAAGCCAAATTTTATGTGAAGCATCAATAGGAAGGGGTAATCAATGTGTATATAAATAATCCAGGTCACATGACCAAGATGGCCGCAATGCCCATATATGGTAAAAACCCTTCAAAAATCTTCTTCTCCAGAACCGGTAGATCGATTTTAAAGAAACTTGGCATGAAGCATCGATGGCTCAAGTACTACAATGTGTATATAAATCATGACCCTGTAATGACCTTGACCTTTTTTAATGGCACGGTCAACATAGGTCGCCAATGTAATTGAATAGGGAAAACTTTAAAAATGTCATTTAAAGTGAAAGTCTTGCAGGAAATGGGCAGTAGGACTGAATATTAATGATTCTGAAAAAAAAACTGGACTCCAGGGGCTCATCTACCCCCACCCCAGGGCAATATACATGTATATTAGCATAATATTCAAACATCTTCTCCTCTGAAACGGCTTGGCGAATCAAAGCCAAATTTTATGTGAAGCATCTATGGAATGGGGGAATTAATGTATATATAAATTATCTAGTTCACATGACCAAGATGGCTGCCATGCCCATATATGGTAAAAACCCTTCAAAAATCTTCTCCGAATCTGGTGGACCGATTTCAAAGAAACTTGGCAGGAAGCACCAATGGCTGAGGTACTACAATGTATTTATAAATCATGACCCTGTGGTGACCTAGACCTATTTTACGACAAGGTCAACATAGGTCGCCAATGCATTTGAATGGGGAAAACTTTTAAAAAGTCATTTGAGGTGAAAATCTTGCAGGAAATGGGTAGTAGGACTAAATATTAATGATTCTAAAAAAGAAAATGGACTTAAGGGCTCATATGCCCACACCCCGGGGAAATATACATGTATATTAGCATAATATTCAAACATCTTCTCCTCTGAAACCACTTGGCCAATTGAAGCCAAATTTAATGTGAAGTATCTATAGGATGGGGAACCAATGTATATATTAATAATCTAGGTCACATGACCCAGATGGCCGCCATGCCCATATATGGTAAAAAACCTTCAAATATCTCCTTCTCTGAAACCAATAGATTGATTTCAATGAAACTTGGCGTGAAGCATCCATGGCTAAAGTATTACAAAGTATATATAAATCATGACCCTGTGATGACCTTGACCAAGTTTATGGCAAGGTCAACATGGGTTGCCCATGCATTTGAATGGGAAAAACTGTTAAAATGTCATTTGAAGGGAAAAGCCAGCAAGAGCCAAGAAATTGGCAAATGGACAGAATATTGATTATTCTGAAAAAAGAAAATGGCCCAAGGGCTTCATCTGCCCCTGCACTGGGGTTAAATACCATAATATTCAAACATGTTTATTGGTATATGCAGCAGACTCAGGTGAGCGTTTACAGGACCATTGGTCCTCTGGTATTGGTCATCTGATGCGAAACCGGAAGGACATGAATCGGATTTCTTTTCTTAACTGCGGTTACGCATTTAAAGGTTTGTTAGCCGTGTTACAGGACCATTGGTCCTCTGGTCTTATTTTTTTATAAATTTTTTTGTGCCATTGTAACGAGTGAGGATAGAACTACTTGTCCAAAACAATAAATTGTTAAGAACAAAGCAAATTGTCGCAGGAAAGCAGCGTTAAGTTAGTGCTTTTTTCTTTTGTTTTAAAACTGTTCCAAATAAAGCACCAATTTTACTCTGCTTTGCTGGGTCGGTTTGTTTTGTCCCCAGCAAATGAGTGCATGGGACATTTTGTTCAATCTCAAGACATTACAATGGCACATAAAAACCTCAAAAATTAGTAAATGGTAGTTGTTAAATCAAAATTAAAAATCCTGCATACAAACCGGAAGTACAGCAAATCGATATATATGAATTCTGTTGATGAAACTTGTCAAAACAGTCACGTGGGGCATGTGCTTACCTGTCATAGCCTTAGAATGCATTTTTGTTTGTATTCCTTGCTGTTTATGTTTTTCTTAAAAAATCATCTTACCTTTCACATCCACTCGCGAAAACTAATAACAGGAAACGCTGAAGAAGACTACAGAATATATACTTAACGACACTTCCTACGCTACAGATAGAGTTTTTGCTATAATTTCAAAACTACACAAGATATTGAAATGAAAATTTCAGTGACGATAGAAAAATTCGTGTGACGTGTACTGAAAGCAAAATTGTGCCAGCAGACTTTTATGAAGAAAACTGAAATGCACCGGGCATTTGGACACACCGTACCTCATTTTCAAAAGTCAAAAAACCATGTGTAGCGAACATAGATCGTTACATCAGTTCCTCCGTATTTCCTTCTTGTTTTGTTTTCTCTTTTTGCAACAGCACAAGAAGGGTAGAACACTTCTTAGGGAAACAGATCATATGCATGGACTCACAGGGGTATGCGACTGATGCACGACGGTGCGACGTCTCATACAGTACTCAAGACTGTAAACCTTCTGCAAGTTATCAGCTGTGTATTAAGGAGACAGTACCCTGCAAATGTTATACAGTTTGAGCAATTTGCAAGTTATTGGTGGAAGGGTATTGTGCAGCGTACTTGTATGTGGTATGTGGCATTGATGCATAGTCGTTAGCTATCTGTAATTCGAGTAAATGGTGGCCTGACTAGGTAATTTGATTGGATCCGATGAATATTTTGCTGTGATAGTTTAGATTCAATTGTTTTGTTTGTTGTTTTGTTTTTCTTTTTTTCATAAATAAAGGATACAAAAATAAATACAGTATAGCAATAAATTGTAATGATGTTTTGTTTAATCCCTCAAGATTTGGGACTTTTGAAAATGAGGTGTGGTTTGTCTAAATGCCCGGGATGTTTCTTAATAAAGGGTTGCTGGCATGATTTTGCCTTCAGTACACGTCTCATGAATTTTGCTATCGTCCCTGCAATTTTCATTAAAATATCTTGAATAGTTTTGAACTCTATCGGTGGCGTTTGAAGTGTCGTTAAGTACATATCAACCTTTTTTGACGTTGACCACCAACGGTAGTCAATTTGCATTTTACTGGGCATGTTATGAATAAAGTGTGTTACACTTGTGGCTAGAAGTCCAGAACTTGTGACCTGTCTCTGCAGTGCTGTGAGTCCCTTAGAGTGGCTTTGGTAGCCCAAAAGCATGGGCAGATGATAAATGAGCCGCCTCGTGGGAAAACCAACAATGTGGTTTTTGGACGGGTCTGACACAAATCAGGCTGTACAGTCACAAGCAGGCTAGACGCTTGAAATTTCGGATTTAGGAAGAAGAGGAAGTGTACCATCCATGTAGCGAAAACAAAGGCACTGATCAGCTTCGTGGTAACCGCGAAGCTGATCTGCATCTTTGTTTTCGCAAATGCAGATTGTTGGTTTTCTCATGAGGCAGCTCAATTATGATATTAAAAATTGATGGTCAGAAATGGATAAACTCAGTTCAGTATCTGCATCTTTCTTTTCACTTAATGCAAACTGATAGATTCTCAATACTTTAATTAGACACTGCTCATTTATGTTCTTACAGGTTTGGGACAAGTCTGATTACAGACGAGCAAGATTTGTTGATCATGACAAACATGTAAGTATTTATAAGTTTAGAAGTTAAAGCAGAAAGGCATTTAATTCATGTATGATATTTATTTCATGACAATATTAACAATAACATGATTAAATCAACCTAAGAATTTCTGTCTGCTTCTCACCACAAATTAAAACCTAGATTGAAGGAAGAGAATAGTAATTAATGGTCCATAGAGTAATTCAGTGAATGACACCGGTTTAAAGAACACATTTATTGTACATACAGGCCAACCTCATTATAACGCTATCTATGGGGTCCATATAAACAGACCGTGTTATTAGTGAACCATGTTATAACGAGGTAAATTACTATAGACATATAGCAAAATAAATAATTTGGGAGCCATGACATGGCCGTGTTATATTGAAAACCGCATTATAATGAGGCGCGTTATAATGAGGTTGAAGTGTATATGAAATTATAACACATTTCAGCCCTATCCAGCACAATCGGGTGAATTGTTTGAATTTGTCTCTCTTTTTAACTCCCCTGAGCCTTTCACAGGACTGTTGAGCTTATAGGATAGGCAGGCACCCGGCGTCCGTCTGTCATCGTCGTTGTCCACCATTTTCAAAGATCTTCTCTAAAACCGCTTGGCCAATCAAACCCATTTTTTATATGAAGCATCTATAAGAAAGTGTATGTGTGTGGGAGGTGGGGGGGGGGGGGGCAGTGTGTTTATAAATAATCCAGGTCACATGACCAAGATGACTGCCAGTCTGCCATGCCTATTTATGGTAAAAACCCTGTAAAAATCTTCTCCAGTACTGCTAGACTGATTTCAAGGAAACTTGGCTTGTAGCTTTTGGTGCACTGCTTTTGGGACTGGAGTATTACATTCTGTGTATAAATCCCTGGGATAACCTTGACCTATTTTATGGCAAGGTCAGCATAGGTTGCCCATGTATTTGAATGGGGAAATTGTTAAACACTGTAATTTGAAGGAAAAACTTGCAGGAAATGGGTAATTGGACTAAAGATATATGATTCTGAAAAAATTAGGACCCCAGGGGTTGGTCTGCCCCCACGCAGGGGCAATTTACATGTATATTACCACAATATTCCAATATCTTTTCCTCTGACACTGTTTGGCCAATTAAAGCCAGATTTTATAGGAAGCATGTACACAAAGAGGGAAACAGTGTGTTCATAAATTATCCAGGTCACATGACCAGATGGCTGCCATGCCCATATATGGTAAAAACCCTTCAAAATTCTTCTACAGAACTGCTGGACAGGTCACTACAGTGTGTTTATAAATCATGACCTTTGGATGACCTTGACCTATTTTACGGCAAGATCTAACATAGGTTGCCCATGCATTTGACTGGGAATATTGTTGAAATGTCATTTGAAGGGAAAAACTTGCAGGAAATTGGCAATGGCCTGAAGAATATGATTCTGAAAACATATTGAACCCCAGGGGTTGTTCTGCCCCTACCCTGGGCCAATATACATGTATATTACCATAAAGTTCTCTTCTCTGAAACCGCATGGCCAATCAAAGCCAAATTTAATAGAAAATGGAACCCAATGTGTTTAATAAATTTTGAATAATCCATGTCACATGACAAAGATGGCCACCATACTCATATATCATGTATATGGTAAAACAAAAATCATCTTCTCTGGAATCGATGAACAGATTTCAAGGAAACTTGGCTTGTAGCATCAGGGAGTAGAGTATTTTAATGTCATTATAAATGATGACCCTGTGATGACCTTGACCTATTTTAGGGCAAGGTCAACATGGGTGGCCTATGGATTTGGAAGGGCAAAACTGTTTAAATGTTATTTGAAGGGAAAAACATGCAGGAAATCGGCAAATGGACAGAATATTGATTAATCTGAAAAGAAAAATGACCCGAGGGCTTCATCTGTCCCTTTACTGGGCTATATACCATAATATTCAAACATGTTCATTGATATATACAGCAGATCTCAGGTGAGCATTTACAGGACCATTGGTCCTCTGGTTTTACTATTTCTCTAGGTAAACAAGAGGTTTGCTATAGACCTGATAGCAGACGATCCCATTGTGGTGTGTAATAAGAGAAATGTGTGGAGTAATGGTGGAGGGGCTTTAGGACATCCCAAAGTCTACCTCAACCTGGTAAATGAGCCGCCTCGTGGGAAAACCAATGTTGTGGTTTCCGACCAGGTCCCACACAAACCGGGCTGCACAGTAACAGAAGACAGCTAGAAGCATGAAATTTCGTATTTATGAAATAGTGGGATTGTACTATCCGTGTAGCGAAAACAAAGGTGCTGATCAGCTTCGCGGTAAGCTGATCAGCTTCGCGGTTACCGCGAAGCTGATCTGCGCCTTTGTTTTCGCATATGTGAATTGTTGGTTTTCCCATGAGGCAGCTCAAATATGAATCTTGACATTTTAACATCTATAGCTATTCATAGAAAATGTTAATTTGTTACACTGATGATATTTGACTTCTAATGACTTTTTGACGTTGATGTTTTCATTTGGAGTTTCTGACAAGATCTCTAATAAACCATCCTGAGTGCACTTGCTTGAAAATTGCCCAATCATGTGGGTATTTCCCTTAACTTGTTTAATCCTAGCGTCCTTTTTGTGGGACATAGGCAAACAGAATAGCACCAGATGTGATGCCGCAAAACGCGGCATCTCATCTGGGCTATTCTGTTTGCTTGGAGAAAATTCATTGAAAAATCGGATTAAAATAAAAAATTAAAAGTCACTTCTAACCCCCTAAAAATGAAAGTGGACTCACCCAAATATTACGATGGGAAAGTCCATTCGTCAAATATGGGTTAAGGATGTTCGCTGCTAACATTTGACATTTCGGAACTTCCGGTTTTTCTTTTGTTGAATATCTCATAAACGGATGCAGATATTTTCCTAATATTTTATATTTGGATACATATTGATGATATGCCTTGAATGAGACATGAAAATTGTCAGTCTAAGGAACTTCATTTTTTCACCCCATTTTCTGCAACTTTTCTGAAATTTTTAGTTGTCACTAAAATTTAGGGGGTAGGGTAGATTAAACTTGAATATTACACATCTTCAAATTAATTGCACTAGTTCGATGTTTATTTTAGCAGCAGTATATGTGTACATGGTCTTCTAAGTCAGTCTTTCTGTCTTTGGTGTTCTAGTTTTAAAATTTTGGGTGGTTTTATAAGATGGGCTCTAAGAAACAAAACAGCCGAAAAAAGGCTTAAAGTGGCGATTTTCAAGTTATTGTTTCTCTCTTATATGCACACTACCCTATATTTTTCTCTCTTTTATTCAAACAATATTACCAAGTTCTATGTTGTGTGAAAATACAAGAAAATGTTTGAATCTACAAATATGGGTTTGGCACATTTCAAAATATTGACTTTTTCCGACTTTTCAAGTATGGGGGTAGGGTTGGAAAATGACTCGTAAAATTTTGTCATCCACTTCAAGTTGCAATTTTTTCTATGCGTTTGGTCCAAAATAGTCTGTATTACGTAAATATTATGACTTTTGAAAGCATTCTAGGTGAACTTTTGTTCGAGACAGGTATGTTTCAAAGAATTAAAAATTAAAATAATTTTACTAAATTTAAAACATTGCGTTCAGAGGTCTCATTCAGAGGCATGCAGCTTGAAAAAATGCACACTAACCTATACTTATTTTGTTTTCAAATGTCTTGTGTTGTATTTGGGAATGAAAAAAGTATGGTTAGAAAAAAGTTTGAATACTTTTTCATTGGCAGCGAACATCCTTAAGTTTATTTGTAGCAAGAAACAATATGCTTATCATTGTGTTAAGATTTATCATACATTATCATAACATGGCTTAATTGTGTCTAATACTTTCATGTGTCTTTAATTCAGGACAAACCCACTGGGGCTGTGTGTGGTTATTCTGGGAGAAAGTTTATACAGAAGAAATATTATAATGAGGCAGAACATGGACCATCAATCTCATATGATGAATATATGAAGGAAGAAAAATCTTAGCCCAAATTCTTTTTATGTAGAAAGACAATAATTGACTCATGTCACAAGAAATATGCCTTTTGAACAGGGCCCAGTTGTTTAAAACTAACGACGTTGTTAGTTAACGTTTCGTTAAAATTTCAAACATTAATATTACAAATACACTGTTATTTTTTGTTGAAAAAATGTGAGAATCCTTTGCACTGCAAAGGATTCTCACATTTTTTCAACAAAAAATAACAGTGTATTTGTTACTTTAGCTGATATTTGCTTAACAAATTTATGTCTTAACGATATCGTTAAGCTAACGATGCTTTGAACAACTGGGTCCTGGATGCCAGACAAAAAAGGTTACTTTAATAGATGTTTTGATATGTTTACACTGGGATTTACAAAGATGCTGATTAGAATGCCTATAGATGCATTTTGTTCTTTTGTGTGTTACACTTATATCATAAGGCTGATTTTCTGGTGACATGTGCCACAAAAATGCTATTTGTTCAGAGTGCTCTAGTAGGGTCCCCCATTGTGATCTTTTAGTTTCTGTCAGAGATGGTTTGGATATAATAAAACTATTGTAATTTTCATTATTTGTTCTCTTTGTTTAATTATGAAGCAAGAATTCATAAGAAATTGAAAAGGTATTTTAAATACTGGACACTATTTGCCATACCCATTTTTGGCTCACCTGAGCCGAAAGCTCAAAGTGAGCTTAAAGTATTTAATCCTGCAGATTTATGGGATATTTTGTCGGGACCCGGAAATAGGGTTCAAACTTTTTTTCTTGACTGATTCTTGTAGCTAAGACATTGCCTTTCAAGAATCTGAGTGATGTCACCTTGGCATCATTGAGCATTTTGAGAAATTCAAGATGGCGTCTACAATGGCAGCCAAATACATGTTATCACTTGTTTTGCTAAGTCTAGGACTTGAATACTTGTTTCTATTTGGCATATTTGGCCGTTAAAACATACATTGGAAGTTGCATAATAAACCACATACCTAAAATGATTTTTTTTAAAAATAAGCATGGCATCCAAGATGGCCACCAAATAGAATTTTTGCACATAATATAACGCAATGCGCATTACTTGTGTGTTTTTGTCTTCATTTTATCCTGTAAGTTAATATTATTTTGTATTGTCATGTGCAGATATGACTTTAGACCATTCTGAACACTCTGATCCTAAGATGGCATCCACTATGGCTGTTTCTGCATCATAACAGCCTTATGGGCTGGCTGGCATACATATTTCTATTTATTAAAGGTATTTCTAGACCATATCAAAAGCAGGATCCACTGCTATAAGTTTCTGTAGTGAAGTGGTTACGCAATCAACATGTATGCCAGGGGTCCTGGATACAAGCCTTGGCTTTTCCAGTCTTTTGAATGAGACTTTAAACTGAGTTCTCGGCTCTAGATGACCTTGCTGTTGATTGGGGCATAAAACAAAAATTAATCACCAAATACAGAAAGACGAATATTTTCCTATGATAGTGGCATTTATACTTTGAATAACTCGTATACACATATCTTCAAGCTATATTCAACATAGTGAGGCTAAAATAACATAGTTATTATATACATTAATATCCAGTATGTCCAATTTTCACAAAACAATCAAGGTTTAGCCTACCACATTACAAATGTGTATTTGTTATCAGCATTATGGAAAATCAATAAAAAATCTGTGTTTCATTTTAGATATTGGTCACTTATCGATACTGTGTGCTCATTCTTACAGATAATACTACTTTTGGTGATAAAATGTCTTAAGGGTGCGAGTTTCAGCCATTGTTTACCAGTTTCACTTCAAACCATAAACCTGACGTAGATGTTTCTACGTTGCTGCCATAACGTCCTTGAAATGTGGTCGTTTCCTTGATATTATCTGGTAATGGCTAACTCAGTTCACCAAGCTTGTCAGGTATGAAACCCTTCGAAAGTGTTTTCAGACTGACCCCTTACTACAGGCATGCAGACCAAGACCTGGCATTTTAAAGCTCTAGTGAATGAAAATGGATGTGCTCATTGAATGACGTTTGGCGACGTTAAATTTCATTTGCCAATCAGTCTGTGACATTGTGCAAGGCAATTAAGGTCATCTTGTAGAATCTGGCAATCCATGAGCGAATTAATATTCCTATACAAAACATGATCATCAGCAAATATGCGAACAGATGACCTGGTATTGTCCGGAATATCATGAAAATCAAGAACATGACCAGTCCCAAGACTGATCCTTGAGGGATATGAGATAAGACCGGGACTAAATCTGAGGCTGGGCCATCCAACACTTTTTTATAGGCCTCAGAGAGCCATGAAGTGACCCACTTGTGAATAGATCGATTCTCTAATCCCGTAGAAGCGTTGTATGTAAAGTAGTCTCCTATGTGGTACCTGCAGTAGTTCACGAACGACCACATATATAGGAGTTCTGCTTAACACACGTTAATTCAGATTTAGACCGAACCGGTTGTTGCCCTTGCATCATCAGTAGTCCATCGCTGGCAAAAAATAGCAAGCCAATCCTAGTAGAGAACCGCATGTCTGTCTGTTGACCGCATTTGCTGACTGATTCTGCATGCTAAGAAAAAAGTAATATCGTGAAAGAATGTTGAAATTGTGGCGCTCCCGGACCCATGTGAACAGGAAACATTGACTGCATTAACTGAGAGAAGATCATTAAGAGCGTATTACCGTTTGATATCACAAGCAAAGGCAGGTCTATTGCTATCTATCATGCCCTCTATTGGCAGAGCCTCCAGAGGACAGAGTAGACGTAATTAGACAACTAGATCGTCCGGGTTAATGTATGTCTATCTTGCGAGTGTTGGGACGTTTCGACCAAAAACGTGTTCTTTTACCACTATGCTGCCGTGTTCAAGCGTATCTATAGATCCGTACCAAGTTCAAAGAAGTATGTCCTTAGTTGTGGTTCGACCAGATACTCTTGAGGGTTTCAGCTTTTATTTCATAACTGAGCTAAATGACCGCTAGCTTTTGTAAAAGCTAATGCTTGAGTCCTTGTGTAGTATGATTATAGAGGCCATCTTGGCCACCATCTTGGCTCATTGTTATTATGTTAGTATAAACACTAAATCATGTTTTTGACAACATTAGATGAGCATTTCAAATACATGACATTTGGTATATGCAGCACATAAATGGTGTTTGAATCATAGAACATTCTCTTTTAAATTATAATCATCATATATATCATGGCGGCAATCTTGGATGTCATTTTTCTCTATTTATATTAGTGATGTGGAGTCATAACTTAAATCAAAGGACTTCATTTTTATGTGAACAACAAGAAATAGGCATTTCAAACACAAGACACTGTTTATATGCAGCACTTGAATGTCGTTTTAATAGGAGAGTACCTCTTATATTATGATTATGGCAGCCATCTTGGTTACCATCTTATCTTGCATTATTATTTTGTGGGTGTCAAAACTTAGCACAATCTTTATTATGATGTTTACAACATAAAATTAGCATTAAATTACAAAGAAGTGGGTATATTCAACTCTGGGGTTCTATATTCTTGCTTATGGCCACCATCTTGGACGCCACCATGATTTTTCCAAAACGCTCAATGATGTCAGGGTGGCATCATGCAGTTTCTGAACAAGCATGGTCTAATGAACAGGAAACCACAATAAAATTTCATGCGGCGCCGTCTTTCAGGTTATGCTGCTGGCAAATGGAGTAAAGGCTTAGTAAAGGAAATGACTAAGAAATCAACTTCAGTAATATCTTTGCGACAAATTTAAAGTTGAAAGCCATCTTTGATGCCATCTTTGACACCATCTTGGATTAAAAAAGATATCAAAGAAAACAATTTCTAATCAATACCACCTAATATACAGATACGTGTAATGTTTTCAGTATTTAAAGTGAACCAATTGAGATAACGCCTATAATTGTCATTAAATATTGCATTCTGGCAGCCATTTTGGAAGCATTCTGGATATACTTGACCATGGTAGAAGGAAATAGTCTTTGACACTCAGTTTATAAAATTATGCCAAACATTTATAAATAAATATGCCCTGAGTGAAAATAAAAGCTTTTTTATGAGCAGCCCATATATTGAGCCGCCATCTTGGACGCCATCTTGATTTTCTCAAAATGCTCAATGATGCCAAGGTGGCATCAGTCAGATTCTTAAATGGTAACATCTAAGCAACACGAATCAGCCAAGAAAAAAAGTTTGAACCACATTGCCGGGTCAAGCTGAATATCTGCAGGACTAATTGGCATGATCATGTGTCCGTCCGCTGATGTCCGTCGTCATCGTCATCTACAATGTCAAAGAGATCTTCTCTGAAACCGCTTGATCGATCAAGGTGAAATTTTATGTGGAGCCTCCTAGGGTAGTGGCATTGAACAGGATGGCTGCCATGCCCATAAATGGTACACTTCAAAAATCTGCAGAACTGGTAGGCCTATTTCCAGAAAGCTTGGTATGTAGTATTGGGGACTCCAGCCGATCATAGTTTGCTCAAATGATGACCTTGAGATAACCTTGACTTATTTTAAGGCAAGGTCAATTTTGGAAACATAGGCTTGTACATGGGAAAAGGCGAAAACAATGGATATTTTGGAAACTATTGCAACCTGAGACTTGAAAGTTGCTAGATGCAGACAACTAATGGAGTTAGTGAAGGTATGTAATTGATTAAGGTCAAGGTCATTTCTTGATCTTGACCCAATGTCATTTAAATATCAAAATTAAGATTATGGTTTTCTAGGAAATCACTGGGCCTATGAAAGTGAAATTTTATGTGGAGCCTCCATGCTTGGGAGGAGCAAAATTTTGTGAGGGAAATCTGGGTTGAATGCTCAACATGGCCACCATGCTCACAATGCTTAAAAAAAATCTCCAGAACCAGTGGGCCGATTTTCGTGAAACTTGGTTTGTAGTATCTTGGACTCCAGCTCATTGTAATTTGTTCAAATGATGGCCCTAAGATGACCTTGACCAATCTTAATGGCAAGGTCAGTTTAGGAAATGTAGGCTTGTACATGGGGAAAAAAAGTGAAAACAATGGATATTTTGGAAACTACTGCAGTCTGAGACCTGAAAGTTGGCAGAAGCAGACAAGTAATGAAGGTATATGATTAATTAAGGTCCAGATCATCATTTCTTGACCTTGGCCCAATTAAAGACTTTATCTCAGTAACCTCACAACCTATGAATGTGAAATTTTATTTGAAGCCTCCATGCATAGGGAGACTCGTGAAATTGGGGTTGCTTGCTCAACATGGCTGCCATACTCAAAAATGCTAAAAATTCTCTTCTCCAGAACTGGTGGGCTGATATTCCTGAAACTTTGTATGTAGCATCAGGGACCTTCGCCCATCATGGTTTGTTTAAATGATGATCCAAGGATGATCATGACCTATTTTACGGCAAGGTCAATTTTGGAAACTGGCTTTTACATGAGAAAAAGTGAAAATGATGGATTTTTAGAAACTTTTGCAGCCTCAGACCTGAAACTTAGCAGATGCAGACATCTAATGTAGTCAATAAAGGTATTTGAGTATTCATGGTCAAGACTAAATGCTCCAAGATCAGGCTTCAGGTGCGCGCTTTCATGACCAATGGTCCTCTAGTTAGTTTTTTGGCTCCAAAACAATAATGATGTGTTATTTCATTACGGAAACTTCTCCATGATTACTTGGCAATTTCGTTTAATTACATATTAAACATATATTTATGAACTAAATTTTAATTTTACAAATATTTACCTTGCCTATCATAAATAATGGTTTATTATATTGATTTTTGTCATTACATAATTATATAGATTATTGATTTTTTTCTCTTGACCCCATCAAACCTCAATTTTACTATATAAGTATAGATTTGAAGGGGTTAAGTTCCACATGGAGATGTTTCCATGATGTGGTCCCTTCAAAGACCATTTTGTCTCTTTCATTTTCTATTCAATGTTTATACACCTCAAACTCCAATTTAGTGATATAGCCAAATACGGGCTGATATGGGCAAATCATAAGAACCATCCCAATCATTTTTTTCAAACTTAAAATACAAAAGATATATAATCAAATGGAGTGCCCTCAATATCTAAGCCAATTCATATGTGAGACAAGCCATGTTCTGCTTGCGGGTGTGTCAGGTGGTTTCTCCCCGGGTACTCCGGTTTTCGCCCCACCTATAGTTTGATTCGTCTCGATATGAGTGAAAAAGCTTGAAAGAGACGTAAAACTGAATAAAAAAAAAAAATCAATATCCAAGTGTTTAATAGAATAAAACAAAATGACTTTAAATAACACTCTGCTAGCTGCTCCTGGCATTCAGGCTATATATTTAGATATTCTTCTTGCTAAATGAAGGGCTATTACCTTGGTACTTTATTACTACCCCATTAGCTGAAAAACATGCACTAAATCTGACTTTAATTGTAAAAAGTATTCTGAATCTGATGGACATTTCTTTACTCTTGTCAAGTGATATTGTTTTATTTAGTAGACTGATGATACCAGTCTACTGGATGAGCAGCGGATGAACTTTACAAAAAGCATCAAGACATAAGGAAAACATGTCGATGAAAAGGATACTTCCTTGAACCCCAATTTATATGGAAAAAACTGGAGTTTGCAGGGGTATACAAATTTTCTTATTCATGCTCCAAAACATAGATTGTGGGTTCTAACATGTGTACTCACAAGCTATGCTTTGAGCAAAAATATCAAAATTCTTGTACTGAATATTTTCAATTTTTACAATTTAAGAAAAATCTATATTACTTGGACGTGTTTTCCTGATGCAATTATAAGAATGTGTTGTTTTATGCCTACACACAGCTGTCAATCACCTACTGGGTTTGAACCAGACTTGCTCCTACTGAAATAGTTGTCCATACACACACAGGTGGAAAATCCATCAACTAAGAGGAAAATAACATTGACAATGTTGTTTTTTTTTTTTTTTTTTTGTTTTGATACAGCACAGTGATCAGATTGTTGGGAAACGGTGCAGTGTTATTTGTAATCCGTGTGCAAAGCACAGAATCCCATTTGGTAAGAGAATGATCTTCTCTAATTGAAACATAGCCAGAAAATATTTACATAGTAACACATTTCCTGTTTTCCAAAAACTTGATCATTGTGGTCTGACAAGTTTGATATGAGTACTTCCACCTGCCTTTGGAAAGAATTTTCATGGTAAGTTAAAAGGTTTTGTTTTGTTTTTTTTTTTGTTTTTTTGTTTTTTTTTTAATTCAGTTTTACGTCCCTTTCAAGATTATTTCAGCTCATATGAGACGGGCCAATCAGTAGGTGGGGCGAAAACGGGAGAACCCCGAGAAAAACCACCTGGCACACCCACAAGCAGAACTTGGCTTGTCTCTTATGTGGCCACCTACACCAGAAGTTAAAAGTACTAGGTTTACCATCTGTGTGCATACAAACCTAATATACATTATATGGCTGTCTAATGTGGTGCTTCCAAATAGCTATACTTTTGGGTGTCATGATTTCTGAAATTCATACAAAAGTAGGGGACATCAAACATCATCACAACTGATTGAACCGTTAAGCAACAAGGCAATATTGAATCAGCTGGAAAATAAGTTTAAGTAATATATTAGATCTTTGTGACCTAAATTGTATCAATCATTGTCAGATTTTTATGACTGCAAACTTGTATTCTGCAGCAACAGTTAAGCATGCAAAATGGTGTCTTTGAATAAGCTTATATCCAGTGCAGGCACTTGGTAGTTCCACTATGTGATGTCTGTTTTGGCAATCCATCAATACACTTTAGCTCACATGGGACAAGACTCTCCAGGGAAGCTCATTGTATACCCACGATTCGGCGTCCGTCCGTCATCGTCATCTGTCTGCTGATGTAATTTCAAACTTCAGTCAGCTAGTGTCTATGTAATCTGTCTGGGAGGGTTGTCAATGAACAGTGTGTCTAGGACAACTTGCTCCGTCATGACCTAGCTGTTTACTGTGGTCGTTAAGCAAAAACTCAAATTTTTCATTCTCAACTTAGAAATAAGGCCAAGCTCAAACATCTAAAAAAGGGGTTAGTTGCACCTTGGGGGAAAAGAGTGCGATGTGTTTAAAAAGTTTCTGTGTTGTTTTTGTTTGATGCGTTGATCAAGCCGGGCATTAAACTTTGGACGAGACTTTGTCGACAAAATCATGCTGCTAGCTGAATACCTCAAAATCGATTGGTTGATGTTTTAAAATTTAACTCGAAGGTTTTAAGAGCATGTGCGTTTACACACCGTTGTGAAATTTTCAATATAAACATGACGATACACAGAAAACCCGATATGACGCTTGAAAATATCGTGCGCCACATCGAGATTAAGACCAATGAACCATTTAGAGGATCTAGTCAACAATAATAATTTAAATGTTCATTCAAGTAAAAAAAAAAAAAAAAAAAAAAAAAAAATCGACTGTCGAAATATTTTAATTCTTTCGTTACCTGTTGACTGTCGATCCAGTTCAACTGGGACGCGGCTCACACAAATATGTAAACAAGGGATATACTGGCCAAAAAAGGAAGGGCACAAATTTGATTTTATTGGTTGTCAGCAGTCATAAGTAGTGTAACGAACAGCCGAGCCAAGCCACAGAAACCCCGTCGGTGGAAAAGCATGCTCATCCACCAAGGGTGGTTTACTGCGCTATATACTCACACTTACTCGATTCACAAAGTTTCGAGTTTGAAATGTGCATATTACAAGCACTCAATATGCCGCTAATACGTTGCACCAACGTATTTTTCCAAGGGAGGCTATCCCGTCACAGTAGACTATTTTATCTCGGGAATTTTAACCACTTTTAGTTTATTTTCAAATAAGTCGCGTCATAAAAAATCTGCCTTTGTGCTTTCCAGCTTGGCCCGTAACAATCTAAGGCTAGAACGAGAACATGTCTAATCTATATACCGATAATCAAATGTATGCTTTGTAACAAAAATTGTATAATCAGTGAGCTAGTAAACGAAATTATGTATACCTTTAACGGCTAGTGCTTTCATGTAAGATCTTCGTTAATTTATGCGTATACTATATATCCATAATTACAAAGGATTTCGACAGTCCTATTACTTTTCTTGTCGTGTATACACTAAATATAATAAAAGCGTTAAAGTTCGAAATAACTTTTTCAGTACATTAAGCATGTCGCGGGTTATGCTGGTCGGGTTCGTAGGGACCCTAGCGCTGATTTCTATAGTATTTGGATATTTTTATCTGGCGGTGAGTCTAGTCGCTGGACTGGGGATTTTTGCATACCTTTGGACTCCAAGAAAAAGGCAAAAGGTTGATCCGAAAGGAAAAGCGGTTTTTATTACAGGTATGCTCTTGACTCGATTTAATTCAAAAGTTCAATATTTGCAATGTAGATAAAATATAGTGTAGATAAATACAGACCTATTTTTAGCACACGACAAATCGCTCTTTTTTCGAAGCTCAAAGTTATTCATATTATGAAAATGACAACGGACACACGATCAACAACTTTCAGAAAACTACCGCGTGTCGTTACCCGCCCATGTAAAAGGTAAAAAGAGAAACTTGTGTTCAAAATTCAAAGCACTTTTATCTTGGAGTTTATAAAATATTCGGTGTTTATAAAGTGTAAATATGTCAGACTACGCGCTAGATATTCAGATTTGAATATTTATGGAGAATAAGTTCGTTTCCAAAATAAAAACATTTACTTCGTTACATTTTACCATCGCTCATTATGTAAACCAATGAAACGTTAAAAATCAAATAATATAGAAGTTTTGATGGTTGGTTAGTTGGTTGGGGTTTAACGTCCCACCACAGCTAAGGTTATATAGAGACAGGGCGTCTGACAGTGACTGGAGAAGCCCGGAATCGAACCTGCGACCCCTGGTTTGCTCTCCCGTACACGTTTAACGACATAAAGAGTATTCACATAATTGATTTGACTGTAAAATTTGTGCTATCAAAGTACGGATTTGGTAGTGTCCGTGTCCACTTAAACGACATGATTTATATCTTATAAGATTAAAGGTCCTCTCAAATTTGTTTGAAGTAGAGATTAAACGAAATGCATATGGTATTAGTTTAGGTCAACTGTTTACTTTGTCTCAGAGTAAGTTAAGGTAAAAGATCGAGTACTACAAGAGGTCTTCAAGAGCTTTAGAAATGGTTCGGCGGGTGAAATGAAAAAAAAAAAAATAAAAAAAAAAAAAAATAAAGTTTAAAACAATACCAAACCCATTTCACATCCAACCTCATTTCACATCCAACACCCTCTTTAAATAAATAAATAAATAAATAAATAAATAAATAAATAAATAAAAATAATAGCTTAGTGTTGATCGAATGAAAACTCGCAGCTGCCTATAATTAAAAAGGGCACTTCTGTTCGATGTACTGAGACTAGGCTTGCGTTAAAATTGCATATTTCAGACAGCCGCCAATCAGTTGAAATGCTCGCCAATTCACCTTGTAGTCGCTATAGTTGTGTCCATTTACTAAAATGCACTTGCAAACATTCTTCCAACAAATGGCCAACTTGTGATTATCCTTGTTGTGTTATTATCAAATGGAGATTTTCTGTCATTATTATGCGAAAAGGAGTTGGTAATGATGGTCACATTAGTGACCATAACGATGTCAATTAGCGATTTTAATTAATATGCAAACCAGCTGTTACGGTCGTTTGTCAATGTACGTAGCCGCACACAGTCATAAATGTCACCTCTTTTCAAAGTTTTCCATTTTGTAGCTTAATACCAGCAAATAGAACATGGTGTCTTCGTATTTTAGTAAGCCCATAATGTTTCTTTTGACTAGGATGTGACAGTGGATTTGGGCACAGTTTAGCGAGGCGACTGGACGCTCTAGGGTACACCGTGTTCGCGGGATGTTTGATGCCAGACCGAGAAGGTGCTCGGGGCCTGAGAGAAACATGTTCGGACAAGCTTCGCATTGTGCCCATTGACGTCACTGATGATTGGCAGGTGCGTGGAGCTGTGAAGTTTGTGAAGGAAAATATAGGAGACGACGGTAAGACTGTGTAGATCTATAAAGAAAAAACTTAACTGATTGCTTTGTCGTTGAAAGTGTTAATATCCGTGATATCGGTGCATTAGAGCACTTCAAACAGTATATCCTTAGGCACATCAACCTGATGCAAAAAGATGACTTAGCCGGCTGATACCAGCCCTGATCATTTCAACATAGTTTATGTGTGTATTAAGCTTGAATTACCCATGTTTGCCAAAATTTTTGAAATGGATTTCCGTGCCCGTAACCACTGAATTTTGATTCATTTTTTTTTTCAGTGTTATGGGCTGTGGTTAACAACGCTGGTGTGGCTATATTCACGGAGATTGAGTGGTGCTCCGTGACGCAGTTCCAACGTATAATGGACGTCAATGTTTTCGGAGTAGTCAGGGTAACAAAAGCATTCTTGCCCATAGTTCGACAGGTGAACGGTAGAATAGTCAACGTTGCTAGTTTAGCAGGTACATATTACATGTCATTTGCGCAAAGGATGTGTGTGTGTGTGGGGGGGGGGGTACTGTGGTATCCTACCCATTTGGGATGCGAGAACTACTTGGGCTGCGTGAGCCTCCAGGCAAAGCCAAAAAAGCAACAACTACCGACTGACTCAACAACCGTCTGATTACTGGTTATGCACATGTCCGGGGAAAACCACCATGCATTAAAGCCTTAGTTCTCTGGGTGGTTCAATGGGAGCAACGGCCATACATATTGACAAGCCGGGAGTTAAGCAACAAATCAAACAAACAGACATTATTTGTTTCTGATTTGAGCGATTATTATTCTTTATTTGGCCTGTCGCTTTCAAATTAATAAATGTGTATGTGAGATTGTATGGGTTGAAAAGACAGAACTTGACAGTCGTGAATCATCTAGATATTTTTTTTCAAGCCTGTGGTTTTGCTTGCACTCTACCATATTTTAAAAATCATTTTAATCATAAATTTTTAAATCATAAATCTTTGTTTTCAGGTCGATTTACAGTGCCAGCGTTTTCAGCATACTCCATGTCAAAGCGAGCGTGTATTGCATTTTCTGATGCGTTGCGGCAAGAAATGCTCAAATTCAACGTGAAAGTAGTCACTATAGAACCAGCTCTTTACAAGTGCGTATATCTCAGATAGAATATAATAGTCCTCGCGCTTTTTAAGCTTCATACATTATTCATTATTCACATTTTCATCTTCAGAATATGCCCTGACTTCTTGTGCTCCTTGGAGTATTAGTTGACAACAGAATGTTTTTCAAACGTTGCAATTTTCACTCAAAGAAAATTAAGACGAAAATTATGCTTGTAGCTACATTGGGTGGTAGTGTACATAATTAACTTGCCTTCTGTGACACAGTCTTGTAGGGTTGAATTGAGAAGTCACAAGTTGATTCTATTCACAGTTTTAATGATCGTATAGTTTTACTAAGTTAATTTAAAATAACATTCAAGAACCAAAATTAAAGTTTAATTTCTTTTCAGACTTTTCAACATGTTTTAGAAGGCGCCCAAAAACGAAAGACACTGAGCCAGGACAACCACTGCTTTTATACCCTAATATTAGTCATTGGAAATCCCCCTTAAAACCCCACCCGCATTGCACAATAACCAAATAACCTACTATGCAAATGAGGTTCTAGAACATTCTAAGACATGATCCTTCATAAATTAAGATAAAAGTTAATGGAAAAACTAATGGAAATTTAATTACTTGCCTAAGATCCCTTTGAAGTTATATTAACATTTATAAGAAAGTGTCACCTAAATCACTTACAAGGTACCAAAACAGCTGTACTTGACATTTAACGGAACATAAATATTAGATAAGCTCATTAAAAATTCAGGATCGTGCCTTAAGTCGTTACATTTGATTAATTCCCATTTAAGTATATAATTTGAATTAGCTTAGATAAGATAGGAAAACTTATTTGAATATTTGATTTAACTTACTTCGTCGTATCTTTAACAATTATGTTCATTATACCTGGTTGTCCTGGTAACAGTTTAATACGGTGTTTCACTTTGTTACACAACTTTTCACCCAAAGATTTTATCATGTACATGAGAAAATAACAAAATCAGAATACACAAAGTGAAACGACCATTTTATAAATTTACCCTCTAAAACAACATATGTACATCATTATAACACAGCCGTAAGTACGACACACGTATGTCTACCAAAGCATTTTAGCTGCTGAAACATGTTTACTTATAACTGTGTAACTTATTTCAAAAGTTGTGGTGTGTATTTTTCTTAAAATCAAAATTTAAATTTCCCGCCTAGTAAAACAAAATTGGTATCTAATTATCGACTTTCATATTGTAATTGGTAACTAAATTTGTTTGATAAGATATTTCCAAATTATGTTGATTAGAATTTAATCTAAAGAAAAAATGAAATCTTTGATTCCTAATTAACTATATCTAAAACACTGAATTTTGTTGCATAATGAGTCGAACAAGCACAACTTTAAAGCATTGACCTAAATATAAAACTTGTACATGTATAACAATCTTAAAACAAAGAAGTGAACTATACTGTTCAGTTTTTAGCTCACCTGAGCCGTAAGGCTCACAAGGTGAGCTTATAGGATGGCCATGATCCGGCGTCCGTCCGTCCGTCGTCCGTCCGTCGACCGTCCACAATTTCAAAGATCTTCTTCTCTGAAACCGCTTGGCCAACCAAAGCCAAATTTTATATGAAGCATCTATAGGAAGGGGGAACCAATGTGTTTATAAGAAATCCAGGTCACATGACCAAGATGGCTGCCATGCCCATATATGGTAAAAACCCTTCAAAAATCTTCTTCTCCAGAACCGGTGGACTGATTTCAACGAAACTTGGCATGAAGCATTGATGGCTCAAGCACTACAATGTGTATATAAATCATGACCCTGTGATGACCTTGACATATTTTACGGCAAGGTCAACATAGGTCGCCAATGCATTTGAATGGGGATAACTTTTAAAATGTCATTTAAAGTCATTTAAAGTGAAAGTCTTGCAGGAAATGGGCAGTAGGACTGAATATTAATGATTCTGAAAAAAAAGGACCCCAGGGGCTCATATACCCCCACCCCGGGGCAATATACATGTATATTACCATAATATTCAAACATCATCTCCTCTGAAACCGCTTGGCCAATCAAAGCCAAATTTTATGTGAAGCATCAATAGGAAGGGGTCATCAATGTGTATATAAATAATCCAGGTCACATGACCAAGATGGCCGCAATGCCCATATATGGTAAAAACCCTTCAAAAATCTTCTTCTCCAGAACCGGTGGATCGATTTCAAAGAAGCATCGATGGCTCAAGTACTACAATGTGTATATAAATCATGACCCTGTAATGTCCTTGACCTTTTTTAATGGCAAGGTCAACATAGATGGCCAATGCAATTGAATAGGGAAAACTTTTAAAATGTCATTTAAAGTGAAAGTCTTGCAGGAAATGGGCAGTAGGACTGAATATTAATGATTCTGAAAAAAAAACTGGACTCCAGGGGCTCATCTACCCCCACCCCGGGGCAATATACATGTATATTAGCATAATATTCAAACATCTTCTCCTCTGAAACCGCTTGGCGAATCAAAGCCAAATTTTATGAGAAGCATCTATGGAATGGGGGAATTAATGTTTATATAAATTATCTAGTTCACATGACCAAGATGGCTGCGGTAAAAACCCTTCAAAAATCTTCTTCTCCGAATCTGGTGGACCGATTTCAAAGAAACTTGGCATGAACCATCAATGGCTGAAGTACTACAATGTATTTATAAATCATGACCCTGTGGTGACCTTGACCTATTTTACGACAAGGTCAACATAGGTCGCCAATGCATTGGAATGGGGAAAACTTTTAAAAAGTCATTTGAGGTGAAAATCTTGCAGGAAATGGGTAGTAGGACTAAGTATTAATGATTCTGAAAACGAAAATGGACCTAAGGGCTCATATGCCCACACCCTGGGGCAATATACATGTATATTACCATAATATTCAAACATCATCTCCTCTGAAACCACTTGGCCAATTGAAGCCAAATTTTATGTGAAGTATCTATAGGATGGGGGAACCAATGTGTATATTAATAATCTAGGTCACATGACCAAGATGGCCGCCATGCCCATATATGGTAAAAAAACCTTCAAATATCTTCTTCTTTGAAACCAATAGATTGATTTCAATGAAACTTGGCGTGAAGCATCCATGGCTAAAGTATTACAATGTATATATAAATCATGACCTTGTGATGACCTTGACCAAGTTTATGGCAAGGTCAACATGGATTGCCCATGCATTTGAATGGGAAAAACTGTTAAAATGTCATTTGAAGGGAAAAGCCGGCAAGAGCCAAGAAATTGGCAAATGGACAGAATATTGATTATTCTGAAAAAAGAAAACGGCCCAAGGGCTTCATCTGCCCCTGCACTGGGGTTAAATACCATAATATTCAAACATGTTTATTGGTATATGCAGCAGACTCAGGTGAGCGTTTACAGGACCATTGGTCCTCTGGTTAATACTTAATACGTCAATATTTACACTTTGTTTCTCCGGCTTCCTCATTAGTTTATCACTTGGCGGCAGTTTATCCGACTGCATAGCACTATCCGTGCTTATGATGTCTTTCATCGCCAAATCATGGCCACCAGGTACGGGACTTCCTGCCTTCTTTCGTCCATTACCAACTCGTTTGGCCAACCAATATTTCCTTAAACGATCTTTATATTTGCAACAAATTATGACACCAGCAATGATAGCTGATGCAACAATTACTGCTATCAAAAAGTAAACCCAAGATGGCAACCCTTTATCAAATTTTTGTAATGGCCCTACCTTATTCAATTCTCGAATTAATGCCCCCATTGGAATTTGTTTGATGCCCCTCAGTTTCTCAGGAATTTCGATTTTTGTTATATTCGGAAATGACGTTTGTAAAGGTCTCCAAAGATTCAAAGGTATTTTATCAAATTGAATTTTCATGAATTCCGACATGGTATCTTTCAATTGATACTTGCTACGCCCATCAAAAGGAGATATAAGCGAAAGCAATCCATTGGAAGCCACACATGAGGTTTTAACTTGCAGTATGCCAACAGGTGGGTTCATCTGAACTGAAGTTACGGAATTATTATTATGACACACAATTGAAAATTGCAATGGCTGAGAAGTTGCAATGAGCCAATGGTTATGTCCCACGAATACAGCAAATGGTAACACTGTATCGAATTTTACAATAGTCTTACAATATGTTTTAATATTCTCCTTTTGATTTAGAAACATGTGTACAATGCAACGTCTACCTTGTCCAACAGAGTACACAGGACTCTGGAATTCACAGAATTATTGCCATGGGCTAGAACAATCCTGAGCTTCAATATGATTCAAAAGTATATACTTTGTCCTTTCTTTATTGAATGCAATAATGGATATGTCAGAATCAATCTGTGCAGTCATTCCTGCATGAGAAGTGTTTGCCAAAGCCACTGGAAAGGTATGCACATTATAAACTTCAAATTTGCTACTGAAATCTAATATAGGAATAGATACAACAATCATAATTTGATTGTTTGAAACAATAGTGGCACACTTCAGATAAGTATAGTATTTCCACAGATTGGTGTTTATATTATCTGGTAATCTAAATGCACGAGGTAACTTTGAAGCAATATCCTGCAATGTTGCTTTGAGTTTCATGGGAGAAATTATCAAGGGAGACAACCTTTCACTTGATAACATGCTCATCTGCATTTTAAGATTTTCTAAATAAATTAGAGCATTTTGCATGGTCTGTTTCAGTTCTTCTACAATGAGGTCAAGCTTTGAATACATTTGCAGAAAATTTTCCACTTCAATTATTTGACTGCTCAATTCTTCTGTGACATTATCGATTTTATTGTTTATTTTTGAAAGTGCAGTGAGTATTTCATTGATGGAATGTCTATTTTCGGCGATTTCGATTCTTGACATATTCAAAATGGTAAGGCTATCCTCCAGAACATGTACAATGTTCTGTTGATTTGTCTCTAGAGTGGTGATATGTTTTTATACAATGTCAAGGTCATTTTGGGTTAAAGTCCCAAATAAAATATTGAGGATTTTTCCTCCAAAATCAAATATGGCGCGTTTCTTTCTGTCAGATGAATTGTTCCTTAATGTATTATAGTCCATGTAACTTCTTATAGTAGTGTCATACGTCTGTCTTAATGTCCTTATTTGATTTTTCATTGCCTGAAATATTGACAAATAGTTTGCATGCCCTAATTTTTTGTATCGTTCAGACATTATGACGGCCAGGCCATTAGCATTTTCGATATCGTCAGTTATCTTGTCCAAAAATGCTTTATATGAATCCAAATCTACAACAAAGGTCATTAACCATCTTGACCTTGAGAGAATGATATCATTCACTTTATTGAAGACAACACCCTCTCTAATTTCTATGGAAACCGATAAGCCAAAGAGAAGCAATGCCGCGAAACAATAAAGTTTGTCCCTAACTATTGCCATTCTGAAAATATATGAAACAATAAAATAAAATCAATGACGTCATTATCTATACAACAGGTACGTACCAAATTTTTCATGAAGCCTTTATAATATGCCAGCTATACATTGTAATAGCTTTTTCATTTTCTTTTTCGGAGAATCCTTTAAGCTTTCATCTCTCATTTCTCGAGTTACAGGATCAATATCCATAGTTTGATCAGGTTCTCTGATTGGATCATTTGTACTTTCATCCTGACTCATCGATTCTGAATCATCATTTTCACTGTTTGTCTCAGACTTTTCTGATTCTACTCTATTCAGACGTCTCCGAAGTTCTAATTGTGGTATATCATCTTCATTGTCTGAATTTTCTCTTTCTTTCCGGTATCTTTTAGCAAGTTTAGCTAAAGGTACTGAATCATCAGAACTACTATCATCTGAATCAGATTCGTCAGGAGGTACAGCATAGGCTGCCCTTCTTTTGGGTTTGCCTTTTGTATCAATGGGAATATCCCAGTTTTCAATATTAGCCTTTCTCAAATGCTCTGCATGAGTCTTGGTAGTCTTACCATCTAACTGATTCCTTATCACAAATGTTACAGGAGATGTTTTCTTGATTATTCGCCAATATGGGTTCCATCTTCGATCAAGTTTGCTTTTTCTGATGTGATTTTTCAAATATACAGGGTCCCCTACTGCAAATTCTATGTCCTTACAGTTTTTGTCAGCATATTTTGCTTGTCTGCGTTTAGCCTTCTTGAGATATCTATGAACTTGCATAAATGATTTATGTTGTTGTTCCAATGCAATTTTATGCATGACTTCCCCATGGTATTTTCTACGAGGTTTTAACAAGTTATCAATTGGGAGTACAACATCACGGTTGTACAAGAGGAAGTATGGGCTGAATTTAGAAGATTCACTGATGTTGAATCTTATTGCTGCCAAAGTTTGGTTTAGAAGTAAGTCCCAAGTACTTGAATTTTCATTTATTTTCTTAGCTAGAATGTCATGCAATGTTCTATGGAACCTTTCAATTTTGGCATTCCCCTGTGGGTGATAAAAGGACGTTGTGACATGGTCTATGTTTAATGCCTCCATAGTTTCTTTCACGGTAGCATTAACATTTTCTGTACCATTGTCAGATATTATCTGTAGTGGCGCACCAAAGCGAGGAAATATCTCATCTATTAATAGGTGAGCTATATTGTCTGCACTTTTATCTGGCACAGCAAATGCCTCTGGCCAGCCACTATAAAGATCTATGAAACCAATTATGTATTTGTTTCCAGACAAAGTAGTTGGATAGGGTCCAGACAAATCAACTCCAATTTTAGCAACTGGGTATGGAGGAATATCTGTCTCCTGTAGTGGTGGTTTGATCTTTTTCATGCTGCGTTCCTGACAAATTACACAACTTGACACATACTCATACAACATCTTGTAGAGATTTGGCCAATAGTATTTTTGACGGATAGCGTCAAAGGTCTTGTCTATTCCCATATGTCCATTGTCATCATGGTATTGTTTTACGACCCCTTCCCTTAAATGCCCAGGGATGTACAATCTCAAAACAGGTTCATTATCAGGGTCACTTATGTAATACAATATACTGTCTATGACAATGTGACTTTTCTGAATTGTCTTGGATGGTTGCCCATGCAATATTTGCATTTTGATTTCTAACATGTCAGAATCCTTTCCTTGTTCAGCAATCATGTCCAAGCCAATTATAGAGGGTTTTTCATGGTCAACTTCTTCTTGCATCTCACAGCTTGCATAATCTTTTGCATTAAACTGATTTGAATTCAGTGCATTGATTTCAAATGTATTTTCATTAATATCTGGCTCTATATTTTCTTGACACTTTGGCTGATCACTTTGTGAGTCTCTTTCTGGTGGTAATCTAGATAATGAATCAGCAAAAGTCTTTTCTGGACCAGCTATGTACTCTATTTGGCAGTTATATCCAGAAATACTTAGAGCCCAAAGTTATATTTTCTTATTTTGCATTGGTGACTCCAAAAGATATTTGAGTGGTTTATGATCTGTTCTGATAACAAACTCTGCATTATGCAAGTAGTGATCAAGCTTCTGGAGAGCAAAATGAATAGCATATGCCTCCTTTTCAATGGTAGACCACCTTCTCTGAGTATCACTCAGCTTATGGGAGAGATAGTAGATAGGCTTTTCATTCCTTATTCCAGGAATCACTTCTTCCCCATCAGCTGGTTGTGTGAGACATGCACCTATACATGAATCACTAGCATCCGTATACAGGGTATACGGCTAATTCACATCTGGATAAACCAAGTGTGGAATGACAGTGAGGCTGTTCTTCAAAAATTCAAAAGCTGTTTGACATTTATCTGTCCATTTAAATTTTGCATACTTCTTGGTCAATGATATTATCGGCTCAGCTATCCCTGAGAAATTTGGAATAAATCTCCGATAATAGCTGCACATGCCAATATATCCTCTAACTTCTCTTACACTCGTTGGAACAGAAATAGATTGAATTGCTTCCACTTTCTTTGGGTCAGGCTTGATTCCATTTTGATTGATGACAAAGCCCAAATAATTCGTTTCTGCCTGAAGAAAATGACATTTCTTTAATTTCAATTTTAGGTCATGTTGTCTCAACCTATCAAAGACTTGCTGAATATGTGACATATGTTTTTCCAGACTTGAAGAAAAGATAAGTATATCATCTAAATATGCAATGGCAAACTGGTCTAAGTCTGCCAATACTATGGACATTAATTCTTGGAAAATTGCTGGTGCATTAGATAATCCAAAAGGCATAAAATTGAATTGAAATAAGCCTCTGTGACATGTAAATGCAGTTTTCTCTTCGTCAGCCTCATCCATCAAAACCTGCCAATATCCACTTTTCAAATCCAGTGATGTGAAGTATTTGGCATTACCAAGCAATGCCAGAATATCGTCTATCAATGGGAGTGGGTATGAGTTCATTTTTGTAATTTTGTTCAGTCTTCTGAAGTCTACACAAAATCTTTTTGAACCATCTTTCTTGTCAACAATTACTACTGGAAAACTCCATGGTGATTTTGATCTTGATATAATTTTAGCTTCCATCATCTCATCTACAGCCTTGTCAACAATTTTTCTATTATTTAAAGGAGTTCTATAGGGTCTTAACTTAATTGATGGATGATCTCCAGTGTCAATTTTCATTTTAACTGTATCTGTATGGCCTAAATCTGCATCGGTGGCTGCAAATATGTCTTCATTTTGGAAAATCAATTCAGTTACTCTATCATTATATTCAGGTGGTACACTTATTTCAGACTTATTGATTTTATCAGAAAATTGTTTTTGTCTTTTGAAATTTTGTCCCTTATTTCTGTCAGATTTGCTTCAGTCACGCTTTGCACTTTCCCAATTACACAACCTTTCTTCAGCTTAAGAGTTTTGTTTGTATTGTTTACTATCATGACAGGAAATTTTCCAGTTCTGTTTGGTTTCACAATGATAATGGCTATCATAAGCCCTGGTACAGTTCCAACATACCCATTCTCAATTGATGACATTTCATAAATTCCTGAATCAAAGCCTTCTGATTTATGTCTCAGATGACCTGTGCAAACATTTGCAGTCTGTGGTTTTAAGGTGACTGTTGATGCTATTCTTACTACTGTTGCAATATGAATATCTTCCTCAAGTGGTATATATGTTTGACCAATTCTAAGACACCCTAAATCATAATAAAGTCTTACCCCATTTGTTTTCAACCAGTCACGTCCCAAAATTAAGCTTCTGTTTAAATTTCTGATTACAAATAATGTCTGATTTATTCTTACACCTCTGATATCAAGTGTTACATTTATACTTCCATCAACCATCATTGATTGACCACTTGCAGATTGTAAATGTACCTTTTTGTTCATTAATTTTGGTTTATCTTTCAAATTTTGATATGCCCTACTATGAATAAGTGAAACTTCAGCTCCAGAATCGACAAGTGAGCGAAAGCTTTGTTTTCCTATTTTTACAAAACATGAATTTGGATTTCCTAACAAATCAATTTTATAAACTGGCATATTATTCCTCTTTCTTCTTTCGGCTTCATCAAAGAAGAAAGACCCTAGTTTTCCTGTTGCATTTGAGGTTCAGACTGTTTTGATTGCTCCTTACAAAAACGTTTGATGTGACCCTTTTTGCCACATTTCCAACAGACAATGTTTTTCAGGTATGACTTGTCTGTCGACTTGTCTGTCCGACTGTCTCTCTGTCAGGGAATTCACTGTTTTTGCTCTGCAATGGGTAGCCAAATGACCACGCTTATTACATTTGTAACACCTTCTCTCTGATCTATTATGGCCTATCTCCATAGGCTCATCCTGCCTGGTTGAACGACTTGCCCTTAATTCGAACCGTTTTCTTAGATTCTGTTCACCCATGGCACTTGCTACAGCCGCAGCAAGAGTGTTAGGGTTATCCCTCATAACCTTCATTTTTAGAAAGTCGTGGGCAAGACCATCTATAAAGAACCCAATTAACTGGGTCTCAACAGCTGGTAACCCCCCCTGGCTGTCCAACAAAGGCTTCTTCAGCCAAAGCCAGAAATCTCTCAGCGAACAATTGTACATTTTCATTTGGATTTTGCCTTACTTTCCTGAGTAGCATGAATGCATGCTGTGGATCTGTTATCTCAGCGAACCTTGAAGTTAACTCCCTTTTCAACTTATCCCATGTGTTATTTGGATAGTCCTCCAAATATCTGTGGATAAAGTCACTCACTGCACCCCTGCTTGATTGGTATGCAATCAACCGAATTTTGTCGGGACCCAACCCAGTCAAGTAAGCATATTTTTCTATTGACTTCATCCAGGTTTTAAACTGCTTATTGTCCCCATCAAATGGATTAATGGTTTGAGCAATCCCCTGCGCCCCAACAACTGAGGATACATTTGCCATCTGAGTTGCCAAATTATTGAAAACAGCACCTATATCTTGGTCAGCCATTTTTGGTTTGGACAAAAGAAAACAAAATGTCACCTACCTGTTATGTCACTTTTCAACTAACACTGATGTTCGCAGTCCCAATGAAAGTTCACGGTTATGAAGTCAAGATGGAGATCTGTCCCGTCGTCGGTATAAATTCGTTGGCGTCGTATGTCCCGTCTTTCTTGTTGTTTCCCCAAAGATAAAGTGTCTCGTTGTTGTCCACGAAATCGTTGATTGCCCCTCGTACAGTTTTAATGTTCAATGTCCCGTAGTATTAATGTGTTGGTATGTCCCTGTTTTCCCAATAGATTACAACCCGTTCGAAAGGAAATTTAATAAAAATCCCAAATCCTGGTCACGGCACCAAAATAAATTACTGTGTGACACAATCTTGTAGGGTTGAATTGAGAAGTCACAAGTTGATTCTATTCACAGTTTTAATGATCGTATAGTTTTACTAAGTTAATTTCAAATAACATTCAAGAACCAAAGTTAAAGTTTAATTTCTTTTCAGACTTTTCAACATGTTTTAGAAGGCGCCCAAAAACGAAAGACACTGCGCTAGGACAACCACTGCTTTTATACCCTAATATTAGTCATTGGAAATCCCCCTTAAAACCCCACCCGCATTGCACAATAACCAAATAACCTACTATGCAAATGAGGTTCTAGAACATTCTAAGACATGATCCTGCATAAATTAAGATAAAAGTTAATGGAAAAACTAATGGAAATTTAATTACTTGCCTAAGATCCCTTTGAAGTTATATAAACATTTATAAGAAAGTGTCACCTAAATCACTTACAAGGTACCAAAACAGCTGTACTTGACATTTAACGGAACATAAATAATAGATAAGCTCATTAAAAATTCAGGATCGTGCCTTAAGTCGTTACATTTGATTAATTCCCATTTAAGTATATAATTTGAATTAGCTTAGATAAGATAGGAAAACTAATTTGAATATTTGATTTAACTTACTACGTTGTCGTATCTTTAACAATTATGTTCATTATACCTGGTTGTCCTGGTAACAGTTTAATACTTTGTTACACTTCTCTGTTTTCAGAACCCCAATATCTCAAACAGACTACCTCGTGGAACAAAACCGACGTTCCTGGAGCGAGACCCCAACTGAGGTCAAGGATGTCTACGGCGAGGAATATTTTGACGCTTTTCTCGATAACATCACGGCACAGATGGACCGGGCGAAGTCTAACGTAAACGAAGTCGTTGACCTTATGGTGGAAGCTGTTACTGACGTCAATCCAAAAATACGTTACGTTCCTGCAAGTTCAATCATAAGAGCGACTATATTGACTTATCTCCCTTCTGTAGTAACGGATAAGCTGTTTTGCGCGTATATGCCGAAGTTAAAGCCGAGGCAAAGTTCAAGTGGCAGCGTGTCTGATGTAGATTCCATTCAAGATTGATATTAAATATGGTACATGCTCTAATCTATATTCAGTTAAGAATGGGGACGGTTGTGTCGGCATGCCAACCGTTGGTTGATATACCCACCAACATGGTCGAACACGATTTGATAATGAAGCCCAATAACTTACCATGATAAGTTTGTGATTAATATAACATTGTTAGCTGTAGATAGTTGGAACTTGTGAGTCAAGTAAAAATTAACACCAACGGCTAATGAGCAGTATTTATCACCATGGTCATCTGTGAAGCTGTATTCACCAGTATGTTGTAATCGGCATAATAAAAAATACGGTTTAATGCTTCTGGTTTTAAATATACATGTACATTTACAATTATTAAATAAAACTATCTTTATCAGACTTGTGATCCCATCCCAACGTCCCATTCCCACACACTGTTCCAGTAGTTTGTAACTTTCTCTCGAAAACTGAAGCTGTGCATAGACATTTTAAAATGCTCTGACTAATTGGCTGTAATTGGATCTGGTAACAATAATAAACATCAGAGACTGGCAAAATTCGACTCTGAGTCAAACATTGGCTGTTCTAATTAAGCCAGCGTTATGTTGGCTACCTCTTTACATGTTATTTAATTTCAAGCATGGACAATTTCTCCATGTGTATTAATCATACCCCGTATGGGGCCCTTTAGCACTAACAACTATAAGTTGCTTTTGTTTTGAAATTGTACAAAGCCATTTTTGATTGAGTTCTAGCAGGCAACGTATACAAGAACAATACCAATTTTATTGTAAAAATATATCTATAAAATACAACAAATACATCTTAATTGCGTGTTTCTAAAATCTAAATCAGCGATAATTATCATTACAAGTATCTGTTATAGTCCGGTAATGTCATCTTTGATTGTTTGTATTTTAACTAGACTAGTATCTGTCAAGTTGTTTCGGTTGTCTTTTCTGTACAGCTAGTTTATATAATGTAATCAATCGTTTGTTGTTGTTTTCACTTTTCACAGTAGTCCTGCTTTGATGAAACGTGACAATCCGTGACGTCGTAATGCTCTCTGTATAATCCTCTGTAAGATACTTAATTAATACATGCCTTTATGTGTCAGAAACCTTTTAAGTTTCAATTTTGCATCCTGTTCAGAACTTCCCTGAGTCCAGTCAACAATATTGACAACCATATTCCACTTCAACTGAACCGGCAGAGTAATACCATGGCTTCTTTGGATAAATATTACAGTTCTTTTGTCTTCGTTGTCTTCATTTATTAAAGGTAGTATACAGGTTGATAACTGAAGTTTGTTACACTCGGGGTCGTCAATGTAGCCTTGAGACAAGACAACAACAAATCTTTTAGAAGCCTGGGTGGCTTTAGAATATAAAGCAAGTTTTGACATCCCAGCCTCGTGAACGAAATCTCTCTCTGGAAAACAAACAATGTATCCACAACCATTCTCTAGGTAAGGAAGAAGTATATCTCTGCACCACTCGTAATCTTCGACACTGTAGGAAAGATAAATATCATAATGTATTGCTTCCTTGTGCTCTATCTCAGCAAGGTTGTCCTTACCGCCTTTCAAACATTTCTGCGGACTAAATAGGTACCCGTAAAAAATTAAATTTCGTACAGGAATAACTGTGAGACGGCAATACGTTCTCCAAGGATAAGAGAAAAGCCTAATCAAAACCCACGAAAGTCCGAAGGCGATACAGTATTCAATGACATTTAATGCGAATAAGTTAAGGTCTTGGCTAGAACAAATAAGTTCTATCACGTATTCATTTACTTTACTTTTTTCTGCAGTCGGATCTAAACTCATTTTCTTATATTGTGTTGAATTCTCGCCCCACCAAAGTATCACTGGTTCTACAATCAATCTTTTCTCATGTTGGATTTCCACTATTTCTTCTCGTTTTGTTGTGGAATTAAAGTAAGGAATATACATGGTTAAAGAATGTTCCCCATAAAAACTTCCACACACGCAGGTTTGAAGATCGATGTAGGATCCATCTTGCATAGGTTGCCACTGTAATATATCTTCGCGAGCCCTGCCATATTTCCAGTATCCAAATACTATTACCGGCAGAGTACATGACCAATACTCTGGACGACATATACTGTGAACGTCTTTGCCGTTCACATTGTACTCGAATGATATTTCGTCCACTGGCGCGTGCGTGATGTAAGAGAACTTTCTAATATGCGCAAGGTTGCCAACTGGAACTTTAACATATTCGACAAGGTCTGCATTTCTTAATACAAAATGTTTGCCAAAATAACAAACCTTATATGCCTCTGTTTCAAAGTGTATCAACCTGTATTTAACAGTGTTATTTGTTGTTATTATTGGTATGGTGTGTAGTTCAGATATAACATACGTATAGTCACAAATACATTGATATAATCCAAAATCCCGTGACTGTAAGAATTTTATAGTCAAACTCATTTGCACCCATGAAGCGTCTTCTAAAGCATCAACTTGTGTCATCTCCTCAATTCTGTCATCATTATGTGTAATAAAAACTTGGCCATCCTTTAACCAGTAACTGGCGAAGCTTTTTAAGCGCTTGTTGCGTTTATAAGATTTTATGAAGAATCCACATTGTATACGAACGTCTTCCCCTGTATACCTTATATGGTCTTCACGAAATGCTCCTGTGTGGCATGGTTCAATTGGAAATTTGGTACTATGCTGATACTTGTCGCTGGTCGAGATATCTAATGATGTTTTTCTGTTGTATATAGCCTCAGGCCCCGAGACTATCTCAAAATCACTTTCTGTCAGGATCATCCCCTTTTGAATTACCAAATGAAGCCTTGTAATAAATATCTCAATGAGATAAAGCAGTACCACAGAGTTTATTATTAAATACACAATGTACAAAAATGGCTTCAATAAGCCAAACATACGGTAAAGTGCCCGTAGTATAAATATAACGAGCTTCTGAAAGAAAATTATTTCACTCCAAAGGCAGGTATATATGTTTTGTAAATTCACGAAGGTCAGTATTTCAGTATTTTCATCTGGAACAGACTGTATGACACTCAGCTTGGCTATAAAAACGAATGTGATTAGTCCTGTCAACCACCTCGTGAAGTTGTACACGAATTTCGTCTCCACATAAAAATGATCTGCTGTTGTTTCCAAATACAAAAACCATAGTGCTACGATAATGCCCAATGTTGGCAAAAAGTATGGCATATATTCCATGTCAGTACAGCAAGGAAGAACGATCATCATCAATACCAGGGTGCAAACACGCAGAAAGCCCAGTTTGAATAGAACTCCAAACATCTTCGTTGTTTAAGTCCTGAAAAAATATATACTATAGTTAGACCGCGTACTTATAAAAAAAAATAATGTTGCCGCAGAATAAACAGTCATACCAAATGAGTTTGCAAAAAGAGTGCCAGCACCCATGAAGGACAAGTGGCGAAATATTACAAAATAATAATAATGTGCCCTATCAGGTTTTGTGAAGGTCCCTCTTTTGAATAGAAAAGCCCCGTTCATGGAAGACATATTGGTATCTAAAGAAGGTGTGACAAAACTTCTCAAAGGTTTGAACCCGTTGAAAGCTTTAGGCCCTGATGAGCTTCATTCCAGAGTCCTTAAGTAATTGGCATCGTAGCTAGGTCCAGTATTTGCACATCTTTTTCAACAGTCAATAGACTCGGGTGAAATCCCCAAAGAATGGTCTTTAGCAAACATTTGTCCCCTGTTCAAAAAGGCTGACAGGTCTACCGCCCAGTTTCCTTGACCTGAGTACCCTGCAAACTTCTGGAACATATAGTATGTTCAAATATCATGTCTCATTTGGATGAACATAAGCTTTTGTCAGACAGGCGAAATGCATTCAGGAAATCCCATAGCTGTGAAACTCAGTTAGCTGCAGTGATTGATGACTGGGCAAAATCTTAGACAATCAAGGTCAGGTTGATACATTTATCTTGGATTTTAAAAAAGCTTTTGACACTCCTCCGCACGAACGCCTTAAAAGCAAATTGTTCAGTTATGGAATTGGTGGAAAGGCAATAAAATGGATTGATGCTTTCCTTTGCTACAGACAACAAAGAATTGTTGTTAATGGCGTTAGATCTGACTGGGCTCCTGTTGTATCTGGTGTCCCTTGGTCCCTTTTGTTCTCTTTGCATATAAATTATATCACCTCGGATATTGAATCGGAAATTAGACTCTTTGCTGACGATTGTGTTTGTTATCGTGAAATTAAAAATGTGAAAGGTACTGTGAAACTTCAGAAGGATATTTATCATTTAGGTAGTTTGGCCCGGAATGGGGTATGAGATTCCAACCCGTCGTGCAATATGATGCAGCTGACGAACATACGGACTAGTAAAATTCAGGCTTCTTACAAAGTCAGTGTTGGAAAATGTTGAAAGTATCAAATATCTCTGTGTAACAATAGTTAACGATTTAAAATGGAATACTCACATCAGCAATGTGTGCACTAAAGCCAATAGGACCATTGTTTTTTTTTTTTAGACGAAGTCTGTTTTCTTGCCCACAAGATGTGACAGAAGCTGCCTATAAAGGTCTAGTGAGACCTATTCTTGATTACGGTAGCTCAGTTTGGTACCCTCATTATGCACTCTTATGCACAAGCAACAAAATCTCTCAGAATGCCAGAAAAACAGGAGTTCATTAAGGGTAATAAAATAGTGATTAAACAGTGGCATACTGTGGCTTTCCAATAACTTGTTAATTAACCTGCTGATAAGTGGCATATGGTCAGTGGGACATACATTTGTACTATTGTGGTTCTATATCTTGTTACCTGATTGTTACCCATAATGTTTCATTAAGAAAATACATCTTAAATTTTTTATCATAGCCTATTTTTCTTGCTCATCTAAACTGAGTTTTTCTGTTCTTAGGTATTGAAACAAGCCAAAATGAATAGCAAGCAGTTCCTGTTTCAATATCCAGAATCAATTATATATCCTGCTATTTAAGGTGAAAAGGCAATTTTTGCATTGCAACATTTATGAAGCAATGTGAAGTAAGTTTATTATTCAAAATAATTAAAATATACATAAAGAAGTTTATTAGTTTTCCCCAAATGTACAAAAATTGTGCGGTGACAGCACGATCATCGCAGGGTCTCGATACTGAGCCCGTGCGATGCCACTACAGCGGTCTTACGATTTTTAAAGATTTGTAAAAGTGCAGACTGTTACAAAATCATAGAGGCTACGGAGATCGTAGTAAGCCGTAGAATCGTAGGGTCACCCTGCGCTTACAGTCAACTTTCCATATTTGTCACATTGAAAAATGACCAATACATCTGAAATGTCTTTTTGTTTCATTCAAATTCTTCATCAACATGTGAAACTTTGGTTCCAATTTTTATGCCCCCAACTTCGAAGAACTTGAAGGGCCATATTAGTTTGGCTCTGTCCGTCTGTCCAGTCCAGTGCGTGCAGTGCGTGAGTTACGCTTAGCACTTGGTCAGGAACCGTTAAAGCTAGGATCTTGAAATTTGGTACGTAGTTTGTACATGTATATGAAAATTAAGAGGACCCATATTTTTTTCTTTCAGGAAAATTCAAGGGGCTAGGGGCCCATTCTGTGAGAGTTATGTCCCTTTTTACTTCTTGATAAAGTGAACAGATAGTGGGTAACTTGTGTGCACAACTCCTCCTACAGTTTAATACCAATGCTCTTGAAACTTTAGAGATGTTGTGACCATGCCTTGAAGATATGCCTATCGTTTTTGTCACTTTTTTACAATTTGAACTTTTCATTTTTCAGACATTTTCACATCTTGAAAGTGACATAGCAATTGGGGGCATAGTGTTTCATAAACACATTTTTTCTAGTTCATATCTAAGAAAACTGCATGAGAAAAATGTATACCAATTCTATACATGCCAAAATTTAGACTTTTATCAATTCTATATACATGCAGAAAGTTAGATGTTTTTGTGAAATTCAAGCTTTGAGAATTTTGCAGCTCATTCAAGGTCAACCTGACCCTTCTGAAGAAACAATAATGAATACCAAAAAGTTTCTTTTCTTTTTTTTTTTTTTTTTTTTTTTTTTGCTCTTCCATAGTCAAGCTCTTTTGTTTTTTATGCTATAAAGTTTAGTTTGGTGTAAAGTCTCATTGTGAATATTTAATTCTCAGTGTCAGAGTCAAACTGACCCTTGTGTAAAAAAGAAAGAAAATATTGAAAATATTTTTTCGTGTTTTAAGATATTGCTGTACTTTCTTGATAACAGTTGATACTTATGTGAATGATTTTCTTATCTATCTCAGCCACCTTTGAACAATCAGATAACTGGGTCTGAATAGGTTGGGGTCCAGTGCCTGCTGTGTTAATGAAGTGCTGGTCCAATTATTCAATTAAGCTGAAGGAGGACCAAAAATGGTCCTACTTTGTGTGGTTATTCGCTAGAGTGTATGAAGGTCTGATAGATGATCTGGCTAAAGTGCAAACGCGTGCAGCTAGGTTTGTAACTAGGAATTATACATATAAAAAAGTAGTATCAAGTATGACTGACATCCTTACAAAAACTAAAACGGGAATCCTTGCAGAAAAGAAGGAAGGATAACAGAATTATATTGCTTTACAAAGGTCTAAAAGGGAGAGCAAAAATACCCACGGATGACCGGCGTTGTAGGAATCAACACTCCATGGCATTTCAGATACCTTCAGCAAGTACAAATGCCTATTTACATAGTTTCTTCCCCCAGACTATTAGAGATTGGAATGAACTCCCTGATTCTCTGATCTCCTCTGCTGAAATGTCAGATGATTGTATGTCTAAATTTACTTCTCTTGTGAGAGCTCGGGACTAATCCCCTTTCCCCTGGTGTGGCATTGTCAGCTTGACGTGTCACCAGTAAACTATTCTGATTCTGATTCTGTGGACCTGGGGAGTAAAACCCTTTATTTTCAGGGATATAGGGAGCAAATCAACAATGTAAGGAACAGGGATCTGAGGAAAAAACATTTGAAGGATCTTGGGAGAAATGCCATTTTTCAGACCCCTCCTCACTCACACACACTGTAGGACCTCAGAATGAAAATCACCAGCATTTTGCAATGATTTTGCATTGGCGAGACCAGTACTATAAGGTTACGTTTGTTGGTTTTGTTGTCCCGGGAGCACCCGAAGGCTCAACCGAGTAAGAGTTTATTTTATTTATTTTTTTTTTAGAAGCCCGGGATCGAACCTGCGACTCCTGGTTTACAAGGCCAGTGACTTATCCACTGCACCACGGAGGCTCGAGTATATATAAACTGTTTTGTTTTAAAACGAAACCGCACACTTACCTTCTGATCCCTTTTAACACTTGAAACCCCTCTGTATTATTGCTTGATCCTTTTGTAATGTAAATGTGTCAAGTTTGATAATTGAATTAAACGATTTCTAAGAATTGTAGTGTATATAATCTACTTTCATTTTCGATTTCTAAACCAGGTCTAAAAATAATTATGATATAACGCGATCGATATATACAACACTAGGATAGTGATAGTAGGTCGATTCCACAAACAGGGTAACTTGATTCATAGCCGATTTCCACAATTTGCGAAAATATAAAAAAATAGTGGGCAAAGTTACACTAGAATATACATGTCTGGCAAACAGTGTTTCGTTACTCGAGAAATTACACACTAGAGTTGATTTTTTTTCACTCGAACACAAAACTTCGATGTCGTTTGGCTTTCTGTCAATGCACTTAAGAAATCCGGCCAATACTTTGCTTGACGTATTGCAGATAGGACCAGATATTATGCACATCTTTGCTCTTGATACGAGCTGAAACGACGTTCGGCCATCTAATGTCAAGATTGCAATACTTGAACTCGGACCCAGTATGCGAGTCTTACATATTTATTTTAAGTGTTTGCACGAACAGTCTGATCTCGATTCTCTCATCCGTCTGAACTTTTAGCACCAGTACAATCTGTATGTTTTCCTATGCCATCTTGGCCGGTCCATCTAGGTCATGTTGGCAGGCTTAGCGTATATATCAGTTTAACTGAAGTAGACATCTAGCCGCTCATCAATTGTTTGAAGTCCCAATTTGCGAGATAAGTAACAAACAAACAGTACATCAATTATTGTAGAAAACTCTTAAGATCTCTGCTCCCCTGCGAATAAATACGGGTAGTTTCGATAGTCCAGTAGCCCGCGGCGCTTCCTTGTCCATGTTGTCAGTGGTGTATCGCTGCTTGAAAAATAACAGATTCTGAAACTAAAAGATAACAAATAACAAGTACTTTGTTCGCTTTGATTCTGAAAATTCTCCCGGCTATGAAAATCATTATAATTCTTATACGACACAGTGAACACATCCTATTAATTTGGCTTTGGCAGGCAGACTTGAACATGCATGACATGCGCCTGTAGTTGTTTAATTAATTGTATAAGTCACCATAACTCACCATACTCACCATCGTAGTAAGTCATCTGACTTGTCGATACTGTGTACGAATTCCTCTAGGTGGTTGGCCAGGCTGAGTGGCCAGGTTGGTAACATGTTGGCTCAAATTTTGTTGGGTGCCCGTGCCAGTGTTTATTCAGCCTACTCTTAAACGCGTTTACGGAAGGTGCATTAACTAATAACTACATTTTCAGATAGATCTAACGTTTAGCCATGATCTTTTTTCTGCAGTTTAAATGAATGTCCTCTTGTGGCACGATATTGAGTCATTGTAAAAAGTTTATCCTTGTCAACATTGTCGATCCCATGCAGTAATTTGTATCTCTAACATTCAAGAAATTGACTTGCTATATATATTATATCCATTTACATTATATATGGTTGTACACGTCCAGTGTGGCTGACACTCTATTAAAGGATACTGCATATGGAAGATCATTGTATACTTCGGTGACACGGGGCCCTTTGGACCAGCTGGTATTAGGTTCAGTTTTCAGATGACACTATTGAGAACAACAATAAAAGTTGCCTTCTGTGTGGCACTGTCTCGAAAATAAAGGCCTAATCTAGAAGGTATACTACAGCTAGTGCTGAGGCTCTCCCAGGGGTTTTGGGGATTCAGGGAGAAGGGCTATGTATTTTCAGGGATTTGGGGGAGAAGGGTCATTTATTTTTGGCAAGGATTTGGGGAGAAAGCATAACTTTTGGGGGTTTTAGGGAGCAGGGGACTGAGGAAAAACGTTTTAGGGAGCTTGGGAGAAAGGTCATTTTTCTTTCAGGGAGCAGGGAGCAAAGACCCCCCCCGGGGGGGGGGGGGCTCAGTGCTGTTCTTGAAGGATAAGACAGTATCTTTCTGAACAGCTCACTGCGGATGTCACTTAACTGCTTCAGATAAGTTTCACGAAAGACGGTTCTGTTCCATTCAAATCAGTAAACTTACTTACTAAATAAATGGAGCTAATGTAAAGTTGCCAAGACAATTCAGTAAACCATTGGCACACACTTTATATAGGTGAGTGGACAAAATCCACCCTTGCCTAACCACATGGAACACCCGAAAGCTACCACCGAGATCATTATTCGATTAAATTCGCGCTGTGAGACCACTGTTAAGTTCCCGAACTTTGAGCCAGAGATTCCAGTTTGTCCCTTCTCCGCATAACCTGTTTTGTAGGATGACGACACAAATTAAGGACCATTAAGTGCATTTTGGATGTCACTGTAAAGGTCACAAGACGTTTCGTCCTTTAGAGTGTTTGTTTCCTCCTCCTCGCACCTGCTTCAGATAAAATTGCTACGGCATTCTTGGCGTTCGTACCGCGCTCACCTCGGTGTTCCTCGGTTTGCTTGGACGCCATGAGAACGCTGCCCAGGTGTGACAATGATTTAAAATATTCATGTGTCAAAATTGTTTGATCGAAATGACCAGCTCAATATAATTTACCGACGCTTAGCAGTCTTATTGCCACAGAGATAGGGAAGGAACAGTGGAAAATTCAGTGCAAGAAGGCTGTTGCCCTGTACTGGATGAACATCATCACTATTCGTGGATGATATAAAGTCGAAGAAAACATTGAGATATCTGTCCGTGCGGGGATTAATTACGCGTTGGTCATTCACATCTGGTATGGCAGAATCTAGAGACAGTATCAGCAGTCAGAAAGTGTATTATAAAGGCAAGGTTTCTCACTGGAGTCTATCTGCTGCAGTCGAATAAGCACGTGTTTAGCAACAAGACTGTTGACCCGAATTGTCGATTGTGCCAACTCGATGTGGAGGATATTCATCATGTGGTCACTCGATGTCCGGCATATCATTGTGTAAGAACACTAACTATCAGTCGGTTTAAGAACATTATTATAGACAACAGTGATGTAGGGGTGTGGAAGTCATACTTCAGCAAATGGGAGATGTTCACGAAAACGATCATTTGCCCTGACATCATTCGGTCTACGGTACCAGAACTATCCAGTGTGATCAGCTCGGTAGAAGATCTTTCCAGAGACTTTTTACTATATACAAATACAAATACAAATACAATACAAATAATTTTATTCAGCATTAAGCATACACATGCCTATAGCCTACAATAACATATATACAGTGGTGAGGACAAAATACAACAAAGAACAGTACTATATACAACAATGGTCAATGAGTTTACAGTATGTTTACCGAGGAGCATCATAAACAGCAGACATGATGATAATATAATTGAACTTAAACATCTTGCAATGACAACTGTCTTGATTTAAATGCATAATATATGAATTTAGATAGATTTGAGATAGTATTTATGTTCCGTTTACTCATTAATTCATCGAATTTATTTAGTGTAGGCCAGTGACAAAAGTAGGGTTTCATGTAACGTTGTCTTAAACTTAACTCTCTATACAAAGGACATACAAGAAGAAAATGATACTCGTTTTCAATTAAACTTCCATTACAAAATTTACAAATTCTATCATTTCTGTTTGTATCATCATATCTACCGCGTTCAACAGCTAGGTCATGAGAAGACAATCTAAACTTGGTGAGTGCTATTCTAAATTTTTTTATTTTCTATGCAGTCTAAATAATTTTCTAAGTCAAACTCATGTTTATAACGAGAATACATTTCAAGTCTGTTAGAATTATTTATAGACGAGTACCATGATTGTTTATATGAGTCAAATATCCTTTGTTTTATAAAAAAGTATGGTATTTCATGATCAAATTGCTGCCTCCAAATATAACTCAATCCTAATTTATCTAAAATGCATTTAATTTGATAAGCCCAGTTTGAACCGCTGTATGTTTTATTATTATCAATATCAGTTTTTAGCATACGATAAACTTTCTTGGTAAAAAATTGTCATTTGAGTTGAGTAGCTTGATCCAGTATCTTAACATGCTTAATTGTCTAAAGATGATAAGAGGAAATCGTCCTAGTTCGCCATAAAGTCCAATTATATTCGTGGATTTTCTAACATTTAATAAGTATCTGCAAAATTTTGTATGTAATTTTTCAACATCCCCTGCTTTATGATATCCCCAAATTTCAGCCCCATAATTGAGTACAGATCCAACAAGAACATCAAAAAGTTTACACTTTTTAGACATGGTTAACTCGGCTTGGCTAAATAGTATAAATAGTTTATGAAGTGCAAAAGAAGCATGTTGAGATAACCGTTTTTGCGTTCTATTCCAGTCAAAACTTCCGGCGATGATTATAGAATAAGCAAATTGTCATATTTAATTTTCTCTAATCACCACTTATTATAGTCAACTTAATAATAACTAATTAAATTCAAAGATTGCTCAATTATTGAAGTAGATTCTGTCTGAGAAGGGGTGGGGGGGGGGGATTCTGTCCTATTTGCAAGATATACTGGGGGGGGGGGGGGATTCTGTCCTAGTCATCAAAAAAGAGTGGGGGGGATTCTGTCCGGGGGGGGGGGGATTTTGTTCGGATACCATGGTGAAGCAACAAATGGAGGCCAATATGATCTTTTAATATCTTCACGTATCGTTAGAAACTTTCATACTGCGATTTGGCTTTATATCCTTTGATGTCGGTCAAATAATTGTTGATAATGGTGATATTGCACAAACACACACTCAATTATAACAAATGAAAATTTCGTTCGACGGGTTAAATAATAAAATTGAAATCTCTCAACTTTATACATTAACATTGTTTTCTTAAGTCTGTATCTCTGCTCTTCCATATCTTTAGCCATTTAGGATATTTGCAATGATTCAACTTAAAACTGACCTGAAAATATTATATTATCGATTTTAATCTATACCGTACCTTTAGCCATTTCCGATATATAGGCTACAGATACGGTACCGTATCTCTAGCCGCCAGGCTAGGGATACGGTACCGTATCCCTAGCCCACAGGCTAAAGATACGGTACCGTATCCCTAGCCACTGCCTAAAAAAAAAGTTCTACAAACTATTATCTACACAAGACTGTGGTGCCTCTGAATAAAAAGAGGGAGAATACACTGAAAAGAAAGAAGCACGATTTTTATACTAACAGCTACCGGTGTCGTGGTCTAAATCGTTTAAGCATAAATATCCGGTCAACATGAATTTGTCGATTTGTCATCAAATGATAAATATTCACAGTCATCGACATAAATAATTTTACAGATCTTATAGGATCCTGATTAAACAATGGCTACATGTATTGATGAAACAGAAAAGGTAAAAGTTAGACGGGTTCCCAGACGTACTTGCTATAGCTAGCAAGATAACGACAGCGCTATATTTCCACCACCTCCCACCATACCCACCCACCCTCCAGATTTCTCAGACTTATAGATATGAAATATTAAACACGGAATAAACCTAATTTGCATATTATTTGCTTATTAAATTCACAAGGGGAACAACTTTTGATACAGTTTATTCCGTAGAGGGGACGATAACAGGACATTGCCCACTTTTTTTCTTCTTCATTTAGCTTTTCAACTAGAACCGATAGCATGTAGTGAATTATTTCTAGAAAAAGAACCGATCAATTTCGTATTCACTACATGCTATCGGTTCTAGTTGAAGCCATGGCTATAACTGTCAATTACAAAATCTCACCATTTGGATGTCAAAACAGCATGATCACATGATGTCACTGTATATTCATATTATTCCATTCATGGTACTATCAAATTACACAGTATTCCACCAAAAACAGTGATAATTAGTAAAATTTCCAGTTGTTTACTTGTTCATCCAACAGAAATCAGCAAATCCATGTGCATGATGTCATGTGACATTTTCACCGTGTCCATTCGAAACGCATGAAAAGAGGTCGTAACGCATGATCGGCGGCATTTTCACGTATGATTGCGGTAGTTTCCTTCGGATTCGCCGCCATTTTTGGAGGAAACTTTAGCGGTAAGTTTTTACAAACTTTTATTTGAATTATTTAAATAGACCTTTCCAACGAACGATCTAGCCTATCCGGATCTACATACATGCCTCTAATTGCCGAGTGTTCTACTGATGCATAGGCTTCGATAGGACTCGCAAACATTCGAGGAGATTATTGTTTTGCAAGTTCGGCCATACACGAAAATAACATTCGCCCAAAAACGTTTCGTACTTTTCTCATTTTCTTCAAAGTTTTGACTAACTGTTGGATGATTTTGCTTTTTGACATCACACTTTAACTTAAGAAGCCAATTTCTCATGATTTTTTCCCGAACAACCACGGGTTTAAACAAAATACGTCAAAATTAAAGTAACGCACGATAATACGGCAACCTGGTCTTTCGAACTTTGCAAGTATTTACAATGAATAACATATTTTAAGGGGTAAAAGCAAGCCAAATGCTCATTTGTTGTCAAGTCCCGTTGTAGTTTGAAGTAAGGTCCAGGTTACTTCATTTCCAGGTGTAATATCTTACTGAAGTTGCATTCCATCCCTTGTCCATAAACAGCATATAAAAGGGCTTCAACAATTTATGAATGTTGACTCTGTGCGACGTCTTATTTATTTTAACATTAATTAACATTCCATAGTTTAATCTTAAATAAAATACCGTATCATGTGCTTCTGGACTATGAGGGCAGCAAGGTCTGAGGTCGGTAGCCAATAGAACAAAAGCCAATCTTTGTAAGAGGCATGCGCGTAAATTTTGTTTGTCCTCTTTTTCGTCAATCTCTGTGTCAATCTTGATGAGATAAACATAGGTCATATTAACATAGTGTGTTCATGTGCCAGGTGCATGTGCGAGTTGGTTATGGAACCCTAGTCTAGAGCGCATTGCATAAATAGTCACGCCGCATATACGCTCAATCATCTTTGCACAATGTATATTCAACAAAAGTTAAGCTTTTCAAAGAGATGCTCGCAATCTGTTTAATTAAATCTCACATCGCTATCTTAAGTGTATGATCATGTGTCAACCATCATCAATAGCAGAATAGTCAAAGAAAGGCAGATCTCTCGGCATGCGCGTATGGCCTACTGCAATTGCATGGTCCAGTCAAGATGACCAGAAGTCGGTTGTCGTTTAACCACAAGTTGTGAATACTGTATTCTATTTATGCCCAAATAATAAAACAGTTTCAGATTTGTTTCAATGTTTCTTTCACGCAGCCAGGATGGTGTATTATAAGGGGGGGGAGGGGTACCACCTATACATACATGCTACAGCCTTATCTAGAAGTGTTATGCGGCGAGTCAACAGCGGCAATCGATTAAAAGAATTCACAATCGATAGTCAGTAATAGTCAGTATATATAGTAAGAAAGAAAGAAAAGAGAAAAAAGACGATTTTCATGAAAACGAAAGTAGCACACTTCTGTGTAAATACTGATATATTGAGCAATGATTAAATCCCTCCCAAGTACAATTGATTGACTGATGGTTTAATTTGAGTTGAGTTTTTACAGGTTTTACTATTCGGATACCATTTGATTTATATCAGTCTTTGCTGAAGCTTGAAATTACTGTACATATTTTATCTGTTCATTGCCAGTTTATTCAGGGTCACTGAGGAGAATTTATTACTCGAAACAGATCTGTCTGGCCCAACCTCATCTTTTGAATTTTTGCATAGCTCAAGGGAACTCAATTTTAGATCATTATTGGTGTTCATCATGGTATTTCCGTATCTACGGCACCGTAGAACATAACTATTTTTAAAGCTATTTATAGCAGTGCCGAGCCGAGCTGCAAGAGTCCTTTTGGTCACGGTATACGGAAGTGCGCCTGGGAAAAATTAGTCTCTCACAAGAGATGAAAAGTTGGACACACAGTCGTTTGACATTTCAGCACAGGAAATCAGAGAATGAGAGGTAATTTCCCCGGGGGCTAATCTGAGAGTTGCTGGATTCCAGCACCTACCTTGCTCTGTACAACCTTAAAATAGCGGGTATGACGGGCTATCCCTCCCCCCCCCCCAATTAATGAAATCTTAACCTTTTCAAAAAGATATTTGAAATTGCAGAAAAAACAATGAAAAACAACTTAAATTTGACATTAAACAAACCCCTGCCCCCCCCCCCAAAAAAAAAAAAATAAAAATAAAAAATAAAAAATAAAAAAAAAAATAAAAAATAAACAATGGGCAACAAAGTATCCATTTAAATCTCCCTACCCCCAAGATAGCCATTTTTTCTGAAAACCCCAAAAATACCGAAATTCGAAATGTTGACTCAAAATAAAATAGGCCATGCCTATGTATAGAGATGGCGAAAATGTCAGAGCACCCACTCGGGGTCATTCCAGTAATTTATATGACTCGGTCAACATCAGAATATAGATAAATTGTAGAAAGGGAGGAGGTTTGTCCATATATTTGATTTAATCTCTCTAATTTATTACTGACAGTCTCAAAGTAATGGACTAACTATATGCTCAAACGGTAAGAGAGAGACCCTTGGTTCGTGCCCTGGTCGGGCCACATTCTTCTTCTGCTTCTTTGATAGCTATGCCAACAGAGCTACCGAGCAACATGGTCAGCAAATTACTGTTTTACAGCAAGGATTCAGCTTTGTACAATTGACGAGCACCAAACGTGTAAACTGGAGACAAATGAGCGTTTGGCTTGCTTTTACCCCTTAAAATAGGTTATTCATTGTAAATACTTGCAAAGTTCGAAAGACCAGGTTGCCGTATTATCGTGCGTTACTTTAATTTTGACGTATTTTGTTTTAACCCGTGGTTGTTCGGGAAAAAATCATGAGAAATTGGCTTCTTAAGTTAAAGTGTGATGTCAAAAAGCAAAATCATCCAACAGTTAGTCAAAACTTTGAAGAAAATGAGAAAAGTACGAAACGTTTTTGGGCGAATGTTATTTTCGTGTATGGCCGAACTTGCAAAACAATAATCTCCTCGAATGTTTGCGAGTCCTATCGAAGCCTATGCATCAGTAGAACACTCGGCAATTAGAGGCATGTATGTAGATCCGGATAGACTAGATCGTTCGTTGGAAAGGTCTATTTAAATAATTCAAATAAAAGTTTGTAAAAACTTACCGCTAAAGTTTCCTCCAAAAATGGCGGCGAATCCGAAGGAAACTACCGCAATCATACGTGAAAATGCCGCCGATCATGCGTTACGACCTCTTTTCATGCGTTTCGAATGGACACGGTGATTTTGGTATACAGTACATCACCAAAATTTTGCACCACAAAAACTGGTAGCGTAGAATAGAATAGAATATTTTATTTGGTATACAATAAGTGTTCACCACAACATACATGTAACAATAAATAACACGGCATTCCAATCAATACATTTTTATTGTGTGTTGTATACACAGATAAACTAACTTGTTTACTTGCAGAGTATATTTTGCTTAATTTATATCTTGGGCAAGTCAAGTCGCCCCAACGACTCTGCTTTGGTATTTGAACAGAACATACATCTTAATTTACCTAACGGTGCAATCCCACCTAAGGTGATTTATGTCAGAAATTGATCAACTCAGTATCTGAAGAAAAATAAAGAAGGATAAAGATTTCTGGAGGGGGGTTCAAAGTCTCCAATGGGGGAGAGGGTCTCCTTTTTATCTGCTTTACCCTCAATTGACCCATGAAAATGAAATAAGTTGGTCCCAGAGGAGGGTTCTTTCTAGCAAACCCCCTCTTAATCTGCCACTGTACCCAGATAAACACTGTTTGCCAGGGTTCAAAGTGCCCATCTCTACCCGGGTTTACCCATGGGTTTTACCCGGGTAAACCCGGGTTGGGCTTTAAGCCTTATTTTGAAAAAGTGGGTACTTAGTGGGTCTTCAGTATTTTGATGTTCAGATTTGTGTATTTTATGGTAATTTGACAGACAAAACATCTTTTTTCTTTAAAAACATAAGCATAAGGATATACAAAATTCATTCATTTACTACTAATGTGTACTATATAATTTTTTTATTATATCCACTAAAATTCCATGACACCCTGAATTTTGAATATTTGTAGGAGCTAATGATAATTATAGAACTGTACTTCAATGAAATATATCTCCAATCATGTCTTGTTGCATATGACTCTCACATTTAATAGAAAATTGCTTTAATCCTTTGTTTGTGTTTTCACCTAATTATTGCTCTAAGAAGTGTTGATAACACTTTCATAACAATATCCCATATTACATCTTCTTTAAAAGCACTGCTAAAATTATGTGTTAACTAATTGTTTGGTATGTTTGTTTTAAAATTGTCACTTAGTTGAGTAAGTTGACTGTCTTGTAGGTCTAACTATAATGACATCTGGCATGGTAGTTAAATGATGAATTATAAGTAAAATGTGACTAAGCTAGATATATCTGATTATTTTTATGGCAGTAGATATATCTTTTACCATTCTCTTATCATAAGTCTGTTGATAAAACCCTATCACAGACCAAGTCTTTCTTCTGTGCACGATCAGCCATTTAGTAACAAACAAACAAAAAACTCAATGAGAAGAAACATCTGCATACTTCTGTTTAATCATCAAACACCCCTAATGCAATCTTGCCAGCTTGGTTAGATAGCTGATTGTTCTTTTGGATTTGCTTCATACAAAACTAAGTAGGTTATTCAAAGGAGAAAAATTTAAATGTCTTGTTACTTGTACACATAATATTTCTAAAATACCTTAATACCTTGCTCAAAACTTTAGTATCATCATGAGATATAAAGATAATAAAATTTTTAATACTAAGCACTACCCACTACCCAGTGGGTATACGGGTTTACCCGCTGAAACCCACTGGGTTGGGTTTTATGGTTTAATACCCGGGTTTTTCGAACCCTGCTGTTTGCCTCTAGCAAGGGTGTTAGCCTTCAAATAAACATTAGGTAATGGCTGTTGCAGTAAAATGTTGGTGTTTGGGGTGTCAGTTCCCAGTCTTCCTGAACAAGTGTTGCCTTCCGGTACCAGAAGGGGCCTGATTACGGGAATGGACGACCGGAATGGACATTTATATGTGTCCTGGTATACTTTTTATTTGGTTTTTGGGGAAAGACAGTCATTAGTTCGAAAATCGTGTGGTTTAAGTACAGTTTGTTCGATGTGGTAGCCTATGTCAGGTGCTAGGTCACTGCTACAGTACCAGCACATTTTACTAATTTCTATTTCTGTTCACCTCTGTCTTGCTGTATAACAAACACTGGTGATCTCTCTATATTTTAATCAAATAAACCTCTGAACAGTAGCCACAACACAGTCCCCGCCAATGAGCAAACTTTACCACCCTGGGAAGTCAATTTTGCTATACTTGGTTGGATTATATCTTGGGCAAACTATCTATATGACTACAGAAGTATGTTTTTTCTGCAAATAACATATATTTAAAGCACCAAAATCCATAGCATAATGTCAATTCCAGTTGTCCATTCCCTTAAAAGTGCTCATTCCGGTCCATTCTGGTAAAGAAACGCACCCCTGAAAAAGCCTTATTTATAGGTTTCATCAAAAAGCCATTATAGGATATGCTGGTCTGCAGCTCTATGACCATATCGCAGTTGCTAATGGCGGTGGTGCAAGCACCCCTATATATCTACCATCCTGACCAACATATTCTCAATACACAAATACTGCTATACATGTAAGCTTTGTTATTGCTTTAGGGTCATTATATTTGAATCATTTTTTTGATGTCATTACCTTTTTTTTTGGGTAAAAGTTGATTAAAATGGAGGCAACATCTCAACATGTCCAAAACTGTTGACTGGGACGTTCAGCATCAATTCAAAGAAACAAACAATCTTTTTTTTTGTTTATAGATATCTTGCACACAATATTATAATAATCAAAGGGGCATAATTCAGCAAAGAGTTATATTTACTGACAGAAAAATATACATATCAACAATCTTTTCACAAGGCATTCTTATTCCATGAAACTTTAAGGCCCTAGCATATAGGCCATTCAAAAAGGAATCAGCATATGTCTTGTCCATTGAAAAATAACTTCAGAAATACCATATTGGTTCTAATTAGCGCACACGCTCCAATAGGCACACACCCTGGTTGTTTTTGGAAAAACACGTGCATAAGCACACACTGCGCCAGTAGTAAATTGTTATTTTACACCAATTCTACACAATGTTAACGCATATGACGCATTAAAACTGAACAGTAACTTTGCAACAATTTGAACACTTATTGACATCACCAAAATTTACCATTGAAAGATATGACATGGTTATTTCAGCATTTTGATGTGTTGTTTTCGTTCTTAGTGTGTGTTTCTTACCTCGACTTTTAGTAATTTTGAAAAGTTAAGCGCACTGTGCGCTAATTAGTACGAATACGGTATTTAAGTTTCTATAAGCCAAAGCAAGCAAAATAAAAGGGTACTGCTTAATGTGTCTGTCATATGTTGCTATTGGATAATTGATTTCTTTCTTTTTTTTTTTTTTTTTTTGAATCATCAATGGGCATACACTGTACTTCACTGAACTTACACAGAAGGTCAGTTTGCACGTGTTAACTGAGAACAATGGCTGACTGAAATATGAAAATATTGTGTAAAAAATGGTGACAATGGAGTACTCAGCGATCTAGTCACACTGGAGTGATGTTAAACAGTCAATATTGTAGATTGGTATGTTTTCTTCAATAGTCACATAAAGTTTTTTAGTGACACATCGGCAATATTGAAAAATCTACTCTTTTGTAATGAAAGAGTTAACATGTCATTTCCGTCTTACAAAATCTACCACTAGTAGTGAATACGAAATTGATTGGTTCTTTTTCTAGAACTACATTGTTGTGACTGGGAACAACAATGCCTGCTACCTTTTTACAGTCAGACTCAAACTCTAGAGGTCTGGGATATGTATGGTTTGACTTTATATTCACTGAATAAATTGACAAGTTCTCTTTTATATGCCACAGCTTTGTTTCTTTCATAGAAGCTGACCATCTTGCTGGTCATACATCTATTCACTCTTGTATTTAATGTGATGACAAGTGTTGTATGTTTGATTGGTGTTTAAAGTGGCATTTTAAATGTGTCATTCCCAGAGTCTCCTATTCCTGCCTTGACATCTATGACCTTCATGTTATTACCTTAAGATATTTAACATTTTCCTGATTATTTACAACGGAATCAGTTCTTCGTACTAACATGATTGAAAAACTGACGACTTGAATGTTTAGCCCAACTTGTCTATAAAGAAACAAATGACAAGCAATAGTTTTGGTTTATGCATAGTATTCGTTTGCACATTATCTGTCATGCTGAGCATTTGAAAACTATCTGGCGTATGAAACTTGATTTTTTTTTACATAAAGCGATGTCTTCCAGGTAAACCATAAAACCAATTATCCCTAATTGACTTGCCTATTCAATAACATATACACTTCAACCTCATTATAACACGCCTCATTATAATGCGGTTCTCATTATAACACGGCCATGTCATGGCTCCCAAATTGATTATTTTGCTATATGTCTACAGTAAGTAACCTCATTATAACACGGTTCACTTATAACACGGTCTGCTTCTATGGACCCCAAGGATAGCGTTATAATGAGGTTGTACTGTAGTAATTTGAAAACATGGTCAATTGGTGCATAATAAAGCAAATTAATGGTACATTTAAGTACAATAATTTTTAGATATTATAAAAGAGAAAAGACTGTAGAATAATATTATCATAAAATTATTTTATAATGGTATGAAATTGAAAAAAGTACCATCCAACAGTACAATTTTCGTGTTCAATACTTCTCTTAAAGTTAAAATATTATGTCAATAAAATTTACACTGTTGGAAAGCTAATTAAATTGTGCACATTCTGCACTAATTTTCAGTGTGAACCTATAAATATAAATCTTAATTTCTGTATTTCAAACAGAAGGTTTTAAGTATTTTCAGGGCTAATTTCCACTAATTTCTGCCAATATTGATTTTTTTCTGACCACATTACCTGGATTTTGACTGGACCACGAATAAGCAAAAATTATAGACAAATGTATTGGAGATTCAAATCCATCGAAAAATATTAATCCAAGAAACTATGTAACAGAGTCACAAGTTACATTGACATTGTACATTGAATAAGTTCTTTTACAGTCATTTTTGGATTTCCAAAAATGCTTTATAATAAATGTTATGTTTATTCAAATAAGTAAAAAAATAAGTACTATAAATCAGTACTTTTATAGCTATTATAATTATGCATTTGCGTTGTAATTGTTTGGTAAAACAATTGAATGAGAAGGAAATCATTGGTTGAAATGTCGATAAAGTGTCAGGGAAAATCGGATATTCGTCAGGGGAAAGTCAGGGAAATGTCAGGGAATTTTGATATCGCTGGAGCGTGGGAACCCTGTAACGACTGGCAGTGAGCAGACATGATAATACGTCACTCTTCTATCGATTTACTAGCTACAGAGAAAATACCTCCTATAAATATCCCCAGTAGTAGCAGACGCCTATTGCTGATATGAAAACCCAATAAATACACATGCCGGAGAATGTTTTGTGCGATAATTTAAACACAAAAAGCTGATTCTATGTCAGATATTCATTGAAGTAAGCAATTAAATTGACATTACTATACACCAGGAAAACATGCTCGTGTAATGTATACCCCCATACACCCCACTTTTATATTGCAAAACTGGGGTATGCAGGGGCCGGTATACCTACTTTTCTTTAATATATTTGCTCCAAAGCATTGTTGTGGGTACTCTTTAGAACCGCCTCGCCATATCAAAACTTTAATGATGATTTTTTAGCTCGCCTGCACGAAGTGCATAGAGCTATTGTAGTCACCTCGGTCGTGCGCGTTTACGTTTACGTGTGCGTCCGCGTCACACTTTCGGTTAAAGTTTTTTAAAAGTCTATATCTCTTGACCATGTTGATGGATCAAGTTGATACTTTGCATGTTGCTAGATATTGGTCTCAAGTTTTACGCAGTACCATCATGACCCACCCTGGGTGACCTTGAGGTCAAGGTCACGGACTTAGAAATTTTGTGTTTAAGTTTTTGGTTAAGTTTTTTAAAAGTCTATATCTCTTGACCATGTTGATGGATCAAGTTGATACTTTGCATGTTGCTAGATATTGGTCTGAAGTTTTACGCAGTACCATCATGACCCACCCTGAATGACCTTGAGGTCAAGGTCACGGACTTAGAAATTTTGTGTTTAAGTTTTTGGTTAAAGTTTTTGTAAGTCTATATCTCTTGACCATATTGATGGATTGAGTTGATACTTTGCATGTTGCTAGATATTGGTCTGAAGTTTTACGCAGTACCATCATGGCCCACCCTGGGTGCCTTGAGGTCAAGGTCACAGACTTAGAAATTTTGTGTTTAAGTTTTTGGTTAAAGTTTTTGTAAGTCTATATCTCTTTACCATATCGATGGATTGAGTTGATACTTTGCATGTTGCTAGATATTGGTCTGAAGTTTTATGCAGTACCATCATGACCCACTCTTTGTGACCTTGAGGTCAAGGTCACAGACTTAGAAATTTTGTGTTTAAGTTTTTGATTTAAGTTTTTGTAAGTCTATATCTCTTGACCATGTTGATTGATCGAGTTGATACTTTGCATGTTGGTAGATATTGGTCTGAAGTTTTATGCAGTACCATCATGACCTACCCTGGGTGACCTTGAGGTCAAGGTCATAGACTTAGAAATTTTGTGTTAAATTTTTTGGTTAAAGTCTAAATCTCTTGAACATGTTAATGGATAAAGTTGATACTTGCGTGTTGATAGATATTGGTCTCGGGTTTTATGCTGTACATCACAACTCACCTGGATGACCTTGAGGTCAGGGTCACGGACTTGGAAGTTTTGTGTTTAAGTTTTGGTTAATGTTTTTATAAGTCTATATCTCTTGAACATGTAGATTGACCAAGTTGATACTTTGCATTGGTCTGAAGTTTTATGTTGTACCATCATGACCCACCTGAGTGACCTTGAGGTCAAGGTCATGGGTCATAGATTTTAACAGATGTAGTGACAAAGCACAAGTCAGGCGAGCTACGCTGTCCTGCGACAGCTCTTATTATTTTTACAGCTGAAAAAAATCTGTTTATTGCATAGGCAAGTTTTCGTAATGTATGTCTGCATAATGCTACCACTCACTCCCTGTGATACCTGGGGTTGCATCTCATTTACCTTAAATTTTATATTATATCTTCTTTTACTTTTTTTACATGTGCAGACTGATCAACACTCCCACCACCATTTGGATAAATTACCTGAAAATAGGGAATTTTATTTAACAAGAACAATTGTATAAACACAACCTCTCATTATATTCTGATATTTAACATTTTTATCTGATAAACTGAGTTGTGGTTTATTTATTTCTCGCAGCTGCCAGCAATATTCTACCTTAGTGCAACATGGTTACTCTCTGCCGGTCTCGATTGAGAGTATCGAAATTGAACCAGAACCAGTCTAGGTAAAAGTCTGTAAAGAGCTGAGAGAGGATGGGGTATGAAAGCCCCTGCCGAGCCGAGCTGAGAGTGAGAGAGAAAGACCCTGCCGAGCCAGGTTTTTGACTTATTATTGCTAAAAGCTGGATATCTTCGAGGCAAATAATATTCAGAATGATATTTTATAGAATTTGGAATGATTTTACATGATTGGAAACCTTTTACATAAACTCAATTATGATAATTTGCCAAATTTATTAGATTTGATAGAAAATCTGACACTGGCTATCCGCACGACGGTCGTGCCAATAACGCCGCTTATCGGCACGACCGTCGTGCGGATAAGCGGTGTTATCCGCACGACAGGGAAATCTACATCCAAATGTTAAAAATGTTTAGAAATGGATACATTTTAAGTTGATTAATATTATACACTGGCTTCAAAACTGACACAGAATACTACACATGCAGGAATTTTTCACTTTTAAATTAACAAAATTGTTATTTTGCTGAAATTATTTACCTGTAAAAATCAATCATGCGTATGCGTAAATGAGAAAGTAATTATCATAACCTAAATAATAAAAGAATGTGATATAATCCAAAAGAATAAACAACCCATGACAATTGAGTATGGAAACATTTCAGTAACACAATCAAAAAAATTGCAACGGTTATATTTTTCTCCGCTGTAAGAAATCTACTGCGATTCAGTTTACATCAGCTTGATTAATCAAATCAAACTAGTTTTCTTATTCATAATTAACAAAAATGTTAATTTCGAATGTATTTCAATAAACTAAGCGCATAATTATTTATTTAATGACAAATTAATTGTTTAATGCATACGTAAGCTTGTTAGAAAATCTTATACTCCCGTCATGCAGATAGCCAATACCTGTAGCATTGGCTATCCGCACGACGGTCGGGCCGATAACACCGCTTATCGGCACGACCGTCGTGCGGATAACGCCGCTTATCGGCACGACCGTCGTGCGGATAGCCTCAGCCAGAAAATCTCAGCTTTTGTACCAGTCGAATAGAAAAATGCCATCAAATATTGTTTTCAAATTAAACATGACGAACAATATCCTCAACACCTGTGCAATTGTATCTATTTCATCATATGACATCATTCATTTTTGGTATTTTGAGTTAATTTGGCAATAATAAGTCAAAAACCTGGCTCGGCAGGGTCTTTCTCTCAGCTCGGCTCGGCAGGGGCCTTCATACCCCACCCTGAGAGAGAGAGCTTCAAATGTCACAGAATTGATCATTTCAAAATTCAAGGTTGTGAAAAATCTCAATATTACACATATGTTCCATATCTCTTCGTTGGATCCCAGTTGGTTGATCAAAGGTGAAACTCACCGTCAATAATTGCAACTTTTTCAAGATAAATCAAGAAGAATACACTTCACCAATGCATTACTTGCATGAATATTGTGCTTTAAAAAAATCCAACCTATTTTGTCCGTTTTAGCAGTTTTATTCTCGTTTAAAAACTTCTGGCTGTCATTCTTTCCATGTACTAAATAGCCCGTATATGTTCGTAGGTTTACGCCGAGAATTGACTTCCGACCATTTCCATATATGAAATTGGAAAGATAATTGATCAATAAATATTTAATTGATCAATTAGTATAAAACAGCGCGTGTTGCAATGTCACGATGATGTCAAACGTATTCATAATGGCTGACCCAATAGACGTCATTTGTAGAAATATGTGCATATCATTGAACAAGGCCAAATCTTGACCTTTCAACTGGAATAAATTAATGTTTGACGTCAGTGTCTGTAATGTCGGCATATGTGTTTGGCTCGTTCCGGAAACGGCCCCACATGAGTGAATACGATTGACAAAAAGCTGAAAAATGAATTTGTTAAAAAAAGAAGATGCAGAATTTTGTCGAGAAAACTTCATTGTTAGAAAGTTAAATGTGTGTTTCATCAAATAGCGAAGTGTCAGTGAGCATTTTTTTGTATTAACATTTTAATTCTAGGTGAAACAATTAATGTGTAAATTAATGTTATTTTTGCCATCTTGTTTTACGGATGGATAGGCTGAGAGTACATTAGGAATGGATGACAAGGATAGCTTTTAAAAAAGCTAGAAGCGGCTCGTTTAGCCTTTTGTATTATGACCACACCATTTTGGAAATTTATTCATTTTTTAAACAAATAAGCTTGTATGCTAGTGGTTTCTGAGAAAACAAATTTCTTATTTTGATGTGCATGAGCTCAAGATTACTCTCACACTGATCTCATGAGAATTAGTCGTAAAGTAAATATGTGTGTGTGTGTGTGTGTGTGTGTGTGTGTGTGTGTGTGTGTGTGTGAGAGAGAGAGAGAGAGAGAGAGAGAGAGAGAGAGAGAGAGAGAGAGAGAGATTCTGTTACACTTTTATAGGCTAGAAACGGCTCTGTGTGCAAAAACATAATGGACAAGTGGGATAAAAATATGTTGATATCAGTCGTTACGTAGGCATAAGCCACAGTACTGCTTGCAATGAAATAGCTATAGAAATTAGAGGTGTTTCGGAGGCGAACAGACACGGTCCAATGTATGGAAGTCGTGTACATGGTTTACTTGGTGTGAATTGTGTCAGTGAAAGTGGGGTCTCTTTGATCACGGTGCGAGACCTTCCGCTTGCGTTTTGCCAGATGGTTTTTCTTGTGGACCTCCCGTTTTCGTACCACCCACTTATATGAGCTGAAATTATCTTAAAAGGGACATAAAATTGAATTAAAAAAGAAAAAAAAAAAAGACCGAGTGGACTTGGTAAGACCGAAAAGTAAAAAGGCAGAGATGACCTGCTTCCTGGATTTCCTGTTCGGTAATTAGTCGACCCTTACGGCCCCGATATCAGCATACGCAAAATGGTCTACATCCGAACTTTGCTTAAAAGAAAAATGATGATTGGCTGGATTTCATTAAACCAATCACTTCTAACGTTTAAAACATCACATGTTTTCGGCTTACCGGATGACTAATTAGTGTAGATCGGAAACCATCCTGTGTAGTCATGCGGAGTGTTCGGTATTTTTCGTAGGTTCCCAGCCAAAATCCTATCGTATATTCGGCTCGTCGAGACGAGCCGAAATGAGGCACTTCGGCCCATGGAGATTGTACACATCAGCTGAGTTGTACAAGTCTAATTTGTCATCTGTGTGGTATTGTCAGTTTGACGTTTCATCAGTAAACTATTTTGATTCGGATTCTGATCTGTCTAAATTTGTCCAATGGCAATGTTACAAAATGAAATAAAAGAATTGGCCAGGGTGTGAATTCAAAATGTGTCACTTTAATTACTGAGCGATTGGGGCTGCCTGGTAAATGTTGTGAAGTGAGCGGTCTGGCGCTGTGGTAAATCTTTTGTTTTGCACCAGAACTGATTCTGATGAAGTATGTTGCAGGGCCTTTCGGAGTTGATGCAACGGGGGAAGAGCCAGTAGGTTTGTATCTAGGAATTCTACTTTCAATGGGCATTCTTAAACAACTCGAGTGGAAATCACTTAAGAAAATGCTCCCCCATCCGAACCACCTGGTGAAATATTGTCATTTGGTGTGTCACCAGTGAACTATAATTCAGATTCAGAGCTGGGAAGAAAGTTTCATTCCGTATCTATAGGATACATCATGTTGATCTGACAACTTGTTTAAGACTCAAACCAAATGATTGAAATGAGGTTTGTGATTAGTCTGACTGACTTTCAATTTATCTCAAATTCTGTCGCAAAATACATGTCATGAGTGTGTAAAAGAGCACTGAGTCTGGGCTAGTCAACAATATATCCTTATGAGAGTTCTAACCATTGCACATAGAATGGTGATAATAAGTGTACAAAATTTCCAATGTCAATTGACAATTCTTCCCAAGGACTATTCCATTGTGGAATGGTCTTCCTTCTTCAGTGGTCGCATCTAAGACCATGGAAGAATTTTAGACTCTTTTTTAAACCAAGGGTCCAGAGGTATACATTTTAATATGCCTCTGTTTAGCTTGTAAATAGTTTTAATGGCCCATCCCAAATGTTTTCCCCCCATTTTGCTATATTCAAAATTTAGCCAGCTACCCCAAACCTGAGGTGATGATCAGAAATTGACCAACTCAGTATCTAAAGAAAGAAAGAAAGAACGAAAGAAAGAAAAAGAAGAAAGAAAGAAGGAAAGACAATAGTTTGCAGTATTTGTTTCAGATTCTGCTTGATCCCTATACATACATCTGTGAGATACCTGGGAAAAATGTCCGAACAAAACTAGCAGCGGTAGGTTTAATTCTGTCTTTCATTATGTGCACAGCCACTTTTACAGCGCAGATATTACACAAATGATTAATCATGTGTGTATAGTACATCTAATTAAAGCCATTTGAACATACTTTCTTTCCTGGAGTCACTATTTTGTTATCAAATCTACCCTGACCAGCATGACAGAAACTAGGCTTTAAAACAGAAAAGATGAAGGGATGTGTGACATGTGATATCTTGAAATTGTAATGCAATGTACCATTGTAGCAAGGTAAGACTCTTACTTTCAGTTTGTAAGATGCTGATGACCCATCATGGTTGATGTGTCTTAAACACAAAGAAAGATGTTAAGCCACTGGGCTACAACAGTGCCTATAGGCATCCTTGTGTTTTTGTTAATGTAAGAAGAAACTCCTCATGCGAGTTCACATCATATTTCTGTTTGTTTATCAAATCATATTTCTGTGTAGGCGTTTAACCACTGGTTGAAGATACCTGATGACAAACTGTTAATGATAGGGGAGATAACACAGATGCTACATAATGCTAGTCTATTGTAAGTAGTTTTGTTAGATCTCAGTTTTAACTCTTGTTATTATAGCCCCGCTTTGAAAAAGTGGGGCTATACTGGATTCACCATGTCCTTCCGTCGTTCTGTCCTTCCGTCATTCTGTCCTTCCGTTATTCCATTATTCCGTTATTCCGTCAAAATTTCATTTCCACTGAATATCTTGAGAACCAGTTTACAGAATCTGACCAAATTTTGTATGAACACTAACATTGACAAGATCTAGCTTGGGATTGTTGACCGTCATTTTTCGCAAAATTTTGACAGAGTTACTGCCCTTGATTGACGTCAGAATTTCGTTTCCGCTCAATATCTTGAGAACGAATTGACAGAATCCGACCAAATTTTGTATGCACATTATCATTGACAAGATCTAGCTTGGGATTGTTACCCGTCATTTTTCGCAAAATTTTGACGGATTTACGGCCCTTGATTGACGTCAGAATTTCGTTTCCGCTCAATATCTTGAGAACGAATTGACAGAATCCGACCAAATTTTGTGTGCACATCAACATTGACAAGATCTAGCTTGGGATTGTTACCCGTCATTTTTCGCAAAATTTGGACGGAGTTACGGCCCTTGATTGACGTCAGAATTTCGTTTCCGCTCAATATATTGAGAACGAATTGACAGAATCCGACCAAATTTCGTGTGCACATCAACATTGACAAGATCTAGCTTGGGATTGTTACCCGTCATTTTTCGCAAAATTTTGACGGAGTTATGGCCCTTGATTGATGTCTGAATTTTGTTTCCGCTCAATATCTTGAGAACGAATTGACAGAATCTGACCAAATTTTGTATGCACGTCATCATTGACAAGATCTAGCTTGGGATTGTTGCCCGTCATTTTTCGCAAAATTTTGACAGAGTTATGGCCCTTGATTGACGTCAGAATTTTGTTTCCGCTCAATATCTTGAGAACGAATTGACAGAATCTGACCAAATTTTGTATGCCACCAACATTGCCAAGATCTAGCTTGGGATTGTTACCCGTCATTTTTCGCAAAATTTTGACGGATTTACGGCCCTTGATTGACGTCAGAATTTCGTTTACGCGTAATATCTTGAGAATGAATTGACAGAATCCGACCAAATTTTGTATGCACGTCATCATTGACAAGATCTAGCTTGGGATTGTTACCCGTCATTTTTCGCAAAATTTTGACAGAGTTATGGCCCTTGATTGACGTCAGAATTTCGTTTCTGCTCAATATCTTGAGAACAAATTGACAGAATCCGACCAAATTTTGTATGCACGTCATCATTGACAAGATCTAGCTTGGGATTGTTACCCATCATTTTTGCGCAAAATTTTGACGGAGTTACGGCCCTTGATTGACTTCAGAATTTCGTTTCCGCTCAATATCTTGAGAACGAATTGACAGAATCTGTCCAAATTTTGTATGCACATCATCATTGACAAGATCTAGCTTGGGATTGTTACCCGTCATTTTTCGCAAAATTTTGACGGAGTTATGGCCCTTTATTGAGGTCAGAATTTCGTTTCCGCTCAATATCTTGAGAACGAATTGACATAATCAGACCAAATTTTGTATGCGCATCAATATTGACGAGATCTAGCTTGTGATAGTTACCTGTCATTGTTTTTTTTCACCCTGCAAAAAAGCTGAGAAGCGGGGCTATAGTCAGATTCTCTGACAATTCTAGTTTCATACCACATTCAAGTTAGTCCACAATTGTTTTAAACAGACCTTGAACAGGCCACAAACACTTTGAACATTCTTCTGGCTGATGTCTCTGGTTTGAATTTTAGTTAGAGCCCCAGCCATCAGAAAAATGGTGATAGGTGGTCGGAAAGTAGCATAAATTTCATTCATACCCTCTTGTAGAGGAACCCACTGGAAGCTTGAAAACCAATGTTTGGTCAATTTTAAGTCTTGCAAAAGTGTTGAAATTATTGGATGTATACTGCTACACATGACATTCTATAATGTGATTCTCGAAAATGAGGGTGTACATACAAAATTAGTCATATCTCTGCTGTTACTTATCCTACATCACTGTTCCTGGTCTCATTTTAAAGCTTAGACATAGCCCTTTTATCCTATGATAAGTAATGCAAGTCATCTAATCTGTATATTCATGAATTTTAATGAAAACATTAAAATGACAGAAAAACATTAAAAATCCATAAATAAACTAATTTGAGGCCCAAACTATCTCTGTGACACTTTGTTATTGAGCCAGTAATATCATATGACAAGTGTATTGATGTCAAGGGCCTAAATAAAAATTATTTCCTTTGGATATTCATGAATTTTAATGAAAATGTCAAAAATCAAGGAAAAACAAGGGAAAAACTATAGCCATTGCAAGGTTTTGGATAGGTTATAAGATCTATCTTGCATCCCTGGGACCATACTATAATTGGTCTGATAGTGATGCATGGACCTAGCAATTTAACCTTGATACCTAATATTCAAATCATTGGATATGCTTATTCATGAAAATTAAAAAAATACCCCGTAAGAAATCGGAAACAAATCATGGATAATAAGGGGTGTTAGTACAAAATCACTTGTTCCAGAGCTGTTAATAAACCCAGGATACTGGAAAAGGTATCAAATAACTGCTATGGCAATGTACTATGATCCTAAAGTATGATATAGGAATAATCTGCTTTTCAATTTCATGAATTTTAATGAAAACTTTAAAAATTGGAGAGAAAAAGAGAAAAGATTAAACGGGTAAACCTACAAAATAACTTGTATCTCGGCAATCAAAAGCCCTAAAGTGCTGAAAATGGCATTAAATTGTTGCTAGAGCAATATTATACCATCGTGTACTACAATATATAAGTCATTTGATTTTTAGTTTTAAGAATATTAGCAAAACCTTCAGAATTTAGAGAAAAATATACGGAAAATAAGGAGGTATACATAGAAAGACGCATATATCTAGGCTACTGATAGCCTTAGATAGCTATAATTGGTTGCTAGGACTATGTTATGCTCATATATCAATAATAAGCTATTTTTGTTGTATGGTTGCCAATGAGATCTTTATAAATAAGACAAAAAGCAACGAAAAGTGAAGGGGTACACAAACAAAATCGTGTATATCATGACTGCCAAGAGCTGTAGAAAACTTAAAATGGCAGCAATTTATTGGTAGGACACAGTTTTATTGCCATGTGTTTAGATATATAAAACATGCTTGCTGGCAATCAAGATTTAATCAATTTTGTTGGAGCACAATCTTCAATTTTCTGTCATTTCCACAATTTTTAAAAATTTTGTGTAACTTATGCTTAAGCTATCAGACCACATGGCAATAGTGCATTGTCCCAGCATTCGATTGGTACCATTTTCAATTATCTAAGGATATTGGCAGCTGAGATACAAGCGATTTTGTTGGTGTACCCCCTCGTTTTTTATTGATTTTTCTCTTATTCATAAAGAACCTTTTAATATCTACACAACAAAAATAGCTGATTATTTATTTATCAGATTACATTGTTATAGAACATTGTCCTAGCAATCATTTGACACCAATTATAGCTCTCTAGGTCTATCAGTAGCCAAGATACATGCGATTTTCTTTGTATACCGCCCTAACTTTTCCGTAATTTTCCTCTAAATTCGAAAGGTTTTGTTAATATTCATAAAGCAAAAAATCAAATGACTCGTATATTGTAGTACAGGACGGCATAGTTTTGCCCTAGCAACAATCTGATGCCATTTTCAGCATGTTAGGGATTTTGGTTGCCGATATACAAGTCATTTTGTATGTTTAACAGTTTCATTTTTCCTTTTTACATTCCTGTTTCTAGAGTTTTCATTATAATTCATGAAACTGGAAATCAGACCATTGTTATATAATACTTAAAGGACATAGTACATTGCCAAAGCATTCAGATGATACTTTTTTCAGCACCCTGAGTTTGTTACCAGCTCTGGTACAATCTATCACTATTTTGTTTTACATATTTCTTATGTATTTTATTTTTTCATGAATAAGCAAACGCAACCATTTGAATGATTGGTATTTAGGTAAAATTGCTTGGTCCATGCATCTCTATCAGACCAGTTATAGTATTCTAGAGCATGCTTTTGTTGGAATATGTATATTTTTAAGTACCCTATTCATTAGAATCACACTAGGGTTAGGAGTGGAAACTATGTAATTTTACATCATGTAAATGCATTCATTGTTGAGAACAATATTTTATGTCATTTAGGTGATACCTCTGACTACACTGGCAGCCATGAGAATTGGTCCCAGTGATGTAAGATAGATCTTATAACCCGTCCAAAACCTTGCAATGGCTACAGTTTTTCCCTTGTTTTCCTCGATTTTTTTACTTTTTCATTAATATTCATGAATATGCAAAAGAGATCATTTTTATTTAGGCCCATGACATCAATACATTTGTCGTATGATATTGCTGGCTCAATAACAAAGTGTCACATTGATAGTTTGGTCCTGAAACTAGTTTATTAATGGTTTCTCAATGCTTCTTCTGTCATTTTAATGTTTTCATTAAAATTCATGAATATGCAAATTAGATAACTTGCATTACTTGCCATAGGTTGAAAGTGCTATGTCTTAAGCTTTAAAATGAGACCAGGTTCAATGGTCTAGGATGAGTAACAGCGGGAATATGACCAATCCTGTATATACACCCCCATGTGCGAGAATCATGTTAATGGTTGCCATGGAAACCATGCATTTTTCATAGAACAAAAGAGTTTATCTTTGACAACAAAGATGATTTGCATTTCTGGGGTCCCAATGAATGATTTGGCACCCTTGAAAGATTCTCCTGGGAGGGGATGTACAAGGTAGACCAAATTAGCCGCCGGGTTACCCAGAAATAAATGTCCTTAATGTCGCGGATCAAACAAGCTAGGGTACTTCATTTTCACCCGGAATAAAAGTACTTTTGCAAGACCGAAAAAAATTAAAACATTGGTTTTCATACTTCTTAAAGACAGTACTAAACAACTATACCAAAGAAATTTGTGCTAAACAGGTGGCCACCAAAAGTGATTTTTTGATGGCTTTTCTCAGTCTGGGGCTTTAGCTATTTTGAATTTAATTGTATCAATTGTGATTCAATTCATTTGCCTTCTTTTCTTGTTTCAAGTTGTCAGGAATGAGTGCTTTCTTGTTGCCTCAATATGAGTTACAATCTTACAAATGAGCCGCCTATTGAAAACCAACAATATGCATAGGCGAAAACAAAGACGCAGATCAGCTTCGCGGTAACCGCGAAGCTGATCAGCGCCTTTGTTTTCGCTACTCTGAAAGTACAATCCCTCTTCTTCTTAAATCCGAAATTTCAAGCTTCTAGCTGTCTTCTGTGGCTGTACAGCCCGGTTTGTGTCAGACCTGTTCGCAAACCACTTTGTTGGTTTTCTCATGAGACGGCTCAAATATTACTGTCTCAAGTTGCAATAAGATGCACATAGTGAGATGCTTCTTGTATGACTTGTATTACACATTTCTAGTTTTTATGGAGAAATAAACCAACCTCCGATTGAGTTGTGCCATATATGAGCAGCAATGCGAGAAAACCGGTCTTCGGGGTTTCCGACCAGGTCTGACACAAACCGACCTGAAGCAGGCTGGAAGCTTGAAATTTCGGATTTAAAAAGAAGAGATTGTACTATCCGTGTGGCGAAAACAAAGGCGCTGATCAACTTCGCAGTTACTGGGAAGCTGATCTGCGCCTTTGTTTCGCCTATGCAGATTGTTGGTTTTCCCATGTGGCTGCTCAAATTTCTAGTTTTTATGGAGTGATAAACCAACCTCTGATTGAGCTGTGCCTCATATTTGCCTGTGTCATTACTGTGTGGATGTTTGTTGTAGGATTGATGATATAGAGGATAGTTCCAATCTTAGGAGAGGGGTTCCAGGTGAATAGTATATATTCTTTAAGATTACTTCAGATAACACAATTTATCACATTTATTTCACTGTCAAGAGCTTTTTAATACAAAATATAACAACCATCTAAAATGTTACGTTTTCTTGATGACTTAATTTTTCCCCAAGTTGTCTGAGATTTTATGTCACAGCTCATTTGTGAGTAAATTATTAAACTGATATTATTAAACTGATATCATACCTCTACTCTTAAAATCTTTATCCAGCTCACAATAATTATTGTTGGAATGCCAAGAATTATAATTGAGCCTGTGCGTGACAAAACCAACAATTTGGGTTTCTGACCAGGTCCGACACAAACCGGGCTGTACAAGCACAGAAAAGAGCCAGAAGCTTGAAATTTCGGATTTAAGTAGAAGAGGAATTGTACTATCCGAGTAGCGAAAACAAAGGCGCTGATCAGCTTCGCGGTTACCGCGAAGCTGATCTGCGCCTTTGTTTTCGCCCATGCAAATTGTTGGTTTTCTCACGCACAGGCTCAATTATAAAAAGAATAAAATCTGTGCTCATGCAAACATGAAAACAATTTGATATGTCATAGATTATTTTACCTTCCAGTGGCTCACCATATCTATGGTACCCCACAGACCATCAACTCAGCCAACTATGTGTATTTTCTGGGGCTACAAAAAGTGCTACAGCTGGGACATTCAGAGGCTACTGATGTGTTCTCAGGTAATCATGACTGGTCATTGTTTTCCTATATGAGTATGCTCAAATAGGGCTTTTCTAGAACATATCTTTCAGATATTTAAAAAAAAATAATGTATTGCAGTAAGTCCATAATTTTGTTTCTTGGGTGATTGTTTAAGCAAAAATGTAAGGGACATATTGCCAAAAGAATATCCACCACTTTGTTTGCTAGCTAAAGGCATAACAAACTTTGCTTCCAAGACATGTAGCATAGATATCATTGTAAAAGACTGAGAGATGTCCCAGTAGTGAATGATTAAAGCAGGGAGTAATACTTCTTAAAGAACTGTTGGTTGGTTGTAATATGACTTTATTCTAGTCAACAACTAGTCAAGTTCACATTATGGTGGATGTAGGCTATAAACCCAGGACCTCTCATTGGGAGGCCTACACTTTTAAACTCTGTCTTGTGTTTTACAGAGCAGTTATTAGAGTTACACCGGGGCCAGGGTATGGACATCTACTGGAGAGATGCTGTACAATGTCCTAGTGAGGAGGAATATAAAACTATGGTCATTAGAAGTAGGTTTACAGTTGAGCAGCGACGCGAGAAAACTGGTCTTTTGGGTGTCCGACCAGGTCTGACACAAACTGGCCTGTACAGTCTCAGTAGAAAGCTAGAAGCTTGAAATTTCGGATTTAAGAAGAAGAGAAATTGTACTATACATGTAGCAAAAACAAAGGCGCTGATCAGCTTCGCAGTTACTGATCTGTGTCTTTGTTTTCGCAGAGGCAAAAATCCAGTTTTCTCGTGATGTGGCTCAGTTCTTAGAGCAGCATTGCATATCTGACACAAAGTTGGCTGTAAACCACAAGAGATAGCTAGAGGTTTAAAATTTCAGATTTTTGTAATAAATTTAGGAATTAGAGTGAATGTAATTGAAATCTAAAGTAATGATCATCTGTTTGGTTTTCTAATAACAATGCCCATTTGTTCATGTTTTCAGACAGAATAGACCTATGTAGAAGAAAGGTAAAAGATCAAAATACTACTGTCAAATACTACTATGAAACTCATTGCATAAAGTCTGTCTACAAAATGTGGTTTCTAATTAATGTTGTAGAGGTCCTTCTATCAACCCATCATGCAGCTAATCTGTTCCTTTGTTTTCGCATCTGCTTTAGTAGGATTTTTCATCACTTATATAAAATTATGTGATTTTAACAGTAAACTTAATGTTGTTACATCATTACGAAAACTTGCCCATGCAATATACAGAAATGTTTTTAGTTGTAAAAAATGAAAATTTTCACTGAAAATTTTACTTATTTTTGCTCAAAACATAAATCGTTGGTACTCGTAAGAACTGCCTCGCTGAGGCGGTTCTAGGTTCTAATGAGCAAAAATAAGAAAAACAGGTATACCACTGTAAACCCCTTTATAAAAGTGAGGTATAAGGGGGTATTCACTACACAGACATGTTTTCTTTATGTTTTCAGAGACAGGTGGTCTGTTTGGTCTGGCAGTGAGATTGATGCAGTTATTTAGTGAAAACAAGAGGTAAACTTGCTGATGTGTTTCTATCTATTGTTGAAACTTGATAAAAACATCATTACGTAAACACGCCCATGCAGTGTACAGAGATTTTTAAAGTTGTAAAAAATGAGAATTTTCAGATGAAAATTTTTTTTTTTTTTTTTTTTCTCAAAACCATAGATTGTGGGTACACGTTAGGACCCCCTCAGCGAGTGTGAGCAAGGGCTGTTATAAAATAAGGCTGATCAGGCTGTGCAGCCAGTCTGGCAGATTGTTGTTCAATTGACATTTCCTTCTGTATAGCAAAATTGCAATTGTTGCAATGCCTGTTTTTCAGCTGTACTTATTTGTTACCTCCCTTGACCCATAAGCTTTACATTTAACTGAACACTTTTGGGAAACAAACTCCGTGTAAGCTATCATTAATGAGCCTCTGCATGGGAAAATCAACAATATGCATTGGCGAAAACAAAGGCACAGATCAGCTTCGCTACATGGATAGTGCAACTCCTCTACTTTCTAAATCCAAAGTTTCCAGCCTCTAACCATCTTCTGTGACTGTACAGGCCGGTTTTTGTCAGATCCGGTCGGAAACCCATATTGTTGGTTTTCTCATGCACAGGCTCATTTGTGTTCAGGTTAGTGATGTCACTGGTAACAGTTCAGACTAAACCGAACTTCTGAAAATTTGAGGTGTCATTTGTCAAATATTTTACCTATCCTATCATATGCAGCACGCATTATTTATTCAATAAAACTTTCAAATGCCTTCATCTGGTCGCTTATACCACTTCAGAAACTTGAAAGTTCTGAAGTGTTTTAAATGTTGACAAATGTTTTAAAGAAAGAAAATATTGCTAAAAAATGATTATAGTATAGTAAAACATTCTTCTTTGACATGGAAATAGCAGTGTGTGATTTCCAAAATCATGTACAGTACGAATGGGCTGTCAATCGTATGACATATACATGTACACAGATGAAAGCAAACACAGACTTTGTTTCCCAACACTGAACTAAAGCAAACTCAGTAAACTGTGGAGTATTTTCCAGCAATTTCAAGCCTTTACTAGACAACCTAGGATTGTATTTCCAAATCAGAGATGATTATGCCAATCTCAACTCCAAAGAGGTAGGTTTTTCAATATATTATTTACAGTGTTTTGTCTATAAGAAAGTGAATGAGAAAAGGCATCAAAATTAGTAAAATTTTCATATTTTACAGTTTTTACAAAAACATAATGTCAGTTTGGCAAACAAGCAACACCAGAGCCAGCCCTTGCTTTAACTTAAGACAAAATAGTTGAAAATCTGATAATAATGTGCAGCTCATGCACAGTACTTTTATATGCAGGAAAGATAAATGAGCCGCCTCATGGGAAAACCAACAATCTGCATAGGCAAAAACAAAGACGCAGATTAGCTTCACAGTAACTGCGAAGCTGATCAGTGCCTTGGTTTTCACTACACAGATAGTACAATTCCTCTACTTTCTAAATCCAAAACTTCCAGCCTCTAACCATCTTCTGTGACTGTACAGCCCTGTTTGTGTCTGACCTGGTCGGAACCAAATTGTTGGTTTTCTCAAACACAGGCTCTAATTGTATATATTTTATTATCTTCAGTATGAGAAGAACAAGAGTTACTGTGAAGACCTGACAGAAGGAAAGTTCTCATTCCCCCTCATACATGGTGTACTCACAGATAGGAAAGATAACCAGATCTTAAATATCCTTTCTGCTGCAATACAAATTTATGCAGGTGCATTTATTGTATTTTTTTTCTGGGATGGTGAATTACTTTTTTTAGTGAAAATGTGCATTATTTTGAATGCTGGATTGTTCTGTGTTGAAATTATTGTGAACTTAGTTCACAAATTTGTTTAGACAGTTGATTTGCATGGAAATTTCTTGAGCAGTTTTTGATCAGGGATAGTAGATATTAAGTTAATGTTCAAATTATATTCAAGTATTATTTCAACAAATAGTGGAGAAATAGTGTTCAAATTTAACAGAACCATAAATGCAATTAGTCAGGTCTTATTTCCTTAACCTGCAGTAAGTATATTGAGACAGCGGACCAAAGACAATGATGTGAAAAAATATTGTGTTGATTTACTGGAGAGAAAGGGATCATTTAAATACACACAAGATACACTCATAGAGTTAGAGAAAAGGTAATCTTAAGTTTACAGTAAAACTGGTTGATTTTTGTTACCATTTTGGTGTGTTTGCACCAAATTTATGCATCAAATCCCTTGGGAATAATGCCAGTATTATAGAAGAACAAATGTAAATTATTTTAGATGAAAAGCATTAATTTTATGAAGGAAATAACTAAATCATAACAATGATAATGCAGGTTTTTATATAACAGTAAAACAATCATGTCCTGGTGACAAATGAGCCTTCTCATGAGAAAATCAATAATCTTGGTTTCCGTCACAGAAGCAGGTTAGAAGCTTGAAATTTTGGATTTAAGAAGATGAGGGATAGTACAATCTGTATAGCGAAAACAAAGGCGCTGATCAGCTTCGCGGTTTAATACCGCAAAGCTGGTCTGCTCCTTTGTTTTTGCATATGCAAATTGTTGGTTTACTCATGCAGCGGCTCAAATAATAATAATATGTAAAGGACCTTGTAGAAATATGAGCCGCCTCATGGGAAAACCAACAATCCGCATAGGCGAAAACAAAGGCGCAGCTGATCAGCGCCTTTGTTTTCGCAGCTCGGATAGTACAATTCCTCTTCTACTTAAATCTGAAATTTCAAGCTTCTAGCTCTTTTCTGTGCTTGTACAGGCCGGTTTGTGTTGGACCTGTTCGGGAACCACATTGTTGGTTTTTCCACGAGATGGCTCACATTTTAATTCTATTGACCCTAAAGGTAGCATAATAATCAGGTAATGGTATGACTGTATCATTTGAGTCGCCTCGTGGGAAAACTAACAATGTGGTTTCCGACCAGGTCTGACATTAACCGGCCTGTGCAAGTACAGAAAAGAGTTAGAAGCTTGACATTTCGGATTTAAGTAGAAGAGGAATTGTACTATCCGAGTAGCGAAAACAAAGGCGCTAATCAGCTTCGCGGTTACCGCGAAGCTGATCTGCGCCTTTGTTTTCGCCTATGCAGATTGTTGGTTTTCCCATGGGGCGGCTCATTTAATATTTTTCAGGATTCAGGAGCAGCTAGAATCATTTGGAGGAAATCCACATTTACAAGGACTTATGAATGAACTGAAGAAGGTGTACAGGTCTTGACGATAGCTCAACTTAGATCACTACACCATTCGAGCCTTGTTGTGATAAAACAGGACACCAAGACAACCTCTCATTAGCTCGACTGCACGAAGTGCATAGAGCTATTGCAGTCACCCCGGTCGTCCACGTTCCCGTTCCCGTGCGCGTGCGCGTCACACTTGCGTTAAAGTTTTCTAGAAGTCCATATCTTGACAACCACTCATCAGAAAGCATTCATACTTGGACCATAGATACCCTGTAGGGTTAGCTTTCATTCCATGGCATCGGGCCCCTGGGTCCAGGCCAGGGGGTGGGGCTGGAGGTTAAAATCTAGAACACCTTTAAAAATGGCAATGCTTGTGTTAAAGTTTTCTAGAAGTCCATATCTTGACAACCACTCATCAGAAAGCATTGATACGTGGGCCATTGACACCCTGTAGGGTCGGCTTTTATTCCATGGCATCAGATCCCTGGGTCCATGCCAGGGGGTGGGGCTAGAGGTTAAAATCTAGAACACCATTAATAATAATGGCTTTTCTGTGATATAGTATTCTAGAAGTCTATATCTTGAAAATTTTTATCAGAGGGCTTTCATACTCGGACCATAGGTACCCTGTAGGGTTGAGTTTCATTTAATGGCATCGGGTCTCTCGGTCCATGCCTGGGGGTGGGGCTAGAGGTTAAAAACTAGAACACTGTAAAAAATAGATGTACTGCTGTGTAACTTTTACAAGGAGTCCATATCTTGACAACAACTTATCATAAAGCATTCATACTTCATACACTTTAGGTTCCATGACATCGGACCTCTGGGTCGGAGTCAGGGGGGCGGGGCTAGAGGTCAAAATCTAGAACTCCCTAAATTTTTTTTCTTTTTATTTCTTAATAGAAACAACTTAGGAAGATGGTTGGTCAGTCATCTTTTGACTTTGTGACACTGACTTGTGTGTCATGACGGTAAGGGTCGGTTGACCTACTTTCCATGGTTCAGTGATTTTGCCTTATATCTTGACACTCAATTAGTACATTTTCTTACTTCTTTTAGATTATGAGTGAGTACGACCAGGCCTTTGACCCCAATATACTTATAGGTCACTGGACCTAATTTCACGGTTCAGTGATTTTGCCTTATATCTTGACACTCAATTAGTATATTTTCATACTTTTTTCAGATTATGAGTGAGTATGACCAGACCTTTGACCCCAATATACTTATAGGTCACTGTGACCTAATTTCACGGTTCAGTGATTTTGCCTTATATCTTGATACTCAAATGGTTTATGAACAAACTTCTTTCAAAGTATGTTTGCGTATGACAAGACCTTTGACCCTGAAGTAGTCCTAGGTCACTGTGACCTAATTTCACGGTTCAGTGATTTTTCCTAATATCTTGACACTCAATTAGAATATTTTCATACTTTTTTCAGATTATGAGTGAGTATGACCAGACCTTTGACCCCAATATACTTATAGGTCACTGTGACCTAATTTCACGATTCAGTGACTTTGCCTTATATCTCGGCACTTCAGTAGTTTATGAACAAACTTCTTTCACACTATGTTTGCGTATGACAAGACCTTTGACCCTAAAGTAGACCTAGGTCAATATGACCTAATTTCACGGTTCAGTGATTTTCGTTTATATCTCGGCACTCAATTGGCATATGAACATACTTCTTTCACGATATGTATGAGTATGACAAGACCTTTGACCGTAAAGTATTCCTGGGTCACTGTGACCTAATTTCATGGTTCAGTGATTTTGCCTTATATCTCGACACTCAGTTGGTATTTTTTCATACTTCTTTCTGATTATGAATGAGTATGACCAGACCTTTAACCCAAACATACTTATAGGTCACTATGACCTAATTTTATGGTTCAGTGATTTTGCTTTATATCTCAACACTGAATGGGTATATGATCATATTTCTTTCACATTATGAGTAAGTATCACTAGACCTTTGAGGCTTTGACCCTGAAATACTTATAGGTCAGTGTGACCTTATTTCACGTGATTTTGCCTTGTGTCTTGGCACTCAGTTGGTATATGAACACACTTCTTTCACAATATGAGTGAGACCATTAAATCTTAGGTAGTTATAGTTAACTTTCATGGTTCAGTGATTTTGCCTTATTGCATCAAGGCAAAAAAATGTATGAGCATAATGCTTTGGGTTGCTGGTCTGAATTGGCCTTATGTTTGACAAAGGTCAGAAGCAGTCGAGCATGCTGTCCTGCGACAGCTCTTATTCTGATTTGAGACTGATGTATACTCTGTGGAAAATTTACTGTTCTTTAGCTTTCAGTAGGTTCTGACAAGATCTGTTGGCTCATTTAAAAGAAATGCATTCCAGTAACTGGTGTATTTGGGAATAGTTGCAATATTATGGGTGACATTATTTATTGAAGAATGAAAGTGTGTATGACAAGCATGTTTTTCTTTCCATCAGAATGATTTATATGTGACATCATTGTTTAAAGTCATTAGAATGTGGATATTTAAACATTTTCATTTCTAGCCATTATGATGTTTTAGTGTTTCTTTGTTATTTCATGTGAACAAGAGTATGATTATCAATGCACTATAGTAAATGCAATATTGTCCATTCACACAAGCGCAGTGGCATAGTGGTAGAGCATTTGATCCTGAATCGAGAGGTCCTGGTTTAGATCCCCACTCGCATCGCCGTTTTGTGTTCCTGAGCAAGACACATTAACTTCCCAGAGTACTTGTTAATACCCAGGAAACAGGGTCTCCAATCTGACACGACTGAAAAATTGTTGAGTTGGAGGTTAATCCCAAATACAAACAAACAATACACATTTAGCACCCACATCTTGTGTATCTGGTGGTGTATTAGTGAAAGGTGCAAAACTTCTCTGTAAACAGTCAAGTTTACATTGGGATCATCAGAAAAACATGTCAGTGCAATGTATACCCCCTTGAACCCCACTTTTATATAGTAAAACTGGGGGTTGCAGGGGTATACCTATTTTTCTTATTTTTGCTCCAAAACATAGATTGTGGGTACTCGTTAGAACCGCCTCGGCAAGGCGGTTCTAACTCGTAGGTTCTAACATGTACCCACAATTTATGTTTTGAGCAAAAAAAAAGAAAAATATCAAAATTTTTCAGCTGAAAATTTTCAATTTTTAAAGCTAAAAAAATCTCTTTTTACTGCATGGGCAAGTTTTCGTAATGTGATCATTTATTAGAAAAACTCTGATAATGCAGTTGTATCAATTCCTGGGCCCAGTTGTTCAAAACTTTGTTAGCTTAACACTGTTGTTAAGCTGTCAAGTTGTTAAATATATATCAACTTCAAATGCAAATACACTTATTTTTTGTTGAAAAAATGTGAGAATCCTTTGCAATGCAAAGGATTCTCACATTTTTTCGACAAAAATATAACTGTGTATTTGTAATATTGCCATTTGAAATTTTAACAAATTATTAACTAACAACATTGTTAATTTTGAACAACTGGCCTTTGGTTGGTCTATTCCGTCTATTATAGGAAGGCATACAACAATAATTGTCCGTCTTGAATTTTCCATAGTTTAGGTAGCTAATAAGATTTGTTGCATTAAGATGGTTTGCAACTGGTGAAAGTTCAGACTAGAAAACTCAAATAAATACATTTGAGCCTTCGCATGAGAAAACCAACAATTTGCATATGCGAAAACAAAGACGCAGATCAGCTGTGCAGCACCTGCACAGCTGATCAGCGTCTTTGTTTTCGCCACACGGAAAGTACAATTGTTCTTCTACCTATATCCAAAGTTTCAGGCTTCTAGTTATATTCTGTAACTGTACAGCCTGGTTTGTGTTGGACCTGTTCGGAAACCCAAATTGTTGGTTTTCGCATGCACTGGCTCATTTGTATTTCTGGTTGTTTCCCTAATTTCTCTGACCATACAGTTCATGTCAGTATTGATGACTGTGAAATTAAAAATTCAGTTTTTGTTTTGATGATCTCCCCTGCATTTCAGTAATTAAACCTTGGCAAAACATTTCAGGAAAGTGATCACACTGTGTCAGGCTTCGAGGTTAAAAAACTTTTTTCATGCTCAGCTCAGCTGATTCTTGGCATTTTAACATTTATGAGCAGGATAAATTACTGGCTTTGGTGATCTAAACCTGAAATTTCAATTTATTTGGGCTATTTCGGCATTTATGAGCAGTTTAAATTTAAAGCTCAGCTGAGTTGAACATGAAAAAAGTTTTATAACCTTTGGACCAGGCTAGACTTTGCAATGTAGATTTTTCATGTCCAACTTCATTAAGGTGTCTAGAATTGGACCAAAGACATGAGCTATGTGTATTTATATCTAGCCTCGACAGAGGACTGGTGAAATTTTAGATTAAAGCCAAAAAATGTTAGTTCTATCTATGAAGGCGACAAAGAAGGTTTTATAATTACATGTCTCATATGGGACATATTTATTATTTAAAGGAATTTGCTCACAAAGATTCTCATTCATTTCAGGACATAGTGGTCACAGAGACAAACATTTTGCTACCATTTTTATGAAAGTTGACCCAGTGGTTTTGAAGATATGATCATTTTTAGCTCGCCTGTACGAAAGTACAGGAAGAGCTATTGCAGTCACCCCGGCGTCGGTGTCGGCGTCGGCGTCGGCATCGGCGTTGGCGTCGGTGTTGCTCAAATGTTAAAGTTTTTGGTTAAAGTTTTTAGAAGTCTATATCTCTTGAAGTTGTAGATGGATCAAGTTGATACTTTGCATGTTGGTAGATATTGGTCTAAAGTTTTATGCTGTAACATCACTACCCACCTGGGTGACCTTGAGGTCAAGTTCACGGACTTAGAAATTTTGTGTTAAAGTTTTTGGTTAAAGTTTTTAGAAGTCCATATCTCTTGAACATGTTGATGGATCAAGTTGATACTTTGCATGTTGGTAGATATTGGTCTGAAGTTTTATGCGGTACCATCATGACCCACCTGGGTGACCTTGAGGTCAAGGTCACGGACTTAGAAATTTTGTGTTAAAGTTTTTGGTTAAAGTTTTTAGAAGTCTATATCTCTTGAACATGTTGATGGATCAAGTTGAAACTTTGCATGTTGGTAGATATTGGTCTGAAGTTTTATGTTGTACTATCACGACCCACCTGAGTGACCTTGAGATCAATGTCATGGGTCATAGATTTTAATAGATTAAGTGGCAAAGCACAAGTCAGGCGAGCTACGCTGTCCTGCGACAGCTCTTATTACATTTAACAATGGCTGACCATGGCAGCCGCCTTTTTCTTTAGCTAGTCACGTGACCAAAAATGAAAAATACAAATTCACAGCATATGGCTCACCTTTTTCACTTGAAAATTATAGTAGAAGTTTGCTCCACTGAATGAAAGGAAAGTAATTAATCCATCAAAATGTTGGAGTCAAACCATCAAAATTTGCAAACCTCTATAACTTGCTTATAACTTGTATGATTTTTTTAACTTTTTTGCATAATGCTCAGCTACCTAAAGTCTTATAAGATACAAGATTTGTGACCCTATTCCTTTAAATGGCTAAACTGAAACATATGACCAAGATATTTGCATGTTTTATTATTTATTTGTATTATTGAAGAAGTTGTCCATTTGTATGAAAAATTGTAATCATATCTAATATTGAACACCTCTTCCTGTGGTTGTTTCTTTTCGAATGCCATGTATATGTTACTTATTTATGTGTATCTAATCTTGAGAAATCTCTGTCATTTTGAAGCATTTGTGCATTTGTACTGTATGACCAGGTCCTGACAATGTTGTTCAAAAACTTGACATGGTGTTGTAAAAGTTCTGATTACAAGTCAGCATTGTTACAAATGAGCCACGGCATCAGAAAACCAACAATTTGCATAGGCGAAAACAAAGGCGCAGATCAGCTTCGCAGTAACTGGGAAGCTGATCAGCGCCTTTGTTTTTGCTACTCGGATAGTACAATAACTCTTCTTCCTAAATCAGAATTTTCAAGCGTCTAGCTATCTTCTGTGACTGTACAGGCCGGTTTGAGTCGGTTCTGGTCGGAAATCCAAATTTTTGGTTTTCTCATGCACAGGCTCAAATCGGACATGCAAGCCATGGAGCTATGGGACTTGACGATAGCATGGTTTGTGTTTCTCCAAGTCAGAATTGTAAGAAAGAAAGCATTAACAAAAATAAATTTATAGTTCCACAGCTCATTTAGCTGTGAAAATCCTGGACAACCTTCTATCATGAGTGGCACAATATTGGTATAAGATTTGGTTCATGTCTCTCCAATTTCAAGCAAGGATTTTTGGCTCACCTGAGCTGAAGGCTAACAGGTGAGCATATAGGATAGGCAGGCACCCAGCTTCCGTCCTGTCTGTCTTCAAGCTATTGTCCATCCGTCATTGTCATCCACCATTTTCAAAGATCTTCTATTAAACCACTTGGCCAATCAAAGCCACATTTTACATGAAGCATCTATAGGAAGTGGTAACCAGCGTGTTTATAAATAATCCAGGTCAAATGACCAAGATGGCCAGTATGCCTAAATATGGTTAAAAACATTCAAAAATCTTCTCCAGCACCGATGGACTGATTTCAAGGAAACGTGTAGAATTTGGGACAAGAATTCTTCAGTGGGTAATTATTCACCATTTTTGCATTATCCACTGGTTCCCAGCTTTAAAAAATCAATATTGGAAATACAGGTAACCACGAACCCCCCTGGTTACCTGTTTTTCCAATATTGATATTTGTCAGCAGGAAACCAGCCGATAATGCAAAAATGGTGAATTACCATGTTATGACCTTTACCTTTTTTACCGCAAGATCCTGAAAAATTTTGAACCCTAGGGGTTGGTCGGCCCCTGCCCCTTGGCAGTTTACCTGTATCATATTTATTCTGATTAGCACACAGTACACTTAACTTTTCAAAAATTAAGTTTAATAACAAATTATTGTTCTAATAAGCAACTGCTGAAATTACCATGTCAAAAATGCCAATGATGATGTCATTTAAATGTTCTAGACTCTCTGAAAACAGGATTTCTCATGCCATGGATAAAATATAATGATTACAGTAGTTTAACTATAAATAATTGAAACACACAGAGTGAAAGTCATTTTCAAAGTAATTTTCCTACATTTTATGGTATGTTTTACTTTTAGATATCATCTCACCCTGTTCATAAATGGAAGGTAAATGCTTGCTAGAATGATAGCCAGGCTGCTTCAAGATTTTGAATTTAATAGTTTCAATGTCGCTTTGAAATGCAATGATGATAGAAGTATTGAATCATTTATGTTTTTTAAAAAAAATATGTTCATTGTAAAATACTTGATGTTTCACATCAAAACTACTACTTTATGTACAACAGCCATTAAATTAAAAAACAATTTCAGCATTAGAATACGTGTATTTTACATGTTGATAAGTTAAGGATATCTGATGAATTCAGCCTTGGAAAATGCAGAACTACTAACGTATTTAAACTTCAGATGCTGCCAAAATCTCAATGAAAAAGTCTTCTAAATTTCTTGTGGTTCAAGTCTTACAAGTTTGCTAAAATTGTTAACTGTTGAGTATGTATGGTAATTTTAATATTTTAAGATGGAGATGAAGATTAGTGAAAGTTGTGTGCAATGAAGAAGAAACGTCACCTAGAGGAATTTTTTTTTTTTTTTTTTTTTTTTTTTTTTAAATTCAGTTTTACGTCCCTTTCAAGCTTTTTCACTCATATCGAGACGAATCAATCGGTAGGTGGGGCGAAAACCGGAGTACCCGGGGAAAAACCACCTGACACACCCGCAAGCAGAACTTGGCTTGTCCCACATGTGACTCGTGCCCCCCTAGAGGAATTGAGTCACATCTTGAGAATAGTGATAGTTGTGTGCTTCTGACCAGGTCGAAATGTGCGAGAGACTTGACATGTATTACCGCCTTGAGGAGAAGAATTAGAAGATGCTTGTGATGAAAACAAATGCATGGGATGGGAAGATGGTCTGTGTCTTTGTTTTCATTCCTAGCAAAACCAGCTTCTCTTATCATATGATGTGGTGAAATTGAGAAACTGTCTATAGGGCTTCAAACCTGGTTACTCAAAAACTAGGCTGTCCATTCTGAACCTTGATTTTTTGCTTTTCAGATACATGTATTACACAATGCATAAATCAAATGTTCTGATCAGTTGTACGGATATGTAGCCTCATCTTTTGCCTTGATGGATATTTTTTTTTTCAAAAGTTGACTTAAATTTGGCCACAGTATTGTGTTACGTATGAAATACAAAAGAAGTGCAAAACTTGTAGCAGCGATTACCATGCCATGTTTTGCTGTAAAATCAAAGGAGAATTTCAGATGAAAAGTGCAAAATGAATTTTACATAGAGTACATGAAGCACTTCTGAAACCTAATAAGTAAACTGCAAATTTATGTAAAAATTGTAACTTTTTACGGCCAAAGATATGTTTTCTGTTGCTATGTTTATTTAATGCTGCTTTAATGAAGTGCTAGAAACTTAATTTCCCCATCATAAAACTGACAAGAATGTTTTAAAATACCTTATTTTACAATTTTAATTTGAAAATCTGAAATTTTCAGCCAAAATGAAAGTCTTATTTTTACTGCATACTTTTTATATGTTTTATTATGTAATTTCCAGATGTTATAAGTTTTGTTTAAACCGATCGTCTCACAACATCCTGTTATGGTTTTGAAATTTTACAGTATTTTGTGAGACATTTTTCTAGATTTTCTCAGCACAACATTAACCCAAGCAGTACAAGTTTTATCTGCCATTTCTGATAGCCACTTTCACATTTTTTGACACTTAAAAGGTCAGTGACATGGCCCTTTGATGTGACCAAAAACTGCATGCAGTGAATGGCTGGTATTGTCTTGGCTATAATAAATGACTGGCTTTATGTTCTGTATTTATCAAGATATTTTAATGTACAAAATAAATGTCATCTTCATCAGGAAAACATGTCTGTGCAACATATACCCCCTTAAACCCTACTTTTATATAGAAAAACTGGGGTATGCAGGGATATGCCTATTTTTCATATTTTTGCTCCAAAACATAGATTGTGGGTACTCGTTAGAACCGCCTCACTGAGGCGGTTCTAACGTGTACCCACAATCAATGTTTTGAGCAAAAATAAGAAAAATATCAAAACATTTCTAATGAAATTTTAGATATTTACAACCAAAAAAAAATCTGTATATTACATGGGCGTGTTTTCATAATGTTTAAGAGTTGTGAGTTGTGGCCTATCAATGATCTGATGTCTCTGCCTGGGTCTTTGACATCACACCATAAGGACCTTAGGTCATAGTTTTGGCTTGTTGTTAAAAATGCTTACAAGTTAAGATAGTATTCCGGACATTGTTATACCGGTAGTTGTTTTTGTGGAAGATCATAGATAAATGCCCTTTTTTCAAATGATCATATTTTCATTGTTTTCTGAAATTGTATCTCCAATGGTATTATTTTCCTTTATAAAACCAGTGTTCACTAGGCCAAGCTGAAGTTTACTGTAGGTTTATAGGTCACAAAGTGATTCTGATCTCTAGCTCTCATACATGTAAATCACTCCGGTTACCCAGAGACACAACACAACTGAGAACAAGCAACCCATAAGAAATCAACAAGCAATAATAGGGAGTAAATACCTGTGGGAACAACTTGCCGCAGATCAACATGATTCACGTCAAGTTGTTCCCAGACAGATTTTTGCATCCTTATTTCATCTGCATTAGTTATTCACAGTTGCTTTGGTTATCTCTGGATAACTGATGTGGACACTTGAGTAGTACCGGTTTGATAGTTTATGAAAACAAATCTCTGTAAATTTGGACCATTGTTTAGAAATTTTGGATCTGTCTAGTGTTGATGACCATATTGTGATGTTTTTAATCATGCAGAGTTGCATATAGTTGCAAAATCAAATAAAAAAAAATGTCCTCAAAATCAGTTTGGGGGATATCTAGGCTGTCCTCAAAATCAGTATCGGCAATATAAAGACGGTTCTCAAAATCAGTATGGGGAATATCTAGACTGTCATCAAAATCAGTATATCTAGGCTGTAATCAAAGTCGGTATGGGGAATATCTAGTCTGACATAAAAATCAGTATGGAGACTATCTAGGCTGTGGTCAAAATCACTATGGGGGATATTTAGACTTATCAAAATCAGTATGGGGAATATCTAGACAGTCCTCAAAACCAGTATGGGGAATATCTAGCCGGTCCTCAAAATCAGTATGGGGAATATCTAGACTGTCCTCAAAGTCGGTATTGGGAATATCTAGGCTTTCTTCTAAGTCAGTATGGGGACTATCTTGGCTGTCATCAAAATCAGTATGGGTATATCTAGACAGTCCTCTCAATCAGTATGGGACTGTCATCAAAATCAGTATGGGAATATCTAGGCAGTCCTCTCAATCGGTATGGGACTGTCATCAAAATCAGTATTGGGAATATCTAGATGGTCATCAAAATCTGTATGGAGACTATCTAGATGGTCCTCAAAATCAGTATTGAGAATATCTAGGCTGTCCTCTCAATCAGTATGGGGAATATCTAGGCTGTCATCAAAATTAGTATAGGGAATATCTAGATGGTCCTCAAAATCAGTAAGGGGAATATCTAGGCTGCCTAGAGTATGGGAAATATCTAGGCTGTCCTCAAAATCTGTATGGGGAATATCTAGGTTGTCCTCGAAATCAGTATGGGGACTATATAGGCTGTCTTCTGAATCAGTATGGGGAATATTTAGGCTTTTCTCTAAGTCAGTAAGGGGACTATTTAGGCTATCATCAAAATCAGTATGGGGAATATCTAGACAGTCCCCAAAATCAGTATGGGGAATATCTAGACGGTCTTCAAAATCAGTGTGGGGAATATCTAGGCTGTCCTCAAAATCTGTGTTGGGAATATCTAGGCTGTCCTCTAAATAAGTATGGGGAATATTTAGACTGTCCTCTAAATCAGTATCGCGAATATCTAGACTGTCCTCTAAATCAGTAAGGGGAATATTTAGACTGTCTTCATAATCAGTATGGGGAATATCTAGGCTGTCCTTCTAAATCAGTATGGGGAATATTTAGACTGTCCTCTAAATCAGTATGGGGAATATCTAGGCTGTCCTTCTAAATCAGTATGGGGAATATTTAGACTGTCCTCTATATCACTATGGGGAATATTTAGACTGTCCTCTAAATCAGTATGGGGACTATCTAGGCTGTCTTCATAATCAGTATGGGGAATATCTATGCTGTCCTCTAAATCAGTATGGGGAATATTTAGACTGTCCTCTAAATCAGTATCGCAAATATATCTAGACTGTCCTCTAAATCAGTATGGGGAATAGTTAGACTATCCTCTATATCAGTGTGTCGAATCTCTAAGCTGTTACCTAAATCACTATGGGGAATATCTAGGCTTTCTTCAAAATCAGCATGGGGAATATCTAGACTGTGCTCTAAGCATCATGAATATCTAGACGGTCCTCTTTATCAGTATGGGGACTATCTAGGCTGTCTTCAAAATCAGTATGGGGAGTATTTAGGCTTTCCTCTAAATCAGTATGGGGAATTTACAGGCTTTGCTGTAAGTCAGCATGGGGACTATCTAGGCTGTCTTCAAAATCAGTATCTAGACTGTCCTGTAAATCAGTATGGGGAATATCTAGACTGTCCTCTAAATCAGTATGGGGACTATCTAGGCTGTCATCAAAATCAGTATGGAGAATATCTAGGCTGTCTTCAAAATCAGTATGGAGAATATCTAGACTGTCCTCTAAATCAGTATGGGGAATATCTAGGCTGTCCTCTAAATCAGTATGGGGAATATCTAGACTGTCCTCTAAATCACTATGGGGAATATCTAGGCTGTCCTCTAAATCAGTATGGGGAATATTTAGACTGTCCTCTAAATCAGTATGGGGAATATCTAGGCTGTCATCAAAATCAGTGTGGGGAATATCTAGGCTGTCTTCAAAATCAGTATGGAGAATATCTAGACTGTCCTCTAAATCAGTATGGGGAATATTTAGACTGTCTTCATAATCAGTATGGGGAATATCTAGACTGTCCTCTAAATCACTATGGGGAATATTTAGGCTTTCCTCTAAATCAGTATGGGTAATATCTAGACTGTCCTCTAAATCACTATGGGGAATATCTAGGCTGTCCTTCTTAATCAGTATGGGGACTATCTGGGCTGTCTTCATAATCACTATGGGGAATATTTAGACTGTCCTCTAAATCACTATGGGGAATATTTAGACTGTCCTCTAAATCAGTATGGGGAATATCTAGGCTGTCCTCTAAATCAGTATGGGGAATATCTATGCTGTCCTCTAAATCAGTATGGGGAATATCTAGGCTGTCTTCATAATCAGAATGGGGAATATCTAGGCTGTCCTCTAAATCAGTATGGGGAATATTTAGACTGTCCTCTAAATCAGTATGGGGAATATTTAGACTGTCCTCTAAATCAGTATGGGGAATATCTAGGCTGTCCTTCTAAATCAGTATGGGGAATATTTAGACTGTCCTCTAAATCAGTATGGGGAATATCTAGGCTGTCCTTCTAAATCAGTATGGGGAATATTTAGACTGTCCTCTAAATCAGTATGGGGAATATCTAGGCTGTCTTCATAATCAGTATGGGGAATATTTAGACGGTCCTTTAAATCACTATTGCGAATATCTAGAATAGGTACAAGAGGCTGGTTACATTGAGGTCTTACATGTGCCCTTGGTGAAATGTTCTTTCTCGTATAACCTACATGTATTCATCTAATGTTGAATGTTGAATAGCCTTACCGTTTCAATCAGTGATTCAGATTTAGTGGAAGCATACACATTATTTGGGCATTGATTTGCAGAGGGTATATAGTTTTTATAGTTTGACTTTTCAGACCTACGCCTATCTGAGAAAATACAGAATCACTCAGGTGAGACATTAATTAACTGTAACTTTGCTTCAGTCAAACTCACAATTTCTCAGTCGGGTGGTCACTAAAAATCATAAATCAAAACTTTAGCATGTGAAATTATTACCCTTTCAACGCGATACCCTCTTATTTTGATCAACTTCAATGAACTTCTTGTGACCCTCTGGGGATTAATTACCGGGCTCAGTATGGTACCATCTTTAGATAGAATATTAATGGTTTCATATTACAATTCCGGGTATCTATCAGACGGGTACGAGCGACATGAATTAAATTATGGCACGATTTTAGTACATGTTTTGAATGGAAATGCCACTTTGGCATCGGCCCTGCGGACCATGTGAAGTTGTTTCAGTCCTTTTGTGCACCATTTAAATATGGCCAGCCCGAGTGTGAACCCTGGAGAAAAGTAAACGTTTGACTGAACAGTCTGGTAAACGCAAAGTATTATTTGCTGCCTGATTTGAGACAAATGTTACTTAAAATGAAAAAAAAAAAAAAAAAAATAAAAAATAATAATAAAATAAAAAATAAAAATAAAAAAAACCCGTAGATTTACATATGTAATTGCTGTTTGTTTTAAAAAATATACGCATTTTGCTTTGAGCTCGTTATCATTGCTGGAGCTTTCTTTGCTTGTCGAAGGTACATGAAACCCATTGCTACCTCTTCCTACATTACTTGCCTGCTGTGTATACGAGCCTATAGAGATATACAGTTGAGTCTCCTGGAGTTGCGCGGCACATGGACTTGCGCATGTCATATTTTAGTGTCTCGGAACTAATGCATGAAAGTTTACAATCGTTTGTTAGTAACATTTTATCCATTAACATCATTATAGAAGCCAAAGATGCAAAATATCATAGATTGAGCATCCATGAACAGAACAGACGGTGAAAGTTTAAGTAAAACATACATGTCAGTCATTTTGTTTACCTAGTGTATTGCATTGTCCTAATTATCTATTCATTGGGCTGCTGTAATCCATATTTTTCTTACCAATCAGCTAGAAACAAGACTAGCTTCAACAATTATCTATTCAAATACAATATTTCTTATGGAAAGCCCTCTGCTAATGTCAAATAAATGAAGTGCGCAACTCCATATGACCTTTGACGTCAGGGATAAACATGGGGGTACCTTTACTTATGTTGGAATTCCAAGAAATCGTTTGAATATTTTCACGATTTCTTTTGGTAATTGTATGCATCAGATTTTCATGCAAATAGAGGATTATTTATTTCATCGAGACTGAGCTTCTTTTCATGTCTAAACGGTCAAACAATGCTTAGGTGCGCAACTCCAGGGGACAGCATCGTATAGAGACAAAAGTGTAAAATATTTCGCTGTACTCACAAACAAGATAGGCACACTATGAATGATGAAGCACTTGGTGCAAAATAATAATTAATTTCGGAAAGCCGTACCATTACGCAACCAACACCCAGCAAAGACTCAGATTAGCTTCAGTATCTTTCCAATATATTCGATCGCCCGCACTGAGAAGTACATTGGTTTCACCCGGAGTGTAACTTCTCAAATATTCAAAGTATCATCATCATCATCATCATCATCATCATCATCATCATCATGCATCATTATCATGCATCATCAAAATGAGAAGAAATTTATAGTTTAATATTAAAGTGCGACTGATTTTTGGGATTCAGTACATTCCAATTTCTAATGCACTTTATGCTAAAATCTCACAATAAAATTCTTTGGAACACTTTAGAATATATCAGAGAACTCATTAATGCCATATGGTAAAGATTTAGGGAGTCAAAATTTCAACTCGCTGCAACCTGGTAATGCGTTTATCTAAAGATTTTAGGTCACAAATCTAGAGTGAAAATGCGGAAATGCCCTGCAGGAGGCCTCATCGGCCAAACCATGTGCTTTGAGATTTCCTAGAAACTTGTAAACATGTAAAATGATAAATACAAACACAAATGATGGCTTTATATGACTATTTGTTAATTAAAGGTTACGAAAAGCGATTTATACATTCGAAGGTATGTTTTATCTGTATTTTCTTGCCTTATTTTCTGCGAAACCACTTTTTCTCAGTCCTGTTTACAAACCACCTGCTTGAGTGGTGATCCATGAAGAAAGGAATTTCCAGGCAATGCTTGGCATAATGTGAGCCGCCTCGTGGGAAAACCAACAATGTGGTTTCCGCACAGGTCCGACACAAACCGGCCTGTACAAGCACAGAAAAGAGCTAGAAGCTTGAAATTTTGGATTTAAGTAGAAGAGGAATTGTACTATCCTAGTAGCGAAAACAAAGGCGCTGATCAGCTTCGCGGTTACCGCGAAGCTGATCTGCGTCTTTGTTTTCGCTTATGCAGATTGTTGGTTTTCCCATGAGGCGGCTCATGTGTTCATAGAGCAGATTCGTCCTTGATTTTCGATGAAGCCTGACATAAACCCGACTGTTCAACCCTATAGAAGATGGCTACATGCTTGACTTTTCGGACTTTGCAAAGAGTTAAGAGATCGTACTATCTATACGTTGCTTTTAAAATACAAAAAACTTCAATGCGTTTTGCAAAGATGGTCAGCGTCTTTGGTTTTCGCTTCAATCGAAAAATCGTCTTTACTCTGTATCGTGCTTTTGAAGCTGCGCACGACCTGGGCGGCAGGGTTATTGTTTACTAAGTTATCTTCAACCAATAAAGACTGTACGTCTTAAGAGACCCATTTTATGTTTTTGATTTTCTCTGCTACTGACCGTGACGTTAGAGGGTTGTCAAAGGGGCGTGGTAACTATGTTCCATTCAATGCTGTGAAATGCCTCAATGCCTTCCAACTGCTATGCAAAGATATTTATTCATTCACTGTCTCTACTCATTTGTAACAGGATTTTCCGTTATTGTTACAGTATTAGTTACACTGACTTCCACCTTGATTAGCCATGCAATCAACCGACTGGTCAGCTGGAACCGTGTATTTTTAACTTCCACGTGGAGCTAAATATAGGCAGTGGAAAAACCTTTATAAGCACGTTTTAATGTCAGTGCCAAAACTACGCAAGAACATCCAAAGGCATTGCATCGGTGTAAATTTTGATAGCTTGTGGATTTTATATTACTTTTGTGGTTTCATGTTTTCATCAGTCAGAAAAAACGATGTTCATGTTAAAGTGTCGTTAAACTCGCTATAACAATGTGTAATTGTAACCATAAGAATTTTTATTTGCTTTTGTTAAGTCAATGAAACTTTGCAAACACAATGAAATGTCAGATTTTTGTAATTTCTTCTTTTTCAAAACGCCTGGTCTTCGGATATTTGAACGTCAGATTTCGAGTGGACCATAATTATAACGAATTGTTCGTGAATTGTATGTTATCATGTTTCTGTTTTCGTCTCTTAACATGCAATTATGGCAAATGAATCTAATCGCGGGAAACCAGACTTTCTTCAATCGCGATTGGATTAGACACAAACCAGCCAGTACTTACTACAAAGATGGCTATAGAAGCACGAATTACCCAAGATCAGTAAAGGGATATCGTGCATATAACATATTGGCTGTAATTTACGGTAAAAGGAATTTCGAATATTTTGAGACACAGGGGTCCATTGCAATATAATATTGGCCTTATTGTTAAACCGGTAAAACTGTCGGGCTTTTTATAAAGCTCACAAAAGGTGTAGGCGATTTGGGGAGCTAAAGTTATTAACGCATCCAACAAGAAATCACTAGCTAGCAAAGAAGAGTAGCTTTGTTGCAAAGTAAATTGAGTGTCTTTTGGAAAGACTTGAATTGGAATTTCCTTGTGTAATTACTATTCAAATATTTCTTCTCAAAGTTAACGAACGGGCTGAATTTACATTCGGTAAACACTTTCCCGATCCTTTATATAGAAACTGATTGAAGAAGTTAACATTTACATAAAGGCACACAATTAAGCTTTAAAGCAAACACATCTGGAATACTGAATTCGTTTTTCTGTAAAGATATAAAGTACACCCAATGGGTCTGTATATACAGAATAATAATATACGTATGTTCATTTGAAGCAGTCTGATCAAGGAATACATATCATCAAAGGTCAACCGGCACGGTCAAAGCAGTTGAAATCATGAGACATACTGTCGTTCTATGCGTGTGTTTGTGATAGTTTGCTATGACGTAGAATTCTGCCTCGTTTCGCTTGGGTTCAGCGCTAGTTTGCCTCTAACATGGTGTAAGCCGTAGCGACTGGGTATTTTATTCTATCGAAAGAATCTTTAAGCAGCGTGTGATTTTAGCTGCTTTAAATTGCTAGCACATATAACCAAAAAGTTCATGTACGTTTCCCATTAAAAGACATTATACTGTGTAAAATGAACCTATCCTATTGTGCTCTCGTATTTATGAATTCTTTTGTGTCCTTTTAAACATATATTGAAGCATTTGTTGACCTCACATAAACCTAAAAACATGTTAGAAAATAAGATTATCACATGGATTTGGGCTCTAAATATTCAATAATTGAATACTAATATTATCTCGTATTATGTTTATAAATCCTGAATGTGAATAGCTGGTTTAAAAGCTTTTATGTGTTAATTGTGCTTAGATTATAGGCAATGGACGTCGCAGAAATGTTCTTGTTTTCTCTGGTTGAGAGTTGCAGCACGTTATATAAGATGGCTGTTCAATCTGTTCAATGCCACTGCGATCTCTGTTTCCTCGTTGTCTTCTATAGTACAACAGATTATTTGGAATCAGTCTTTTCATCCGAAGAAATATTAATCAGACGACCTGCTTTTTTCTTTTTTATTGCAACTACTGTTTTGAAGCACAAATCGATATTGAAAATCGATCTTCTAATAATGGGATCTTGAGACATTGCCTTGCGGAACATGTAAACATTAAGCCACCATTTTTAATTACATTTGGAATCGAATACCTCTCGTTAAACGTACAATGGAAGCCATGATCATTCATAAAAGTACTTTCAGACCGGGAAAACGCAGGCACGTCGTTACTAGTCGTTTTGGGACACACGAAATGCAGCCCGTCTTCTATGTTCTGTTAAAATACATTTGAAGAGCTTCAAAGTGAGGTCGTTTGCAATTGCAGAATCGAAATGGGCTTGCTTTTGGTTTAAACATATTTTATTTCAAGATCAGTTATATACAACATTATAGACATACATACATTAAATATGGGTTTGCTTTTGGTCAGAAATGCCCACATAAAGGTTACAATGCGCATGTAAACAGCGCTAGTATGTATGCAGAATAGGGACTTTCGCAAGTTTTGATTTCTTTTGAACATTTTGCTCTCAATATAAAGAAACTCAAGGCTTGCAGTATCTTAAGCTATCCATTTTAAGTTTTAAACATCCAAAATGGGCCTAAACTGCTTTAATGAAAAAGCAATATATCCCGAAAAATCTCATCCAATTTTATGAAGGTAATCACAGGTAAAAGCTGTCGTGCCGGTTTGTCGTATATCAGTATTTTCCATCAAGTTTCATTTTACCCCGAAGCTATAGAGCACATGATCACATCATGGCGGGAATGACAATGCGAACCAATCAAAATTCAGAACACAACATTAATATGTACAGCTAATAAAAAACATCCCGTGTCTGTTTACCTCTATTTTACAGGTAAATAATGAAATATATATCGACAAAAACACTTATATAGCTTGATTACCATGATTTGGACATTTTTTCGCTGAAATATCCAAGTGTCAACCATTTTTGTGGGAAAAGGACAGGTTTTTCGGATATTACCGTACTTGTTCGGTAGCTCCCGGAGCGAAGTGGGCGTGTTTTACACAAGCTAGCGACACATTTCAACAAGTTTACCTGCACAGGACCACGGATCATTGACTTGAACAGGTAAGGTTTTGTTTGTCCACGGTCTGTTCGCTGCTTGTTCGACTTCACGGTTCTGTGGGCCTTGTCCTAGCGTTTCTTGTCAATCACAGACCGTCAGACTTGAACAACTCGGAAAATACACAGACACATGTGATTTTGGAAATATGATTTTTTTACAAATTGTTAATTGGATTTTGTGCTTTTTTCAGGCCGCGGAGTAAACAAACGACTTACAAAACCGGTTTTATGTGACAGATTGGTGGTTGTGTGTGTACTGTCAAATTCGGAACTTTTTGTGGAACTGTTTTACTTACGGATTTTATGAAGTGACAGTCAAACTGGCGGATACATTAGTACAGGTAATAATGCCGTCAACGGCAGAGTTGACGTCAGGTGTGTTTACGTCTAGCGAATTCACGGCAGCTGTCCTGTCGTCCAGCGTAACAACCAATCCCGTGGATGAAAATGCTCTTGCCGTGTCTGAGATTCAGACCGCTGTCACCCCGACTGCTGATGAGCCCACACCGGAGACTGAGGCCCAGATGCCGCCGCTACAGATACCAGAGACTGTTCAGGTCATTGACGCTATGCCGATGCCTAACGAGGCGATCCCCGTACAAGTCGAACAGGTAGATCACATTGAACCGAAAGCAGAACCCGAAGAACAGACCCAGGATGATTCCGGTATTCCACAGGACCAACAGGGGATGCAAGCTGATGCCCAGATGCAGATTCCTCAGTTGACACAGCTCACCCAGCTGACTGGAGCCCAGTTCCACCCTGCGGCTACAGCCCAGGGCCTCACCCCGACGCTCATAGAAATGTTTCCACAGACAATTCTGGACCACCAGCAGCTCATACAGCATCAGCAGTTTCTACAGCAGCAGCAACAACAACTACAACTGGTTCAGCAGCAGCAACAACAACAACAGCAGCAACAGTTGCAGCCACAGGACGGACAAGAAATGGACCAGAAGTCGAAACAAGGATCAACACCTGGAGGTAAAGGTAAGTTTTATTATATTCTGTTGATGATGGAAAAACTTTGCACATGAAAATGCGCAGAATGCCTCATCTGCTTGATAAATTTTGAATGCCCCAGCAAACATGTTTGCCATTCCTGATCCTGGTCGTGTGTGTGTGTGTGTGTGTGTGTGGAAAGGGGGACTTTTTCATAGTTCGAACGCATTTTGTATCTTTTATGAGCGTTGCAGTGAAGCGGAGCGGACATGGTCCTTAAACCTCTGCACTTGACAGTATTTTCAATCTTTGTTTATATCTAATCAATCAATAGTGCCATCTCAATAGTTCCAAATAATCAATAGTGCCATACCCATAGATTTTACAAAGGCAGTGTCGGTTTATGGAGATGAAAGCAATATTAATTGACACCCTGCTTATCATGCTACATGAGTGACGCTAGGGTAGGACTATCCGTATACTTACATGGGGTATTGATAAATCTTACAGTTCTTTGGTTTGGTTTGATTATGGTTTAACGGCCCAGTCAAACAACTTTTCGTCATGTCGAGATCACGGCACCGCTTCCTGAGTATTAACCATTACTACGGGTAGCGCACTTGTATTGTAATCTGTCGTGAGATGTTAACATGGCTTTTTAGATATTACCACATTACTGGTTCTGATGATAATACAATGATGTATATTTTTATTACATGTAGTATCTAAAATAAATTTGAGCCAGAGAGTGCATTTTTCTACAGTTGACATGTACCTTCAAAGTTGAGTAGTTTCCACTCATGCACTGCCAGTGTCAGTTCTCAGCGGTGTCATGTTCCACTTGTGGAGGTCCTACTCATGCATTTACAATGTTGGCTTAAATACCATATACTCGAACTGATTATATAATGCAGTGTATGTAGTTTAGAAATAAAGCAATGTTGCCTTATATGTTAGAAAAGGAAAGGAAATCTAGGAATTAATCCGAGCTTAATATGATTATGCGTTTGGTACATCTGACAGGATACATGAATGAACGAGGGCTGATCATATAAATTGGATACGATATTCTGTGTAGGTTTAGAAATTAGACATCACTGAAAAAAAATAAATAGAAATAAAAAAAAAAAAAAAACATCCCGAGGGACGCTTAGAAATACGTTGCAGGATCTTTAAAACAGCATACATATTTCCAACGTTTTAATGAACATCAATAACTGTTGTGTAGAAATATGATAATGACCATATAAAAGTATTCTAGTCAGTCTCCAAAGTGATTGAAAATGATTTATATTGATTGTATTGTGATGCACAATACATATTTGGTATTCTTCGAAGTTCCAGTCTTCTTAAACAACTGATCATTAGCTTCGGAAATAAAATTATGAAACATTTTATAATGCATATTATGGTTAACCTTATGCACATTTTGTCTGTATACAAGTACTTCTTCTTCTAAACCGTGTTACCCCACCCACTTTTGTCCATGCAAAAAAAAAAAAAAAAAAAAAAAAAAAAAAAAAAAAAAAAAAACGTTATTATGTATGTTATCCAAGAAGCTCACTTATGTGGTGTTCTTGTAAAGGATTTGCATAGTTAAAGCTCGTCATCACCAACAAGAAGTGTCTTTTACCTTACATGAACTCTTCGCTTGAAGAAGTGTTGCATTTGAACCGGTCTTCGGTGTTTCTGACCAGGTCTGACACAAACCGTCCTGTGAAGCTACAGGAAATGGATAGAAGCTTGAGATTTCGGATTTAAGAAGAAGAAGGATTGTATTATCCGTGTAGCGAAAACAAAGGCGCTGATCAGCTTCGCAGTTACTGCGAAGCTGATCTGCGCCTTTGTTTTCGCTTAGACAAAACACCAGTTTTCTCATGATGCGGCTCATCTGGAAACTTAGGAACAAAGCGAGGATATTTCGGGCCCCGTCAGACATTAATCTCGCCGTGTTGTCCATTCTGTATTCCATGAATTCTTTTAACATAAAACATTTCCCAACGTATACATTAATAATTTTCTATAGATTTTGAGTTCACCCACATAGATTCTCAATTCGCTGAATAATCGTTTGTCCTAGCAGAAAATATTTAAATGAAGCAACACCATCTTTCATAAAGTCTATTCAGACGCCCAGGATTTCAAAAGCGCATAAATATAATTTAAATAGTAAGCAGAAACCCGAAAAGCTTTTCATATTGTCAAGGTCAGAAATATGATAGGTTTTCGTGCTGAAAAACAGAAATAGGACATTGGCGGGGCACTTAAATCACAATGAAAACATTATACGTTTTTTATATAGCTAGATTTTATAGCAAGAATATGTGATATGAAATTCCAACTTGTAAGAAAACAACTTGTTTATATAACTTGGGTATATTCATCTAATTTAGTACAATTGAACTTTCATATTGAAAGAAAGATCATTTGGGACCCACAAGATTTGCATATTTTAACCAGTATCATATAAGTTGTTCACGTTTTCGCTCACCTGAGATTGTAGTGTACTATATGAGCCGCCTCGTGAGAAAGCCAGCATTTAGCTTATGCGAAAACAAAGGCGCTGATCAGCGCCTTTGTTTTCGCTACACGGATAGTGCAATTCCTCTACTTTCTAAATCCAAAATCTCCAGCCTCTGGCCATCTTCTGTGCTTGTACAGCTCGGTTTGTGTCGGAGCTGTTCGGAAACCACATTGTTTGTTTTCTCAAATAATGATCCATCAGTCCGTCCAACGTTTTCAAAGATGTTCTCCTCTGAAACCGCTTGACTAACTGAAGCCAATTTCATCCTCACGAACAAACTTTGATCTGGAGTCTCGATGAAACTCTGGCTAAATCGGCTTAAATACGGAATGAAAACAACCGTACTGGCCTAGTTATTTGACCACTCCGTTCAACCTTAGGCAATAGGTGTTAGATTTTACCGATAATTACTATTCAATTGAACAGGAGACCTTCTAAAATACAGACTATGCCCTTTCCTATTGTCCGCGTTGTTGGGGGCGGACAAAGCTTGAAGTTGGTGTGTATTGGATATCACGTTAAATGCTTACAGGGGACACCTTCCAAATTATGACGTATTTCACTTGGCATGCTGAGAAAGGATAAAGGTAGAAAGCTGTACATAAGCCTACAAAAAGCCGTAGAACAGTCGACATGCAAAATATCCAAAATAAGTTGATGAATCTAAATGCACGCAGCAGGACCCAGACCACAATTAATTTTACTATATAGTTTAATCATTTGTTTTGCCTCCTACCTTCTTAAATGACATTGCTGGCTTTGTTCTGAAGATTTTCTCCAAGTCTACACTGTATGCCAGTTAATCAAGATTAAAATATGGGTTGACCGGCTCGTTTGGGAGGTATCTTCCAATTTCTAAACATACCGGTGTCTTCGTCAATTATCCGCCAGCCTAGGAGCAACCGCATAAGGGGTGGTTCAGTTGGCAGTTAAATACCTGAAATTACCAGATATCTCCACTAATTTAACATTTCCTGAAAGCTTAGACAACAATCTAACCAATCTGACATCAAAATCAGCAATTCAACATGATTTGTCAACTTTACACCCCAATAAATAGGGGAACTATTTTGTATGTAAGTATATCCGTATCGTGTTCTACCATTCAAGGGAAGTAATTGTGACCTGATTCCTATCATGACCTACTGACTTTGACCTTTATTTCACGGTCCATTGGTTTTGTCATTTTTGTTGGGTTGTTTTTCTCTATAGCAATGATAACTTCAAATATGAAACCTTACATAGCAACTGTCCTTGACAAACGTTTCAAGCATGTCTTTTGACCTTGTGCCCTTGACCTATTTTCATGCTGTAGTTATTTTACCTAATACAGGCGTGATATCGACCTCCGCGGCATCACTCATGATCATGACGTTGTTGGTATCCACCATCGATGAATAGAATTCGCGACATACATGCAACAACGACAAGTCAAACAAAATGCGTATATTTAAACAATACCCGCTAAACACGATCTGCATTTTGCCTAACATTGAAAAGGAAGAGAAAATAAATTGTTGGATCCGCCAATTTTCGTGTCTTTGACCAGTATTATAAAGCACTTGGACACCCGATGTCATTTCGCACCAGCGGCATTGTAATGACATTGTAATTACAGAATAACTTCCAAATTAACAGCTCAAACATTTCCCAAAGCAATGTCAGAATGTTGTGTTACCTGAGAATTATTGGGATACTCGCCACTTTTACAAAAACCTCATGGACTTTCACCATCGAGACGGAAAATCATTTTAATTAGGCCTAAGCTAAAATGTTAACCCTGGACGTTGACGTGTGGTGCGGGTCCTCAGGTGAGGTAACGGATTCAGGGCTTAGAATGCTTAAATTCAGTCTAGGGCCACTTTTGGGGAGTTTATATACACTCAGCATGGACCATGGAAAGCGAAATAGCATTGCATCACTTATCTCTTGTTTCACGTGCTTTGCATCAGGTAGTCTTTATAGGCGTCGCATGTATTAGACCGCAACTGATCGGGGCGTATCATTTGCTCAAGCATTCTTTTGGGTTTAGCCACTATCTATTAAAGCATCAGAACTGCATTCAGACACAAAAAAACAGGATCTGTGGGACATTATTGGGATGAGTCATACGGCTGCAATAATGAATATGAAATTATAAATTCATAGGTAAATGTAAATAAGATGTGGTCCATTTTAGTACGATGTTAATGCAATTTATGACTGCAGGCAAATCCTGTGCTTTTTCATCATCTGATACTGATTTAGGACTTTTAGTTTATCGTTTCAAACTAAGGTTTAATTTGGTTTACTGTTGTTTGGCTAGGCATTATTATAACTATAACCTGGTACTGGTTACAATTTTATCCAATTCTTATCTGCAGCCTCGCTGCTACCTTGCAAGAAGCATTCTCAAGGCAAACGCTCTCCGATCCAATTTTGAGTCGCCGCCACACATAGAATCTACAATGCTTACATTCTGAGCTATTCAGCACATATTGTTTCTTTGGTAAATTGTATGTGCCACAAATATCTCACCTCTAGATCTTACATACAACAGTTATTGTCAATGGCCAGTGTCATTCACCACACCTCAAGCATAATTACTGAGCGGTCATCGGCATCATCGACTTACTGTTGCTTGTCAGATGATATTGTTTTCCTCTGCGATTACTGTATACATTGTTGGTTACATAGCATCCATTCAAATACTATTATTATCATATTGGTGCCAGGACACAACCTTGTTTTAGCCCTTTTCCCTGACGAATTTCTTTGCACTTTCGTCAATATACATGTATAAAATTAGCTGATATGATTTTTTCCCTAAAATACCGTTTGAACCAAATCTTCCAGTTTGGTAATTAAGATTATGACCCATCTTCTGTTGGTTGCAGATCTTCTGTTTAGTTGTCTGTGAAAGTCTTCGCCGTTGTCTGCCGTGATGGTATTCAATCTTTTAATTGCTGTCTCTGATATACCATCATCATTGCTGTACCTTTTAAACATTATCTGTCATCGCCTTCTTGCATATTTTAAATTTTCCTTTTTTCACAATGTCATTTCATAGGACATGCGTGGTTGATGCTTTTTCCAAATGTTTCGCAGTAAATGAATATTCGTAGGTTTCAGCATGTGTCTAAATATGAAGACGATATTGTCTGTTAACTAAAAGTCACTGAAAAGTTGATGATAGCCAGCAGGAATGATTAGCATAAAGCCTTTGTTTCAATCCCCCAAACTGTTTAGTTTTTCACCTGTCCTTTGGTATTCGCCTGTGAAGATGAGCCACTGTCTAATATAACCAGCTCGATAGCATGACGACTGTCTTTCATAGCTTGGACTGTGAGATCTTAGGTCATTTGATTTGTTGTAAACACGATCAAAAGTTCCTGGCCAAACAAGGCAGAGCGTGACTATGTCTTTAGGTGTTTTTTCATGTAGAGTTACGCCACGCCACAGCTCAAATTGAAATTAATTCAGTAAATAAATCTTAATGGCTTGATACATTAAAAGGTGAAGGCATGTTGCATATTATAAACTACTTTGGTGGTTGCAGCGATTTGTTTTCCTGTGGTTTTAAATTTTGCGTAAAACAGTTGGTCATTGTTTATTTCTTGGCATCAACAATTTTCAGAATTTGGCCAAATACCGTTACAATTTTGTCTTACCTCCTATGTAAACTTTATTCAAAGTTTGTAATCTTTCTTGGGCATACGACCCCAGACAATCTAATTGATCAGTTTATCCCTTTTGTTTACTTCGAATGAAGCGTAGGAAAAGAAGCACCCGCTGATAGGATTCCTGCTTGTAATATTAGATCATATAGTTTAAAAGGATTATTTGTGGTATCTTTCATATTGTCATTTGAATTGTCGAAAAGGCTGTTTTGATGTCTGTCATTCATCTTTGGTTTTGTAAAATGACTAGCCAAATGAGTTGATTCGCAGGAAAATACGTCTGTGGCAGTTTCTACCTACAAACTTTCAGATCAACCTGAGTATCCAAACAGGCTGGTCTAACCAACACGCTTTCCTTCTTTCACTGTCTGAGTACAATGAAGCTTCTGGATGTAGAGCATTGTAAGCATCTTTCTTACCGCTGTAGCTAAATGGATATATTTGCTTTTTAAGTATTGTGAGACCTGTGTGACTTGGCTCAACAAATGATGATGGATTTCCAAATATCATTCAAAACCTTTATTTTTTCTGAGAGTAACGTTAATGTATCAGGAAGACGAGACGAAAGATAATGTATAGAGGAGACATAATGACAATACCGCTAGATGGAAGGATTCCACTGTTTTGTTCACTGTCAGTAAAGATACAAACCCTGTATCCAAGTGGTACCAGTGGCTCTCTCTCTCTCTCTCTCTCTCTCTCTCTCTTTGTTTAATAACTATTCATTATGCAGTATTGACAGAAGATACTTTCACTGAAGCGCGGTCCGCTTGGGACGTTACGTGCCAGCGATCCCTGGCGGCGGGTCCGACTGGGGGCAGTTAAACCTTTCAGTCGGGCGGTTGTCCGGCCATCGTCGGCTGGGGCGTTCCCAGAGAACCTCGATTCATGATAGTCGCACACGATTTGTTAGATAGAATCTCTAGCAGTTAGTATGTATATGCCATACACCACTTTATGTTGGAAATTATGTATTTGCTCTTTTGTCATGTATCTTGACCTGAGTACAAAATAAACGTGTTTGTCTGTCTGTCTATCTGTCTGTCTGTCAGAGTCCAAACCATTGAAGTGTTACAACTGCACGAACAGTCACCTTCAGAACACAACGTCGAGACTGACTCTCAAACATACAGATTTATTGGAGAAGCACCATAACGACCTGAATAGCCAATGCACGCCACGTAGACTTTTAGTTGGTTAGATACCATTCAGCATTTACAGTTTGATCAACACGAAGTTCAATACAATAATAAGAACTGTTGGCTGATCAGCCAAAGAGCGAGTGGCAGCATAGTTATTTCAAACGACTTGCTGTATGTAGTGGCCGGTTGATTATAAGTTTCAGAGGTTGGTCCTTTATTGTTAGACCATCACTCACCGGTGATGAAACTGTCATCTTTGATGTATTTTATCATTTCAATAATCTGGAGAAATCTCACTGGACGATCTATGTAGCTTTCTTCAAAGGCATTCTAAAATTGGATACGTATTTTATGTTTCAATTTGCCTATGTGTTTATTGATATGGTAATATTAAATCAAAGCATGAAGCCTTTTTCAATTTTGTATTTTATTTATGATATTATTAATATTAGATGTGAGAAAGTGAATTTTTACTTTGATTCTATGAACTGATTTTCACACTCAGCAAATACATGTATGTCTTATTTATAATGATTCGCCATTGCCGATGCAAATGGTCCAGCCGTATACACTGCAACTGATTTTTATTAAACTGACCACTGTTGTCTTTGCAATGTTTACATGGTCTACCATAGGGCAAGGTAGACGGGTTCCTACTGCACTTTCTTTCTTTCAAGATAATTTTGCATACCTCCTCAACTGGTATGGACATTTGTAAACATGTAAATAGATATGTATGAATGCACGATGACACATTGCCCATAGTCTAGCATATAGCGCTCGTGCATTTCGCCATGTATCTTAGACTGTATTCTGGAAGTAAAGACAAAGAGGTGTTGCTAATGATTAACTTACCGACACTTTACGTATTGTTTTGAGTAGAGCTTGAACACAGAGTGTAGACCAGGAATTTTTGGTTTTTGAACTGATGTGTACAGGTGGTGTCTGTAACAATTAAACCCGCAGATAAATGTCTGAAGCCTTCTGGATTTATTCAAGATCAGATATGAAGTTCACAACTCATATTCGCAATTAACGCATAAAATGAAAATAAATTTAGAGGAAATTCAAAACTAGTGACAAAACATGATACCTCGAATCGTCCTGAATGCGAAACCCAGAGAGAAATGTAAACATCGGTCTCCAGATCGCCTTACTGTAAAATTAATTAAAACGGAAAATAATGGATCGTTGAGCTTTGCCGAGACAAAAGTTTTCTATAGTAATTCTGGCCAGTTGGGAGACAAGTGAGTGACCTTTCGTCTACTTTACGTTGGGGTTAGCCTTTTCAATTTCATTTTCTTAGACTGTACCGTTTCCTGAGAACTGAAGTTTGTATTTCTGATCGTTCCAAGGCGATACTTATGTTGTGGTTCTTGTTGTTTTATGTCTTGGTGTTGAATTTAGGTTTAGGTAACTGAGTTGCCGCCTATTGGGAAATAGCTGCTCACTCGGCTTACAATGTGTTTTTAGTACATGTATCTAATTGTCAATTTAGTTTTTTCCCACTTCGGTTTTTGGAGTGGGAATTTCTTTCTGATTGCGCCTTTTCCTGATCATTGCCTACTTGTACCTTTTGTAGACTATGTTCTGTGATCACCTTATGTGGGTACATCTAATATTTAGTTTCGTGGTATTAGTAGGCTTTTTGGGAAAGAGTTTTTCACTAGATTGGTCGTATGAACAATCTATTGTTTCCCATTTTCTTTTCGAGAATAGGATGTTGGTACCAATAAATTCCAACAAAATGTTATAGTGATTTTGCAAGGCGCTTCGGATAACTTCCTTACAAGTTTGAATTTTGATGATTTTTTCTCATGTATACGGAAGCCGATAGGGGACATTTTACAGTAAAACTTCTAGGTTTTTTTCACACTTCTGCAAAATTTTCACTTCTGCAAAATTTTCACTTCTACGTTTTATTGTACTTCTGACTTTTTTGCACTTCTAGGTTTAATCGTACTTCTATGTTTTTTCACACTTCTGTAAAATTTTCACTTCTACGTTTTATTGTACTTCTGACTTTTTTGCACTTCTATGTTTTATCGTACTTCTACATTTTTATACACTTTTGTGAAAAATTTACTTCTGGAAATCTACGGCGGAAAATAATGGCGGGAAATTTGTAAGCAGCACAACTCTTAATGCTAAATGAAAAGTACTCTTAATGCTAAATGAAAAGTACTATTCTGTGGTGGTTCTTATTTTTTTTTATGTAGTGGTGTTTTAATTTTTTGTGCTGTTTGCAACTTATGTGTGTTTTCATATTTTTAGTTAAGTTTGGGTAACTGAGTGGCCACCTATTGGGAAACTAGCTGCTCATTCGGTTTACGATATGTTTTCATGGTGTAGTACCTAACTGTTCATTTTGTTTTTTTCCCACCTTGGTTTTTGGAGTGGGAATCTCTTTTTGATTGTTGCTTTTCCTGATCTTTGCTTACTTGTACACTACTACTACCACTGCTACTACTACTACTACTACTACTACTTATGCTACTGCTACTACTACTAATATTACTACTACAACAACTACTACTACTACTTCTACTTCTGCTGCTGCTAATAATACTAATAATAATGATAATAATAATAATTATTATTACTTTGGTTTCGTTGAATACTAATAATAATGATAATAATAATAATAATTATTACTTTGGTTTCGTTGAATAGATGCTCAATGTCCCAATCAACAATTTATTTTTCAGTCATGTTGGGACGAAGCTATCACTTTCTTGGTAGTGTACCAATAATTTGGCGGAGCCGAAAGTGTTTTTGCTCAATAAAGACTAAACGGCATTCTTGGAGGTTCGAACCATTGATTTCTAGCTCAGGAGTCCGACGCCATACCACTGAGCCACCGCGCTCACCTTAACAACAGCAGCAACAACTACATGTATAACAACTACTGTATTACATTTTACAGTAAAACTTCTATGTTTTTTCACACTTCTGTAAAATTTTCACTTCTACGTTTTATTGTACTTCTGACTTTTTTGCACTTCTAGGTTTTATCGTACTTCTATGTTTTTTCACACTTCTGTAAAATTTTCACTTCTACGTTTCATTGTACTTCTGACTTTTTTGCACTTCTAGGTTTTATCGTACTTCTATGTTTTTTCACACTTCTGTAAAATTTTCACTTCTACGTTTTATTGTACTTCTGACTTTTTTGCACTTCTAGGTTTTATCGTACTTCTATGTTTTTTCACACTTCTGTAAAATTTTCACTTCTACGTTTTATTGTACTTCTGACTTTTTTGCACTTCTAGGTTTTATCGTACTTCTATGTTTTGTCACACTTCTGTAAAATTTTCACTTCTACGTTTTATTGTACTTCTGACTTTTTTGCACTTCTAGGTTTTATCGTACTTCTATGTTTTGTCACACTTCTGTAAAATTTTCTTCTGGAAATCTACGGCGGGAAATAATGGCGGGAAATTTGTAAGCAGCACAACTCTTAATGCTAAATGAAAAGTACACTACTACTACCACTGCTACTACTACTACTACTACTACTACTGCTACTACTACTACTTATGCTACTGCTACTACTACTAATATTACTGCTACAACAACAACAACAACAACTACTACTACTACTACTACTACTACTTCTACTTCTTCTGCTGCTAATAATACTAATAATAATGATAATGATAATAATAATTATTATTATTACTTTGGTTTCGTTGAATAGATGCTCAATGTTCAAATGAACAATTTTTTAGTCATGTTGGGACGAAGCTATCACTTTCTTGGTAGTGTACCAATAATTTGGCGGAGCCGAAAGTGTTTTTGCTCAATAAAGACGTACTAAACGGCATTCTTGGAGGTTCGAACCATTGATTTCTAGCTCAGGAGTCCGACACCATACCACTGAGCCACCGCCCTCACCTTAACAACAGCAGCAACAACTACATGTATAACAACTACTGTATTAATACAGTAGTTGTTATACATGTAGTTGTTGCTGCTGTTGTTAAGGTGAGCGCGGTGGCTCAGTGGTATGGCGTCGGACTCCTGAGCTAGAAATCAATGGTTCGAACCTCCAAGAATGCCGTTTAGTACGTCTTTATTGAGCAAAAACACTTTCGGCTCCGCCAAATTATTGGTACACTACCAAGAAAGTGATAGCTTCGTCCCAACATGACTAAAAAATTGTTCATTGGAACATTGAGCATCTATTCAACGAAACCAAAGTAATAATAATAATTATTATTATTATTATCATTATTATTAGTATTATTAGCAGCAGAAGAAGTAGAAGTAGTAGTAGTAGTAGTAGTAGTAGTAGTAGTAGTAGTAGTTGTTGTTGTTGTTGTAGTAGTAATATTAGTGGTAGTAGCAGTAGCATAAGTAGTAATAGTAGTAGTAGTAGTAGTAGTAGTAGTAGTAGTAGCAGTGGTAGTAGTAGTGTACTTTTCATTTAGCATTAAGAGTTGTGCTGCTTACAAATTTCCCGCCATTATTTCCCGCCGTAGATTTCCAGAAGAAAATTTGACAGAAGTGTGACAAAACATAGAAGTACGATAAAACCTAGAAGTGCAAAAAAGTCAGAAGTACAATAAAACGTAGAAGTGAAAATTTTACAGAAGTGTGACAAAACATAGAAGTACGATAAAACCTAGAAGTGCAAAAAAGTCAGAAGTACAATAAAACGTAGAAGTGAAAATTTTACAGAAGTGTGAAAAAACATAGAAGTACGATATAACCTAGAAGTGCAAAAAAGTCAGAAGTACAATAAAACGTAGAAGTGAAAATTTTACAGAAGTGTGAAAAAACATAGAAGTACGATAAAACCTAGAAGTGCAAAAAAGTCAGAAGTACAATAAAACGTAGAAGTGAAAATTTTACAGAAGTGTGAAAAAACATAGAAGTTTTACTGTAAAATGTAATACAGTAGTTGTTATACATGTAGTTGTTGCTGCTGTTGTTAAGGTGAGCGCGGTGGCTCAGTGGTATGGCGTCGGACTCCTGAGCTAGAAATCAATGGTTCGAACCTCCAAGAATGCCGTTTAGTACGTCTTTATTGAGCAAAAACACTTTCGGCTCCGCCAAATTATTGGTACACTACCAAGAAAGTGATAGCTTCGTCCCAACATGACTAAAAAATTGTTCATTGGAACATTGAGCATCTATTCAACGAAACCAAAGTAATAATAATAATTATTATTATTATTATCATTATTATTAGTATTATTAGCAGCAGAAGAAGTAGAAGTAGTAGTAGTAGTAGTTGTTGTTGTTGTTGTTGTAGTAGTAATATTAGTAGTAGTAGCAGTAGCATAAGTAGTAGTAGTAGTAGTAGTAGTAGTAGTAGTAGTAGTAGTAGCAGTGGTAGTAGTAGTGTACTTTTCATTTAGCATTAAGAGTTGTGCTGCTTACAAATTTCCCGCCATTATTTCCCGCCGTAGATTTCCAGAAGAAAATTTTACAGAAGTGTGACAAAACATAGAAGTACGATAAAACCTAGAAGTGCAAAAAAGTCAGAAGTACAATAAAACGTAGAAGTGAAAATTTTACAGAAGTGTGACAAAACATAGAAGTACGATAAAACCTAGAAGTGCAAAAAAGTCAGAAGTACAATAAAACGTAGAAGTGAAAATTTTACAGAAGTGTGAAAAAACATAGAAGTACGATAAAACCTAGAAGTGCAAAAAAGTCAGAAGTACAATAAAACGTAGAAGTGAAAATTTTACAGAAGTGTGAAAAAACATAGAAGTACGATAAAACCTAGAAGTGCAAAAAAGTCAGAAGTACAATAAAACGTAGAAGTGAAAATTTTACAGAAGTGTGAAAAAACATAGAAGTTTTACTGTAAAATGTAATACAGTAGTTGTTATACATGTAGTTGTTGCTGCTGTTGTTAAGGTGAGCGCGGTGGCTCAGTGGTATGGCGTCGGACTCCTGAGCTAGAAATCAATGGTTCGAACCTCCAAGAATGCCGTTTAGTCTTTATTGAGCAAAAACACTTTCGGCTCCGCCAAATTATTGGTACACTACCAAGAAAGTGATAGCTTCGTCCCAACATGACTGAAAAATAAATTGTTGATTGGGACATTGAGCATCTATTCAACGAAACCAAAGTAATAATTATTATTATTATTATCATTATTATTAGTATTCAACGAAACCAAAGTAATAATTATTATTATTATTATCATTATTATTAGTATTATTAGCAGCAGCAGAAGTAGAAGTAGTAGTAGTAGTTGTTGTAGTAGTAATATTAGTAGTAGTAGCAGTAGCATAAGTAGTAGTAGTAGTAGTAGCAGTGGTAGTAGTAGTGTACAAGTAAGCAAAGATCAGGAAAAGCAACAATCAAAAAGAGATTCCCACTCCAAAAACCAAGGTGGGAAAAAACCAAAATGAACAGTTAGGTACTACACCATGAAAACATATCGTAAACCGAATGAGCAGCTAGTTTCCCAATAGGTGGCCACTCAGTTACCCAAACTTAACTAAAAATATGAAAACACACATAAGTTGCAAACAGCACAAAAAATTAAAACACCACTACATAAAAAAAATAAGAACCACCACAGAATAGTACTTTTCATTTAGCATTAAGAGTACTTTTCATTTAGCATTAAGAGTTGTGCTGCTTACAAATTTCCCGCCATTATTTTCCGCCGTAGATTTCCAGAAGTAAATTTTTCACAAAAGTGTATAAAAATGTAGAAGTACGATAAAACATAGAAGTGCAAAAAAGTCAGAAGTACAATAAAACGTAGAAGTGAAAATTTTGCAGAAGTGAAAATTTTGCAGAAGTGTGAAAAAACATAGAAGTTTTATAAAACGTAGAAGTGAAAATTTTGCAGAAGCGAAAATTTTGCAGAAGTGTGAAAAAACATAGAAGTTTTATAAAACGTAGAAGTGAAAATTTTGCAGAAGTGAAAATTTTGCAGAAGTGTGAAAAAACATAGAAGTTTTATAAAACGTAGAAGTGAAAATTTTGCAGAAGTGAAAATTTTGCAGAAGTGTGAAAAAACATAGAAGTTTTATAAAACGTAGAAGTGAAAATTTTGCAGAAGTGAAAATTTTGCAGAAGTGTGAAAAAACATAGAAGTTTTACTGTAAAATGTCCCCTATCGGCTTCCGTACATGTATTACGAAATATCCAGGTTTCGTTTTAATAAAAGCGAAATAAGTAATCTCTTCAGAATGCGCGGATAAAAGTTGCTACATATTAAGTGGCTTTAAATATTTAATTAAAGTGATTCGTTTTAAACTGCAATGTAAAGATGTGCGCTTTTGTTCAACGATGATAAAACCGAAATGACAGTCAGCTGGCGTTCTGTTTTTGACTTTTATGCATTCTTTAATGAAAAACTACCTCTTTCACACGGTATGAAGTATCATCATGAAATTGACCTCTGCTATATAAGGATAATTATGTTTTTCAGTATCTTTTGACCTTGAAAATGTGAAATATGTCCGCCTTAACAAAAACTTTCTTTTCAAATTTTGTATATAAAAGAGCCTGAATTTAATAACGGCTGGCATGCTGTTATAATGAAGTACTTCTGAAGGTGACTTGACAATATTTTTAGGTCAGAGGAGCTAAATAGAAAATGGTGATGGCACTAGAGCCATAGTTTTCATGTACTTATTAAAAAAGTACTTCTGCTCAACAGATTGAAAGCAATCTGACTTTGAAAAACCAAAACTTAATCTATGTCCGACATACACACTTGCAATAAGCAGGAATCGATGCAGTGAAACTATTGGCGCCGTGACCAGGATAATGAAACGTTCTTCGTTAAGTTGTCATTTCCAGTAATTATAGAGAAAATGTAAACTGAGAACTAATCTCGAAAATCACCAGAAAACTGAAAAAGACACTTGGGTGAAGCACGCCACTACGATGACCAACACTCCAGTGTTAAATAATGTATAAACGAACAGTAAAGCAGCATACTTTACAACTACATTGCATTTCATTGTAGCCTTATGAAATGCCAAAGGTGGAACATATGCTACTGTAAAGTCATTGCTGTTTCTAACAGTTGGTTTCTCTTTCAGGGCGAGGTACAGTGTGGTAGACTTATGGCTTCGAAACTTAACTTCGCCCATGTCATGCCTTCACATTGCATAATGTATAGCAACAAAGTCCGTGTTATGTTCTTGATAACCCAGTTAATTTGTGGGATGAATGATGATAAGGTTTATTCTTTTTGCGAATAAAACATTAATTTCTGAATAAAGGAAGATGTACCAATAAATCAACTTGCGTACATAGCCATAATTGGCCTTTTGTTTTTACATAGATCTGAAGTACATTTGATTAGAAAGGTCGATACGTACATAATAAACGAATTGCACAAGTTGAAGTTGCAATTCATATTAAATGAGCCTTTGCATGAGAAAACCAACAATTTGGGTCAGACAGAACCCGCCCTGTACAGTCACGGAAGGAAGCTAGAAGCTTGAAAATCTGGATTGCAGTAGAAGAGGGATTGTACTATACGTGTTGCGAAAACAAAGGCGCTGATCAGCTTCGCGGTTAACGCGAAGCTGATCTGCGCCTTTGTTTTCGCCAAAGCATTTTGCAGTGACTCAAATGCTTCTGTTTAAATGGTAGCGGGCGCCAGTGAAAATCCAAACGGTGAAACCGTCCAAAACAGACAGCGCATACCGTAAAGAATGGCCACGACAAAGGTGGTAACTAACCGTTTAGTATTAAAGACCCCAACAACTGTTTAAGCCCAGATGTTCTAGCTTACGATCCAGATTTTTAGAAACGCCAAGTGATCTTTTATTTTTACTGATCCGGATTTTGAGAAACTTCATGAAAGTGATCTTTTTACTGATCGTTCTGTATAACTTCAAAATTCATACCACATCCCCATAAGTAAAGATATAATTTATCAACATCTAAAACAGGATGGATCGAAAATAGTGAACCCGCTTTTACAAAGTGTCGTCAGTATTATTTGCATCAAGAGATCGTTTCTTTTTGATAATTCGTCACGTTGTGTGGAACCAGTTGATTAGTTGTTCATTTGAGTCAGTGTCCTAACCTTCCTCCAACGCCGTTCCCACATTCTGCTGCTGGTGGCGTTTGATGAATCTTGTCTAGGCTATTATTTCAGACGCAAAACCTCGTAAGAATGCATTAATGTTTTTGAACTCTCAGTAAACACATGAGCCTGTGCATGAGAAAACCAACAATTTGGGTTTCTGACCTGGTCCGACATAAACCAGACTGTACAGTCACAGAAGATAGCTAGAGGCTTGAAATTTTGTATTTAAATAGAAGAGGGATTGCACTATCTATGTAGCGAAAACAAAGGCGCTGATCAGCTTCGCGGTTACCGCGAAGCTGATCTGCGCCTTTGTTTTCGCCCAAGCATTTTGTTGGGTTTTCTCCTGCGGCGGCTCACATTTAATAGAGTGAGATTGCTTTTGACTAATGTATTTGATACTATCAATTATTTTAACTTCAAATTGTCTCACTTGAATACTTTGATGTTCTCTGGTGGCAAAATTTTCTAAATTACTGAATTTCTATACCTGTTTACTGCTGATGTTAACGACATACTTAATCAAAAATGTTTTTTTTTTATTTACATCACCAAAATATACTTAAGAAATTTCATTTCGAAGGCAAATAAATTAGATTTTATCAGTTATTTTCTAAAACGTCCCTATATGTGCCAGTGTTATAGAGGGAGTATTTTCACATCAGCTGACGTAAACATGTTTTTATATAAGCGTGGGTTACCCGAGATTCATGTAATGTAACAATAAAGAACTTAGAATCCATCTTAAATGAGAATAAAGTAATAATGGAAAGAACAGGAGTTGGCTCAGTTAATTTTGACATCGTCGGCGGGAAATATCTTTAAAAAAATTGTATCGAACGACAGATGCAATTTTGCAGTAAGAAAAAAAAAGTGTTTTCCTAAATGAAGAAAAGTCTGTCATGACGGATGAATATGAAACAATCTTGAGTTTCTCTAAATTCACAACAGGATCTCAATGATACGTTGACGTAAAAAGCTTAACATTCAATTTATTTGTTTTGAATACAAAATGGTAAATCTCATTAATAGTTCATCCCCAAAACGGAAACGTTTATTTCCAACTGAAATTTGAACGAGCTGTCTGCAAAGTACGATAAGAATGAGGAAGGTTCTAATGACTGAAATCAATCCAATGGCCAGGGATTAAGTACATAAACAAAGGCAAAAAAGGGAAACATGGATAACATTATTCAAGTATAGTTATAGTAACCCTTTACCCAAGAATGAATATAATTTTAAACAAGGAATTTGAAAATGCTTTCAGCACTATAATGAATTGTTGCAATATTAGAGGGATTCAGTCTGAATCATTTATCATATGTAAATTAAGCCAATTAATGATATTGTTTTAAAGTTTATACACGTATAAACGTAGAAGATAATGAATTCTCTTGTCGAATATAATTCTAATTCGACCTTGATTAATAAAGATTAGATGTGGGTCTTGATTTATAGCACTCTGGGTTGTATTGACATGTATCAGGAATTCCTCTTCGTTTTGATGTTTGACATTCCGTTGTCGCTTGGTTTTGTATCTGATTTATCCATACTGGTCAGATTCACTATTTCAATTCCAAACATTAATGTAATAGTCTTTGATAGGTTGCTGGACCATATATCATATTACTGTTATTTACAATCAAAAACACCATTATCAAATAGTGACACGAATAATTTTCTAAGCACCTACGTCCATCACTTGCATATCAGGGTTAGATATTCCAATCCACAAGGTTTAATGGTGTCCTTTTTTGTCGCAGAACAACTACGAACAATGGTCTTGCTTCTAATTCTATGTTAAACATATGCTTCAGCCCAGCAACCGACAACCTTCCGTTTGATCTCAATTGCCAATGCATTGGCTCGGTTACTAAGCCGAACCCCATAGTGTACGGCTCTATCCAGAAAGGACGGAAATACAGGTTGATATTCCACAACAGGAAGAAACCGCTGTCACTTAGTTTTGCCATGGTTTATACCTCAACTCATTCTTTCACCTCCCTATATTATCACTTTCTGCACTTGTACAATTTGTATACAGTTTTTCACCACCAGCTATTGTGTTTCGCCGTCAGCAGACCTTGAATCCCCGTCAATGAAATACCTTTCACGCACCCAGTGAGACTCCTCGACAACGGCAGACTTGGCACCAGCGAACCTGAACATGAAAATACCGTTAGTTTGTTGTACTTTGTTGTTAGCAGACCTTGAAATTGTGTCCTTGATATCAGCGGGCGCATTGCTTCGTTGATTCTTTTTGTCTGTTTCAACAGTTCAACGGGAAATGTTTTGTTTTGCGTGAAAGACGGCGGTATGAATGGCAAACCTGGTAGGAACTGAACCGTTTCTGTGTTTGCACTGGTCGCTATTAGAGTGTTAAAATACTTCTCTCTGCTCTATTACGGACCGTAACAAAATACACTGTCCTATATAATACGATATGCCTTCAGTTGGTTTTTGGTACATCTAACGTGTTGTTCGTTTGTTCTTCACTAAAACAATATCTTATTATTGAAATCGTATTCTTTCACAGTAACTAAGACGTTTGTAAACAAAAGGTGAACTTGATTCGTTTTGATCGAGAACATATTCTTGATCGGCCTTTCAAACGTTTCAGTAAAACTTCGCTGTTTTTCTGTAGCCTATCATAGGAAGTCTCACTGAACCTTGTGTTTCCTGATGCTTTGTTCATATCTTGTCACAGAATTAGAAGAGTTCATGATAATCTTCTCACTTCTATAATTATATTCTTCTCGAAAAGTTCATACGTCCTTAATAGGGCTTTCGGTTTCCTCGTTTACCTCTTTTACCCAGCCAAATAGTTGCCTAGAAGAAGGTCATCAAAATTATTTACTTCATCATCTGCCCTGGACCCTGGACCAAGTTTTATTTGTCTTTTTTAATATCGCAACGATATCATAAATATGGTCAAGGGTATTCTTGAAAGGAGGAATTGGTCCTTGGTCAGGTCCAAGATCTATAAAAGTACACCACAGTCAATCAAAATGCTTAGATGCGCTGTCTCAGTTTCCATAAATTTCTTTTCATTCTATTCCCGTCACATCATGTATATATTACAATTTTTATTTCTGATTTATATTTACCAAAATCTAATTGATTTTAATATGACTTTCCATTACCTTATTGAAAGCAACATTTTACCTCCCTGCTTCATTGTGCTACGTTAATAAGATTCAAGAAGTTATTCATCCTTTCGCAAACCCCTACCGTGATCGGAATACACGACTTGAACTTGTTTTGGCTTTTCTTCCATTTCATTACCTTTCAATTAATCTTCGGCGCGAGGAAACCTGCCCTAGTGATTCTCGGGTAGATGCGAAGCAAACCTGGATGGACTAACTAGATTCTTAAAAAATCGGGGTATTGTTTTGTCTTAGAACCAGTAACCTTAGTACTAAATGCACAAATCAACAAAGGCTTATGTGCGCGCGCGTCTCTGCTTCACACTGGCTGAAGCAGATTTCGTTTTTATGACACGGCTCGACCAATCTTCTGCCAGTTTCGAAAGTGTTTCTATCGCACTCATATATGGAGTCCAGGTGACAATCAGTGATGATTTCGAAATGCCTAGAAAAGAAATAAGATTCCGAAATACCTTATTAGACACCTGCGTCGTTAAAATTACACCTGAAGTGTTTCATTAGAAAGTATGTGGTTCTTCCTAACGTCCTTAGACCTCTGTGATGAATGTAGACATATCTGAACTAAAATAAGTAGACAATGCGTTTGCCCGAAAGATGAATTATGACGTATCAAGAAATAATTTCATTAGGAATGAACTTAAATGTAACAGGTCTTCTCTGCCTGTACCGGAGACTGTCTTGATTTTGTCCGCTGGTGCGCCGTTAACAGTCAACCTCGCTATTGGTCTGACCTTTTCTTCAGTCGAGCATTCTCAGCCCTATCTTCGATCAATGTGATGTTTTAATTCCCTAGAATGTTGTCCTTGCATCAAGACTTAACAATATCGGATAGACGAAAATTAAAGACAAGGTTAATGGTTAAATCACACTGTTAGGGGTCTTTCCAAAGAGACTGTAATGTGCAAATTATATATTGCCCATTCAGTCGGTCTTAAATCAGCTTTTATAGTGTCATTTCTGAATAGGAAGGTGTGCTGCTATGGTAACGGACGGTATTTCTATCCTTTTTATTAAAGGCTGTCGACATACTTTGCATTTAATACACATCATTTTGTGCCATTTGAAAAGAACCACCAGGTGTGTATATTTGAAACTGTCCTCAGGTTTCTGTGTAATATTATGCCCTAGACTGATAGAAAAAATAGGGATCGTCATGCAAAATAGTCTCGATAGGGTTTGCGTTATCAATAGAAACCGTTTTGGGGTTTTTAGTTAGTGATTTACCAGCACCAACCTGCCTACATTACAAAAACTTGCCCATGCAATATAAATAGAATTTTTTCAGCTTCAAAAATTGAAAATTTTTAGCTGAAAAAAATGATGTTTTTCTTATTTTTGCTCAAAACATAGATTGTGGGTACACGTTAGAACCGCCTCTCCGCAAAGAGCAGAAAAATAGGTGTACCCTGCATACCCCAGTTTTGCTATATAAAAGTGGGGTATAAGGGGGTATACATGTCACGGACATGTTTTCCTATTGTATAAGTTGGAGGTGTTTTTTTCTGCTCGAGTATCTTCCAGTGGATAGTGAACACCAGCGACATCAGGACCAGCGACTTCGTGCACACAGTCAACCATACATTGTTTGTCTGGTTCATGGACCGTTTCGATACCTCTTGTTTTGAAATGGAACCGTTCAAGCAAAATCAGCCCGCTTCAATGTGTTCAGCCAACGTACTTTTAAAATTTTCTTTCACAATACAAATACCTATAGAAAAATAGGACAATTTAAACACGGTCTTCGTCTAAGGTTTTGGATAGGCGTATGACAATAGGAATTAAACTAACTAGTTCATCTTTGAATAGGGAATATACTTGAGAATGTTTACCTGAAGCGTATTTGACTAAAATCTGGTGTTATGTTATTTTATTTAGGTCATCTTGATCAAACTCTATATACCGGTTGTTTTGAGACAGAGTGGTGACATGTATATTCACCAGTAGTATGCTCTCTTACGAAAGCGCCAGCAGCCATGTTACTGATTATATTAGTTTCATTTCCGATGCTGTTCTCACCGTTTGCATCCGTAATATTCTATTTGTACAAGTTAGTGCTAAAGGTTTCATTTTGACTTTCTTCGTGTAGGAGTCTTCGAGAAAACGAGTGATTTTTCCAGTTCTTAGATCAGCACCTTTTGATTGTCCCTTCATCTGATTTCTTTACACATATTGCCTATGTCCCATAAAAAGGACGTCAGGCGGTATATGAACTCTTTGGGTTTACTTTTGTCTTTACGCACAAAGACATCTAGGAATAATCGCTCATAACAGTCAATGTTTGACTTGGACCATGTCATCTACCAAACTTAGCATAGCCTCAATTTCATTTACATGTAATGAATGAAAAAGGTGTGTTTAATTAATGAGAAATACAATTGTTTCATAAAATGTATTGGAGGAAAAATGATTTGTTCTATTTGCATACCACATTGATCATAGTGTTGATCTATCATAATTTAATTGCTTAGAATTGAATGTACATATGGCCTGATAGGTATAACATAGAAAGTTAGGAAACAGGCTGGCATTCAAATATCATCGCATATCATCGCATTCAAGGTCTCGGACTTCTTTTCTTAAAAGTGATTGAAACAGAGACACGTCACCATTGTTGCATATGTACCAACGACCAGTGACTCAGATCAGCCTGAACATTAGTCGAAAATGGTTGTCATCTTCATCCTCTTGATGGATGAGATGATCTACTGCATTGAAAGGGATCTTGATGTGGACAGTCGAAATTCGCCGTAAGTTAAAGCCGACTGTGACTAAGCAGGAGATCCCAGTCCTTGGTAGGCACACACAACAGTTCAAATAGTGACAATGGCTAACAGCAGCTGAAACAATGCCTACCTGTATAACTGTTTTATACACAATGTTTATGTCTAATGAAGGATGTCATCTTTTTGACGTAAGATTGATTTATACCAAAACGTCTTCCCCTCCGGCAGTTATCCTCATATAAAGGTCACATTGCATATTAATATTGCATACGAAGGCGGGAAATCTTATCTAGGTCAAGGTCTCTTCATCTTACTATTGAGGGACGTTGTTAACGTAGGCAAACTCCGTCAACGGACAAGCTTTGAAATTAAGGAGCCCATAACCATGTACACACACTGGCATTCCCAACCTGCATGCCACGATGACATGCAGTATTGTCGTGGAAGCCCCTTATATGGTAATAACGGATTAAGGACGAAACGTGTATCCTTTTCAGTTCGCTCATAAAAGACCATATCCCCTTTTCATGCCGTGAATATTGATATTTTATGGAAGCAGATATTTTACCTGAATAATCAAGTGGTGGCATGCTGCGAGGCATTGTGGAGGTGTCACCGAGATCATCTTAATCAGGGTGGCCGATACCGGGGGTTCTTCGCTGACAGAACCACTTCACGCATACCAGATGGCTTATGTAAGAATTAAAATGACAGTAGGTATAATAGGAACTATTTCCATCATCCTATGTTTAGCAATTATGACCTCATTATTGACAACAAACTAATGTCACCCCTCCCAAATATATCATTCTATACGCTGCTCTGCTTTAAATATGGAAGACCTCGTTCTATCGTTGCGCCAGGGTTTAAGGTTGACAAGATTATGAATCAAAACCTTAATGTTTGGAAAACTACATGTATACGTTGTGCATTATTTAAATTTTATTCATTTATCTTGTTTAACCATCTTACACAGGGTAACCGACCTATTGTCATCGAAATTCTTCCTTATTTAACCAAGCTATCAGCAGCCTCTATTCGTGTGTATATTTATTGTCCTCCTTCACTTCCAGCACAATATTTTTAAATTGCTCAAAGGAAACGATTGACCAGTTAAAACATTTTTTATTCTTACCGACGTATGCTTCTTTCGGCGGAAGCCTAGTCTCTTTGTGTCCATCATTAGCACTCTTAGGATGTCATTGAAAATCCAATAAAATGATAAAGCCACTTTTGTGCTAGTGCTCCTATCTCACAGGTGAAAACAAAGATCATTGCTGTTTGATACTGCGGCCATGCAAAGGGAAATAACTCGAAAAAGCATAACTTTAAACCTACTTCGCGATTGTCACTCTTGGATTTGATTGATGAAAGCGAAAGTTGTTATCAAGACGTGAAAGGGACAACTTCTCGGAGATGTAATTTCAGATATTCTTTTCCCATACATTATTTTCTTTCATGTTTTGCCTAGCCCAAGATTTTGACAGCTCTATCTGTCGTATTATCTAGCTAGAACATGAAATCAAAGAACGGGAGTCCATATAAGCAGTAAAATATGTTAATTTACTTTAATAAAACATTCATAAACTATATAATTCGTGTGCTTTTATCAAACATCGATCCATTTACGCAAAAATAAATTTTAGTATTTTCATGATATGTTTTTATTTCAAATGCATTCGAGTGGATCGTTCCATAAAGTCAACTAATTTTTAAACTTAAGATGATTTAGTATGGTCGCCCAAATCTTAATTATGATCTCCCTTACGCTATATTTTCATTTATGTATTTTTGTTTGCATTCCATTGATCATTTCTTGTTTGTTAAATATGAGTGAAAGTGCAGGAAGAGCTATTGCACTAATTCTAGCACTATTTCTGGCGTCGGCGTTTGTGTCGGCGTCTGTTAGCTACGATGCATCGTCGTTGCAGAGTTCAGTTGACTCATTGGGTTTTCGATGCAGTTGTAAGTGTTGCGGTGTGTAGGTAGTTTGAAAAGTGTTCGATCATGTTTAGTCTTGTAGACCGCTAATGCAGTGATCTAATAATACATAGTAGGAGGGTTGTTTTTGAGAACTAGGCTGTAATTACTGAAGGTCTTTATCGCAGTTGCTTATAGAGCAGTGGTCTGTGATTGCCTTGTTTTAGTAGTAGTTTGTTTCTGCAGAGTTCGATAATGGGGTTGACTGTTGGTGTAACAAAGGAAGTCCCTTCTCACAATAGCTCTATCATAATGTCAGGCACTAAATAAAAAGCAATAATTAACATCATCATTGCTGTTTTATGTGACTTTTCACAAAACAGTCACCGTAAATTATCTTCAAATAAACTTTTTACACCTTTTTCTGAAACGACATAAAATGTTAAACACACTCTCACAATTTTTATGCTCAATAAAAAGACATCGTTGCTGTTTGAAAATTGCTTTTTGTTCAGCTCTTGGCTCGCTTTTCGTCGTTTCGTTTTTTTGAAAGAGAACTCTTGTCGAGTTATTTAGACTGACAGTCACATTTATTTCCCTTCCCTCATGGGAGAAAAAGTCGGTTTTACTAACAGTTAACTTTGTTTCTTTAACATGTAATTGTGGTTCTGGACCTTCAGTTCCATAGCCTTACCTAAGGGACACGAAGGTTTGATGCGCCTTATTTCACAGAATACCGTTTTCTTCTCATTAGATACCTATTGTAGTTTATTTAGAATCTTACATCTTATTATGGATATCGGCACGATTTAACATGGTGTTGATTTTAAATTCAGTTACAATCTATCTTGTAAACACTTTCATGCTCGTTGTATGGAACCAAACGGAAGACTGACTGCGTTCTGATCAGTTAAAATTGAGACAGTATTAACCATGCGGTTCGTAATATAGCAATTGACTACCATGGTATTGTAGATACAGTAGAATATGATTTAATTGCTATTAAACATGTGACATGCGCATCGCAGTTACGATGCCAGAAAGAGTGATCGTGGGTTCGAAACTCGCTGCCGCCGAGTTGCATGTATACTAGAGCTTGACACTTTACTCACACCATAGTTTTGGTTATGTACGTCTTCGACCTGACATGACGAAACCACATCATAATATTTTCTGTGAATTCCAATTCCATCTTTGATGTGGGTCATTCAAAGACGACAGAACAATTCTCTCTTGAGGAATATTGCTGATAATTCAGCCACACCGTGATACAAAGCAACAAATTGAACGTCCATGATGGTCGATACGTCATTGTTTAGTTAAGGGTACCTTTTTTAATGAGTGTAGTTAATGCTTATATTTGAAAACACTACGCGTAGGCTTCTACGAGTCTTAGCTGGACGCCACATTATGCCATTTAGTTTGGGTTGTCTTGATGTCGCTCAATTGTTTGATAAGTTAAAATGATATTTGAGCCGCGTCATGAGAAAACCATCAGTGTGGCTCCCGACAAGGTCTGACGCAAACCACGCTGTATAAGCACAGAAGATGGCTAGAGGCTGGAAATTTTGGATTTAGAAAGTAGAGGAACTGTACTATCCGTGTAGCGAAAACCAAGGCGCTCATCAGAAGCTGATCTTTGCCTTTGTATTCGCATATGCAAACCGTGTTTGCTGTGGCTCATTTGTATGCTTATAATTATTCTAGTCTTCAGCTTTATTGATCTTAAAACTCATCTTCACTCGAGCTCGCTGGCCCGCATCAGCCAGTTAGCTTTTAGACTAGCTTTTAGTGTTCGCTGAAGGAAATTAGAGGCGGGACAAGGCGGAGCGAACTTTGCACCAGTCACGCCTTCATTGTTGCTTGTATTTGTTTTGATATTGTCGCTTGCATACATTTTATGCGGTTTTGCTTCAAACCATACGCATAAAATATGAAGTAAAATACATAAAATATCGTATTTATGCAGTAGGCCGATCACAGCCAGATTTAAATTGAGATAGCTTCGGCAAAAATGTGTGTTTCTGGTTCCATGTACCCATTTTTCGAGCAATAAAGATTCTTGAACAAAAATAATAAATGTTCCGACCTACCCCTTTTCATTGTAAGCCGAGTTTAGTCATCATTAGTTTTTCTGTTACTTGTCATCAGAGTTAAGATTAAAGTTTTTCTGCTGGTTTTCTTGCTTATTATTCTTTCATCGCCCTTCGGCCCTCATCTCTTCTAAATTGAAGTGACTTTACTTTCAATGTACCCTGTGCCATCATTGAGCCTGCTATGTACAATTATAATTCCGAAGTGATAACTGAAAATGCCGAACTGCAATTTTGGAAAATAGCCACTGCACAAGAAAACTAACAATCTGCATATGCGAAAACAAAAACGCATAACAACTGTGCAGTTACTGCACAGCTGATCAGCGCATTTGCTTTCGTCACACGGATAGTACAATTCCTCTTTAAGTTATATCAAAAGTTTCAAGCTTCTGGCTTTCATCTGTGACTGTACAGCTTAGTTTGTGTCAGACCTGGTCGGGAATCCAAATTCTTGGTTTTCTCACGCACAGGCTCATATATTTTCAGAAACCTTTCATATTAGTGAAGCTTCGCCGTAGGCCTTCGTTGTGCAATACCAAAGCCACAACAACTAAAATCTTCGGAGCAAAACCGTCCCACCCAGAAAGGTGAATATGTGGTTAAAAGCTCCATTTAGAAAACGTTCGTTTACGTCAGTGATGATAGAAAATTGATTTAACTAATAACAGTTAATATTTGCACTTCCGCATGGTGATTCCGAGAGCTGTAGCTCGCGAGCACGAGAGCGCGGGTACTAATAGAGACCAGCGAGCTGTGACTCTTGGCAGTCGGAAGTAGGATGTATCTCCGAGGAGCTGATCATTGATAAACAAATCCAAACAAAACAGTCCTGACACATCTTTCAAGACAGAACATACAAATTCTGTGAAGGGATAATTCGCGAATTTGATAATAATAAAATGATATGTTTACTTAGTATTTCATGAAAACCTATATTTTAAGTCATCATTCGAATTGTGGCTGTGCAAGGATTCGAATGAGTACCTACAATATAGAATTTTATCAAGTAATGACGGAAACAAGTACCACGAAAACCAAACATGCGTTGTTCCATTCTTCGGCAACAATAAAATAATGTAATTTCGCGACTCAGTGGACAGTGGAGACTGGTTATCAAACAGTAATGTAAAACTTGCAGACTACTTCCTCGGGACAGTATCACAGTCTTAATTCCCCGCGAATCCACTTTGTCGCGCTAATTAAGGTGAATAAACTCATATTTGGAATGTTTCATCCTTCTAGTTTTTCTGAAAAGATTCACGCTGCTATGAAACCTCTGTTTGGAATTAGTTTTCCGTCGCTGAATCGATTTTAATATTGCCGCAAATGTCATAACGCTTCAACTACATCCCCACCCCTTTTATTTAAACAAGAAGCGCATCTGTTCTGTCTGCTTTAGGATTTAATTTTAGGTACTTATCGTGCTGTAAAGTTGCTTAACGCGCATTTAAAGTTCAGCATGTTATTAATGCAGATCGTCACACAAAAAGGGAAAGTGCGATTATCTGATCATTGTCTACGCGCCAGCGCGTAGACTAAGGTTTGAGATTGACCTACTTACAAGACAACTCATACACCTCTCTACAACTGCAACTGCATTTTTGAGTCTAGTGGCTTGACCATCGTGTTAGTGGGATTCCGGGTCGTTTCGCCAAGGACCGTGTAAACACCCCCAAACACCCATGCAAACCTCCCTTTGTACCAATGGTACAGTAGGTACCAAAAATGGGGCAAATTGTTAAATTCGTGGAACTGGTGCATGATTGCATTCTATCTAAGCAACAACGGAATGAAATGAACCGACGGTATTGTGACGCTATATGGTCAGGTATGGAAGCTTTGACCGCGCCCCACCTGTCGTGTAACCAATTACATTCTATCCAAGCCACAACGGAATGAAATGAACCAACAGTATTGTGACGGTAGATTGTCAGGTATGAATGCTTTCACCGCGCAGTGTTTAATTTCTGTTCCGTCAAATGCACCACGATGAAATGGGAGTACGGTCAGATTCTTTGACATTCTAGTTTATATATGCGAAGCGTAGACCAAGCTTTTTGTTAAAGCTTATACTTGTATCAATAAAGAGTTATGTAGTTTATGAAATCCATTCTTACGGTATGAAATGCGCTACAGTGCCTACCACAAGCGTTATAGCTCACCTGAGCCAAAGGCTCATAGGTGAACTTAAATTGTTTATCCGTACTCCTGTGTGGTAGTTGTTGTCCACAATCTTTTAACTTCTCTGAAAAAGGTACAAGTAGGCAAAGATCAGGAAAAGGCGCAATCAGAAAAAGATTCCCACTCCAAAAACCGAGGTGGGAAAAAACCAAACCAACAATCAGGTACTTATACCATGAAACATATCGTAAGCCGAATGAGCAGCTATTTTCCCAATAGGTGGCCACTCAGTTACCTTAACTTAACTAAAAATATGAAAACATACATAAGGCGCCAACAGCACAAAAAATTTTAAACACCAAGACATAAAACAAAAAGAACCACTACAGAAGTATCGACTTGGAACGATCAGTAACACAAAGTTACTGGCGGGCTTAAACCAGTTTTACAGGTACCTAACCTCACCCTCAAAACCGCTAGGCAAATCAACGTTATGCGGAGCTTCCCGTGCGAAGGGAGGGGACGAAGGTTTGTATGGCAAATCAACGTTATGCGGAGCATCCCGTGCGAAGGAAGGGGACGAAGGTTTGTATGGCAAATCAACGTTATGCGGAGCATCCCGTGCGAAGGGAGGGGACGAAGGTTTGTATGGCAAATCAACGTTATGCGGAGCATCCCGTGCGAAGGGAGGGGACGAAGGTTTGTATGGCAAATCAACGATATGCGGAGCATCCCGTGCGAAGGGAGGGGACGAAGGTTTGTATGGCAAATCAACGTTATGCGGAGCATCCCGTGCGAAGGGAGGGGACGAAGGTTTGTATGGAAAATCAACGTTATGCGGAGCATCCCGTGCGAAGGGAGGGGGCGAGGGTTTGTATGGCAAATCAACGTTATGCGGAGCATCCCGTGCGAAGGGAAGGGACGAAGGTTTGTATGGCAAATCAACGTTATGCGGAGCATCCCGTGCGAAGGGAGGGGACGATGGTTTGTATGGCAAATCAACGTTATGCGGAGCATTCCGTGCGAAGGGACGAAGGTTTGTATGGCAAATCAACGTTATGCGGAGCATCCCGTGCGAAGGGAAGGACGAAGGTTTGTATGGCAAATCAACGTTATGCGGAGCATCCCGTGCGAAGGGAGGGACGAAGGTTTGTATAAACGGTCCAGGTCACCATATCAAGATGACCGCCGCTCCCATGTATGGCAAACTCTTTAGAAATCTTCTCTGGGAGAATTTAACTAAACTTGGTATGTGGCATTTCGGACTCTGGTCCATCATAGTTTGTTTAGATCATGACCTTGTGTTGACCTTGGTCTATTTTATGGCAACTTAAATATTAATCACGTTGGCTTTTTAAAAGGGAAACGTATAAACATTTGATTTTTCAAAAAAAAAAAAAAAAAGTTTTGAAGCCTTTTACCTGAAAATTGGTAGAAATGCAGACAATTTGTCACCATAGCCTACCTACTTGTCAAACCTAGCTAATAAGGGGCAACGATGAGGCAGCAGTTGCATTCAGTTAAGTTGGAGGCATTCTAAAGGTATTACCGTCCAATCGCTGGGGTTACCTCGTTTTAATCAATGCGTTCGTTGCTCTTTTATTTTTGTCGGAAGCTTTGTCTACTTAACCTCCTACACGAAGTTCTCTACCATACCTAGCAGACCGTGCTCTGCAGTTCTGCAGCGAAGTCTGTATTTGCATCCGTCATTCATTCTGAGAGAGCATTGAAGTGACACCAGAAACATCACATTATTGCGGTTTGAAGACCAAATTAACAAATGAGTGATGCTTCAGTTCCTCCGCCCGTAAATTAACGCTCAAATTGAATGTTATCTTACAACAACATAACACTTGCTTTTAGCTCTATTTGCACCATTTCAGATAAAAGTCGCAATCTCCCCATCAATTTGGAGTTAAAGTAGGAATCATCGACCTCCAGGGACACTTTGAAACCTTTTAATTCTCCCAGCTTCCAGAAACATTTCAATTTCTTATCGGGGAGATATAAATGTGAAAGTCGTCTACCAGCATACGTCTTCCGATGCAGCTAAGGGACCCATCATTTTATAGACCGCAAGGGAGAGATAAGTTTTCAAAGGGTCAAGACAATAAAAACAGAGAAAATGAATGTTTTTCGAAGTCTCCAGAGACTGGATAAATGTCAGAATCTCCAATGACAGCGTGTGGACATAGCTCTCTTACGCGGAATAAATCACAAGTTGTTCCTAATGTGTTAATCTTGTAGCATTTTATTCTAAACCGAACCGTATTTTTTATTTCTTAGATAACCTTTAAAAACGTAACAATGAATATTATAAAGTATATAGAATACATAGCTCAGCATGGGTGACGTCTGACCTGCCAGGATCGAAAATAAGACTGGCCAATTATCAGCTATTAGCTCACCTGAGCCATGAGAGTTGCCAGGTGAGTTTAGATCCATACTTTGGTTTCAGTCCGTCATCGTCCACCGTTATTCTTTGCTGGAACTCATTGGACAATGCAAGCCAAAATGGTTTTGAGATTTGGCATGTAGTACCGCAGACTCTAGCTTTGCGAGCAAAGCATTTCATACTCACAATAGTCTGATGGCAATTGTACGGGGGATGCATTTGCTTTACTCGGGAACGAAAAAACTTAGCAACAGCTACTGTTTGATGTAAAAAGTAACAAAAACATGGCGACCTAGGCTGGTTGATTTATTATCACATTATTACATTTGTACAACACTTTTTTCATAATAAACACATTAAAGGGTTAATTAATTAATAAAGCATTAATTGTTTTAGACCTGTAACAGGGCAAACCCATGCAAAATGATGTGAAACATATTTCTTTATGTCAGATGGGCTTTAGTTTTTACAATATTTTAGTCCCGTTTATGAGAAATTGGAAATGTTTTCATATTTTTGGATCCTGAACATTAGTTTAGACTTACGAATGCTTAATAATAGTGTCATAATGATAAATAAGGAGACTAAACATTCAACTCTTTAACATGAATCGCTGCTGACTCAAGGCGCGTTTGAAATAAGCAACCGGAAAACATGGAATGTGTCTAAGTCAGAGGTATTGTATCTGCAATCAAATGCAACGTTACTAACGACAATACGTGGGTACAGCGTGCTTGCGTCGAGTTAACGTGCGAATCATATGATAACGTGGATTTGCACAAAACACCGATCAGTTTTGCGACCTGTGAGAAGCAATACAAACTTTAAATGAGCCTGTGCATGAGAAAACCAACAATTTGCATAGGCGAAAACAAAGGCGCAGACCAGCTTCGCGGTAACCGCGAAGCTGATCAGCGCCTTTGTTTTCGCTACATGGATAGTACAATCCTCTTCTTCTTAAATCCGAAATTTCACGTTTCTAGCCTGCTTCTGTGACAGTACAGGCCGGTTTGTGTCGGACCTGGTCGGAAACCCAAATTGTTGGTTTTGTCACGCACAGGCTCAAATATCAAGTCCCCGGGGCCACATCAAACCCTGGGAATTGCCTAGATCACCTGTCATAGTCATGTCGAGGAATATTAAACTTGCGCACTGCAGCCATAACTGCATTATGTTACATTTACAATTCAAATCAATTATTTACACATTTTGCATTTAAGCCTCGTCATAAAGAAGCTTATTTTAAGGCAATGAGAAAATCAGAGCCGTGAATCGAAACAGCAAAGGTACGTTTGCTTTCGCAGTGAGTCCAGTTTTTCTGTCTAATTCTAGGATACTAAACACGTACATGTGACTGAGTGGACACACGAATCGTGCCTGGGTTTACGTGGTCACGGAGCTCACTTACACCGCCATATCTCGTAATCTTTCGCGATTCTTTATTGCAACAAAATCATCCGTATTCTGAGATGTGTCGTTTCTATCATTTTCTGAATCTGTCATTTTCAGAAAGCGAACGATTGATCTTTGCTTATCTGGTTGACTTTTCATTTGCATATTTTCTGTTATTATTCTCTATGAAGCAAATGTTCCAGGCACATGCAAATGTGTGCTGTCACTGGGACTTTATTTCAACTTTTAGCTCTATACTGTAAAGTTAAACAAAATCTTACATGCCTAATTTATTTTGAACAGTTTTGCACAACGATCTACACCCTTTCAATGCCCTACTCATCATGTGTCACCCCTTTCTCAGTTTACAATGATGTAGTAAAATAATAAGTGATAAAATCAGAATCATTACGAATGATATTTTCTAAAATGTACGAGAGGTATTCAGAATTTATTAACGGGCTTCTTGTTTTAGACATTGTACATGTAAATGCACATTACAATCTCTTTTCTAGAGGCTAATGATGGCACGCAAAGACTTGTTTGACCCTCGTCTGGACGCACGGTTAATGTTAGAGTTGGTTTTAATATTGAGAAAACGAAGCTTTGAAATAAAGACGTCTTCTGTCTACAAATATTATTTTTGTGTCTAAAGAGGGCGACGTCATCCCAATTTATGATTTCCAAAATGGACGTTCTGACGGTTTTCTAATTCATCAGCTAAGATTAATTAATACACAGATATAAATACCATCTGAACAGTGATGTATGGGAACTTAGTCCGATTATGCTGATTGTGGTTACAAGTGAGCAGATCTGCCGGCCTACCACCTTTCAACTACACTACATCTTCCTAATAAAATATTGTTCATCATTAATTATGGAGCAAAATTTATAATAAAACTGTAAAATCTTGAGCCTGGACAACCAGTCCCTCGTATCATAGATGTCTTAGTATGACAGGTTGAAAAATTGAGACGTAACGTGGAAAAACTTGCATTCATAGTTAAACAATTATGTTGGATGCAACTTGTCAGTATGTGCACACACGCATCAAAGGGTCCGCTTAATCCATTTTGAAGTTGAAACAGAATTCCAGTTTCGCGTGTTTTACTGGGCCAATACCCTTAGAGAACATTGTCTCTGCTTGAAAGTGCTGCTACATCACAAGACCTGTTTGATGTCTCGGCTCGTATATTGTAAAATTTCCAAACAAGTGTAAATCTGGTTCAACCGCTGAAGCATTGTCTTGTAACTGATTTCACAGGACGTTAGCAAGATTATTCTGTTCTGTTCTCTCGTGTTTAACGTCAGAGATGGCTCCATTCAAGTTTGTTCAAAACGGTCAAGTTGGAAGTTTGGAAGTAGGAACATTAAGATATTTCTTTGGCATTGTGAACCAACGTGTTTATGAGTGTTTATAGAAATCATCTATTTGAAAACATCGTTTCCAAATTTATTGTAGACATTGTGGTGGCAAGTATTACTGGAATTACCCAAACTTCAATGATCATAGGCACTTGTCTTTGTGGTATCACATTATTACGAGACATTGATTAGCACACTTCATTGACATTGGGACGGTGCTTATTTTTGGTCTTTATCCAGTTGTTCTGTGTCTTAAAGACAAATTGTCATCGTCGAATCGGTTGGGCACGTGCACTGACGTTGTTGTTGACATTTATCAGTCTGTCAAGGAAAGGGGTCCAGTGCTTGAAGAGTGATTGCCTGTGTAAGGCTATCTTTAAAACGGAAGAAAAACGGAAAGTGAAAATCTGTAAATACATTGAAGCAATCAGAGCTATGTGGCAGTTTTCGAGTGTAGCAGTTCATTTAAATTACTGTTGTAAGTTTGATCCACTTTTCTAACTGGGAGAAAGCAAAGTTAACAGATTCATTGGAACAGCCTCTCTTCTTAGCAGAGCTTTAGCCCTGATTAACATCAATAAAACTTGGTAAAACAACAAGCCTGGAATCGCCTGCTTGAGAAATTCTTGGAGTGACATTGGCGAAGAGAGATATTAGGGTTGGATTTAGCTGATTTGATCGCTCTAACACGCATTATACCGGCAATATGGTTAACTCTCGGAAAAGTGATTAACATAAGTTGGATGAATAGAAAGCACATCAATAGACTTATGATAGAGCAAAAGAAAGAGAAATTTAAATTAGACTGACACTGATCTCCTTATACCTGTGACAATTTGAATATTTTCAACATCTGTATGTGGCTTTAATCTACCTCAAAGTTCGAAGTTTTGGAGCTAACCTGCAGGAGACTTTCTGGGCTAGCACGGACCCGCTGACCTTGGCTGCCCTGTTCTAGTCATATTCTACAGGATTTATTAAAGTTTTAATTGATTTTGAATGTTTAATGAGAGAAGTTTGTAACGGAATCAGGATATTGTGTAATGAATCCAGAGATTCGATCGTTTAACAATTAATAAATAAGACACAGAGCTAATTAATTTTCATTTTAATTATTTTACTCACTTGATTTGAGAACTGATACTTCATATTTAATATTTAATTAATGTTGCCTTAAAACTTTGAAACCAGTTACGTTAACGTCTGACGTCTGGTCATATAAAATGTAATTTACCACAACATGGTTTACAATATTTAGAGAAACACGGATTTAAATAAAGCAAACATTATCGCAGCTTACATGTACATATGAAAATAAAATATTCTAGCAAAAGATACAGTTACCATGACGTTTATGTGGATTTTGTGATTTAGTCTGAGAGTTCTTGGAAATTAGATTATGGACATGTTGTATTTCGGCGACTCCGTCCCGTACCCCTCCTACCCCAACCATTATAAACAGAGTTTTAACTACAATCCTGGCGAGTTCAATAGCTCCTGTGCCTATCAGTCTGTGGGGGTGGGGATGGGGGACATGGGTGCGTGCCGCTTCAACTCGGTCAGCAGCATGAGCCCGGCTTACGGAATGTATGCCTTCCAACAGGCGAGCTGTGCAGGGTTGTTCGCAAGGAAAGCAGGAAGAATAAAAGGTAATTTTGATTGTTTTAAAATTCAGTATGCTGTCTTTGCTTTTCAATTTTTATTTTATTGTTTCTCGTATATATTTTTCAGATTGCCAGTTCTTTGCACGAAGTTTGATTTTAATTTTGTTTGTTTCATTTATGCTCGTATTCCGCCGTAATATTTGAATTCCGCAATTGTTTGGTATGATAACCCTCCAGATGGTTTTGTAGTTTATATGGCGAGTTTATTCTGTTGTTCCTATGTATTTCCGATTGTGTTCCCCAAATCGACAAGTATTGTTTTCCTCATTTCCAAGAATTATATGATGACCGTTGTTGCAGGGAAAACCACCACAGTGAAAATCAAAATTTTGTTGTATCGATTCTTCTCAAAATGCAGAAAAGTAATCCTTTTTTGGCAGTATGATTTTTTTATGAAAAATAAAAATCAAAATTAATTACGCTTTCACTAATTTAACTCGTGTTTTGCGTGTTACAAATGTTCCTTACATGCGTCTTTAATTGTGTGATTTGCTTGAAATGTTATTTATAAATAACTATATACTGGACCAACGTTATCACCTGTTTTTAACGGCCAATGGCACTCTATGGCAATATTTAGAGTGACCTGTTTGTGTTTGCAGTAAGTTTCTCATCCAGTATATCTACATAAGTATATTTCTGTAAGTATTTGCAGAACAAAAGTTTGATTTAACATCAGGAAAATATGTCCGTGTAATGTATACCTCCTTAAACCCCACTTTTATGTAGCAAAAATGGGGTTTGCAGGGGTATACCTAGTTTTCTTATTTTTGCTCCAAAACATAGATTGTGGGTACTCGTTAGAACCGCCTCGCCGTTTTGAGCAAAAATAAGAAAAATATCCAAAATTTTCTACTGAAAATTTAAAATTTTTACAACTTAAGAAAAGTTTGTATATTACATGGGCGTGTTTTCGTAATGAAAATGAAATTGACGAAAGCATTAACAAAGTCACGTAAAATAGTGTCAACCATTTTTTTTCCTAATCATTGTTACATGCACTTTGTTTGGTATCACCAGAACTTCATGATGGTTGCATAATCGGTTTTATAAGTTCAGATAGATTGATTCTTGCACTGTATCACCTTTCTAATTAGCATTTTAAAGCCGTTTCATCGCGTTTTTAATGACAAGATCACACACAAATATATTGTTATGCAACACACCTACAAAATTGTCAAATGGTTTGTAAGAATGTGGTAAAGAAATGTATGCACGCTCGCGTGTGCGTCTTTATTTTGGTGTTGGTTTCTTTCTGTAGTAGTATCTGTTTGGTAAAATAACTTTGTTTTAGAATAGCCAGCGGTTAATCTTTACCCGGTAATTCTTAAAAGACGCCAGTGTTTGTTTCAGCATCCCGATTCTTGTTCTAAGTGTCCATTTCATCCCTGAGAGAACGATTTTATTTCATAATAAACATTTTTGTCAGACTCTTTTGATGTTTTGTCATTGATGTAAGTTTCTATCTTAAATATTGACATTGGTTCCCGTGTTGCTTTTAAGTAAGTGACGTCGCCATTTCTCCCAAACGGGTAAAAGCATGACGGCCATTAGTATCTCAGACATTAGAAGTTAGCTAGGCGTCTATTGAAGGGATGAAAAATGTTTCTCTAATGCAAATGGAATTGATCTCCATAAGAGATAGATAGGCATAAAACAAGTTTTATTACTAGTGACATTGTGGACTACAGTAAAGTAAAATCAGGACAAGTTTATTTTTTTCTCTTCTAGAATGCAAAGGTCTCTAATAAAACTTATTTTTTCTTCAAAACCCCACATTTACTGCTGTAAATTTCTTTAAATCTGGACATCCGAAAACTACATTTTACATAGATGTATGTAACAAATGCTTCAATTTATTTACATACATGTATTTTCCAAGAACACCATGCAATTTGTCACACAAGTTAATTGCATGCTTGTTTCGCTGCTGAATAAATATAAAACTTGCACTTTTAAAGTACTCTTGTAAATGAAATCCTTTGATGTTGAATCGGCACATAAATGCCTTAGCTCAGCTTGGCTATGCCGTGTTAATATTTGAAAGAATCCGTTTTTCCAGCATCATATTTACATATTTCTTTTTATAATCTCCATATTTAAGCCATAATTTATACAATTCATATTTTTCAGAATCGAAATGACAATCTCGCGTTAAGTTACAATTGTTTTACTTAATTATGATAAAATATTCACCAGGCCACTTGACATATGTGATAGGTGACTTAAATTCATGTGTAAAGTCTTCAGCTGTATTTGCTGGCTAGTCCAACCTGTGCGAGGGCCATTCAAAACTTTGCAAATATTTCATTTACAATTTCCTCCATCGAGTTATACGGAAATTAATCGTCTGCCGCACTTTGTTACACGGTGCCTAAATTTGCCTGATAGACATCTTAAGCTTGCTTCACGTGAAATTTCATAAACATTGCATTTTTTTTCACAAGAAATTTCATTATCATTACAGGCTTGCTTCAAGTGAAATATCATAAAGAACACAGACGTGCTTCACGTGCAACATCATAAAAAACAAACTTGCTTCACGTGACATTTAATAAACATGTCAAGCTTGCTTCACGTGCAATACATGTATCATGAAAAATTACAGGCTTGCTTCTCGTGAAATTTCATAAATATCACAAGCTTGCCTCAAATGAAACATCATAATCAATACATGCTTCTTTCACATGAAATACCATAAACATAACAAACTTGCCTTGCAACATTACAAGTTTGCTTCACGTCACATTTCATGTATCATAAAAATTACAAATTTGCTTCGCGTGAAATATCATTTAGGTGGCTACAATGGAATTTTTATCACGTATTTCTAGAACTGAACCCCCTGCGTAAGCGCATAATCGTGTATAGTCAAACTGAACATATTGCAGATATAGCTATTCTGTTCTGCTGAAGTTGCGACGACCCACGTGTCCCATTCATAGCAGAATAGTGTTGATTTAGTGTATTTGTGACACATCCACAAAGACAAATGATCATAATTATTTTCTAACAAAAATAAAGACCAAAATACATTTTTACCTTGTAATAATTATTTGATGTGGTGACATTTGCGTTAGACCAAAACATGTACAAATTATTTCGCACGTATATGGTTTATGGTTCTCATACGTAGATGTTACTTGAATTTGATGTCAGCATCAGTACTAAAATGGTCTTCCCTACACTTACGACCTTAGTAAGGTCGAGGCATTTGAGAGAACGCCTTTAAGGGTTCGCGTTTCAACTACTTTTAAACCTTTACCTTAGATTACGGTTTGCTTAATAAAGCCGTTTTCCACATACACCCCTGATTTTGGGAGCTTGCAACATTTATAATTTAAATTTATATCTTTGGTCTTCCATACACTTACGACCTTAGTAAGGTCGAGGCATTTGAGAGAACGCCTTTAAGGGTTCGCGTTTCAACTACTTTTAAACCTTTACCTTAGATCACGGTTTGCTTCGTAAAGCCGTTTTCCACATACAGCCTTGATTTTGGGAGCTTGCACCATTTATAATTTAAATTTATATCTTACCATCAACGGACAGCGAAACAGACTGAAAATTATTTCAAATGCCTGGAAAACGTGGTCGAGTTCAAATAAACGAGTTCCATGCACATCGGAATCCTGTTACGTTTCTCGGCAATTTAGTTCGACTGCATGTCTTGAATGACAAGGACAAAATGGGACTGACAATCATGTACAATATGGGCGTTTGATTCGTCACGCAAGCTAAATCCATAATGTGAAATCTCGTCTTATACATGCCAGATCAATGAAATTGGGGCGATGCGGATTTGGTTTAAAATGGTCAATAGTTTTGCTTATTTTGCCAAATAAACGTGTGTTTTGGGTTCTTGTCAGAATCGTCTGGACGAAGCTTTTCTGATGGGTACTAATAACACATGGTTTATCCAGAAATGGCAAAAATATATTTTGATCATTGAATACTTTCCTAACCTGTTCGATCTTTACAGGTTCAACCTGTGCTTCTTGTGGAATATTCCAAAAATGTTAAAGATGCCAACGGCTTCCTCGAAAAGCAGACATTTCAATCACGGCCCTCTTTTTGCTTGTTAACTCAATCTCGCACTAATTGCTAAAACAAATGTCTTCTCTTCATTATCGATGTTTAATTCGAGGAGAGAAGTATTAAATTATGGGGAGTATTAATTGTTTCTGCGAGCTGTTGAAGGCATGCTGTAGTGGCGGATACCGAAACTGATGAACTACTAATGAATCCCTTAAGATCACACAAATGTAATTCATTTATTCGAGAAAATCAAATCAATTAATCGGAAACTAGTTATAGCCTCTAAATATCAGGGAATAATTGTTAATCAAGGCAATAAAACCGATTCTCTATAATGGCTACTTTGTTATTCCGCTGCATAAAATATTGGAAGAATTGTTTTTCGATCAACTGACTTTATGATTAAAGCAATTTCAAAGGCTTTCCTGTGTAGATATGCATTGCAGTGACAGAAACAAAACGAATATTTGAAGAAATGGATCACATTGGAATTCTGTCTAAAATTTGTGCCTAAATATTCAAAGTAAAATCAAGGAAGAAAACGTGCATAGAAACGTTTCATCTCAATGCTTTATTTCAGCTTACATTATTCCACCGCACAATATTGGACGGTGTATTGTCAAAGGGGAGATGTAATTTGCGAATAGGTCACGTCCTTAACTGCTCCGACTTTCGGGTCAGATTTAATGTCATCAGGTGGTTAATTTGGTTAGTACGCTATACTGTCAGAATAATTGACTTGTATCTGCACATCAAACAGATGTTCTTCCATTTTAGAGTCGTTGGTTTGGGTATTACCACCTTAGAAATTCAGATGACACTTGAAGTCAATGCGTTTTTAGCTTCGTATTTGTTCTTAATTATTACGCACAGACATTGCTATTTTCCTTCAACTTGCTTCAGTTACTGTTTGACTAAACCAGACATTTATTCAATGTCAAACATTGCATAGTTCCCTTTTTTTGACGAATGGAAATTAAGGGCCCCGAAATACACTTCTCTTTGCGACAAGAATAAGTTCAATATTGTCTTCCAACCTCTCTGACACCGCTTTTATTTACTCTTCCCCCATTATCAATTTATCGTTTTACTTTTCCAAAGTTGACCCTTCATCAATATCGCTTACTGTGTGTCACAGAATCCCGTCTTAGTTGCCCCTTATGACAGGTTTGGTATGGTTGTATTTTGACATCATGTATGATTGCTACTATTTTCATTTACCACTAGTTTAGATGTCTCCCGTTTGGTATTAGCTTTCATCCTAATTCTTTCCAACATTTACTGTGTTAAAGTTTAATGATATGTTAGAATGACATCTTTATTTGCTGCGTTAGGACAGTTTTTGTACTAAAATGCCTCCATCGCATGAGTAGCACCAGAATTTATTCTATATGAGTTTTTAAATCTCTGTAAGGCAGCTCGTGTTTCTAATCTCCAGTTAAAAGAGTAGATAGAGTTTCATGTAATTGTGCACAAGTCGCGATCTCTACCTCTATACGTGTATCTGGTCGAGAAACCATGAATACAGGGTACTTGCTCTCTCTGACAGGCGGAACAGATGTCTCAATTCCCAATTCTCTTATAGATATAAATTTTACTTAAGGAATTGAAGAAAATTAAGATGATTAATAAAATTAATTTGTTATTGAGACACAAGATATTTCCGGATGCAGAATCTGTAGTAAAGATACTTGTTCGTCTGATTTATTGAAGAAAACAAAATCACAACTAATTCATTGTAAAACCAAGTTCATGAAAGATGTTGATAGAAAAAGTAGATCTGGCCAAGAACATGTTCATTCAGAACTAATATTCATCCCTAGAACCTAAAGGGAAACTAACATACGGTCATTAGTCAAGTATATGTAGCTTTAAACTCAAGATCAAGCGGGTAGCTAATGCAGTGCCGAAACCTTTCTTAAACGAACTTGAATATCGTCGTCTTCAGAATCAGAGACATCATTGAAGCAAATTTTGATACAGATTGTTTTTTTCTTCTTCTTCTTTTCTTTCTTTATCTTTTTTTTTTTTTTCTTTCTTTTTTTCTTCCTTTTTTTTTTCTTTTTGTTTTTTGATTCAGTTTTACGTCCCTTTCAAGCTTTTTCACTCATATCGAGACGAATCAATCGGTAGGTGGGGGGCGAAAACCGGAGTACCCGGAGAAAAACCACCTGACACACCCACAAGCAGAACTTGGCTTGTACCTGATACACATTCAGCAGGGTATTCAGACATTACCACTTTATAATAGTCAAACATTTCATAATGCTTATTTACCGTAATACTTTCTGACAGGGACCAGTAATTTAGCGTTCATCGTGGGAACCTTTCTTTAAGGCTACATTTATATTTTTTATTAGGTAGACCGCTTCATTACATCGGCATGCAATTATTGCATTGGACTGTATGATGTTTCATATTTTATTGCGGTGGCTTAGTGCACTATCGTTTTCGGTACTGTTCGTCTTTTAACATATTATTTTGAACAGCATCTTTGACGGTGTTTTCTGAATAAACGTCTATTTGACCTTAGACGCCACCCTTGTTTTCAAGAACTGGTCAGTCATGTTCGCGTATCGAACATTTAATACAATATAATTATATTTATTAAGCATTTCCAAATATTTTTGTTTTCAGTTTTCTGTCCACATTTTCCTTATATCACACGTGTCCGTGATTTTGTTTTCTTTTTGTTTTTTTGCTATGTTTCCTTTTCTTCCCTGTTAGCGTGACACTTTCATTTCGCTGAGTTTGAACATTTCCCGATCAGGCTATATCTGATTTGTCTTTTAGTTTGCCCTTTGATCTTGATGTGATTTTAATAGTTTTCTGCATTTGGACTTGATAGTTACGTCTTCCTGGTATAAAGAAGCACGCAGATACTTTATGGATCAACGACTAGGAAAAAATAAAAGAAAGCAATGGTTAGGAAATGGAACAATCAGAAAGAAACTCCCACTCCAAAAACTAAATTAACAATCAGGTACTTATACTAAGAAAACATATTGTAAGCCGAATGGGTGGTCATTTTCCCAATAGGTGGCCACTCAGTTACCCAAACTTAACTAAAACTATGAAAACATACACAATGCACCAACAGCACAAACATTCAGCACCAAGACATAAAACAGAAGAATCTCATTGGAACGATCAGTAATATAAAATTACTTAAACCGATTTTACATGGCCATAACCTCACCCCCGCTTCTGCAGTGGTTCACAGCATTTAGTTAGTTGTTCGGTCCTAGTGATGAATCTCTTAACTGGTCAATAAATCATCAAGGACAAACACATAAATCAAGATAACCACCATGATGAATCAAAAACGAGGACTCACAGATTCAGTAAGCTGCCCGACGATGGAGATCCCTGGGCGCCCAATAAATTACTGAAAATCCGGAGCAAAGGAAAAACACCAGTTGAACCCCGGTGAAACAATAATTAAAATCGCAGTTTGATTTCTTAGAATTATTCAGTATTTTAATGATTTGAAAACCAAGAACTCCATATTGATACAGACGCGGAGTGGGACAGGTGCTTTACATAGACCGCGCTCCCCTACAACAATGGTGTGCAAATATAATCTACCAAACATTCTGAGCAGGGGATCGCTGAACGCCTTTACGGATTCAGTAAACTTGAGTATTGTTTATCCAGCTTCGCCCCTAAAAGAAGGAGAAATAGAAAGAAAGTTGATAGTGGCAGATAACTATCTGACGCATCAGTTATGAAAGAACAAAAAAGAAATTGGGATACTCAAAGACGACGAAAGACAGGATGCCACGTACAAGAGGAAGAGGAAGAGGATTAATGAAAGATTATATGAATTCGAAAGAATCCGATATGACTACGGTTGAGAAAGACGAAACTGATAAAAATTATGAGACCATGAAATACCGAAACAGTATTTTATTTATAGAAATATAGTGGCAGATAACTATCTGACGCATCAGTTATGAAAGAACAAAAAAGAAATTGGGATACTCAAAGACGACGAAAGACAGGATGCCACGTACAAGAGGAAGAGGAAGATTATTAATGAAAGATTATATGAATTCGAAAGAATCCGATATGACTACGGTTGAGAAAGACGAAACTGATAAAAATTATGAGACCATGAAATACCGAAACAGTATTTTATTTATAGAAATATTCAGAAAAGGTTCTCGTGAGTCGATGACAGGTTGTCTTTAGACTCAGGGTGAATGAATGACTTTTGTGGCATCGTCTCAATCGCATTTTTAAACATACTTTATATAGAAGATGGCATTTACCGCAAGAAAAGAACAGAAAGTGTGGCTGTTGAAGACGTACATATTATATGCCCGATTGGAACGTGGTGGCTGCTGGAAATAAGGTCTTCGCTATTGACTTTATTTTGCTTTAGAGTTCCATCTATGAAACAATTATTGTTCAATCAACATTTGGAAAAACAAGAGACTTCTTTGTTTTGAAATCTACGAAAAGTTTCTTTTCGTTTCGTGCTGTATTTCGAATAATGGTAAAGTTTCGTGATGAAGCGTATTTTAAGTCTAGTGTAGAGTCGTTTAGTGCAAGAAGATCGATGTGTGGCCTCACTCAAACCCTTGATAGTGTAGATTTATACCACAGGCCCTTGTCATGTTTCTAAGGATAGAACGAATCATCATCAGTTAAAAATTGGGTATTTGTTTTACTCACTTGAAGATCCAAAGATATAAAGTTAACTACTTTATCTAGAATCGGTAAAAACAATGTAAATGTTTATCTCCAAAACGGTGTTTTTAATGTTTCGACAGTAGCGATTGAACTATTGATTTGACTCAAATTTTATTCGGATAGTCCGTGTCAAATTATTTAGAACAATAAACTACGTACAGGAATGTTTAATTTTTGTCAAAATTTGTATGGGACAATTGGCTGCCGATTGTTTTAAGTGAATAGCCAAAAGATCACTTAAATGATAATGGTTTACGTTTGAAACAGGACACTATTGACAAATTGACGGAAATCTAGCGATGAACTTTGGAACTATATTGCTTACAAGGGATTGTACATTTACTTTGATATCATATTCCGTCTTTGTTTTAATAAATCGTCTTTTTATGTCTACCTATATATGAGGTGCCTTAATCTGTCTTTATTATTTACATTTTCACGTCGCGTTCTCAGCAACGCCATAAATATACAACTTGACTGCACCCTGTAGTACATCACAAGACCATTTGAGCCGCCTCGTGGGATTACCACAATGTGGTTTCCGACCAGGTCTGACACAAACCGGCCTGTACAGCTACAGAAGCAGGCTAGAAGCTTGAAATTTATGAGTTAAGTAGAGGAGGAATTGTACTATCCGAGTAGCGAAAACAAAGGCGCTGATCAGCTTCGCGGTAACCGCGAAGCTGATCTGCGCCTTTGTTTTCGCCTATGCAGATTGTTGGTTTTCCAATGGGGCGGCTCATTTAATGGCATCGCCCTCCTGTGTTCCCTTTCTGGTCTCTCCAAATATAAGTTTTGCCAGATTTGATTAGCCATGCACATTTAGTTGGAACTTTGCTTCAAGGATTCACCGATAGTAGTGTATGAAGTTCGTCATTGTGTGTTTGATTCTTGTCCCCTATTGCATTATTGAAATTGTTTTTCTCGTTACGATAGCAATCATGATGATCTATTTCATAGTGGTGTCACATTTTATGTTTTCATATTTCTGTTCTATTTATGAATACAATTTTTGGGAATGTATCTAAAATGGAAGTCAATTATTTCAAATTGCACCTAATTGCAACAACAATAACATTTTCATCATGGTTTTCAATTGACGAAATGTAACTTAAAATTGCATTTCATCAGCTAGTACGACAGGGAAATTATACCAATCACACATTGGTATCGTTTGGTAACAAAGCATTTGCATATTTTCATTATGTTTAGGTTTCAGACCTTGTATCAGGCACCAGACATCTGCTTTCAGAATTCGTTTTTCTGCCATGCATTAGGCCCCCCTTGCTCTTATTTTATATTCTAGTCTTTGACTGTCAGAATTTCTTACGAACGACACAATATTTAAGTCACCATCATAATAATAATGAATTCGCTTTCGTCATAGTCTGAGGTTGAACATTCTATTATAATATAAGAATGTGATGTACGCGTATACAGCTGCAGCTGAATTCTACCTTTATTAAATTAATAGCCCTCTTTAATGGTACACATTCAAAGCACAGTATTCCTGATTCCTACCATAAATTTCACCCGAAAAATAATTACCACATTAAAATGAATATCGAGAAAAGTTCAGATGCATTGATAGATTTTTTTCTTTTTAACCCGGGTGGCAGCTTATTTCAGTCGAAACTGCTTCAAAGTGAGCCATAATTATCATATAAATGACTGAGTATAGTGATGTTATATAGAGACGGGATTTGTCTACGCTGATTTTCGCCACGGGATCTCCATCCCACCCCGATACGGGAAAGACCTTCCTTTCTTCATCGGGCCCTCGTTCCACAGCACCTTTTATGTGCAGCTTAGTTTTGAATATTTCTATGTCCATGTATTTCCATGTTATTATATGGAAAATTAAAAGGGAAAATGAGTCCTTTCAAAGTATCTTAAGTCTCACTTGAGCATTTGATTGGGGTTCTCACACTTGCATGGTAGCACTCATATCACTGGTAAGCATAATTTTCCCGCTGACTGAAGATCTCGAAAACTATAGTCACAGACTGTTTGTTTTGAAATTTACAAATAAACATGAAATTGTATAAATGCATTTTACTTATTTTATAGATTGGTATTTGACTTTTTTACGTTTTACAAGAAGTGACATCGACATTGTAACGATTGAATAAAGCGACGCTTGATTTTATTTTATTTAATCGACGGTTTCTTCTCTTAGTTTAAACCTTCCTCGAAACTTGGTTAAGTTATCGGTATGTTTTTTTTTCGTTGTGCTTGTATTCTTTTATGAAGTTTTTGTTAAACAAAATAATGATTGCTTATATGCGCCAATGCCAAAGTGTGCTGAAATAAATTGATCATTTCATTTCTGCTACTTTAAGTTGCGATATAGTAAATCCAACTCATTAAAATGAATTATTTCCATCTACAGAAAAGCAAACTATTACATTCCTGTTTGCTCACAAATTTAAATGGTATAGAGAGGGATCTGGGACTTTAAATAATATTTGTATGTATTAAGTGTAGCGCACGAACGCTTCTCTACAGATTCCATATGACATAAACCCTTCCAGCGTTACTCAAATGGAAGAAAAATCATCTTATGAAATTATTTTGTCAATGGTAAATACCATAATATATGAATTCATCGTTGTTGAACCATCTAAGTGTATTGTTTTAGCGATTATGATGCGCTGGAGTGGTGTCAAACAGCTTTACAAATTACTTGCAAGAGAGCCAGAATTTAACAATAATACCTACATTCTTTTCATTATCAAATTTACATCTATACTGAACAAAAAAAGAAACGCAACAATAGGCCACCGAAAATTTTCGAGTTTAATGGTAAAACGTTGATAATTTCGGGTCTTTTGCTGTATGATTCCCATTCATGGGATATAAGGGTACACCATACAAAAAATGATTTTCATTTCGATAAAAAATGAATGAGATTTTTTTGTCGTCTTAAATAATGCAAATCGGGAAAGATCTGCTCTGCGCATGCGCACACTTTTGAACCTCCAAATCATCAAGAAACAATGTCAGCTGCACTCTAATTAAAATTCACGAAAAAGAAGTAAAGTTCCACGACACACAAGCCCGTAATTAAAACCATCAAAATCCCTATATGTTTAATTGAAAGGGGGATAATTTCAATTTTATTTGTTTTATTTCTTTAACATGTGAGTTATCTGCCGAGTGGTACATTGTGATTTTGAATGGTGGTTTATAGCAGATTTAAATCGTACCATTATTTTAATGCTTGCTCATGCGCACTGTGTGGTTTTCGACTTTCAGCATGCTTATGGTTGGCATCGAATAACTCCGTAAATATTCATCAAAATTTAAATCGGTTTCTTGCATTCGGAAGCCTGATATCTCGTGCATAAGAAGAAAATGTAATGATTTCTGATTGTATCACAGTTTTCTCAAAATTCAGTGGAATATAACTGTTGCGTTTCTTTTTTTGTTCAGTATATATTGAAATAACCCATATATTCTTTTTAAATGCACTTTATTCGATCCTTACAGTAAGTGCATAATGGAAATAATGTAAAAGAAATAAAAATGAAAAAATCACCAAACTTTGATTGCATTCAGTAATAATATACCGGTAGCTTAAAGTTCTCTATTTCTTCTGGGTCATTTGCCTACCTTTCGAATGTTTCTTTGCTGATGAAAAATGGTAATATTTGATCCGATTCCTGATGTGGCAACCAAAGATGTTTCAAGACAGACGAATATATTTTCTTTGATTTGACTGATTTCTTAATAAGCACAAATATCGCAAGTCCAACGCTTCTTTAGTTTGTTTTTGTGGTTCTGTACCATTTATGATTTTAATAACATTATCAGCGGGGTGCCTATTCGAAGACTTTATCATGTTAATATTTAGCTGAAAAATACTAACTTGCCCATATCAGAAATTAAATCAGAATGTACATACGTTTCTATCTATACATACATTTCTGACATTACTTTCATCTTTGCACGTTTGATTTTAATCTTAAGCATCATTTGTCAATGTAGATGTTAGTAGTGGGAATTTCAGTACCGTTGGTGTCTTGAATATTGTCATTTTTCCAGTTTCATTATTGTTTGCAGACGATATAGCGTCAATAAAAATCTCGGGACGACAAATGTTTAATAGAAAGTAGGCGCGTCATTACTCTAAAGGTGGATCTATATTGGGCCGAGCTACATCAATCGATGAACCGAATGATACGTTATCAGCAGAATCCGTGCTCAGTCGAGCTTTCACTTTATGACACGATCAGAAACATCTAATAATATTTATGATTTATAGAAAATCCCTTTAAAACACGCTAATTGAAAGGGCATTTCATGCTGATGTATTGAGGTTGCGGATAGTCTTTAGAGCTGATTGTGGGTAGCGAAGGGTGACATATTTGGACGATATCGTTCGCTGTGCATGTTAAGCAAACTTAAGAGATATTGAGGATGAAACTTTTTAAGTTACTTAGAACCATATAATATCGAAAAACGATCATGAAATTTTGCGATTCATTGACTTTGGTTTGATTTTATGTTTGGCTTTTAGCGTTAAGCAAAAACCAGAACGGAATGATTTATAACATCTAACTCTCGATTTCGTCGAAAAACTCATTTTTGTTCGGTGTTTTATTTATCTATATTTGGCACCAGAATGTCTTCAATGATGGACTTTACTGCTTATAGATATCATAACCCCAATTTACACATGATGGACTTCTACCAATCTTGTAAAAGTAAGTAGACTCAGTTGTCACTTCATTTATTGGATGTCCAATGTTCATTATTTTAGACGTATGAGCTATGTTTTTATTAGGGCCGTAGACTAAACATTGCTTCTGTCACTCTAATAACATTATTCTACAAATGTTCGTTGTATCATACATTTAAAGACATTTTTGCAAAAGGCAAACATTGTCCTCCTCTACGCAGAATTTGTCTACTTTATTTATGCCCTGCTATTGCTATCAGTTTTATTTTGATTTCTGAAAACCCTTGTGCTATTTCTTCTATCTTACACCCCGTGTGTCACATTGACTACTGTTACAAACCTTTCACTATTGCATTGCCCCCATTTAGCACTTCATTTGTAATGTTTATTTGCTTGTTCAGCCACTGCATCAATTCCTATATAGTAATTCAATGACCATATCCCTCACTCCACACGTCGATTCTCGCGACTACACTTGCGTAACGCATACCAATTTCTCTACGATCGTTATGCGCATCTAACCAATTGAGCAGCACGTCGCAAAATTGACTTATACAATAGAACACATGAAAGTGATTTAAGGCGAAAATTTCAAAGATAACTTACTGGGCGTCATCGCTGAAATCTTTAAATCGAATGATACTGCATTTTGCCGGTAAAAAAATAGTATTGAAATACCTTGTTCATTTATGATCGTATTCAAATCTTAATCGCCTTCGTGGGAAGGTTTTCAAATGTGGACATTTTAAGCAGCACTGAATGCCTACTAGGCTGATAATTATTCAGTTTGTCAGAATTATTAAATTTTACTTTCAGTCATGTTTATTTCTTTGCTTAATTAGATTCATGCTCATAAATATATTTATTTCTGTATATCTTTGTGCTATAGTTTCGTCGTTTATAACTTTCTGTCATTTTCATGTCACCGTTTCTTCATTATAATTTTATTCTTCACCAGAATTTGCAACATTTTTCAATCCAACATCTCTATGTCAGAAAAAGAGAGAAAAGTCGCGGTTTCTAATTTATTTTCTCGCTTTCTGTCCATTTCAATGATAAGCTGTCCTCATTTTGTCCGATCTTTTGGGGTCATGCGGATAATTTCGGTTGGAAATTTATCAAAATCTACTTAACTGTCATCTAAATTCTAAATAGTTGCTAGTATATCTTCACGAACAAAGGTGTCTGTATTCTTAAAGCAATAAATTGACCATATAAATATGTCCAGTTTGCCTTTAACTCGCTTGGTTTTCTGAAACAGAGAATTTTATATTTCATAAAATGAAGCATTGTCTCCAACTATCGCGTACCTCATTTGTCAACCTGTGGTTAGGAAAACATTAATATGTTTGCTCCTATTAGGCGGCTGTTGTTTAGAAATGATAATAGAAATAAGCCCCTGGCATGATTATATCCTACCACTGTATTTTCCATATGTCGTGCAAATTTAATTTGTTTCTTTTTTTTTTTTCGAAAAATGTTATTTATGAAATTATTTGGGTGTGACAAAATCCGCCTCAAAAATTACAATTTTTATGCTTCAAAATGTATTTATGTCGACATTTTAGCGATTTCAGGCATTACATTTGCGATAAGTTGTGCATTTTGTGTCCCTAATGACTATAATAGTTCGTACTGCGTATAAGTTCGATTTTCAAATACCATTTACTTTTAAAATATGCTTATTACATATGCAACTTATATTTGACAAAGCAGAAAAAAGTTTTGTCAGGACCATCTTTATGAATGATTCATCACTTTTAACATAAATATTTGTAAATTTTCTTACAATTCTGAAGTTTTATAAGTCTTTGATGTGTCGACTGGCTGTTTTACTAGTCGTTACGGAGGCAGAAGAGATGAAAGTGAGATTTTATCACCACAGCAATGTAGAAAATATTGTTGTATAAATTGACACGTCGCGATTCTATTAATATTTTAAAATATTCACTGCCTTTCAACTGGAAATGTAGTGAAACTTTCATCAAGATTTTCGTTAATTTTATTGAACTATCGTCTGGAGCAAAGGAAAGTCCGGCATAGTTTAAATTACAACTGAAATTGCTTGTTTCTCCAAGTATTTATTGGATGTACCATCAAAGTGGATCCGATTGCAGCTCTTTGTGAAGGCATGTCAGAAGTTAACAGATACTAATAGACATGATTTCAATGGATTCCTATCATGGGCATAAATCGTATGATTCGCGGTGCAGAAAATGAGAGGCTGCTTATGCATTGTCACTGACGCGCTGAGCTGTTTTGGAGGTGTAACTTAATTTTCCAATCGGTATCCCGTCTTGATTAAATGATTCCAATGGTGAATTGATATCTTTAGACAGTTCGCGTGCTCATGAGGTGTCTTTTACCCATCGGAAAAAAATCGTCAGGGAATATGTATCATGTGCAATTGAACTTGGTGACTTAAGTAATTTGTGATTCAGTTTGTTGTTTTACGATATCGGCTCAATCTTCTGAAACCTTTATCTGTGCTATAGACTAGTTTCATATCATGACTTTATCATTTACAAATTGATTATTGTTTTTGAATTATTGACTCAATAATTAAGAAATACACGGAGAGCACATGTTGTAGCCCAAAGTACATTCATAATGTCTCAGACTAGACCCAACATGTGGTTGATGATTGCAAGATTAAATCGAGCTTTTTGGGTGTTATTTGCGCTGTTTAGTCGTATTTAGGCATGTAGAAGGGTAAAATACACAGAACTCGTTAAAACTGTCGTGCCTATTGTTTTAAAACACTGTCATGGATTTGTTTGGGTATCTACTAATAATAGACTTGACTTCCAACGCACGCCATTCAGAACGCTCAATTGTTTAAACTAATGGGGTATATGAGACTTCGGGTATTCAACACGCGATCAAATCACCAATTGGTCGTTTTAGAAGCTAAACGGGTGTGCAGTGAACCCATACAAGAAAAACACTAGTGTGCTTACATTGTAGAAACAATGAATGGTTGACATTTAGAATTTGGTTGGAAGCGCAAGTGGTGAATTCGGAATCCTTAGTGCCAATTTATTTTTCAGGCTTTAAGCCTATTTATTTATTATTTATTTTGGATATTATATCATATTCCCGCCAAACTGGATTATTACGCGATGAACATGAACATGCATGCGTATGCCCAGGGGCAGCCTATGGACCAACGGTTTGCACCCATGCCGGGACCAATGCAACAGCCATGGGGAGCTTATCCCCCTGGGTCGTTTTCACCGTATCATATGGGTCCCAGAGGATTTGATATGTTCTCTGGGGGATTTGTGGACGGTACGTCTGTGTGTTTTATGAAAAATATGCTTTGTGGCAAAGGAAATGATGCGAAATGTGATTCGGTAATTTTCAAAGGATATCTATGCTCACAAGAATATTACCAAAACACAATATGTCTTCCATAAATTACACATGCTGTATTTTGACTATGCCAAACATTTTTTTTTATTTATTTTTAATAAAGAAAAAAAAGCTTTTTATTTTGTATTTGCTTTTGTTTTAGAAAATATATGATTTATCATGTTTTATGCAGTAAATACAAAATATTTCCCAGAGACTTGCATCTTGAATTTTTTGGGGGAAACCCTTGTAGTACCGTTGATATATCTAAAGATTATCATTTCGTTGTGCCTCACAAGTCTATACACATTCTGCAATAATGTTGATACATGGAAGCTTTATTTTTATCATAATTATTATAAGTTTAATTTATATCTTAATTCAGCTTTTGCATGGAATGTTATTCGGCAATATTTGTATCGGAAGTAATATAGGTGATACCTCTAGCTTACTGAATAACATAAACAATAAAACATTATATGGGTCGACAAAACATACTTATCATATGTGAGGATGCCAAAAAGATTGCCGATAATGTTTCAGAAATTATTCAACTTGGCACCTGTTAAATTTAAGGCAACGTTTAACTTGATACAATTAAAATGTACAAATGAAAATATAAATGTCAAAGACCTTGACTTTTAATTATCAATTAACGTAGCAAGTATGCTAAGTAAAGCAATGAATCATAATTTAAAATATGATCAGTTTTAGTTCTTTGACACTCGCAAAGACCAACGTTAGGGAAAGTTAGTAGTTTACATTTGACACCTATTTGCTCTATTTTAAATTGAACATGCTTGTTCCAGCGTGGATGTTCTGTTCTTATACTTACAGCCACTTTTGCAAGTTTAAAAATATATCACTGATATTAGCTAAAATGATCTATTAAAGATAACTGTGTGGTCACCTACTTTGGAAAAATATGCCGGTCTGGTTTACTGTTATGTCAGTCCACGTATAGTCTATATCTCCTTTCCGGTTTCATAACAGATCGAAGTCCCGATTGCATTCCTTCCTTGTCATTGCCTCTCTTTTTGCCTCTGTGGATCTGAAAATGGAATTGAAATAACGTTTTAGGAAAATTGCAATTGTCACAGCTTTATACATTTTCAATGACTTGCTGAACTCAACTTTAAAATGTTGAATTTCATACTTTTTCCATGTATTGCATGCTAAGTGCTTAGGATTATTGTGTAAAGTGTGCTGATAAAAAGTTTATATGTTGTTATGTATTTATAAGCTCACCTAATATTTTTGAATCCCCTAGAAACCGATGCAGCCGCAAACATTTTTTTGGTTGTTGTTGTTGTTGTTAGCCGCCACGTTCATACCTATAGTTCTAAGCTTCAGTATAGCTGCCTGTGTTGAGAAGGACTGTTCAGACAATGCCCATTTTATTTACTCTCTCTTTTACTTCACCGTTATCTTAGGGTGTGACGTAAAAATGCACGGGCTTTATAAACTCTGGCACGGGATTTTCCTGATGACTGAGGCTTTATGAAACATCAATCGCAGCCGACACTGCCTGCGGCACTATTGAAGTGCATTGCAAATAATGTGTTACCGCGACACCCCCTTAGCCTTCCAAGCGACTTTTTTATTTCTATAAGAGAGAGAGAAAGCGAGAGAGTCGACTAGATCCGCTTTCATGTTACAGAACATTTTAACTTTTACCATCATATCAATATTAACGAATTGTCGTGGATTGGCTTGTCCATTCCAACCTCTTTAACTGTATTATCTCTGTCTTTTCCAGGTCACGGAGGTGTTAACCAGTTGGGCGGTGTGTTTGTCAACGGCCGACCCCTCCCTGACGTTGTCCGGCAAAGAATTGTTGAGTTGGCACACACAGGAGTCAGACCATGTGATATATCTAGGCAGCTCAGGGTCTCACACGGCTGTGTCAGCAAAATTCTAGGAAGGTAGGTTTAACCCCTTGTTATAAATGGACCGGCCCGTGATTATCATTTGGATGACAGCAGTTTCCATTACGTCCACTGCCAAATCGGCAAGGGTCACTGATTGGATAGTGTCTAGTTTTGCGAAATGTGACTTTCACTCAGCGTTCGCTGGTAAATCTAATCAATGTATAAAATTGTATATACCTTATAATAATAAAAGATTATCTGTTGTAAGACTATGAAACATTGATCCATGGAAGGATGCTTATTTTCTTCATCTGCATGAAAGTGGCATTCAAAATATTTCATTTGAGACAATGGGTATTTTATTGGCAGACATAGTTTTCCATAACTATGTTTTATCCCAAAATCGGAAACATTTTATCAGCTCAGCCGAGTTGAATTCCTTCATCTGCATGGCCATTAATAAAATGTCTAAGGAACGTTTCGGAACTTTCTTTGTCGGTATATTGTTAGTAGAGTTGAAAACCATATCGTCTGACGACAACATCTTACGTATCTCAGATCTTTGAGTTGCTTTGAGTGTCCCAAACGGTATTAGTATCTTTTGCGTTTGTCGGAATACTTCTTTAGCTCCACCATATTTGATCCCAGGTTTCGTTACTGATAGTTCCAAGGTGATACTTCTGTGGTGTTCTTTTCGTTTTTCTGTGGTGTTCTTTTCGTTTTATGTCTTGGTGTTTAAATTTTTTTGTGCTGTTGGCGCCTTCTGTATGTTTGCATATTTTAGTTAAGTTTAGGTAACTGAGTGGCCACCTATTGGGAAAATAGCTGCTCATTCGGCTTACGATATGTATTCAAGGTTTAAGTACCTGATTGTAAATTTACTTTTTTCCCACCTCGGTTTTTGGAGTGGGAATCTTTTTCTGATTGCTCATTTTCCTGATCTTTGCCTACTTGTACCTTTTCCCATTAAATTGATTTTACCTTTATTTAAACAATTCCCAAACTTAACTGGAAAATTCCCAATGACATTAGATGTAAACCTACTCTTTTTAAACGTCTTAATTCTTCTACCCAGATTACAGTGTCCTTACATGGCCCCAACATCACACCGCTAACCTCAAGATGGGTCAAAACAGATAATAATTAACTTTGCCCTTCACATTGGTTAACCTGTAATTTTTCTGTTGTGATGCCATAATTGGGCCTTCTATGTCATGAGTTTAATTGTCTGAGTCATAAATTCATCGCTCGTGTAAAAGCTACATAAAAAGCGCAAACCGTAAGTGGTATTGTTTCAGTATTAGTAAAATGTAACCAATATGAAATGGTTTCCGATGGTTTGCGTGCGGTAAAGAGCTGTCCCGCAATTTTCGTTAAAATTTCAAGTGCAGATAACGTAGCGTTTTGTCACAGTGTACTGAAAGCCCTGCAATCGCTTTTGTGGTCAAGTTGATGTATTTATACACTAACCAGTAATTATTTAAGCTATTGAGGCAACGAGCCTCCTCAAGTTACCTACCGTTGTCTTCCCTAACAAAACCTTGCCTGTGAAGCCCTGTTAAGGCCTTTCTTTTACCATCTACTCGTTTTGCAAGTTATGCGTACCTACGTTTGTGCTGAATGGGGTCCCTAAACATATCTTTCTGAAGTAAATCAAGCACAGGAGTGTTCGTTGCTCTGCGCCTATGTTTCACCAATTAAGCATGCAATTGTTTAGTGCTGTCAGTGAGAACATTGTTGATACCTCTGATGTTTTATATAAAGAACAATACCTGATCTGCTATTTTGGTGGTCGTGAGGTATCAGATGGTTGACCACAATGACTGACAAGATAGCACTCCAGAACATAGCATGTAAATGATATCACACTTACCATAATTACTTCTTTATTAGCCGTTTAAGGATATAGCGTAGCACCAGAACCAAATATCTATCAACAAAACAAAGAAGGAAAATGAACCAAAAATAAATCTACACGTAGTACAAAGCGCCTGTGATGAACTGGATGGACAGCTCTTTCCGTAAATGTGACCATTTGGTTGCTTAACCCATTGGTGACGGATGGATTCACCCATCGTTATCAATTGGGTGAGTCCACTTTCATTGTTAGGGGCTTCATGTGTGATTTTGAAATTTTATTCAAATTTTCGATGAAATTTCTCTAGGCAAAGAGAATAGCCCCAAATGGGACGCCGCGTTCATATTCTTAGCACTTGCGTAACGTACAAACAGTACCACAACACCATACAGATATCGAAATTTATGTATTTACTTGCCTTGATAAGTGCATTTAATGCTGTTTTTCTGGGGCTTCCAAAAAGCTTTAGAAAAATGACCTCGGCCATGGTTTACCTGTAACATCAAAGTTTCATTTCTGGTAAATGATGGCCTCGGATAAAGCGGACCAAAAGCCTTATTTTAATTCCAAATTTACTTACCAATGTCTTTCAATTTTTCCAGATATTATGAAACGGGTTCAATAAAGCCAGGGGTTATTGGTGGCTCGAAGCCTAAAGTAGCCACTCCCCGGGTGGTGGACGCCATAACAAGATATAAAACAGAGAATCCAACAATGTTTGCTTGGGAAATACGGGACAGATTACTAGCCGAAAATGTGTGTTCTTCAGATAATGTGCCCAGTGTTAGCTCAATAAATAGGTGGGTATACTGTACATGTGTATTTTGATAGTATTTGTAGAATTGATTGATTGATTGATTCAATGTTTGATTAAGTTATTTATTTATTTATTTATTTATTTATCTATTTATTTATTTATTGTTTAACTTTGACAGTGATGTTGTTGTAGTGTAATGCATTATTTTAAAATGATGCATTTTAGTGTAATTAATTGTTTAACCAAAACGGTAAATTAACACATTGTTTTCTTGACGAAAATCGTGCACTGCACGTGTTGATTCCTGACATTTTAATATTGGCGATCTTTATGCCTAGACAGTACAGTCTCGGTACGTACGAAATATGAGTAATCTATTGAAAAAATTGTAGAACCCCGTTGATACAACGCTTTTGTTTTGTTCGTACATCTAAAGCAACTCTTGTTTTCAAAGTAAGTCTTAATCTATTAAACAGTTATATATCATAACCACACGCGTCTAATTGATAATTGCTTCCTATTCATGAAAATGCCATAGTAAAACAACTCTTTAAAGACAGTTCTGAGACGAGTGTGTTATGGTAGATATATTATGACAGGTATATCATATCTAAGTACTGTACCAAAGAACTTAATATACCATTACATAAAATGTTTACCAACATTGCAGCAATTACCCTCCACAATGCAAGGAAGGGCAAACTAATTACTGTTTTCTAAGATGGTAATTGCAGTTTCAGTAGCTTTTTGTTTTTCGATATCTGCCAGACTGTGAAAATAATTCACACTTCAGTTTTTGCCTGTACACACGTGCTGAGTCAAAGCAGTGAAATTAGCAGGAGGACAACACACCTTCCCTACTTCGGGTGTGTGAATAATTTCATAGATTTTCAGCATGTGCATATGTTTAAAATGATAAACGTAAAATATGCTACACTATGAGCTACAATATGTTTCATTATATATAGCAAAATTAGTGCAAAAATTACAATAACATCTTACTTTAAAACAGTTGCTCTGCAAGCATACAGTAACTGATTTTGAATTGGTGTAGCTATAATGAGTGATTTTTGTTAAAACGATCCAACATCACCAGAGAAATTAAGTATACAGATGGCGGAAAGTTTTAAAATATGACTTTAATGTAGCATTTCATTCCATATGCATGTATAACGTTCGTCTGTTAGGCATATAAAGCGGTATATATTAATAGTAATAAATCTAAAAATAGTTATGCCGATAGAACCGATACTGTCTGTGACTGTGACATATTTACTAGAATATAGGTTTTATCTCACCCATAATATTTTGGCTCAATAGAGTATGTATAATCGTAGTTGCTCTGAGAATTAAATATAGTCCGTCTAAATCTAAATGTGAGCTATGAAATCTATCCAGATGCCTATACAATCCCAAAGTTTGGTCCAAACGGGATGTAAATGTGTGAGTTAACGACAACAATAGCCTGACTTCAACATACCGACCATGGTACAAGTGTCGTTGATTTGGACAACAAATATTTTGGACCAGGTTATAATCTAATATTGAGCGAATATATTCCGTTTTTGTAGTTGAAAATAAAGCCAAGAAATATTTTCTAGAAATTGTGACAATGCCTGCTGTGAAAGTCATTGCAAATATTGTGTTTGTCTTTCTTTCTTTCTTTTTCGTAAAGCGCAATTAGACATAATTAGAAAATTGTTTAAGAATATGTTAAGACAACAGTCATATCGCATGATAGATTGAGGAAGGAATTAATTAATTTCGCAATTGCCTGGTGAAAATACGTTTTCCATCTGGTTTTGTAATTTTGTAAGTACGCGAACGCTTTATCTTTAATTCTTCGAAAAAGGTGTCAACAATTTTGACGAAATTACTTTTCAGACTCGTTTTGTTGTCTGGGCAATTTTAGGCATCACAATTATGTTTCCCCATTTTCTGTAATTGTTATAAATCAAAAAATCGATCTCTGAAAAAATGTTTAATATCTGTCAAGGTAGATTAAGCGTTTTGCTCCAAAAGCAGCAGATGATCAAGCAGTGTTCTTATTATTCATAACACTTTATTCCGTTTTTCATTTCTAATATTAACTAATCATGGGGCTGATTTCGAGAAAGGGTTTAATTTGGACCACGCCATGGTAAAATGAACAATGTTACCATTGCGCCTTTAGAAAAACACTGATAGAACTGGACTGGACAAGTCCAGCAGAGATTCCGTTATCACCTGTGCCAATGCTTTCTTCATGCCGCCAGTCAAGATCAGCTTAAGCATATACAAATGTTGTCCCGGCGTGCTCCAGAGAACAAACTTAGGTTTCGATGCAGTCTATTTAAGGATACTAAATTTGGCAATATTTAATGACAAAACCAATGCCTTACATTGTTCCAGCAAAGACAAGGACAATTTCTTGCACATTTCTGTTCGTAGTTTATTTTTACTGATTGTGCATTACACTATAATATCTCTTATGACCAGCCTCCACAGACCAAGAGATCAAAATGAAGGTTAGTGAACACGGAGGCCCGTTTTATTATGCTCCAGTCCCTTTGTAATTTCTTCGCTTTTGATTACATTTTAGACGATTGTCCGCGTACTGTTAAACAGTTTCTCTATTAAAGCTAGTAGCTTTTAAATGAAGCGTAAGAAATTGTTACAATCCTCGACCAGTCATGCATGATGACAATTGCACATCCTCAGCACGCTTGTCTCACGCAATATGAACGCCCACCTGTCAGTGAGTTTCAGATCAAACGCTAACATTGATATTTTGTCAGTCTCTTTAATATTTGCAATAACAGTTTCAACTAAATTAGCAATATACACAACAATAGGGACCATTTCAATGTCCAGATTGGGAGACATCAGATTTATTGAGTTTCAAAATTAGTCTTTGTCTTGTCATATTATTTCACGAAATAACACTATGAGCTAATAAAATGGCTTTGCGTGAAACAATTGGACAATGATTCTATTTTCAAATTACTTATCGCCGCTTCATCATGGATACCCATTACTTTATATTTGGACACTCTAGCCTCTTTTCGTTTCAAAATATCAACAGACACATAGCCTTTGGTTGTAAGCATTTATATTTTGAACGTCTCATGATGAATGCCGCTGTTTAGTTGTTTGGTCCGGTATACATTTAGCGATTTCGAATCCTGTTTCCAGGCTGCTCTTTATTACCCTAAATACATTGCATTCGATTCAAAAATTGCGTAAGTATACTTGGAAAAACTTTGACACACAAAAAATGAACAAGTTTCAGCGTTGAAATTTAAATAATGTTTGAAATGAAGTTACTTTTATTGCATGTTCAAAGGCAGACTGTGGTTGTAAATCATCGAGATAGTGAGCCTTTTCGCCTTTATTGTATCTCTTATCTGATTTGTTAGTATGTACTATCACTTTCCATAAATCTTGTCTTTTATAATATTTTGATGACATTTCGTTTAATTCAACATCACTTTAATAACATTTTCAACTCCTGAAATATGGGAAATTTGTCTATATTTAAACGCTTTAATGATCAGATTATTTAGTACGTTACACAACCAACCCGATCGGATTGGTGTATGTTTTATAGTATCAATTCTTGTATTGCTCTTTTTGGGATCCAATATTTCTAAGTCGCTTGTGGTGAGTCTGTTTGAAATTAACCCGTTTCAGTTTTATCTATTAACCATTCCCTGTCATTTCAATTCCTTTCCGTTTCCACGTTTATTAAGTAAGACAAATGCAAGTATTTTATTTGTTTGCCCTTGGACTGAACACTTAGAGCTTCCATCGAACTCTTCTTGTAGGCTGTGACTTCAATGTTAATACACTGAAAATCATCCATTCAGCAGTTCATATTGAATGTTTAAATTGCGAATAAGTATTTGTTACTAAATCGTGTACGGATGGTTGGCGTTCAGTGGTCTGCAGTGGCTGTGAACGATCATGTATCAGTGTAGCATAGAAGTCAATAGACTCGAAAGATGGTGTTACAGACAGGTTAACACTGAAATGGTACACGAGTTCACCTAACGTAACATGTTCTTTGTTTCCTTATGTGTCATTGTTTTCTAGAATAAATGTTATTGTCTCATAATATCGCATGCATACTACTGTAAAGCGACAGTTTCGCTGGTTTTCATCCCTGGTCTTTCTATTCTTGCCTTTATGAAGATATTGTGATAGTTTACTGATGCTTATTCGAAAGACTTTAAGAGCAAACAAGCAATAATATATCCCGCTCTAAACCCCTTTTTCGAGGATACATCGATTCGTTAGCTAGATATTAAAATATTATCAATAATATGGCGTTTTTTCTCGAATTGTTTTTGTGATTTCTCTTTCAAATGTATTCTAACCTCAAAACAGTGGAGGAAACTTGCACATTCGCAAAAAACAAGTGTTTACAATAGCAACAGTGTTCGACGATTTTTATCAAAACAAACAATCTTTAGTTTTAATGCTTCTTTACACTAATTATACGTCTCTCATTTACCTACAGCTAAGCTATAGAAACCGAATGGAAAGAAAGACAAAACACTGAAATAATTTTTAGACTTTCAGAATTTTTTACCCTATTGCAGTGAAACACTCTTGTTTTACATTTTACGATTTTCTTAAAGATTACACGTGAATCATTTTTCCACTATTTGACCAATGAATGGTGAACGTAGATTGTTAAATTGATAAAATTTGTAACCATACAAGATCGTATCTTAAATACTTTTCAAAATGCAAGTATTGTGAAAATACATGAATGACTTCATTAACGCTTAATTATTAAATTTCTTTGAAAACAAATGTAAAATATACCATACATGTATACGTTCAAAACCAAAAAAATTCTTGGTGCTTTTTCGAATTGTCATTAAAGGCACCAGATCTCTGTCATCAATTAATAACTCGTTTATCACTATTTATTTGGTTTTGCATGTTTTATTGGTTCATACTCTTTTTTTCATGCTAGATACATTTAAGACATCTAAACTCAGACTGGTATGTGTCACTCCATTAAAGTAGGTCAAAACGCAAAGACAATCTTTCGGTTCGTCTTGAATATTGACTACAACAAAATGAAGTCCATAACTTTTCAAAGAGCTACCGATACATCAGTTTGTAACATCAATTAGAATATAGCTTAGAATGGACATATTGTTGAAAAATTGGATCGTTCTTTCTTCAGCACAAATTCAGCACAATGCAAGAATTTCCACCGGATACCATTTTTCTAGTGGAAAACCTTGCGGCATTGAAAACTTTATAGTATTCAATAATAGTTGAATTATTGGTATATTGGTCTCTTGGCGTGCTCTTTTATGATTTTCTTGGGGAGGAACATGGACTTTGCATTAGTACGCGCGGCTAGCGCAAGGCACTACACGCTGCTCACGGAAATGAATGCACTGAATTATTACCTGGGATTTTCTATTCTACACTATAACTTTCACTTCTTTTTCTGTTTTTCTCATTCAATGTTCCTAACTGTGCTGAAAACAAGCCGGTTTCTTACATAAAGCGATCAAACCAACGATGAAATGTCTGCTTGTACTCGTACAACGGTTTAATTATGAAGGTACACGGGGTGCAAATGGTCTTTGGACGTCAAAAAAGATATACTGAAACTAAGTGAAAAAGCAGACATAACCAGAATAATGTTTACTGCACACTTCATAGATTCTATGAAAAGAATGCATATTTATGCTTAAACAGAAAATTATGATTGTCGTCAAAGTCGTTTGTTAATATCAAAATCTTCGTAAATATTCGCATATGATTTAGCAGTATATATCCCGTTTTTGATTTAAGGGCGTCTAGAAGCAGGATCTTTTTGCAACCCCAGGCAACACCTTACGCCAGCTTGTACTGCACGGCTTACCCATATAGTGCTACATATCCCGCACCATTTTAGTTCGACTCTGGTTTCTATTCAACAGTTCACTTATTGATATAAAATGTGTGTAGACTATAGATTGTTGAATTTATGAGCAATCTACGACTAATACGGATTGTTAAGAACGAGGAAAATTTCGGATACACTTTTAAGTAGAAAGTTATTCACAGCATTATATGTGAAGTCCGATTACACAAAAAGATGATAGGAGAACACAAGACCCGAACATTCTCTATTGGACAGCTTTTTGTCTTCTGGGAGTTTTGACGTTTTACCGTTCGGGCTAAGCAACTCTCCCACAATATTTAAAATACTTATGCAATTAATATTATGAAAAATATGTCATCTATGACAGGATAATATTTCCAAGTACTTTTGAATCTTGTCTGTCTATATGAGTCAATGTCAAAATTCGTCAAAGTTCTTGTCTTCTCAATATTTTATGAAAACCACTTACCAGATCGTGATTTGAATTTTTTCATATGATACAACTGATCATGCTTAATAATAGTAAACGATAAAACAGTATTTGATTGGTGTAGAAATACCTTTTTTCCAGATTTAAAACCTCATTTTTCATCATTTTTGCCTGTCCCTCGAAAAAAATTGAAGATTCAGCACAACTTTTGCAAGTCGCTGTAAATATTTGGGTAGTTTTGACTGGTTGTATCAAAAAGAACATTATTAAGGTAAATATAAGAGGTTTCAAAATGGGATATTTCATTTTATTTTTCATATTTTTTGGCAATAATAAATCCGTCCCTGGATTTATGTCCTTACCGTAACGCAGTGATAAATCGACAAAATAATATAGGATCCCGTATGTTGGCAAATCTGGTTATCTGTCATGCTCACTGGGCACTTTCTATTTACAAGCAATGCATGTGTTTTGAAATGCTGCTACTGAACTGCTCAAGGAAAATACTGTTTCAGTGAGTAAGCCCAGAAGAGTATATTTTTTGTGTGTCCACTGACCGTAACGAGATATAAGCACAGTGAATACTTTGAAAAAGGTCTGATTCTGACATATTGATCCATTTACATTTCTCAATAGCAAACCACTTTTGCTACCATGTTTTAATGCATTACCATCATTTAAGATAGAAATTACTTAAAATATGTCCTTACCATAACAGTCCTTACCGTAACAAAATAAAATGTTATGGTAAGGACTTGAATTGTTACGGTATGGACACCAACTGATAAACAGCAAAATAAATTAACCTGTGTGTTATTTATATAGATATATTTGCTATGAGAAACTGTAACTTGTTTCAATCAGAGTAATAGGATTATTAAAACCCAATTTTATAAATGAAATTTTTAGACAAATACGTTCATAGGAATTATTCCGTTACGGTAAAGATATTTTGGTGAAATACCATGCCTTTTTGGAAAATCGTTTGGAAATCGAAACTAGAAGCAATACAATTGTATGTCATGTAAAATATATTATTTTATTGAAAAAGAAAGCTATCAGGATTATGATTGAGAACAATTATTTCCTACAAAATGTGTTATGTCCATACCGTAACATGCTGGTCCATACCGTAACGATATCTCAGAATGTTTAACTGTACCAGAAAACTAACAAAACTTATTAGACTTAAATCACCATAGAAGATACCAAAAGATTAAATACTTGTTATATCATTCAATCATACTTGCCTTTATTGCTGTCAAAAAGGCAAGCATTGATATTTATTCTAAAAATGTCCATACCGTAACGATTTTATCAATATAAGATCTTGTCCATACCGTAACAGAGAATGTCCATACCGTAACAACATAAGAAAAGAATATACTGTGTAACATTTCATTAGTTGCTTTTCTATGTTTACATTCTTTTGCATTCATTTTAAGAGGATTTATCGGTGAAAATAATTAAACATATTTCTTAATCACTGTCTTCATTTAGCAACATATTAGTGCCTAAAGTCAAAAATGTCCATACCGTAACATGCATCTTGTCCAGTACCGTAACGGTAATAAATTTCTGAAAATAAGTTCTTTATAAAGACTTGATGTGGATCATTACCACAAAATCAATATTATCAAGATGAATAAATTGTCTGCAGTATTGTTGTTGTATAGCAACATGCTTTTTAAAAATGTAATTGAAAGCGGAAAACATCTAAAATCTGTAAAAAGTTGTTTTTGCTTGTATGATCACTGTTTTTTTCTACTATCATTACAGCTGTAGATTTTTTTCTTCAGTATATGTGTAAAAACAATCTGTTTATTAGATTGCATACATCAGAAATAAAAAGTTGTTGCATATTTAAAAGAAAAACACAATTTAAAACTTGTTACGGTATGGACATTTTTCCTGGTCATGTGACTTTTGACGATCTATTTAAGCAATCTGATTGGTTGTTAAGATTACGTTTAGTTTGTTTTGATTACTTTAGGGTTAGCTTGTTACTTTCACACAAAAAATTTTCAACATTCTTTCAGGTGCTTTTTATTTTTTCCCTGCATTCAAAATTTGACGAATTTTGACATTGACTCATATATGCTTTATGTTTTGACTAGGTCTAAGGTATAAAATACAAATACAAATAAAAAATATTCAGCCATCTATCATGTTCGTTTCAGAATTGTACGAAATCGAGCTTCAGAGAATTGCCGTGGCAGCTCAAAGGACAGCAACTCTGTTGGCGACCCAGGCTCACCCCACGGCTCTCCGACCAGTGGCGACGCTCTTCAACGTGGAGGTACATATAGTATCAGTGGAATACTCGGAATATCTCCTCAAGGAACCTCACCATTAACAGACCATAATGGGAATACGGGAACGAAACGAAAACTCGATGAAACTAGTAAGTTGTTAAACCTCTATGCATCGATCCTTAAAATTCAGAATGCACGTTCCCTGCAATTTGATGTTATGGATTTTATTAAAATCGACCTTATAGATGCTTGATGTTAGATTTTGGCATGCCCTGTGCCTGCTTCACGTTTAGATATAGAAGACCTTTTGACTTTAATTTTGTTTTTCCTGTGATAGTTTTTGTTTTGGTAATTCCACCGTGCCTATAGACATTGTAATGGGTGTTTTTGCACATCGTCAAATAAATATAGAAACTGTTAGGATTGTTTAAAACTGAGATGACAGAGAATATAGATATGTTTTAAAACTCAATCAGCTGCAAGAGTTCATAGTTTATTTCTAATTTATACATAAAATCTCCCAAAGGGTATAACTTCCTGAAAATTCAGAGCTTTCACAGATAAGATCACAGTTGACTGTACTTAACTTGTAATTGACTTGTTAATAATTAAAATCCTAATTGACTTGTTATACGGGAAACTATGACTGCTAAACAAAAGAGCATATTTTCAGAAACCTGTAACAAATGACCTAGTGTTTGAAATATTTTTTTTCAAACGAAGTCATTCCATATTCAAACTATTACGTGCATATTATTGCATCCTAATTAAAATGTGTAGAAGCGATTTCAACCCAACGCGTTCTGTCATTATTTTCAACAATTCAGTCATTTGAATATTCACAGAAATTTTCTCAAGTGTACTGCTGTGACAAGCTTAATCCGTTCAGATGAAATGGATCGAAAATATTTCTATCATTTAAGTTTGATACAAATACTGTTTCTAATTCAGATCATTTTGAATGAAACGCTGTGGTAGGGGATAAAAATTTGAATAAATATGACTTCAATATTTTTATTTGTCATATTTGCTTTGTGTGACCAGCTGAGATACTTTATTCCCCACCACAAGATTTCGATTTTTTTCAGCTATTAATATGACCTAAATAGTTTGTCTAAGGAGCTAAAATTATTTTAACCAAACTCTCCATTCGAGTCACTCGTGAACGTGTGATTTGATATGTCATTATCTTGAATGCATGAAGTCTCTAAAACATTTTCTGACTAAATGGTTATTATGTTAACAACGTTTGGATAAACGGTTATTAGTTTGACGTTATCGATTTGTAGGGTAGCCGTAGCTTCAATGTGTTCACATTCATGGTTACCTTGTTACCCTGTCTCACGTGAAACATCCATGTTTATTGTTTGTTTAATTATATTCATCTAATATAAGTTATGCGGAAACTTCATGCTCCCCTTGCAAGTCATGTACAATTTCGATTTCCCTCTATTTCAAAATTAATATTTTATTTCATTATTAAAATTGACCAGTACGACTTTTAATTCCTCCTATGCAGTCAGCGTACTAGCTAAAATACCTTTCTTGAAGTTTATTTTCATGCTTTGTAAAACATGCAATGAACATTATTTTACGATAGAGTAGCCAAGTAGTTTGCGGTATTGAAATAAGGTATCGAAGCATACATTCGCATCATTGGTGTTGATTAGCAATGTTATGACACAGATTCAATACTGCTCCATCCATCCGTTTGGCAACACTCGATTGACGGTCACAGAAAATCATTGACATATATTTCATGGCCATAGTCATGAAGCAATCTGGTATTCCATTGAGCATTTTACTTCCGAATGATCTTTGTACTGTCGACACTTGGATGTGTTTTATCGTTGTCAACATGTTTAGAATGCTTACCTGTATATCTATTTCATCTCTTATATCTATTTCATCTCTTGCGTGTTTATTTATTTATTTATTTATTTATTTATTTATTTATTTATTTATTTATTTATTTATTTATTATGGCAATTGAATACAATGGAATTTAAGCTAGTTATATCTCTTGTAATTTTGGGATTTCTTGATTCTGATGTCTGCCATTTTAGTTCGTATGTTACCTTTTACATTCTTTTGTGAATCAGATGCACAAAAATACATCCTTTGACAAATCCCTTTTCGTGATAGTTACCTAGCACATGGATTTTGTGCTGGACATTTAGCGTATAACTGCAGTTAATAATATTTTGCTATACCGTCATCGCCATATTGGAAGCGGAATTGTCTTTGATCATATTTCATCTTCCCTAAACCGACAAATAATCAAAACAGTAATAAAAACAAATTATTCAGCATTCTAATAAATATTGATGGCATAGCGATGAAACGTGATCGTGGCAATTTCTGATATTAATGCTAATACCAGGCAAGCATGATTAGTGTCATGAAACCCAAAATTAAATCCATTCCAATTTTCCAACAATCAAATTCCAACATGTAGTCTGTTGTCAACTCGTACCAAAAAGTGATCATTAGGGCGATTTGTGTTACATTCAATAGGCGGTTTAGACGTAGAAGAAGAATTTTCTGACTGCTCGTTCGCGCGGTAGTCGTTGGTCGGCATCCGGAAAAATGGTGTCTGTTTCATGACTTTATGCGCTACCGGATATTTCAACGATTTTCTATTATCACAAGTCTGCGCATGTACTGTAAGTATAGTTGAGCACGCGCTGGACCGGAAATCAATTGTAATTGGCTTCTTGTGTAACGGAATGAGTTTAAGATCCGTTCGATTGTCTTTTTCGATGTCATTTCTTGAAATTTACTTTTGCTTGTCATCAAATTCGAACACACCATTGCAGACCAGCATACAGAGAATGAGTTAGTCAGGACATATATGTATTTTCAGCAATTAAAATATAAAAGTTTGATCCTTTGGAAGCAGTAAAAACATTCAAAGGGAGATAGAATGGACTAATTTGCGCAATTTTGGGTAATGAACCCTCATCAGTAGCCCTTTTTAAACCGGCAACGAAAGCCAGGCTATTATGCTGAAATTTCGAGAATTTATACTAGAAGTCTATATCAAAGCAGCTGTTGTCAAAGGAAGCTTCAAAGTCGCGTCTCCAATGATAATGTGAGACATAAAGGATACATTAAAAGTCCTAAATAGTAGCCTTTAAAGGCAAAGACCAACCAAAGTTATATAGATTTGATCTTTTTAAAACTGTTATGTATAACTTGTGTTGTTTTGTTTTCAGTTTCAAATGGTCATGATTCAGATATAAAGGCTGAACAAATGCTGAACAATAATAATTTGGATGTGAGTATATGATATTTTCATAGAATGTATGTACTAAAACTAATGGTTTGTACCTGGTCTTGAACAGCGATTGTAGGCTGAGGGTTTGTCTAAAATGGGTCACACATTTTTAGTTCCTTTATTGAAAATATTAATTCACTCAATAAATGAGATGAATATCAAAACATATAAATTCAAGAGATTAAAATATGAGCTTTGAAACTCTCTATAAAATGAGCCTGTGCGTGAGAAAACCAACAATTTGCATGGGCGAAAACAAAGACGCAGATCAGCTTCGCGGTAACCGCGAAGCTGATCAGCGTCTTTGTTTTCGCTACACGGATAGTACATTTCCTCCTCTACTTATTCCCAAATTTTCAAGATTCTGGGTTTCTTCTGTGACTGTACAGGCTGGTTTGTGTTGGACCTGGTCGGAAACCCAAATTGTTGGTTTTGTCATGCACAGGCTCAAATTGCAACTATTCTGTCTCTATTTCCCTTATGCGTATGATTTATTTGTGAAATGCATTAGCTTAATTTTTCATAAAAATTGTTGCAAAATTAAAAAAAAAGCTTAATGATGAATTTTATTGCTAGGAAGCCTTGTGAAATGGCGGATAATTTGAATTGTCGCGATTTATTACCCTCAATTTCGAAAGGTTCCATTAAAATGAAACTTTACATATGCACAAAGTATATTTAATATTTCAGAAAAGTATCTTAACAACATTTATGTTCCATTTAGATAAAAATCCGTTCACTGCAATCAAAGCCAAATTTCAATTGATGTATTTAAATCTTCAAAGTAAAAATACTGCCAATTAGGATAACTCTGTGGCAATCTAAATTCCCTCCAAAATGAATTTCAGAAATTTATTTAGTGTCATAACTTTTAGGCATAATTTAAAAGGATAATATTCGTCGTTACATACGAAGCGAACTTAATGTTGCTTAAGATTTCTTATGAAGTCAGTTCACTAGCACGTTTTATCATATTTTTTCCTTAAAACGATTTAGACAAAGCCCAAAATTTTCTGATTTTGTAAATCAAGCAAGTCAGCATTATTTTACATAACTGGTTATTTCGTCCTTTTAGTTATGGTATGGTCGACCTGCAAAAATAGCTCGGTCGGAGAATGGAGTGATACCTGACCCTGCTCAACCCATCTTAATGAGTAATGGTCACTTATACCCTGCTCAAAGTCTCCACCCACCGCCATACGCCACATACGTCACCGCACCTCCTCAAATCAAACAAGAATACACATCCTCGCCGACAGTTGACGAACAACAAAGTCGGGGAGAAGGGCAAGCAGAATCGAACACAACCGGGACCTATAGTCCGCCAGTTGGTAAGAGTGTGTATTATTATGAAAACTTGACCATGCAATACACAGAGACTTTTTGAGCTTCAAAAATTGAAAATTTTCTGCTGATTCTAACGAATACCCATAATCTGTTTTGGAGCAAAAATAAGAAAAATAGGTATACCCCTGTTTACCCCAGTTTTACAATATAAAAGTGGGGTTTGAGGGGGTATACTTTGCACGGACATGTTTTCCTGATTATATGTTGATTGGATATGCATTTTGTTGAAATATTTGTGTTTGATATAGTATAATTTTAGATTTGTGCAAATTTTAAGCTTGATTAATTCAAAGAAACGCCTAGATGTACTTTTTATGTTTTAACGTAGATTAGAATTTGCTTACATGCTTGTCTGTATGAAGTTTGAATTTGTTCCACTTTCCCTCTGTATTTATTCTATTTATAGAAAATTATTTGAGGTTGCCATTTTAAGAAAACGAACGTGTGGAAAATGCATTTTAACATTCTGAACTATTGTTTTGAATGTTGCATGTTTGTTGTTTATTTTGTTCAGTTCAAACACTTGCTCCTCTAAATCCTGTCCCTGTTGACCAGACGACAAATAAAGTGGCGTCACAACCGGAAGTACAGCCTCATTCTGACGCACAGAACAACGAATATGAAGGTATTGCACACACATCCTGTATACACATCATACGATTGCGATTATTTGAATAGCAAACAAAAACTATATGACGTTTAGAAAATGTTTTAAAGACTTTTTATATATATTTTGGCAATAATGGTTTTGTTTTCCAAAGATATAACAATCCTAAATTGACAGTAGGTCTTTCTCAAACTTAAAACTGGTCTGAAACATCATGTACTATGCATCTTATACTCATTTCACCAGCTTTCCGCTTTTAGCTGAACCGCTGCACCAGAAAACAAACAATGCACATGAGAAAACGAAAACAATGACTCAGATCAGCTGTAAGTGCACAGCTGATCAGCGTCTTTGTGTTCGCTACACAGAAAGTACAATCCCTTTTCTTTTTAGATCCGAAATTTCAAGCTTCTATCCTGCTTCTGTGACTGTACAGACTGGTTTGTGTTCGACCAAGTCGGAAACCAAAATTGTTGGTTTTCTCATGTGAAGGCTCAGTTGTCTTTCCATGTGTTCATCAATTAGACGAACGCGTATCAAATCTTTTTAAACAAGTGTTTTGCTACAATTATCATTTTGAAAATATTCTGATATTTTGGTCCGCGTTTGTCTAGAGGGTTGGCAGCGTCTTTTACTAACTTGTGTGTTTGCATTTGCCTTTTCATGGAATTTATATGCATTTGTAGAAGGGCCTGTCGCAGTTTTTATTAAATCATTTCCAAATTCAAGCTCATACATGATTGGCATTGGATCTATGACCAAATTCCCATAAAAAAGCAACTGCATTTTGTTTAACCTTATCACCACCCCTCAATCATAATTCATAAACCATATGAAGCATTGTTTTCTATTGTGTATGATTTTCCTTTGGTGATGGTACCCCCTAGCGCTAGATAAATTGCAGTTTGATAGAGTCGCTATCTTGTAGCTGACCAGGGTGCTCTATTAAGTGATTGTAAACGCTTTGGTCAGTTACAAGATTGACAGCATCTTAAGATCCAATTATAAGAACCTCATCTTCGAATCATCTGAGAGTTTTGGGTGATTTTAATCCTAACAAAATTGAAAGTACTATTAAGTATTCAAACTTTCTTTTCTTCAGATAATGCTTCACATACATAATAGAAATAATAAATCATTTATGTTCTTTTAATTCTATCTAAGCATTTCTGCTTTGCGTATGTCCTTTAATGTTGGATAATTTTGATAATGTATTCAGCATATTTTGTTCATTTCGTTTCTAAAATATATGATTATGATTTTGATTTGATTTCTGTTACATTAAATATTAAACGTATCAAAATTATCCAGAACTTTAATTTGTGCTGTTTTTATCACTATTCATATATCTACATAAACCTCATACTAATCATATGCTTCATCATCATTCCGTATTTAGAAGTAGTCTATAGGTGCCCCTTAATTTAATAGTAAGTCATAACTCAGTGGTAATCAAAATACATTTGGTTATAAAACAAACGTGAGCAATCAGGGACCTGAAAGTTACTGAATTACACCGTTTCTTACCACATATTAACGTAAAACTGTTATGCATGTTACAGAATATTAAAATGTAATCACGGATATGCACATTCGCGAAAATGTGAATTTGAGCTTCCAGAATTTTAAGTTTAAAAACAGTCTTGAGGAATTGATGTTGATAAATTCCTCGATAAATTGATAAACCGGTTATTAGTTTTGTGTCAAACTAAACAACACAACATCTCGTAAATCAAGTCGTAAACAGTACTTTGGTTACGTTTCGGATGTGATAAACAGATGAAATTGTGGTAGATGAAACGCGAAACCCGCGATAAGAATTTGATTGTGAAATACACATGATAAAATGGAACAAGTGCTGGATCACAATCGAACAGCACTCAACTGCCAGAACTGTCCATCAATCTTATAGAAATCAGGACGTATCTCAAACTATCTCCAACTCTTTATAAAATATCCACACAATTTTATGCTGTTGTGCCTGGAAAATCGATCATGCTCAGAACTTTTGTGATTTTTGTTCGTTCAGAAGGGCGTAAAGTCAGTGATAATGAAGCCAAATCATCGAGATTTACGGGGATAAAATTGTTTCCTTCATTCTGATTAAGATCAGACCATTATTTAGTATGCTAAATATGACTGCCAAGATACCTAGACATTCAGTGTCTGCTAATGCTATCAGTGTCTTAAACTGTCTCTTCAATCTTATAAGCGAGTCCATCGAAGTTTTATTCTTCCACTTTCGATACTTAAACGGATTTTATTTTATGCTGTACGGTTAAACAAACAAGATATACTTTGACCACTTTTTGTATATAATGAAGATTTTCTTCTTGGTAAAACTGCATCAGGAAAACATGTCCGTGCAATATATACCCCCTTAAACCCCACTTTTATAAAGCAAAACTGGGGTATGCAGGGGTATACCTATTTTTCTTATTTTTGCTCCAAAACATAGATTGTGGGTACTCGTTAGAACCGCCTCGGCGAGGCGGTTCTAACGAGTACCCACAATCTATGTTTTGGAGCAAAAATAAGAAAACATATCAAAATTTTTCAGCTGAAAATTTTTGATTTTTAAAGCTAAAAAAATCTCTGTGTATTGCATGGGCAAGTTTTCGTAGTGGAAAGTCTAATATCACCGACATTACGTCTTTGTGTGTCGCTTACTTATGTTCGAATAATTTTCATATAATCTATAACGAAATTCTGCTTTGGGCTGCGCATCATTATATTCCATTTTTCCACATTATTACAAACTTTTTCCCAGTCAAAGCCTTTCGAAATCGATTCTCGAAAATCAGCTTAACAAGTTGTTTGTAGACTATCTCCTTAGAAATCATATTCAAACTACTCTTCTGACTTCATATCGATATTTTGTAACTCTTCTTCACTGTTTAGTTATAGTTGTGCTTGTGTCTTCACTATTCTCGACCAAACGATCAGTATTTGCTGTGTAGTTATGGATCACAATATCACGTTGCCGTGTTTTGTAGCATTGTTATCACGTTCTTAGTTGAAGGCTCTACTCTAAATGGATACACTGGATTTTGTAGACGTTTCAAAACCTCTTTACATAGTGCATGTTATTAGACCACCACACCAACACTTAACAAACTCAAAATTGGTGAATTAGACATATCTGTATATACTTCATTTGAATTTCAAATATACAAATTAAAGTATAATGGAATAAAACTTTTCTGAAAGTACTACACGTAAATGTTTTGAAACTTAAGTTTCATTTCAACCTTTTCAGCTACAATAGCAACAACAGATACTCCTATAACAACGAACATCGATACCACGAATAACAACATTACCAATACTGAAACTATTACAAATCAGGTCACGGGTAACTCGGGGACTCCCTCGCCGAAGCCTGGGACTCCCTCAAATCAGGCCGGCGACTTGACAGTGTTGACACCAGTGCAAGCGACATTAAGTCAAGACTACACACCATTGCCTTCTTTCCCTACTCAGTTCTCAAGTAAGCATAGGGCTTCATTTCATAAGAGAACTTAAAATGGTCCCTTGATCAAATGTTTAAAATTCGCGCTGTTTTTCCTTTTTATACCAATGTTGACGTACCAAAATCGTCAGAAACCGATGTAATACAATAGTCTATAAGATATGTAAATTTTGATGTAACCGTCCGGTATTGACAACGTCGCAGAAGACCTTTTGGCATAGCTTCACCCGTGTTTCGCGCGCTTCCACCCATAACATTGTTAATCCTTTGCAGTTGTCCGTATCTGCATGGTGCCCTGTGATCGCCGCCTTCGTTTTAATTGTTGATCTATTCATTGGCACGTGACTGTTAATGAAAAATTGCAACCAGGCTTTCATTTCCTTAAACGAGCTTTGAAGATTATCACAAAGTGGATAGAGCAATTTCCGAGCCTTTTCCAGTTTCCTTTCTGTATAGAAATCGAAATTAGCGTCTCGATTGTTTGACACATCACTTAGTTCTTGACGTATGGTTGCGTTTCCCTTTGCACGGGATTCCCGTGAATTGTCAATTTATACAGGAAGGATGATGTAAAAGTTTTCGCGCAATCAAACGTTGAACAAAACATACTGCTTCTATAAATATGGTCTAGGGTAATTGCAAGGGAAGACCGCAAATAGTTTTAGTACAATTACTGAAGTATTGTGTAATTTACAAACCGCTGTTGCTTGTTTATGCCGATTGTGCATGTTCAGAACCGTGCATTAGCTATTTATTCCCGAATCCTTTTGTTCAGTTTTGCATGAAATCCTGCTTACCCGACTTGTTGTTCAGCATAGAGACTCTTTTTATCCAAACATTTTTATAATTCGGCCTAGGATTTCCACTTTCCGTTTTCTTTGATTGCAAAGTAATGATGTATATGGATGTTGATGATGCATTACGCTGATAGGGTAGCCGTTACTAACATGTTAGCTAGGGAAAAGTAATCCATGTATTCACTGTTAACAAACACTATGTACAATCAACAATATTTTTAAACTGTCTGATATGGCAAAATTTCGAATGTGCCAAAACATTACATCGAGAGTTCATGCGCACCTGACAATGCTTAACATGAAGTTATTTTATCCCACTTTAGGTCAAGTAAGCACAAGCTACTCCAGTTCTACATACTCTAACCAGACTGCTGTTGGGTCTGTCGTCCCTCCCATTGTCTTGCCACAAGTGTCGTCTGCTTACAACTCAGTTGCCATGACAGGTAAGACATAGTTATAACATTGACCTTAAAGCATTTGTGACGTATAAGATTACCCGCCGTTATCATTTTGGACGAGGCCAATTTCATTGGCGTCAGGAGTGATTTTAACTTTATTTTTCACTTTTTTGTAGAAATTCATAGAATAGCCCCCAGATGGGACACCGTGTTCTGTGACGTCACACCCGGGTTTGTTTCTCCTAGAGGACACCAGACTTGTATGGGTTTTCTTTGACCATGAAAGTATTATTTTCACCCTATGTAACATTTTCTCAAGTTTGTGCGACAGGGGAAATGTTCTTTGGTTTAGGTGGGATTTGGTCTGCAGCCGCACATCCATCAGTTGTTGTTCTAGCAGTAATATATATACATATGCAGCTTTCCCGACAACTAATAGAATATCTGTATTTTGAAACAATGTCATGCGAGCGGCTTCCCTTTTTTTCAAAATTTGCCATGTGAATGTAGTGTCAAATTCCTAATTCCTTTTCATGCATACGAATTCGTCGAAACAAACTGATCTATCATGAGGGTTCTAAGTCGACCTTTGTTGATCTATGTTTGTCATAGACCGTTTCATACAATTCCCGGACATTCGAAGGGAGTAAAAATGTCAGAAAATTGAATTGCCGGAGACTGAGGAATGATTTTATAGTTGCAAAGTTATTCTGGTTTGTTGTGCATCGCTACTCTCATTCGTAATTTGCGAGATGAGAAGACCATCTTTTTGTTTTAGTCCATAATTGGAAGCGCTCAGTGCATTCAATGGAACATATCGAATCAACTGAGGAATTGTGAAATCAGATTTACCGAAAGGCGAGGCAATTTATGGTGCAATAATTGTCCTGATGCTTCGAGTGTTGAAATGAAAATTGAATTTACATTTTGTAGGCACACTGCGAGAAGTGACTTTATGATAACGTCTATTTATCTTTTTGAAATAGAGAGAATTTTGAAAGAAATAGTTTATTTGAAATAACAACTTATTGCTATTTTCAAATTTTCTTTCAAAATTTGAAAGTTATTCTTCGAGGTCCATGTGCAGCCGAATCACAAAAATTAAGTACAATGTTATTACGGTTCTTTATCTTAAATAAAAGATGGCTCTAAACGTACAATTGTAGTACTCTGATCTCAAAGGACCGAAAGAAATAATATAATCTGCACTGTGGATGATGTACTAGGATACTTTTTAGGGCCGCCGCACGACACAACGTCAGTTCATAGTCAACATTTAATCGGTAAAAGTCTTTGCATTGTTTGTTGTAGAATGGCCTTTCAAATAAATTGTTTAGCACTATACCGGTATGTTTTCATTTACGCGATTACCCTTACTTGTTTTAACATTGTTCCACATGTTTCCCAGTTTAGTTGGAATTTAATATAGTTCATATCTTTTATCAGTCACAGAAAAAAGATGGAAACATAAATGAGCCTGTGCGTGAGAAAACCAACAATTTGCATGGGCGAAAACAAAGACGCAGATCAGCTTCGCGGTAACCGCGAAGCTGATCAGCGTCTTTGTTTTCGCTACACGGATAGTACATTTCCTCCTCTACTTATTCCCAAATTTTCAAGATTCTGGGTTTCTTCTGTGACTGTACAGGCTGGTTTGTGTTGGACCTGGTCAGAAACCCAAATTGTTGGTTTTCTCATGCACAGGCTCATTAATGATTATCGACGCTACAAATAGCCCCAGAACACCTCTTGTACAACAGCAACCTTAAAACCTAAGTGTATGCTTTTGTGAGCACAAAATGCATTCTATGTGTTATATCTTATGAACCATCTGGCACCATTGGGTAGATGATTTGTCTGAAAGACTCCAAGTCTTGATTGGTTGGGTCTAAAGGCGTTTGCATTGTACTGATATTATGAGCTTCCCGGCTCTTGTGATTTGCTTAATAATGTCAACAATAGGCGAAGCAAACTAATGGCATCCCATGGCTATTTGTCAGAGATTTTACCACGGGCTTAAGTTAATAAAATTACGGCGTAATTGATAGAATTGTTGCAGATCTTATCACAACAATTCCTAGTGTCTCTTGTGACGCATTAGAAATTTAAATGACAACCTTGTGGTATAAGATTTTCTAGATTGTCAGCCAGTGAGTATCGCTCTTGGGGCTTGTTTCGACATTTCTTCTTTATACCGTCATTCTCTTGTCCTAATCATCGGTGACATACTGCTGCAATATTATTTGGATTAAGTCCTTAGACTGTCTGTGGTCACTATCAGAAGATAACAAGAATTGGAGCTTTTCTCTTCATTTGCACTTCGACATACAGTGAATGTGTTCTTTTGTAGGCCGTGTAAGTGGTTTCATTACTCTCTGTCTTTGCATCCTGAAATTATTCTATGACCGGCATCTTTGAAATATTTATTGTCTAGAGTAAACGTTTCTTCTATCTTCGCCAATATTTCAGTATATAGGTATTCTTCATCCTGTTCCGGAATAGTATTATCTTCTATGGTATAGCCCCCACCTTTGTCTCTTCTTTCATTGTACCTGCCTCTTTATGCAGCTGTGCATCATTTATCAGATACACGCATTTGTCTTCACTGACGGTATTTTTCAGAGCCTCTTAGATTACAGAACATTTCTTGACAAGCGAGTTTTTATCATATTTTTTTTTTCGTTGGATTGGATGTGCATTACTTATGTAGTATATCGCATATTTCTGTATTTTCTTGGATTTTATCGCTTTTCTAATCCATGTAGACTTCCTGATCATTGTCATTTGTCAACACATACGATTGAAGAAATATGGACCAATCCCAAAAAACAAAAACGAGGCATTTCGAGGTTCAACCCATTCATCATTTATATTCATTTTTACTGATATAATGCTGTTGTTGGAGATGTATTATTTGAGATATAAGACATTGAATCTGGTATAACGTTTGAAGTAGGCAGTAGAGATTGATATACAAGATTAGATCACAACTGTGAATGAAAGAAATGTCGAAATCTTACAAGATAACATAGTGTACGTACAATAAGTAGTAGAAAGATGTCAGTAGCACGATAATTTATTAATCTAATAAATAATACAAGTTAATATGTAAACCATATAGAGAATTCAAATGGCTCCTCTTCAGAACGAGAACGATGCCGCAAATTCAAATCTGACCCAATGCTTTTAAAATAAGTAAAAAAATGTAAAATGATGTTCTTTTTTTTTATTCTCAGCTTCTATTAGTATTGTATTGTGTTTGCAATTATTCTATGGAGACAGAACAAATCAAGAAGTATTGTAAGTCTAAAATGTTCAATAAAATAGCACTGAACTTGATGACTTATCATAAGTCGAAAAGATTACTTAAGGTGTCTATGTTTTCAATTTTTTCTGTCTAAGACCTTCTATTCCTGTGTCTCAACTATACTGATTCTACATCATCCCGGCGTTTAATCACATTACGTGAAAGTATGAGGAAGAAAATCTCTTTAAGTGCATATCAATCTATAAATCGTATGATCATTATGCGGTCATTAATTGATACATTGCGTTCATTGTGTTTTTCCCGATTAAGAAACATCATCTATTCACAGTTGCAGTATCTCTAATTGAACGTTATCTACACCCAGAAGCATCCTTAATCAATATCTTCCAATCTAACTTGAAATTGTAGTTCGTTATGGCAAAATCAATCGCCGTATAAAACCTTATGATAACCCTTCATTGTAAAACATAGTCGATAATATTCTAGAATGACTTATTTATTGCCTCACAAAAGCAAATACAAACTCTGAGAAAACAAATTGCTAAATTAATATTCAGCACATTAATCAAATGATGTGCCAGTGATAATGCGGTAGTGATCGAACGCAAATGGAAGTGACAATAACGCGGTTATGATAGCATCCCACAGATAAAACAGAGAATCAGACAATATGAGCCTGTGCGTGAGAAAACCAACAATTTGGGTTTCGACGAGGTACGACACAAACCGGCCTGCACAGTAACAGAAAAGAGCTAGAAGCTTGAAATTTCGGATTTAAGTAGAAGAGGAATTGTACTATCCGAGTAGCGAAAACAAAGGCGCTGATCAGCTTCGCGGTTACCGCGAAGCTGATCTGCGCCTTTGTTTTCGCCTATGCAGATTGTTTGTTTTCCCATGCACAGGCTCATATGCTAAACAACCTCAACATTTGAGCCACCCCATAACCAAAACAAATATTTTGATAGCTTGCCCAACGATATTTCAGCTGTCATTATTGCATTTATACAGTCTAGAGGGACACTTTGAGGTGCTCTCAAGGACCTAACATAGCCTTATGTGGTCAGCACTGGATCTTGTTGTTTCTGTTATTTCGCATGTGCTCTCAACATTATCTTGGAAGCAGACTCATAGTCAGGCAGTCGATAAATCAAAATATGCACGAAGATGGTGTGATAAAGTTAAAGTCTGTTTCAAACATTCAGTTTTTACCCAGTCAAGCAGAACAAAGTCATGGCAAAATGCACGATAATGTGTTGCAATTTATAGTCCGTGTCTATGTTTAGCCACATGCGACAAACCTTTTGGAATGATACGGTCATTTTTCACAATGTCAAACATTAAACAGGACAATGCAGCCACTACAGTTAAGCATTCTAGTAAGCGTTTATGGTTTGGACACAATTTATTCAAAGTTAAAAATATTTCACAAAGTTGCATTTGTATTAGACATTTGCAACTACATTTGCAGCTCTTTTTAAATTTCCGTTTGCTTGCTAATAGTCTTTCATTTAGGCATGTACAGTCAAAGATAAAAGAGCGACAAATACCTTAACAAAGATTAAAACAAAAGCATAAGTAAAGTTAAAGGAGTGTGAAACAGAATATGTATCATATTTCTGTAATTACCCTTGTCGCTATGAAATATTAGTGTCCAAACAATGGTCTTTGTTTTCGATATTTTATTCTCGTCTTTTATCCAAAGTTTCCTCATTTAGACGACAGTTAACGAATATATTTGGGTCTTTAGACCTGTCATTTTCTAAACTTTGATGATTCGACTTTTGTTCTTCAAAATTGAAATGAAATAAAATACAGAGTGACAGACAATAGATATAAGTATTTCTATTATCTAAGCCAAATTCTATGAAAGTGATACGTCTTCTTGATAAAAAAAAAAAAACATTGGCTACACACTCATTATGATACAAATATTTGTTTTTCTCTTCAACATTTTATTTTAGTTAATAATAATAATAATGATACCACTCCATCCTGTTGACATTACATAGATGCTTATTTGGCCACCTATAAAAATAGCTACTCATTCGGCTTACGATATGTTTTCATGGTATAAGTACCTGATTGTTAATTTACACCTCGTTTTTTGGAGTGAGAATCTCTTTCTGATTGAGCCTTTTCCTGATCGTTTCCTACATGTGCCTTTTTACACAATAGTTTATGTTCAGTGACTACTACATTATGGTCTTTATTACAAAACATATTTTATCAAGCTATTGGTAAAATAATTTAATCAAACGTTTAGCTGGTTATTGGTACATAATTATATTATCCTCTTTCCCTTCCAGGTACGAGCAGTGACTACTACAACCCCTCAGTGCCATACTCTCAGTACCAGTCTAACCTCTACTCCGACCCCAGCTGGGCCGCGCAGGCTGTCCGGTATGGATCCAGTGGAATTATTAGTAAGTACAGTAAAGCTTGCACACTCATCAGTTCATGTAGCTGTTGTGCAACTGAGGAACACGCCACATGTAGAGCAATATATTGAATAGTGCACCTCGATTGCACATGATGTTCTCTTTAGTTCTGACGTTACTGTAAAACACGCTAAGCCAAAAACTGGTGCCCGAAACCTAAATGGGAAATAACTAAACAACAAATAATCAGAATAGAAAAAGAAAATATGAAGCGCAGAAACGCATATTTCTATACATGTACAGGCATCTTTTGTAGAATTTTCTTCTTATTTCAAGAACGAAACCTGTATCTGTTGCAATTGATTGCATTTGCGATAGCGTGAATCATCTGTTTCCACATTTCTCGGTTTATTCAAATTCACTAAAGGTCTTGGAAATAATTGAACCACTCCTCACTTTAATTTAATATGAAAATAGAAAATCCTGCTTTAATTCGAAGATAAATCCAACTGACAAATTCCATATACTACATGATTTTAACTTTTTTTTTAAAATATATAAAGATGCATAAAACAGTGAATAAAACAACAAAATACAATATATGTGCTCTAATATCTTATGCTGTAAGTTTGCTCGTCGAATAGTGAATAAGAACAACAACATATCTGGGTAAATTTTCGCAGTAAATGGACTGCAATGGTGTGGATTCTTGCATTTAATAAGTTATGTTTACTATCTATTCAAAAAGCATAAAAATCATATCTTTATAAAGCATGAAATGATTGACTGCGTGTTAAATGCTGCGCCTTATTCCGTCCCACTAGGCATCACCGGCAGTTATCGGGATTGACCAAGCATGCGGCTTCCTCTTAATATAAAAGTAACGTTGCACAATGATTTGGTGAATACACAAGAAAGACTTCAGTGGTCAGGTTGGATAGGTTAAAACGCGTTTTGTTCAAATATACAACATCATCAGTGTACGCATATGCACCCTAAACTTTATTCTTTGGTTGAATGTCTGCCGCTTTTGGGATATTGTTTTGAAAATAAACAAATAAAAATGAGCCGCCGCATGGGAAAACCAACTATCTGCATAGCAGAAAACAAAGGCGCAGATCAGCTTCGCACTAACTGCGAAGCCAGCTTCGCAGTAACTGCCAAGCTGATCAGCGCCTTTGTTTTCGCTACACAGATAGTACAATTTCTCCTCTTCTCAAATCCGAAATTTCAAGCTGTGACTGTCCAGTCTGGTTTGTGTCGGACCTGGTCAGAAAGCCAAATTGTTGGTTTTCTCACGCACAGGCTCATATTATCGTTTTCGTGAAAACTCCAAATGGAAAATGGGTATGAAAAAAAAAATGTTTTCATTATGAAATATCTGATCAAATATGTTTGTAACAGTTATAATAATACGTTTTAAGTTAAAGTTGCCTAAATTACCTTAACACATACTCTAAATGAATCGCGAGTTTCCTAAATAATTCTTGGAATTTCATTTGCACACCAACAAAGACACAATTAATGATGGCAGAAAATAAGTCGAGCTATCTGATACTATAACGGAAGCTAAGGCAATAAATACAGACAGACCGCAGACGTCGCTCGTAGTTTCACTCTGCGTTTATTCGATCATTTAATGTTTCCTCGCGTAAAACAGGCGTAAGAGCGTTCTTCTGTTTTACGGGTTTAATGCCTCTATATGGAAGTAAAACTGTCAGTTTGCAGAACGCCCACGATGCACTATTGCGCAATATTAGGTGTTAATTTCTAACGATGGGGTTCTGTTTCACTGACGATTAATTTGCTTACTCAACATGTGTAAAAAGGTTGATTTTAAGATACTATTCTTGCACTGTGAATTACATCAATGTCACTTTGCTTTTCTTTTCTAGATCCCTCATACTATTATCAGCCAAACAACTTACAAACAGGACGTCCTGAACTCAACCAGCCACAGCAAGTCGCAGCCGGCGGAGCCGTGTCATCGGGTGAAAAATCATAAAATAAACCGCCTCCATTATCTGTTAGACACGGACGTTACTTGCCGTAAGTTAAAGATTTGAAGATAGGCTCTAAGTCAAGTTCTTCGCTTGCAAAAACTGTTAGTAACAGAAATGGAGGGGTTATGAAAAACATTCTAGTGTGTTCATAGCGATACATATTAAGTCTCGATTCACAAATCTACAACAAAAACACGAACAAATGTTAGTCATATGTGTCAATAAGTGTTTCATAACCATTGACATCTGTTTAAAGCTCATAGCCTACAAGTGCGTCGGCAGTGCATTGGATTGGTCCACGGGTATGCAACAACACGGTGCGTCGATTGAATATGTCAATAGTTACGTTCACAAACCAGGATATAAGATGTTGGAAGTGAGTGGGGTTTAACAGAAATTCTACTAGGCTGCAAGTATAACAAAGGCATCTGCCAGACTTCATACGATTTTATATATGCCAGTCAATTGAAACAAAGGGCTCTAACCCGAGATATTTTGCCTATTGTACGTAAGCAAATACATTGTATCATCGATGCATCAGTTTCTACAATGCCTTCTATGTCGCAGTCTAGATAGATACATGTTGAGAGAACCCAAAAGTTAATCCAAGCTGGAGTTGAAGAGATGAAACTCACTTGAGCCTTCGCGTGTGAAAACCAACAATTTTGGTTTCTGACGAGGTCCGATGTACAGTCAAAGAAGCAGGCTAGACTCTTGAAATTTCGGATTTATCAAGAAGGGGGATTGTATGATCTGTGTAGCGAAAACAAAGGCGCTGATCAGCTAAATGCAGTTACTGCGAAGCTGATCTGTGCCTTCGTTTTCACCTATGCAAAATGTTGGTTTTCTCATGACGCGGCTCACTTTATTTGCTAAATATAAGCTGGAGTTGAAATAAAACTTCCAAGCTTCTATTTTGTGCTATAGTAGGTGTATGATGTGTGTTTGTATGGAGTAGAATAGTTATTTACATTTGTTTGCATTTTTTTACAATTTTTACATGGGTGTTTTGACTGAATGAGTGCTGAATGTCTATAGTATACATTTACAATGAAAAGTTATCATTTATTCATATCATAATTGTACATATAAACGACATTTGCAAAGAAATACTCATTTTATATTGTTTATTGTTTCATGCAGAAATATATATGTTTTATTTACTGAAGTGTGACAACGTAACGTAAGATTTGGCATAATTTTATATTTTTCTTAAATTGCAAATCATGCCTTTGTTGTTGTTTTAAGCTATCAGACAGAACTTTGCCTTATAATATAGCTTCAAATTACACTAGTCAAAATAAGTTGAGCCCCAACTGAAATTTTCCTACAGCTGGAGTGATTCTTCCAGTCACATTATATCCATAAACGCATAATTTCATACAATATCTTTCACACAGTAGGATTTGCAAAAAAAAAAGAAAAAAAGAACAAACTATTTTCAAACGAAAATACTGTTTGTCTTAACTTAAGCGCATTTTGAAATAAAATTCAACATTGTATCTATAGCATGGGGCTACACTTATTTGTCTGAACAAACATACTATTATTCACTTCCTCGTTTTGGGATTTTTCTGTCAAAATAATTAAAAAAAAACTAATATAAGGGTACACAAAAATAATGTTTTAATACAAAAATGACACGCTACTTTGTCTAACGTTTAAATGTGCATAATGGTGGTTATATTCACAAACCAACAGGGTCACTCACACATTAATGCTCAGATGTGCACGTTTCGATGTTTAGATTTCATTATGGTGCAATTTTTACATGTTCATATGATCTCTACGAATTCTCATAGTTCAACTCAAAATGTGGTAAACTCATATGCCGTAGTGCAATAGTACAGCATCATATTAAAAACATAATGTCTCGAGGTTATAAAACCTTCTTCATGCTCAACTCAGCTGAGACTGAAATTTATCCTGCTTATTAATGTTAAAATTCCAACAATTGTTGGCAATTTAACATTTAGTAGCAGGATACATTAGAGGCTTTTTCAATCTTAACCTGACATTTCAACCTATTTTGGTTATTTCAGTAATTGTGAGCAGTTAAAAATTTCATGCTCAGCTGAGGAGAGCATGAAAAAAGTTTAATAACTTCGGGGCAAATAACTTTTTCATGACTAACAAATAAGAAATTCATTCACATTCAAAAGCCCGTGTCACTAACAGATCTGTCTATCATTTTTCTGTGTTCAGCATAATACACGTTCAACCTATGAAAAGCAGCTCTACGTTCATCAATAGTAATGAACACTATACATTTTACAACTTTAATAAAAGCAACACTAATCTTTACATACGTACATGACAATGAGGAGGAAAATCTCAATATATGCATGTCAGTTTGATATTTAATGTCTGATATTAGTTGCTTGTTTTAAATCATAAACTGAAAATAAGAAAATATTTAACAGTTATTGTCAGTGTTTGCCTGTTTCACGAAACTTGTTTCTTTGAAAATAAAGCTACAATATTGCCATACATTTGTAGGTTTACAAAAAGCACTTCTAGCGTTCAAGTGGTTAAAGGATACAAAAAAGGCTCAAATAAAATATCATTTTTTAAACATCATCTATCCAAAGTTCAGGGTAAATTTACTTTCATTGGCTGTTCAAAGGACATATGTATGTCTATTCAAACTAACCAGAGTTATAATATTTAATAAGTTTAAAAGTAGTTATAGGCCTCCTGAGTTATTGTGTGTTTTGCATAATATTTTGTGAAAGAACAGCAAAAGTTTCAATTCACTCATTTAGCCAACTGCTAATCATAAGAAAACTTGATTTTCAGCTGATTTTTTTTTATTTTTCTTATTTTTTGCTAAAAACATAGCTTGTGGGTACACGTTAGAACTGCCTCGCCGAGGCGGTTCTAACGAGTACCCACAATCTATGTTTTGGAGCAAAAATAAGAAAAATAGGTATACCCTTGCTTACCCCAGTTTTGTTATATAAAAGTGGGGTTCAAGGAGGTATCCATTACATGGATATGTTTTCGTGATGCCAAGTTGAATTAAAATGAAACTTTTGTTGTTCTTTCACAAAATATTTAACAATGTCTTTTAAAGACTCGATTATAATTTTGTCGAAAAGGCAAACACTGCTAGTCTGACACCTGATTTTTTTCTTTGTGTACATTTGGGTATAGGTAGCCAAACTTACAAGAAATCTTTACATCATTCTTAGGACAATATTCTTTGAAAGTGCTATAAATATAGTCGTAAAAAGTGTACATAAACATATACAGATTGTAAGATAAAGGCCAAAACATTACTAACCCACGTATACACACAGGCAAGGCTTAGACTATCTTGAGCATCCGATCATTCTAAATGTTACATCCAGAAAAAATGGCTTTATACAAGGTCCATTTACAAATGATACCAGTTTTAGTGGCACGGAGATGCTGAACAATGTCCAAGCCTTCCGAGTTGGTGTGTATGTGCTGTTGGTTTTGGCATGCAGTTACGTAGATTACTTTGAGATTTTATCTATAGAAATATAAATTTGATGGCGATAGAACTACATGATAGAGATCATAATAGTATGTTATATAAATGTACATGCATACAATGTGTCTGATTTTAAGACATACAAATAAAAAAACAAAGTTGTTACAATGCTACATTTGTGTTCTATTGTTCCTTTCTATCCTTGAATATTATTTGCACATATACATGTATGTACATGACATATTATGTGTGTGATTACAACTCTGGTCAGAATCATGCTTTGTCATTAAATATTTTACAATCTAATTTAAAATTCCATGACCTTGACCTCAATGCCACTTGGGTGGGTCAGGGTGACACAGCATAAAACCAGATCAATATTAGCTAACAACAGCTATAGAATCAACTAGATTTGTCCACATATTCAAAAGATATATAGAGTTCTAAAGATTTATTAAACAAAATCTTTAACATAAAATTTCATAGCCCATGTCCTTGACCTCAAGATCACTAATTGATGGTAAAAGTAAAACTTTCAGACCAAGATGTAACAGAAAGCGTGATACCAACAAGATCCATGTATATGTTCAAAAGATAGACTTCTAAAAAGGAGAAAGTAAGCAATGGTCAGAAAATGGGACAATATGAAAGAAATTCCCGCTCCAAAGACCAAGGTGGGAAAAACTCAGATACATATATATCGTAAGCCACGTGAGCAGCTAATTCCGTGCAGCTATTTAAAAACGTTAACCAAAAAGTTCACATTAAATTTCACGAAGTCCATGACCTTGACCTCAAAGGCACGTAAGTGGGTCCAGATGATAAGCATGAAACTAGAGACCAAAATGTAGCTACAGGCATCAGTCCATGCTCTTGACATCAAGGTAGATCCATCCACACATTAAATAAATATAGACTTCCGAAAACGTGTACCAAAAAATTAAAATTTCAGCAGCCCCGAAGCCGGAGATGAGTGCAAAAGCCTTTCCTGTACTTTCAAATTATGTTCGTCTGCTTAAACGTTTTACTCTGGCATGATATGAAAGTCCCCATACATAATTTGTCACTTTTTGAAAATATACTATAAGATACTTACATAAACAAGAAGGCCCTCTATTACTGCTAACACTTGAACTGAAAAGCACAAGAACATTTAGTCAGTTATGCATAATTCATACGGCATAACGCTGAAACGGTCAGCTCGGATTATGTTTTCCTGGCATTTTTGGTTTTCATGTGTGTGTTTTGTCAAAAAACCTTCCAGTTCCTGACCATTTCTTATATGAGCCCGTGCATGTGAAAACCAACAATCTGCATATGCGAAAACAAACTTGACGCAGATCAGCTGTGCAGTATATGCACAGCTGATCAGCGTCTTTGTTTTCGCTACACAGATATCAGAAATTTCAAGCTTCTAACCTGCTTCTGTGGTTGCACAGCTCGGTTTGTGTCAGACCTGGTTGGAACCCCAAATTGTTTATTTTCTCATGCACATGCTCATATTAAACTGTGATCCATCAGCTTTGGTGTCTTCTAATATCTATAATGATCTGGTCATTGCTGAAAAACCGGCAAGCCATTTTAGAATGCCTCAACAGAGTGAGTGAGTGAGTAAGTTTACGAGGGTGGGCCGATTGGCAGAGCAAAACACCATAAATATAATGGAAGAGGCTGCTGCTGAGTTAAAAAAAAAATACATATCATGACTCTACTGACTCCTGATGATGTACGTTTATTATTTTGGGGTTTATGAGTGTATAACTTATTAAAAACTTTAAAGGCATTTATCGCTGAAATAGGGAACATATTTACGTGCTGATTTTAATCCAGATTTCTAAATTTTACTATTAAAAACGTTTTCAAATTAAGAAAATTTTGAATTTCGAGTTTGATGACTTTTAGCATCTATTCATGTCGGTATATTAAGAAAATTTAAGTAAACTTTTCAATAAATCATGTTTTATTGTCAGAACTATTTACTAAGTAGTAAAAATCACAAGCATCATTTTATCATCTGAAATGAAGAGAAAGTTGGCAATTTTTATAGTGGAACAGCTCGCGCATAATACAAGCTCGTGAAAAAAATGGATTACTTATGTCCAGCAAGTAAGGCCTAAAGACTAGTTCCTGGGACAATAAATTGTATTAAGAATAGCATGAAAAACAAGAGGACCAATGGTCCTGTAAACGCTCACCTGAGATCTGCTGCATATACCAGTAAACATGTTTGAAGCCCTTGGGCCATTTTCTTCTGTTTTTTTTTTTTTTTTTTTTTTTTTTTTTTTTTTTTTTTTTTCAGAATAATCAATATTCTGTCCATTTGCCAATTCCCTGTTGGCTTTTCCCTTCAAATGACATTTTAACAATTTTCCCCATTTAAACGCATGGTCAACCCATGTTGACCTTGCAATAAACTGGGTCAAGGTCATCATAGGGTCATGATTTATGTATACATTGTAGTACTTAAGCCATAGATGCTTCACACCGTTTCTTTGAAACAGGTCCACCGGTTCCGGAGAAGAAGATTTTTGAAGGGTTTTTACCATATATGGGCATGGCGGCCATCTTCGTCATGTGACCTTGATTATTTATATATACATTGATTCCCCCATTCTATAGATGCTTCACATGAAATTTGGCTTTGATTGGCCAAGCGGTTTCAGAAATGATGTTTGAATAGTATGGTAATATACATGTATAATGCCCCGGGGTTGGGCCAAATATGCCCCTGGGGTATGCCCCTGGGGTCCAATTTTTTTCAGAATCATTAATAGTCAGTCCTTCTGCCCATTTTCTGCAAGAATTTCACTTTAAATGACATTTTAAAGGTTTTCCCCATTCAAATGTATTGGCGACCTATGTTGACCTTGCCGTAAAATAGGTCAAGGTCATCCAAAGGTCATAATTTATAAACACATTGTAGTACTTCAGTCCCCGATGCTTCATGCCAAGTTTCATTGAAATCGGTCCTTTGGTTCAGGAGAAGAAGATTTTTTTGAAGGGTTTTTACCATATATGGGCATGGCGGCCATCTTGATCATGTGACCTGGATTATTTATAAACACATTGATTCCCCCTTCCCATAGATGTTTCCTATAAAATTTGGCTTTGATTGGCCAAGTGGTTTCAGAGAAGAAGATCTTTGAATATTTTTGTAATATACATGTATATTCCCCGGGGTGGGGGCAGACCAACCCCTGTGGTCCAATTTTTTTTTTCAGAATTACCTACCTTCAGTCTATTTGCCCATTTCCTGCAAGTTTTGCCTTTCAAATAACATTTTACCAATTTTCCCCATTCAAATGCATGGGCGACCTATGTTGACCTTGCCGTAAAATAGGTCAGGGTCATCCAAAGGTCATAATTTATAAACACATTGTAGTACTCCAGTCCCCAATGCTTCATGCCAAGTTTCATTGAAATCGGTCCAGTGGTTCCGGAGAAGAAGAATTTTGAAGGGTTTTTACCATATATGGGCATGGCGGCCATCTTGGTCATGTGACCTGGATTATTTATAAACACATTGGTTCCCCCTTCCCATAGATGCTTCCTATAAAATTTGGCTTTGATTGGCCAAGTGGTTTCAGAGAAGAAGATCTTTGAATATTTTTGTAATATACATGTATATTGCCCCGGGGTGGGGGCAGACCAACCCCTGTGGTCCAATTTTTTTTTCAGAATTACCTACCTTCAGTCCATTTGCCCATTTCCTGCAAGTTTTGCCTTTCAAATAACATTTAAACAATTTTCCCCATTCAAATGCAAGGGCGACCTATGTTGACCTTGCCGTAAAATAGGTCAAGGTCATCCAAAGGTCATAATTTATAAACACATTTTATTACTCCAGTCCCCAATGCTTCATGCCAAGTTTCGTTGAAATCGGTCCAGTGGTTCCAGAGAAGAAGAATTTTGAAGGGTTTTTACCATATATGGGCATGGCGGCCATCTTGGTCATGTGACCTGGATTATTTATATATACATTGGTTCCCCCTTCCCATAGATGCTTCATATAAAATTTGGCTTTAATTGGCCAAGCGGTTTCAGAGAAGAAGATCTTTGAAAATGGTGGACGACGACGGACGACGACGACGGACGACGGACGCCGGATCATGGCCATCCTATAAGCTCACCTTGTGAGCCTAACGGCTTAGGTGAGCTAAAAAACATAAATAGTGATTGAAACAGCTTTGTTTTCAAGTGTCGTGATCGTTTATATCCAACCCCGGCATTAAATACATGGTTTGTTTGGCCAACCAGTCTTGAGGATATCCAGTTGCCAAGCATCGTTGGCCGTAAGAACAATTCCATCTCTGTATACTACATGTATACAGGAATGGCTTTTTTGCGATTAGTGGCCAAATTTAGAAATTAATACCCATCTTGTAATTTGCTTTCTTTCATTGGTGTCAAAACATCAAATAACGCGCTTTCTGAGTAAATAAACAGATATTCCCCCATTTCAGAACATAAAACCATGTTCATTTCCTAACAAAATTTTGATTGACAATGCTAATTAAGCCCATAATATTGCATGACGCTACAACTGAAGGGTTCCTAGTGATTAACTGAGGATCATGTCAGGTCATTAACAGAAGCCTGAAGCAAAGAATGTCGCTGCCTTCACGCTGGATTTCGGAAGCTTAAATTTTAAACGTTGGTGCGAAAGAAAAGATGCTGCAAAAACGTATGAAGCACAAATTTCGAGATGGATTTACATGCTCGGGTGGCAAATAGAAAAAAGAAAAGATTTGAAATGTTTTCGTTTGTAGGCGGGTCAGCTAAGATCAGATGACAATTTCAAATTTACTAAGTGTTATGCGGTTGGGTAATGAAAACGCCAACACTAATATACTTAAGTTGACTTGCAGGATGTCAAGATCAATTAATTCTAACTGGCCTAAAAAAATCATGTTGATTGGACAAGCCATTTTTTCACAGTATAATTTTATATAGCCAAAAATACCCCCAAAACAGGTGTTATACTGTCTCACTTGAAAATTGCTTCTTTTTATGGGTATGAGGGATTAAAACTGACACTTTATGCGCATATAAAATATTTTGTGGCTAGTAAACGATCATATCCCGTTTATTCTGCCGTTTATTTGAATGGGCTACGACTATTTGTTTTTGAGTTATGCCATGATTACTAAAGCTGATGACGTGTGCCAAACTGAGATATTTTAAAGTGAGAACGGAGTGACATGCCTGATAAGTCATACTGTTACATCCAATTCTACTTTCAATGGGTTATAAACAATATTTGGACATACCTAATCAGTAAAAATAACCAGTAGTGTGGCTTACTTTTATCGCTGGATATAAATTTATATCCCAAAGTACTGAGGACAATGTAACGAAAAAGTGTCCTGTCCGTAACCCATACATTACATCTATGACGTCTTATACTTCTGGAAGTTCAAAACCACATTGGGGGATGGAGTCTTCAGAACTGATAATTGTCATGAGAAAAATATTATACCAACGCCAATGACAATGTAGAATTATGGAATTTTTATTTCGGTCAAAAATGTCCTGTCCGTAGAGAAAAAATCGACAACAAAAAGTGTAAAATTTCTTAAACCAATAAACCCAGAGCCATCAAATTTCACATGAAGCATACTTTTATCAGGACAAAACTTTTATTAGAATATAGGGTGGAACGGATTAAAACTCTTGTTACCATGGCAACGGTTAGGTCCCATAGGGTTATAATGGCGAAAACAAAGTTTTCTTATTTACTAGCTAGCTATTAATCTTATTCTGTCCAAACTTATTTGTAACCAGGGTATACACATCAGCTTTAATTATATTATGTTTCGGCCAAATCCGATTCCTAAATAAAAAGTTAGCTCCCCTTTCTTAAATTTTCATGATTTTTGAAGATGAAATAATGTTTTGGATATAACGGAATTCTATGGCATAGAATGATAAAAAGGTATATATTTTCCGAAACTGTATGACCAACAGATTTTGGAAAAAGTGGAACAAAGCCAAGGGTACAACTTTGACAAAAAACCTCCGAAAACAGGTGAGACAAAAATTTGCCTCTGATCGTAGCTGAGACGAATGCTTTGAGAATGCGCATATTGCGGACTATTCTAATCTGGTCCGGTAAAATTAAAAGTAAAAATCAGGGCCCAGTTGTTCAAAATTACGATGTCTAGTTAACGATTCGTTAAAATTTCAAACATGATTATTACAAATACACTGTTTTTTTTTTTTTTTTTTTTTTTTTGTTTTTTTTTTTTTTGTTTTTTTTTTTTTGGAAAAAATGTGAGAATCCTTTGCAGTGTATTTGCTTTTGAAATCGTTATATAGCTATCAAATTGAGGGCTTAACGACACCGTTAAGCTAACGACGTTTTTAACAACTGGGCCCAAGATTTTTGGTGAAAGACTGTCAGAAAAAGGATATTCGGGATATAAAATTGTTTAGACGCGATCGATATAAATATGTTTAGATTACTCGGAAATATACAACCTCCGCGAGAAGAAATAATTCTTATTGAAATAGACAATCAATGTCCAGAAGACGCAAGGCGACCATTCACACGACAGTTGAATTAGAATCATCCGAGTAGAACAAATAGAGTGCGCGGGTTTCGCTTATGGGAAATACAGAAGATCGTCTGCTCCTTCTAATTGAGGCGACCGGAAATCATGGGACGTATAAACAGAGATCTATACCCGCCGAAAGGTGACGTCTTCGAAAATCTCATCAACTTTTAGGATGTCAGAAAATTAATAGTCTATGGCTTTATAGAAAGATTGTTAAAGCAAAAGATATGACAAACGTGTGCGTTAATATTGCAAAACAGAAGCCTGTCAAAAAGTCGTCTGCTGGGGAACATCTCAGTTGATTTAGAATTATTTTTCTCAGCAAGATAGATTGAGAATATCGCCCTTCGACCAAAATGTATTAAAATAATAATATCCTTGTTTTCTTTTATGGTTTATTGTTTGTATAATTTGTTTTTGTGGTGGTCAAGGAAATGGCGTTGGCGCGTGGTCAGGCCTATTTCCAGAAAATGACGTATGGCTCCACGGTTCCATTACCAAACGAATTACCAAACGAATTATATCAAATCTGGATATAGAAAAGCCGTAAATAAGTGATCCACTGACCAAACGTTTGACATTCCCATCGAAAATTTGTATATATAAAGAAATAAATATTTGATTACCTTTCACCAAAATGTTCGTCCATTCCTCCAAACTCAACAGACGTTTTGATTCTCGCACGTGACATACATGTATGATGCGTCTTGAATTACATTTCGCACGTGCCACATATCCCGTTCCTCAAAACACAACGTTTTGAGTTTTTATGACGTTAAGAGAATCATAGCAGCTAACCTAAAAACTGAATTTGTGCCTGGATGAGGCAATCGTTGCCGAATATAATGTACATGGAAAATAATACTGTGGCGGACTCCGCAGCGAGAGGTTAGCCGTTTTAAAATCTGCACCATGCAGTGACGTAGACACTTTAACGCTATGACTACCACAAGGACACTTTTTGGCCACTACTTTGGAAATTCTTAGTCTTGTACTGATTCAGTAAATGCATGAGAATTTCATTGTATACATAGAGGATATTTACTTTTTTGAGGTGAATACCAAATATATTTCATCGAGTGAGTTGAAAATTTCACTGCTGGGAATCATGTGACCGCAAGTGTTTCCATATACACCAAAATGTAAACAAATGACGTCATCAGTTTTGCTTTCTTTCCAAATAACTTCAAGATACGCTTGTTGATTTTTACGCCACCTAGTGCATTCCATGGACAACCCTATTTGGAAGAATTTGAGCCATAGTTTGTGGCATTTCACCTGGCCAGTGTTTCAAACACTTCAAAAATTCACTTAAAATACGCTGTTACCCTACACACATAAGCTTTATTTCCTTCAATATCTTAAATATTAAATGTCAATCATGACATTGAAATTCATTACATACTGCTGTGGTATTATAAAAACGTGGGAAGTTGTTTCATAACGGATAAAACCAAATTCTGCAATGTTACGAGCAGATTACTTTGCTAGATACCATGTACACAGCAAACCAAATTGATTCCTTCCACACAAATAAATTGTGTTCTTATTTTCTGTCAGTTTAATATTTAAGTAGATTAATTTTGGCTATCTAAAATTGATTAGGTCCAATACAGTGACGGACAAAGCCATGTTTTTCGCTAGTTCAGAAAGTACTAGATCATACAAACTGTTTGACTCTTTACCACTCATATCCATCAATGGTATTTTAAATGTTTCATGTTGAATACCTTTTTCTTTCTTCATTTCTTTATTAACTATACCCGACAAAATTAGAAACGTAATGATGCCATTAACCAATTTTCCATAAAGCTCATAAGAATTAACAAAATTTTATGGATTCCATATCATAGATATGCTATGACGTCGCGCAAGCTACTGATACCTCAAAGCGTAACACGACGTAAACTGACGTTATCCTCAAAATGGCAAAGACCGTTGAATATAAGGGCGCTCATAAGACAGTTGTCGCCGCTACAAGACATTCTGTTCACAAATTAATCTATACGAGTGTTTAAATGAACTCTCAAATGTTTCTTCTGGTAGAAAATATCAAGAGAAATTCAAATCAATCAAATTACCGATGGTGAAGATATGAACCGCATCATGTGAAAAGCAGATTTTTGGCTAGACGCGAAAACAAAAGCGCAGATCAGCTGACGGGACCTCTAGGACCAGAGTCCTAGTCTTTATCACTGCACCATTCTGCTCCACATACAACATAAAGGAATATTTGTGATTAAATCTGCACTATCATCGCAGAGCTAATTTGGGCCGTTGATCTTATGCGAATGATTTTCCCTTGATGCAGCTTAACATTTGCAATTTAGCATAAAGATAGACTACACGCAGTCTGATCATTTCGTCTTTCATTGTTGTTGCTTAAGTATCTCCACATCAACTCTGTTGTTGTTTTCCAAGATTCATCTTTTGACCCCTAGTATGAAACAAGGCATTTTAGGTTATCTTCTCGTTTACTTAACAGTTTTTCGCTTGTTGTCCCCCGCCTTTTCGAAGAAAAGCGGAGGGACATAGTTTTTGGCTTTCCGTCATTCCGTCCGTCCGTCCGTCCGTCCGTCATTCCGTCCTTCCGTCCCCCTAAAGGAGTATGTACCTTGTGCAAGCAACTTCTCCTACAGTTTTGATAGATGTTTTAATCATGCTTTGAAGATGTGCATGTGATTTGGATATAATCCTCAGATTAATTTTTGACACTTTTTTTGCAATTTTAACTTAGTCATTTTTCGGACATTTTGACAATGAAAGTGAATAGAAAGTGAATGGATGTTGGGTACCTTGTGCAAGCAACTTCTCCTACAGTTTTATTCTAATTCTTTTGTTACTTGATAGATGTTTTAATCATGCTTTGAAGATGTGCATTTGATTTGGATATAATCCTCAGATTAATTTTTGATACTTTTTTCGCAATTTGAACTTAGTCATTTTTTGGACATTTTGACAATGAAAGTGAATGGATGGTGGGTACCTTGTGCAAGCAACTCCTCCTACAATTTTTTCCGATTCTTTTGAAACTTTACAGATGTCTTTACCATGCTTTGAAGATGTGCATGTGATTTGGATATAATCCTCAGATAAATTTTTGATACTTTTTCGCAATTTGAACTTAGTCATTTTTTTGGACATTTTGACAATGAAAGTGAATGGATGGTGGGTACCTTTTGAAACTTTACAGATGTCTTGACCATGCTTTAAAGATACCCATGTGGTTTGGATATAATCCTCACTTTAATTTTTTCTCACTTTTTCGAAATTTGAACTTAAGTCGTTTTTCAGGCATTTACACTCAGAAAGTGCATGTGAATTGGATATATGTTTTTCTAAGATTATATTTGTGTAACTAAACTATCAAGGCGGGGGACATAAATTCTCTGAATTTGCTTGTTTTTCTGTTGTTCACACGTATCAATAGAAATTAAAAAAGCAACATCAACCCGTAAATACATGGAGCTATCCAATATGGCTATATGGAGTTCATAATGTAAAATTATTCATACAAAACTTCCATGTGTAAGGCTTTTGAAATCAGTTCTGAGCACTTGTGACAGCAAATGCGCCCGGTGGCATGAAATATTAACGTCAGAATAAGAACGTAAAAATCGAAAAATTTTGAAATCGCTTTAGACACACATATTGCTTATTCGTTTTATCTTAATAAACATTTTGATATCAAATAGCCAGTAAGCGCGCTGTCAATTAAAATTACAAGGTAAAAGTGTATAAATCGCAGGAGTATCTGTTGACAAAAATGTGATGCAGAGTCATTTATTTGTCAAAAAATATTGCGGAATTTTAGCATAATTGAATCTAATATCTGCTTCGATTAGACATAAAACAACCGGTATAACAGAAACATTGTGTCTCAAAGATCCTATTTTTTCTCACCAAAATAATACGAAAAGAAATTACACTCGGTTTATACACATTTTTTAAAGATGCGAATGTTGATTAAACCGTATTTTTACGTTAGCCGGCAAAATTTGGGTTATAAACATATATTTTTATACTATGCGGACAAAACGAAATTCACACCTTGATCGACCGATTCGTCATATTTATCGCATTGGATAGCAATCATTTTCCCATTATTTAACGATAATACTAGTAAAGTAAGTAAGTAAGTAAGTAATAGTTTATTAAAGTGTCACATATCAACATCACATATATAATATACAACATTTTAAAGACTAAGAGTTGATATCCAGCCATAATTGGCTTACGAGACACTATTATCACAATTTAAACATTCATTATACAGAATCATACATTCATAGAACACATACATACATATTCAATCCATTACAAAACAAATATTTACAAATGGATCAGTAAAATCTAAGCCTAGGAATCATTTGAGTGAGTCTAAAAAATTTAAAGCACCTTGAATTAACTAATTAAACAGTTGTTTTCAAAATTGGCGGGTTTGTTAAGACACATGGTTAAGTTAAAATGAGATAATATGTTCAGTCCTTATTAAAACAAGGAGTTGGTAAGAGTGTAGCTTGAGATTAAGATTCAATGAAATAAAATTCAAGATTAAAGTGAATTTTGGCACAGTATATAGACATGTACGGCGATACAGACCAGATTTTATATAGTCACTATGTCAGCAATCGCAAACTGAAGTTGCTTGTCAGAAAACTATGCATCAGCTAATGTGTAAATTTCTGATGCTTTTAACATTCTGAACTAAATAAAAACTATATATTTGCAACACAGGGGTCGCTATAACGTATCCAAAATAACGTCTGCGGACAGTATGCAAGATTTAAAAAGAATCGACCGATTTCATAAGCATTTTATTTTTTTCGCAAATAAAAACAATATTCTGATTGGAATTTATAATTTGGAATATAATATCACAACAACTTACCCATATTTGACGATGAAAAACTTTCATTGGCTACCTCACAAAGGTACCCCCCCCCCCCCCCACCATTTCTTCTTCTGGGGACAAAACTTCTTAAACTGCTTAAACGTGAATTTTACCGGAACTGAAAGTTTTTCCGATACGATAAAACATTTGATGTTTGTGGAATTGACATCGCTCAAATATAAAGAAAAAAATAACGTCCCTGTTAGCGCGCTTTCAATAGCATCCAAAAATATGCACTGCACCCCCGGAGCATTTGTTACCCGGGGACAAGCAAAAATTGCGTCATTTGCAATTTTCGATGTTCAAAATTGAGAAAAAGAATGTTTTCTTCTAGTAAAATTGTACTCCAGCGGAAAGTAATTTTCATAACCTTTTAAATGATAAATGATAATGCAAGGGTTTTACTAATATTATGCTAATTAATGATTAGAAACTATGAGCGATGGCGCTTTAAACGCGAGAGGCTTCAGTAGCGTGCGCGACGTCTATTCGATCACACTATTGAACAAGGGGCAAAAACTGTGCTTCAAAAATTAGCCATCAACCAGGTGGGGGTCATATGTTAAGTCACTTTAAAATTGCACCTTTTTTCACCCTCACTTTGGTATTTGCTTTAGATGTTTAGAATCTTTTGAGTACACTTCAACGACCCCAGACACACACTCTTTGCATCTTTTATTCTCATTTTGTTCTAACATGGACTCTTAAAGGGAAAGGCAAGGTTAAAACACAATGCATCTTAAATGAAAGTAGTTGCCTCTCTTAACAATTTGGTACAAGTTTTATTAAAATCAGATGGATATTGAGAAAGTTGTGTTGGTTTGAATATACATTAATTTCTGTTAAAAGCTTGGATATTCATTAGGCTTAATGCCGTCATAAAGTTCTACTTAAATATGCATAATTAATAATAATGAAACCTTATTAATAATTTTCTGTTAATTTTTGTTACACTTTTTTGTACTATTGATTTACTATGTTACGCGTAGCTTTTAGCGTCGTTTTATTTTGATTTTCAAATGACGTTTCAAGCTGTAGAATCTTATTTTGTTTGTTTCTGCATAATTAAGTCCTAAAGCGGGTAAACATATTGTTCATTTTTTATTTTAAAAAATTAGTTATGCGACAATTGATATACCCCCATTCTTGTATAAGGTTAATTACATGTGAAAAACGGTTATTTTGCTGTTGATGACGTCGCATTAATCATACGCGACGTCAGTGCAACGTTTGACATTAAAACAAAAAAGAACGGGTTTTCTCTAAATCTTCCAACGCAATTCGATGACCCCCACTTTTTATTTCAACTTTTGAATGGTTACATCTTTTTATATCTATTGGTTTAATTTAAATAAAATCATATGCGTAGTTTAGGAGATATCGCAAAAATACATATTTTTTCCAGGTTTGAAAACATGGCGGGAAAGTTAATTTTGCTTGTAATCTCCTCAGTTTAAAAGCAAATAGTATCAAAATTTAAGAAAATATCACTGATCGTATGTTTAAGTTGTTTATGCAAAAATAACACATATATTAAAACACATGTCCGCTACGAACGCGTTTTTATGAAATGCACGAGAAACATTCAAAAAGTTCTGATACCATGGAAACGAGGCCGGTGACATCCCACTTTTATTTCGATTTTAGTCCAAGGATACAATTATCTTGAAGCATGTGAAGTTTCATGAAAATTATATGCGGGGATTTAATAATTATGTTTCCCTTTATACTGCTCTCACATATACCGAATTTCCCTTGCGAATGCCCTGCCGAATGCAATTTTGAGCAAATTCGCATTAATCGCTAGAAATTCGGATGTATTCGGTAGCATTTGTAAGCATTCGGAAGCATTCGGTGAAAATTTCGAGTCGTTGCGAAAATTAGGAACATGCTCCTAAAATTCGCAAGGAAATCATTTTCTTAACATATTCGTAAAGAATTCGTAAACAATTCGGATTGATTGCAATACATTTGTAACACTCGCAAGCCATTTGCAAGGATTCGGTAGCATTAAAGTCTATTGAGCTTTTATGTCCGTAAGGAATCGGTAGTGAATCGCAACATTTTCACATTCAAGACTCAGTTTTTGGAATAATTCATTTATTCTGGCCCTCTCCTTCAAGTAAAGGTCATTATTGATGGTGTTTAGCCTTAAGCTATCCATCAATGTATGATAGACAAACTAAAGTCCCGTGAATTTTTTGTTTGCCCATTAAAATTGTCTTTTTTATTGTGTAAATCGCAATTTGAGAGAAACAACAAAGTGGTGTGTGTTTCAAGAGAAGGCTTGGATCAATAATGACATAATTTTTTCCATACCCCCTGGCTTTGTGGGTGATTTCATTTTACATTGATATTATTGGATACAATGTTTACGAATGAGTAAAAAATGAAAAGAATTCGGGAAGCATTCGCAAAACATTCGCTTCATTTGTAAGGTGTTTGCAAGACGTTCGTATTATTTGTAACGGCATTTGTAAGCGTTCGGAACATTCGTAAGGCATTTTCAAGCATTCGGTAGTGTGGATGGCAATCAATCGCAACATTCTTAAGGCATTTGTAAGGATCTGCAAGCATTCTTAACGCTTTCGCAAAGACATCGTTTTGTACAAGCCCCGCCTCGTCCATTTGCATCATATTCGGTAATTTCAGCGCGAATTTCAATTTTTAGCATTCGCAAGGGATATTCGGTTTATGTGAGAGCAGCATAAAGCCGAATGAGCAGCTATTTTCCAATAAGTGCCAAACAGTAACCCGAACTTTACCAAAACTATGAAAATGTACATAAGGCTCAAACAGCACGAAAATTCGATTCCAAAACATAAAACAAATAGAACCACAACAGACGTATCGCCTTGGAACAATCAGTAAAACAAAAAAATACTGGGGGCCTTAAACCAGTTTTTAGAGTCTCTCAAAGACAAGTTCACACGCTTCTAAATTAATGCAAAAAGTATGCAAAAAGTATCAGTTAGCTTTTTACACATATCAAAAACTTCTCCTTACCTTTTTGTACTCACTTTTGACATGTAAAAGCATAGACTTTTCTACCGTCAAGAGCGCCATGTGCCCCAGAAAATGAACACACGCACAGTTTAATTCAACAGTTCTTGACAGAAAATTTGCAGAATACGCACCAATTCTTTACATGTCAAAAATTCACACGTGAATCTTGCTACCGTTTCTATATATTAAAAAAAGTTCTTCACAGATGTGATGAATACGTACAAATTCTTCACACGACAATGATAAAAACGTATTAAATTGGAGCATACATGATACCAAAAAAACTTATCGAAACTGGCATATGCAAAATAAATGTCACATTTCTCATAATTAATGTGGTGTACATGGATGTAAAATTTGCGATATGTTAAATGTGCGTGTCCGACAAACCTGCATTTTATCTGTCGCAGTGCATCTAGTTTGAAAGTAGCTTGTCTGTTTCAGGTCATGCTTAATTTGCATGTTACGCGCATGGAACTTATTCGAAACGTATAAGACACACACCCGGGACACACCGAACTTCTAGAAAGTTTTTAAGCATGTTTGATTTTTTTTTGGTGTGTGTGTGGGGGGGGGGGGGGGGGAGGGGCAAACGCGCCAAGAGCGCGCAGCGACTTACAGCGACGTATGCAACAAGCGTACACCAAGCTTAAAAACGCGCGTTTAATGCGTTTCTAACGTGTCTCCAACGTGCTCCTGGCGTTTTTTGAATTTTGCATTTTTGTCGACACGCCCGGCGCGCGTTTGGATTATACGCTAGTGTGTGACTGCTGTTTAAAATAGCAGAATAAGCCAACGCGCGCCGGGCGTGTTGACAAAAATGTAAACTTTGAATGATTCAACCTACGTCAGGAGCACGTCGTAGACACATTAGAAACGCGCTACATGTGCGTTTTTGGTGTACGCTGGGTGTACGTTGATATACGTCGCTAAAGGTCGGTGCGCGCTCTAGGCACGTTTGTGTTTAATCATGCTTAAATTTTTTCCAGAAGCTGGGCGTGTCTTGTGCGAATGTCTTTTACGTTTCGAATAAGTTCCATGACAGACGCGTTGAATACGCTATGAACGCATTTGGCGCACGTGTTATGCACGCTAGTATGCGCCACATGCGTTTTCAGATTTTATGAGATATTGCTTCCGTAGCGTGCCCTTAGCGTTTGTGAGACGCGCGTTGAACGTTTGCTGTGCGCCTGTAGCTCATGCTTAGCGCGTCTGGGAATAACACAAACGTACTTCAACACTTTGAGATTTTTGTACGTCCGGCACACGTCTCAGTCAGGCGCTAATGTGTGACTGCTAAAACGAGTTAAAGGGACAAATTATTTTTATATGTCCAAAATCTTAAGCATGTTGAGAGTATTCATACGCCAGAAGCGCGTTTGGGTTATACGCTAATGTGTGACTGCTGATATATGAATTATAATAAACCCAGGAAAGCATTCAAAGATTCGTTCTCAATATTGAACAAAACCGAGAATGGCTATTTTTTCCTTTTTTTGTTATATTTTAGCTGCAATTGTGCACAAGTCATTTGTAACCACTGCTCATCCACCTACGGGGAAGGGCGGTGATTGTGGCATTTCTGCTTTCAGTGCCCTGCTATAAGCCGCACACACAGGGGGCAAACTGGGGGTCAAAAACTTTGATCTTTGGCCTCACCTTAGAAATAGAAAATTGCCCTGGAGTAAGGATCCTAATGCATAAAACACCTCGTCATACCCCTGCACTGCGGATACACTCGACAAGTAATTGCTCTGCACTTAAGCCCGGCTATCCCCCACCCTTCACCGTAGGTATGTGTGAGGGGGGGGGGGGGGGGGCAATGGTTACAAAGGACTGGTGCATTAGCAATCAATACATTTATCGACGAAAGAATAGAAACATGATGACTATTGTTTTAGTGTGGAGGGTATCGATCCACATTGCATGTGTATAGGGATGCAATGTCAATGATGTTGATTATCTTTTTTCATGTGGCACTTAGCATATTTCTGTAAAATGGAGGTAATTGTCCTTTGAAAAAAAATGTTATTTTACCTCTAAGAAAGGACGCATTGTTGCTGGAAGAATGAATAAGGCCCAAAATAAATATTTGGTGTACATAGCAACAAACAATTTTGATGATGGGAATGAAGTGTTTACACAAACAAAACACTTTGAAAGATTAGCTCGCACATGGTTAAATAAATCTGATGTATCTGCATGGACTGGGCATATTCATCCATCATTATCCCTCAGAATTTGAAACAAAACTCGATAGACTTACCTAGACCCGGTGGAAAATGGCGGCTTCTTGTTTACAATTTGCACATATCATAAACATTGCGTATCACGTGATTCCCAGCAGTGAATTTAGATGTTTTCAAGTCACAAGATGAAATATTTGGTATTTACCGATAAAAAGTAAATTTTCTTTTTATTTTATACAATACACGGACATTTTCCTATTCACAAAGCAGGCGGTGAAAATGCAAAAACCAAATAAATTTTGAAAACACAAATAATTTTGGTACACATTGTTCCTAACGTTCTAACTAAGAAAATGAATACCCACACTTTATGTTTTCGTTCGTAAATAACGGAGTTATAGGCATTTGAATTTCTGAAGTGAGGCACATTTAATGATGTCAAGTGAATGGAAACGTCAGAAGTAATCAAAACTCTACAGTGAAAATATCGGCTGATATCAATCACTAGTGAAAATATCAATATCAATTCTGCAGTGAAAATATCACTTTTATCCATTTTTGATATACAGTAATTTCACTGCTAAGTATAAAATAAAACTGGATATAATTTTATTCTCAGTTATATTGACCAAAGAAAGTAAAATCAAACTCAGAAATATAGAAACATGCCAAATCTACAATACCCTGCCAGGGGTAAGAATATGGTGGGGCATAAGTCCACATTTTGAAAGAGAAATTTTGATTCTGGTTAAACCAGATCCAAGCCATTGCCTTTCTTCCTATCATCCTCCTCTTTCGCAAGTACTTCTTGTTGTGTACCTATTTTTGTTACATGAACTTTTGTGTTTAGTCCCAGTTTTTCAACCACATTACGAAAACTTGTCCTTGCAATATATAGAGATTTTTTAAGCTGTAGAAATTATAAATTTCATCAGAAAAATTTTGATATTTTTGCTCAAAACATAGATTGTGGGTACACGTTAGAACCGCCTCGGCGAGGCGGTTCTAACGAGTACCCACAATCTATGTTTTGGAGCAAAAATATGAAAAATAGGTATACCCCTGCATATCCCAGTTTTGCTACATAAAAGTTGGGTATTAGGGGGTTTACTTTTCATGGACATGTTTTCCTGATGAAGTGCTTTTCAGCAATAAAAAATACAGTTGACATATGACAAATACAACAATATTTCAAAGTAACAGCAAGACTGTAATAAAAGCTGCACTTAGTACATCTTATACATTTCTAAAACACTTCATTTGAGGTTTGGTTTCACAAGTCCGTGAACAAAAGCTCTATAACACAATTGCCTCCCAAACAAATCAGGAAATTGTGTGACATAACTTAATAATTGATGCAAAAAAACAAAGTAGCCTAGGATTGCTGCATAAAATCTTGCCCATGGAGACAAAGTTTTACAAGATCCCTATAAAATATTGATAGACAAAATTTCACATTAACTTTGCTTTAAGAGCAAGCAGACAATTGCTCATATTTTTTCTGGAATTATATTCCCCATGTGGCATACAATTTTAGTTTAAATTCACAGGCAGAGAAAAATGTCCCATCAAGCAAGCAAATTCATGTCATTCAGACACCTCAAAAAATTCAATTATAGCTAAACATGGGTTTAAAGAAGTTTCAATGTTGTTTTTTTTTTTTTTTTTCTTTTTGTTTTTTTTTTTCTTATAACTGATAAAATGGTACTTGTTACTTCTGAAAGATGCAAAGTTAGGAAATAAAATGTTTTTCATACCAGAAATTAAAGATTTTTTAAAGCTGCAAAAACTTGGCAATAAATTGCATAATTGTGATGACAATATTGTATATTTGAGCCGCCTCATGGGAAAACCAACAATTTGCATATGCGAAAACAAAGGCGCAGATCAGCGAAGCTGATCAGCGCCTTTGTTTTCGCTACACAGATAGTACAATTCCTCTACTTTCTAAATCCAGAATTTACCGCTTCTATCCATTTGCTGTGCTTGTACAGCGCAGTTTGTGTCAAACCTGTTCGGAAACTAAATTGTTGGTTTTTTCCACGAAGCGGCTCATTTGTTACATTCATGGATGCCATTAGGCAGAAAATATAGGAATGAACAATCAAGCAATGGTGTAAAAGCTGTCGAGAAACCATTTCATAACCAGGACATATTTATTGGCTCTAAAATTATACTTAACCACAAACATAATGCATCACCTTAATATTTTACCAAAAAATGGTAAATACGTAAATGTACTACAAACAACTTTACAAACTTGTAGTCATGCACAGCAGCTAACAGAAAAGGACTAAAAATCAAGCAATTATGCTCTAGCCTCAAACTTTGAAACAATCACGACAGGTGCATGGCGCATCGTTATGTCACGCACGAAACACCTTTGTCCAAAATACCAAGTGTTGACAAATTTTGGATTTTAGACGTTACTTTGGATATACAACAAATTACATCACCAGAGCTCAATATTTTGTTGCCTTGGAATACCCACATCACCTTTAAATGTTTTGCTCATAATGTTAAATTATGGTAGCTCTGTAGTAAGATAGAAACCAAACTCACTAGTGTCTGCTGCTACTGCAAGACCTGAAGGTCTAGCCTGGTTTTGATTATAGATGGCTCTGAGATTGGATGAGTCTGGCATATGAAAGGTTAATCAGATTGTATTAAAGGGAAAGGCAATGTTGAAGTATAATGAATTATAAATGAAAGTACACACATCCCTAAACAATATGGTGCAAAATTTATCAAAATCAGATGGAAATTAAGGAAGTTATGTTTGTTTAAATATTCTCTGATTTCTGTTTATGACATCATAAAGCCCTAATTAAATATGCACAATCAAGATTATTGAAACACTGTTAATATTTATGTTAAGTTTTGTTTTAATTTTATCTTCTATTGGTTTACTATCAATTTTGGTCATATTTTGCCATATTAGTATTGAAATATCAAATTCAAACAATGTTTTGATTTTTACAGTATCTAATTAAATATTCAAAGCGGCGGCCAAAGGTCACTTCCTTCCAAAAATATCAAATGCCAAGATCTCACTTATTCCTTGACCGATCTGAACAAAATTTGCGCAAATGTTTGCTTTGATTAGATCTTTACTTTTAATGGTATCGTTGTTGACTATTGCGTTTCCCTTTAAGTACTGTATTGGTTCTAATTAGTGCACAGTGCGATTAACTTTTAAAAATAACCTGAGGTAACAAAATATAATGCTAATTGCTACACTCTACGAACGAAAACAACACAAATACACTGCTTAAATAACCATGTCATAAATATCAACAATGATGTCATTTAAGTGTTCTAATCATTGCAAAATAGCTCTTGATAATTTACAGTCCTGTTTTAATGCCACTTGAATGGTGAAACAGGTGTAAAATATGAATAGGTCAATGGAGCAGTGTGTGCTTATGTTTTATAGGAGTGACCAAGGTGTGTGCATATTGGAACATTTGCGCTAATTAGAACCAATATGGTATATCTAAGTTTAATGAAAACATGTACAATAGTATATCTAACTTATTCAATAAGATTTACCTTTCAAGTGCTTCAAAATGGACTTGTCTTAAATTTGTACTGTCTATGGTCAAACTTGATCTTTACTGGCATGACGTCAACAGCTACAGATGGTCAGCTGATGACTAACAGATGACATTTATTTAAAAAAAAAAAAAAAATGCAATAAGATTATTGACTGGTTTTATCCATGAAAAAACTTCAGGGACAATTTTTTGGCTGCTGACAGATGGTTTACAGCAATGAACCCAACACAACAAGGGATGTTACTGCAAAATAATGCTAGGATTTATCTTAAATATTATTATGCTAGCCTTCCCATGTCCATTGAAAACCCTGCTCCTTCACCACTGCGCTTGCTACCTTTACTCTTAGCACAATGTAACAAGTTTCTAAATAAACTTGCATATTTTATCATGGTTCTAATGTTGCAGTTAACATATCTTATTTGTAATGCACACCATAACATTACTCCCCCATTGGACCAGTCTCATCTCTGGATGGCCTATTGGAGCCAGTGGTAAAGTAAGACGATACACTGACAAACCAACCACTGGACAGACTAGCAAGACATTGCTATCGAAATTTAAAACACAGTCATCAGGATAACATGTCCGTGTGATATATACCCCCCTTTTATATCGCAAAAATGGGGTATGCAGGGATATACCTATTTTTCTTATTTTGCTCTAAAACATAGATTGTGGGTACACGTTAGAACAGCCTCGCTGAGGCAGTTTTTCTAACGTGTACCCACAATCTATGTTTTCAGCAAAAATATTAAAAACATAAAAAAAAATTCCGACAAAAATTTCAATTTTCAGTGATGAAAAATTCTCTGTATATTGCATGGGCTTGTTTTCGTAAATGGTTTTAACTGTCAGAACTATAACTGTTATTTCAGTTAGCCATGTTACGCTGTTACAATGTGTAATAATGACCAGTAGCAACTAGGAAAAAGGCCAACAAGAAAACAAAGCAAACTTTATATTCAATTCTTTAATCAAGAACAAAATAATTAATGATTGTATTTATAATTCATTCATTTCCCGACTTGGCCTGTCATAATACAAAATTTAAGGCAACAGGATGGTCAAACTTTATATTTAATGTATAAATGGTATGCTCAAGACATCTCAAGACCACCACAATGTTAGCATATGCTGCAAATACATGCATTTACCCTTTTGATTACTTATAAAATTCAAAGTGCTTTAATGCTTTATGACCATGGTCAACATCTATGGTAATGTTGGGACTATCAGTTTATTAATAAGAGCTGTCGCAGGACAGCGTAGCTCGCCTGACTTGTGCTTTGCCACTAAATCTATTAAATCTATGACCAAAGACATTGACCTCAATGTCACTCAGGTGGGCCGTGATGGTACAGCATAAAACTTCAGACCAATATCTACCAACATGCTAAGTTCAACTTGATCCATCTACATATTTGATATAGACTTATAACGGTTAAACCTAAAATCTAAGTCTGTGACCTTGACCACAGGTGAGTCAAGATGCTACAGCATAATAAAAGAATAATATCTAACAGCAAAGTATCAACTAGATCCACCCATCTGTTCCAGCAATATACAGTTCAAAACACTTTAAGCAAAAGCTTTAACATAAAATTTTTCAAGTCTGTGACCTTGAACTCAAGGTCACCCAGGTGGGTCATGATGGTACAGCATAAAACTTCAGACCAATATCTACCAACATGCAAAGTATCAACTTGATCCATCTACATATCCAAGAGATATAGACTTATAAAAACTTTAACCAAAAACTCTAACAGAAAATTTCTAAGTCCGTAACCTTGACCTCATGGTCACTCAGGTGGGTCATGATGGTACAGAATAAAACGTCAGACCAATATCTACCAACATGCAAAGTATCAACCTGATCCATCAACAACTTCAAGAGATATAGACTTATAAAAACTTTAACCAAAAACTTTAACAAAAAATTTCTAAGTCCGTGACCTTGACCTCAAGGTCACCCAGGTGGGTCATGATGGTACAGCATAAAACTTCAGACCAATATCTACCAACATGCAAAGTATCAACTTGATCCATCCACAACTTCAAGAGATATAGACTCATAAAAACTTTAACCAAAAACTTTAACATTTTGAGCAACACCGACGCTGACGCTAACGCTAACGCAGACGCCGGGGTGACTGCAATAGCTCTTCCTGTACTTTCGTACAGGCAAGCTAATAAAACTGTCCAAAGGAAAAACCTCACAAACACAGATTACCATTATTTAATGCAAATTTTTACCACTCATTGACAGGTGAACTTTTTGAATCAACAGAAGAAGAAGAATATTTTCAAGACCATATCTTTGTGAAAAAAAAGTGCAAGATGTTTAGATCTCACAGCTGCTTCAATACACATCTGACAAGCTGCTGATCAATTCAAGCTACCATGCAAAGTCAATATGAGCCATCTCATGAGAAAACCAACATTTTACATATGCGAAAAACAAAGGTGCAGATCAGCTTCGCAGAAACTGCGAAGCTGATCAGCACCTTTGTTTTCGATACACGGATATGAAAATTCTTCTGCTTTCTAGATCCAAAATTTCCAGCCTCTAACCATTCTCATTGTTTGTACAGCTCGGTTTGTGTCAGACCTGTTCAAAAAACCACATTGTTGGGTTTCTCATGTCATGATGAGGCTCATATGGGTAGTTTGAGCTGAGCACACGTTGAACACTGTTGAGTTTGCTCCCATTCAAATATTAATGATGGGATTGCCTGGCTAGACTGGCGGCCCTGGCTGTGGTGGGGGTCCCTGTTGTACTGGAGCTGGGTGACTGGAGGCAATGTCATTGGGATTCAGGAAAGATAAATGTCCTTTAGGACATCTGTTGGCATAGTGACCCTTCTCTCCACACTGAAATACAGGAAATAGTGAGTAAATATACTGAGTGGGTAAAAAGTATACATTCTAATTCCATTACGCTGTTTTATTAAAATAAATATCAGTTGATATTTGTTATCCTGTGAAAATGGCTATTTGAACTGCGCCTATGATTCAAGCATATTGTACCCTAAGCACCAATAAATAATGCACATGTACAATTCATTATAGCCATGCAGCTTATCGGTGGTTTGTGTCTGCTGCCTAGAAAGTTGGTTGGATGACTTGGCATTTTATGTCCCACTCAACAGCTAGTGTCACATTGAGACAGGACCTCAAAAGACTGGAAGGTACAGTCACTTTTCTGTCTATATCTCTGTAGTTGTTGTCTAGCTTTGCCAGAAACCCAAAGGTTAACATGTACTGGTATCATCACCATACTAGTCACTTACCTTAAAGCAAGTAACATTTTCTAGGTTTCTCCTGAAGCCCTGTTCTATCCCAGGCTCTCCGTGTGGTACTCCAGGCATAGGTGCAGGACCACGTATGTGATGGTGGAACACACCACGACCAAACATAGAACCACTACCTGGTATACCCGCTCCCATAGGCTACAAAGATAATATGAAACCATATCATTGAAAAATTTGTCTTCAGTGTTTCTAAAACTCACCAGTGAGTCAAGGAAGAAGCCAAATATTTTGGTTGTAAGAAGAGGATTGACTGCATTATCCTTGAAGCAAATCAAAGATTTTCAAGATGGGCAGAAACTGCACAGCTGGGCATCTTTGTACTTGAATATGTTAAAACATTTTTTATGATCAGGCTTAAATCCAAAGAAGTTACTACAATGCAAAGCATAAACTCTTAGATTACTGTCAGAGGTGCAATTAGCAAACTTTTTTAATAAATCAAGTGGCTAATGTACGAATTTCTTGCTATACAATTTTGGAAAGACTCTTATATAGAATACTTGTCTGCTTTACTGCTCAGTAAATCAAATCATCACTTTGTTTTGTTGCTTTTTGTTTGTTTTACTGCTTTACATCCAGTCAAATCATCACTTTGTTTTGTTGCTTTTTGTTTGTTTTACTGCTTTACATCCAGTCAACAGCTTATGTCATCTGGACATATAGTACACTATTTACCAAAGGAAGATTGGAAGTGAGAAATGGCTATAGAACATTTTATGAGCAATTCTTCGCAGCAAAAATCATCACTAAAATGGGCATGCAAATGGGGTTTCATTACTGACACATTACCGACTAAGTTACCAGTCAGATAAACACAATTTTAAGCGCTGATTTCCACATTTCATATTGACAAAAAATGTACCTTTTTATCTTCCAGCGGTTTTCCCTCAGCATCTTGAGATACAAGGTCTTGTATTGCCTTTGGGCAATTGAAGGACTTATGACCCACTTCACCACAGGAATGACACACAAAAGTTTTTCTTTGTTGAGGATTTGGGTCTGGACCAGGCAGGTCATATTTAGGACTGGAATAAAAACAAGATGACATGAACAGCTGTGTTTTGAAGTAAATCTTAAAAATATGTTTGCTTAATTTCTGGCTTAGCATGGTAAACAGCTGAGGTCATGTTGGGACAATCATGTATGCCAGTTATAAAACATTTTCATGCTCAACTCAGCTGAGCATGAAATTTAAACTGCTCATAAATACTGAAATAGCCCAAATAAATTGAAATTTCAGGTTCAGATCACCAAAGCTTGTAATTTATCCTGCTAATAAGTGTTAAAATGCATTTATGAGCAGGATAAATTTAAGTCTCAGCTGAGTTGAGCATGAAAAATTTTTATAACCATGAGGGCAGGTATCTTTGCCACCCTTATCTTGGGTAGGCATAACCTCAAGAGTTAACCAGTATGCAATAATCAATTATCCACCAGTAACATAACTCAGCTTCACAGGTCCAGTTAGCATAAATGTTAGGGAGTGTGGGAGGTTATGGGTTTGATCCCAAACCAGGTCATATTAACGACTTTAAAAATGGTACCAGTGGCTACCTTGCTTGGCGCTCAGCATTATAAGGCTAGCATTGGCAAATGCCTGTCATGTTGGTGAAAAGTGGTCACTCTGGCTTAATAAAGGCAATCCGCCCATCAGGAGGAACATGTTTATTGCAGTTTTTTTTTTTTTTTTTTTTTTTTTTTTTCTTTCAAGAAAAATTGTTTCCAATATTCACTCATACCAAGACAGTAAATAAAAGCGTTGCAGGCATGCATAATACCCCGCCATGCAAATTTAATTTAGTACAAATGCACAGAATATTTTGATGACATTAATCTACAATACCAAACCACACCTTCCAGATATGAACTCCTTTACAAAATTTGAAGCACATTAGTCTACAGATGCTCAAGATAGCACCTGGAAAAGAAATTGTAACATAAATCAAGGGCCATAACTCTGTACTTATTTGACAAAATTTACCCATCTTCAATCCCAAACTAGTTCTTCCTGATATGAACTCCTATACAAAGTTTGAAGAAAATTGGCCAATAAATGCTTCAGACAGAGCCCGGAAATGAAATTTTAACGTAAATCAAGGGCCATAACTCTGTACTTATTTGACGAAATTTACTCATCTTCAATCCCAAACCACTCCTTCCTAATATGAACTCCTATACAAAGTTTGAAGACAATTGGTCTATAAATGCCCAAGATAGAGTCCGGAAACGAAATTTTAACATGAATCAAGGGCCATAACTCTGTACTTATTCAACAAAATTTACCTATCTTCAATCCAAAACCACTCCTTCTTAATAAGAACTCCTATACAAAGTTTAAAGAAAATTGGTCGATAAATGCTCAAGATAAAGCACAGAAACAAAATTTTTAAGTAAATCAAGGGCCATAACTCTGTACTTATTTCACGAAATTTGCCCATCTTCAATCCCAAACCACTCCTTCCTGATGTGAACTCCTATACAAAGTTTGAAGAAAAATGGTCAATAAATGCTCAAGTTAGAACATGGAAATGAAGCGCTGATGGACGGACGGACGGATGGATGGACAGACAGACGGACGGACGGAGACCCGGACTGACAGACGGATGGACACTCTAACGCAATTTTTTTTGCGGAGGGTATAACATAATACCCGGTACTTTTTGCAGTGGCAGGGTATAATGACAACAGAATATGCAACATGACCATAGCTGTTGACTGGGACATTAAACATCAATTCAAACAAAATCAGTTTCCCAAAAGCTGGCCAATGCCCATAACATTGCTCACTCAAGTATGTAGTCATCATACAACATTTCATGAATCAAGAAAATGATGGTAAATAACTAACAAATCAATGAACTTACTGCATATATTTACAGTTAGGACCATCTAAACAAAAGCCACTCAAATAGCACTGGCAGATGAGTCGTCTTACATGACGGTTCTTACAATGAGGACCTGCAAATAATGTATGGCATATGAAAACTTAAACAATATTACTATATTTAGTCTACCTTTGATACAAAAATGAGTAATGAAATACTGTCTTCTGATATGAATACTTGAACAATTTGTTAGCTTCATTGAAACATTAGTCATGCTATTGTTTTCAGCTATTTTTACACTTTTTGCAGAAATTATCACAAACTATTCTGGTTCAATTTGTTTTCTAGATTTATGACTTGTGGTGGTGTATGTTGTTACTGAAGACAAAGGCCTGGCTGACACTTTGCCAAACGATCCCCTTTACAAATTTTACTAGATGTCAAAACATCCATTTATAATCATGGAAGATATAAAAGTCCCCACAAACTGAAACAGTTTACCTTTGTTATACCTTTTTTTCTAGCTCATAGGATATTCATATCTGAACCTTATACAGTTTTACAGAAAGCAGACTATTAGTGAACCTGAGGCTACTGAACAGAACAGAGCTACTAAGGTGGCACGAGGATTATTAGTTCTGCGATTATCTCTCATGAAGACAATCAATAAAACTGAGTTTTAAATCTTTGGATGCTGCATTTCCAAAGGATCCCCTTAGCTTTAAAGATTTAATTGAGTCATAATGCAAGAAAACTGGTCTTCATGGTTTCTGAGTAGGTTTGACACAATCTGGCATGTACAATCACAGAAGAATTCTAAAAGCTTGAAATTTCAAAATTAAGAAAATGAGGAACTACACTATTTGTGAAGTGAAAACAAAGACGCTGATCAGCTGTGCAGTAAGATCAGCTGTGCAGCTACTGCTCAGCTGATCTCCGTCTTTGTTTTTGCATATGCAAAAGTCTGTTTATCTTGTGATCCTGCACATTTATATCTCACCATGTCTACAGTATCCTCTGTCGTACCAAGGACAATCTCTCAGCTTCTTGTCAGGGTCTATATGTAGGAATGGACAATCTTTGTTGTTACATAAACCTAGAAACAATTGAAAGTGGCTTTGATTAACATGATAAGGTACAAAAATCTTAGGAAGACCATGAAATAAGCAAATGGTGCAGACTACCATGACATACAGACACCCACATATGAGCCGCATCGTGAGAAAACGGGATTTTTGCCTATGCGAAAACAAAGGCGCAGATCAGCTTCGCAGTAACTGCGAAGCTGATCAGCGCCTTTGTTTTCGCTACTCGGATAGTACAATTCCACTTCTACTTATATCCAGAATTTCAAGCTTCTAGTCATCTTCTATGGCTGCACAGGCCGGTTTGTGTCAGACCTGGTCCGAAACCCCAAAGACCGGTTTTCTCGCGTCGGGGATCATATGATTATGACCAAAAGCTGCTTTGGAAAGTATAACAGAAAATTAAGATTGAGACTTGAAATTTAAGAAAGCACAAGAATTGTACTATCCTATTTCTTGTAGCAAAACATTTAGCACTGATCTATTGCATGGTAAAGCTGATTTGCAGTACTTTCTTTTCGTATATGCAAAAGGTTGTTGCTGTTTTGCAAGATGCCAGTCTGTTACATTTAGTTTGGAAAAATTTGATTCAATCACAACATATGGGACTTACCAAATTTACTAAAGAAGAAGCACTCTGGCATCTTTGACATGTCATACTCGTGTAGGAACTCACAGTCATCTCCCTTCTTACACAGTCCCCTCAGCCAATGTTTACACACCACAGTTCTGTCCCCCTTCACGTGACGGAATGGACATGCTGTGGACTTGCTGCAGCCGCTTGTCAGGTAGAATGTACAGATAGCTGCTCCAGATTCTGTAAACCATGTAGTAAAATGGTATCAGACTTAATTGTCATAAAAAAAACAACAACAATTTGCATAGGCGAAAACAAAGGCTCAGATAAGCTTCGAAGTAACTGTGAAGCCGATCAGAGCCTTTGTTATCTATCTATCTTCTGATACTGAGTCGATCAATTTCTGATCATCACCTTTGTTTTCGCAACATGCATAGTACATTTCTTTTACTTTCTAAATCCAAAATTTCCAGCCTCTAGCCATCTTCTGTGCTTGTACAGCTTGGTTTGTATCTGACCTGTTCGAAAGCCACATTGTTGGTTTTCTCATGTCATGGCTCATATCAGACTAATGTGTTCACCAGTTCAGTATGTTTATCATTATTTGAGCTGCAACATGAGACAACTGTTCTTGGGGATTTCTGACCAGGTCTGACACAAACCAGCCTGTACAGTCAGTTTGCCGGACCTGGACTGGGCATTTTGTTACACGTATGGTTACAACATAAGTTTATTTAAACATGGTACAGATGAATTGATTATTCTCAAATATTGATACACATGGAAAAAGGTAAAATTTACATGACTATCACACATATGGTATTTTGCACATGCGTACGGTAAAAACTTCAAAACATTCTCTGAGCTCGAATTTTTAAAGGCAGTGGCTAGGGATACGGTACCGTATCTTTAGCCTGTGGGCTAGGGATACGGTACCGTATCCCTAGCCTGGTGGCTAGAGATACGGTACCGTATCTGTAGCCTATATATCGGAAATGGCTAAAGGTACGGTATAGATTAAAAATCGATAATGTAATATTTTCAGGTGAGGTTTAAGTTGAATCATTGCAAGTATCCTAAATGGCTAAAGGTGCGGAAGACTGGAGATAAAGATTTAAGAAAACAATGTTAATGTATAAAGTCTAGAGATTTCAATTTTGTTTCTTACCCTGTGGAACGAAATTTTCAATTGTTATATTTGAGTGTGTGTTTCTGCAATATTACCACAGTGTATTTATGGATACATTTATGGATATTATCTACAATTATTTGACCGACATCAAAGGATATAAAACCAACTCGCAGTATGAAAGTTTCTAACGATGCGTGAAGATAATAATAAGATAATATTATCCTCGATTAGTTGCTTAACCACCAATACGATGTCCGCGCCTCAATGTGCGAACAACAATCAAAACAGTAATGAAGTGTTGATTTATTTTGTCCTACCGCTAAACACCTGAAGTAAGTCATTGGCATTATTTAATTTGCCAATTATTATTCGGCGAATGCTTTTAACTTTTGTTATGGTTAAGTAAGTAACTGCAAAATAAAACAATTAAGCTATTACTCAATTCAATCGTCGTACAATTGCAAAACATGCATGCAAATCTTGATTCATACCGTCAGAATGGCTCGTATACTTCACATCGGGCAAAAAGTTGAAAACTTTCAAGCATTTGAAAGTGCTATAGAGTGCTAGCGTTCAGTTATGTAAGAGAGATAATGATTCTAGAAGTGTAGAAAAGGCGCCCGGAAAAGGCGCACGTGCGTATTTCGTACCAGTTGAACGAAAGACTAAAATACTGTGAGGTTACATTTAGGTGTATTCACGGCGAAAAGAACTTAGTGTCGAGGGACAGGAGTGGTAGAATAAAGGTATCTATCTATCTATCTATCTATCTATCTATCTATCTATCTATCTATCTATCTATCTATCTATCTATCTATCTATCAACTTGGGTTACATACATGCAAAACATCAAAGCGCTGCAGATAAAGACACGGTGTAAATTTGAATTGCGGCTCTCCACGTCAGTGCACTTACTTGAAATTTTTTCCGTGATTTATGATATGATTTTACGCTTGGTTTACACGTTTTCTGCCGTTCTCGTGATTGTTCTTTATGCGCTTATTTTAAATTTTTAAATTGGAAATCATGTTGTGATTTTTTGGCAATTACTGTTTAACTTAAGACGTCGATCGATTTTTTTTTTTTTTTTTTTAGAAATGATCGAGATACATGAATGTTCATTTGTCCGAGGAGTTTTACATGCGATTTTCCATTAAAATTAGGTAATAAAATTGCCTTAAATGCAATCGAACTATAACATTTTCATACCAGATCTAATGACCAAACTAGCCAAAGATACTCCAAAAATGTTTGAAAAACATGCAAACCGCTTTTTTAGTTGTTATATATGTGCATAATTTCCCAAGCAATTAACAACAATTAACGCTAATACTGTTAAGATTATTGTGCATATGAATTAAGAGCTTGTCCAGACCAACCATGAAACTGTGAGCAAAGTAAGACACCCGTAAATGTTTACTTTTATGATTCATTAGGATACTTGCAATGATTCAACTTAAAACTCACCTGAAAATATTATATTATCGATTTTTGATCTATACCGTACCTTTAGCCATTTCCGATATATAGGCTACAGATACGGTACCGTATCTCTAGCCACTGCCATTTTTAAATGGGTGACTGGATACGGCAGGCGCCGCGCAGTCAAAGATTTCATACCTGACCCACAAGAATTGATACAATTAAAATCCCGGTAAGAGTTGCATAACGCGAGCGCTACGTAGCGCTTTGTTGCTTGTAGCCGGTTCGGTTCGGTTCGGCGACACGGACACAGAATTTTGAAAGAGAAGTTTTTTTCTATTATTTTTCGAATTTCCCATTGTTTTTGTTTGTAAAACTTCCCGACTTTAGGTCAAGAAGTTTGGGACCTGCAATTTCTCATTGTTGGTCGCTGTTTTCCCCCAAATTAAGAGTCTAAGCATCGATTTTCTTAGTCGTGCGATTCGCGCCAAAACGATTCGTACTTTACTTGAAAATTTCTTTTCTTGAAACTTTTTGGCCTGAGAGCTGACAAGCTTTTGGACCAGAATTTGTTCAAGCTTCATTGACAGTGACATTGAACGGCTCTAGCAGGGCTGCAACGATCTGTCATAAAATTTAAAGAATCTGAATAGTTTTTCTGGTTTGACCTTCCCCCACCCACTTTTTTTCATATAGTGATTGAAGGTCTTTTTGTTTAATCATTTGAATTGGAACTCATGGCTTCAGGTTTTGTCGGTCCAACTGTGGGGCGGTTGACTTGTCGGGGTGGAAAAGAGCTGGTATGTTGTTTCCATACACCGAAGTCTTGTCCGCTGCTCCTCAGGTTGGCTTTGTTGTTGGTTTTTGGGCTCTGTGTTTGGAAGTGGACAACATCAGGAGATATTTTAGATGCGAACCAGGACTGTAGTATAGGATTTGGTAAATCAATTGGTGGAATTGCTCAGAGCTTGGCTCTCACAAGGAAAATTGGTAACCGAAGAGGCTCCGAAGGATTACGCAGTTTCAATCCTTCAAAGGGAACAAACTTGTTGATTCTTATTATTTTGGCTGGAGATATAGAAATGAACCCAGGCCCCAGGTTCCAGTGCCGCACGTGCAAGAAGTATTGTAAGGCGGCCGAGAAAGCAGTTAAATGTGAAGATTGTGAGAAACGCTTCCATGCGTCTTGCATAAATCTTGGTCCCGTTGAGTTACAAAAGATTGAGTCGGGTAATGATTCTTGGTATTGTGCAAACTGCAAAGCTGAGTGCAGCCTATGCAGTGGTGCTGTTTTGAATTCCCATAAGGCTGTCCAGTGTGACAAATGTGAAATGTGGGTGCACAATAACTGTTCTTTTATGTCAGACTCAGAGTATGAAACGATGCAAAACTCAAACTGTACATGGATTTGCCCAAAATGTGACTTTTTCAATTTCTCAGACTCTTTTTTCAATGAACAGTTTAACTTGGAAAGTGAAAATAGGTTTGACCTACTTGCAAGAGGTCATGAAAACAAGTCCACTGAAACCTTGAATAGCAAAAACAGTTTTATTAGTGGTGGGTGGTTTTCAAAAAAATGAAGTATTTTTTAATATTAAAGCTGGACTGATAAGCTTTATACATATAAGGTCTCATTTATACCTTGTATGTGTGTAATCAAGGTGTCAAACTCCATGCAAAATTTCATAAAAAAAGATGGATCTATACCAGATTTATTCAACAATATATACCTAAAAATGTCACGAGTGCAACGTTTTAGCGTGACATTTTGAGAAGTAAGTCATTTTCAAATGGTCAGAAAACAATTATCTGATTACCTAACAAAACAAAATCTCTAAAAAGTTACAAACAATTAGGTACTTGAGAGTTGCCAATGAAACATGCATGTATTTCGCCTTTGTTGCCTCTTCAGCATTTATAAATAATAACCATACCCCTAAAAATAAACTACAGTAAAAATAGCTTAGCTTAAACTTGTGAAAGCCAGTGTTCAATCATTGTAAGCCTTACATCTATTGTATGCTCTTACTGATCAAGTCTGATGTATCTGGATTGATTATCAGAGGTTCTTCATTAAAAACCCTTTCTTATATTTTGAAAAGTAGCTGATCTAATCAGTTAACCATATTTGTCACAAGTGCAACGTTTTGTATTTCTTGACTGACCATATACGCATATCATGTAGGACATGTTATTTTGCTTTATATTTTAGTCTAACATGTCAGAAAGAAACCAACAAAAACAACCCTTTGCCTACAGTATGCATATTGGTTTCTAATAATTAACAAAAGTGATGTCACAAGTGCAACGCATATTTTCTAGTCTAAAAAATTGAAAGCTAATTCCTTACGATACATATTACTTTCACTCTTATAAATTATTATGGCAATCACAGGAAGCATTGTACACTTGTAAGATACTGTTCATCATTAAATACATTGATCATTTGAGTGGTTATGGAAACATTTGTAAGTGAAGACAGCAATTTTAGGGTCAAATTTATCAAATAAATGTGTGAAAAAAATTTTTTTTGGAGAATTTTCTCAAATTAATGGCATAGAGTCTAGTCCCAATATAGGGTCTTTCAATCTAAGAACAAATATGAAACACAAAGTGTATGTTACAAATGTAGCACTACTTATAAGGTATATCACCAGTTTTGAAAATAAACAACAAAACGCACTTAAACATGAAAATCACAAAAATGGTTGTTGTCAAAAAGATTTGAATGTTGTTTTCTCTTATTTTGATATCCATAGAAAAACCAGGAACAAAAATTAAACAGACAAATGCACATTTCAATTTTGACCTAAAATGGGTCAATGTCACACTTTTACTTCATTTTTTTGAAAATCACCCTGGTCTGAAATTTTCCAGTATCAACATAAACAGTATAAGAGGAAAAAAACTTGAGTTGTTGGCCTTCATTGATTTTCATCAATCGCAGATTTTGGTGATTCAGGAAACAAAAATTGACAATTCCATATTAACGTCTGAATTATTTCCGGAATCTTTTCCATACAGCGTGTACAGAAAGGATAGAACCTTACATGGTGGTGGTGTTATGCTTCTTGTACACAAGGACATCCCACACATGCCCCTCACAGAATTGGACAATGACTCAGAGTCAGTTTGGGTCAAACTTTTTGTAAATAAGAAAACTCACTTTGTGGCTAGCTGGTATCGACCACCTGTCGATGGTCATTTACCAGTATCGGACAATGGAAATGACTTATTGAATTCACTGGAAAAGTTTGACAATTTATTTAGAGAACAGCTTGACAAAATCAAAAATATTAATAAAGGCAACAAACCCCCCTTAATTCATGTTTTAGGTGATTTCAACTTTAGAGATATTGTATGGCCGGACAGACTCAGCAAATCTGGGTCATCATTGAGTCAGACGGAGGGTCAGATTTTGATAGATATCATGAATGACCATGGTTTGGAACAATTAGTCAATTTCCCCACCAGAGAAAGAAATACTTTGGACTTAATTTTGACCTCTCTTCCTGGTCAGTTTGTAGACATTCATTCCCCGGATAAGCTCAGTGATCATGACATTGTTTCTGGCACATTGAAAATTGCTATCCCCCCTATAAAGAAACCTAGGAGAAAAATGTATCGTTATCAGAAAGGTGATTATGAATCTATGAGAGCAGAAACACTTAAATTTGCAAAGGAAAGATACTTCAACGGTTACTCAGATACTCGGTCGGTCCAGGAAAATTTCAATCTCATTACATCGTTTATTCAGGAATCGGCAGATAAACATATCCCCTCAAAAACTAGTCGCTCAGTTTCCTCTGTCCCTTGGATAACACCTGAAATAAGAAGGAAGATTCGCAGAAAAAATGCAACTCATGCAAAAGCTAAAAAGACTGGTAGTGCAAAATTTAGATCTAAATTTGAATCTTTACGGAAAGAGATCAAAGCTGATATCAGGAAGCAGCATGATCTTTATGTGAACAACTTGGTAGGAGATGTTAAGGCTAATCCTAGAGATTTTTACAGGTACATAAACAGTCAGAAAAAAGATACCCAAGGTATTCCCCCGTTGAAAAAGAGAAATGGAGGTGGAATAGCTCAATCTGAATTTGAGAAGGCGGAAGAATTTAATGGTCAGTTCTCGGATGTTTTCACTAAAAGTGAATACAAACAGGTCCCTCTTATGGATAGATCTGCCCCATTCATGCATGATATTGTGGTCACAAAGGAAGGGGTGACCAAACTTCTCAAAGGTCTAAACCCGTCTAAAGCCTTAGGGCCTGATGAGCTTCATCCTAGAGTCCTAAAGGAACTGGCTATGGAATTAGGGCCAGTATTCGCCCATCTCTTCCAGCAGTCAATTGATACAGGTGAAATTCCTAAAGAATGGTCTCTTGCTAATATTTGCCCCCTGTTTAAGAAGGGCGACAGGTCACTTGCCCGCAATTACCGCCCTGTTTCTTTGACATGCATTCCTTGTAAGCTTCTTGAACATATTGTATGCTCAAATATTATGGCCCATCTTGATGAACATGAACTCCTGTCGGACAGGCAACACGCATTTAGGAAATGGCATAGCTGTGAAACTCAGTTGACTACAGTGATAAATGACTGGGCCAAAATCTTAGACAAAAAAGGCCAGGTCGACACTTTTATACTCGATTTTGAAAAGGCTTTCGATACTCCTCCCCATGAACTCCTTAAAAGCAAATTGTTCAGCTATGGAATAGGTGGAACAACACTGAATTGGATAAATGCTTTCCTTTGTTTCAGACAACAAAGGGTAGTGGTTAATGGTATTAAATCGGATTGGGCTCCAGTTGTGTCGGGTGTCCCTCAGGGCACCGTTCTCGGCCCCTTGCTGTTTTCCTTGTATATAAATGACATCTCAGCAGACATCGAGTCTGAAATAAGACTCTTTGCTGATGATTGTGTTTGCTATCGTGAAATCAAGAATGAAGAGGATACATTGAAACTTCAAAGAGACATTGATCGCCTAGGCAGTTGGGCTAGAAAATGGGGAATGGGATTTCAACCCGTCAAATGCAACATGATGCAGCTGACAAATAAACGGTCTAGTAAGATACAGGCTAACTACACCCTTGAGGGCACTTTACTGGAAAATGTTGAAAGCATAAAATACCTGGGTGTAACTATCACAAATGATTTGAAATGGAATACTCATATTTCCAATGTTTGTACAAAGGCTAACAGAACTCTCGGATTCTTGAGGAGAAATTTGTATTCTTGTCCCCCAGATGTGAAAGAAGCAGCTTATAAAGGACTGGTGCGGCCGGTCTTGGAATATGGAAGCTCAGTTTGGGACCCTCACACTCATGGCCTCCAGGAAGAACTGGAAAAGGTCCAAAATCGTGCGGCAAGGTTTGTGACGGGAAATTATGTTTTTGAAACTGGGAGCATGACTGGCATTTTAGGTCAACTGAAATGGGAATCTCTTAAGAAAAGGAGGAAGGATAGTAGACTTATATTGCTATACAAAGGTCTAAAGGGTAAAGCCAGAATACCCACAGATGACCTTATCCCAAAGAATAGGCGTTGTAGAAATCAACACTCTTTGGCTTTTCAGATACCTTCAGCTAGCAAAGAAGCGTACAAAAGTAGTTTCTTTCCACAGACTATCAGGGACTGGAATGACCTCCCTGATTCACTTGTCTCCTCTGCTGAAATGTCTGATGACTGTGTGTCCAAGTTCGCTTCACTCGTGCGTTCAAGGGACTAATTTCCCCCCCATCCGAACCCCCTGGTGAAATAATGTCATTTGGCGTGTCACCAGTAAACTATTCAGATTCAGATTCAGATTGTATGCGTCTGCACAAAATGACGTCATTGTGACGTCGAGAGCCATCTACAAAGCGCTACGTAGCGCTCGCGTTATGCAACTCTTACCTGGTGGGTGTCTTAATAAGTGGAGCAAAACAAGTCAGTAACAAATAACAGCATCTTAAAGAACAGAGACTGGTTAGGATGGTATCAAGCTAAAGAAAATCCCAACAAAAACTGAAAAGACAAAATCACTCACTGTCCATGCCAGGAAATGGCAAAGGCTGTGCCCCAAGTTGGTTGTTAAGGGCGATTTCGATATCAAACACAATATTGTCGACGGGAGCAATGACATCTTGCATTGTTAATTTGGCGTTGAAGGTAAAGAAAATGGCTTAAATCGCTTAATTCACCCAAACATGAATGACCGGAAACGGAATACCGGTGCTATTTGTGCGGTAATCGTGTTGTATCCGTCGGAATGGGTCTTTTCGGGCATAAATCGTTTCGGCCCTGGGTCGTTTCGGCCGTGAAATTACCCGAGTCGTTTCTGTATCTGTATTTTGTTGACGGTAGGACCAATTCTGGTACTTTAACCGCGGGTGTGCGCATTTATTGACTAGTTACATACAAATGGACAGCTGTCTTAAAGCTGTTGACTGTCTCTGCGCGAATGTGGTCGTCTGATAAACAGTTCCAGTCACTGGTAGTTTTCACAAAGAAAGAGTTTCTGAATTGATCTGTGTTTGATTCAGGTACTTTATAACACTCTGAGTTGTTTTGTGCGTATTTATTCACAAAGTTAGATGTGTAATAGTCTTGGTGTTTTTTTGCTCGGATTTGTCTTTTGTTCCTAATTGGAATAAATACCTCGTCAGCATTGATTGCCGGTACCATACCCCTAACAATTTTATATAGCATAACCAGTCTTGATTCTAGTCTGCGTTGTTGTAGTGGTTGTAACTTCAGGTCCTGGAGCATCTCCCTTACGCACCCTTCGAATCTTGAGTGATAGTCATTTTTAATAAATCTTGCGGCAAGTCTCTGGATTTTTTCAAGTGACTGAATGTCTTGTTGTTGATACGGGTCCCAAACTATAGCACTGTACTCCAAAGTTGATCGTACCAACGCGATGTATGCTAGTCTTTTACATTCCATTGGACAGTACTTAAGATTACGACGTAAAAATCCCAGAGTTGAATTTGCTTTTTTCACAATGTTAGTAATATGAGTTTTCCACTGTAAGTCATTTGATATTGTAATTCCTAGGTATGGAGATGAGTTTACTTCCTGAAGAATTTCACCGTCTAATTGATAGAACCTTGATGATTTTTGGCGGATAGATAAGATATAACATTTTTTGGCATTAAAACGCATGCCCCACTTGGCAGCCCATTTTTCAAGTTCATTCAAGTCATTTTGCAATATTAAATGGTCATTTTGGTTTTTTATCTGTCTGTAGAGTAAACAATCGTCCGCGAAGAGTCGAACTTGGGACTTAACTGTATCAGGAAGGTCGTTGATGTGGCAAAGGAACATCAATGGCCCCAACACCGTCCCCTGCGGCACCCCGGACTCAACTGGAGCTGATTCAGAGTGTTCCCCTTCTACTACCACTCTCATCTGCCTGTCTTGGAGGAAGGAGCTGAGCCACTTGTGTAAACTCCCTCTAATTCCATATGCATCTAGCTTGTGTAGTAGCTTGCCATGGGGGACGGTGTCAAAGGCCTTGGAGAAATCGAGTATGGCGATGTCGACCTGAACTCTTGCATCGTTGGCCTGTAGAAGATCGTGCATAGTTACGAGCAACTGAGTCTCTGTTGAATACCCAGATCGAAAACCATGGTTTAATGTTGTCAGTATTTTATGTTTTTCAAAGTGCTTCAACATATGGCTACAAATAATATGCTCGAGTATTTTACAAGGCACCGACGTCAGTGAGACTGGACGATAATTTTCGGCTAAGTGTCTATCTCCTTTTTTGAAAACAGGTGTAATATTTGCATTACGCCAGTCCGAAGGTAATGTTCCGGTATTTAGAGAATGTTGAAATATGGTACAGAGACCTTGCAAGATTTCATCAGCACAGTTTTTTAACACAATATTCGGAATACAGTCTGGACCCATCGCTTTATGTACATCCAGGCGTTTCAAAAGTTTTAAGACACCATTGTTGTCTATGGAGATTTGAGAAATAGGTGGAATATTTTCAAAAGTCCCAACTTTTGGTTTTGTACTGTCCGTTGACCGAGTGAAGACGGAGATAAACTGTTTCAATAATATATTAGCTTTAGATTTAGCATCAGTGAGTAGATTCCCTTTGTTTTTCAATGGTGCTATACCAATATTATCCTGTCTTTTGCTTTTGGTGTAACTCCAGAAAGGTTTTGTATTATTTTGGTTTAGTCCATCTTGGATAACGTTATTGACATGATCCCATTCTGCCTTCCGAAGATTACGTTTCACTTCCCTTCGTTTTTACGCGATCTATCACATCCTCTATATAGACAGAGCCTCCTTGAGCTCCCTCTAATGAAAAGCCTTGATCATACGGATTATTGATACGGATTATTGACGTCGGCGTGATGTCATAGGTCATTCGTACAAGGTGAATTCCTCGGTGTTTATTGCTGTAACCCTACTGAAGTGATTTAAAATAAAAAAATATGAAAACAAAATAAGAATATTAATAAAAGCTTTGCATGTCTTTTTAGATTTTCATTATTTATTCAACTCAAGGTATGAACCCCGTTATTATTCTGACAAATTATTATTTTATGAGCGTCTAAAATGATTAAATCACAACGATATTGACCGAGTTATACCCTCCATCAAATGAGCGAAGATGCGGGAAAGGTGCAGTTCAGGTAACCAATATTGATTTTTTCTAACGAAAGAGTAGCTTACCGACTGGGTCAATGGTCGTTTGAGTCAATTTTGAGTCAGAATGTCTGATTATCTTTCATTTATAATCACTTGAATTTTGGTTTCTTGATATAAAACGACAATGAAATAATTTTATTATCTTAATATTGACAGGAAAAAGGTACAAGTATGCAAAGATCAGGAAAAGGCGCAATCAGAAAAAGATTCCCACTCCAAAATCCGAGGTGGGAAAAAACCAAACTAACAATCAGGTACTTATACCATGAAACATATCGTAAGCCGAATGAGCAGCTATTTTCCCAATAGGTGGCCACTCAGTTACCTTAACTTAACTAAGATATGAAAACATACATATGGCGCCAACAGCACAAAAAATGTTATACACCAAGACATAAAACAAAAAGAACCACCACAGAAGTATCGACTTGGAACGATCAGTAACACAAAGTTACTGGCGGGCTTAAACCGGTTTTACATGGCCATAACCTCACCCTCAGCTTCTGCAGTGGTTCATAACATTTAGTTAGTTATTTGGTCCTCGTGGTGAATCTCTAACTAGTCAATGAATCATCAAGAACAAACAAATAAATCATGATAAACATCCTGATGAATCAAAAACCAGGACTCACAGACTGAGTAAGCTGCCTGACGTTTATGGAAGGCGTTTATGCAAACTTAATTATGTTTATTTGCTTTATATACTAAAAGTGATAGAATTCGAAAATCTCACATTTTGTACCAAACCAGGAGAGAAATGCCCTCGTTTCTGTGTCACACAAGAAGGCAAGGCTAGTTGAGATGATGTTGAACTATTAAGATATTATATTGGAGTGCTAAATATACTGGCGACATTTAGCATGGAATATATTATGGGTGTCGTTCAAAGCGACTGTGGGTGCATAGATATCTGAATCTGAATAGTTTACTGGTTGATTTCTACAACGCCTATTCTTTGGGATAAGGTCATCTGTGGGTATTCTGGCTTTACCCTTTAGACCTTTGTATGGCAATATAAGTCTACTATCCTTCCTCCTTTTCTTAAGAGATTCCCATTTCAGTTGACCTAAGATGCTAGTCATGCTCCAAGTTTCAAAAACATAATTTCCCGTCACAAACCTTGCCGCACGATTTTGGACCTTTTCCAGGTCTTCCTGGAGACCATGAGTGTGAGGGTCCCAAACTGAGCTTCCATATTCCAAGACCGGCCGCACCAGTCCTTTATAAGCTGCTTCTTTCACATCTGGGGGACAAATATACAAATTTCTCCTCAAGAATCCGAGAGTTCTGTTAGCCTTTGTGCAGACATTGGAAATATGAGTATTCCATTTCAAATCATTTGTGATAGTTACACCCAGGTATTTTATGCTTTCAACGTTTTCCAGTATAGTGCCCTCAAGGGTGTAGTTAGCCTGTATCTTACTAGACCGTTTATTTGTCAGCTGCATCATGTTGCATTTGACGGGTTGAAATCTCATTCCCCATTTTCTAGCCCAACTGCCTAAACGATCAATGTCTCTCTGAAGTTTCAATGTATCCTCTTCATTCTTGATTTCACGATAGCAAACACAATCATTAGCAAAGAGTCTTATTTCAGACTCAATGTCTGCTGATATGTCATTTATATACAAGGAAAACAGCAAGGGGCCGAGAACGGTGCCCTGAGGGACACCCGACACAACTGGAGCCCAATCCGATTTAATACCATTAACCACTACCATTTGTTGTCTGAAACAAAGGAAAGCATTTATCCAATTCAGTGTTGTTCCACCTATTCCATAGCTAAACAATTTGCTTTTAAGGAGTTCATGGGGAGGAGTATCGAAAGCCTTTTCAAAATCGAGTATAAAAGTGTCGACATGGCCTTTTTGTCTAAGATTTTGGCCCAGTCATTTATCACTGTAGTCAACTGAGTTTCACAGCTATGCCATTTCCTAAATGCGTGTTGCCTGTCCGACAAGAGTTCATGTTCATCAAGATGGGCCATAATATTTGAGCATACAATATGTTCAAGAAGCTTACAAGGAATGCATGTCAAAGAAACAGGGCGGTAATTGCGGGCAAGTGACCTGTCGCCCTTCTTAAACAGGGGGCAAATATTAGCAAGAGACCATTCTTTAGGAATTTCACCTGTATCAATTGACTGCTGGAAGAGATGGGCGAATACCGGCCCTAATTCCATAGCCAGTTCCTTTAGAACTCTGGGATGAAGCTCATCAGGCCCTAAGGCTTTAGACGGGTAGTTTGGTCACCCCTTCCTTTGTGACCACAATATCATGCATGAATGGGGCAGATCTATCCATAAGAGGGGCCTGTTTGTATTCACTTTTAGTGAAAACATCCGAGAACTGACTATTAAATTCTTCCGCCTTCTCAAATTCGGATTGTGCAATTCCACTTCCATTTCTCTTTTTCAACGGGAGAATACCTTGCGTATCTTTTTTCTGACTGCTTATTTACCTGTAAAAATCTTTAGGAGTAGCCTTAACATCTCCTACCAAGTTGTTCACGTAAAGATCATGCTGCTTCCTGATATCAGCTTTGATCTCTTTCCGTAAAGACTCAAATTTAGACCTAAATTTTGCACTACCAGTCTTTTTAGCTTTTGCATGAGTTGCATGTTTTCTGCGAATCTTCCTTCTTATTTCAGGTGTTATCCAAGGGACAGAGGAAACTAAGCGACTAGTTTTTGAGGGGATTGATAAAATTATGAAAATGTACTTTATTCTAATAACCTACTTGAACCAGTGTGTTTCTGTACGTAGATATTGGCTGACATTGCGCATATAGAAGAAACAATCAGTGCCTGATTTGCTAAAACCTAGACGGGATATTCCCATCGGTGTTTCGTTATACTCCACACCGACGGGAACGGCTTACATTGAACAGTTAGTTGAAAGTCAAAAATCAACAAGAACAGCAAAGAAAGGAAATACTGTGTTAAGTTAGGTCGCTTTTAATATATATGACTTGAGAACCGACTATTCCAATGCAACGAATGGTTGGGGTTGTTTATATATGTCATATTTAAAAAGAAAAACGCTACACAAATGTCTATAAATAGAACACATCAAACTGAAAGTAGAAATAAATAAAGTCGATATTTTCTGTTTCCGTGTAGTTTCAGAATGCATGATTACACACCCGGGAAACGGTCAATTTGTACACCGCTGGTGGTCCATGGAAAGAGAAATTGACGGTTTCCGGTGTAGGAGTTGTTGGGTCAAATTAAAGGTTTGTGTTGTACCCGAGTGTGTTCGAGGTAAGTTTTTTGTTTCTTTCCCCCCTGTACATAAAAATCCGAGAATGTCAGATGATGGGCTAATGAATAAAGATCATGCATACAAAAATGCATGCACAAAAACTTACCAATTATCCACATATCGTTTTTCGGGTTTAGGAAACCCTGGTCAAAACTTGTGTTGTGGGATAAAAAGTGATTCAGTTTTCCGATATAGCTAACTCAAGTATGATCTGATAGCCTAGAATTACAAAAGAAGTCAACAGCATGTAATTTACATGGAATATTAAAAAGAAAAATTTAAAATATGTGAACCATGGGTCATTTTTTCAAAAGCGTACCAATTGACGGTCGATGTGAAATTTGACTAATGGGAAATTGTTTTTATCTGATGATCGTTCGTCTCTCACTAATGAGAAAGGCCATCATTATTTCTTGAATAGGTTCATATGTGTTGGTGAGTTTTTTGATGACTGACTAGGCCAATTCTAGCTCTGAACTGTCGGTTGCAAGTAGAGCAAGTCAGTATCATGGAATCAGCTGGTGGCCCATTGGTATTGCCTTTGCGTTCTCTGCGCTTTCTTTCAGCTTCACAGATCGGATGATGAGACCTTGCCACTTTGATCGCTCCTGTACAGTCGGTTCCCAAGGCCCCATTGGTATGTCGAAATCCTTCAGAGAGTCTTTGAGGGTGTCTTGGTAGCGTTTCTGCTGGCCACCTTGAGAGCGTTTTCCCTCCTTTAATTCTCCATAGAAGACTTTCTTTGGAAGTTGCTTATCAGGCATTCTTATAACATGGCCAGTCCACATAAGCTGTGCTAGCTTTAAGACAGTATGCATGTTTTGCATCCCTGCTTTCTTCAGGACCTCCGTGTCTGGAATTTTGTCTTGCCACTTGATTTTTAAAGCTTTCTCAAATAAAAATAATTGTTAGATCCTTTGGAAGCAGTAAAACATTTAAAGCGAGAAGATGGGCCATATTGTACAATTTCGGGTAATGAACCTTCATCAGTGACCCTTTACAAAACCGGCAGCGAAAGCCAGACATTTTTGCTGCCATTTCAAGAATTTCCATCTGAGTAGTCTAAATCAAAGACTCATATTCCCAAAGGGGCCAAATAATAAAACACGGTCAAGAAGATGATTCTTAACGTACAATATATTTGAACTACTCCAAATATATTCACTGATCCCAAAGGATCAAAAGAAAAATATAATCTGCACTATGGATGATGTACGGGGAGACTTTTTAGGGCCGCCACACGGCACAACACCAGCTGCAGTAATAGCAAATAAAAATAATTGTTAGATCCTTTGGAAGCAGTAAAACATTTAAAGCGAGAAGATGGGCCATATTGTACAATTTCGGGTAATGAACCTTCATCAGTGACCCTTTACAAAACCGGCAGCGAAAGCCAGACATTTTTGCTGCCATTTCAAGAATTTCCATCTGAGTAGTCTAAATCAAAGACTCATATTCCCAAAGGGGCCAAATAATAAAACACGGTCAAGAAGATGATTCTTAACGTACAATATATTTGAACTACTCCAAATATATTCACTGATCCCAAAGGATCAAAAGAAAAATATAATCTGCACTATGGATGATGTACGGGGAGACTTTTTAGGGCCGCCACACGGCACAACACCAGCTGCAGTAATAGCAAATAAAAATAATTGTTAGATCCTTTGGAAGCAGTAAAACATTTAAAGCGAGAAGATGGGCCATATTGTACAATTTCGGGTAATGAACCTTCATCAGTGACCCTTTACAAAACCGGCAGCGAAAGCCAGACATTTTTGCTGCCATTTCAAGAATTTCCATCTGAGTAGTCTAAATCAAAGACTCATATTCCCAAAGGGGCCAAATAATAAAACACGGGCAAGAAGATGATTCTTAACGTACAATATATTTGAACTACTCCAAATATATTCACTGATCCCAAAGGATCAAAAGAAAAATATACAGCTTTTGCAGCTGGTGTTGTGCCGTGTGGCGGCCCTAAAAAGTCTCCCCGTACATCATCCATAGTGCAGATTATATTTTTCTTTTGATCCTTTGGGATCAGTGAATATATTTGGAGTATTTCAAATATATTGTTCGTTAAGAATCATCTTCTTAACTGTATTTTGATTATTTGGCCTGTTTGGGATTATGAGTCTTTGATTTAGACTACACAATGTAAATTATTGAAATTGCAGCAAAAATGTCTGGCTTTCACTGCCAGTTTTGTATAGGGTCACTGATGAAGGTTCATTACCCGAAATTGTACAATATGGCCCATCTTCTCGCTTTGAATGTTTTACTGCTTCCAAAGGATCTAACAATTATTTTTATTTGTGGAAATGGTTAAGTCTCTTTGCATGACGCTGGTATACTGTCCAGATCTCACATACAAGAGGGTTGGCAGTACCAGAGCCTTGTAGACTTTCAGCTGGTGTCAAGCTTTATTCCATTTCGCTCCCAGATATTTGCACAGAGTCTTCCGAATGCCACACTTGCTTTTGCAATTCTGCAAGTGACGTCATCATCAACGTGCACTTCTCTGCAGAATTTATAATTATCAACAACTTTCAGTTTTTGTCCATTCACAGTGATGGTTGGTTCATTGTACGGTTTTCCTGGTGCTGGTTGGTGTACAACCTCTGTCTTTTTGTGCTGATTGTGAGTTCATAATATCACATGACTGTGAGACTTGATCCATGACTCTTTGCATTTTGTCACATGACTGTGAGACTTGATCCATGACTCTTTGCATTTTGCCTCTGAGTTGGAATTCTTACCTATATCATCAGCATAAAGGAGCTCATCCAGCACATCAGTCTGCAGTCTGCACCTTAGTTTTGGCTTGCAACCTTTTAGGGTTCAATATATTGCCATCAAAACGCTACCTGATTAGAATACCAGTGTCACTGTCCTGAAAAGTATCCATGAGCATGGCAGAAAACATCATGCTGAACAGTGTTGGTGCCATAACACAGACCTGTTTGACGCCATTTCTTACCTCAAAGGGTTCAGAGAACTCTCCATCATTTTGTACACGTGCCTGCATGCCATCATGAAATTGCCGCACCATTGCTATGAATCTGGGTGGACAGCCAAACTTGGAATGATTTTCCAGATTTCTGTCCCATAATTCCTCCTTTTAAACGTTTTCATTGCTTCCAAAGGATCAAACTATTATATTTTATTCATCACGACTAACAATGTCAAAAGCTTTGGTGTATAGATCTACATTCTGTTCTTGGTTTTTCTCCTGAAGCTTTCTTGTTGTGAAGAGCATGTCTATTGTCCCACTGTCTTTTCTGAATCCACATTGACTTTCTGGGATAGGTCCCTTCTGATCAAAATGAACATTCAGGCGAAACAACAGAATTTTGCCAGTATCTTCCCAGCAATGGATAAGAGGGAGATGCCTCTCTGGTTTTCAAAGACTTGAGGATTTCCTTTCCGCTTGTATAGGTGGATTATGGGTGCATCCTTATATTCTTGCGGGATAGCCTCTTTTCTCCACATACAGTGAAACAAATCCGTAATTTTCTCTGACATGGGTAACACCCCACCCCCACATACACACCAAAGGCATAAACCTCTGCATTAATTGCATCTACACCTGGAGCTTTGCCAGATGACAGTTGTTGAACTGCTTTTCTTGTTTCCATGACGGTTGGAAATTCGTCTAGCAGAACATTGCACTCTATCTGTGGAAGCCTCATTGGTGCTTGATGGTTGATTCAACCCACTAAATGATATATGTATCAACAATGGAACATGCATATATTTCAAAATAAATCTCAGGCCGACAAAAGTTTTTCCAACAAGTTATACAAGTTATATCACTACAAATTAAAGCACGAGAACGATTTGTTCGTTTATTGCTAAATACGTCCCAGCCAACACATTCGGTTATGTCGGGACGTCACCGTGTCAGTGGTCTCCATTTATGTTGACTTCTATCCAACATTGGGATGTCATGACATGCGAAATAAGGTTTGAAATTTGGAACCCAAGTAACAAACAAAAGTTTATATGTATGGATGGTTTGACTCAGCCACTTTTCAAGGACAGGTTCATGCCTTTTAAGCGGTTAACGAGTAGTCATATGTTCGGTCAGTCAGAATAATTTTTGCCTAGAGGCACAAACAATCAATAGAATCTTCCTTTGGTGGTTTTCCCTTAAAGCCCATCTGGAGACATAAACAAATTATATTCAGCAAAACGAGTTCTACATATTTGTGTGTATACGTGAATTTCTGAATGACCAGGAATACATGTAGTTACATTTAACGCTATATGCATGTATCACAAAAAGATGTGGGCTGAAAGAATAGAGCATTTGAATAATCGATAATCTTCTATTCGGGCTGCCAAATACTAGTATACATTATAAGATTTCAGTCAACAAAGGCGTCACATGTTTCAATCAATTTGTCCCTGCCAACAAAACTTGTGCTGCAAGGATCTGTTGTAAGACTGATATGGAAAACCCCTTGAATCGGTGTTCAGATTGGCAATCATAGTGATTATCATTAGAATGTTTACACGCAATCCCGAAATCCAAACGAGTTATCAAAAGCAGGATGGATAAATCAGTTCTGTTACCGGTAGTTTTTCCTTTAGCATATGGACTTAATTGTATCACGAGATGTCAACTTGCAAGATTAAATATCAACAATATAATTCTTTAACTAAACCTTCAATCTTGAATAGTTTAAGCTGCTTCTGGTACTTATATTCTCGTGTTCTCATTAGCCATAAATATAGGAACAAACACGAAAGAGACTAGATGTCTATACTGAAGTTAAGCAGCAAGTTGCTACACTGGGTTAGTATTGGTCAAATTGCACGCTCTAACGTCAATTAGCACGCCCACAGAAATTAAGCGTAAAGATTGAATCATTTAAGTTTCTGCAAGTGAAATACTTATAAGACAGCTTAAGATATGTGGTGTAACTTGTAATGGCAAGATGAAGGTCAGACTATTTGATTAACGGTTCATATGGCGATGACTTTCGGCAATTTCTATATCTTTGCGACAGTGTAGCATGAGCAGGCATGGAAATGGGACAAAAAGACAAGCTACATTTTTTTTCGAAAGGGATTTTGTCCTCAAGGAAAACAACATGCATCAAAGTAGTGATATCACGGTTCTTATTTTAATTTATCACGATAGCATTGCAAATGTATTAGTTAAATTGCACTCCAGTCGTCAATTGGTACGCTTGTAAAATTTTGATTCCAATTTGTTGTAACCAAAGGTTATCTTTTACACACAATACCTTCAACCAGTAATGTGTACTCTAAACTTGGTATTTTATTTTCAACACCGCATATGGAATGTGTACATGACGTAAATCAGGCATTTTTAGACATGTACATTCACCAAATAACCCAGTATTTCAAACGCGAAAACTGATTACTGCATACTTTTATAAGCTTTTCATGTAATTTGAGTTCCTGTAAAATCCCCAATCATAGGCGCGTCATCTGACATTCTCCGATTTTTGAATGGATTTAGAATAAGGAAAATATTTTACCTTGAACTGGTTGACCCAGTAAAATTCTCTCTGTTTACGTCGGTCAACTCCGGCACCGGAAACCGTCAACTTCACTTACAATGGAGCACCGGTGGTGTACAAATTGACCGTTTCCCAGGCGTGGATTAGTGCCAGCTGTAGATAATTACCTCTGGTGCATATACATATACATTTTTTATACAAGCATCACCAAATAAAGCAACTAAAGTTTGCTTACAAAATCCATAATGTGTTCGACCATAGTTTAAAGGCAACCTAAGCTAAGCCGTCTAGCGAAAGTGGAACGAGGTACCGAAGTGGAGCGGAGTGAAGGCTAGCCAGCTGATCTAGCTAAAACCCTTCACATAATGCTTCCCAAGCGTAGGCCATAACCTCAGAGTTAGCTATATACTACTCCGGCGTTGTTGAAATATCGGTGTTTATAATACAGAGTGTGAAACAGCTGATACGTCTTCTCACACACTTTATAAGTTAAACCTTAGTTTGAGCTGTTTTATTAACGTGAGATCAAACTTGTATTTACATAGACTTTTTAAAAACTCCAACAAGTGACTAACATTGTACGGTGGTTTTAATAACAAACATTTATTCGAGACCCCCATCCTATTTTATCTGTTAAACCGGATTTGCCGATAAGTCACTACTAACTCAGCAATGGTGAACACCAGAGCTACAAGACTGGAGAGAAACCATCAGGAAGGAAGCTGCCTCAGCGAGAAAATCCTAGACAGACCTCCCCTAAAACATAGATCCATCAATCCATATTTTGAATCTTATCAGCACCTTTAAGTTTCGTCACCTAAGAGAAAATGCAACTACACTCGAGGCCAGCAGCACAGTTGATACAATTTGAGTCGAAGAGACCGTGGATTGAGGATTGACGGAACAACAACAACAACAACATAGCGGGACTGACAATGGTTGTCACGTTTTGGAACACCGAAATTAATTGTTGAGAAAAAAAATGGTTGAGTAGGATAAACCACTTTTCTGAAGCTTTTCTGGAGGGCATCAACGTCCTGGGTCAGAGAAGATCCGACAGCTTCTTGAGAAATAAACAAAACATCTTAAGGGATTTACGCTTGTGATCCGGACGTTTACCGCCAAAAATGTCACACCCAACAAAGCCAAGGACGCCAGTGTGGTTACCTAACGTGGTACTGTGAAACCAGAAAAAACGTCATCGGACGAAGAAAGGTAAAAGCAGGCAATGATCAGAAATTCTCACTCCAAAAACCGAAGTGGAGAAAAACTAAATTAATAATCAGCTGCAGGTACTTATACTAAGTAAGAAACATATCGTAAGCCGAGTGAGCAGATATTTTCCCAATTCTCCATTTTTGCACTATCTGCTGGTTCCCACCTTACACACATAATCAATATTGGACATACATACAGGTAACCAAACCCCCACTCACGCCCGCCATTTGGCTGTTAAACATTCATTTCGCGCGTTGAAGTCCGTATCATGACTGCAGACTCTAGCAAACCTAATAAGTTGCGAAATGTATACACCATAGAAAGCGCGGCGAGGAACGTCACCGTGCAAAAACGGAAAATTTACTATATCAAAATCAAAAACCTCCCTCTGATGTGGCACGTTCTAGGAGAAGAATTACACGTTTTCTAGAAAAGAAGTTAGCTGGAAAGCAAGATTTAGCTTCACCAGAAGACAAACAGAGCATTACAGCCGTTCCCCGATCACTTGAAAAGCCAAAGGAACTGGAAAACACCAGTCCAACCTGTGTTAGGAAAAAGGATTCAGTGCCTCTGGAAAACCAGAAACAAGCCCAAGCTTCAGAATCTGATCTTGACCTATCAGAGCAGGAAATCCTTCAAGAATTGAGGTTGATAGTGACGATGATGTAAGCAGTACTTTTGTGGTTAACCTTGTTCTAACTGTAAAAAGGCACAATCAGAAAAAGATTCTCACTCCAAAAAAACGAGGTAAGCATCCACCTTAAGATAAGACCTTTAGCAGTGTCAAATTACTCACTATAGTAGTGTTGAGTGCCAGAGAAAAGATTGGGATTTTCATCGGGTTGTGTCTGTTCCGTTGTGGCCAAGAGGCCAGTCGCAAAACTGTAAAAAGCTTGAAATTTCTACCACAGGAAAGTACTTTTGTGGAGGATTTATTTTTTATACTTACATTCTGTTTTACAGTTATGAGCGGTGACACTGTATATAGTGATATTCTGACACTGGTGACACACAATACTGTAAAATGCACACACTTTTTTAGATTCTCAGTGAAAACCATTTATTGATAAAGTTGACACTTATACAAAATTACAATGGGTGCACCAAGCTGTTGAAGGAAAATACATAAGAAAGACTAAAGATAAACTGGTACCCCGTTATCACCAAAAGTGGGGTAGGTGTATTCCTTGGACCAAATCCACTTGCACCGCTGGACTTGGACCAGTCCAAGTAAATATCAGATGGACCAAACAAGGGTATTCCTTGGACCAGGTAATCCTTGGACCAGTCATTTGGACGTAATATACATGTTAAAATATGCTGTTAAAATACAAACTTAAATCATAAAGCCTTATCTGAATGTGAATCCAAAATATCTTGTGGGTCTCCTAAAATATTTCGGAAAAAAATCCGAATGTGAATTTACGAGGGTGGGTCAGAAAGTTCTGTCATAGGTGTTATAACTTTGTTAATAGACATGATAGGTTGTTGTATTATACCTGAATTAAAAGGACTACATTTTTCCTTTATAATGATGCCAAAAGAATGCACGAAAGAAATAAATACTTCGAAATAGATGCTTTGAAAGACACCTGGGGTAAAACCAATAGCACTTTTCTTGAATTTTTGAATATTATTTAAAGAAAAAAGACTTCGAAAAAATAATCAATGCAATATATTTTTCAAACATAGATACATATATCCTGCAAAAATCAAAATTATTCAATTGAATTTAATTGAGTAATTGCAAAATGAAATTGGCTTGTTGTACATATATTAAATTACAGTTTAAATTCAAAGGGCATTTATTGACATCTACACGTAGACCAGGGACCTTAAAATTTCTATTCTATTCTATTCTTTATTTGAAATACTGAATACAACATCAGTGATATCATACATTGCAAAGCATACATAACATACAAAATACAACAAAACATGATATACTACATGCAGTAACTGCAAGCACATATTGAATTATGTCAACCCTCATTAGGTTATGACTGTAAATCTCCATAAGAAAGTAATTATGAATCTCTTATTTCCAGGGCCTTCGATAGATATTTACTTAGCATGGTTGCCTGGGCCCTATTTCTTGGGTTAAGTATTAGTTTCAATGTATCAAACTCTTTATCTTTACATAACTTTAATTTATCAATATCGAATTCTTTTAGTAATCTATCCCTGAATGAATCATAAGTTTTACAAAATAAAATAAAGTGTGATTCACTTTCTACTTCATTGCAAAATTTGCATATTCTTTCTTCTCTTGGGACTTTGGGTCTAGAATACCTGCCTCTTTCAATATTTAGTTTGTGAGAACTCAGTCGGAATTTAGTGATTATAGAGGTACAGGTTTGCTTAAGATTCAATTTTAAATAGTCTGGGACATTATCATTAAAGTTAAAAACATTGGAATATAATTTAAGTTTACTGTCATCATGTAGTCTTAAATTGTTCAAGTTATCCTTTGTTTGTTGCATATAAAATCTAGTCAACAATTTATCAACTGTTTCAGAGTCTAAGAAATTAAAATTTCCTTTAATACCAGCAGATCTTAATGTTTTTTCTAGGCAAGAATACCAAGATTTGTATCCATTGATATGTAAGTCCTGATCAGTTTGAAATGCTTTTGATAGTAATCTATTGGTAGGTAAAGTCCTTAGTCTTTCATAATATTTAAACATAAGTTTGATAGCAAATAAAACAATTGGGTTACGCCCCATTTCACAACGACTTGCCAGGTTTGAAGAATTGCGGGTTATGCCTAAAACAGACTTACAAAACTTATGTTGCAGTTTTTCTGTTGGAAGGAGATCTATATTATTCAGATTTATTATATAGTCAGCTAACCAAACCTCACTTCCATATGTAACAATGGGTCTAATCAAAGAATCAAAAAGTTTTGAGCTTAGTTTTGTAGGAAATTGGGAAAAATTTGAAAGTTTTTTCTTTAACGAGAACATTGCCTTTAAAGCCTTATTGACGATTTCATTTAACGATTTCATTGTTTTATCCCAGTGTGCCCTGTAGTAAACTCATAAAAATGCAAGCAAATATTATAGTTCAGCGGTGCCAGAAATGCTATAGGGGTACTTATTTTAATGACGTCATGTATATCGCTTTATTATGAAGTCAGCATAGCATCAATAACGGTAATTTTTGTCACATTGTTTTTCTAAGTATACTATAATTTATCACTGTAAAATTGGAGAATATTTGATCAGTAGTTATGAAGATATGACACATGAAACGCACACCACAATATTCACAAATTCTAGAAAACGTGCCAGTGGTTTTACCCCAGGTGTCTTTCAATGCGTCTATTTCGAAGTATTTATTTCTTACGGGCATTATTTTGGCATCATAATAAAGATGAAATGTAGCCCTTTCAATCAAGGTATAATACAGCAATTTATAATGTCTATTAACAAAGTTATAACACCTATGACAGAACTTTCTGACCCACCCTCGTAATCTTGTTGAATAATTAATCAACTAGCCACAGAGATTGAAAACAAAGATTTTGAAAATGAAAATAATTTATTAAGGATATTTCTCAGCCTCGGGCAAGGTTACTTGTCATGCTTTTGCATGATAACATGGTTAAGATATCATTGAAGAGTGTCTGAGTCTTAATATTATTAAACGTAGATGGGTCTTAATATTGATGTAGAATATGCTCTTTATGTCAGTGCCATATCATAATTAAATGTTGTTTGATTGTGGAATTTTATTAATCGATTATGGAAAATGATCTGACAAGTCATAATGATTGATCATAGATGATAATCAAAATCATATTTGGTCCAAGGATTAACTGGTCCAAGGATTACCTGGTCCAAGGAATACCCTATTTGGTCCCCAAGGAATACCCTATTTGGTCCGTCTGATATTTACTTGGACTCCTCCAAGTCCAGCGGTTCAAGTGGATTTGGTCCAAGGAATACACCTACCCCCAAAAGTGACCTATATATATATAGGGCAGGTACAAGTCTTTCTATCTTTATATACTGAGTCGATCAATTTCTGATCATCATCTCAGGTGTTGGGTGGGTGCTAAATTTTGAATTTAGCAAGATTGGGAGAACATTCGGGATGGGCCATTAAAACTATTTAAAAGAAGCTAAACAGAGGCATACTAAAACCTATACCTCTGAACCCCTGATCTAAATGAGAGCCTTAAATTCTTCAGCAGTCTTTGATGAGACCACTGAATAGGGAAGACTATTCCATAAAGGGATAGTCCTCGGGAAAAAAGAATTCTTCAGAGCATCACTATAGGCCATATATCTTGTGTATTGTGAATTATGAGATGCCCTGGTACTTCAGATATCTATTTTTATCAAGAGACACTGTACCGGAGTGAATCTTTTACATGTAAAAGAAAGTTAAGGAAGACTTCACCCTGCGGTCCTCCAGGGATGGCCACTCGAGTACGTCCAACATATCGTCAACGCTAATCCTGTTACGCCATCGCCTGCAGGTCCACCTGGCTGCTGACATTGTACAATATAGTCCATACTATCTCCCTTTGAATGTTTTTACTGCTTCCAAAGGATCAAACCTTCATGTTTTGTTTTCTGCACTTTCTCCACCTTTTTGTCTCAGTTTCATTATAGGGATGCCAAATAGGAGCTGCATACTCAAGCTGAGGACGAACCATTGTTTTGTATGCAACTTCCTTTGTGTGCCGAGGTGCAAGAGCCAAATTGCACTGAAGAAAACCCAATGTCTTAGTTGCTTTACAAGAAATTTCTGAAATATGTTGACCCCATTCCAAGTCGCCAGTAAGTTCAATGTGTTTGGCGGATCGAACCTGTTCCAGAGTTTGCTGATGTAGAGAGTAGCTGAAATGTATTTGATTGCTAGGGAAGTGCCGGGTCACCCTCATTGAGTGACATTTGGCAACGTTGAATTTCATTTGCCAATCGGTCTCCAATTGTGCAAGGATATTCAGGTCTTCTTGTAGAATTTGGCAATAAGTGAGTGAATTTATGTTCCTATACAAAACACAGTCGTCTGCAAAAAGACGAACAGATGACCTGATATCGTCTGGTAGGTCGTTAATAAATATCAAGAAAAGGACCGGTCCCAACACCGATCCTTGGGGGACTCCAGATAAGACCGGGACTGGATCTGAGGCTTGGCCATCTAACACCATTACGAAAACATGTCCATGCAATATACAGAATTTTTTTAAGTTGTAAAATTTGAAATTTTTCAGAAGATAATTTTTGATATTTTTCTTATTTTTGTTTAAAACATAGATTGTGGGTACACGTTAGAACCGCCTCGCCGAGGCGGTTCTAACGAGTACCCACAATCTATGTTTTAGAGCAAAAATAAGAAAAATAGGTATACTCCTGCAAACCCCAGTTTTTCTATAGAAAAGTGGGATTTAAGGGGGTATTCATTGCACAGAGATGTTTTCCTGATGCTACTTTTTGATAGCGCTCAGAGAGCCATGAAGCGATCCACTTGTGGGTAGATCCTCTAATCCCGTAGTAGTGCAGTTTGTATAGTAATCTCTTATGTTGTACCTTGTCAAAGGCTTTTGCAAAATCCATGATGTCTGTTTGTCTGTGACCCCGGTTCAGAGCTCGACCCAGGTTACTAACCATGTCGTGAAAGAACTGAACCAGCTGGGTCTCGCAAGACCTCTGACTACGGAAACCATGCTGACAGTCAGCAAGAATATTTTCAAGGAAAGATGCTTATTTATGTTGCTGACTATAATTTGCTCTAAGGTTTTGCAGCAGATGCAAGTTAGCGACACCTGTCTGTAATTAGCTGCATCATATTTCTCACCTTTCTAAGTCAAGACTAAAGATAGACCGAAGTGTATTTGGCATAATTTATCAATTTCAGTTATGTATGAGAATAACTAATCTTGTTTAAACAACAAAAGGTTGTGTATATTCATGTATTTCCTTCCCCGAATAAAGCATTTTTTCGATGCGCCGAGGTGTCGCAGAGCGCGATTTCCAAGTGAACAGGGCTAGAAGTGTCGCGGGTCGAGATAGTTTTGTTCAGAGTTGACCCAGAACCATCATGTGCACGATAATCGTATCAATAGATTCAGAAAGAAAAAAATGTTCAAAAAATGTCCACTGGCAAAATTTTCTTTGTTTATGGGCCTTTTTCAGTATGACAAGAGGCCAACATGAATGAAATTGTATTAAGAACAAATAAGGGAGAATATAGTCCTGGAGAGGAAATCTGTGGGTATGCAAATCTCGATCAAGGGTTCAGCACCCTCTGCATTTTACCATGTTCAATGTTTTTGTAGACAATCCGAAAGTGTCACACATAAAAGTGGTGAAAACGTGTCATTTGTACAAGTTGATTGACCATGAAATCAGGGCTATTGATAAAAAACATAACCGGGCCGGACCCGGCCAAATTTACGGAAAGTACCGAAGGTTCCGGGCCGGGTCTACGGAATTTATCGGAAAATGACGATCTTTCAGTACCGGAATGTAGCTCCGGGTCCGGTTCAAATAAGTAAACAGCTATTATAAAGTCCTTATGGGGACTGAAAATCATTATTTATTTGAATCGAAATATTATGGTTAAATCTTTGATTTATTTTAAACTACGTAATCAAATTCTTTTTTACGGCAACCGAAATATTTTGCTAAAATATTGCAGAAACGTAAGATTTTCCTGAGGTTCTGATGTGTATCTGACCGATCTTTAGTATTTTTTCATGATCTCAAGATCAATCCTTAGTGATCTTTCAGACGTAAAAACAATCCTACGATTTTGCGAAATATGGATCTACTCATATGTCTTTCTCAAGTCTAATTTATTGTTCCAACATGGTTTATTTATTTAGGAAGTAGAGGGAATGTACTATCCGTAAATCAAAAACAAAGGCGCTGATCAGCTTCGTGGAAGTAACCGCGAGGCTGATCTTCGCCTTCGTTTTCGCACATGCATATTGTTTTTTTTTCCCTCATGACTTGGCTCATTATCATTATGTTGTATGCGTTATAAATTTCAAAAATCATTTTCGCAGCAAAAAAATCCAAAGTATTTGAATACGGTTGTTTAAAAAATCAAAACGGCCTAGGCCAATTTAAACACAACATAACATAACTATGAACGGAGAAGCCCAAAAGAGAACTCCTCACAATAGGTGATGGTATAGTTACAGGTCCCTCCATGAACCGTTAGAAAGAAGGAATGTGCTTTCCAAAGAAAGGGTAGGTCTTTTAGATTTAACGTTACATCTCAGGCATGTCACGTCCTTGGTCAGCGTTGAACCAAATTCCAGATTGTTTTCAGAATTTTGAACATGTTCAAAAACTTTCGCGTGATAAGTATTTCAGCAACATCCGTACATCTTAAATTACATCATCAAACTTTTGCAATGCCCATGGGTCTCATAATGACCACAAGAACTGTTTATTTCGGGGGACCGACCAAAATCTTGCGATCCACTGAGTTGACCTGTGATTATCACAATGCATGTAATGTCATCCTAAACTAGTGTTAAGACGATGCCTTAAGCGATCTTAAGAATAGTTAGACCAGGCCTCTATCTATGAGAGAAAACATATACATGTAGTATAGGTATTCATTTTCGTAAATTTGCTCAAAACACACATTGTTGGTACAAGTTAGAACCGCCTTGCCGAGGCGGTTCTAACGGTTCCCACAATGTATGTTTTGGATGAAAAATAAGTAAAATTGTATACCCCAGTTTTACTATATAAAAGTGGGGTATAAGGGGGCATACATTTCACGGACATGTAAGGAACTATGTGAATGTGATACCAAAATAATTTGTGTTCTCATTTTTTAAAACTGATTGTTTTTGTATTTTCTCCGCCCACATTTTCAGTGGCACGAATGGGAAAACATTGTATAAAATAAAAAGAAAATTTACATTCTTTACACAAGAAAATGTTTGGAATGAGCTCCCAGAACATGCAGTTATGATACCCACTCTCAATAGTTTTAAAAGTAGAATGAATAAGTGTTGGCATGGACATCCCCATAAGTTAAACCCCTGAATCTATCCCAGGCGAATAAACGAGACATGTTGGCAAAGACATATCCTTTACCGACAAAGAATGCAGAGCCTAATTAGATGTTAACATCATAGGTACCGTAAGTAAGATTTCTAAAATAATTTGATGCTTCAAGAATTGCCTGCTCGATCGGTTCAAAACTGTTTCCACCACATTTGGGCATATATAATGCACTATCCTTTATATATATATATAAGTATATTTTGCAAAATCGTAGCCGAAAGATCACTTAGGATTGATCTTGACATTACGAAAACTTGCCCATGCAATATACAGAAAATATTTTGGTTGTAAAAAATGAAAATTTTCGCTGGAAAAATTTTGATATTTTTCTTATTTTTGCTCAAAACATAGATTGTGGATACACATTAGAACCGCTCGGCGAGGCGGTTCTAACGAGTACCCATAATCTATGTTTTGGAGCAAAAATAGGTATACCCCTGCATACCCCAGTTTTTATGCCCCCAACTTTGAAAAAGTTGGAAGGGCATATTGCTTTTGGCTTGTCTGTCTGTGTGTCTGTCTGTGTGTTAACTTTTGAATGGTAAATGCAAGGGTTTTGAAATTTCATATGCATATTCCTCATGAAAAAATAGTTGACCCGTATTTTTTTTCATGTCCGAGTTACGACCCTTTTCTGAGTTATGTCCCTTTGAAAACAAAATTTGAAAATCTTGTGTGCAAGATATCTCAAAAAGTATTTAAGCTAGAGCCTTCATATGTGGTACACTTGTTGGGGCTGAGGAGTAGATGACCTGATTAACTTTTGAGAACTTTCCGTCAAATTTTAACAAAAATACGGAATTTTGAAATTTTGATTGATATTTCCACTTTTCGGTGAAATTTGAAACTTTTGAGCGGTGAATGCTAGGGTTTTGAAATTTCATATACACATTCCTTATGATAAAATAGTTGACCCGTATTTTTTTGTATGGCCAAGTTATGCCCCTTTTTTGAGTTATGTCCCTTTGAAAACAAAATTTGAAAATCTTGTGTGCAAGATATCTCAAAAAGTATTTAAGCTAGAGCCTTCATATTTGGTACACTTGTTGGGGCTGAGAAGTAGATGACCTGATTAACTTTTGAGAACTTTCTGTCAAATTTTTACAAAAAAAAAACGGAATTTTGAAAATTTGTTTGACTTTTCCACTTTTCGGTGAAATTTGAAACTTGAACGGTGAATGCTAGGGTTTTGAAATTTCATATACACATTCCTCATGATAAAATAGTTGACCCATATTTTTTTGTATGGCCAAGTTATGCCCCTTTTTTGAGTTATGTCCCTTTGAAAACAAAATTTGAAAATCTTGTGTGCAAGTTATCTCAAAAAGTATTTAAGCTAGAGCCTTCATATTTGGTACACTTGTTGGGGCTGAGAAGTAGATGACCTGATTAACTTTTCAGAACTTTCCATCAATTTTTTAAAAAAATATAGAATTTTGAAATTTTGATTGATTTTTCCACTTTTCGGTGAAATTTGAAACCTTTGAACTGTGAATGATAGGGTTTTGAAATTTCATATACAGATTCCTCATGAAAAAATAGTTGGCCTGTTTTTTTTTCATGTAAGTGTTATGCCCCTTGTTGGAATAATGTCCCTTTGAAAACAAATTTTGAAAATCTTGTGTGCTATCTCAAAACGTATTTGAGCTAGCTAGCTAGAGCCTTTATAATTGGTATGCTGGTTGGGGCTGAGAAGAAGATCACCTGATTAACTTTTGAAGACTCTCTGTCAAATTTTGAAAAAATTACTCCATTTTTAAATTTTTACTTCATTTCTAACTTGCCTGCAAAAAAAGCTTACATTCTGTTTCTGGAACAAGGTCAAAACAGACGCAACCGAACAGCTTCTTCAGGAAAGTAAATTTGACAGCATTCGAATGAAATAAATGAATCATACAAACTGCCAGTTTAGGGACAAGCATACAGTTGGGGGCATAGTGTTTTACAAACACACATTTCTAGTTCTATATAAAAGTGGGGTTCATGGGGTATATTTCACACGGATATGTTTTCGTGATGGATCATGAAAAATGCTAAAGATCGTTCAGATACCCGTCCGAACCCGTTTATCTATTTGAACCGGACCCGGAGCCCAGGGGGGTACTCTCATTTTTCGTGGATACATAGGCGAGGCCCCAGCTTCTACCCCCAAACCCAAAAAATTACTGAGATTTACTGACCACCCAAAAAAAATACCAGTCCTATCAGGCATACCCCAAAAATACTTGAAATTTTAGCTTACCCCAAAAAATCATTCATCTTTTTTATGCCTATTGATGAAATTTTATCACATCCATATGATCTAAGCTGTTGGTGGGACGTTAAATCCCAAATCAACCAACCAACAGAACATGTCACAATACAGTTAGTATATGTAGGAACTAGGAAGTAAATACCAAGTTGGATAAAATTTAAAGATTTTATTATGCCCCCAACTTTGAAAAAGTTGGAAGGGCATATTGCTTTCGGCTTGTCTGTCTGTCTGTCTGTCTGTGTGTGCGTGTGTACGTCTGTTAACTTTTGAATGGTGAATGTTAGGGATTTGAAATTTTATGTGAGTATTCCTCATGAAAAAATAGTTGACCCGTATTTTTTTTCTTGTCCGAGTTATGCCCCTTTTCTGAGTTATTTCCCTTGGAAAACAAAATTTGAAAATCTTGTGTGCAAGATATCTCGAAAAGTATTTAAGCTAGAGCCTTCATATTTTGTATACTGGTTGGGGCTGATGAGTAGATGACCTGATTAACTTTTGAGAACTTTCTGTTAAATTTTGACAAAAATACGGAATTTTGAAATTTTGATTGATTTTTCCACTTTTCGGTGAAATTTGAAACTTTTGAACGGTGAATGCTAGGGTTTTGAAATTTCAAATAAAGATTCCTCATGAAAAAATAGTTGACCCATATTTTTTTTCATGTCCAAGTTATGCCCCTTTTCTGAGTTATGTCCCTTTGAAAACAAAATTTGAAAACCTTGTGTGCAAGATATCTCAAAAAGTATCTGAGCTAGAGCCTTCATATTTGGTATACTGGTTGGGGCTGATGAGTAGATGACCTGATTAACTTTTGAGAACTTTTTGTCAAATTTTGACAAAAATAGGGAATGTTGAAATTTTGATTAATTTTTCAACTTTTCGGTGAAATTTGAAACTTTTGAACGGAGAATGTTAGGGTTTTGAAATTTCATATACAAATTCCTCATGAAAAAAAAGTTGACCCGTATTTTTTTTTCATGTCCAAGTTACGTGCCTTTTTGGAGTTATGCCCCTTTTAAAACAAAATTTGAAAATCTTGTGTGCAAGATATCTCAAAAAGTATTTAAGCTAGAGCCATCATATTTGGTATACTGGTTGGGGTTGAAAAGAAGATCACCTGATTAACTTTTTAGGACTTTCCGTCAAATTTTGATAAAATAACTCCATTTCGAAATTTTTACTCCATTTATAACTTGTCTACAAAAAGCTTTCATTCTGTTTCTGGATTGAGGATCGAGGTCAAAAAAAAAGAGGCAACCGAACAGCTTCTTTAGGAAATTAAATTTCACTTCATTCAAATGAAATAAATGAATCATACAAGCTGCCAGTTTAGGGACAAGTATACAGTTGGGGGCATAGTGTTTTACAAACACGCATTTCTAGTTTATTCTCAAAGTGTAAGTTTTATGATGGTTTTGATTCCATTTGGTTTGCAATCCAAACAACATCATCATGATCAAGCTTCCAAAATTTCACCGAGACCAGTCATAAGGCATGGTCGCAAACAAAATTGAATCTTAAGGCATTGTAAGACATAAGTGTAAGCCACTCGGCGTACACTGACGTTGAATTGCAAAACTGAATTATTTTTGTTTTATTTATTGCGTCACATCCATGTCAACAGCTAATACATGACATGTTTACTAGGACGTAAATCAATAAATGAAACAAACCAGAAATTCTTATCTTTATAGAAATAAAGAGATTTCCTAAGAAATGTGCAAAACCCAAAAAAATACTTAGAATTATACATGACCCCCAAAAAAATAATTCAGAAAAGGCATGACCCCAAAAAATATCCATAAAAAGCTCACTACCCTAAAAAATAACTAGTTTTTCTGAATACCCAAAAAAATATGGAAATTCAAAATTTTGACCCCAAAAAAGTCAGCCTCGCCTATGTATACAGAAAATTTCAGAGTACTCCCCCCCCCCCTTCGGTACTTTCCGTAAATTTGGCCGGGTCCGGCCCGGTTATGTTTTTTATCGATAGCCTGAAATCAGTCTTAAACAAAAAGAAATACGCCCCTACTATCTCAGGTGAACTACACCCTGGGTCGTTTCAGCTAATTTTTGGTTGATGTCATTTTGACCTTGGTAGGTAGTAGTTTCAGCCTAGAAATGGCCTAGTCAGCCATCAAAGAACTCCCCAACACACCTGAACATCTAATATTCAAGAATTATGATGGTCATTCTCACTACTGAGAGACAAACGACCAGTAAAAGTCGTTTCAGCCAATTTTTAAGTTATTTTGGCCCCAAGTATTTTTGGCCATGCAATGATATGATAACTAATATGCGGCTTAAATAAAAAAAATAGCTGTGTTTCCACTAACCCTACCTACTCTTGAATTTTTAGGCCGACCCTGCAGTTTTTACTGCCAATAAAAAATACCTAAAAATATTTTCATGCCGACCGACCCTAAACATTTTAAGTGGTAAGCAGACAATGATTTAAAAGCTGTTGTAATTTCAACAATACCAGTTCAACCTTCTTTAGCTTCCTGCTGGTTCTAAACTTTGTCGCGGGTTTGTTTCGAGTACTATGATAAATTTTAGCATGTTTCTACCTTTTTTACCCATTTTCAAGAGAGAAAAATATACACGAAAAATAAAAAGATTTTCCGACCCGTCTTCGTCATATTAGTGGAAACAAGGCTACTGTCATTTTATGCCTAATATTAATCATGCTGCAGAATAATATTGGCATTCATGTGTGGAGAAATAGATGTGGTCAGTTGTCAATAATGAATTTCAATGAATGCTCGATTGATGGTGGCATTGTAGGCATATCATCAAGGTGATTATGAAGGATTGGTGAAAATATCAGATCAAATTAACCCACCACAATTGGCCTAAAAGGCATAGGGCTGAATCGACCCAAACTGAAACTACTCACGGCCAAAACAACCTGTTACGGTCTCAGGTGAGCAGTTGTTGCATTTTGGGGTACTTGTTTCTATCATGGAAAACTTATCTTGTTGTCATACACTCATACTTGTAATATAGAAAAACAGTATTTGTAAAACGAAAATTAGATTGCAGCATATTCAAGATTTTGGGAAAATGATGTTCCTATCAGTAAACATATATTTTTACAGAGCTGTGTATCTGAAGATCATCCGTCCTACTGCAGGAAGAGGGGTTCAGCTAAAGTTCTATGGTTATGAAAGATGTAAGTAACATGTTGCTCTAGTGTAAAAGCCAAATCATGAGAATACTTTTGCCTTATGTTTGAAATAATGCAGATCAGCCATTGAAATCATTTCAGATTTGTTTCGCAACATGAATTACTATTTGAGCCGCGCAGTGAGAAAACTGGTTTTCAGGTTTTCCGACCAGATACGACACAAACTGGTCTGTACAGTCACAGAAGAAGGTTAGAAGCTAGAAACATTGGATATAAGTAGAGGAAGAATTGTACTTTATGTGTAGCGAAAGCAAAGGCGCTGACATTAGTGCAACTGTATGGAATATGGTGTTTCTAGATCGGATCCATCTTATCAGTTTTTGTATCATGTTCTGAAGTGACCATTACAGATTTGAGCCAGCCTGATAAGCTTCACAGGAGCAGTCAGATCACTTTGTTGCTACTTCAGACTTAGAGCAGTTTAATGCATTGAACATTTTTGGTGTGTAACAGGACTAAATACATGTACATGCATGCATGTTTATGCCCCCAACTTTGAAAAAGTTGGAAGGGCATATTGCTTTCGGCTTGTCTGTGTGTGTGTGTGTGTGTGGGTGGGTGGGTGCGTCTGTTAACTTCTGAATGGTGCATGTTAGGGATTTGAAATTTCATATGTGTATTCCTCATGAAAAAATAGTTGACCCATATTTTTTTTCATGTCCAAGTTATGCCCCTTTTCTGAGTTACGTCCCTTTGAAATCAAAATTTGAAAATCTTGTGTGCAAGATATCTCAAAAAGTATTTGAGCTAGAGCCTTCATATTTGGTATACTGGTTGGGGCTGAGGAGTAGATGACCTGATTAACTTTTCAGAACTCTCAGTCAAATTTTGATAAAAATACGGAATTTTGAAATTTTGATTGATTTTTCCACTTTTCTGTGAAATTTGAAACTTTTGAACCGTGAATGCTAGGGTTTTGAAATTTTGTATACAGGTTTCTCATGAAAAAATAGTTGACCCGTATTTCTTTTCATGTCCGAGTTATGCCCCTTTTTGGAGTTATGTCCCTTTGAAAACAGAATTTGAAAATCTTGTGTGCAAGATATCTCAAAAAGTATTTGAGCAAGAGCCTTCATATTTGGTATACTGGTTGGGGCTGAGGAGTAGATGACCTGATTAACTTTTCAGAACTCTCCGTCAAATTTTGATAAAAATACGGAATTTTGAAATTTTGATTGATTTTTCCACTTTTCAGTGAAATTTGAAACTTTTGAACGGTGAATGCTAGGGTTTTGAAATTTTGTATACAGATTTCTCATGAAAAAATAGTTGACCCGTATTTTTTTTTCATGTCCGAGTTATGCCCCTTTTTGGAGTTATGTCCCTTTGAAAACAAAATTTGAAAATCTTGTGTGCAAGATATCTCAAAAAGTATTTGAGCAAGAGCCTTCATATTTGGTATGCTGGTTGGGGCTGAGGAGTAGATGATCTGATTAACTTTTCAGGACTCTCCGTCAAATTTTGATAAAAATACGGAATTATGAAATTTTATCGATTTTTCCACTTTTCGGTGAAATTTGAAACTTTTGAATGGTGAATGCTAGGGTTTTGAAATTTCATATGCAGATTTCTCATGAAAAAATAGTTGACCCGTATTTTTTTTCATGTCCAAGTTATGCCCCTTTTAGGAGTTCTGTCCCTTTGAAAACAAAATTTGAAAATCTTGTGTGCAAGATATCTCAAAAAGTATTTGAGCAAGAGCCTTCATGTTTGGTATACTGGTTGGGGCTGAGAAGATGATTACCTGATTAACTTTTGAGGACTTTCCGTAAAATTTTGACAAAATTACTCCATTTTGAAATTTTTACTCCATTTCTAACTTGTCTACAAAAAGCTTACATTCTGTTTCTGGGTCGAGGTCAAAACAGAGGCAACCGAACAGCTTCTTCATTCTTTGAATGAAGTAAATAAATCATACAAACTGCCAGTTTAGGGACAAGCATACAGTTGGGGGCATAGTGTTTTACAAACACGCATTTCTAGTTGATTGTAGTTTCCTACCCGTCTAAGCCCGAGAGTTTCCAGCTTGATCCAGGAAGACAGCCATTCAGGGAACACAAAGACTACATACACACACCATGGGTAAAACTTTACGAAACAAAAGGTACTTCTTCTCATTTCTTACCCTACTAATGGACAATCAAGTATTCACAATAATAATAATAATAATAATAATAATAATAATAATAATAATAATAATAATAAAAATCTCTATATTTTAGTAGGATAACTTTATTGCTTATTACAATTTATTTAATAATGGCATTGTTTCCAACCACTAAAACTAAGCTCATAAACTAGCTATAAAAAAGAAAAGTTTCTACGATGAAGAATTAAGCTCCCTGATTTAAACATATTACTAGATTTAAACAGATCTATGTACATGACAAATGAGCCTTAGCATGAGAAAACCAACAATATAAATATGTGAAAACAAAGGTGCAGATCAGCTGTGCAGTAACTGCACAGCTGATCAGCGCCTTTGTTTTCCCTACATGGATAGAACAAGTCCTCTTCTACTTATATCCAAAGTTTCAAGCTTCTAGCTTTATTCTGTAACTGTACAGCCTGGTTTGTGTCGGACCCAAATTGTTGGTTTTCTCATGCACAGGCTCAAAATGGTTGTTTTATTTTTCAGCCCCTCTATCTATAGGGAACACTGGTATACCATTTAAAATTCCACTGCCCCTGGAAATACCAGGTATGTCCAATATGAGCCACCTCGTGAGAAAACCAACAATCTGCATATGCGAAAACAAAGGCGCAGATCAGCTTCGCGGTAACCGCGAAGCTGATCAGCGCCTTTGTTTTCGCTACTCGGATAGTACAATTCCTCCTCTACTTAACTCCAAAATTTCAAGCCTCTAGTCTGCTTCTGTGACTGTGCAGCCTGATTTGTGTCGGACCTGTTCGGAAACCACATTGTTGGTTTTCCCACGAGGTGGCTCATATGTCTACATTGCATAGGAATAATATCAAGTTGTTCCATCAAAAACTGTTGTAGGAGTTGATAAGCCTGTGACAGCACTATCTACACTGTATACAAAAGTATATAAAGAACTGTAAAGGGAAATAACTCTAAAGGGACTGACCCCTAGCCAGTCACTTTTCTCCGTACATATTTTCCCATAGATATGCAGATGCCTGCCAAGCCTCATGAAATTCCATCCATGGATCTAAAGAAACAAATTGCTACTGTTGGACGGACAGAAAGCTATGAAAACAGTATACCCCCATTCTCGCAAGGTCTGACGAGACCTAATCTAGATCTCTTGCACTTGACACTTTGAACTATGGGATATAGCCAAGATCAGCTAATCCCATTACCTTGAGATCAGACGGGACATTATCAAAATTATCAGTAAAATCAGTATCCTGTTTCCTTATCTTGTGTATAGAAATATCTTGGTTATGTTACATTAAAATATTCAATATGGTCAGAGAAACCTTGCAAAATACCATCAATTCCTGAAATTAAAATGAAAAGTTGTGCATGCCGAGTAATCTCAATATGGTGGAAAATATGGCCGTAATGGCGGTCAATCCCAGATGCCAAGGGTGAAAGTCAACAGGTCAGTGGTGACAATGAGTATACCCCCTTAAAACTTCATCTTGTGGGAGTATAAAGATCTTCCTTGAAAGATCACATATACGCATACATGTATAAATCATATGAGCCGCATCGTGAGAAAACCGGATTTTTGCCTATGCTAAAACAAAGGCGCAGATCAGCTTCGCAGTAACTGCAAAGCTGATCAGGGCCTTTGTTTTTCGCTACTCGGATAGTACAGTTTCTCTTCTTCGTAAACATCTAGCCATCTGTGACTATACAGGTCGGTTTTTGTCAGACCTGGTCGGAAACCCCAAAGACATGTTTTCTGGCATCGCGGCTCATATCTTTTCTCATTTTAGGTACATTCTATGGGGAAGGTATGTTGTCTGATGTTCCGTGGGAGGCCAGGGTAGAGTATACACTGGAGGCTCAGGTCATTGATGCTAATGAGTTAAAGGTACATAAATGAGCCGCTGCAAAAGAAAACCAGCAAAATGCTTAGGCGAAAACAAAGCCGCAGATCAGCTTAGCGGTTACCGCGAAGCTGATCTGCGGCTTTGTTTTTGATACATGGACAGCACGATCCCACTTGAACTTAAATTCAAAATTTTAAGCTTCTAGCTTGCTTTTGTGACTGTGCAGGTCGGTTTGTGTCAGACCTGGTCAGAAACTATAATTGTTGTTAGCTCGCCTGCACAAAGTGCACAGAGCTATTGTTGTCACCTCGGTCGTATCCGTTTACGTTTACGTGTACGTTTACGTGTACGTTTACGTGTACGTCCGCGTCACACTTTCGGTTAAAGTTTTTAAAATTGTTATATCTTGATAGTCACTGACCAGAAATCATTCATATTTGGAACATTGCTGCATATGAGGGTCCTCAGTGATTTAGTGTGAAGGGACCCGTGGGGTCATGCCTGGGGGCGGGGCTAGAGGTCAATATCTAGAACACCTTTGTACAATGCTCAGATGCTGTGTTAGTTTCTCATCAACTGTAAAGCCTAGAACTGTCAAACCTTACATATGACTTCTCCTTGATGTCCCGACTCGGCACCCACATTGACCTACTGACCTTGACCTATATTTCATGCTCCAGTGACTTTGTCATTTTTTAAGCCACCCCTTAATATCTCATCAACTATAAAGCCTACAACCATCAAACCTTGCATATGGCGTCTCCTCGATGTCCCGACTCGGCACCTACATTGACCTACTGACCTTGACCTATATTTCATGCTCCAGTGACTTTGTCATTTTTTAAGCCAACCCTTAATATCTCATCAACTATACAGCCTACAACCATCAAACCTTGCATATGGCTTCTCCTCGATGTCCCGACTTTGCACCCACATTGATCTAGTGGCCTTGACCTATATTTCGTGCTCTAGTGACTTTGTCATTTTTGAAGCCAACTCTTAATATCTCATCAACTATAAAGCCTACAACCATCAAACCTTGCATATGACTTCTGCTCGATGTCCCGACTCGACACCCACATTCACCTAGTGACCTTGACCTATATTTCATGCTCTAGTGACTTTGTCATTTTTGAAGCCAACCCTTAATATCTCATCAACTGTAAAGCCTACAACCATCAAACCTTGCATATGGCTTCTCCTCGATGTCCCGACTCGGCACCCACATTGACCTACTGACCTTGACCTATATTTCATGCTCCAGTGACTTTGTCATTTTTTAAGCCAACCCTTAATATCTCATCAACTATAAAGCCTACAACCATCAAACCTTGCATATGGCTTCTCCTCGATGTCCCGACTTTGCACCCACATTGACCTACTGACCTTGACCTATATTTCATGCTCCAGTGACTTTTTCATTAAAGTTTTTAGAAGTCTATATCTCTTGAACATGTTGATGGATCAAGTTGATACTTTGCATGTTGGTAGATATTGGTCTGAAGTTTTATGCAGTACCATCATGACCCACCCTTTGTGACCTTGAGGTCAAGGTCACAGACTTAGAATTTTTTGGTTAAAGTTTTTGGTTAAAGTTTTTAGAAGTCTATATCTCTTGAACATGTACATTGATCAAGTTGATACTTTGCATGTTGGTAGATATTGGTCTGAAGTTTTATACTGTACCATTATGACCCACCCTGGGTGAACTTGAGGTCAAAGTCATGGCCTTAGAAATTTTTGGTTAAAGTTTTGGGTTAAAGATTTTTGAAGTCTATATACGTATCTCTATGGTGATGGATCAAGTTGAAACTTTGCATGTTTGTGGATATTGGTCTGAAATTTTATGCTGTACCATCACAACCCACCTGAGCGACCTTAAGTTCAAGGTCATTGGTCATAGATTTTGATAAGTTTAGTGGCAAAGCACAAGTCAGGCGAGCTACGCTGTCCTGCAACAGCTCTTATTTTTCTCATGCGAAGGCTCAATTGTCAATTTCTATAAATGAGACGCGTCATGAGAAAACCAACTATGTGGTTTTTCTAACAGGTATGACACAACCTGAGCTGCATATGCACAGAAAATGGCTAGAGGCTTGAAATTTTGGATTATTGTTCTGTCCATGTAGCGATAACAAAGGCTCTGATCAGCTTCGCAGTTACTGCGAAGCTGATCTGTCTCTTTGTTTTCGCATATGCAAAATGTTGGTTTTATCATGATGTGGCTTAAATGTACATTGCCATTAAACTTTGTTATGGAAACACAATGGCCCATTAGTAGACAATTGAACATGGGGGCTAGAGATCTACTGGAAACCTAGTAGAGTGACAGGTTGCAGATTCGTACAGTTCAAGGATTCGTACACTCGGCAGTTTTAGGCCTCTGTAAAATTAAGCATCCATTTAAGAAGACAATCGAGTGAATCAGCAATCAGTAAAATATTTCTGTAAATCAGTTTCAGTGCAAATTCGCGCATGCATGGCAGCGCGTGCGCACTGCAGAAGATTTTTCCGGTCAACCAAAGCGGCAGATTTGGTGCATTCCTTATTGCTTTTCGTTGAAATAAAGATTTCTGCCCGAATAAATGGCTAATTAGGACAGTATGTGGTAAGAAAATAACAACAGTTTGTATCCCAAGTACTTACATCTCTACCACTTTGTTCAGTTGTTTACAGTTTTTATCGATCAGCTGACGTCTGCACTCAGCTGTCATCCTGGGATTTCCCTTAGGGAGACATCATTATTTTGTCAGATGGGTCATTACCTTTTCGTTCCATTCATGCTACTTTTCTACACCCATATTCAACTTTTTGGCGAAAATCATCAGAAATATAAATGCATATTATATCTTTTAATCAAACTCACTGAATTTTATTCAACTTAGAAATTTGCCAATACCAGCTGTTTTCAAGTGCTCAGAACTTACTTTACTGTTGACAAATATCTATTAAACTTTGCATAGCGAAGTTAAATTGATCTATTTCCATCTTGAAAATGATTGTTTGGAGTTGCATTTAATTGTTATGCCACAGAGAGAGTGTACGAATCTGCAACCTGTGATGCATGATTTTCTCTGATTTTCATCCATTTAAATAATGAGAGATCCCTACCAAACAGGAACTGCTGAAAACGAAAGTAGCTCAGCAAATTAATCAAGAAGCGTGTATTATTTTTGTAGCGACAGGTGAAAGGGCTAATTAAAGAGGTGAGTGAGATGAGATGAAAACACTTTAAAAATTGTACGAATCTGCAACCTGTCACTCTACTGCTGGTTTAGTCTATGAGCAAGAATTTATAAGTCCTCCAATGTTCGCATCTAAGAAGCATACTTGTTGGATATTTTTCTATTGTAAAGAAGCAGTTAAGTTCCCAGGAAGCAGGTTCTCCTTCCTAGCATGACTGAATAGTTAGTTGTTAATCAGCCCATACTTACAAGATTTGCTGTAATCTATTAAATTTCAGACAGAGGATGAATGAATTGCTAATGAATTGCTAAAAGTGTAGACACAAATCAGTGCTGTAGAGCATTTATCAGACTGCTCCTAGAGCTGCCAAGATTGTGATCAGACTAATCTAGCTCTGCACTGTTAGCCCTGTAGAATACAACCAGATATAGGATCTCTTTTTAGTAAATTTTGTTGTGCATATTGCCATGTGGACAGTTTCTGTAAGCATATTAGGTTAATCTTAAATGAATAACATGTATTCTGTTACATTTATAATATTTGACCTGGGATCTTGAGTTTTGTGGAGTTAAAATCTGAAACTTATAAAAAAAATTTTTTTTTGCATTTAACCAATTATTAGGGTCTTGATTATATATTTCAATTAAGTCTAATTAAACTGCTAAAGATAATTGCAAAATACACAAAACATGCACTGTCCCTAATTTGCAGATTAGGCATTTATAATTGATACAAGTTTAATAGCATTACCAAAAATGTTAAGTACACTTAGTTGTTGGTGTTATCTTGTATTGTCCTTGTCTGTACAAAATTGCTAAACTTTATGCAATCAGAACTTTGAAGCTCTTACTAGATACTTATTAGAAAGTGTTTTGAAATCGGTGAAGCAGTGAGTAAAAATCCTGTTAATATAACATGAGATTTTATGACGTCACTTTCACACACGTTTTGTGACATCAATGTCACACCTCCACAAGGATCAAAATCACAGAACGCATTGCATATGAGCTACGCCCTAGAAAACCAACAATTTGACTTTCTGACCAGGTCAATCTGTACAGAAGCAGGCTTGAATCTTGAAATTTTGGATTTAGGAAGAAGAGGGATTGTACTATCCGTGTAGCGAAAAACAAAGGCGCTGATCAGCTTTGCGGTTACCATAAATCTGGTCTGCACCTTTGTTTTCGCATATGCAAATTGTTGGTTTTCTGATGCGGTGACTCATATCATAATGATATATGCCTTGTCAGATAGAACAGACACTCACACTGATAGTCTGATTGAGATCTACAATGTTTGGCTTTCCCTCTGCATCTTTTGGAGGCAATCACTACTTCATCAATATGAGATGATTCCGTTTAGCTGTATCAGTAGATAAAGAAACATCAAGCAATGTTTGGGTCTTTGGGTAAAACATTGCCGTAGTTCCAATGCGTAATGCTGTGATATATACCAAGTGAATGACATTACATGAATTAATGTCATAGGGTAATAACACAAGGTGATTTAAAAAAAACAAAAACAACAACAACAGTTATGGTTCATTTTTCTCCACCTAGGGCTAGACTTTTCAGACAATTCTCCCTCGCAGATGCCGTCCCATTCAGACTGGTTCTGAAGGTCCGCAGAATCCATTTTGGGGCTTCTTTTTGTCATCTTTCATATTTCATCCCAAGTTTTCTTCAGCCTGCCTGGTCTCTTCTATGCAGATACATGTAAGCTGCATACAAATGAGCCGCCTCGTGGGAAAACCAACAATGTGGTTTCCGAACAGGTCCGACACAAACTGGCCTGTACAAGCACAGAAGCAGGCTAGAAGCTAGAAATTTTGGAATTAAGTAGAGGAGGAATTGTACTATCCGAGTAGCGAAAACAAAGGCGCTGATCAGCTTCGCGGTTACCGCGAAGCTGATTTGTGCCTTTGTTTTCGCCTATGCAGATTGTTGGTTTTCCCATGGGGCGGCTCAAATGTACTTGGACTTGAGCAATGACCTTTTAAAGAGTGAAACCATGTAGCTGACAGTTCTTTTGCTGAATCATCCAGTCTCATTAGCGCAATGGTTAGAATGTCAGCTTCAGGAGTGCTAGCCCTTGTCGTCTAGGCAAGCACTAACTTCTCTTCTCCCAAAAATATAGCATCACTAATATCGCATGTCTAGCAAAATCTATGAAAAAAAAGCCTGATAATAATAAAGGTCTTTATTCACTGGAGGACCATATGGAAGTCATTTGTGCTAAATAAGTTACCCTCCTAAAACATAGAGATTAAATGAGCCGCATCATGAGAAAACCGGATTTTTGCCTAGGCGAAAACAAAGGCGCAGATCAGCTTCGCGGTAACCGCGAAGCTGATCAGCGCCTTTGTTTTCGCTACTCGGATAGTACAATTCCTCTTCTACTTAAATCCGAAATTTCAAGCTTCTAGCTCTTTTCTGAGCTTGTACAGGCTGGTTTGTGTCGGACCTGGTCGGAAACCCCGAAGACCGGTTTTCTCGCGTCGAGGCTCAAATATTATTGTTCAGATTTCTGAACTGGCTAATACATATGAAAGACCTTGGGAATTGTGTATGAAACTAAAGCAGCAATCAGTCACTTTATTAAGCATTTAAAGGATTTAATTCTTTGCTTGTCTTTACAGGTGAAAAAGCATATAAATGTAAGACCTCTTATTCTAGAGACAGATAGGCCACCTGAGCTAAAGCTGACCTACAAAGTCACCAAATATCTTCTGTTTACTCAGTCAATTATCATAACTACAGGGTAGGCACCATCAGCTAAGTTCGTAGTCAGTTTTTCTAAAAGAGGTAGAAATTTGATATTACAAATAACATAGTTATTTACTTAAACTGCTCTTTAGAAACATTAGCTTAACTGTTTTTATATGAGCCGCCCCATGGGAAAACCAACAAACTGCATATGCGAAAACAAAGACGCAGACCAGCTTCGCGGTAACCGCGAAGCTGATCAGCGCCTTTGTTTTCGCTACTCGGATAGTACAATTCCTCTTCTACTTAAATCCGAAATTTCAAGCTTCTAGCTCTTTTCTGTAGCTGTACAGGCCGGTTTATGTCAGACCTGTTCGGAAACCACATTGTTGGTTTTCCCACAAGACGGCTCATATGTCTTTGGATGATAGCTGTAGCTTGACACACTCTGCTTTTCCCTATGTTTCAATATTGCTTTTTGTCATGCTGCTCTCACTTGAACGTTGTTGGACACCCACAGCTAAAAACTTGCACAATGAAAGGTCTTGGTTATTCTCAAATATTTGCAGTCTTGTTGATTATAATGAATTCTAACCTTTGTGATAAAAATAATGATGACTATACTATAGAATTCATTTGCATTTTGTATGGGAAAAAATGCCTCCAGAAGATGCCCCCAGAAGATGCAGAAAGAATGGCAAATAGTAGGAACAGAGTGATGATATTATTTGCTTATAATACACAGTTGTTTTCAAGGTCATTTTGATACCTATCAAATTTCAGGCCAAACAGTTAGTAATAATTCTGCAGCATCTACAAGAAGGATTAATTGCCTCCGATCCACCAAAGGCTGTTGATAAGTCCATTCCTGTTGGCTTTCTATTTGCCTTCAAGAAAAATTTGCATGTTACTGCAAGGTGAGGCATTGTGACGTTTGTGACAGTGTAACCAAATTAGCTGTCAAGTTCAGTGGACTTAACAATGTACTTTGCCAATGGCTGGCTTGTTAATGTGTTGATACCTATTTCTGATAACAGGAGTTTTGAAGAAGATATACATGGAAATATTTTGAGATCATTATTAGTAGATGATTTCAGCGCATATAGTTATTATTAACTCACCTGAGCCCAAGGCTCATGGGGAGCTTATAGGATGGAAGTCGAGCTGGTGTTCGTGCATTCGTCCGAGCATTCACATTTTCAAAGATCTTCTCTGAAACCGCTTGGCCAATCAAAGCCAAGTTTCATATGAAGCATCTACAGGAAGGAGGAACCGACATGTATATAAATAATCCAGGTTACATGACCTAGATGGCTGCCATGCCCATATATTGCAAAAACCCTTCAAAAATCTTCTACTCTGGAACTGGTGGATTGATTTCAAAGAAACTTGGCATGAAGTATTGATGACTCAAGTCCTACAATGTGTATATAAATCATGACCCTGTGATGACCTTGACCTATTTTATGGCAAGGTCAGCATAGGTCACCAATGCTTTTGAATGGGGAAAACTTTTAAAATGTCAAGTTAAGTCAACGAAACTTAGCATGAAGCATTGATGACTCAAGTACTACCATGTATATATAAGTCATGACCCTGTGATGACCTTGACATATTTTATGGCAAGGTCAACATAGGTCGCCTATTTATTTGAATGGGGAAAACTGTTAAAATGTCATTTAAAGGGAAAATCTTGCAGGAAATGGGCAGTAGTACTGAATATCAATGATTCTGGAAAAACATTGGATCCCCAGGGCTCATCTGCCCCAGTACGGAGCAGAATACATGTATATTACTATAATATTCAAACATCTTCTTCTCTGAAACTGCTTGACCAATCAAAGCCAAATTTCAAAGCCAACATGTCTATAGGAAGGGGGAACCAGAGTGTATATAAATAATCCAGGTCACATGCCAAGATGGCCGCCATGCCCATATATGGTAAAAAATGTTAAAAAATTTTCTTCTTCAGAACCGGTGGACCGATTTCATTGAAACTTAGCATGAAGCATAGATGACTCATGTACTACAATGTATATATAAATCATGACCCTGTGATGACCTTGACCTATTTTAGGGCAAGGTCAACATAGGTTGCTTATGCATTTGAATGAGGAAAACTGTTAAAATGTCCTTTAAAGGAAAAGTCTTGGAGGAAATGGGCAGTAGTGAATATCAATGATTCTGGGAAAAAATGACCCCAGGGGTTCATCTGCCCCCACCCCTGGGCAAAATACATGTATATATTACCATATTATTCAAACCTCTTCTCCTCTTAAGCCGCTTGGCCAACCAAAGCAATATCTATAGGAAAGGGGGACCAATATGTATATAAAATATCCAGGCCATATGACCAAGATGGCATCCATGCCCATATATGGTAAAAACCACAACTACTTTTCTTTTGTCCAGTAACTGTATTTTTTTACTCTCAGGTGAGCGATCATTGCTCTTGGGCTGTTTTGTTATTTGCTTCACCGATGCATCCATTGGAAAATTTCTCTCTTAAATTTATACTGGGTACAAATACTGTTTAAGATTAATGCAGTCTGCCAAGAAAAAAAATACAAAACCTCATACAAGCCTATTATCAGAAGCAGGTTTCAGCACATTGAAAATGGGTCTTTATATGAGCCACCTTGTGGGAAAACCAACTATGTGGTTTCCGAACAGGTTTGACACAAACCGGCCTGTACAGTCACAGAAAAGAGCTAGAAGCCTGAAATTTCGGATTTCAGTAGAAGAGGAACTGTACTATCCGAATAGCGAAAACAAAGGCGCTGATCAGCTTCGCGGTTACCGCGAAGCTGATCTGCGCCTTTGTTTTCGCGTATGCAGATTGTTGGTTTTCCCATGTGGCGGCTCATATATTGGAATTAGTACACATTGGCTTCATGAAAAGGAAATTAACAGAAGTGAAACATGGGGAAAAAAAGGTTATTTGCTTTTTTCAGGATTGTCAATGCATTATCATTCATCAGGCTTTGCCGTCAGGAATGCATGAGAAAGATCTGCCACAAGCTTTTGACAAAACCTTTGCAATCCGATTCTTACGTTTCTTCACAAGAGATATAGATGTTACAGCAAGGTGAGGACTGTGCATCTAGCTAAAATTCTAGTCATTCTGGCATTACTCATGTATGGCTATGCAATATACTAATAACATTTCTAAGCGGTAAATTTTACCGCTTAGAAATTAAAGGTTTTGAAAAAGTAAAGATATTTGTCTTATTTTGCTTATGACATAAAACTCATGTAGTTGTATGTGCAGTCTCGATGGGGCTGCTCTAATTTGCACGCACGTTCTATGTTTTGAACAAGTTTATGTAAAAACTTTAAAAATTCGGAAGTTAATCATTTGTATTACCAGGGACTCTTAAACCGTACAGAAAAACCTTGGATTGCAGTATTGTGCATAGACATGCTCACATTATGCTTATTACTAGATAAAATGTATTAGTTTCATATTTTGACAAGACTGCATGTATGTTGAGATATAAATTACGAGTATTGCAGGATCACAGTCATTAGATAACTATTTCTTTCATTTTTTATAGCTCAAGGGTTTTTTAACATGAGTCTGATAGTTTGACACCTGTGTCTGGGGCTTCAGATAGCATACTTACTGGAAATATTTCTCATCATCATGAAACACCCAGAAAGATAGATAGAAACTTAATAGAGTTAAGCTGGTCTTGACACTTCAAAATTCTAGGCAAAAGGACACAAATCGGACAGCAGAAGCCCATCTGTTTCCTGGTTGTTTGTATTATTCAACAACTTCTTACATACCTTACATATAAAGATAGAATTATTCCCGTAGTCACCGGTGCTGCACAAATCTTATCTTACACTCTGCTGGCTTGGTTGCTCATGCAAGATAAGAAAAGCATGCAGCTAAATTTGATCTTTTCTACAGCTTTCAGCAATGGCCTTCACCAAAACTAGACAAAAGTGGGGTTAATTCACAGTGAATATTCTTGACTCATGCTCGTTTTAACATAAAAACAAAACTACATCTCTATCGACTTTGACAATGATAAAATCATTTATTTAAGGATTAAACTTCAGATTTAAGCTTTCTCTGGATGATGAAAAACATTAGGCTGTTTTAATGCCTGTGAATCCCGAAGGGTGTTCAGTGGAGAAAGGAAAATCCCAAACCTCAGGTTCACCATTTCAGTGGGAAACTCGGTGTGCCTCGTTTTTATACTGGAACGGGTTGACCCTCTGGTTGAGATTTTCCTATCTCCACTGAACACCAATGATGGATTCTATTTGTCTGTCTCATGTGGCTCATTTGCTTAAAAATGCTTACTTATACACTAAGCTTTCATTCTGGCTACTGCTTATTGTTGCTTTACTTTCTTAAGCATAAATTTCATGCTCATATGCTTACATGCAAACTAAATAAAAATAGTTTGCAATTTTTTCCGTCTATGAAAATGATATTTAACCTTAAATATAGTTGGGTTATCATTAGAGTTGTCTCTCAATAGTTCTCAATGTTTGTGCAGTGCCAAAGTAATGCAAACCCCTGCAATTTGAATGGTATAAAGGGAACAGCCTTTATACAACCTGTTCACTGAAGTAACGGTAAATGAGTTTTAATTGTGAACTTTGTACATTTATCTGTACATCTCACATCTGAGCAACCTGATTCTTCAAATAATGAATACAGGCATATAAAATTTTGGTTACTTTTTTGACCAAATTAGAATTTTCTCTCTAGAGAAGTTTCCTGTTTGGTGCAGAAAAAAAAAACTACTTTTGAAGTGTTTGTACATTTTCCTTAGCTGGCAGGCAAAACACACTGGTAAATGTAAAAGTACTGGAGCTGGTTGCAATGAACTGCTGCAGTCTAAATTACACACTGGAGTAAGATTAAAATGGCGGAAAAGGTAAATAAATCGTATACCTCTTTTCATTACCATTCCCTTATAAACTTGTGTGTATTTTATTTGTCATGTCACCTAGTGCAGAGAAGGGTGGAAGCCTTGCAGTTTATGATTTTATCACGCAATATTTGATTTATTTCATGGGTTAGAAGCCAAATCTGATACAGTTCTACCAGCATGACCGGTGGCATGTGTTTTCGAGCCAAAATTGAGGGGGAAATGCATATTTGAGCATAGTGTAAATTTTCTTATATCATCACATTTTTATGAATAAACACGATTTCCAATCGCCAATTTTTTTCTTGGCATCGAAGCAAACGTTTTATAGTGGATTTTCTATTACAACGCACTGGGAGCATTATTTGAATCTTTGGTACAATGCACTGGTGGTTGCACAAACTTGCTTCAGGGTTGCTGATTTCACACAGGCAAAGCGTCTAACTTGCCCAATCATTACGCAATCATATATGCAAAGATTTACAAGACTAAAAATGATAGTTGGTAGAAGAAAATTTGATTTTTTGTTCTATTTTTGCTAAAAACATAGATGGTGGTTATACGTTAGAGGCAATTCTTGGAGTACACACACTGTATGTGTTGAGCAAAAATAAGAAAAAAAAACAACAACAAAAGAAACCATGTCTACCTATGCACCACCCGTTTTGCTATATAACGTGGGGTCTAAGGTTCATGGACATAATGTTATGAGGCATTTTCTTGCATTACTTTCCATGTTGTTAGACATAGATCCCGCTTATCATCTCATCAACAACCAGAAAAGAAAGGTAGAGTATGTACACATGCACTTATGTCCTATTTTTAAAATTGGTCCATCTAAGATTTTAATGAGTTTATTTAGCTGGATATGGCGAAGACTGTCCCTTGTTTTATTAATTCTTACAATTTACAACTAGCTCTTTATTTTGGAGATTTTGGTTGGTCTGCAGATGCTCTGAGTGCTTTACTTTTATTTATACAGATTCTTTGCAATGAGAATAGTGCTTTAATCCAATTAAAAGAACTAAAGCCGGTTGAACAGATGTACATGTAGCTCCAAAGTTGTTTCATTGCATCTCATTGAAGTGACACGAAGTACCGAAGTGTAACAGAATAATACAAAGTTCTGTAAAACCATATGTATGTTTTTTTTGTTTTTTGTTGTTGTTTTTTTTTTTTTGTGTTTTTTTTTTTTGTGTGTTTATGTCTTGTTTTTACAAAAATAATGTATATACAAAAATAATGGTGTCATATTTTTCAGGCATGCAGTTATGAAACTGAATTCACAGTTTCACACATTTAATTTAACAAATATATTGACTAAACGTTTTAACATTCATAAAGTGTTAAAGCCGTTACAACGGTATTATTCCACGTTATATAGTAAAACGGGTGGTGCATGAGTAGACGTTTTTTTCGTATATTTGCTCGACACATAAATTGTGTGTACTCTAAGAAAAGAATCGCCTCTAACGTGAAACCACAATCTAATGGTTTTTGCAAAAAAAAAAGAATAACACAGTAACTGTTGTGGTCAATGTCATCACTGTATGAAAGTTCAATATTATGGCTTTTTTATGATTGAACACTAAAATAATTTTAAAATTTCTGTTTTTCTGGGCGAATTAGATGCTTTGCCTATGTGAAATCAGCAACCCTGAAGCAAGTTTGTGCAACCACCAGTGCGTTGTACCAATGCTTCAAAAAATGCTCCCAGTGCGTTGTAATAGAAAATCCACTTTAAAACGTTTGCTTCGATGCCAAGAAAAAAATTAGCAATCGGAAATCGTGTTTCTTGGATGTTTATTCATAAAAATGTGATGATATAAGAAATACTATGCTCAAATATGCATTTCCCCCTCAATTTTGGCTCGAAAACACATGCCACCGGTCATGCTGGTAGAACTGTATCGGATTTGGCTTCTAACCCATGTAATAAATTGCATATTGCTTGATAAAATCATAAACTGCAAGGCTTCCGCCCTTCTCTGCACTAGGTGACATGACAGATAAAATACACACAAGTTCATAAGGGAATGGTAATGAAAAAAGCTATAAGATTTATTTACCTTTTCTGCCATTTTAATCTTACTCCTGTGCGTAATTTAGACTGCACCAGTTCGTTGCAACCAGCTCCAGTACTTTTACATTTACCAGTGTGCAAAAGCAAGGAAACTTTTATTTATATATCTGATATTTGCCCTTATCAGGTTCCATTTAGATAAATACTGAGGGAGCACGGTGGCATAGTAGTAGTGTCTCGGACTCCAAATTGAGAGGTCCTGGGTTCGATCCATGTTGTGTCCTTGAGCAAGACACATTAACTCCCTACAGTACTGGTTAGACCCGACATGACTGAAAAATTGTTGACCGGGACATTAAGCCTCAACACAAACAAAAATACTGATCATCCAAAATTTATAACTAAAATCACACTGCAAATATATGAAGCTTGAGAATTTCTTGTCATAAATGGCTTAAAATGGCTTTTAATATCTTAAAAACAAAAGTGGGACTAAATAGCTTTGGCCAGATTCATTAACACATGTACCTCTCATGTCAAGTTGTGAAGAACATTAATGAAGCATTTGAGCAGTCTCATGAGAAAACCAACAATGTGGTTTTTGAACGGGTCCGACACAAACCGGGCTGTACAGCCACAGAAGACAGCTAGAAGCTTGAAATTTCAGGTTTAAAAAGAAGAGGGATTGTACTTTCCGAGCGAAAACAAAGACACTGATCAGCTTCGCGGTTACCGTGAAGCTGATCTGCGTCTTTGTTTTCGCCTATGCAAATTGTTGGTTTTCTCTTGAGGCGGCTCATTTATAACCTATGTAATAACTGTGTTATAGGTTGTTAGAGAATGTACATCAGGCTGGAGAGACGTTACATCTACGAGTCATCATCACAAATAACACCAATACACTCGTCAACTCATTACATCTACAGGTAATGTTAGAGTTACTACCCTCGGGTTCTAAAGTTAAAGAAATCTTTTTCATGTGAAAATCCCCAATGCGACAAAGTATACCTTCGGACATTCTGACATTACTGCTGGAAAACTGTATAACTCATAAAACTTGAATGTTCCAGTCAAATAAAGACTATTAGACCCTAGAAACATTATACCTTCAAAGTAAAAGTGATATTCTAATACTTGAAAAATTGTCTAAGGTACATTTTCTTGTGTTGTGGCCCATATGAAAATGACCTCTAAGCTTTTTTGATATAACTCAGTTTCTTTGGTTTTAGCAATCCCTTGGATGAACTTGAGCTGGCAAGACACAGATGGTAACTTTCTTAGGCTTGCACTCTTCAGGAGTTCATGGTTTTGACTGATGTGTCTTGCTTTTTCTCTCTCCTTTGGTCAGTTATCAGTGAAAAAATAAGCACCAATATGGCCATAGTTGTTCACCAAGGGTGTTAAGCAAATCCTCAGACAATTTGTTTGTGGAATTGAGTGTTCTTGCTTAATATTCTTAGCTCTGTATCACATTCTGTAACATCATGATGAGCTAACCAACTAAAATGCCAGTATACATGTACATTTTTCTTACCCTTTTCCATTTCATGTCGTCAACTTTCCAAGCTCTTCATGGCATTTTCACTGCTTTGAAAATAATAAAAAAAAAAATGTTTCTATACCGTGCATTAGAGCGAAATATATATATATTTTTTTTATTTCAGTTATTACGCCAAATCAAGTTGATCTCAAAGCAGGGTAACGACTATAGAGCAGAATATGTAGAGGATTGGGTACCTGTTGGGATACCTCAGGATATTGACATGTCAAACTGTCCTAAGTAAGTCTTTGTACAAATGCAAAAACAAAGACACAAATCAACTGTGCAGTTTTTGCTTCACAGATAGTACAATCTTTTCTTTTCTTTTCTGGGTATGTAGAAGACTGGGAACCTGTGGGGATACCTTTTGACAGGTCTAATGGTCTAGGTATTTGATTAAGTTTTTTTCTTATTAATTCTTAAAGGAAAATACTGATAATAAGGACCATGCTGAAAATCTTTTGTATCTCATATTCTAATCAGATATCTTCAAACTTGGCATGAACATCCTTCCCAGTGACGGATATACCAATAGTACATTTACTGCCTGTAATACAACAAAAATTGTTCGAACGTGTAGACAAACATTTACCATTTATTTCTTGCAGAGGTTTTGACAAGCTCCATATACCATTGAGAAACAGTGATAGATCTAGTCTCTTCCCGTCAGTAGATGGTTTCCATGTTAAGGTATGTATATGTTACTGTGTGCAAATTGTTTTCTAAACAGAGCCTTGTGATGCCAAATGGTGACCTTTGGGACAAACAGAATCTATCATGGGTGTCCAGTGGAGATAGGAAAATCCCAACCCTCGGGTCCACCCGTTCCAGTGGGAAACGAGGCTCGCCGAGTTTCCCACTGGAACGGTGGACCCGAGGGTTGGGATTTTCCTTTCTCCACTGAACACCCATGATCGATTCTTTTTCTTACACACTCCGATTTTATCCTTTTGCCGGTAACGTAACCTAGTACCGTGCTTTAACCCTTGTGACGTTGTGCATATTACGGATGTGACGTCAAATGTAAATAAATCGCTGTCAAAGTCAATACTACAATAGAGATGTAGTTTTTTATTTGTTTTTATTTTAAAACGATCGTGATTCAAGAATACTCGCTGGGAAAAACATCACTTTTGTCTAGTTTTGGTGAACGCCGTAGAAACGATCGAATTATATCGCGTGCTTTTCTTATCTTGCATGAGCAACCAAACCAGCAGTGTAAGATCGATTTATCTACCACCACTAAAATACCGGAATTTTTCTATCTTTATGATAGAGGTATGTAAGAAATATTTGTCTATCCTGTCCACAAGCTTTGTCCTCAGAATGTCCTTTTAACTATTAGAATAAACCACAGGAATCAACACAATTTGCAAATCCCATCCCCAGACACCAGGTTGAAAGGTAACTATTTCAGTATACTAGTATATCAAATAGCAAGATAAACAGCTCTTTACCACTTAGGTGGACATCAAGCTGGCTTCAAACAAACTCATGCACAACAGGCGGTGAATATTAGTAAAACGTTACCAGCTGTAAATCTGTTTCTCCTATTTTCAGTGTTTATACATGTTAGATATTCAAGTGAGATTATCTAACAATGATGTGATCAATGAATTCCAAGTTCCCGTGCCTGTGATAATTTCTGAGAAAAATAAAGAGGTAAAGAGCTTTGCCGTTTCACATTAAATACATTTGTGACAAATTATCTTGCCCACCAGTATCCCTTCCTTGAGTCTACTTTCATTTAAGGGGCATCTGGAGTGATTTTAGATGTGTATTTTTTCATCAGCAAACATATGTCTTCTTCCTTAAGATTATAATGCTAAGGTCTAATCTGCATCTAGGCAGTACTGTGTTTCATTCAGTCAGCATATTTAGGAGACATATAAAACCACAAGTTTTTATGGCGTCTGAAAATAAATACTGTTTATTGTATATATGAATTCTCTCAGCATTGTTTTCAGTGGTCCCAGTGGACTGCCCCTGAATGGTTGCAATATGAAACACTCAATACCATAGAAACAGACAGTAATTTTAGTGTACCCAGAAATGTTCTACGTAAGTATATTTTAAAACTTGAGATATTAATGAGACTTTTTATGGCATTCACTGACATGTAATTTAATATTTTGTACACAAACTTTTACTTTGATTGTTCCAAATGATAAATTTATGTGTCATACTTCAACACAATGCTTGACAGGTATCAAGGCTTTTACCGGTATTTAAGTAGTTACTATAGAATCTATTTTGTAAGGGGAATATTTAAAAATAAAAACACTTGAACAACCAATGATTTTTGTTATCCTGATTTTTAGGATGTAAGTAATATCTCACATCATAGAAATCCTAAGATATACAAAACAAAGAAGCAGATCAGCTGTACATTAACGCACACCCTGATCAGCACATTTGTTGACAGTACAATCCCTCTTCTTTTTAAAATCAGAAACATCGAGCCTCTAGCTCTGGTTTATGTCGGACCTGGTTATGACATGGCTCATTTTGTGAAAAAGAAAAATAATTGCTTTTCTGACTGTAAATTCAACAGATAAATCCTGACAATTTCAGAGTCTGCAGCGTTCAGCACAGTTCCTTGTATGCAAAGATTATGACGCAGGTTGTCTAGAACACATGTATAGCTGTGATAATGCTACTAGTGCCAGTACAGGACAGAGCAGATAAGAGAAACTGAGGTTTTAAGATTGGGTCAGAGGCTCAGAGCCTCTAACACTTGCTAGGATATTCCTTCAAAAGGTCCATGTGTTGTGTGAACTATTGGTTGTAAAGAATTGATTGTGACTGAAGTAAGGTTGAGAGAAAAGATGGATTGGAATTACCTGCAAAAATAATTTTTGTCTCCTGTGTACACTACCAGCATAATCAGTTGGATATGCAATGTCAAGGCAAGGGGTGAGTACAAGAGTGTCTCTCAAAGCCACTGACATTGAACTGAGGATGACTATGTTTTGAAAACATTCCGTGGCATAGTTCTTTTAAAGTAACTCGCACTGTAAACGAGGGCTTGTGGGTTATACTGCTCTCCCATATACCAAATATCCCTTGTGAATGACTAAAAATACAAATGCAGTTATGCCCATATTTGCATTAATCTCTAGAAATTCAGTAGCATTCGGATGCATTCTGTGAACAATTTAAGTTGCTGATGGCTAGCGAACAAAATTCATAAGGCATTTGTAAGGATCCGCAAAATTCTTTAACGTTTTCGCAAATCCATCATTTTCTACAAGCCATCCAGCTAATTTCAAATTTTAGGATTTGCAAAGGATATTCGGTACACGAAGGAGCAGCATTAGATTCTTGGCTTTCTCTGATCTTTCATATTTGACTTCAAACCAAAGTCCCGTCTCTATTGTGACCATAGCTGTTGGTGTAATGTTTTATGCAGATCCACGTTACTGGAAAAGTGCAGACCCACCCTGAAGGAGCAGACTGATCAGAGTCTACATTCTTTGCTGCTCCTTAAGAAGTGGTGTGATCTGGATCTACATCATGTGCAAAATTCTGCCTGTTCAAAAAATGAGCCGCGACACGAGAATACTGGTTCGGGGTTTCCGACCAGGTCTGACACAAACTGGCCTGTACTGTCACAGAAGCAGGCTAGATGCTTGAAATTTCCGATTTAAGAAGAGGAGAAATTGTGCTGTGTAGCGAAAACAAAGAGGCTGATCAGCTTAGCAGTTACTGCGAAGCTGATCTGCACCTTTGTTTTAGCATAGGCAAAATTTCTCATGACGTGGCTCAAATTATACTGCCATTATACATTTTGCCAAATATGTATTTAAGAAAACAACTGCTTTTAATATTGCATGCTTGTTTAACAATGCATCAACCCTGATGGGTCATTAGCATCTAAATGTCTATTTTTGAGTGACTTTATCTATACATTGAGTTTCATTTATGCTGCTGGTTCAGCTATGTAAATAATTTTACCTGTGTTTTATATCAATATTGTGGAGCATATCATGGAGAATGTATTGCAGGGCTGGGGTAATCGTAATTTGTAATCGTAATCAGCTGTAATCGATTACAGATTTTGATGTAATCAGTTGTAATCAGTAATCAGCTATTTTTATGATTACAAGTAATTTAATTTAATCGATTACAATTGAAAAACTGGCTTGTAATCATGATTACATTCTGATTACATCTGATTACAATTAGATAGATTTTGACAGGTTTTATGCTAAATGTTAATGTGCATCAATGGAATACATGAGTATAGGCAAAATCCAAACCCCCACAAAAAAGGAAATAATTCACAAAACATGTCTTTCTTGTACAGTTTTAAAATGAAATGAACATCACAAACTTATTTGATAAATATTTTGATGCCTTTTGCAGTCTGATGTGGAAACTGCATATTCACTGAAACTTACATTTTCTAACACCTTAACCTACAAATTATTTTAATGCAGCAATCACAGGCAGCAATGTTCAAGCATTTCAACAGCATACAACTTAATGATTCTACTAAAGCTCAGTCTAATGCGCCAATTGGGTTTATATGGCTGTGTCACTTTAATTGGCTTGTTAGTCTATTGATAACAAAGGTAGTACAGGGTATGATTAATTTCTTTTCTTGTATGCTGATGAATTAATTTGATTATGAATTTGAGTCAAACAAATGGGAGAGTTACCTGTGACCACACATGTACAAACTGTTAACAATTAAGATATGAATTATATAAGACAACTATATTTTCTTTACAAATGGGACATGTTAAGTTAACCAAAGATCATTAATTTAGTGAAGTTAACCAATTTTTTAGCTTCTTGCAGTTTGGTTTGCAAGGAAAAGGGCTTGTTTATAAATGTGTCCTGGTCACTGCTTATTGTTTTACTCATGAAAGGCATTCTTTCTGACGGTGTTTTAGAAGAAAATATGCAGGCTCATATTTTGAAGGACTTCCATGAATATGCAATTTATCATCCTTGCCTTCTTGATAAAATTCAGCAAAATAACAATAACTCAATGAATGACAAAACTTCGTTAAACAGTATATGTGACAGCTTTTTCCACGTCCCTTTTAAGATTATTTCAGCTCATATGAGACGGGCCAATCAGTAGGTGTGGCGAAAACGGGAGAACCCCGAGAAAAACCACCTGACGCACCCCAAGCAGAACTTTGCTTGTCTCACATCTGCCCCATGTGGGGCTCGAACCCACACCAGACACAGCGGTAAGAATGTGGTTGTTTATGCAACAACTAAGGTCATGGAGGTGTGACCTTGGTTTAAAGTCTGGCATCATGTCTGTTTCGCCCAATCATGTCTGGTTCAGCTTCCAGGAAAATAATATGATAATTCTAAATTAATGAGTTTAAATTATACTTTTAGTGAGTTGCTATTTTTTCCACCAGTGAGAAGCAAACACTTGCATAAAAGACGAGATATTATTTGTCATCTAACCAAAGTAATCGAAAGTAATCTGATTACTTTGTCAAAGTAATTGTAATTTAATCGATTACATTCAAAATCTAAAGTAATCAGTTGTAATCGATTACATTTATTTGACAAAGTAATCTGTAATTTAATCGATTACATTGCAATGTAATCGACCCCAGCCCTGATGTATTGTACATAACTATATGAGCCGCCTCGTGGGAAAACCAACAATGTGGTTTCCGAAGAAGTCCGATACAAACCGGCCTGTACAAGCACAGAAAAGAGCTAGAAGCTTGAAATTTTGGCTTTAAGTAGAAGAGGTATTATACTATCCAGGTAGCGAAAACAAAGGCGCTGATCAGCTTCGCGGTTACCGCGAAGCTGATCTGCGTCTTTGTTTTTGCCTATGCAGATTGTTGGTTTTCCCATGAGGCGGCTCATATCTTCATCTTACATCACTGGCTGATCATACTTCTATCATATAAAATGATATTTTACTTATAGCATTGTACTTAATTGTATTGGCAACATAAAATTTGTGGGATTTATTTTGTATTAATGACCAAGCTTTGCTTAGATTCTACATTATTATTGTATTTTCATTTCTGCCTTGCATGTATTGGTCGCAAACAGATATCGTTCAAAGAAAGAATCTGTTTTTATCAGAAAGAAATAGATTATATAACATGTGCAAGCCATGTGTTTTGGCATTAAATTTAGCTACACAAATGCTATAAAAACATTGAAGTTTATGTTATAGCCTTAGCCAGTCTTGCACAAACAGAAACCGCACAAAAATTATCCCCATATACCATGTTCATGTCTAGGCTGTTTTAGTTACCTGGTTGAAAAGCTGAGGACTAGATATGAGAAGTATTTGATGATAAAGAAAAGATAATTGAACCTTTGCATGAGAAAATCAGCAGTCTTGGTTTCCAGCCAGGTTGACACAAACCAGCCTGTACTATCACAGAAGCAGGCTAGAAGCTTGAAATTTTGGATTTAAACCTGAACTATCTCACTCTATCACGTTTAATGAAGAAGACCGCCGATATCCGAATATAATTCCACTGCGTACTTGAGCCTACTTCTTGTTTTACTGATTATGGAGAGGCACGCGTTTTTTACAATTAACAACCATTTTCGCACTATTTATTTATTTATTTATTTATTTATTCATTTACCTTATTATTATTATTATTATTATTTTTTTTTTTTTTGGTATTACGTTGGGACTCCCAGAATAGCGTTTTTTTTTTCATAGCTCATCTACGATTTGTTGAAATTTAACAAAAATGATATATGTTTTAGAAGCATATTACATGACGAATCAGTAAAAGAATTATTTATTTATTTAATTATTTATTTATTTGGTATTACGTATTTTACACTTTTCTTAACAATTAGAATGTATTATGTGAAATTTATGGAATAAGTCATGAACTCGAATTTCCAAATACTTTCTTTTCATGTATATTCTATGAAGTCGCCGCCGGACTTCAAAAGAAAAATGACACTTTTATTACCAGCTACCTATATTGCACTGTGCAATACCTGTTGATTCGGTGAGTTATTTGATCTTCGAGCCGGTAAAGATCTGTCGCACTTATGTCACGTGGCAGACACGTGCTGAATACCTCACGCAATTATTCAAATAAAGTTTAATTGTTTAAATAATCTAACAATATTGAAAATTGTATTCGAAATATTATAAATTACAAAATGAAAAAAAAAAAAAAAAAAAAAAAAAATAATAATCATTAACTCGTAAGCCAACATGCAATCTCTCTCTCTCTCTCTCTCTCTCTCTCTCTCTCTCTCTCTCTCTCTCTCTCTCTCTCTCATCATTATATAAAATAATCAAAAGGTATTTGAAAATAATGATACGCCAATTTATATGTATACTTGCCTCTCAGAGCAGCGATGTCTTTTCAATTAAACAGCTTCGATGGTGACCAGCACGCCTCGCTCTTTTCACAATGCACTACGCAAAATGCAACAATTGGATGCTTTTCAAAAGCACCAAATTCAAGATGAAGTCCGCTTATCAGAGCGCCTTTCGCCGATTCCCAATTTTTCTTTTCGAATCCAGACTCAACGTTTTTTCTCCTGCACTTTTCTACCAAACTTTTAGTTGTGACATCAACTTTATTTTTATTAGGAAAGGTGTGGAAACTAATCCGTTTTTGTTTCTTTTTTCTATCTTTTTTTTTTCTGTTGTAACTTTTTACACCCCGATACCGCACATTGTACCATGCGGCACTATAAACTTTTATATTACGCATGTTCCGTTTCGACTTGGAAAACGGTAATGCACGCTAAATTAAATCGTTTTACTGCAAAAACCTATACAAGAGATAGAGAGAAAATGCATGCTATTTTATAAGTGCGATATAGTAATTGAAAACATTGTTCTTCTCTTTCTCTTTTATTCTTTTTTACTCATGTCACTAAACCAGAGACAAGCATAATGGAAGCTCAGTGCACGTTCGGACAATTATGTTTATTTCAACCTTAATATTTCATATACATATTTTTTTTTCTCTACTTCGTGTATAAACTTTTGCAGAAAATTCGATGTTTTACACAGTAAAGGTTGAAATCACACAGAATAATCACTAGTTAATCCATAAAAGGTACTATGCTCCACTATCTATTTAATCGGGGACAGTAGATTTACATATTATTATATATCACTGATTTAATATACATGAGTGCCAGATGAATAGTATGACGTCATAAGCCTCGCCCTCAGGTAACTACCGGAAAAGACCGGAAAATACCGAAGTGAACGTGAATTATTGGATCAACAAAAATAATGATTTTTCGGGCCAGTTTGGTCAAACACGTTGTTTTTATGTTTTAGATACTTTATTTGAATATATTCTATAGTTATTTTATGCTAAAACTACGTAAAACGGCAACTTTAAGTAGAAGTGGAATTGTACTAACCTTTTAGCGAAGAAATATTGCTGTAATTGATAGATAGGTAAGCTTTACAAAACAGAAATACCACATAAGGGGAAGAAGTGCATCACATGATCACTCATATATGAGCCGTGATATGAGAAACACAGTCTTGGGGTTTCTAACCAGGTCTTACACAAACTGGCCTGTGCAGATACAGCAGGCTAGATGCTTGAAATTTCGGATTTAAAAAGAGGGATTGCACTATCCGAGTAGAGGAAACAAAGGCACTGATCAGCTGTGCAGTTGCTGCACTGCTGATCTGTGCATTTGGTTTAGCTTACATCAAAATCCAGTTTTCTCATGTTGTGACTCATATGAACCGCGTCGTGAGAAAACCGGAATTTTGCCTATGCGAAAACAAAGGCACAGATCAGCTTCGCAGTAACTACAAAGCTGATCCTTTGTTTTTGCCACTCGGATAGTACAATTCCTCTTCTTCTTAAATCCGAAATTTCAAGCTGCTAGTCCTTGTCTGTAACTGTACAGGTCGGTTTATGTTGGATATGGTTGGAGACCCCGAAGACCCGTTTTCTTGCATCGCGGCGCATATTATAGTGAATTAGTCCAATCTGGGTCTGCACTGTTTGCTCTTGCCAACATGTGAAATAATAACCAAAAGCAAAGCATATGTTTCTATTTTATTACACTAAAACCAGTTTATTCACTATCATTAAAAACTCTTTGGAAGGCACTACGTCTGCTCAGTCTGTCGTAATAGTCCAATATCACAGGATAGTCTTTTAATAATACACCATCTCTCATTTGCAAGGCCCAGAATATATTATAGCCCAACACGCAGTCAGCCGCAGTTAACCTAAAACAAAACGGTTCAACTTAAAAACACATCATACTGGTACTATAAATTTGGAAATGTTTTGGTGATCTTTATTTGGTGAATTTATAATTTTTGGATTATTTATAAGAAATGAAAATTCATTTCCCCAAAATAAAGAGTAACTTAAAATTCCTAACAGGTACATGTAATAGGTTTGCATATATCAAGAACTGTACATCAATGCTGTTAAGGTACATTGAGCCTACAGCTACAACAAAACACATTACAAAGTACAATTGCGCAATACCATTACCAGCATTTTTAAGCTGCCTTTGTAACAGCTTGATCCCTTTAGGGACCCTTTCACTAGACCCAACTTTGGTCTGAGCAGCTTAAAAACCTGGTTTGAAATGACTGGTTGAAAAACGAGGATTTTTTTCCAGCAACAAGACTTTTTGTCAACAATAAGCAATGCTACTGCAACATATGAGCCACATCATAAGAAAACCACCTCTTTGCCTATGTGAAAACAAAGATGCAGATCAGCTGTGCAGTAACTGCAAACTGATCAGCGCCTTTGTTTTCACTACACAGATAGTATAATTATTCCTCTTATCAAATCGAAAATTTCTAGCCTCTGATTATTCTTCTGTGACTACAGGCTGGTTTGTGTCGGACCTGGTCGAATACCCCAAAGACCAGTTTTCTTGTGTCGCAGCTCATATCTAACCTGCTTCCACAAATAAAATCTCTGTTAGTCATAAAGTTTGAGAAATGTTGAGCAAACACTTGAAATCTCCGGATCATCTTATTAATAAGGTCTGTATCTTGTTCTTCTAGTGGAGTAAACAGCCATTGAATAAACAGAGGTTCAAGAATTTCATCCAGGGTCGCCACACTGTAGGTGATCCAGCTGTAGAAAAAAAAACATATGATACAACCAATACAATATACTGTGCATTCAGGAAAACATTCAAATCAATCTTAGTATCTGTGAAGCCTGGTCAAACTCTGTTGTGTATATGACACAAAAATTATTTCGGGTTCATTATTTCCTAGTACATGTATCTACATATTAAGGAAAGAATGTATTAGTCTGTGACTGAAAACAAAAAGGCAGCAGATCAGCTGGTTTGTACCACTTAGTTGATCAAATTCTATTTTTGCCTATATAATATGAGCCGTCTCGTGGGAAAATCAACAATGTGGTTTCCGAACAGACCCGACACAAACCGGCCTGTACAAGCACAGAAGATGGCTAGAAGCTTGAAATTTTGTATTTAAGTAGAAGAGGAATTGTACTATCCGAGTAGCGAAAACAAAGGCGCTGATCAGCTTCGCGGTTACCGCGAAGCTGATCTGCGTCTTTGTTTTCGCCTATGCAGATTGTTGGTTTTCCCATGAGGCGGGTCAATTATAGTGTGTAACATCACTTAAAACAGCCCAATCAAACATTAGTTGTGGGATTCTAGGGAACACAACCACCATGCACTTATACTTACAGTACATAACCTAAAAGGAAGTGAATGTGTCTTGCTCAAGGAAACAAGACTGCTGTAACTCTACCCCTGAACCACCATGTCCTCTATAGACAGTATGCTTCCTCCATTTCATAAAATTAAACCAGATTGCAAGTCTGTGGCCAAAACATCTAGCTAACCTAGTTTGAGATACATTTTTTCATGGTGTATTTTACTTGGCGCTTAGTCATGAAATATAGATAACTTCATATTATTGAGGAAGTACTCATGAAACTGTTCAAAACCCAGCGAGGCTCACTAGGTTATCTAAAAACCTTGACAACAACAGACCACCACTGATTGTAAGCCATACTTACTTGTAATAAGCAGCTTTATCTTCTGGCACCATACTGCCGTATAGTTCAGCCAAGTACATACAGATAGCTCCTGACTCCAGTATGGTAGTCTGGTTCTCAATCTCTAAACATGGAACTGTACCATGAGGGTGAACCTGTCTGTACTCTGCAAGCTTCTCCTGGTCTGGATCTCGAGGATTCATACAGATCAACTGCACATCGTTTAATGCCCCCAGCTCTTGTTGAGAGAGAAAATGATTCAAAATTTAACACTCAAAGAACAGGGCCTTTTTTCACACAGCTGCATTGCACATTCCAATATAGGCCCAACAGTTTTATTACTTTGTGAAACCATGTTTAATGCTGATGATTTAAATCTTTAGTAATCAGCTGAGGTGATGTCTAAATGTCAGTTATTCTCACAACAATGTTTCTACATGCAAGTTTCCAAAAGGCAGATTACCTAGCAACACTTTTCTTGAGCAAGCATCACCGAGACTTGGCATGGCCAGGTTTGAGTCACCAGTACTGACAACTACTTTTCTTAAATCGGAAGATAAATGACCAAAATAGTTTATATTTTCATGACCAAATTTTACTAAAATAAAAGCGCTGCAGGCATGCATGATACCCCGCCACACAAATTTAATTGTCAATAAATTCTCAAGATAAAGAGCAGAACAAAATTTTGTCATAAATGAAGGACCAGAACTCTGTGTACATTGATAAAATTTACCCATCTTTAATCCCAAACCACTACTTCCTGATTTGAATTTTTATACAAAGTTTGAAGAAAATTGGTTGATAAATGCACAAAACAGAGGCAGGAAACGAAATTTTAATGTAAATCATGGGCCATAACTCTGTATTTATTTAACGAAATTTATTCATTTTCAATCCCAAACCACTCCCTACTGATATGAACTCCAATACAAAGTTTGAAGAAAATTGGTCAATAAATGCTCAAGATAGAGTCCGGAAACAAAATTTTAACGTAAATCAAGGGCCATAACTCTGTACTTATTTGACAAAATTTACCCATCTTCAATACCAAATCACTCCTTCCTGGTATGAACTCCTATACAAAGTTTGAAGAAAAACGGTCAATAAATGCTCAAGATAGAGCCCGGAAACAAAATTTTAACGTAAATCAAGGGCCATAACTCTGTACTTCTTAGACGAAATTTACCCATCTTCAATCCCAGACCACTCCTTCTTAGTATGAACTATACAAAGTTTGAAGAAAATCGGTCGATAAATGCTCAAGATAGAGCCCGGAAACAAAAATTTAACATAAATTAAGGGCCATAACACTGTACATATTTGACGAAATTTACCCATCTTCAATCCTAGACCACTCCTTCCTGATATGAACTCCTATACAAAGTTTGAAGAAAATCGGTCAATAAATGCTCAAGATAGAGCCCGGAAACAAAATTTTAACATAAATCAAGGGCCATAACTTTGTACTTATTTGACGAAATTTACCCATCTTCAATCCCAGACCACTCCTTCATGTTATGAACTTCTATACAAAGTTTGAAGAAAATCGGTCAATAAATACTCTAGATAGAGCCCGGAAACGAAATTTTAACGTAAAACAAGGGCCATAACTCTGTACTTATTGAGGAAATTTACCCATCTTCAATACCAAACCACTCCTACCTGATATGAACTCCAATACTAAGTTTTAAGAAAATCAGTCAATGAATGCTCAAGATAGAGCCCGGAAACGAAACGCTGACGGACGGACAGACAGACAAACACTCGAACGCAAATTTTTTTTGGAGGGTATAACATAATACCCCACACTTTTTTAAGTGGCGGGGTATAAAAAGTGTCAAAAATGGGGTTATTTCCAATTTCCAGCCTGTTTCAATATGAATCGTGATTTGATCTTCTTTACAACTGACCTCCAAACAGTGAATTATTACTTAGAGCTGATCTATTTCTTAACCAGTCTATAGCAACACACATCAAATTCATAGATATACTCAAGGACTTTGAAAATGCCTCACTTGTTTTATTGCTCCCTACTCTCGGAATTCATGATATATCGGCAAAAATATTTTTGAACTAAAAAGTACATCCAGTCTGCTTAACTTTGATACCAAAACCGAAGCGTCAACGCCTACTATTAACGTCATACACGATGAATTCCAGCGTTACCCAGAATTCAACAAAACCAAAGTATGGGAACAGCAAATATTCATCAGATACAACATGATTTCTGGAAAGAAACACCAAAAGCCAAGCAAATGCTGTTGGTTTGCTTTCATTTGCAATTAAACAACGGTAGTTACGTCACTTTTACGTTTATTAAGAAAACTTTATTTTTTTGCTTGTAAAATGAAACAAATTCAAAAGGTTTTGTGCACAATAAATAGGCAAAGACTTATGTAAAATTCACAATTACTTTCGACGCTGTAATCGAATGGCAAGAGGTATTTTGAACACTTACGCTTGACGTCATCAAATAACGTTAGCGCCTCAAACGACATTGAAAGAAATCCGCCATTTTGATTTTGCTTTTTCTTGTGCTTAAGGTCGTTAGCTATCACTAGAGATATTTTGTGTTTACAAATTCCGTTTAATGAAGCCGTTTTAAGGTTTTCTTGCGTCTCGATGACGTCTGTGAAAACAGCTGTAGCAAACAAATAAGCGACCAAATTTTTAAGGATCCTTATGGATAAATATTGTTTATTGTGTTGGCGTACACGATAATATGTTTATTTTGTACATCCGCTTAACTTTAAGGAAGTTTTTTAGCAAAATATAACCAATGTACAGTGAGGCGTTTTCAAAGTCCTCTAGTATAGTTTAATCATAAATTCATAATGTCAAAGAAGCATTATCATGACCAAATTTTTATGAGAACCGTGTCAATATTTCAACATATGTAAGTCAAGTCTGTCATCCTAGCCGCATTATTCCCAGGAATGTTTCCAGAGGTAGTTTATATACACTACGTGCACATTCTTCTACCTTTAGTAACAGGTTTGCATGACCAACTCTCAACAAAATTATTCCAGGCAGACATCCAACTTGGGGTCTAATGACAAGACATACATATACTTGTACAGCTTTGTTTGTTTGTATTGCGGCTTAACGTCCCAGTCAACAATTTTTCAGTCATGACCAGACAGATCCAACGCTTCCTGGGTTTAACCAGTACTGTAGGGAGTTTATGTGTCTTGCTCAAGGACACAACGCGGTGCAGCCTGTGGGGATCGAACCCAGGACCTCTCAATTCGGAGTCCGACACTGTACCACTACGCCAACACACTCCCCCTGTACAGCTTTTATTGATCTCAAAACATTTGGTGTTTATATTTTGATTTTGCAGTTTTTCACTGTGTTAACCCCCCACATATAATAATAGTAATGAGAGGGTAGGAGGAGATACAGGTATACATCAATAATACTCAAAATATTTGGCTTTCAAATGTCATTTATGCTTACTTTTACCAATACTTAAATTACAAACATTAATTCGTACGAAAGATACAAAATGGTTTTGAAAAAAAAAATTAAATGGTTATTTCAGCTGCGTCATGAAAAAACTGGGTTTAAGTCTATGCGAAAACAAAAATCACTGCACAGCTGATCAGCGCCTTTGTTTTCGCTAAACGGATAGTGTGATTCCTCTACTTTCTAAATAAAAAATTTCCAGTCTCTAGCCATCTTCTGTTGCTTCACAAGTCGGTGAGAGTCAGACCTGTTCGGAAATCCCACAGTTTTCTCACTTCACGGCTCATTTTATAGCAATTTACAGAGATTCCCAAGGGTACAAGATGATTTTGAAATGTTGCTGTACCGCACAGCCACAGAAGCTGACTGCAGGTCTGAAAGGATAAGATTTGTTCTAACAACATGAACAAAGGTTTGCAACAACGTGAGAAAATGTCCCTTACACTTTCAGAGATGAATGTTTAATGTAACTGAGTACTAATTTCTGAGTGATGATGTAAAAGCAATATGTAATTGCACTTCTTACTTCTATATAATTATTTCATTGCTTACATTCTTTACCCTCTTATCACCTTATTAAATCCATTGAAAAAGTTCTACATGACAAAATAAAATACTAGAGAAATCATCTGGTCATACATATTGATCACATAATTGTTTGTTTTGTGGGAACATCCCAGTCAACAATTTTTCCATCATGTCGGGACAGAGCCACCCCTTTCTGGGTAATATTAATAACCAGTACTTTTGGGAGTAACTGCGTCTTGCTCTTGGACAAAACTGTACCCCAGCAGGGTTCAAAAAGCCAAGACCACTTTACAGTCTGACCCGCTACCACTAGGACAATGCACTCCTTTTCACATTGTGATTTCCACGGGTCCGTGACACTTCGCCGAAAACCACTTTGCCGAAAAGACACTTCGCCGAAACGACACTTTGCCGAATGCGACACTTCGCCAAAATATTGCCGAAATTCGGCAAAAATGCCGAAAAGGATGTTATTAGAAGTATTTTTATACAATGTGATTTTTTTCATAACTTTCACTTAAATCCACAGTATTATAATGATTTTAATGGTAACACGACAACTCACCGACAGACAACTGACCGAATAACAACTCGCTGACAGAAAAAAAAACTCACGGACAAACCAACTCACAGACAACGACAAGTCACCGACACGTCAACTCAACAACAAACGCCTATTATATTCCTATGCAATTACTGTTTGAAAATTATGTTATCTCGTGTGTTTGAGCCCGGCAAGATATTAACTATTTTTCTCTCAAATATATATATTTCATATAAGAATTTTAGGTACATCAATGACCAATTATGGCAACCAAACTAATTAATATATGGCCAATATAAAACATGGCGATTTACCTAATTAATTAATCGTATAATAATTGGCATGAACATATTTTACTTCATAAATAAACAAACAAGGTAAAACAAACATAAAACGTTATTATAATGAACTGATATTAAGTCCCCGTTAAGACAATTAAGGCCCGTCTAATAACTTTAGTTTCCCTCAAGCATGACTCATTGTTAATCCTTTGAAACTTTCGGCGAAGTGTCGCACCAGAGAAAAATTTTCGGCATTTTGTCGTTTCGGCGAAATGTCTTTTCGGCGAAGTGGTTTTCAGCAACGTGTCGTGCACCGATTTCCACATAATTCATTTGACTGAAATTGACTTGCAGAAAAATAATACATGATAAAGTGAATTATAAATGTGAAAAGTTTGAAAACAACAGTACAACATTCATTTACATAACAAAATTTGCTGAATTCAGGCATTATCACACTGGTAAATGTAAAAGTACTGGAGCTGGTTGCAACAAACTGGTGCAGACTAAATTATGCAATGGAGTGTGGAGTAAGATTAAAATGGCAGAAAAGGTAAATAAAATTTATACATCTTTTCATTACCATTCCCTTATATAAACTTGTGTGTATTTTATTGGTCATAATCATTCAAGAAACATGATTTCTGGTTACCATTTTTTTTCTTAATATATGATAATAGCAAAAACTATGCTCAGACTAAAGACCTCAACTTTGGTATGAAAATACATGCCACTGGTCATGCTGGGAGAACTTTATTGGATTTGGCTTCTAACCCATGAAATAAATCACATATTGTGTGATAAAATCATAAACTGCAACACTTCTGCGGTACTCTGTGCCAGGTGACATGGCAAATAAGGGAATTTTGGGATACAGATTCAAATAAGTCATTCGACTTCTTTCTGGATCCCATTTGTATAATGTTTGTATTCATATCTACTTATGCTGCTTTATATGAACTGTACATGTACAAATGAAATAAAAGTTTAAACCAAATAAGGGAATGGTAATGAAAAGAGGTATAAGTTTTATTTACAATTTCCGCCATTTAAATCTTACTCCTGTGCGTAATTTAGGGAGTGTAGGACAAAATCCTCCCCGGACAGAATCCCCCCCCCCCCACTCCTTTTTGTTGACGAGGACAGAATCCCCCAGTATATCTTGCAAATAGGACAGAATCCCCCTCCCCCCCCCCCCCCCCCCCCCATTCCCAGTCAGAATCTCCATAATCATATTGTTACATTTTACAGCTATAGGTCAATTATTTTTGCATCAAAAAAGTTAATTCATTCATTGTTTGCTAATGATTGGATAATTATGTTGTTTGGTTTTTATTTTTTACAGAAAGCTGCATATTAATATCTTATAATTACTGCTAATAGCAATAATGAGGTGAGACAAACTTCTATGTGTTGAGTAATTTACTAAGTTATAGTAAAAGGTATCGAAAATAACCAAATTGTCATATTTAATTTTCTCTGATCACCACTTATTATAGTCAACTTAATAATATCTAGATAAATTCAAAGATTGCTCAATTATTGAAGTAGATTCTGTCTGAGAAGGGGTGGGGGGGATTCTGTCCAATTTGCAAGATATACATGTACTGGGGGGATTCTGTCCTAGTCAACAAAAAAGAGTGGGGGTGATTCTGTCCGGGGGGGATTTTGTCCGGATACCTAATGTAGTCTGCACCAGATTGTTGCAACCAGCTCCAGTGCTTTTAAAACGAAACTCCCCTAAACAGCCAAATATTACACTGCTTCAAAACATCCCAATCCTCCTCAACAACACCCAAACCACACTAAATCACACCCAAAACATGTTAAACACTCATATAAGCTTACCCAGAAAGATCCCAGATACGTCCAACATACACAGATTACATGCATACGTATGTGTATGGGTTCATATGCTATGTGTATACCCATGTTAACCCCATATGAGGTTAATTTGTAAATTTAGGGGTCTGAATCCCATCAAGACATGGTTTAGTGTGTTTCAGGTAGTTTTGATGTGTTTAAGATGAGGTTTGGGGTGGTTTTGAAATGGTTTGGTGTGGTTTGGGGTGTTTCCACGGTCCGCATTTACAAGTGTGATTTAGCTTTCATTTATTTGATTTATGCTTCACTAAGTTCAGATTTACAGTGATAAAATTTGTTACTGGCAATTTCAATTTCTATTGTCATTTTGCCTAGTACTAGAACAAGTTTTATTCTTGACTGCCAAGTTAATAATTTTTAGATAACTTAGTTTGTATCTGACTGATAATATTTATTTTGTCTTCATCAATCAACGTCAAAGTCACTGTCATCATCATCATCTTGAGGTAATGGTCCCCGTATTTCTCCTGTTGTCTTATCCTTGACAGCAAAGATATCTTGCTCTGGCAGAATACCATGTTCCTGTAGAAAACTTTCAACATCAGTGGCATAGAAATCTTCTCCAAATTCATCAGATAACCTTATAAAGTTTCCAACTATTTCCCCATTCTTGTAGACTAGTAAGGCAGGAACACCATCCACAGAAAACTTTTTACTAAGTGCATCACTAGCTTTCATTTTACAAAACTTGACAGTTGGATATTCTTTAGCCAAACATGCAATACACCCATTCATTGACTTGCATGCTTCAACTTTGTCTTCATATATATGAACGACTATTTTAACTCCTGGCTTCTCTTTGTCAATGGCATCAATAAAATCTTTCTTATCTAAGCTGATAAGTGAACCAAACTTAGGGACATTTTCTAATGCTTTTCTCATTTCCTCGATTCTTTTCTGACGATATTCCTTCAAAAATTCATCATCAAGTTCTTCAAATTGTTCCATAAATTCTTCATCTTTTTGTTTCTCTCTTTCATCGTCTAAATGTGACCTACATGTCATTGACAACTTTGTCATCAGAGCTTTCCGCTCCAGTTCCTGAGATTCACGGTTTTCAGTTTCTAGTCTCTTAAACTCGCGCCAATCATTTATGACACCCTTTGGTCCTGTATTTGCAGAGGTCCCTGAATATTCAGAAATTTTGGCCTCAGGAATAAAAGAAGGTTCTTTCATGGATTCTTTCCCTTTGTTATCTGAACCAGATTCCCCCTCAGAATCCTGGCCCTCATCTTCACTGCTGCTACAATAATAATCAGTCTTTTCACCAAGTAGTCTATCATCTGCACTGAGCGCCATAATTTATGTTTGCAGAGAACTGCCGGAATCACTTATAAAACCCGAGAACAAAAAGCGGCAACTCGACGCGAATTATCTTTCCGTAATTGGCAAGGGAAGCAACTACAACGCACCTGCTAAGAGCCACTCGCATCTCTTTGACCGGTAATTATCAAACCAGTAGAGCTTCATCTTTGGTTTACTTTTCTTGGATTTGGTACATATTCTTCTTCTTACTGCAATAACTGTCACTGCTGTTAGAGTTAAGAGACCTGCGACAGATGCAACGAAAAACTGGAAATCTTTGCCTTTCATTGTTATTGCACAGGGATAAGAGCAAAATGCATCCGAAATTCAATCTAAATTATTGAAGCGCTTGTATAAGTCGAGGGTAAACCCCAATCCAATAAGTTTGAGGACGTTTCGGCCACAATACTTTATAATTTTCATTTTGTGGAGTTAACAACTTCAAATATTTTCATATTTTGATATTTGGAAGCATATTGAAGAGGCTTATACTGGGTGGCACAGGGAACGGACCGACCCCGTTACACTTCATACTCCCGGTCCCGAATATCTACACAATGGAAAGGTACAGTGTCACATCTCAACTCAGCTCAACTTACTCAGCTCATCATGCTCAGCACATAGGGACAAAAAGTATGCACATATTTTGGCTGATAGTTCTGGTCTTTCATGAGGCGAAAACGCAACGAATTCTCAGCTTAGCTTAACTCATCTAGCTCAGCTTACAGCGTACCGTATTTATTTTGTGGACCGTTATATTCCTTATATATTGAAGATACTTATACCATACGGGATGATCATTGAAGATTTGTGGTCATGAAAACAATCAGTCTGAACAGTCTAAACAACTTTATTTTGTCACCCCATTTTATGCAAAATTTATGAAACTTTTGATTCAATGTCAGTAAAAATTAGGGGAAGGGATAATATTTCACATCTTCAAATTAATGCTCTGATTCAAGATTTATTTTATAAGCAACAGAGTTATACAGTGTCTTCTATGCCAGCCTTTCTTCTTAAAGTGTGATTGTTTTAAAGTTTTAAATTTAAGAAATGGCTTCTTTCTTTCTTTGTTCGTATTGTCCTCCAACCACTGGGAGCACCTACATGTACTTAAAGTAGTAATGTTGTAGTATCTGTATGTAGTTAAGGATTCTCAATCTCCATACCCTTCACCAATAATTATCTATATCTTTCACCGATAATTAGTCTATATACACTAATGCAGCATTAGGATTTAATGTATCTATACACTTAACTTTTCCATGCTTCCAATGGACAGAAACTGGCGAATCTTCCTCATTTAATTTCTTAAGCCTCTCTGCATGAATTGCAAAGCACAGATTTCTTGATAGCCTCTCAATATGAGTAAGATCAATATTCTGCACAGAATGGAGTTCTGCTATTTGACCACAGTCAATTATAAGTTTAACCAGGCTGGCTTTGGTTGGGAAAACTTTTCTCCAAAAGACTGTATTAGTTCTACTTATCACATAATCCTTCAAAAGTATGAATGGTTCTTTCCTTACTGAATGTAAGACTGAGCAACGTAGAAGCATATGTGTAATATCTTCATCTTCCATGTGGCATAAGGGACACTTAGAGTCTACTTGATATTGGTTAAACTTTGAACGAATAGTTTGTACTATATATGTTCCAGTTAGGATACGACATTTCACTACTCCACGCCGTACTTCAAATCGTGTTGATTCCAACGAGTCCCATACTGGATGAGTTTTCCCAATTTGTAGACACGAGATATTACAATTATGGAGAGTTGATTTCTCAGCTGCTTCCTCTCGCAGTCTCTCTGTCCAGTATTTTCTAATTGTATTCTTGGTGTTGATTTTCCACTGTTCTTTGGATATGTCAGTATCGCAAATAGAGTCTATATCTGGGAGCTCATATTTGGCCAGGATATGTTTCACTCTCGTAAAGAAACTCCTCCAAAGAAATGAAACGGTCAAGTTGTAACTTTGTTTTGGTCATACCGGCTTTTCAACAGTTAAATTACATGTAGTTAACTGAATCTGAATAGTTTACTGGTGACACGCCAAATGACATTATTTCACCAGGGGACTCCTATTTCAATAAAACTCCTATTTCAATAAAGCTTGAACAAAGTTTGTATTGATTCCAGCACTCTTTTTTTACTCAGCATCTGGCTGTAGCATCTGAAAATGGTAAACTGTCGTTAACTCATTTTTGACGAATGGCTTTTCCCATTATTATCATGTTGGGTGAGTCCACTTTCATAAATGGGCATCAAGAGCGATTTTAAATTTTCATATAATTTTCTTATGAAAATCTTCTTACCAAACAGAATAGCCACTGATGGGACGCCGCGTTCTGTTAACGCATCAATAGATCTAGGGTGTTCTAGAGTGTAAACAGATAATGTCTGCCTGTACGTAAGAAATTTTGAATATTCAAAGATCTTCTTCTCTAAAACCACTTGGCCAATCAGTCAAATTTTATAGGCAGCATCTGTATAAAGGGGGAACCAATGTGATTATAAATAAACCAGGTCACGTGACCAAGATGGCTGCCATGCCCATGTATGGTAAAAACCCTTCAAAAATAGTCTTCGCAGGAAATGCTGAACCTATTGCAATGAAAATTTATATGTAGCAATTAAGACTAGAGTACTATACTGAGCGACAAAAGAAACCCGACACTTACATTTGGATTCATAATCGCAAAACCGGATGTGCAATAAAATACAAATTTATACAGCATGGAAGGCAAATCATTTCCACACCATTTGGTTGCAAGAATCCGCGTTTTCAATTAATTCCTTTTCTGTAATGCACAAAGATTAAAGCAAGGGGGTCATTTCAAAAATCACAAATCTAAGTCGTAACCATTACGCAGTAAATTTAAGCGGAAATAAAACAATTGTTATGCATTGGTCGTTGCGACCGCATGCTGAATTTCTTCTGATGACTTCAAAAAAGGCATGTTACATGGAAAAACACGTGAAAATAAGAAATCCGCCCCGAATGGATAAACACGTGATACGAACGAATCGTCCAAAGTGGAAGTGGTAAAATTCTTCAAAGTGTATATGGACACCTAAATCAACAATTATGGCGTCGTAACGAGACCGTACTGGTTGAAAAACACGTCGAATAACATTAAAAAAGGTACAAGTAGGCAAAGATCAGGAAAAGGCGCAATCAGAAAAAGATTCCCACTCCAAAAACCGAGGTGGGAAAAAACCAAACTAACAGTCAGGTACTTATACCATGAAACATATCGTAAGCCGAATGAGCAGCTATTTTCCCAATAGGTGGCCACTCAGTTACCTTAACTTAACTAAAAATATGAAAACATACATAAGGCGCCAACAGCACAAAAAATTTCCAAACACCAAGACATAAAACAAAAAGAACCACCACAGAAGTATCGACTTGGAACGATCAGTAACACAAAGTTACTGGCGGGCTTAAACCGGTTTTACATGGCCATAACCTCACCCTCAGCTTAGGCTGCAAGACCGGCTAAAAATGTTCAAACGGCCGGACTTCTTTGATCGATAAAAAATTGTGGCAGAAAGAATTCCAAAGAAATAATCATGGCGAAATGTCCGACTAACATTAGACTCAACATGTATAGACTTTCACATGTAACCATTCAACCATTACATTGCACGAGCAAATAATGCTTAAAGTACAGTTTACAAGTTCACAGTTTTTATCAAATGATTGTCGCCAAAAACGATTTCGGAATCATTAGACAATAGTAAGAGATGCTTACATACGAAAAATATCTCACCCCTCACAAGGGATAAACTTTTTATACAACATGAAAAAGTGTCGGGTTTCTTTTGTCGGTCAGTATACAATGTATGTGTAAATCATGATCCTGTGATAGATTTTACGGCAAGGTCAACATAGGTCACACATGCAGAAAACTGTCAAAATGACACTGAAGGGAAAAACTTCCAGGAAATGGACAATTGGACAGAATATTTATGAATTTGAAAAAGAAATTAACCCCAGCGGATATTCTGACTCTGTTCTTATATACTCTGTCCTTATATGGGCTATATACATGTATATGACCTGGTATATATCTCGGATTTCAGGTGAGCGTTTACAGGACCATTGGTCCTCTGGTATTTGTTATTACTGCAGCTGGTGTTGTGCCGTGTGGCGGCCCTAAAGAGTCTCCCCGTACATCATCCATAGTGCAGGTTATTGGAAAAGGTCCCTCAGGACCTTTTCCACAGTGTTTACTTTGAATATGAAGAAAATCGTACCCATGATCGACTGCTCTCTCTCAATTACGCGTTTTGTCTGAATCTGAATCTGCCAGATACTCCATACACCTCAAAAAGAGTATTACGTGGAGTGCGTGTGGAAATGGCCAAAACAAAAATAGAGGAAAGACCGGATCCATGTAATCACCTCATGGTTTATACCTAGCCTATGGAGCTTCAGCAAGAGCCTTTGATGGTCTACTTTATCAAATGCCTTGCTGAAGTCCATGACTATGACATCAGCCTGACCTTTATCATTTAGTGTGTCATATAGGTCTTGAGTGAACTGGATCAGCTGTGCTTCACAGCTGACCCGACTTCTGAAGCCATGCTGGTTGTGGAATAAGAGATTGTTTTTATCAAGATGTGCCATTATGTTGGAGGTAATTATGTGCTCTAGGATTTTGCAGCATATACAGGTAAGTGATATGGGGCGGTAATTTTCAGGTTTTGATTTGGGTCCTTTTTTGTATACTGGGGTTACGTAGGCGTTCCTCCAGTCTTTTGGAACAGTACCTTCGGAGAGAGATGTATTAAATATATCTGTGAGAATAGGGGCTATTTCATTGTGGAGTTCCTTCAGGATGCGTGAGGTAAGGTTGTCTGGGCCTGCTGCTTTACCAGGGTTAAGCTTTGAGAGCTGTTTAGCAACTCCATTAACTGTTACGAGTATATTTGGCATTACTGGAAATTGAGTTTTCTTGGGAGAAAGAGGTTCACAAGGTGGCGCAACTTAAGTGGAACAAGTTTGGTAAACACAGACTGGAACTGGTTATTGAGGATATTGGCCTTTTCGACAGGGTCAGTGTAGTTTATACCATTAGATTTTAGACAATTGATTTCTTTGCTGTCAGACTTCTGTTGTTTTATAAAAGTGAAGAGACGTTTGTTGGGGCGCTTAAATTCTGAAGATGTTTCTTGTTGGTCAGTGATAATTGATTCAATATAGTCATTGTATGATTCTCGCAGTTTCTTTTGGATTTTGTGTTTCAGAAGTTTAAATTTTTCCTTATGGTTGGGGTTGGATCTATTTTGCTTGATTTTTGCATATAACTTGTCTCTTTTGTTCATCTGTCGTTTGATCTCGCGAGTTACCCAGGGTTGGCTTTCTTTTGGCTTGCAGAATTTGGTTGGAATAAACTTTTCTGTCATTTCATTAAGGGCATTTTTGAACTTGGTCCATTTGGTATTGGTATCTGATCCTGTGACTTGGCTGTGGTAGACATTTTGGTAGTCCCTCATTCCTTCTCTGAAACCGCTCCAGTCTGTTTTCTTATACAATTTAATGGGTCTCGGTTTTTGCTGTCTTCTTCGGAGGTTGATTTTTAATTCATGATAAACTATATCATGATCACCAGTACCTAGGGGTGGGAAAATTTGGGTACTATGTACTAGAGAGGGCTGGTTAAGTAGAAAGAGGTCAAGGATGTTTTTGCCTCTGGTGGGTTCTTTAACAATCTGTTCAAGGCTGAAGTCGTGTACAGTGCTGACAAAGGATTCGTAGACAGAGGGGCAGGGACAGTTTGGTGTTATTTGCTCAGTTTGCCAGTCTATATTGTGGTATTTTTGAGAGGGACTTTTCCAACTCATCAATACTTTTCTGGTCATTTTCACTGGGTTTGTAATAGGAACAAACGAACACATTCTTAAGCCCTGGTATGTCTATTTTGGCCCATATTATCTCTGCATTGTCACATAAAGCGCTTAATAAAAACCAGTGAATCCGTCTATGTTGACTAGACAGTTCACCGCAAACAATTTAATTTATCCATTGTTGACACTCCCTGTCAAATAGCGGTAAATATTTAGCAATCAGTCTCGATCGTGGCGACTTCTTATCATAGCGCATCTAGGTTTAGATTGTAGATACCCTGACAAGGGGTACAGAAACTATAGGAACTCTATATGGCTGACTTTCAGTCCATCACATCGGACCCATGGGTCTCTTTCCGGTTGTGTGGTTGCAAGTCAATATTCAGAACTGTCACAACTTGACTGCACTGCAAAATGGTTTTATCGACATATTTGATTGTAATCGTGTTCTCTTTAGAATTAACTTTGATTCTGTAACATCAGAAATTTTAGTCAATGCCTTGAGTGACAGATACACACACTGGTCAAGCGTTCATAACAAGAAACGATATTTATACGAAACTGAAACGTATGGGAATCGAAATTAATGACAAACCAGAGAATCAACAACACTGAAATCTAGAGCAAAAGGAAGCTCTTATAACAAACTGCTGCTGACCTTTTCATTGGTTTCTTTTTAAAGAGCACAACTTGTATTTTCTTTTTGGTCCTTTGAGATCAGCGAAAATTTATTATCGGTTAAGATTCATTTTCTTACCAATGTTTATCATATTTGGTCCCATTTAGATAATACTAGTCTTTGTATCGACTACCCGGTTGAAAGTTGCAAAATTTCAGTGATTCTCTTTGGCTCCATGTTGCCAAATCTAAAGGGTCACTTACGAGACTTTAATAGTCGAAACCGCGGTATGGCCCATCACCTTTCTCATTAATGTGTTCCCTGCTCTTAAATGATCTCAGTTTTAATTTTCACTTGTGACGGGATAGCCTCCCTTGTAAAAATACGTTGGTGCAACGTACTAGCGGCATATTGAGTGCTTGTAATATGCAAATTTCAAACTCGAAACTTTGTGAATCGAGTAAGTGTTGAGTATATAGTACAATAAACCATCCTTGGTGAAGAGCATGCTTTTCCACGGACGGGGTTTGCTGTGGCTCGGCTCGGCCGTTCGTTACATTTGGTGGCAGCGGTGGGATGATGACAACTGCCAGAACGGAGTTGCCTTACCCATGTAGTCCCCAGGCCAAGACTCGGGACGAGTTTTCTCGGAGGGGGAAGTAATGTGACGGGATAGCCTCCCTTGTAAAAATACGTTGGTGCAACGTATTAGCGGCATATTGAGTGCTTGTAATATGCGAATTTCAAACTCGAAACTTTGTGAATCGAGTAAGTGTTGAGTATATAGCAGAGTAAACCATCCTTGTTGGATGAGCATGCTTTTCCACCGACGGGGTTTGCTGTGGCTTGGCTCGGCTGTTCGTTACATACTTATCGGAATAAGGAAACTCCCAAACGCAATAACATTGATAACGGAGCTTTTTGTTTTTGGATAATCCTGTTTGTTTGCACAAAAAGGAGACTCCGCCGAAAAACTTTGACGGATTTTGTTTATTTACGTTATCTTGTCAAATTGGTTTTATTTGAATGCCTGTGATCCCACTTATGCAGATAAGTAAGGACGGCGGCTAAGATATTCATGCACATCATGAAAACAGTTCATATGTTCATATGTATGTTTTCAGCTAGAATGTTTCCAGCTAGATACAACGCAACCCGAAAGCTGACTCAGAGGTGCTTTGGAATTTGGAAGTTAAGAGGAAATGTGTTTGAGCCATATAAATAGTGAAAAAAAACGTTGTTTTTGCAAACACAAAAGGTAGGTTTTCCCACGATAAGATTCATATATACTTCCTTGTCATTTGGTACTATCTTGTAAACAACTAGGTTAATGTTTGGTGCACAGAGGGTATAATCGACGCGTTTTAAAATGATCTTAAATTATCTTTAAAAAAAAAAAAAAAAAAAAAAAAAAAAAAAAAAAACTATTGAACTTGAGGATGTTTGAAGTCATACATACTACGTAATAGAGCGTTTTCAAATCTTGAACAGCTTTTGAGCTTTATTAAATAACATAACTGTAAGTTTTAATTATTATTGTTAGTTTTGTGAGTCGCTGTTTGCAGTCTGTGGTCTAGATTTATTTATTTTGTTTTGTCTGTTAAAACATGTCTTTTCTCGTCTTTCTTATTGGAAGTATTGCTTTAAATGACACCTTCTTGTGTGGCTAACTGATAAGTTGCTACTAAACAAATGAATACGAAAAGTTATTTACTTTAAAGAAACGGCAAGAAACGGATTCGGTAAAAAGTAAATTTTGACCAGGAGTTGGTACGATCAGAGCCACAACCTTGCCTTAAAAACCCTAATGCTAATCAGCCAAAGTTGCACTTAACTGAGTCTTGAGGTAAAATAACCAATCGTCAGCAGATTTTCACGCTTAACTTTCCTGGTCATTCCTCAAGTTACTTTTAACTTGTAATTTGTTATTCAAAAAAAAAAAAAAAAAAAAAAAAAAAAAAAAACCTGTTCACTGACAGTTGCACGAACAAAGCAAATTAATGCACCTTTGAAGAAGTAGAAGAAAAACGAAGAAACAAATGATGATGGTCAGTTGATTTTATACGTTTCAGATGATGTCACACAAAAGAATACAGGCCGCACTCGTGTTTTTGACGACAATTTTGCCGACGCTGTGCAGCACCTTTACGCGGTGTGGTCCAAGAAACATGTGCAGATGCAGATCACGACAAAACTTTGGTATATTTATGGACTGTCGCGACTTGTCACTCAATATATCTGATATATGTTCTGTATGCAACAATGAAGAAAATATCACAAAATTGGATATGAGCAATGTTACACAGAAGGCTGTCACAACGATACCAGATAACTGTTTCCGAAACTGCAGCAAACTACAGAAACTTTACTTAAGTAACAATGATTTAACACACCTTGAGGATAGTGCTTTGGATGGTTTGCCTGAAATGAACCTCCTTGACATCTCTTTAAATCGTCTCGTGAATATCACATATGATGTAGCCTTTGTTAACCCGAATGTATTCAAGTCTGTCAGAAAGCTGAAAACCCTGTATCTACAAGGAAATATAGAGTCGTCACATATTAGTGAAAATGGGCGCTTCTTTTCAAATCTTCCGACAAACTCGTTTCCTGTTTTAGAAACACTTGTCCTAGACGGAACACCATTTTTGACGTTTAGTTCAAATTTTCGTCATTTCACACGTCTCAGACGTGTAGATTTCTCTGAGAAGGCGTCTGTCTGTAACATCAATAAGTTGACAAAACATACGTTTGAAAATATTCTAAAGATGCGTCATCTAAATCTAGCATTCTGCAACCTCTCATTCATAGAAGCTGAAACATTTGAAGGACTGCGTGATTTGACATACCTTAACTTGAGCCATAATGAAGGTCTTGGATTTGTAACATTAAGAAACGTATCCTATGGACTTCAGTCGACAAAAATAGAAGTACTCGATTATTCCAAGGTGTTTAAGCAGTTCGGATTGAGTACCCGTCTTAGAAGATGTGATGTCTGGTATCTTAAAAATACAACGATAAGAGAACTGTATCTTGACAACAATCGATTAGCGTTGGTTGAAGTAAACGCCCTTCATTTGTTTCCACCGACACTTGAGTTTATATCTGTGGAACAAAACCAGTTGTGCTATGGACCATATGTTCTTCAGATTGGGTGTCTGCGTAAATTAAGAAAAATGGAAATCAGTGAACAATATGCTTTAGCTTCTATTCTATATTATAACAAAGAAGCAAACATTAAAGAAAGGTATGACCAAAGTAAGGACCCTTGTCATATTCCAAAACCCGAAGTTATGGATCCACATTGTCCGTATTTAGATGACGGTCCATTTGAGTTATATACATTCTCTGTGCCGCCTCTGCTCAACGAACTAAATTTTAGGGATTCAAATATTAAGACTGTTATTACTGTACACCACAAGTCACCTCCAATAATGATGCCTAACAACATAGAGTCAATGGATGCATCATTAAACACAATTCATGCATGGAATGCCCCGCTGATCAAATTTGAACACATGAAACATTTAGATCTTTCAAACAATTTTGCCGCATTCATTTCTGACGATTTCTTCACGAGAGCCCCTAATCTAATTAGTTTGGACGCAAGTCTTAATCTGCTAGGCCCTGTGCTGTCGGAAGATTACGAAGGGAAGATTTTTCAACCCTTAAATGGATTGGAAGATCTTAACCTATCAACGAATAAGATAAACTCATTGACTGATTCATTATTCGTTGGGTTGAAGAGTCTTATAACCCTAAATCTGGCATTCAATGGCATAAAGGAAGTAAATGATTCTTTAGACAGTTTGAAAAATCTGACGACATTAAACTTAAAACAGAACAAACTATCATCCCTGCCAGTTGCAATACTACAACAGATGAACGATGCAGCTAGAAGAACACATCGAATCGTTTCTGTCGATCTGTCAAATAATACTTTGGAGTTATCTTGTGAAAACCTAGGCTTTCTCAAGTGGATCGCAGACCATCCAAAGCAGTTTAAATCTGTTGGTTCTTACACCTATCGATTAAGGGGCCGTGACATGGTATTGTCTCTTGCAAAGCTTAACGATATGATCGTCTCTGTTGGTAAATCCTGTAAAAACTACACCGCAGTTGTGATTGTCTCAACCATGTTTATCGTGGGCGTTTCTACTAGTATTGTAATAGGCATTATGTACCGTTTTCGATGGCGACTTCGCTACCTATACTATATGGCGAAAGCTCGGTATAGAGGATATGATCGGATTCCCAATGATCAGATGGAATATCGTTATGACGCCTTTGTTTCCTACTCACACGAAGATTATCTCTTCATTAAAGACGAACTAATCAAGGAACTCGAGGAAAACTATGGCATTAATCTATGCATCCATCAAAGAGATTTCCTTCCAGGAAACTATATCGCTGAGAATATTCTTCAAGCTATCAAAAGCAGCAGGATGGTTGTCGTTGTATTAACGGAGGAGTTTCTGAAGAGCAAGTGGTGTATATATGAGTTTAATATGGCCAGAATGGAGAGTATATATTCTCGGAATGGCGAAAATGTTATCTTCTGTATAATGCTTGAGGACATTGACACAAAACACCTTTCACCAGAACTTATCCAAACATTAGAAAATGAGACATTCTTGAAATATCCAGAGGAAGAGCTTGAAAAACCATACTTCTGGGAAATGCTAAAGAAAGCATTGTCTAAACAATGATAAAATCCTCCATTTGAGGATCAAAACATTGTCGCCGACAGATAGCTGTACGTACTTTAGCAGTAGGATATGGGTTATTCATGGGGGTGCTTTGCTTCTTCAGATGCCGCTTAACCAAACTCGACAAGATCTCATATACAGCCGTCAAATGCGCAAGATGAAGAGGTCTCGTCCGGTCCTTCAAGAATGGTCAAAGTGTGTCGAGACATAATATTGAACACTTACCATTCTCTTTGAAGCCGTAGGATGGGGAACAGACAACTTTTAACAGTCGTGTCAAAGGAAGCTTGTTATGTTTTCAAATTTTAAACTCTGACAGATAAAAAGGTTGTTATAACCTATGCAAACCTTATCTTACTGTTCAAATAGAGGTTGATTGATTTACAGTTGAAAAACACTATGTTTAGAATAAAAAATTATGAACGGCTCTTGTATTATACTAGTATCAAACATTAAAACGGAATATAATTCAAATTCTCCCAGAATGATTCGTTAATAAAGTAATATATATGATTATATTAAACACATTTTCCCATGTATTCACAAAGTTCACATAATGCATTAAATAATTAAACTTATGGGGTTTTATCTATTCATTTTGAATATTGCTCACTGATTTGTAATTCGTGATTTCTTTTATGTATAATAAACTACAGTACATAGATAGAATACCACCTGATAGAATCACCCCAGACGTTTAGACCTGGGGGCTAGTCGTCCGGGTCTGGACGTTTAGACTCGGGGTCAAGCCTTCCGAGTCTGGACGGCTAGCGTGTATCTGCATATAGTTTACCCGTTCGGGTCAAATATGTTTATCACTTTTGAAGTTAACATTTCTCACAAACAGCCCGGGTCTTAAATTTTGAATTATAGAGCTCTACTTTATTTAATGTAAATGAAAATAATGAATGAAAATTCGCTACAAGATACATGTTCTTTTGAAGATGCATCCGTTAAAAGAATCAGATCAGATAATCAGGGAGTTCATTCCAATCTCTAATAGTCTGGGTGGGGGGGACTGTGTAAATAGGCATTTGTACTTGCTGAAGGTATCTGAAATGCCATGGAGCGTTGATTCCTACAACGCCTATTTTTGGGGATAAGGTCATCCGTGGGTATTTTTTCTCTCCCTTTTAGACCTTTGTAAAGCAATATAATTCTATTATCCTTCCTTCTTTTCTGCAGAGATTCCCATTTTAGCTTTTTAAGGATGTCAGTCATACTACCTTTTCCTAGTTACAAACATAGCAGCACGCTTTTGCACTTTCTCCAAATCATATATCAGACCTTCATAATGAGGGTCCCAAACTGAGCTACCATACTCAAGAATAGGTCTCACCAGACCTTTATAGGCAGCTTCTCTCACATCTTGGGGGCAAGAAAACAGATTTTGTCTCAAACAACCAAGGGTCCTATTGGCTTTGGTGCACGCATTGCTGATGTGAGTATTCCATTTTAAATCCTTAGTTATTGTTACACCAAGATATTTGATACTTTCAACATTTTCCAACACAGTACCCTCAAGCTTGAACATGAGTGTGTCATTGAGGGTTGGGGAGCTTTTCCTCAATTTTGACTCATTGATGAGCAAATTGAGCGCTGTCAAAATACAAATAAAATATAAAAGTCCGGTCCTTTGGAGGCAGTGAAAACGTTCAAAGGGAGGTAGTATGGGCCACATTGTGCAATTTCGGGTACTGAACCCTCATCAGTAACCCTTTATAAACCGGCGACGATAGCCAGATAAATATACTGCAATTTTAAAAATTTACATAAGGTGAGTGTAAATCAAAGACACACGCCTAAACGGGGTCAAATAAATAAAACAATGTTTAGAAGATGGATCTAAACGCATTTTACTACTCATTATTACTCTTTATTACTGAACCATGTTCAGCTTCACCGTTGTAATTCCCGAACAGTAGGAAAAGTAGCAGCTCGTTGCCCAAAGAAGTCACTCAATCCGGATTTGAAGTATGCTGAACTGACTTTCAGCTGCATCCATGGTGGGAAATCTTTCAAATCTGAAGGTACGTTAAAGCGATGTCATAAGTAAGGATGATTATTAAGTTTATTTATTTGAAAGCACATGCCGATGATCTTCTTGCGACCAATTTAGGATTACATTATTGTTATAATCACAAACTTTTACGTTCATTCATTCATTCATTCATTCCCATTGTAATAAAACAAACAATGTTTCAACAGCCCAATCCGCCCGAACTGCCATAAAAGAGACTATCCTGGTGTTAGGCTCGCTACACGTGCAATGAACCAAAAACAATGAAATGATTAACAAAAGAGAAGCCCTATTCTGTTTGTTATGACCAAACTCAAAAAATATACGTACATTTAGCTATGTACACATAGTATGCATATGCACATGTCCGTGAAATAAATACCCCCTTACACCCCACTTTTATTTAGTAAAACTGGGGTATGCAGGGGTATACCTATTTTTCTTATTTTTACTCCAAAACATAGATCGTGGGTACTCGTTAGAACCGCCTCACCGAGGCGGTTCTAACGTGTACCCACAATCTATGTTTTGAGCAAAAATAAGAAAATTATCAATTTTTTTCTACAGAAAATTTTCATTTTTTACAACTTTAAAAATTTCTGTATATTGCATGGGCAACTTTTCGTAATGCATATAACCTATTTGGCAATGAGCGGTTTGCGAATCAATCTGCCAAGAGCCGTCTGTTCTTCTGGAACTGCAAGTGCTGATAATGGAATGCGCCGAAAATCTTACCATTACATGTTTGTGCAGGTCCGACACAATCCGGCCTTTACTAAGCTACACAGACACGTGTTTACCTGGCGCTGAAAAAACACACACAACATATAGTGAAAGTGCCTCACCAGATTCAATCATTAAACTATGTATAAATTAAATACTGAATTTCCTAGACGCCACCATATACTGTATTTTTTATTCTGTTTTGCACAACAAATGCGAGTTCGTTCGTAATAAAACAAACAATATTGCTCATTAGTGAAATATGTGTACACCAAAATCGACTGACACACTTGTCCCGGACGGCTAGGCCTATAGGTAGATTATATGCTAGCCGCCCAGACCCGGACGGGTAGACCCCCGGTCTAAACGTCCAGACCCTGACGGCTAGACTCCCGGTCTAAACGCCCGCGCTCGGACGGCTAGACACTGCCATTCATCATTAATATACAACGTAGACAATACGCCCTTGCAGAATTCGAGCTAGGACAAAATCCATCCAGAAATCATAGTACATCTTCATTTGATAATAATTTCTTGTCGTACCGGTATATTTTATTTCAACAATTGTCATCCTGTGCCCGATTTGTATCGGGAAATTCCTCTAACTATCACAGCGTGAAAAACGTGATAAATTTAAGAGCAATCTTTTAGAAAGAAACGACAAACACGCTAAAATGATAACCTTTTGCAACACTTGTATCAACTCAAGTGGCTTGCGTCATGTTGCGCTTCCTTGCTACGCCAAGGCCTTCATCAGACGGGCAAGATTCCAACTACATGTATACACAAATCGATCTTGACAATTTGTAAGCAAAGAAAGATCAGTTTCCATCAAATTTCCACCAGAGAGCGAAATATCTCGTCTCCTGTTCTACAACGTGTGTCTGTGAAAAATTTTCTTTCCTGTTTGGTCGAAGCATCTTTATCATGTAGGATACATTAAGCGTACGTCACTTGTCACTGAGGATAGTGCTCACAAGCAAACACGATTTTGAACTGCCCACCCTCAATCATATAAAGTCTTAGAGAAATAGTTTGATTGACTAACACAATAACTCACATATCCTCAACACCAAGTCAGGCTAGACAGTCACTGACGATACTTTAATAGTCGAAACCGTGGTATGGCACATCCCCTTTCTCATTCATGTGTTCACTGCTCTTGAAGGATCTCGGTTTTTATTTTTATCTGCATGTGCATTCTTGTAGTCTCTAAGTGTTGGTCCGGGACAGTAGCACCAAGGACTAAACTTGTACGGGTGTTTTTTTTTTCTCCAAAACACATTTAGCAGTGATTTGAAGCAGTTCAGGAAGGATGTCATGACTATATGTCCAGGTAAAGCGTTCCAAGAATCTATCACTGTTACTTGATACAAGTAGGGAACGATCTGGAAAAGGCGCAATCAGAAAAAGATTCCCACTCCAAAAACCGAGGTGGGGAAAAAACTAAATTAACAATCAGGTACTTATACCATGAAAACATATCGTAAGCCGAAAGAGCAGCTACTTTCCCAATAGGAGGCCACTCTGTTGCCTAAACTAAACTTAAAATATGATAACATACGTAAGGCACCAACAGCACAAAAAATTTTAAACACCAAGACATAAAACAATAAGGACCACCACAGACGTATCGCCTTGGAACGATCAGTAACAAAATTACTGGCGGGCTTAAATCGATTTTACAGGTACTTAACCTCACCCTCAGCTTCTGCAGTGGTTCACTACATTTAGTTTGCTGTTCGGTCCTCGTGGTGAATCTCTAGCTTGTCAATGAATCATCATGGACAAACAAATAAATCATGATAAACACCATGATGAATCAAAAACAAGGACTCACAGATTGAGTAAGCTGCCCGACGATGGAGACCCCTGGGCGCCAAATTTCTACACTTCCCTGGTCACAGTGTATGTTTGAAATGCGAACAGCTTGTATTTGTCGATTTTATTGATGTCGTGCAATATTTTGTATACTTCTATTCAGTCTGCTCTTCCTCGCCTATATTCAAGTGACGGCAACCCCAGTTTTCTTACCCTTTCAGGATATGGTAGATTTTGAACACTGGAAACCAATTTTGTGGCTCGCCTCTGCACGTTTTCAATTGCTATCATGTCCTTCTTAAACAGTGAGGTGAAAACAGCTGTTGCATATTCCAAATTTGGTTTTACAATGGTTTTAATGGTTTTGTAGAGATTGCAGAACATGTCATGGTCCATATATTTGGATGTTCGAAAGATTATCCCCAAGTTTCTGTTTGCTTTGTTTACGTTTTCATTCATATGTTTACGTGTTCTATGATAACATCAAGGTCTTTTTCACTAGTATACTTTCTCTATTTCTATTGTTTTGTGTCCAGTATTCATGGTATAAGTTGCTGGGTCCATTTTGAAGCCAATGTGAAGGTGTTTGCACATTTAATTATGGGAACTGGCGATTGATCTTGCAGACTCCTGCCTTGAAAGAGTCAAAAGAAAGGGTCAATGAAGGAATAAAAAAGGAGTCAATATCAGCCATAAGAACAATATCTGCTGGTAGTCTATTCCAAAGAATGGTGGCTGTGCAACCTGCATACTCATATGCGACCTGCATACTTAAGAGGTCCAATATTTAAGAGGTCCAATGAATATCTGCTCCCCTGACTCATCGGTTGGAAACATTCGGCTATCGGGCACATATAAGTAAGATGGTTTAAGAACCCCATAGATTAAGCTGATGTACCTCGTACGTATATACACCAGTTTAGATTTACGGGAGTATAGACAGGTAGCCATATATTAAGCTGTGGGAAAAGAGGTCATGCTAAACCCAACACCCAATTCACTGACGGACTAGCTAGAGGTCTTTCCATAAGAGTTCAACAAACTGACCTAATTCTCCTGGATTAGGTTTTTGACAGGGTCAGCCACATCGAGCTACCTTTCAAGCTCCATCAGCATGGGATAACTCAGCTGGATTACGGCATTCCTACTCGGACGTTCGCAGTGTGTGACTCTCGAAGGGGAAAATTGCCTGAGATTCCGGTCACGTCGGGGGTACCCCAAGGATTGATCCTTGGACCGATCCTTTTCTTACTTTATATAAATCACCTGCCCGTTAATTAAGATACCTTCATAGATCAGACTATTTGCTGACCATACTGCTGTGCATCATACAGTAACCAGCAAAGATGACTCCCAGAACCTTCAGCAAGACCTCATAAAACTCGAACATTGGGAAAAGACTTGGGAAATGCACTTCAATCCTAGCAAGTGTCAAGTCATGCATCTGTAAATTCCCCAAAGCCCATCAAATCCCAATACGTTCTACATGGACAAGTCCTAGAGGCAGTAGAACATGCAAAGTATCTGGGCATTGACATTGATAATAAACTGAACTGGAACAAACATGTCCAAAATGTGACCACCAAAGCAAATAAGACATTGGGCTACTTACGTAGTTATATACGCACCAAACATATATAAAGGCATACGTCAAACAGCATATCAAACTCTTGTAAGGCCTCAAGTAGAGAATGCCTCCCCAGTATGGAGCCCTTATATTGACAAAAACATAAATAAGATCGAGGCTGTCCAGCGCAGGGCAGCACACTGTGTCAGTCATGACTACTCTTCATAAAGTAATGTGACTCAGATGATCAATACCTTAGGATGGAGGTCATTAGAACATAGACGTACAGATGCCCGGCTCATAATGTTCTGTAAAATAGTACATAGTTTAGTTGAGATACCACTACCATCTTACATCCACAGACAGACCCGAATGACAAGAACTACACACCAATACCATTTTATTAAAATCCAAACAACGATAAATTACTAAAAATATTCATTTTTTCTTTGGCAATCAGACAGTGGAACAACCTTCCAATCTCGGCTGTCCTTTCAGAAGGATACGTGACTGTAGTCAGGTCTGCCATTTGCAGCCGATACCACATTATACCAGCCCAGGATATGTTTGTTTTTTATCAGCTTGTAACTTTTTACTTCTTCTTCATACTAGCACTATCATACTTTTTCGCCTTTAACTTGCGCCTGCACATATTCCTCGCGAGAGGGTGCTGCAGTATAATATATAGAAATATCGATGAAGATGTGAAAGAAGCAGCTTATAAAGGACTGGTGCGACCGGTCTTGGAACATGGAAGCTCAGTTTGGGACTCTCACACTCATGGCCTCCAGGAAGAACTGGAAAAGGTCCAAAATCGTTTGTGACGGGAAATTATGTTTTTGAAACTGGGAGCATGACTGGCATTTTAGGTCACTTGAAATGGGAATCTCTTAAGAAAAGGAGGAAGGATAGTAGACTTATATTGCTATACAAAGGTCTAAAGGGTAAAGCCAGAATATCTACAGATGACCTTATCCCAAAGAATAGGCGCTGTAGAAATCCACACTCTTTGGCTTTTCAGATACCTTCAGCTAGCAAAGAAGCGTACAAAAGTAGTTTCTTTCCACAGACTATCAGGGATTGGAATGACCTCCCTGGTTCACTTATCTCCTCTGCTGAAATGTCTGATGACTGTGTGTCCAAGTTCGCTTCACTCGTGCGTTCAAGGGACTAATTTTTCCCCCATCCGAACCCCCCCCCCCCCCCTGGTGAAATAATGTCATTTGGCGTGTCACCAGTAAACTATTCAGATTCAGATTCAGATCCAAACCCCAAGCCGCGGTGTTCCACTTCCGGACGAAAGTCCTCTCAGAAAACAATATCGGAGAGCAACGGAGGTGTTGGCACTGTTGGGGAGTATGATTCAGATCCGGAGGCCGAAGTGACCCTGGACTGATGCGTGTATTTGAATTACAGACAACTCGCCCCAAAGACAACTCGCCCCAAGACAACTCGCCCCACATAAAACTCGCCCCAAGACAACTCGCCCCACTTTCAGAAGACAACTCGCCCCACTTTAATAGACAACTCGCCCCACTTTAAAAGACAACTCGCCCACTATCTTAGACCCAACCCCCATGGAATTTGCTCCATATTATTATAGAACTTACCAAACTTACGTTTTTGCTGCCTAAATAAGTCTTTGTTTTCTTTCTGAAAGTAAAAATCCACAAGGAAAACTCGACTCATCACGTTAGCCTATGAAAAGGTTTATTATTTTAATAAGATGCTGTTCATATACACACATTCATGTAAGTTGTTGTACGTATATTTACAGCATACCTTTTAATAGTCTCCAGCCGGTGCCAGAGATGCACATGCAAGACAGACCGAACTCGGGTTTGAATATTAAAGATAAAAACTTACTTTTGCTTCTGTTTGCTGATGATATGGTGGTACTAAGAGAGACACCAGAAGATGCTATCTATCTTCTGATACTGAGTCGATCAATTTCTGATCATCACCTCAGGTGTGGGGTGGGTGGCTAAATTTAGAATTTAGTCAAGGGAAAATAAAACATTTGGGGTGGACCATTAAAACTATTTACAAGATATAGATGAGAGGCATACTAAAACGCATGCCTCTGGGCTAATGATTTAAATAGAAGCCTTAAATTCCTCAATGGTCTTAGATAGGACCACTGAGGAAGGGAGACTATTCCAAACCGAAATAGTTCTGGGGAAAAAGGAATTTTTCAGGGCATCACTATAGGCAAATGGTCTTGTGTATTGTGATTCATGTGATGCCCGAGTATGCCTTAGATTGGGTGCCGGGGTCAGGTATTTGTCTTTATCAAGAGACACTGTACCGGAGTGTATCTTGTAGAAGAAGGTTAAGGAGGACCGCTCCCTGCGAGACTCCAGGGATGGCCACTCAAGTTCGTCTAGCATTTCACCGACGCTACTGGTGTTCCTCCATCGCCTGCAGGTCCACCGGGCAGCAGTCCTCTGCACCTTCTCCACCATCTCAATCTGAGTTTCATGATAGGGATGCCAAATAGGAGCTGCATACTCAAGTTGAGGCCGAACCAATGTTTTGTATGCAACTTCCTTAGTATGCCTAGGTGCCAGTGCCAAATTGCGCCGAAGAAAACCCAGAGTCTTAGTTGCCTTGCATGTAATTTCAGAAATGTGTTGACCCCAATCAAGATCATCTGTGATAGTTAAACCGAGGTATTTAGCGGACTGAACCTGTTCTAATGTTTGCTGATGCAGTGTGTAATTGAAATCTATATGCCTGCTTGGATGTAGCCGCGTCACCCTCATTGAATGACATTTGCTAACATTGAATTTCATTTGCCAATCCATTTCCCATTTGGCCAAGCTATTCAGGTCATCTTGTAAAATTTGACAATCCAATGGTGACTTGACATTTCTGTATAAAACACAATCATCAGCAAATAGCCGAACAGATGACCTGATGTTGTCAGGAAGATCATTAATGAAAATAAGAAATAGGACCGGTCCTAAGACCGATCCTTGTGGGACACCAGAAAGAACCGGGACTGGATCTGAGGCACGGCCATCTAATACCACTTTTTGAGAGCGCTCAGAGAGCCACGAGTCGATCCACTTATGTGTAGATCCTCTAATCCCGTAGAAGTCAAGTTTGTATAATAACCTTTTATGTGGGACCTTGTCAAAGGCCTTAGCGAAATCCATGACAATCACATCCGTCTGCCTGTGGCCACGACCCACTGCTCGGTCCAGATTACTAACCAAATCATGATAAAACTGAACTAACTGGGTTTCGCAAGACCTTTGACTTCGGAACCCATGCTGACAGTCAGCAAGAATGTTTTCAAGAGCCAAGTGTTTGTTTATGTTGCTGACTATTATATGCTCTAGAGTTTTGCAACAGATACAAGTAAGCGACACCGGTCGATAATTAGCTGCATCGTATTTCTCACCTTTCTTAAATACCGGGGCTACATTTGCCTGTCGCCAATCGTCTGGTACAGCACCCTGAGCAAGCGACTCATTGAAGATATAGGTCAGTACAGGAGCAATTTCAGAACTACATTCCTTCAACACCCTAGCACTCAGGCCATCTGGCCCAGGCGCCTTATGTATATTCAAATTATTCAACAGTTTAATGACCCCATTGGGGTCAACTGTAATTTCACCCATAGCGGTGAAAGGACTTGTGCCTTTGGAGGGGATTTCATCATCTGATTCGCGAGTGAAGGCTGACTGAAACTGCCTATTACAAATATTAGCCTTATCCAAAGTGTCAGTCTTCAAGATACCATTTTCTCTAAGAGTATTGATCCCAGACGCGTCTTTCTTAAGGGACTTGACAAATGACCAAAACTTTTTTGCCTTTTCATTTTTTCGGGGACAATCGGGATCAGGATTATCATTTTCAAAGGAGAAGATATTGGTAATATGCTTCCAATATGCATCTCTAATGCTCTTTTGAACATGTGCTCTGAACCGTTTGTAATGGTTCTTAATGTCAGGGCTGCTTGACTTGCGAGCACGAAAGTAAAGTTTATCACGTTTCCTTATCAAGCGTTTGATCGAGCTATCGATCCATGGTAAGCTATATTTTGTCTTGGTCATTTTTGATGGAATAAACCTTTCAATAGCCGAGAGAACCTCCGACTTAAAACTGACCCACATGTCATTGACTGACACCTGACTATGGTCAGTTGAAAGGAACGAATCCCTATAGCGCGCTAGATGGTCATGGAGACCGTCCATATCCGCTCGTTTATATAGGAAAATCTTACGCGGGGCCTGCTGAATCCGTTTAGCCTTTATGTCATATTCAATATAGACAATGTCATGATCTGCTTTGCCGATCGGGGGCATCCCTTTAACACGGTTAATTGGGGATGGCGAGTTAGTGAAGAGTAAATCAAGGGTCTTGTCTTCTCGGGTGTGTATATTTACCATTTGGGAGAGGCAGTGATCCTGTATTATGTCCACAAGTTTAGTCTGAACTGGCCTCTTTTTGACCCCCTCGGGTACCTGCATTGTGCTCCACTCAATATCACCACAATTGAAGTCACCGCCTACAAGAACATGGGCTTATTGTTTTCGTGAAATCTTAGTCGGCCTGTTTTGCATTACGAAAATTTGCCCATGCCATAAACAGAGGACATTTTCAGTAGTAAAATGAGAAAATTTCAGTCAAGGCTTGTTGGTTTGTTATGAGGTTTAACGTTCCAGTCAACAATTTTTCAGTTATGTCGGGATGGATAAAATGTTAGTAGAAAAACGATTTTTTTTGTTATTTTTATTCAATACATTGAACAATCTTTGTTTTAGATAAAAATGATTGAAATATGTATACCCACGTAAACACCAGTTTTACTATATAAAATTGGGGAAGGAGTTGAGCTGAGTTGACATATAGACCGAGAGGGACCAGGGAAAGCGGAGCGAGTTGTCTATTAAAGTGGGGCGAGTTGTCTTCTAAAGTGGGGCGAGTTGTCTTCTGAAAGTGGGGCGAGTTGTCTTGGGGCGAGTTTTATGTGGGGCGAGTTGTCTTGAGGCGAGCTGTCTTTGGGGCGAGTTGTCCTGATTCCGTGTATTTTACCTTCGACAAGCGCTTGATGGATTAACGCATGCGTGAAATTTGTAAACAGAACCGCTTCCGTTTCAAAGGAAGCTGAGAAAAAATTGAAAGTTAGGAAAAGATTCAACATACTCATTAAAAACTTTGAATGAAAAACATTTCAAAAGATCCTGAATTATTTTTCATCATATTCAAAGAATATGCATCGATCTATATCCTCGATGAATTTGTATTGATGTTTTATTTGCTTTTGAACAGGCCCATGCCTGTCATTATTTCTTGAATGCAAGTTATTCTTTTCATTTGGTTTCAGCATCAGATAATTTTGCTGCCAAGGGGTGAATTATACCAAGTCAGTTATCTGTGATCTGACTGGTTCGGTCCTTGGTGTTACCCAATACCCATAGACCAAGTGGCTTGGTAGCTCATTGGTCAGAGCTGTTGGTAAAGCGCATTCTTTTACCTCCCTGTAACTTAAATTTTGGTCAGTGTGGGTCCATCTTGTTGGTGCTACGCAGATTCGGGTATTAATCTTATTAAGCAGGGTGAAAATGTAACCATTTGAGCATGTAGCTCAGTGGTAGAGTGCTTGCATGGTAATGGAGAGACCCTGGCTTTGAGTCTCAGGTGTGCCAAGCTCTTTTTGCACCCTTGTAACATTTGGTGGTCAGTGTGGGTCCATGCTCAGGCTTCATGCAGCAAAATGGGACTTCCTAATCTGTTTCAGCATCATTCTGAGCAGATTCGGGGACAAATCTAATTAAGCATGGTCAACCAAGTAGCTCAGTAGCTTAGTGGCAGAGTGCTTGCACATTGAGAGACCCTGGGTTGGAGTCTAGATCGGACTACATTCTTCTTCTACCCCTGTGTGACATAAGACAATTTTTTTTTTCAAATGGGAAAGTATAAACAGTATAGCATTGACAATGAAAAGAGCAATTTTCTGACTGAAATTGTTTTGGCAGGACCACAACCTTCTTTGACATTTTTACCTTAGAACTGCCAAGATTTGGACGGTGCATTTCTTTACTGGAATGGGCATTTATTTGTGTCCTCAGTCACTGTCCTGGTGTATTTTTCTTTTCATTTTTAAATATAGAATGACCTAAAATATACACAGATTGTGTTTAGTCCAAAAATAATGTGGTTTACTGAACACATTTTTTTTTACTTTTGTATGATAGGAAACAGCATTGCTCATATGCTGATACGCTTATGACTGTCATTATGCCACTACTCTTTGCCAATTTCCACTAACAATAGCCACTGTTCTTGATGTAAATGAATCTGATGATCATACTATTATGATCTATGAAACCCCTGATTCAGTGTTAATATAGAACATTGAGCCCCACCCCATCTCCAGCTACAGTTACGACAATAATAAAAATAAAACTGAGATCCTATAAGAGCAGTAAGCATATTTAATTTAAAGAGAAAAGTGATGGGCCATACTGCAGTTTCGGCTACTTAAGCTTCTTCAGTGACCTTTAGATTTGGCAAAATGGTGCCATTCAGCCAAAGAGAAATACTGTAATTTTGCAACTTTCAACAGGATAGTCGATACAAAGACTGGTATTATCCAAAGTGAGCCAAACATGTAAATCATTGTCAGATTAGAAAATGAATCTAAACCGATAATGAATTTCTGATCTTTCAGAATACCCTCTCTGATCTCAAAGGACCAAAAGAAAAATATAATATGCACTATGGGTGATGTACGGGGAGACTTTTAAGGGCCGCCACACGGCACAACCCCAGCTGCAGTAATAGCAAATAAAAATAAAACTGAGATCCTATAAAAGTAGTAAGCATATAAATGAGAAAAGTGATGGGTCATGCCGCGGTTGCGGCTACTTAAGCTTCTTAAGGTATCTGAAAAAAAAAAAAAAAAAAAAAAAAAATACTTAAGCTTCTTCAGTGACCAGAATGTCAGTATTTCCATATTTAAGATGAAACTAATCTCATGCAATTTACTTATGTATTTGTATTATTGCTGAAACAATTTTATGCATGTAAAATACATTTAAAATGTTGTTGTATAAAGTCTGATCCATTCCAGTAGTCTATAAATATGGTAATTTGGCCTAATTCAGTAAAGGAATGCACCCTCTTCTGGAGCGTACTGGTGCAATGGTAAAGTCCGGTTTGACAGCTCTGGGGTTGCCAGTTCGACTCTCACCCTGGGCTCCATTCGTTGTACCATTGAACAAGTCTGGTTTCCACTGCTTTCGAGGTCCATAATGCTCAGGTATTTGACTGACGGGACACAGTGAAAAAAAATGTGGAGATCATATTTAAATCAAGAACAGTAATTATTGAAAATTAGTGGAACTGATAAGTGTAGGGTCAGTCTACTCAAGGGTATTACAATTATTACAGTACATGTAATTTTTTTTCACACAGTATTTTGAACAGATTAATTTATGCTCTTTACTTTTGATTTCTTTTTACATTCAGATATTTTGTGACCTGAAGAGCAGTAACAATGGCAGCAATGGAATCTCATGTTACAAACTACCTGAAGTTGGACCAGGAGTTTGACAAATGTTTGGCAGAAATGAAACCACATGTTCTCAAACTACCACATAAAACAGGTGAGCAGACTATAATTAATTTGTATGTTCTTGATCAAATATTCATAATGGGCCATTGGAAAAGAATCCTGAGTTTTGCATATGGTGATCAGCCTTCTTGGAGCTACAAGACAATGGTTCTTTGATTTATTTGAGTTTTAGTTAACAAATTTTCTGTCATAATTACATTTTGCTCTTGAAAAGGCACAACTCAGCAAACTATTGGGCCAAACTGAAGACCTCTAGATTCATAGTCATTCTATGATTACGCCATCTTGTGTGTTTCAGTCTGACACAAATCAAGCTGCACAGCTACAGAAAATGGCTAGAAGCTTTAACCTCAGAGTTAGAAAATGAAAGGGACATAGTGAAAACAAAACCACTGATCAGACAGGGGTGTCCAGCAACTGATGTGAGCCATTGTTTTTGTACATGCAAAAAGCAGGTCATTTTATGACAATTTTTTATCATTTTCAGATCGTCAGAAGTGTGCTGTATGGATAAAGAAGCTTTGTGAACCTACTTCAGGACAAAACGGAAGGTTAGTGGACTAGTTAGTAGAGCTTTTTCAATATGCTTCACTTTTGATAATATTAACAATTTACATGCACTGGGAGATCTGACGCGTTCTTTCATATGATTGACAATATTTTTTTCATCCTCTACTGCAGATTAAAAAAAAAAACAAGTTATTTTGAAGGTTTTTGCAGTAAGTACATTTATCGGTATATGTAATTTGTTTCCCAGAGGCTCAGCTAATATGTGTGTGGCTAGGATAACTGATTGCTCTTGACATGATTACCACTTGGCTTATTTCTGATTACAGAAAGAACAGGAACCAGTATGGTCAGCTGATGTTACACATGTTGAAGAGAGGAGTGTTAGAGGGACCATTCACCAGTAAACCTCAGGAGGGAGCTCTACCTGCACTACCACAGTATATGGTAAGATATAACACACACACATGCATGCACACATGCATGCACACATGCACGCACACACACACACACACACACACACACACACACACACACACACACACACAATCTAGTGGTTAGGACACACTCAGAAAGAAAATCATCATTCAATAAACACATAAGATTCATCACCCCTGCCTGTATGGCAACAACAAATAAGACTTCAGGGGTTTTGGACTTTGTTTTTGCTTTACAGATAGAAGCTTTAATTTTGGAAGAAGTGGGGGGTGTACTATCTGTAAAGAGAAAACAAAGGTGCTGGTTTGGATTTTTTTTTCGCATACGCAAAAAAACTGGTTATTTATAACACTGTTACTACATCATCTGTCAGCACTGAAGAAAGTTTGGCACATATTGCTATAGATCACTTAAATAAACTGTTAAAAGCGATTTAGATCCTTTAGATTTCTAAAGACAAGGATGGAATGGCAAAGTTTATAGACCTTGATCACTAACAGGTTCTGTTGTAGCAAAGGTCCAATCTGATCAGTGGGTCTGCACTTTAAGATGGTTAATTTACAAAGGTGGAGTCTGGTTATCTTGAAGTAGAATGAAGATGTTAGAAATTTGAATCGGACCTTCACTGCTTTTGTCAGAATGTTTTTTTTCCATAGCACATGCAGATAAAATATCTAAGAAGTACTTGCTCAGTCCAAGCATTATTGAAAAAAAATGTGGGACATATAGCTTCAACTCAAACAAACTTAAAAACAAACAAAAAACAATGACCACTATACACTCAGGCAAATACAATCATTTTTGAAGTGCCATTTAGAGTAAGAAACCATATTAAAGTCTGTTTTGTAGTGTGCGATAATGGTTTTTCGCAGATATTTTACAACTGTTCAAATGTAGATGAAATATTTTCTTGGCACAATTAACCATCTAGTTTGTCGCAAAATGTGCTGCAAAAATTTTGAAGATCGGCTTACAAATAAAAAAATTCTAGTCAAAAACATTTTTGAATAGGGATCCTGTACAAAAATCTCATGGAAGGGAGGTAAATATTTTCCCGCAAAACTTTTAAATTCTAACTATTTAATCATGATTGCTCAAAATTATTATAAATTGACACAAATGACATACCTGAGACAAAATCTTCATGATCAGGTAAAATTTCTCAAAAAATATGCATTTTCAAGATCATCGATTATCTCCCTTGCCAATGCAAAATCCCTAGGCAAAATTCATTTTGGCCATAAAAACTTTATTTGTTCACCGATTTTCAAAATTTTTGCAGGTCCTATTAGGACAAACTAAGATCAAGATTATTACATGAAAATAGTTTTTCTGTCGTCCTCCATACAAAAATTTTCTGCGAAAAACCATTATCAGAGGCAAGTTTTTAGACTTTAATTCTATCTTTACAGTTAGTATATTTAGAGGAGCCTCGTAGTGGAGCTTCAGAGGTAACATTTCTTACTGACCCATGTACTCACCTTCACTGTAACTTGTGTATAAAACATTTATGTTCTGTTTATTTTTATACCCCGCCACTTAAAAAAAGTGCGGGGTATTATGTTATACCCTCCAAAAAAATTTGCGTTCGAGTGTCCGTCTGTCCGTCCGTCTGTCTGTCTGTCCGTCAGCGTTTCGTTTCCGGGCTCTATCTTGAGCATTCATTGACCGATTTTCTTCAAACTTTGTATAGGAGTTCATATCAGGAAGGAGTGGTTTGGGATTGAAGACGGGTAAATTTCGTCAAATAAGTACAGAGTTATGGCCCTTGATTTACGTTAAAATTTCATTTCCGGGCTCTATCTTGAGCATTTATTGACCGATTTTCTTTAAACTTTGTATAGGAGTTCATACCAAGAAGGAGTGGTCTGGGATTGAAGATGGGTAAATTTCGTCAAATAAGTACAGAGTTACAGCCCTTGATTTACGTTAAAATTTTGTTTCCGGGCTCTATCTTGAGCATTTATTGACCGATTTTCTTCAAACTTTGTATAGGAGTTCATACCAAGAAGGAGTGGTCTGGGATTGAAGATGGGTAAATTTCGTCAAATAAGTACAGAGTTATGGTCCTTGATTTACGTTAAAATTTTGTTTCCGGGCTCTATCTTGAGCATTTATTGACCGATTTTCTTCAAACTTTGTATAGGAGTTCATACTAGGAAGGAGTGATTTGGGATTGAAGATGGATAAATTTCGTCAAATAAGTACAGAGTTATGGCCCTTGATTTACGTTAAAATTTTGTTTCCGGACTCTATCTTGAGCATTTATTGACCGACTTTCTTCAAACTTTGTATAGGAGTTCATATCAGGAAGGAGTGGTTTGGGATTGAAAATGAATAAATTTTGTTAAATAAATACAGAGTTATGGCCCATGATTTACATTAAAATTACGTTTCCTGCCTCTGTTTTGTGCATTTATCAACCAATTTTCTTCAAACTTTGTAAAAAAGTTCAAATCAGGAAGTAGTACTTTGGGATTGAAGATGGGAAAATTTTATCAATGAATACAGAGTTATGGTCCTTCATTTATGACAAAATTTTGTTCTGCTCTTTATCTTGAGAATTTATTGACAAACATTTTTGCTAAATTAAATTTGCGTGGCGGGGTATCATGCATGCCTGCAGCGCTTTTATTTAACATATAGACAGGCTAGCAATTGTTTTAATGTAAAGTTACATATTAACCTGTCACAAATTATCCTAGAGATTGTCATATTATGAGGAATTAATTTCTAACTAAAATTTCCTAACTTACAGTTACATTCTGGATATATGGTAGTACATTATTTGCCTAAAAATGTCTGTAAAAGATTTGTCCAAATGTTTTGGCTCATACAGTAACGTTTGACAAAAGATAAGTTCTTTTAATCAGTTGGATAGTTATTTGACATTTCTTGCCTTTGGATTGTTACGATTCAGCAATCAATAAAAGTAATTATCAGAAAGCCATAAAGGAACAATGCAACTTTCTTCTTGTGACTAACTACTTTTCACCTCTGTCTATATGTTGTCTAAGTATAATCATAAGTACATTGTATTATACTTTTATTTAGTGTAAAAATGCATCAGTTGTGTATATCACTTATGCGTAGAAAAAAGGTATTGGCCTCTTTTCACAAATTAACCTCTTTCTTTGGCAAAATATTCTAGCTCAGGTATGGGCTCTATGTCCTGGCATGCATGCTGTCAGCTGGAGTCAGACTTAGCATACTAATGGATCATTGAGGTTAAACTACCTTTACCTTGAAAGTAGTGAAGAACTGTAGATCATAATTATACTACATAAAATTTTAGATGGTAAAAGTCACATACATGTACATACAAAACATTCTCTGATAGCAGAACTGTTAAAGTATTCCACATTTGTGAAATAAATGTGGCAGTATTATAATGTGATAATTATGTGTAAACTTTAAACAAGTGGAATCTTACTGTCAGTCACTAGATATCTTACAGAATTGATCCACAGATAGACTCTAGTAGATACCAGGGCTCCTTTGTATTCAATATCTATCATACACAGGAATCCCCCATTGTTTTTTGCAAGACTCAAGTATCAAAACTATACTTAGATCAGCCTGTGCATTGATCAGCTGTGAACCAATGTAGGGATTTTAGGTGTGCAGGTTTACAGATGATCATGTCCTTACACTGAATGATTTCAGCCTTTTTCAAAAGGCATCATTTTATGTGTGTGGATGTTCTAGGAGATCTGTGTCTGCTATGTACACATGTTTGGTTCCCTTTTCAGACCAACAAGGTACCAGACTGGGTAGCAGGGGAGCTAACTACAACATCATCAGTATTTAAATCATCAATTGGAAACCCTGCAGCACACTCTACCTGGAGATCTACAGATTCGCCACTCAGGGCAGCTTCACCAACTAGGAGGTAATGTTTATGCACAAGTCATTTGTAATCATGGTCTTATCCTTTAACCCTAAGAGAGGGTGGGGAGACTAGCTGGGCTTCGATTTTTTCCACTGTTCACACACACAGAGTTAATAATACCCAGGTTGTGTGTTTTATGCACGGCAAAAAGGACAGTTATGTTTGAACATAGTAAATTGCACAGGAAATCAGCCATGGTTTTACCTACCAACTTCCCCCGCAGTGTAGCGATTTTAACATTGCTGAGCAGTCCTTGCCATCCCCTAGGGATGGGGGCATGGTTTTGAATAATTAATGCATTTCCAAAATGCGAGATAGAGATGGTCACATCCCTATGTAGATGTTACCAGACACAAATAATGTCAGGAAATACTGCAGCTTTGTTAAAATACGGAAGAGAATAGATCTATATAAAAGTTACTTGAATGAATTGATTTAAAACATTAATTGTGACTTAGAAATGATTTTTAAAGGACACAAGCTTTATATGCATCTGGTACTGTAGTTTTATTTGCTAATAGTCATCATTTCAAATACATGAACATGTATTATCTTTTGTTGTTTTAGTAGAAGACCCTACCTAAGTGATCTAGACAAGGACCCCCCAGTATTATCAACAGAGACCAGAGATTACCTCAGTAAACCTTCAGAACCAGCTCCATATTCTCTGGTAGGTTTTGGTTGCACCTGTGTGTCAATTATGGAACTATGTTAAATTTGTATTGCCATATTTACAGCTATTTTTGATTGCACTATGTTTTCAGATTCTCAAAAGGTCTATTGCCTATTGGTCTGTTTTCGAAATTCATTGGTATTGGAGAAGTTTGAGCCTCACATTTTACATGTCATGATATTAGAAAATCTTATAATGATTATGATTTAAAGTAGTTCTTTTTTAACTATTGCATGTTTTGCTTGCTATGCTGTTGCTCAGAGGAGCATACTGGTGTTCAGGGCTGTCTGTATGCATGTATCTGGAAGCAAATGGAAAAGGAAAAAAGTGTGTGTGTGTTTCAAAGTCAGAGCTCTTTATGTAATGTAGATGTGATTTGCTGGAATGTGAACTTAAGAATAGACATCAGAGAGGAAATTTTATCAAAAGGAGCTTAAACAAAGTTATCTTTAATGTTACACGTATGTTTTAACTAACAAAGGCGTAAAGGAAACTTTGAAAATACAAACTTCATTAACGAGAGCTCTGGTATATTCTTGTTCTTGTATATAATCAGACAAACATCTGACTGTCCTATAGCTATGTGTTGCATGTTGTTCTGCTAGGATGATCTTAGTATAGTCGGCAACAAGAAGAACCCTAGGTCAGCATTTAATTACCACTCAGATGATGAGGACAGCATTCTCGGAGCCAGGCCAAAACTACAAGGTAGGTTCTCTTGCAGTCTTAGATGCATTTCATATCTTCATAAACTCCAATTTGTGACATTGCGCAAAGTTCTAAAAAGGATTGCATAAAATTAGGTTTAAAGCAATTCGCTAATTTCTTTCAAACAGTGTATTTTTTTATGTAAATAAATTGTGATAATTGTTTGAAACTGTGATATGTAACTTAAAATAGAGTTTCAAGAAAGGCTAAAAAATCTGTGCAATTGAAGAGTCGAAAATACTATCAGAGATAGGTAAAATTCTGAGATTTCCATTTCACGGTGTTATGTGCAACATGGCCTGTTTGCATGCAAGTTCAGAGAACACAGGAAAAGATGTAAGGATGGCGTAAAAAAACATGGAAGAAATGTAAAATAATGGCATCCAACTTTTAAGGAGGAAGGAAACCTATTCCTGATAATTCTGACATGTACATGCATTCATTAACTAAAACAAAAATACTTTCCCTTAGAACAATGTCTTTACTGCACGTTTGTTTGCATTTGTCACAGAAGAGAAAGACAAGAGGCCACCTTTCTATACAGATTATACATCTAAAATGGAGGTAAGGTCAATACCGTTAGAGCCCCACCAAAAGAAACTCTTTTTTATGCATATGTGAAAACAAAGTCGCAGATCAGCTATGCAGTAACTGCACAGCTGATCAGCACCTTTGTTTTCCCCACACAAATCTGAAATTTCAAGATTCTAGCTGATTTCTGAGACCATAGAGGTCAGTTTGTGTCAAACATGGTTGGAAACCATGAAAACAGGTTTTCTTGTGTCATGCCTCATTTTATAAGCAGGGAAGTCCCTTTGTGGCATCATCTTTGGAATTCATAGAACATGACTGCCTGACAAGTGCCATGTTCTTGTAACTAGATGATTTTTGTTTTAAGAAGATGGTTTGTATATTGGCTGTCCATTTTATAGTCAATCTGGTTTTTACAATGTGGTGTATAATGAGGAACGGAGATTGGATAAATAATAATGTTTTATGCCCACTGTTATTGCAGTCAATTTTGACAGTTCCTGAGCACTTTTAGCTTTTATTGCTCTATGGGTATTTAGCTTTTATTGCTCTATGGGTATCTATAAATATGTGATTTCTTTAACCGTCATACTTTATGTGTACCTACAAATCTATGTGCATGTATAGCATGCAAACTTCATGGTGATGGGAATGTATCATGCCTGCCAATATCTTGCATTCTCTGTATTCTATCCACTGTTTATAAGCTTTGTACATTTTAAAGTTGCATCTATGCTTTCATTTAACAACAATATTAAGAACAGGACAAAGGTGTAATGCAGATTTTACATTTTATTTTAGATCTTGCTGGAGCAAAAGTCTAAATAACAGGCTTTTGTGACATCACGTTTAATTGTTACTTAAGCCAATAATTGCTACCTTCAGACACCTCCCAAAAAAAGAGACTTATTCTTAAAAGTGTAGACAACAGTATCTACCTTGTAGTTCTGTCAGCAAATGTATCATTTTGTCCGTTGTAGATTGGCAATAAAAATTGAAAAATGTACATCTTTTCAGTAAGGTATACCGAAACAAATACCGGTGTGAGTTTAAGACATCGGATACTATATAACATTTTAGTCCATTTTGGTGCTAGGATACTAGGTCAATGTAATTGGACTACCATGCATATTATAGATCATTATATGAGCTGCCGCATGGGAAAACCAATAATCTGCATAGGCAAAAACAAGGTGCAGATCAGCTTCGCAGTAACTGTGAAGCTGATCAGCGCCTTTGTTTTCGCCACTCGGATAGTACAATTCCTCTTCTACTTATATCCAAAGTTTCAAGCTTCTAGCTTTATTCTGTGGCTATACAGCCTGGTTTGTGTCTGACCTGGTCATACACCCAAATTGTTAGTTTTCTCATGCACAGGCTCATATGTTATTGTATTCCAGACAGGAGATTGGACCCATGGTACAGCTGGGATGACATCAGTTTCAAATCCTTATCTCAAAGGTATGGGGAAATCAATTACTCTTCCTTGTGTTTTAGTAATTTACATGTATGCATAATGTATTAGGAAACATTGGCTTGTTTCAGTTTTTGAGCAATAAGCTGATATAGTAGAGCCCAACAGTCCTTGTATAAATAAGAACTTTGATATTTTCCTGTTGTATACTCTAAGACATTGGCTTCCTTTTCATTTTGTACTTTGCCTGATAAAGCCAACTAGTATTTAGGTCCTTGACATTGATAGCAGAGCAAAATATATAGACTTTGTCTCTACAAGCACTTATTTCATTCCAATCTTGATTTTAAAACAAAAACTTTGGAATACACATGTATATATTCTGCTGGAGAAAGTGGCAAGTGAACTGTTGTTTTTTTTTCCCATAAATTGGATCTTTCCATTAATAATTCTGTTTGTTAGCTCACCTGAGCCGTCAGGCTCACAAGGTGAGCTTATAGGATGGCCATGATCCGGCGTCCGTCCGTCCGTCGTCCGTCGTCCACCATTTTCAAAGATCTTCTTCTCTGAAACCGCTTGGCCAATCAAAGCCAAATTTTACATGAAGCATCTATGGGAAGGGGGAACCAATGTGTATATAAATAATCCAGGTCACATGACCAAGATGGCCGCCATGCCCATATATGGTAAAAACCCTTCAAAAATCTTCTTCTCCGGAACCACTGGACCGATTTCAACCAAACTTGGCATGAAGCATCGATGACTCAAGTACTACAATGTATATATAAATCATGACCTTGCGGTGACCTTGACCTATTTTACGGCAAGGTCAACATAGGTCGCCTTTGCATTTGAATGGGAAAAATTGTTAAATTGTCATTTAAAGGAAAAATCTTGCAGAAAATGAGCAGTAGGACTGAATATTAATGATTCTGAAAAAAATTGGGCACCAGGGGCTCATCCGCCCCCACCCCGGGGCAATATACATGTATATTATCATAATATTCAAACATCTTCTTCTCTGAAACCGCTTGGCCAATCAAAGCCAAATTTTTCATGAAGCATCTATGGGAAGGGGGAACCAATGTGTATATATATAATCCAGGTCACATGACCAAGATGGCCGCCATGCCCATATATGGTAAAAACCCTTCAAAAATCTTCTTCTCCAGAACCGGTGGACCGATTTCAACAAAACTTGGCATGAAGCATCGATGGCTCAAGCACTACAATGTATATATAATTCATGACCTTTTCATGACCTTGACCTATTTTACGGCAAGGTCAACATAGGTCGCCAATGCATTTGAATGGGGAAAACTTTTAAAATGTAATTTAAAGTGAAAGTCTTGCAGGAAATGGGAAGTAGGACTGAAAATTAATGATTCTGAAAAAAATTGGACCCCAGGGGCTCATGTGCCCCCACCCCGGGGCAATATACATGTATATTTCCATAATATATATTCAAACCTCTTCTCCTCTGAAATCGCTTGGCCAATCAAAGCCAAATTTTATGTGAAGCATCTATAGAATTGAGGAATCAATGTGTATATAAATAATCTAGGTCACATGACAAAGATGGCCGCCATGCCCATATATGGTAAAAACCCATCAAAAATCTTCTTCTCTGAAACCAATAGACTGATTTCAAGGAAACTTGGCGTGAAGCATCGATGGCTAAAGTACTCGAATGTATATATAAATCATGACCCTGTGATGACCTTGACCAAGTTTATGGCAAGGTCAACATGGGTTGCCTATGCATTTGAATTGGGAAAACTGTTAAAATGTCATTTGAAGGGAAAAGCCAGCAGTAAATTGGCAAATGGACAGAATATTGAAGATTCTGAAAAAAGAAAATGGCCCAAGGGCTTCATCTGCCCCTGCACTGGAGTTAAATACCATAATATTCAAACATGTTTATTGGTATATGCAGCAGATCTCAGGTGAGCGTTTACAGGACCATTGGTCCTCTGGTTTCTCTTTTCTCTCGTAATTCATTTTGTGAAGCCAAATATTCAAACATTGTTCCCTAATCTGCTGTAGTTGATTGCCTATATTATGATGAGTGTTCTGCCAGGTTCCACATACTCAACAGATGATTCATCCTATCCTAAAGGTGGCAAAGAGGGTGGTGATGTGAAGACTAAGATGCTAGAAGCCAAGTTCCATGAAGAGAAACTGAGGTTACAACAGAAACATGATGCTGCTGTACAGAAGGTTAGAACAGCTTACCAACACACAAAATAATATATGAGCCGCTGCATAGGAAAACCAACAATAAATCTGCATATGTGACAACAAATGCGCAGACCAGCTTCGCAGTAACCACGAAGCCGATCATCGCCTTTGTTTTCGCTATATGGATAGTACAATCCGTCTTCTTCCTTCATCCGAAATTCGAAGCTTCTCGCTATCATCTTTGATTGTACAGGCTGGTTTGTGTTGGACCTGGTCGAAAAACCCAAATTGGTTTTATCACACACAGGCTCATATGTCAATTTTTATGCATGGGTAAATAATATTTTTTGCTATAGGGCAAAGAATATTTTATGTTGCATTATGAACAAAAACAAAAGCACATGCAGGAAAAATTTAAAAGCAAGAATAGAATATAGAAATTTTATATATGTTTATACAAAATGAAAGCAACGTTGGTCTGCAAACATTTGAGCCACCTCATGGGAAAACCAACAATCTGCATAGGCGAAAACAAAGACGCAGATCAGCTTCGCGGTAACCGCGAAGCTGATCATACCGCGAAGCTGATCAGCGCCTTTGCTTTCGCTACTCGGATAGTACAATTCCTCTTCTACTTAAATGCGAAATTTCAAGCTTCTAGCTCTTTTCTGTGCTTGAACAGGCCGGTTTGTGTCGGACCTGTTCGGAAACCACATTGTTGGTTTTCCCACGAGGCGGCTCATATGTTTATACAAAATGAAAGCAATGTTGGTCTGCAAACATTTAAGACAGTCCTCTAACATTCTTTTTACAATTAAAATCAAAATAAGCAGATTACCTTTGCCACCAGTTTAAAAATTGCTTAAAATACCAACACCTATGTTTATATTGCCAGATCTTAGACCGTAAGAATGCAGAGATAGAGGATGTGAAAGCCCAGTACAGATCTAAGGCTAAAGACATGGAGGATACTGTCAATAAACTAGAAAAGAAAAGTAAGCACATATTGTTAACAAGAATAATATCATTTATACTGTGGATACTTTTCTCTCTGAGTATAAAAAATTGTTCATATGCTAACTAGTCTAAGATGGCAGTTGTTGAAGCATCAAATTTCTAAATTAGAATTTGTACTTTTACATTTTGTATTATTAGTGACACATTCGTTTTGTTTGATATTTTTTCAGGTACTCAAAATATAAATGAGAAAATTTGAACTTCAGAACAAACAAAATTCTAGGTTTCCGAGCTTCAATTTACGCTGATATTCAACTGACATCAAACATTATCCAAACACAATGACTGCAGATTCCAAATACACATACTGTTGAACTTACAATGAGACTGGTCTATTTTTAGTTCAGACAATAATGAAGGAGAGTCAACATCTCCAGGACACCAAGGACAGACAGATACAAGAACTCAGACAGATGGTAGAGGAAACTAACACTACCAAGAAACATGAGTTTGAAAAGAAGGTAAGGAGCTGAAAGCCTATAATGTTCTAAAGTGTTGCAATTATGCTATAACTAAGCAAATGATTATAGGCTACTCCTATTTTCTTATTCGAAGACAGTTTCAAAATTTAAAAACATAACAGTACTGAAACTGAAAAAAATAAAAAATTGAATGTGTGTATGTTTGAAAAGTCAGTGTGTTTATCACAATCACAGAAACATTTCATTATTCAACTAAATAAAAAAAGTAAGTTGTCAGTTACATACGAAACATTCCCTGCTCATATAATAAATGAGCCCCGATGCCAGAAGCGGGTCTTTGGGGTTTCTGACTAGCTCCAACACAAACCAACCTGTACATTCACAGAAGATAGCTAGAAGCTTGAAAATCAGGATCCAAAAAGAAGAGGGCTTGTACGATCTGTGTTGTGAAAACAAAGGCACAGATCAGCTGTGCAGTTACTGCACAGCTGATTTGCGTCTTTGTTTGCGCATCCGCAAAAATCTGGTTTTCTCAATTTTCTCAAATTGTATTTTACTCTGCAGATCAATGATATAGTTGGTGAGTTTGAACAGGAGAAATTTGAAATGCAGAAACAACATACCAAGAGTATACAGGAGATACTGGATGATACCAATGCTAGGCTACAGAAGATGGAGAAAGAATATAGTCAACAAACACACTCCACTGTAAGTTGCTCACACTGGTTATCAAGATAGAACCAACATGACTGAGAACAATCAGTGCAGATAAGAACAAACTGACAATATAAGGCTTTTAATGCAACTGTCTGTTGGAACAACTTTGTGTGGATCCATGCTTAAGTTGTTCCTTGTCAGGTCCCTAATTTTGCTTATTGATTTTATCTGTTTTGAGACGTAGCTGTGTGTAGCTTTAAGTTACAAGTGTTCTGGTAAGTTGAACACTGATGCAGGAAGCTAGTCCAAGGCTAGTTTTGTTATATCTACAAGTGTGTGGTGTCATCCTTGGGTACTTTGTAAAAATAAATTTTCTAAATTGTTAACAATGACTTTTCTCAGTGTAGATAAACTTATAACAAGTTTTGCCTGGAAATGCAAGCAACCCATCTTAAACCAATTCTATGATGCATTTGTAGTGGCAGACATTGTCTGTAAGGCTTTAAAAATACTCTGAATTCATCTGTCATTTCGGTGTTTTACTAGTAAACTAGCTAGTCTGGTGCTTAATGATTAAGAAGAGGTTGTAATTCAACATTTGCACTTTCATTTTATAATCACTATGCACATGGGAGATTTGCACTATAAAAGTGTACATGTGTTAAGCTTCAAAAGCAGAAATAATACTCAAACTATTTCTAGGGTAATGTAATCAAGGAGCTGGAAACGCGGGTACAACAGCTGATGAATGAGACAGAGAACATGAAGAAATCTCGGTCTGCCCTGGAGAAAGAGAAGATGGAGTGTGAATCACATATAGAGAGACTCAAGTCAGAACTACGCACACAACAAGACAAGTAAGTTGACAATCACATATAGAGAGACTCAAGTCTGAACTACGCACACAACAAGACAAGTAAGTTGACAATCACATATTGAGAGACTCAAGTCAGAACTACGCACACAACAAGATAAGGAAGTTGACAATCACATATAGAAAGACTCCAGTCAGAACTACGCACACAACAAGATAAGTAAGTTGACAATCACATATAGAAAGACTCCAGTCAGAACTACGCACACAACAAGATAAGTAAGTTAACAATCACATATAGAGAGTCTCGAGTCAGAACTACGCACACAACAAGACAAGTAAGTTGACAATCACATATACAGAGACTCAAGTCAGAACTACGCACACAACAAGATAAGTAAGTTGACAATCACATATAGAGAGACTCAAGTCAGAACTACGCACACAACAAGACAAGTAAGTTGACAATCACATATAGAGAGACTCCAGTCAGAACTACGCACACAACAAGATAAGTAAGTTGACAATCACATATAGAGAGACTCAAGTCAGAACTACGCACACAACAAGACAAGTAAGTTGACAATCACATATAGAGAGACTCAAGTCAGAACTACGCACACAACAAGACAAGTAAGTTGACAATCACATATAGAGAGACTCAAGTCAGAACTACGCACACAACAAGATAAGTAAGTTGACAATCACATATAGAGAGACTCAAGTCAGAACTACGCACACAACAAGACAAGTAAGTTGACAATCACATATAGAGAGACTCAAGTCAGAACTACGCACACAACAAGACAAGTAAGTTGACAATCACATATAGAGAGACTCAAGTCTGAACTACGCACACAACAAGACAAGTAAGTTGACAATCACATATAGAGAGACTCAAGTCAGAACTACGCACACAACAAGATAAGTAAGTTGACAATCACATATAGAGAGACTCAAGTCAGAACTACGCACACAACAAGACAAGTAAGTTGACAATCACATATAGAGAGACTCAAGTCAGAACTACGCACACAACAAGATAAGTAAGTTGACAATCACATATAGAGAGACTCAAGTCAGAACTACGCACACAACAAGATAAGTAAGTTGACAATCACATATAGAGAGACTCAAGTCAGAACTACGCACACAACAAGATAAGTAAGTTGACAATCACATATAGAGAGACTCAAGTCAGAACTACGCACACAACAAGATAAGTAAGTTGACAATCACATATAGAGAGACTCAAGTCAGAACTACGCACACAACAAGACAAGTAAGTTGACAATCACATATAGAGAGTCTCAAGTCAGAACTACGCACACAACAAGATAAGTAAGTTGACAATCACATATAGAGAGACTCAAGTCAGAACTACGCACACAACAAGACAAGTAAGTTGACAATCACATATAGAGACTCAAGTCAGAACTACGCACACAACAAGACAAGTAAGTTGACAATCACATATAGAGAGACTCAAGTCTTAACTACGCACACAACAAGACAAGTGGGTCACCTTAAAGATTTCTTGATTTTGTACAGATAGGCCTTGTGCTTCCCTACTTGTCAGGGCTTTTAGGAGATGCTAATGGTCCTTAAGAAAACTAAATGTCTCGGACTTGCTGATAGCTCAGAGGCCCCCAGTAGCTCAGTTGGTAGTGTGTTGGGTTTCTGGTGAGACCTCTGCCTCACAGGTATTAATGCCGCTTAGGACACCAGCAAATCTTATTGATTATTGAAAACCCTATGAAAACCTTATGAAATTGTTCCTACAGCATTATCTGGCTATCATCTTTTGGGCATGGTGTTTCACCAGGGATTTTACGAGCAAGCTTGGAGATAGCTAAGTTTTTATTCTTATTTAATGTGTATTGCTTATGCCTGTCATGCAGATATTTCTCCTTGTCTGTCTCATGATTCTAGCTTTTAATGCTTGAATAATAGATACAAAGTTATCCTGCTTTCTAGGTGTAAATGAATTTTCAGTTGTTAATTCATAAAACAAAATGGTAATGCCCTTCTAATGTGATCAATGGTTACTCTTTTCTGTAGGATATTTATAAAAGGTGGTGACACAAAGAGTCAAATAGAGTGGTATGACATGTGGACTGATATGAAATACTTATAGCACATCCCATTAATTGCATTATATGCAAATATATGTTTGGCAAAGTCACCAATATATTGAAATATACTCATTGTCATCACGCTGACAAAGTTGTGCAGAATGTTTTGCAGGCTGTAAGCAAACAACAAAGGTGCAGCTCAGTCGTCTCACCTGGACAGTCTTATCTGAACCTTTGTCGATTGATTTAAAGATGATGAAACAGGTTTAGATTCTATGAAGCCTGTGTTTCATTCTAACTTAGTCTCAATTTCTTAAAATCAAATTCAAGCACAATTTTAGCCCTCATGTTTATGTGGTGCATGGTGGAACTGCAAATATGTATGAAAGACATGGACTCAACAGAAAGACATAATAGATAAATAATTTTTAAGGGATTTGGCTTTTTTTCTTGTTAATTTACATGAAGAAACATGTCAAAAGTATTTGCTGTTCACCGTGTGGGTGTCATTTTTGCTGCCATCCCTATATTTGATGGATGTTCCATGTACTAACATACATTTCAAATATTAACATTCATATATAGTTCAAGGAATTGGAATTATTAAGTATATTAATGCTGAAATGTAAGAACAGTTCATTTTGTAGAATGTAATCATCCTCAAGTATTTGAAGTTACACTTCTATAGGTACGAGGGTCATTCAGGAATTAATGACAATGATTCCATTAAACTTTATTCTTAACACTTGTGTGCTTCTCATATACTAATAATCAAATTTGACGATGTATGCTATTCAATGGTTCCTCCAATAGTTTGCTAAGATGCCAGTTCTGTGGTTGCTAGGCAACAAAAGAATACAAGGTAAATGAGCTTGGGTGCGACATACTGTTGTTTATAAGAGCTAGTACTTGCCTGGATGGAAGACCAGTATCTTGGATATGTTAACAACATTTCATGAAGATTAAATATGTGGTTGTTGTAAGCAAGACTGCCAATGGTATTGATCACAGTGACACTGTACACAGAGTTTCAGAATGAATCAGCACTATCTCCAGTTCAAATTTAACTGTATCAAATCTAGCTAGTCTTTTTAAAATCTAATACTTGTTCCATAACAGTCTCAGATTTTTGAATTTTTGTTTTTGTTAAGAAGCCATAGGAATACCTTTAAGATTTAACACATCACTAGCTGTTGGAATTTATTTGATTGTTTCATTACTTGGTTTAAAACACACTTTTAGGCTCAGAATGGGTTTATTTTGTCCTGTTCTGCTGGTGCTCAGCAACCACGCGTGTTGCAAATCAGGAAATTGACATAAATGGTATGGTTGCCCTTGCTGACCTCTAGTGCTTTCATTAATCATCAAAAATCATTGATAAGACTGTCCAAGCAACAATCCTACACATTTTTCTTACCCTACCCTCATACAAAAATAAGTAAAAATTGACTCTTTCGCGTCCATGGACACTTCAGGAGCCATATTCAAATTAGCATAGCGTCAAATCTAGACATGATAAAAGCACAAAATTTTTAGCACGAATGCATAATATATGTGTCCACATGTAATATATCAATTAAAGCCGAGCTTAATTATACTTTCTGAGATATGGATCCATTGTCATTAATTCTTGAATGACCCCCGTAAGTATCTAGGTTTTCATTCTTTGAATAGTCTAATTTCAGCATATAAAAGTAGAAATATGTTTGTTAAGCTTTCCGCTAGTTTGATTTAGATTAAGTCTGGATGAACAAAATTCATTCATTAACAAGTGTAACATATTTCCTCTGTTACACAGGATGTTGATAATGGAGCAGGACCACCAGAGATCCCTGGAGTCACATGACCAGGACCTGAGGGCACTACAGAGGAAAACTGAGTCCAATATAGAGTTTATGAAGCAGGAACATAATATAGCACAGGCTAAGGTAGGTGATGTCGTAGAATGAAGCTACTGAAGGTAGACAAAAGTATTCGTCACATTTGGAACACTCTTCCATGTACTCTCATGCATAAACGAAAAAATGTCCTGTCTCTACTGGGCCCAGTTGTTCAAAACTAACGACGTTGTTAGTTAACGTTTCGTTAAAATTTCAAACATTAATATTACAAATACACTATTATTTTTTGTTGAAAAAATGTGAGAATCCTTTGCACTGCAAAGGATTCTCACATTTTTTCAACAAAAAATAACAGTGTATTTGTTACTTTAGCTGATATTTGCTGAACAAATTTATGTCTTAACGATATCGTTAAGCTAGCGATGCTTTGAACAACTTGCCCCTGGGGTCAAGATATTTTTATGTTCTTGGTGTCATTTGAAAGCTAAATAAGCAATAAACAAGATATTTTCCTTTAATTTTATACACACGTTTTAAAGCTTAAAAATTGTGATGATTTTTTGACAGTTTTTTAGCAACGGTACCGTTGACGTCAATGGGAAAAAAAAATTCTAAAGTTTTAAATTTCTGTATATGATAAATGCAATGTCGAAACTTCATCAAAACACTTGTTCATTGCTTTATGCATTTCACTTTTAAATGCAGTGACGGATTTAAAGGGGGCTCAAGGTATTCGCTCAAAACCAGCACTGGAACAAAATTATTTCATTTTCATGGAGAATTTCAATAAATTTTGTTGAAAAATAAGCAAACGAACCCCCCATTTGTACATTTGAACACCCTTGTCAGAACCCCTGAAATGACACCAAAAGGTATGTTGACCAGGAACGGCAGGATAATTTTTCTTGTAAACACGAAAATACATTGAAGTCTTTGGAGTAACAAATATTTTTGTCTATCTTCTGCAGTAGGTATCGTCCTGACAGGAGGAATTTTGTCTACAGGCTTACTATGCAGTTAAGACCTAAATTGGCTGACTCGAGCAGTTAAGATCTAAATTGGCTGACTCGAGCTAGCAAGCCAGTACTATGATTATTCTCAAATGGTGAGATGAACCTATGTAGAGTGTAGAGGTGATGTAAATGCCAATGGTGCTGGTTTGATGAATAGGCTTTATTTGAGCCGCGACGCGAGAAAACCGGTCTTCGGGATTGCCGACCAGGTCTGACACAAACCGACCTGTACAGTCACAGAAGCAAGCTAGAAGCTTGAAATTTCGGATTTAAGAAGAAGAGAAATTATACTATCCGTGTAGCGAAAATAAAGGCGCTGATCAGCTTCGCAGTTACTGCGAAGCTGATCTGCGCCTTTGTTTTCGCATAGGCAAAAATCCGGTTTTCTCACAATGTGGCTCATTTTGTAATCATAAATCAATGATGAAGTTTGATGTGTATGTTGTTTGATTACTTTGGGTCAGTCCTTAATTTTAAAGCATGTTTATACATATTCTGTAGTGTTTTTGTCCCTTTTATGCATGTATAGGTATAGTGATCTATATGTCCTTAGTCCTTAGTGTTGATAAATGTTTTACATATGAGTTTGTGTATTATATTTTATATAACATAAAATGGGCTGCATTATGAGAAAACTTGTCTTTGAAAACCTGCAGGTTTGACTTTTACTGGGCTGTACAACAACAGATGGTATTTAGAGAGACTTTAAAACATGGGCATTTGGAAGTTGAGGGATTGTTTATTAGCTCGCCTGCACGGAGTGCATCTAGAGCTATTGTAGTCACCTCGGTCGTCCCCGTTTACGTTTACGTGTACGTCCACGTCCGCGTCACACTTTCGGTTGAAGTTTTTAGCTCACCTGAGCCGTTAGGCTCACAAGGTGAGCTTATAGGATGGCCATGATCCGGCGTCCGTCCGTCCGTCCGTCCGTCCGTCTGTCCACAATTTCAAAGATCTTCTCCTCTGAAACTGCATGGCCAATCAAAGCCAAATTTTATATGAAGCATCAATAGGAAGGGGGAACCAATGTGTATATAAGAAATCCAGGTCACATGACCAAGATGGCCGCCATGCCCATATATGGTAAAAACCCTTCAAAAATCTTCTTCTCCAGAACCGGTGGACGGATTTCAACGAAACTTGGCATGAAGCATTAATGGCTCAAGCACTACAATGTATATATAAGTCATGACCCTGTGATGACCTTGACCTATTTTACGGCAAGGTCAACATAGTTCGCCACTGCATTTGAATGGGGAAAACTTTTAAAATGTCATTTGAAGTGAAAGTCTTGCAGAAAATGGGCAGTTGGACTGAATATTAATGATTCTGAAAAAAATTGGACCCCAGGGGCTCATGAGCCCCCACCCTGGGGCAATATACATGTATATCTCCATAATATTCAAACGTCTTCTCCTCTGAAACCACTTGGCCAATCAAAGCCAAATTTTATGTGAAGCATCAATAGGAAGGGGTAACAAACATGTATATAAAAAATCCAGGTCACATGACCAAGATGGCCGCCATGCCCATATATGGTAAAAACCCTTCAAAAATCTTCTTCTCCAGAACCGGTGGACCGATTTCAACAAAAATTGGCATGAAGCATTGATGGCTCAAGCACTACAATGTATATATAAATCATGACCCTGTGATGACCTTGACCTATTTTACGGCAAGGTCAACATAGGTCACCAATGCATTTGAATGGGGAAAACTTTTAAAATGTAATTTAAAGTGAAAGTCTTGCAGGAAATGGGAAGTAGGACTGAATATTAATGATTCTGAAAAAAATTGGACCCCAGGGGCTCATGTGCCCCCACCCCGCGGCAATATACATGTATATTTCCATAATATTCAAACGTCTTCTCCTCTGAAACCGCTTGGCCAATCAAAGCCAAATTTTATGTGAAGTATCTATAGAATGGGGGAACCAATGTATATTTAAATAATCTAGGTCACATGACAAAGATGGCCGCCATGCCCATATATGGTAAAAACCCATCAAAAATCTTCTTCTCTGAAACCAATAGACTGATTTCAAGGAAACTTGGCGTGAAGCATTGGTGGCTAAAGTACTTTAATGTATATATAAATCATGACCCTGTGATGACCTTGACCAAGTTTATGGCAAGGTCAACATGGGTTGCCTATGCATTTGAATTGGGAAAACTGTTAAAATGTCATTTGAAGGGAAAAGCCAGCAGGAAATTGGCAAATGGACAGAATATTAAAGATTCAGAAAAAAGAAAATGGCCCAAGGGCTTCATCTGCCCCTGCACTGGAATTAAATACCATAATATTCATACATGTTTATTGACCAGTATATGCAGCAGATCTCAGGTGAGCGTTTACAGGACCATTGGTCCTCTGGTTTATAAGTCTATATCTCTTGACCATGTTGATGGATCAAGTTGATACTTTGCATGTTGCTAGATATTGGTCTGCAGTTTTACGCAGTACCATCATGACCCACCCTGGGTGACCTTGAGGTCAAGGTCACGGACTTAGAAATTTTGTGTTTAAGTTTTTGGTTAAAGTTTTTGTAAGTCTATATCTCATGACCATATTGATAGATTGAGCTGATACTTTGCATGTTGCTAGATATTGGTCTGAAGTTTTACGCAGTACCATCATGACCCACCCTGGGTGACCTTGAGGTCAAGGTCACAGACTTAGAAATTTTGTGTTTAAGTTTTTGGTTAAAGTTTTTTGTAAGTCTATATCTCTTGACCATATTGATGGATTGAGTTGATACTTCGCATGTTGCTAGATATTGGTCTGAAGTTTTATGCAGTACCATCATGACCCACTCTCGGTGACCTTGAGGTCAAGGTCACAGACTTAGAAATTTTGTGTTTAAGTTTTTGATTTAAATTTTTGTAAGTCTATATCTCTTGACCATGTTGATTGATCGAGTTGATACTTTGCATGTTGGTAGATATTGGTCTGAAATTTTATGCAGTACTATCATGACCTACCCTGGGTGACCTTGAGGTCAAGGTCACAGACTTAGAAATTTTGTGTTAAATTTTTTGGTTAAAGTCTAAACCTCTTGAACATTTTGATGGACAAAGTTGATACTTGCATGTTGATAGATAATGGTCGCAGGTTTTATGCTGTACATCACAACTCAACTGGATGACCTTGAGGTCAGGGTCACGGACTTGGAAGTTTTGTGTTTAAGTTTTGGTTAATGTTTTTATAAGTCTATATCTCTTTAACATGTAGATTGATCAAGTTGAAACTTTGCATTGGTCGGAAGTTTTATGTTGTACCATCATGACCCACCTGAGTGACCTTGAGGTCAAGGTCATGGGTCATAGATTTTAACAGATGTAGTGGCAAAGCACAAGTCAGGCGAGCTACGCTGTCCTGCGACAGCTCTTATACTATGTAGGGAAAACAAAGGCACTGATCAGCTTTTGGATAATTGTGCGACATATCAGTGCCTTTGATTGCATAATTGTTTAAAAATTTTCACATAATGCTGTTCATATGATTTTGTGATATTTATTTCTGCTACACTAACATTGACAGAAGTTATCTGGTAATGTACGGCAAACTAGGCCAGTGCCTCTTGATTTAGCTGGCTGGGTACGGTAATTATTATTATAGGTGCAAGCTCTCAGTTTAGTTGTAGATAGGGTTTCTAGAATACTTTTTAATTTCTCTACCTAACTGGAAGATCTATATGGAAGATTATGTTGTGGGATTTTGCCAACAGTCTGTGTAGTTACTAAAAAAGATTTTTTTCTAAAAGGATACAGGAAAGAAATAGAAAAGTCAACCCACCAATCTTACTTTGGATAGATCCTATCCCATGGGACAGGCTATTCCATCTTCTACATAGGGGTTAGTTTTAACAGTCTCTCTCCAATCTTATTCATTACATAAACTCAATTTCTTTATAATTTTAGAATCACTTCATGTTCTGATTTATTTGATTCTTAAGACTTTTTTTTTTTTCATTTTTAAATATTTTTGAAATTCTGTTCTTACTAATTTGTTTTAAATCTCTTTTAATGATTATTTTGGGAAGAATAGTAGTGGCTTTTTTATTCAAAGCAAGTATTATTTGCATTATGGTAGTGTGACTGCTACTTTGCCTGATAGTGTTGTTTTAGTTTTGCCTTTTAGTATAGTTTACAATGCTCAGTGCATGAATGATAGAATGATACGAAATGATGCATGGTTTAAATAAAGGAAACAGTTTATAAAAGAGTGCAAAACTAATTCCATGGTTATACTTTCAGAAATTATTATATGGGCCACAACGCGAGAAAATGTACCTTCGGACAATATTTTGTCTATTTGAAAATCAATTTTACTTTGAAAGTATATTGTTTCTTGCATCCAATAGTCTTTATTTGACCGGATTAATTTAATTACTTTTTGAGTTATGACATGTTTACTGCATGAACCCTAGAAACGTCATTGTTCTGAAAAATGACGTCAAAGTTGCGTAATGCAATTCTGCATGTTAGGGGTGCCTACAATACTAAAGCGTTCGCTAAAAATTGTTTATATATTGGTCAGGAACTATTGTTTAGATGGAAAAATATTATCATTACAAGGAATCTGTCGAAACTATTTTGTCTATTATTGTGACCATGTGGTTGCTATGGTTACCTTTTGACGACACATATAGGAAAATTACGTAAATAATGGACTAAAACAAGGGAAGATAACTCCAAATATTGAGAATAAATATGTTTTAAGAAGATGTTTATTTTGTAGTCCAGTGTTCAAAGATTACAAATACATTGTTATTTTTAAAACATAAATTACATGATTTTCCCGCATTTTTGCAATTTTTCTAATAGTAACGTCAGAATGTCCGAAGGTACATTTTGTCACGTTGAGGTTCATATATGATAGGATTAAAATTCCAGTTACAAAATTTGATATTTATACTTGTACATGGAATATGGTTTTAGGCATATACACAGTACATGTACATTGTGTGGTTGATTTTGGACTTGCACATCCATGACATTAGATCATTATAATAGATACTTTGAGCCGCATCATGAGAAAACCGCCTTTGTTTTCGCTACTCGGATAGTACAATTCATCTTCTACTTAAATCCGAAATTTCAAGCTTCTAGCTCTTTTCTGAGCTTGTACAGGCCGGTTTGTATCGGACCTGGTCGGAAACCCCGAAGACCAGTTTTCTCGCGTCGAGGCTCCTTTGTTTTAAAATGTTGCTGTTGCATTCCATTGATATACAAATTATAAGTGTTGTACAGTAAAAGTGACAGAGTTATAAATGGAATAAAAAAGCAGCGCTTATACAAAGTTGTCCATGTACATCAAAAAGATGCAGATTAAATTGTCCACACATAGACTTTGGATACCCATGGTCAACAGAAATTATTAGGCAGTGCTTCTTTGTAGCAATTTCCAGCTGGTGCCAATACACAGAAGTCAAAAACCTCAATCTTAATCCTACAAGATTGCTGCTTTTGGTAGCTAGAAGTAATATTAACTGAGACTTTATATTGAACAGTAACTACTATACTGACTATTGTAGGCTGCAGAAACTATAGCTGAACTGGAATCTCATATAGATCAGCTGAAGAGATCACTGAAAGACAATGAGGAACAGAGACAGAGACAAATTAGGGTAAGTCTGGGTGATGGGCAACAACAGGGTAATGGGCTTAGATCAGTGGAACATATGCTTTTAGGGATTAGAAGCATTCTGTGTTTGTCAGAAAATTTTACTTGATACTTAACCTGCTCTTAAATTGAAAAATGAGCTTTTGTCCCTATTAAAGATTTTTAAAGGCTCAGTTTGTTGGACAGCTTCTTTTCTCACACTTAAATTTTTAGCTCACCTGAGCCGAAGGCTCACAAGGTGAGCTTATAGGATGGCCATGATCCGGCGTCCGTCCGTCCGTCGTCCGTCGTCCACAATTTCAAAGATCTTCTTCTCTGAAACCGCTTGGCCGATCTAGTTGAAATTTTATGTGGAGCCTCCTTGGGTAGTGGCATTTCAAGCTTGATCGCGAAATCCAGGTCACATGACCAATGGGCCGATTTCCACGAAACTTGGTATGTAGCATCAGGGACTTCAGCCCATCATAGTTTGATAAAATGATGACCCTTGGATGACTTTGACCTATTTTACGGCAAGGTCAAATTTGGAAACATAGGCTTTTACATGGGAAAAAGTGAAAACTATGGATTTTTTGAAAACTATTGCAGCCTGAGGCCTGAAAAGTGGTAGATGCAAACAACTAATGGAGTAGATGAAGGTATATGATTAATATAGGTCAAGGTCATCTCTTGACCTTGGCCAGTCTGTTGTCTATACACACTTTTCAAAGATCTTCTTCTCTGAAACTGCTTGGCAAATCAAAGTGAAATTTTATGTGGAGCATCCATGGGTAGGGGAGACGAAAGTGTGATCGCGAAATCCAGGTCACATGACCAAGATGGCCGCCATGCCCATATATGGTAAAAACCACTCAAAAATCTTCTTCTCCAGAACCGGCTAGCCGATTTCCACGAAACTTGGTATGTAGCATTGAGGACCTCAGCCCATCATAGTTTGATAAAATGATGACCCTTGGATGACCTTGACCTATTTTACGGCAAGGTCAAATTTGGAAACATAGGCTTTTACATAGGAAAAAGTGAAAACTATGAAATTTTTTGAAAACTGTTGCAGCCTGAGGCCTGAAAAGTAGTAGATGCAAACAACTAATGGAGTAGATGAATGTATGTGATTAATATAGGTCAAGGTCATCTCTTGATCTTGGCCAGTCTGTTGTCCATACACACTTTTCAAAGATCTTCTTCTCTGAAACTGAGCGGCCAATCAAAGTGAAATTTTATGTGGAGCATCCATGGGTAGGTGAGACAAAAGTTTGATCGCGAAATCCAGGTCACATGACCAAGATGGCCGCCACGCCCATATATGGTAAAAACCACTCAAAAATCTTCTTCTCCAGAACCAGCTAGCTGATTTCCACGAAACTTGGTATGTAGCATCAAGGACCTCAGCCCATCATAGTTTGATAAAATGATGACCCTTGGATGACCTTGACCTATTTTACGGCAAGGTCAAATTTGGAAACATAGGCTTTTACATAGGAAAAAGTGAAAACTATGGAATTTTTTTGAAAACTGTTGCAGCCTGAGGCCTGAAAAGTGGTAGATGCAAGCAACTAATGGAGTAGATGAATGTATGTGATTAATATAGGGCAAGGTCATCTCTTGACCTTGGCCAGTCTGTTGTCCATACACACTTTTCCAAGATCTTCTTCTCTGAAACTGCTCGGCCAATCAAAGTGAAATTTTATGTGGAGCATCCATGGGTAGGTGAGACGAAAGTTTGATCGCGAAATTCAGGTCACATGACCAAGATGGCCGCCACGCCCATATATGGTAAAAACCACTAAAAAATCTTCTCCAGAACCGGCTGGCAGATTTCCACGAAACTTGGTATGTAGCATTGAGGACCTCAGCCCATCATAGTTTGATAAAATGATGACCCTTGGATGACCTTGACCTATTTTACGGCAAGGTCAAATTTGGAAACATAGGCTTTTACATAGGAAAAAGTGAAAACTATGGATTTTTTTTAAAACTGTTGCAGCCGAGAGGCCTGAAAAGTGGTAGATGCAAACAACTAATGGAGTAGATGAAGGTATGTGATTAATATAGGTCAAGGTCATCTCTTGACCTTGGCCAGTCTGTTGGCCATACACAGTTTTCAAAGATCTTCTTCTCTGAAACTGCTTGGCCAATCAAAGTGAAATTTTATGTGGAGCATCCATGGGTAGGGGAGACGAAATTTGATCGCGAAATCCAGGTCACATGACCAAGATGGCCGCCACACCAATATATGGTTAAAACCACTCAAAAATCTTCTTCTCCAGAACCGGTGGGCCGATTTCCAGGAAACTTTGTATGTAGCATCGGGGACCTCAGCCCATCATAGTTTGATCAAATGATGACCCTTGGATGACCTTGACCTATTTTACGGCAAGGTCAAATTTGGAAACATAGGCTTTTACATAGGAAGAAGTTTTTGAAAATGCAGCCTGAGGCCTGAAAAGTGGTAGATGCAAACAACTAATGGAGTAGATGAAGGTATGTGATTAATATAGGTCAAGGTCATCTCTTGACCTTGGCCAGTCTGTTGTCCATACACACTTTTCAAAGATCTTCTTCTCTGAAACTGCTTGGCAAATCAAAGTGAAATTTTATGTGGAGCATCCATGGGTAGGGGAGATGAAAGTTTGATTGCGAAATCCAGGTCACATGACCAAGATGGCCGCCACGCCCATATGTGGTAAAAACCTTTCAAAAATCTCCTTCTCCAGAACCAGCAGGCCAATTTTTATGAAACTTGGTATGTAGCATTTGGGACTCCAGCCCATCATAGTTTGTTGAAATGATGACTCTATGATGACCTTGACCTATTTTACGGCAAGGTCAATTTTGGAAACATAGGCTTTCACATGGGAAAAGGCGAAAACAAACTGTTGCAGCCTGAGACCTGAAAGTTGCTAGATGCAGACAACTAATGGAGTCAACGAAGGTAAGTAATTAATGAAGGCCATGGTCATGTCTTGACCTTGGCCCAAGGTCATTTAAATATCAAAATTAAAATTATGGTTTTCTCAGAAATCACTGGGTTTGGAAACTATTGCAGCCTGAGACCTGAAACTTTGCAGATGCAGACAACTTATGAAGTCAATAAAGGTGTGTGAGTATTCAAGGTCTAGGTCATTTCATTATGACTTAATACTCCAAGATCAGGCTTCAGGTGAGCGTTCTCAGGACCAATGGTCCTCTGGTATAATTACAAATACATAGCAGATTTTAAACAAGCAATTGAAAAAGAAATTGCTCGTACTATACATTTCAGGAGATTGAACAAGTTCATAAGCAAGACAAGTTCCACATGGAAACACTGCATGAAAAACAGGTACGTAGAACTGGGCAGCAGAATCTGTGGTCATGAAAAACACTGTCTTAGGGGTTTTTCTCTTTTCTTTTGAGGCATACTAATGATGTAATTAAAGTTGCAAATAGACTGTGTTGAGCTTGGATACCAAATCCTGTAGTTGAATGTGATGCTTTACAAGTGTTATTGTTTGAGAAGCGTATTGGCTCAATAATAGGGCATCAGTTGGCAGAAGTGAGATGTTAGGCTGTTTAGTATCTACAACATTTGAGCCGTCTCGTGGGAAAACCAACAATGTGGTTTCCGAACAGGTCCGACACAAACCGGCCTGTACAAGCACAGAAAAGAGCTAGAAGCTTGAAGTTCCAGATTTAAGTAGAAGAGGAATTGTACTATCCGATTAGCGAAAACAAAGGCGCTGATCAGCTTCGCAGTTACTGCGAAGCTGATCTGCGCCTTTGTTTTCGCCTATGCAGATTGTTGGTATACCCACGTGGCGGCTCATTTGTGTTTGTCCTTGAGGGAGGCATATTTGCTGCCCATAATACATGTTAAATACCCAGAAAATGATGATTCCATCCTGACATGACTGAAAAACTGTTGACTATGTTGGTAAGCAAAAAATGAACAAATTTTATTATCAATTTACGCTTTGATTCTTAAATTCAATAAAGTGACCTGAACCTATTTTTCTTGTCTATAGCGACAATTTCAGGTAAGTCAACACATGATGCAACGGCCAGTCAGTTAAGCCTGTCGGGCTCAGTGTTTATGGATACACTTTATTTCATGCACATTGAGTGTTAATGGGAACAAAGTGCACCAATGTTTAATTTAGTTGATAGGAGAGAAGTTATAGTGGTTTGTGCCCTGAAAGTTCATTTTCTGAAATTTGATGAATTTTGGCGAAAAGCTTTGCCTTTGGTTTAGCTGTGGTGAAGTGGTTTAAGGGTTCAGTTTCAGATGAAAGGTTAAGAGAATTGAGCCGCTGCATGGGAAAACCAACAATCTGCATGGACAAAAACAAAGGTGCAGATCAGCTTCGCAGTAACTGCGAAGCTGATCAGCGCCTTTGTTTTCGCTAAATGAATAGTACAATTCCTCTACTTTCTAAATCTAGAATTTCAAGCCTCTAACCATCTTCTGTGACTGAACAGCCTGGTTTGTGTCGGACCTGGTCAGAACCCAAATTGTTGGTTTTCTCACGCACAGGCTCAATTATAAGGTGCTGTTTTGCAGCTACTTTGCAGCATTTCATTACTAATATTTATTTGATTTCTTGGGTGTTTGGAGTTCTGATTTGCACAGTTTATGTGAAGGGACAGCAAAAGCCCTATCAAGATTTATTCCAATTCAAAACTAAAATTAGCGGGTGTTTTGAGTATTTCAAGTATCTTGATTCAACTGAAGATTAAATTTATTATGAAATGATGTTTCCAATTTCAGTTATCCTCAGCTAAGAAAGAGATAGATCAGCTTGATCAGGACATGCAGAAGAAAGTCAAAAGTTTAGAAAATATTGTCAGGTATATCCTTGTGTGTTTTCTAATACCTAGGAGAATGTGATGGCGTACTGGTAGAGTGGCAGGCTTCACATTGAGAAGTCAAATCTTGAGCAGTAATCAGCATCTGTAAGCAGACCTATTTGATATTCTGGATATAAACAATTCTATGCATAGAAGCCTCTGTGGCCTTATGGTCATGTCACTCAACTTGTAAACCAGGGGTCTTGGGTTTGATCCCTGGCGTCTCCAGTCTTTTGGATGTGAAAATAAACTGAGTTGGAGGTCCCATCACCATATGACTTCAGCTGTTGAGTGGGACCTAAAATATGTAAATAAACTAACCAAATTCTGACACATGTAAAGGCAGAAAACTTACTCCATTGATCTGAAAACCATGCTTTCCACTGATCAGACACATTCTATACATGAGCCACTGCATGGGAAAACCAACAATCTGCATATGCGAAAACAAAGGCGCAGATCATCTTCGTGGTAACTGCGAGGCTGATCAGCGCCTTTATTTTCACTACACAGATAGTACAATTCCTCTACTTTCTAAATCCAAAATTTCCAGCCTCTAACCATCTTCTGTGACTGTACAGCCCGGTTTGTGTCGGACCTTGTCGGAACCCCCATTGATAGTTTTCTCACGTACAGGCTCACATGTTTGTGCTTACCTTTTGTTACATACATTGAAATGATTTCATATGAACAGAGACCGGGAAGATGAGATCAAGCGTCTCGGTGAGAAGAATCGTCACCAGGCAGAGGAGTCAGAGAAAGCTCTGGCGTCATTTAAAGACCAGGTTGAGAAGAACCAGACCAGAATGTTCGAGGATATGAAACAACAGATGACCAGGGTAGAGTCAGACCTGAACAAGTCTAAACAAGCTCGGGAGAAACAGGCAAAGGAGTTCAGTAAACAGATGGACGAGGAGAAACAGAAACATGATAGAGAGGTTAGAGAATTAGGATGAAATTCCTCTCGGCAAACAGAATTATTGAATAGCCTCAGATAGGATGCCAGGTTCTGGGGCATCATATCTGAGGCTATACTGTTTGCGTCTATCCCCAAAGTGGGATGCCAGGCTCACATAAACATGATGGAGAGATGGGGACATTGATTTATAGAACTGTTAGTGCAAGAATGTCTGCTAGCAGTTTCCAATATGGTCTGACACAAATCGGCCTGTACACTCAGGTGTTAGTCTGATTTAAAAGATAATGAATGTGTCTGTTAGGACTGGTTTTCCCCTGTGGTTTTGACAAGGTTCAACAGACACCTGAATTTTCAGAGTTTAAAATTGTACAAAAAGTTATTCTTTGTAGTAGCGAAAATCAGTGACACTTCTTGATCACATAAAGAAAAACTCTCTATTAATTAGGCTGGAAAAAAGCTGGAAAATGACTCTTGCCGTCTTGCCACCCTTACCATGTTTACTTATTCCAAAATTTTGTTTCAGATTATAGAACTGAAGATGGGCTTTGAGCAGGAGAAGGCTCACATGTTAAAGGATTTCCACACCCAGAAGGAGTTTATCCATGGAGAGCACGAGAAAGAGTCAGAGCAGATGAAGTCATCACATAGACAAGATGTTCTAGATCTGGAAAGGAGGATGCATGCTAGGCAGGAGAAAGATGCTAAGGTTGGTTGTTGGTGAAGCCTCATTGCTTCTTTTGCCATGCCTCGGTGTACTGAATAGAATTCACAGATTGTATTATCAAAAATTTCAAATCAATAGCTACTACTATAGCTTAGCAGGCTGGTTTGTGTCTTATGAGACTGGTGTCTTTGTTTGAAAAATTGTCTTTTGTCTGTAATTTCAAACTAGATTATAAATTTTTTTCATGCTCATCTCAGCTGAGCTTGAAATTTAAAGTGCTCATAAATACTGAAATAGCCAAAATATATTAAATTTTCAGGTTTAGATCATCAAAGCCTGTAATTTAAGTTTGTATAAATGGTCTAGGTCACATGACCAAGATGGCTGCCATGCCCATATATGTTAAAAACCTTAAAAAATCTTCTTCTCTAGAACTGCTAGACCGATTTCAATAAAACTTGGTATGTAGCATCGGGGACTCTGGCCCATCATAATTTGTATAAATCATGACCTTGGGTTGACCTTGACCTATTTTATGGCAAGGTCAACATTGGTCACATAGGCTTCTCAATGGAAAAAATAGAAAACATTGGATTTTTCAGGAAGTTTTGTGGCCTGTGACCTGAAAGTTGGTACATACATACAACTTATTGAGTTAATGAAGTCCTATGAGATTCAAGGTCAAGGTCATCTCTTGACATTGGCCAAAGGTCATTTGCATATTAAATTTAAAACTTAATTTTCTCAGAAACCATTTCACCAATCAAAGCCAAATTTTATATGGGGTATCCTTAGGAAGGGAACCAAAGTTTATATTAATGGTCCTGGTCACATGACCAAGATGGCCACCATGCCCATATATGTGGTAAAATCCTTTAAAAACCAACTTCTCTGGAATCGGTGCACCGATTTCAATGAAACTTGGTATGTAGCATTTGGGGCTCTGGCCCTTCATAGATTTTATAAATCATGACCTTGGGTTGACCTTGACTTATTAAACTGTTAATTTAAACAGAAAGGTCAAATATTGCCAGAAAGATCTGAAAGTTAGTAAATACAGACAGTTTATAGTGTTAATAATTATGTCAGTATTTGAGGTCAAGTTTACATTTTAGGTTGGCCAACATGGCCTTAGCCATTCATCATAGACAAAATCTCAGGTGAGCGATATCAGGACCATTGGTCCTCTGGTAACATTTATAAGCAGGATAAATTTACTAGTATTTTCACCTGAGCTGAGCATGAAAAAAGTTTTATAACCTTTGGACCTGGATAGCGCAGTAAGTGGCATGTCTTGGTTTACCTCCAGGGACCTCATAAAATTCCAAAACAATAACAATAAATTCTGCATTACAGAAAGTTGCTGCTTTAGAACTGAGAGAGCAGGAGTTACGTGAAGAAGTTGTACAGGCGAATCAACTACGCAAACAACAGTTGGTAGAGCTAGGTCTACTACGAGAGGAGGAAAAACAGAAAATGAACAGGGAACATGAAGCTGAGGTAACTGTATTCAACTTGATATGCCACATTGCAACAAAACCATTTCTGTGAATATAGTACTCATATCTTTACAGCCCTATCTTAGGTTTGTTGATTCATGTTCATTTAAAGGTTATTAGCCATTAGCTTTGTTCATGGCAGCAAAGGCTGTAGCTGTACGAAGCAGGTTCCAGGGTGACCACAAATATCAGATTGATGGTTTTTCGGTTGTCAGTTAGCATGATGTGTGAAAAAATAAAGATGAAGCAAAATGCCGAAAATAACATATTTTCTCAATCATTAGTAAGTCATATGTATTGAATTTATGAAAACTATTAAACTTTTCTAGGAATACAATTTGCACTCTAGCTACTGGGCATGTAGAAAGATAGTAAAGATAGATTGAATGTTTATTTTTGTCTTTAAAACAAAGTTAAATGCAGTTCTTTTATGGCATATTTCAGCTTTCTAAGTTGAGATCTGAGATGGAGCAACAGAAGTTAGAACTCCAGAAAACACACAGTACTGAGATGGAACATGTACTGGGAAAGGTGAGGCAGATATGATTCTGACCCTCTGTGGCTAGATTATTATAAAGTAATACTTGTTTTACAAGTTCTCTATCTAGGTAGTGTTGGAAAACTTACAAAGTTAGCTAGAGACACAGTTTCACAGTTTTGGCTATGTTTAATAGATTGTTATGCACTGTGATTTATTATAGCCAACATTCCTATTACCTCATGTGTTTTAAACTGATTAACATTCAGGGAAAGTGTGTGGAACTTAGCACACCATATTCCCTGTTCAAAATAATGAACATATCTAAAATCTCTTAAGTATTACACATATTAAACACAACAATACATTTATGTATGTGGCTGCATATTTTCTTCCTGCAGACCAATGAGAGGTTAAAACAGATTGAAAGAGAATACTCTGACAGAGCGCAGAAGGCCAGTGAGGTAGGTTACAATTGTTTGTTTGACATATTTCTATTAGTGCAAGTTTCAGAATTGTGACCTCTTTTTTCTGCAATTTTTTTTATAGATTGAAGGAATTTTCAAAAGCAAACAATACAGGCTAAATTTGATTAATATAATAGGCATTGAATCTGTTTTTCAGACTATATCAGAACAACAAGCGACAATCAATCAGCTAAGGGAGGATGTTAAAAAGTAAGTTTTTACACACTTTTTCATGATAACCGTATTTAAACCATCATCTATAGGTTTTCAATCATTGACTTTAATGTATATTAGTAAACAGGATTCAGAAGATAAGGCAATGTGCCAGTTTATTTTCACATCTCTGAAAAAAGTAATGTGTCCATTAGCATTTGATGGCATAGTTGGTCTTTAATTTTCATAAGAACTATGAAGGAAGATTTTGTCTTAAAATGTTTATTGTCATGTCAAAAGTGACTTTTGGTTCTGTCGTTTTAATTCAATAGATAAACAGGTCTAAACATGTCAAAATTTAGAAAAAATATAAAGCAAATAATTATTCAAAGTTATTATGTGGGATCGAAATAAGCTTGGTTTGATGAAGTTTATACAGGTTCTTTCCTCTACAGGCAGAGAGAAGCATCTGACAGTAAGATCAGTGAACTTGCCAGTAAACATGATACTGAGAAGAAAGCCATAAAGAAACAGTACAGCTCCAATCTTAATGTAAGTTGCATATTTATACTAAAAATCAGGAGGTAGCAAAAGCTGACAGAATGAAAATAAAACACGCAACACAGCTTTTCATCTTTGTACAAGTACAATCTTTGTTGGTTTGATTGTCTAATGAACAGTTCGGATATGAACAAGGAATGTTTACAATGACTATTACACAAATACAAAGTATCATTTTGCAGGATTAAATGTCACATCTTTGGGCTTTAAGGGCCAAAGTTCAATTTTTCCCCTGTGGAAAACAATATTGTTGGATTTTCTTTGTTTTATTCAGACTGTACAAAAGGAATTAGAATCAAAGTACACAAAGTGCCGTAACCTTGAGCGCCAGTTAGACCAGTTAGAGACAGACCATGAGGAGAAGATAACTCATCTCAAACTGGCACATGAGGAGAAAATGAGGGGATTAATGCCAGGATCTATCCGACAGGTTTGTAGAGGAATGATCATTATATGCATGCATAAAGCACATAATAAAGTCTAGGAATTTCAAATGAAGCTTAAAATTACTGCAAAAGAAATCATGGATATCAAATTTTCACTGTTTTTTATGGAAACAAGAACAACAAAGTTCTGATGGGATTGCACCAATCTTGTAGGCATAAACAAAATTAAATCTATGTTTTCTTCTATTGAAGCTGATGCAGATAAAAGACGTGAATTGGTGTTTCTGAAGCTTTGATTTTGAACATTACATAAGGAAAACATTTCCGTGCAATATATACTAAATTAATTAAGAAAAGCAACAAACACTTTAGGTCACTAAAAACATGCTTTGTAATGCACATATGTGGCATCACTGAGCTAATTATATGACGTCAAATTGCAACAGGTTGAGCCACAACGTCGATTACGTATGCTTAATGTCATACGCGTAACCACACTGACCTACACTAGCACACCCTGTTACCATGATCAGTAAATGTCAAATTTGAAACCAAAACCAATATTTTGTTTCCAAAACCCTTAAATGTGATTGCAGATGTAATCATTGATCAGTTGGTAACATTTGGTTATGTTATGGGACCTTTAACGTCACCAACGTCAATCGAAAAATGAGCCAATAGCCAATAAAATTTCCTTCGGCATGCGTTATATTCAATAAAATGATTATTTATGTAAACATTATGACCTTTGAACTTCAGACGTCCATAAAACGTCCATAATAACTTTAAAATCCAACATCTTGCATTTTAAAGACTCATTATGTTTTTCAAATTTTCTGATTTAAAAATGATCACTTGCCATACATTTGATTACAGTACCTAAATCGAGGGTTTACTCAAAGCATATAATCCGTTTCGCTCCTTTACATAACGTCATATTCTGTTTAACGAACGTCAAAATAAACGCTCCGATGACCCATTTCTACGGTACCTGTGACGTCACTGTTGATTAAAAAGCATGACGTGTCGTAAGTTGGTTCGATATGCACCCTTTAGGTACAAATGACCAAAACTGAATAATTTCAATGACGTTAATTTCTCATTCTTTGTTATTGTAAACTTCAGCATTCCGTTAGCAAAATTTATCGCAACATGGGACGGCACCTAAGTATGCAATGATGCTGGTCTTTATTGCACATTATCAAGTCGACGTCACGTAACCCAAATGCACAGAATTTGGCATTTTCACCTTTGCCCCGATGTTTACGTCACAATTTGCGTTTTTCATAGTTTTTGACGTTTTGTCCTTACTTTTTTAAAAAAATGATGTTTTCTCATTTCATCACGTGCAAAAAGCAGTCAGTAGGTCATTTCATAAAAGGATTTTATCAAAACATCAGATACATACGTGAAAATTGAAATTTAATGTGTTGCGTATTTTAATTCTTTAAGTATATATCCCCTTAAACCCTACTTTTATATAGTAAAACTGGGGTTTGCAGGGGTATACCTATTTTACTTATTTTTGCTCCAAAACATAGATTGTGGGTACTTGTTAAAACCGCCTCGCCATGGCAGTTCTAACGTGTACCCACAATCTGTTTTGAGCAAAAATAAGAAAACTATCAAATTTTTTCTGATGAAATTTTCAATTTTACAGGTGAAAAAAATCTCTATATTGCATGGGCAAGTTTTCGTAATTTCACTCTAATTTTATCAATCTTTCCCTGAAACATTGGTTTGATATGGCCCATGTACATGTAAATTGGTAGAAGAAAATTACTGATTTATTTGATTTGCCTTTTACTTTGTTAAATTGTCAGCCAATAATTTCCCCATTTTCAGGAATTAGAGAACACAATAGAATCTCTACGGTCACAGATCACATCTCTACAACAGAAATGTACTTTATTACAAGAAGAACTTGAAATGAGCTCCAAATATCCTGTATCTTCTTTTGGAACCAGAACTACCACTCCTATCAAGTCGGCATAACACGAATAGGTCTTTCTTTAGGGTACACATCTAGTTAAGGAGGTCTTGCAAATACATGTATTTGTCAATACATCACAAGTTCGTAGTCTCTTTAGGATATTATGATAAATTTGTAGTTTCCTTGGGATTTTAATTTTCATCAGAACTAAAACAGTAACTATCTTTGAAACTAAAATTGATTTGATCATATAGGAACAGTGAGAAGAAAACATGTTATGCTATATTTTTTCTGATTTACGGCAGCAAGGCCTAGTTAACTCGATGGGGGGTAGAACTTGAGTAAAAACTTACACAATAGTTATATAACAACAGTTATTCTATGTTAAGGGGTTGTTAATGACATGTACCTCGGAAAGTCTGTATAATGTTCATGAAAATGTCATTTGATATTAGAAACAGATATTAATAGAAGTTTAACTATATTGAGAAATAATCAACTCAAGTTCTACCCCTATCATAGGGTATTCTTAATCCGAGCCATTTATGTAAATAAAAGCCATGTTACGCAGAAGAATAATGACAAAAATAGATTTAGGTTGACCAATAGACAGTGACTATCAAATTGCTCAAAGCTCTATGTATTTTTTATGAAACATTCCAAATAAAATAAACTGCAACTGGGGATGAAAGAACTGCTTGAATTGTCAAAATAGCAATATTTGAACGTAAAATTACTCGTGTTCTTGGTTTTGTAAGCAGAATACAGTTTCATGTTTACTGCCCATACACCATCTTCCAGAAACTGCCTTTTTCAAAATCTCACTTTTCTGAAACACCTACAGAAAAGTATGATTATGACACCATTTTGTATTCCGAAAGTCATGAAAAGTGCAACAAAAGATCTTGAAAAAAGGTTAACAAATGAAAATTTATGCCAGAAAATAATTTTGAACAGGGCTTTTTCCATTTTGAAAATATAAGGGGAGTAACTATTTTTGTGGAAATATCTAAATTGATAATTTCTCAATGCACTAAACCAAAAGAAAACTGTATAGTTTTCGTAGCTTAGCTCCATACTCGTCAAATTCTTGGTTGCTTTGATTACCTCCCATGCACATGAAAAAAGGCATATTCAAAATCATTTTTGGACATAAAATGTAAAGGGATGACAGGATCATTATTTTCTGCAGTTGTTTTTGAAAAGTGTGATTTTGAAAAAAGCAGTTTCTGAAAGATTGTGTAAGGACCGTAGTTAAATTGAGCATGTAAAAAGTTCTTCATTGTGGCTTATTACGAATACACTAGAATTTCATAAATAATTGAAACATAGCTTGAAAAAATCCTGACTGACGTGATTCAAATCCAGGTCCCCTGGACAGAAATCCAATGCTTCCAATCACTCTCTGGTGCAGTATGTCAGAGATAGAACTTATTGAATAGCTGTGCTATTTACCGAAGCTGTGAGACGGGCCATAGCCTAGTGGTTAGTACATCAGTCTCACAATTGTGGGGTCAGGGGTTGCTGGGTTGTGTCCTTGTGCAAGACATGTTAACTCCCCATGGTAGTGGCAAATGCTCAAGAAGCGGTGGCTCTGTCTTGACATGATAGGAAAATTGTTCATCAGAATGTTAAAATGCAAAACAAACAAATTGAGCCTTCACGTAAAAAAAACTAACAATTTGGGCTTCAGACCAGGTCCGACACAAACTAGCCTGTACAGTCCCAGAAGCAGGCTAGAAGCTTGAAATTTCGGATTTAAGAAGAAGAGGGATTGTACTGTCTGTGTAGCGAAAACAAAGGCGCTGATCAGCTTCGCGGTTACCGCAAAGCTGGTCTTCGCCTTTGTTTTCGTTTATACAAATTGTTGGTTTTCTGGTGCGGTGGCTAATTTATTGAAGCTGTGCATGTGACCTGCCCCAAAAGGCAAGATTGATTATCTTAATGAAATGGAGATGCAATGGGACATGACAGGGTGTATAAATGTGTTATTGTCTTGTGGTGTATGGTGTTTTGCATTTTTCCATTAAGATCATGTACAGGTATTGCTTCCTTATAAAGCCTGTGGTGCTACATTGAATATGTCTACACTTGTTAATTCTTGCACAAACATTTAGACAGGCTTTATTAGAAGTATGGTTTTGAGAAAGACATGGTTGATGTTTGATATACTTCAGATCTAACACTTGTTTAATGCAGTGGTGTCAATATGACTGAGCCGCCTCATGGGAAAATCAACAATCTGCATATGCGAAAACAAAGACGCAGATCAGCTTCGCGGTCACCGCGAAGCTGATCAGCGCCTTTGTTTTCGCTACATGGATAGTACACTTCCTCTTCTTCTTAAATCCAAAATTTCAAGCTTCCAGCCTGCTTCTGTGACTGTACAGCCTGATTTGTGTCGGACCTGTTCGGAAACCACATTGTTGGTTTTCCCATGAGGTGGCTTGTTATTTCTTAAAATCTATACAGGTACATGTATAACAAAGAACCTGCATTCCTTAGTATCAAAATACATGTATACTTTACATCACTGTTGAATCCAAGCTGAATTGTACATGTATCTAATTGGGATTTTAGAAGCTGACAATCTGTGTGAGGCCATTCATCTGTTTTTGTCATAGGTGTGATTTTATATGATGTATTTGTCTGTTATTTATTTGTATATTTGTAAGAATTATATATTTATATGTACAGCTCTTAATTGCTTTGAAACCCCTAAATCGGACCTTAATGTGCCATTATCTTAATCATGCTATAAAAGGCATATCCGATATGGTTGAAAGTTGTGAAAATGAGTAATTCAAATGGAAGGTGACATGATAGCAACCTCCTTGCATCCTGGACATTTCCTTTGTGAAGATTTGGTTATAAAGTTTCTGCATCATTCAAACATAGAGGATCTTACACTCATGGTCATTTCGTATGAAATATGTTAAACAAGCCTTCGGCAAGTTTAATAAATTTCATATGACATGACCACGAGTGTAAGATTTGTTTTACCATATGACTTTAAAGATAGGATTTTAAAAGCCTTTTAAAGCGGACATATTTTCATTGAAAATTTACATTTTAACTGACATCGCCAATGTTACGTATTCCAGCAAGTGTTAATACCTGTGGGCATAACACTTTTTATTACATGGCATTTAACCATTATCCACCGGAAAACAGCGACATCATTTGAGAAGTCATCTATGCACATTCTTTTTGTTATAAACCAAGTATTTAGAGGCTGCACAGGAACAGGGTGGATAACCCTCCATACATGACCTCAGCTGTTGAACATGGACATGATGCGTCAACTCGAACTCAGCCTCAACTTTGGTTAGAACTACTTGCATGTAATTTGTAGACATTTTAAAGCTACTTTGCAATTTTAATCAGAAAATGAAAGACAGCAATCTGCAGTGGAAATTAATTGGACTCACAAGTTGTGAGATGGCATAGGATTTCTAGTAAACCACAGCAACACAATGTACTTTGAAGTTTATTCATTGACATGATTTCCATACTAATCATACAACAAATACATGTATGTTATATAAAACAATTATTTAGTAATCCAAAATATCAGTACTTTATTCCTCAAATTCTCATTCTCAAAACATGGGCAATGACTGTGGCTACACTTAATTGCCTGCGGCGCAATGACCTTGCAATGATCTGCTGGATCTGTAATGTCAAGGCGAATGATGAATTAACCTCAGACTCCCTTCTTTCAAACTCCAGGATAAGGTGATGAGGTGCTCGCTCCAGCAAATGAGATTGTATGGACATGTAGAGTGCAGCAAAGGCTGGATTTTTAAGTACAGTTGCACAGAAAAGATCCAGCAAGCCAAATAAATCATGGGATGACGTGTTGGACAACAAAAAGAAGCTTGGAGTGGGTACTGCTGAACCGCAGAATCACTCTGAGTGGAGAGGTCGTCTAAGGAGGAGACTTGTCAAAAAAGTAGAACCCTCAGATGACGACAAAGGACTAAAAAACAGATATGATGATGACAAACATGGCTAACAAACATCTTGGAAAACCTGTAGGAACTGATTTCTTCCTAGAGATATGAGAAACAAATTGCCTCTATTTGATAACCATAACGCAGACATACAGATCTTGCGTAAACAAAATTTAGAGTATCATCCTGAATGCTCACATGACAAAATATTATTGTCGTACAATAGTTTCGATCATATTGGTCCACGCCTCGTGGGAAAACCAACAATGTGGTTTCCGAACAGGTCCAACACAAACCAACCTGTATAAGCACAGAAACAGGCTAGAAGCTTGAAATTTTGAATTTAAGTAGAAGAGGAATTGTACTATCCGAGTAGCGAAAACAAAGGCGCTGATCAGCTTCCCGGTTACCGTGAAGCTGATCTTCGCCTTTGTTTTCGCCTATGTAGATTGTTGGTTTTCCCATGAGGCGGCTCAAATAATAATCTAAAGCTGACTTAATTGGTATCAAAAAGAATCGTAAGAATTCTGTCAGAGTGGGACTAAGCTTCCTCTTTCCTGTAATCATATAGGCTACATAAATTTATCTTGAGCTTATGTATCTAAGCATGACATGTTGAATATCAAAAACTCTGGATTTGAATCTTTTCGAGAAAAATTTAATCTCCCTTTGGCAACAAGTCTGCTATTGTACACATCCAAGTTTTTCTCATTTATGCATGATGTCACTGCCACTATGAGTGTGCACAGGGAAATGTTGACCATATGTATGTACAATCTCTTTTCCCAATTCACTGAACACATTAGTGTTTGGCAGACAGAAGTCCTAGCTTCAGAATTCCGGTAGTTTTCCTTCATTCTCCACATGGTACATGGTGTCAGCCAATGCAAACTCCACCATTGTCTCTGATGCTGAGTCTGACATCTGGAAATGGATTAAAACATAGCGTCCTATATACCAGTAATTCTTACAGTGCAGATTGATGCAACTTCACACAATGAGACAAAATGAAGCATAGTGACAGGAAGCCTGCTCAACAGGGCTTCAGCCTACAGTGAAGAGTTTATTGCCCCCAGTGAGTGGGTATTTGCAAAATCGTTTTGCTCACTGTATGTTGTTTCCCAATCGATCAGCACTCAAATCAACACACTTCTTTTTGTCATGTGTTGTGTGCTGTTGCATCAATCTGCTCTGTAAGAAATTTGGTATCATCCCGGGTATATAGGGTGTAAATATAATAGAAAGTGCATCACGAGAAACTATCTTTTCCCATATGGCAATATCAGTCGCCAACAGGCCCTATTCTTTTAAGTAAAAGAATGTCAAGTAAAGTCAAAAACAGTTTCTAAAGTGTGTTTCCTTGTGTCTGATAATGTTATTTTTTTTTATTTTTTTATTTTTTTTTTTTTTTGCAGATGTTTTGCAACTGTTTAAATGTAGATGAAATATAATTTAGCATTTAGTTTGTCGCAAAATGAGCAGCAAAAATTTTGAAAATCGGTTGACAAATAAAAAAGTCCTTTTAAATAGGGATTTTCTGTACAAAAATCTCATGAAAGGGAGTTAAATATTTTCCTGCAAAAATTTAAAATTCTTGGTATTTCATTATGATTGCTCAAAATCAATATAAAATGACACAAATGATTTACCTGGGAAAAAATCTTCATGATCAAATTAAAAAATTTCAAAATACATGTATGCTCATTTTCATGATCATAGATTATCTCCCTTGCCAATTCAAAGTCCCTATTCAAGTCATTTTGGCCATTAAAACTTTATATGTTCACCGATTTTCAAAAGTTTTGCTGAGATCAAGATTTTGCTAAGATCAAGATTTTGACATGAAATAACTTTCCTATCATCCTCCACACAAAAATTTTGCGCGAATTTAGGTGGCATTGCAAAATTCTCAAAGGCATGGTTTCTTCCTTGAGATGGAATGGAGCTTAGTGGGTATGTTTGTTTTAGAGGATTTTTTATTCAAGTACAATGTACATGTAATATGTTGATGAATGCTTAAAATCTGTTAAAAAAAAAAAAAAATAGATGGCCATTTGACAATTGATGTCCTTTATTAGGCATATGTAGATGTGGTAATGTCTACTTACCGGTCTGTATTTTCCTATCTTGTCTGGTGGACACTTGAATCTCGGACCAAAATTTACAGTTACCTGAAATACAGAAATCATTATCAGAGATTAACTTCAGAAAAATATTTGAATTTGCAATTCATAATTGAGCCGCCTCATGGGAAAACCAACAATCTGCATATGTGAAAACAAAGACGCAGATCAGCTTCGCGGTAACCGCGAAGCTGATCAGCGCCTTTGTTTTCACTACACGGATAGTACAATTTCTCCTCTACCTAACTCCAAAATTTCAAGCTTTTAGCCTGCTTCTGTGACTGCACAGCCTGATTTGTGTCGGACCTGTTCGCAAACCACATTGTTGGTTTTCCCACGAGGAGGCTCATATTTTGAGAGAAATGTTCCATCTTCTTCAACTGATATGATAATACTATCAACAGTTAGCAAACTTGATTTACCGAGGCAAAGACAACCAGTTGTACCCATCTTGGAGGCCTCTTTTACAAGTTCTATAAAGATTTAAGAGTGGGTAGTGGTGATTACTGAAGCAACTGCAAAGGACCTGACCTGGTTTTGTAAGTCTGCTAAAAATATTAGTCAAAGTCTACCTTGAGTATTTACTGACCTTTGTTGATTTATACAGAGAGATTGCTGGATAATAAATGCCCTCAAACAGGTCCTCAAATGCTACGCCCTGGCACTTCCCATTCTTGTAGAAAGAAATCTGAAAGAAAAAGAGGAAATATGAAAATTTATCCTAAGCTATTGGGTTGGTAAGTGTGGGTGCAAAGTGCACTCCTAGATCCCCAGTTGACTGCTCCTAAACTCCTGGAGGCAGATAGCCATTCACTGACAACTGATGTCCTTTAAATAGCCAAAATCTTGATGCCTCATACATCCTTTTGAAGTGCCATTGCTACAAATAAACAAATTATCTTCTAATAGCTTAGCTAAGATGTCAACTATCTACAATTTATACACTGAAAGGCTCTAAAATGCCAAAAATAGAAAATTACATGTATTTTCATTTTTTCACCCTAACATTTTAAGGGAATAATTTGAAAACAGAAATAAAGATCATCCAAACTTATAGTAACTGAGCAAAACAGCCCAACTCATTTACGCTAATACTAACCTTACTCCCCGGGGCAGGTTTTAGTACTTTTTCAGCTTCTGTTGTGGAGTCTTTCTCCTCATAATACAGGTGGTTCTTGAACTTCACCAAGGGCTGAAATACAGGGAACCAAAGTTTATGGGATATCACAGTACTAGTTGTTATCACATTGAAACGAGCCTTCGTGTGAGAAAACCAACAATTTAGTTTCCTCACCAGGTCTGACACAAACCAGCCTGTACAGTCACAGAAGCAGGCTTGATGCTTAAAATAATTGGATTTTAGAAGAAGAGGGATTGTACTATCTGTGTAGGGAAAACAAAGGCGCTGACCAACTGTGCCGTTACTGCACAGCTAATCTGCGCCTTTGGTTTCACATACGCAGATTGTTGGTTTTCTGGTGCGGCGGCTCAAATTAATGATGCAACCTCACAGAAGAGAATAATTTGGCTAACAGAAAAGAAGTTTAGACCTGGAAACAGTGAAAAACCAAGCCAGTTCTATATAAAAAACCAGAGGACCATTGGTCCTGAGAACGCTCACCTGAAGCCAGATCTTGGAATATTAAGTCATCATGAAACGACCTTGACCTTGAATACTCACACACCTTTATTGACTTCATAAGTTGTCTGCATCTGCAAAGTTTCAGGTCTCAGGCTGCAATAGTTTCCAAACCCAGTGATTTCTGAGAAAACCATAATTTTAATTTTGATATTTAAATGACCTTGAGTCAAGGTCAAGAAATGACCTTGACCTTCATTAATTACTTACCTTCATTGACTCCATTAGTTGTCTGCATCTAGCAACTTTCAGGTCTCAGCTTGCAACAGTTTCCAAAATATCCATTGGTTTCGCCTTTTCCCATGTAAAAGCCTATAAAATAGGTCAAGGTCATCCTAGGGTCATCATTTCAACAAACTATGATGGGCTGGAGGTCCCAAATGCTACATACCCGGTTCTGGAGAAGAACATTTTTGAGTGGTTTTTACCATATATGGCGTGGCGGCCATCTTGGTCATGTGACCTGGATTTTGTGATCAAACTTTTGTCTCCCCTACTCATGGATGCTCCACATAAAATTTCACTTTGATTGGCCAAGAAGTTTCAGAGAAGAAGATCTTTGAAAAGTGTGTATGGAAGACAGACTGGCCAAGGTCAAGAGATGACCTTGACCTAAATTAATCACATACCTTCATCAACTCGATTAGTTGTTTGCATCTACCACTTTTCAGGCCTCAGGCTGCAATAGTTTTCAAAATATCCATAGTTTTCACTTTTTCACATGTAAAAGCCTATGTTTCCAAATTTGACCTTGCCGTAAAATAGATCAAGGTCATCCCAGGGTCATCATTTTATCAAATTATGATTGAAGTTCCCGATGCTACACACCAAGTTTCGTGGAAATCGGCCCACCGGTTCTGGAGAAGAAGATTTTTGAGTGGTTTTTACCATATATGGGTGTGGCGGCCATCTTGGTCATGTGACCCGGATCTCGCGATCAAACTTAAGTTCCCCCTACCTATGGATGCTCCACATAAAATTTCACTTTGATTGGCCAAGAAGTTTCAGAGAAGATGATCTTTGAAAAGTGTGTATGGAAGACAGACTGGCCAAGGTCAAGAGATGACCTTGACCTAAATTAATCACATACCTTCATCTACTCCATTAGTTGTTTGCATCTACCACTTTTCAGGCCTCAGGCTGCAATAGTTTTCAAAAAATCCATAGCTTTCACTTTTTCCCATGTAAAAGCCTAAGTTTCCAAATTTGACCTTGCCGTAAAATAGGTCAAGGTCATCCTAGGGTCATCATTTTATCAAACTATGATGGGCTGAATTCCCCGATGCTACATACCAAATTTCATGGAAATCGGCCCACCGGTTCTAGAGAAGAAGATTTTTTGAGTTGTTTTTACCATATATGGGCGTGGCGGCCATCTTGGTCATGTGACCCAGATCTCGTGATCAAACTTCAGTTCCCCCTACCCATGGATGCTCCAAATAAAATTTCACTTTGATTGGCCAAGCGGTTTCAGAGAAGAAGATCTTTGAAATTGTGGACGACGGACGGACGACGGACGGACACCGGATCATGGCCATCCTATAAGCTCACCTTGTGAGCCTTCTGCTCAGGTGAGCTAACAACACTGTGTGGATGTAACATAGTGCCCATAAAAGATGCCCTGCAGTGCATTATAGTTCTCACATGTAGACTCAGATCAGCTCTACTTATTTGCAATTCAGACATCATTTTTTGTTTTCATTACTCTAAAACACTGGTCGAATTTTAAGCTATAATTAGTCAGTCTCTCAAGCTGCAAAGCTCAAATTACGTGTCTCAACATCTTTATATGAAAGGACTTCATCATCCATGCCTGTGCAGGGTCTACAATACTTGCATGGGCCTTTCTATGTGAGCCACCATGCCAGAAAAACAGTCTTCAGGGTTTCCGACCAAGTTCAACATAATCTCGGAAAAAGCCTAGAAGCTTGAAATTTTGTACTTAGCATTGAAGAGGAGATAAAGCTAAAACAAAAGCAAAAATCTGGTTTTCTCATGACGCGGCTCAACTGAAAACAGGGAAATTAATTCAAAACATATAAGCCTTTCTATATGAGCCACCATGCCAGAAAAACAGTTTTCAGGGTTTCCAACCAAGTTCAACATAAACTGGCATGCATAATCTCGGAAAAAGCCTAGAAGCTTGAAATTTTGTACTTAGCAAGAGGAGATAAAGCTAAAACAAAAGCAAAAATCTGGTTTTCTCATGACGCGGCTCAACTGAAAACAGGGAAATTAATTCAAAACAAACTATTTATAAGATACTGCAACTATTGCCTGTGAGAGAAAATGCCAACCAGGAAATAGTACAGGAAATAATTTCATATGATTGCCCAGACAATATCACAAAATATGAACCAATAATAATAAGCATGTGTTGCTGACATAAACTTGCTTCAAGTGATATATTACTTTATAGTAAGGCAACTGGGCTACTGTATAGGCGGCAACTAAATATTCATATCTGGACATAATACAGCTATTCCATCTAGTGGTTAAAGGCCGCTGACTTCAGTGCTTTTGATCATTCGATCATCTCACTGCTGTGGGTTAGCGCCTCGCAAGGGGCACAGTTCACGTGGGACAAGCCAAGTTCAGCTTGCGGGTGTGTCAGGTGGTTTTTCCCTAGGTACGCCGGTTTTAGCCCCACCTTCCGATTGATTCATCTCGATATGAGTGAAAAAGCTTGAAAGGGACGTAAAACTGAATCAAAAAAAAAAAAGTACAATCCTATTAGGAAAGTATTCAAGAGGTACCACCTTTACAGAAACCCCAATGCGAAGATTTTCAGTCTAAGCTTTCATCATGAGCAGAACAGCAAAGATTCTGTTCAGAAGCCTATTAATTGTTTATCATTTTGTGGCTCAACCTTTAAGCATCCCAGTGATAAAATATTTGTCCATATTGAATTTTCTTAGCTTTTAATTGGCATCTGCAATTTCTAGTTTGTCTGACAATGGCATCAGAGATCAATAATCAACTGACCTGTTAAATCAAAACAGATCATCATCAGATTACTGCTGGACTAATATTGATCTTCTGGAGAAGGCAGTGGTGACTTATAGGGGCATGTTTATGGTAGTCATGAACAATCACAAGAAAACTTTTAGTATAATTTACAAAGGTTTTCCTATCAGGATGGGCTTGGCACAAACCAGACTGATCAATGGCAATTAACTGGATGTTCTAAAGGCTTTGTATTGTTGGTACTTCTTTACTCATTCCATCTAAGATTACAGAATATACCACCAGTTTTATTGCTACTGTCAAAAAAGACAGTTTCTTGTGGTGAGGCTCCAATACACAAACTGTTCAATTTCTCAATTTTATTTTATGTTCAAAAACAAAAAGAAAAAAAATTATTATTTCAACAATATTTGAACTTTTCATAGTAAAAAAATTATCTGGCATACAAAAAAAATGCCAATGCACGATGGATGCACGGACCAACTCTTCCAGTTGAGTATGTACGGTAGAAAGGGAATACACACATGCATTGATGTGTATTGAAATCATTTCCAAACGCAGTAGCTGCTGAAATAAGACCTGTGTTTTTCTGCTGTGAGGATTTATTGTATGAGATTTATTTTCTATGGTTTTCTTTTCAAATTTTGTTCAACTTGGGTGTAAGTTTATTGATAAATGTCATTAATATGTGAAGAACCTGAAATAAGGAGCCAATTAACATTTTTCTGGGACTGATTGGATGCGGCAACATCAAACAACTTCAAAGGATAAATTTTACAAGTATTTGAAGCAAGGTAATTATTTGTTTCAGAATGTCAGATTTACTTTCCTTATATTTTATATATAACACGATGGACAGCACCGTGGCCTCTGATGGTAGAGCATTTTTGGACTCCGAATCTACACTGGAGGTCCTGGGTTCCGTCCGGGCCCCACACGAGCACCCCCATAGTACTGTTTAAACCCAGGAATCAGTGGCTCTGTCCTGACATGACTGAAAAACTGTTGACGGGGACGTTTATAAATAAACCTCAACAAACAAACATGAACAGATACAGCACAACTTTCATTGTGAGTCACAGTGGAATTGGATCTAATGGCTCTTTCTGTGTGGAATGGGGAAAGGGGAGTGAGTGGGGAGGCATAGGTAATACAGTAGCGCTGTTCTTTTGATTAAAAAATACTTTGATACTTAGATAACAGTGGCTTTGCTATCAAAGCCAGGTGGCTCATATGAAGTGTTAACCTATTTAGCCCTTTAAATTCCTTTCAACACAAGAAAATAATGAAATAATAACCTATTAACATTCCTCAGACAAGAAGTATTTGTCCATATTGTGACTAAGTATAGTGGATTACAAAAGCATACATGTATTCTTCCTGTTTCACTTTGTTTTAAAGATAATATTTAGACAGACATGGTTTAGTCATTTTGTGGTGGTGGTTATAATAATCATTTGATCTTGTGTATGGATTTGTAAATGACAGTATTCTCGGTGAGTAATAGTTTTTATAAAGTAACCCAAGCAATCACACTTCATAGCATAATCAAGCACAAAGCATGTATATGCATCTTTTACCAAGGTTCCATCTCCATTTGTCCTTATCTGTTGGTAGGACGTAAAACCCTAACCTCACTGACAGTTGGACTTGAAGCAGGTGCTGACCGATGTAAGATATTAACCAATCTTGATCTAGATCTACAATGCTATATGTTGGAAACTTAAACAAAATATCTATTGTTTAATATTTTGTGTAGTTCCCTGGGGCCCAAGGCTTGATCCAAGTTTAGAAAGTCAATAAAACTGACAGAGTGTATCAATATTCCTACACTGCTAGTGTCAGAAGTCAGTCCCATAAAACATCTGTATTGACAGGCTGTCAATCTGATGACTCAAGTAATTATAGGGCAACAGGACAATCTATATGGGAAAACCAGCAATCTGCATATGCGAACACAAAGACGCAGATCAGCTTCGGGGTAACTGCGAAGCTGATCAGCGCATTTGTTTTCGCTACACGGATAATACACTTCCTCTTCTTCCTAAATCCAAAATTTCAAGCTTCTAGCCTGCTTCTGTGATTGTACAGCCTGATTTGTGTCAGACTCGTTCGGAAACCACATTGTTGGCTTTCTTATGAGGTGGCTCATAAATATACTGGTCTATGTCTGGTAAAATAACACCTTGCTTTTATGCCAGTGATTTGAATTGAACAACATTTTATACTTCTGAGACATCTGTGTTTGTAGAGAATGATAGTAGCCCATTGGTATAGGGTAGACCATAATGTTAACTAGGCATGTTAAGAGCTTCATAGCAAACATATTTAGTATCCATAATTTTGGACTCATACAATTTTCATTCAAAACTACAGGCTATATTTTGTGAAGCTGACATAACAGATCACAAATTAACCGGATCGTGAGAAAACCGGATTTTTGCCTATGCGAAAACAAGGGCGCAGATCAGCTTCGCAGTAACTGCGAAGCTGATCAGCGCCTTTGTTTTCGCTACGGGGATAGTTACTTTTCGTTTCTTCTTAAATCCGAAATTTCCAGCTTCTAGCCTGCTTCTATGACTGTACAGGTCGGTTTGTGTCAGCCCTGCTCTGAAATCCCGAAGACCGGTTTTCTCGCGGCGCGGCTCAAATGATCCAGAACTGACTGTGTAGATGTCATGAATAGCTCCTAGGTCCCTGACTGTGTCATTGGCAAGTTAATCTGTAATCTTTTTAGCTATACTGTATTTTTCCCAAGTTTTCAGACCCTATTTGATATAATAACACTATCAAAACAAGGCAAAAAGCAGAACCTAAATACCACATCGCAAGAAAACCGGGCTTCAGGATTTCCGACCAGCCCGACACAAACCGGCCTGTACAGTCACAGAGAAAGGCTAGAAGCTTGAAATTTCGGATTTAAGAAGAAGAGGGATTGTACTATCCATGTCGCGAAAACAAAGGCGCTGATCAGCTTCGCAGTTACTGCGAAGCTGATCTGCGCCTTTGTTTTTGCCTATGCAGATTGTTGGTTTTCCCATGCAGTGGCTCAGAAATTATGAACATTTTGGCACACTAATATTTAGGAGATTTATGGTGCTCAACACTTTAAACACTATTTTGCCCAGCAGGAAAAGATCAATACACCGATCACTCTAAAGAAAAACAAAGCTTTGTACATGGCATAAATCCATAAAATGTGATTGTCTGCATCCCAGCTTGGTCATTGTGTATGGCCAATATTGCTCTGTCCCCCAATTTGCATTCAAACAAGATTCATTGGTCAACTGAGAGTTTGACATTTGATATTTTCCGTTTGGTTTGGACTAGAACTTTTATCTTTCCCATGACTAACAGCAGAAAATTTGTGATTAAATGATTAATGAAAATATAGAAAATATTTCTATTATTATCACTGATTTCTCTGTTGTAATCAGATGCCACATAATGACTGACTAACAGCCCTGTCTGATGCAGGTTATAATTGAGTCAGTCAGTGAGAAAAGGGTCTTATGGCATTTCCAACTAGGCAAAATGCACAGTACAGAAACAAAAGAGACCCTTGATCTGGTCTAGCTTGCATATTTGTCATGTCTGTAGACAAACTAAGCGTTTTGAGATCAGCATATCTTTGAAACCTTCCAAAACAAAAAAGGACCCTGAGGAGCTGGGGATCAAACATGGCACTTCAAACAACACTACAGAACTGATGAATTAGTAGGCTCCATCAGGCCACTCCACCCAACTACATGTGTTTGTATGTTGGGATCAAACATCAAAAGCTGTGCATGGAATAAGACACATTTGCTCACAGCACTGTTCAAATTTTTACATCAGCATGTTGTATGCATATAACATAACATGTATGCTGTAGCATATAAGAATACAAGAGTCAAATCTTGGTATACCGCACTTGGGCATTTTTGATTGCTAGCATTTTCTTGGTTACAATCTGAGAGTTAATTGTAAAAAAAAAAAAAAAAAAGCTGCATTATGCCCAATGCATGTTTCCATTAATCATGCCCACAACCAAACTAGGACCTTGGAAGCAAAATAATTTAGCCTGGTGCAAAGTTAAATTCCTGTGCCTTGGACTTCATAACATGTTAGTCTGGTGCAGATTCAAGTGTGATTTCCTGAGGAAGTTGTTGGGGACATTTTACCCTCCTATTTATGGGTTTGATCGATATACCATAATTAACATTATACTTTCCAACAGCTTCAGTATCCAAAACATAACTTACATATAAAGAACACTTCTTTGACTGATTTTGCCTATGCAATATTACAGATTTTTTCAGAAGAAAAAAATGAAAATTTCATTGATAAATTTTGTTTTTTTAATGTTCTCTCTCAAAACATACATTGTGGGTACACCTTAGAACCGCCTCACCGAGGGTTTCTAGCGAGTACCCACAATATATGTTTTGGATCATAAATAAGAAAATTATGTATCTATCCCTGCAAACCCCAGTTTTACTATATAAAGTCGGGTTAAACAGGGTATGCATTTCACGGACATGTTTTCCTGATGTGCACCAGTCACTAGAAACCCGTCCCCCTCTGGGCCAGGGACAGTGGGGGCTTACCAAGGCTTAAGTCTGCTGTTCTGATTTCAGCATTGTTCCCCTATTGCCAATGAGTAGTGGAGGTTTTGATTCCTGGCCCAATGAAAATTATTTACATTTTCATGCTGGTGGATTTGAGCAGGGCTTTTGATAAAGCTTTGACCATAAGAGTGTCACAGTGTGGGGCATAATTATATCAGGGATTTGAAAAGAGAAGATGTCAACCACGTGATGTCAACATCACTATTCCCTGGCATTAAGGGAGATGTGATTGCAAATGACTGGTGCATAAATTGACAACAGCTGCAATAAGTCAGTGTTAGGATCAGGTTTTGACAATGTGAACTTTTGAAGCAACCAAAGCAGTTGCGGATCCCTCATCTTGCAGAAATTTGAGTCTACATGTAGCCAACACTTTATCTCAGGTTATGAAGTTTGAAACTTCATCTTGCAGAAGTTTGAGTCTACATGTAGCCAACACTTTATCTCAGGTTATGAAGTTTGAGACTTCATCTTGCAGAAGTTTGAGTCTACATGTAGCCAGCACACTTTATCTCAGGTCATGAAGTTTGGGTAAATATCTATTCATAGCTAATGTTACATGTTAAACTACCCGACAAAATAAATTTTGACTTTGACTTTGGAACTTCATCTTGCAGAAGTTTGAGTCTTTTATCTCAGGTTATGAAGTTTGGGACTTGGATTCAGCTCAACTTATGGTGCTAACTAGCCCTAATTTTCATCTTATTACTTCAAAGAATATATTCCCAGGTTCAGTAACACACTTATGTTTACATTTGAGCCGCCTCATGAGAAAACCAACAATGTGGTTTTGAACAAGTCCGACACAAACCAGGCTGTACAGCCAAAGAAGACAGATAGAAGCTTGAAATTTTGGATTTAAGAAGAAGAGGGATTGTTCTTTCGGATTGTGAAAACAAAGGCGCTGATCAGCTTCGCGGTTACCGCGAAGCTGATCTGCATCTTTGTTTTTGCCTACGCAAATTGTTGGTTTTCTCATGGGGCGGCTCATTTATAACAACCTAACATCTATATACCTGGACAGCTTCCAATTGTTACTTTTCTTCCAAGAAATGGAATCTTGTCACGATCATCCTTCATGAGAGGATAATGCAGATTTCTGCTTTCTGCAGATTTCTCCAGTTTATGTAGAGTCCTTTGGAAAACCTTGCAATATCGTCTTGCGATATGATATAACTTTCACAGCAAGGTTTTATCAAAGAATGGCCTGTGCAGTGTACATTTCATCTTTCTCAGTTTCATTATCTTTTGCTTCTTCCTACTTCCTCATTTTATAGCTATATGGTATATTGCATTTTGTACATTTCAACTCGTCAGTTAACCTTTATGATTCTGAGAATTGAGAGGGCACAAGTTTGAACCCTTCCTCCACCAGATGATGCATGTCCTTGACCTACAGTGACTCCCCAAAGTTTTGACCTACAGTGACTCCCCAAAGTTTTGACCTACATTGACTCCCCAAAGTTCTTGTATATTTCAGCCAGGAAGGGGTGGTCCTGTCCCGACATGACTAGAGATTAGTTGACTGAAACATAATTTCCATACAGCTAGTATATATATAGCATACATTTAGTTCAAGATCAGGAAACATGTATCTGGCTCCTTGGAGGCTAAACAAACATCATGAACCTTGATTAATTTTCTTCATTTTCACCAAATTACTTTTACAAACCATCTTTCACAAGTTTACTAGGTGCAGGTATTTAATAATTAATGAGCTGACATATCTACATGAAGTTTAACAGGTAGCCTTTTGTCTTAACCAGCAGCCTTTGGTAAAGGTCACCAGGTGCAGTAATATGTGCAGTTATATTACACCTTGCATCCTAGACTGAACGTATTATTATTAACTGCACTGAAACAGGACATAAAATATTTATGACTCTTTATTTGTGCATATATAGGAAAATAACAAGGATGTAACAGAATCTTTTTTTACATCAACAACCTGGTACCTTCAAAATCTTTGAATACAATTTATATTTGTTGAGGTTTTGCATCCAAGCCAACAACTTATCAGTCACGTTTCTACTGAGCACTGCTACCACAGTTATTACTTGAACAGCGAGTTACTTGTCTTGCAGAAGGACTTAAGGTGGTGGTGGTCATGTTTCAAACCCACACTCCCTCTCACTGTCCTGAGTACCACACTCTTGTCACCCAGCCACTAAGCAACAAGAGGGTTTTCTTTTCCTGATTATTTGTTGTTGAATGAATCTTAGTGTGCAAAATCAATCATAACCAACAATAAAACAAGAGCTTTTTCTAATTCTACTAAAATCTGTCCATATTGTACCCAAGAGTATTCACATTCTGCCAGTTCCCATAAAGATTAGATGATAGCTATATCATTCTTGATTGATCCATTAAACACTGGACATGTGTTTTATCTGTGCCTGTTACAACTTCAACCTCTCACAATTTGTGTTTATTGTTACCATGGTAACCAATATTTTACAAGAGGCCAATTCTTGTCTGTTTATCTTGGCAACATTGTTCTTCAAAATTGTTACAATTTCTGTTTTTCTTGGTATTTTATGAGGGTTTGTACTCGGGCTTTGATTGCAGACTGATAGTGTACATGTTGTTTCTCCCTTTTCTTCAGACCTCCTCTGAAGCTGTTTGTATCATATCATTTGCATCCTAAGAAGCCTCAGAGTTGTAGCTAAATGTAGTCCATATTTAAGGGTTAGGAAATGGGTGCCAGTGTTTGATGGTCATTTCGTTCATGATCAGGTATCTGATTTACAAAATCTTTGCTTTTATCTTTTCATATACATCCAAATTAAAGTTTGGTTATGTCATTCTTCAGTTTTGAAGCATTAAAATCAAGCTACCAGGAAAGCAATTTTTGTGCAGAACGAACGTTCTTAACACCCTTTAGTACCTATCAGTATTCAAAACAAATAGAAGGTACTGATCAGACTGCATGGATGTATTCAAGGATTTTTCGTATGCTGAGACAGTTTTTTTTTTTTAAATCATAGCCAAACTAATCATGGTATAGCAAGACAGTTTATCTTGTACTGGCAGCAAGCTGGGAACATCAGATAGATCATAGAAGATCAAAGATAATTTGATAAGACATTGAATTTCCAGGAGGTATATAAATCATACATGAATCATTGAATAGATTTTAGAATTTCCATGGTCATGTGCCTCTCCACCCATACTGTCGATATCAGGGACATTTGAAGAAATAGAGCCAGGGCAATATATTTCCACACAGCCCCTTGCCTCATACGTACAAATATCAGGCCAAGCTTAAAAAATATTTGGTTTGCCGCTTCCTACTGGGCGGTTTAAGAGTTGGGTAGGTAGGTAGCATTATTTTTTTTTTTTGCTTGTACAAATTCTAATGTCTAATGAACAAATGCAAGTTGTCTAAAATAGCCAGATTACAAGCTTTTTCTGATAGTTCCTTTGTCAAATAGTGTCAAAAAGATACAGAAAACATCATTTATGCATGAACAAAAACTGAACTAAGGCATTTTATTGTCAGCATAAATGAAAAGCAAAAAAAAAAAAAAAAAAAATCCTTATTCTGAGGCCATAAAATTTTTTGGGTAGGGGGGTAAATTGCTGGGTAGGCGGAAGCGGCAAACCAACAATTTTTTAATTTTGGCCTCAGGGTGTTGTCATTTTGGAATGTGTCTGGTGTTGAACTGTAGCATATACCTGGTCCAGTTGGGATTGATGCTGTGGTTTTACTAGATTCAACTAAACTGATAAGCTGTAAGTCCTACAGGTATGCTGTTGTTCTAGACATATTTTGAACCCATAGTTTGTTTAGTTTCTGAAATTCCTACAAGATTATAACCAAAAACAGCACAGTCATGTCTTTTTTGCATAATTATTTTATCATTATTTGCAGAAAAATTGAAATCTAAACCAGCTGTGGTTGCAATTTCACCACACAACACCCGTCTCTCATTCATCTTTTTCACTTCAGGTAAAAACTACAGACAAGAATCTACATGAGATGAGATAAGCAGACATAATACCCATCAAGCTAAACATTTACTCCTGGAGAATCCATCAGGGAGGCTGCTATATACATGCTGTTATCATGATGTAGATGTACATAATATACATGTAACTGCTGTCAGATAATCATCTAGCTGGGAAAACTATCAGTGCATGAGCAGAGGAGAATGCCTTCAGGAATACAAGAGGTAAATCTGATATGTATATCATATATGCAGATTATTGAAAAAAGTCAATGACTTTGGCATTGAGTCTATAAAATAAAGACCACAACCTTTTAGGGTTTCACTGAGCACATATTCTCATGCCTGGGCTGCTCTGCTTTCATTTCAATATAGTCTAGACTAGGCAGATACCTAGATTCGTCTGTTTCTGCATATGACTGTACATGGCAACCAAAAATTACTGTTATCATTAATTTTGTATAGGATATTTCATACATATTAATTACTCAAACTACGAACATAAGTAAAATTTATGTGATGTCACATAAGAGCAAGAATGTGATGGAAGTGAACCATAAAACATTTATTTCAATCATGCATTTAATAGGATCTTAAAATCATTCATATAGCACTAACCAATTCATTATACATTTTTATGGCAAAAGTGAGTACGAGTTTGCCCTACTGGTGTGACATAAACTTAAGAGGTTACTAAAAGATTTCCTACTTTGCGTAAATTGATATTTTTATAAAGGATACAACTTGTGTTTTAACTTTTTTCATGTTAAATAGGAAGTGTACATTTGACGATAAGACATTGAGATATTTCAAAATAGACAGTACTCTTTTGCACAGATTGATAAGTACAATGTAAAGTCAGTGTTCACTGTCTCTATGGTATAAGTCTTAGATATACCATGGTTCATGCCTTGTAACACACATGGTACATCAGTTATATAAACCATCTTTAGCAACCTAGATCACTCTCAAGATGAAGCTTGTGTCCCTTACTTTTCAGGTATGACAGGTATTGACTGCTACAGCTGACCACCAATTTCTACCATCAACTGCTACCAAAGATGGACGTCCAACTCTACCTGAGCCTATTTCAGTGGGTGTTCCTACTACATATTCCTCTTAATTCTGGTTTTCCTCACAACCCGTTCCAACAGACATCAGAATACCCCACCACCTCTAAGACTTCATCAAACTTCAAAGTTACATCAAATACTCAGGTGCCATATTTCTTTCGTAAAGATGTAATTAATATACTCAAGGTACAGCAGCAAACAGGTGATCAAAAAGGTGCTAATTTGGAAGATCTAGAGAAATACATCAAACATAAAGGAATTATAGTGGAAAATAGTAATTCTGTTGAGAAGACGTCATATCCAGGGAATAAACAGGGAATTGATTCATATTTGAGGTATTTACCTAGGAATTTACAAAAGTTTACTTCACATTCCAAACAGAAAGAAACACAGAACTTTGGCATAGGTAGTGTTTTGGATGCAGGAGCTAGTAAACACCTGAGTCACCTGTCAGGTTTGCAAATAATTCAGAATTTTGGTACTTATAGTACAGATGATGATATAAGTGTTCATAACAAAAAACAAAACTTATGGAATAAATGGCCTAAAACCAAAACAGTCTTTACAGAGGAAGAAAGTGACAGGAGAACTTTAGGAATAATTTCAAATTCCAAAACTCATTTGCATAAACATAAACGTCATGTGATAGCAACAAACCAAAAGGATAATATCAATTATGCAGTGCTTCCTAATGACAATGTGACACGAGATCACGGTGTGGTTAATATGATATTAAGTATAGGAGCTGGACTGGTGGTTCTAGGTATGGGTATAGTGCTGGGGATATTCAGTTGCTGTTGTAAGAAGAAGAAAGGGGAGAGTGAGAAGGACCGTGAAGAACAGAGTGCTATCATCAACACTGCTGAAGATATAGATAAGGGGCTTCCAGATGCTAAAGTAGATCTAAGGTGAGTGCAGGTTGATCCTTGGCCTATCCCTTTTCTCATTAATATTTTTTACTGCTCTTAAAGAAACTCAGTTGTACTTTTTATTTCCAAGAGCTTATCACATTAAACTAAATGTCTGGTGTTGTTTAAATCGTAAAGTCAATTAGCACAGCAAGAGGAGCACCACAATAGCAAATTATCAAGCAGAGTTTTTTCTTATCCCAAAATATTGCCGAAATGCAAGCATCTTTCTCTGACTAAACCCACGAAGGATAAAGCATGCATAAATATGCAGAAAAACTTTGAGAACTCATGTAGACCCTGATCAGAACTGCTTAGAAGTATTCTGTCAGTGACTCAGTGTTAGCACATTTACTTAGCTGAGACAATCTGATTGTGTCTGTCCAAAACTAGAGAAAATTCAAGCACTGCTTGTTTAGAACAAGATATTTACCATACTTTCCGTTTCACCAGTGAGAGTTTTAGAGAAGATGATGAGCCTAAATCAATCAAAGACAAAATCAAAGCATTTGAGAATGAGAAGAAACCCATCCTTGCCAAGCCCACCGACCTGACACCACAGGGTAGGATAAAGAACAGCGAAGCCTTCTCAGCTCTGGAGGGGAAACAGCTCTTTATTGGGGGAATGGTAGGTACACTGACAAGATTTTAATGTTCATTTATGGTTGTGTTCTGAACAGCCACAGTAAATGGCCCTGGTAACGTCATGGCAGTCCTTTACCCTAATCATACTGTTCCTGAGCACGCCACCCTGAGGCGATTTACCAGTACTTCATGTACATTCTCAATAGATCTAAACTGAGCTACTGGTTATAGTCATTTTGGTGTAATGGTCCTACCATCTATGGTCATCATCTGAGCCACCTCGTGGGAAAACCAACAATGTGGTTTCCGAACAGGTCCGACACAAACCGACCTGTACAAGCACAGAAAAGAGCTAGAAGCTTGAAATTTCGGATTTAAGTAGAAGAGGAATTATACTATCCGAGTGGCGAAAACAAAGGCGCTGATCAGCTTCGCGGTTACTGCGAAGCTGATCTGCGTCTTTGTTTTCGCCTATGCAGATTGTTGGTTTTCCCATGAGGCGGCTCTATTATTCTAGTGGTTCTCCTGTGGATTACAAAGTGACCAGATTCATCAGATTTCTTAACTTTGAGTATAAATGAAGTATCTGTGAAGGTATCAATGGTATGTTACTACTAACAGAGGCTATTGTATACAGTTGACTGATAGTTTATAACCTGACAAAATGACATGCACACAATAGTCTTAAGTGTAACTTTTCATCCTGTCACTAAATTTATTTACAAAGAACTTAAAATAACAATATGAATTTGTTTGTCAACCTTTATACTGTTGAAACTGATGCAATTTTACCAGGTTGAATGACATTCAGACAGAATGACTAACAGACTTATTCATAGTATAAGCTTCTTTACAGTAAAATTTGTTTTCATGGTAGAATCTGACCCACTAAGGCTCAAACCAGCTTGCTTAGCAAGTAGATGAATTATCAGATTGAGACATAAGCATTAGGTGCATGTAGCCAATACATACATGTACAAAGGTGTCAAGCAGACAGTAGACTGAAACCAGGGACAAGTTATGCATCAAACTGCGTATATGTAATTAAAGCAATATTCAGGCTTCGTGAAAACTAGGCGCCTGATGCAGACGAACTCCTATGAAATTCAATATTGCATAGTATAACAGAATTTCCTCCGATGTGGCTCATATGTAAATCACATCTGTGGCAAAAATTAACCGAATTCATGACAAGGATTAATACACCATTCATTAAAGTCACTGTAAACAGTATTTTGTTTATCACCATGATGTAAAACCACAAAAAACCTAACAACACCAAGTACAGTATATATTATGATGATCCAAAACCTTTGTACAGATGGGCCTGGCCTAACAGTGCAAATCCATTTCTTACAGCTACTAATGAATAAGTCTGATCAGAATCTTCTCTGTTTGTTCCCTTCTATGGCTTTTAAAGACATTTATTTTCTTAAGCAAAACATGTCCGTTTTTGTTTGTTACTTGCTGGGCATCCAAAATTTTGGGAAATTACAGACAACTCAAGTCTAAGATGTGGTGATCAGTCAACTGTCAACATTGATTAGTGTGCAAATATCTCATCAGTATCTGACACAGTCATGAACCTTACAGCAACAAAGATGCAACAAAAAATTGATCTACCATAACTCTCCATGAACTAGGATTACCATACATATGAATACATTTGAATTTTAGCAACAATGGTGACGAAACCTACAAACACTTGTTTCAGTGCAGACGCACACACACATTTAACTGAATGTAGCACTAAATACATAAGATATGACAGGAACAAATGGTAGACAGCTATTTCCCTAAAACTGTGGCCACTCAACTACCTTAACTGAACCAAATATATGTACAGGATAAAAATAATTGTTAGATCCTTTGGAAGCAGTAAAACATTCAAAGCGAGAAGGTGGGCCATATTGTACAATTTCGGGTAATGAACCTTCATCAGTGACCCTTTACAAAACTGACAGTGAAAGCCAGACATTTTTGCTGCAATTTCAACAATTTACATCTGTGTAGTCTAAATCAAAGACTCATAATCCCAAAGGGGCCAAATAATCAAAATACAGTTAAGAAGATGATTCTTAACGAACAACATATTTGAAATACTCCAAATATATTCACTGATCCCAAAGGATCAAAAGAAAAATATAATCTGCACTATGGATGATGTACGGGGAGACTTCATGTACACTGTATTGTCTTGTTGCCTTTCAGACAAAGCCACCTAAAGTGATAGTCCGAGATGATCAAGATGACAGCAGAAGTAAGGATGAAGGTTTAGGTGACACGACTGAGTCTAGGACAGATGACCTCAGTAAGAGTGATACACATGAAGAGGTGTCAGAAATAGCCCTGGACAATACCTCTACACACAGGTATGTAATACATCCTCAGAGAAATTCAGCTGTTAATATATCACAATCTAGTCTTGATAATGATCGTGCGATGATCCGCTGGATCTGTAATGTCAAGGCGAATGATGAAGTAAGCTCAGACTCCCTTCTCTCAAAGCTTGGACTCCAGGATATAGATGTGGTGCTTCGCTCCAGCAGAATGAGATGGTATGGGCATGTAGAGCGCAGCAAAGGCTGGATTGCTCAAGTACGCAAGCTAAACATAGTTGCACAGAAAAGATCTGGCAAGCCAAGGAAATCATGGGATGAAGTGTTGTTAGACGACAGAAAAAAGCTAGGAATGGATACTGCTGATCCTCAGAATCGCTCAGAGTGGAGAGGTCGTCTAAGAAGGAGACTTGTCAAACAAGTCCAACCCTCAGTAGAGGACAACGAACTATGAAACAGATATGATGATGATGATGATCTCAGTAACAGTGATACACATGAGAAAAGTCTCAGAAATAGCTCTGGACAATACTTCCACTCATCTGTATGAAACAAGATGCAGTGTCATTTAAGGTTTGAATGAACATTTTTAGGTTGTGAGTGATGAAAAGCGTAAGCTGAGCTTAGGTTCTCGTCTATATGTTAATTAAACACAGCTAATGTTTATCATGAATTGAAATATTTTGTTAAGAGATATGAGTATGTTGGCTTATATCAGAGAAAATCAAAAGCACAATTAAATTAAATTGTCCCTTTGTAATAAACATTTAATCTTTTTTAACATCTCTTCTTCAATGAAAAAGTGTCAGTTTCTTATGGATTAGACCAATATATTCCATCAGATAAATATTTCATAACTACTATAAATGCTATGAATATTCATGATTTGTTTTTAGCTCAATATCTCAGCCCCATAATCCTGATGTCGTGATAGCGTCTGATGACGAAGATGAATTTGCCGATATTCAGCGAGGAACAGTAATTCTCAAATCTGTAAGTCAAATTATGTCATCCATAACTTGACCCTTTTCCAACAGAATGTCTTGTTGAAGGGCAAATAATTGTTTTATTGAGGAGTTCTAGGAACAACCTTCAAAAGAATTCATTCATGAAGTTTTTAAAGGGAACATGATGCTGTTAATAAAAAAAACTACTTAGAGATTAGGCATGAAAATAATTGTTCTAGCCCATCAGGATAACATGCCCTTGAAATGTATACCCCCTTAAATCCCACTTTTATATAATTGAACAGGGGTCTACTGGGGTATACCTATTTTCTTATTTTTGATCCAAAACATAGGTTGTGTGTACTCGTTAGGCGGTTCTAACGTGTGCCCACAAACAATGTTTTGAGCAAAAATATTAGAAATATCAATTTTTTCCAATGAAATTTTTAAGTTTTGCAGCTGAAAAGAATCTCTATAAATTGCAGGAGCAAGTTTTTGTAATGCTGGCTAGAACATTGGTTTGCATTTTCATAAACACTATCAGACATTCTCTAAAATGTCTGAGAACTTTCCGAAAATAACAATACCACATGTCAGATTATGCCAGAATATTATTTAATCAGCTGCAAAACACTTCAGTAAAGAATGAGAATGTGCATTCCAAATATTATTAATTACCCACAAATGTATGTTTAATTTCTGAAAATGGGCTGGATGCCATACTCAACGAAAAGGTGTTACACTGCTCTGATCAGCAGTTCTGATGTTGGTTACTTAAATTTTAGAATGATTTAAAATTTTAGGACCACTATAAATTGCAGCATAGCCTAAATAATACATTTGTTTTATTGTAGTTCCAACGTGCCAAACCACCTAGAAATAGAAGCCCTGCTACAAGATCTAATAGAAAACTGAGAAAGTCTCCTGGGGTAAATGCTTTAATTATTAAGCTATGTCAGAAGAAAACTATTTGTTGCTCTGATACTTAATGCTAAACACTTGACATTTTCAATTTAGGAAGAACAGGGATTGTACATTGTTACTGTGTAGCTGATATGTACCATCAATGGTTCAAACATGGCATTGTTTTGCATACATGTATGCTTATTTGTCATTGTAACATTAAGTACAAGATCAATTGTAAACATTATAGAACCGAAGAAAAGGCAAAAGATGCCAAGACCGATGACGATGTATTGAAGAAACAGCTGAATTCAAAGACTACTGTGTAAACAATGGCATCAATCGTAAATCAAACTAGAAAAAGTGCACGTATACCCCCAGGTGGTAGCCACCAAGTCCCCCCTCCCCCTACAACCCGGCACATGCTCACCCCTGACATTGAATCTCAAATCCTCAATGAAAGACAGTACCCTTATCAAGTACACTTTAGAAATAAGCACTGTAAAGTACTTTGCATACAAACATGTGTGTGTGTGTGGGGGGGGGGGGAGATTTAGAATGACAGATCTATTTTAGAGCAGTATACAGAGCTGACGTGTATACTCAATCTAGGACATAATCCACGGACATTGTGGGTCAGGTCCTCAGTCCTAGATTGTAATGAAAATAGAGTGTCATAAGACCTTGACCTCAAGTCCCACCTCATGGATGGACCCTTGGGTCCGTCCCACCCCCATCCCCATGCATGGACCACTAGGTCTAACCCTTATATGGTATGTATGTTGTAAGCATGAATGTTTTCTGACACAAGGTTGTCAAGATATAGACCTACAGAATATTAATCTTGGTAACTATTGTATTTTATGTGTCCTAGATTTTGACCTCCAGCCCCACCCCTAGAGTTTGGTGCCATGGAATTTAATTCAACCAAAAAGGGTATCTATGATCCAAATAGGAATACATTCCTATAAGTATTTGTTAATATATGAACTAAGAGAAGAAACTAGAGAAACTTTAACCAAAACTTTGATGCAAATTAAAGGTAACCTAGATTTTGAACTCTAGCCCCACCCCTGGGCATGGACCCTGGTGCCCGAAATAATGGAAACAAAGCAAATCCTATAGGGTACCTATGGTGCAAACACAAATGATTTCTGACCATTGGTGTATGAGATATAGACCACTAGAGAAACTTTAACCAAAACTTTGACACAAAGGTGACCTAGATTTTGAACTCTAGCCCCACCCCTGGGCATGGACCCTGGGGCCCAAAGTAATGGAAACAAAGCAAACCCTATAGGGTGCATATGGTGCAAACACAAATGATTTCTGACCATTGGTGTATGAGATATAGACCACTAGAGAAACTTTAACCAAAACTTTGACGCAAAATGTAACTAACTAACGAACGAACAAACATACGAACGGACGAACGGAAAGATGAAAACTATATACCCCGTCGGCATAAATGCCGGGGGTATAATTAGTAAACATATTGCTTATAAGGTGACATGTTTTATGTTCTGATAATTAAACAGGTATAAACCAGGAATTACACTTACAGATCACATTGAAATGACAATATACTCGTACATCGGAGAACTTTACAATGAGAGAATTGAAAAACTACATTTGTCCAACACATTGCTACTTTTTAATATTTATATTACAGCAGGTGAGAAGATCTGACCGTGATTCACCAGACATATCAAGTGGCATGGACTCCCTATCTCCTATGATGTCTCAGTCACTCTATGTGGAATCAGCTAGTGAAAAACTGGAGGATACCAGAGACAAATCTGATAGTGTACCAGAAAACCTGGATAAACTAGTGGAACCAGTCAGTGTGTCTAAGTCACTAAAAAATTCCACTGGTGAAACTGAAAACCAGTCTAAACCAAAAGGAGGCTCAAGTCAGGAAGTGGACAAAACTGATAAAAGTAAAGATATTCCAAATGGTGCTAGATATAAAAAGAACACAGATTCTCCTCTTACTAAACCTAAATATAGGAGAAAGGAAAGGGAAAGGGACAAGGAATCAGAACCTTCTGCTGATAGTGACAGTAATAAAAGAATCAGTGTATCAGAATTAGGAAGCATGTTTGAAAACAAACAGAAAGGATTACCTAGTGCAATAGACAACAATAAAACCAAAACAGAAGATATACCGACGAAAACACCAGAACAGACTAAATCTGAGGAGGCAAACGAAAACAATGTAAAGAGATTATCTGGATTACCACCTAATGTGAACAATATATTCTACCTTATAGACCCAACTGTGAAAGATAAATGTAGATCCACTGGTGATGTTAATGCTTCTAATAATCATAGTAAAGGGTATGTATGGTAGGCCGAGCGGTTAAGAGTGCTGTTTCTTAATCACTTGATCATTTCACCTCTGTGTCTGGTGTGGGTTCGATCTCCGCTCTGCCCACGTGAGACAAGCCAAGTTCTGCTTGCAGGTGTGTCAGGTGTTTTTTCTTGGGGTTCTCCAGTTTTCTTCCCACCTACTGATTGGCCCATCTCATATGAACTGAAATAAATCTTGAAAGGGCCTTAAAACTGAATTTAAAAAAAAAATCACAAAAATAACAACAAAGATATCTGTATGGACATGTAGTACTTTTTTACGGTACATGACACCATAGTAAGCTTCAGACTTCTTCAGGTGCTTTTCAATTTGAAATTCATAATGTAAAGCAAAGAAAATCTGCTAATATATGGGCATGCAAATGTTTGCATTGATGTACTAAAAAACAACTACAAAATGAGTGAAATAATATTGACAGTCTTTTAAACAGAAATCAAACAAACAAACAAGTCCCTTCCATAAGTGTCAAATATTCCTTTGATTCATAGATAATCAAGTATCAAACTTATATTTACAGAAAGTCAAAAGAGTTTGCTCACAAGAAGGATAAAGGTATGTTCCTTGGAATTTGTTAACATACATATCTAGAGGATCTTACACAAGTGGTCATTTCATATGAAATTTACACGAATGGTCATTTCATATGAAATTTATTAAACAAGCCTTCGGCAACTTTAATAATTTTCATTTGAAATGACCACAAGTGTAAGATTCGTTTGATCATATGACTTTTAAAATAGGATTTTATTGCATTCAAAGTGGAATTATTTTTAATGAAAATTTACATTGTTGTTATGGACATCATCAATAACAATAACATTACATATTCCAGCAAACGTGTTTTTTTTTTTTTTTTTTTTTTTTTTTTTTTTTTTTTTCCGCAAGCTTCTCCGAAGGATGAGGTGATATGACAGAGAGAAAAGCTTTGTAGATGATGAGGTAATGATGATATCAAATTGTGTTTTTATTTAACTTCATTTTCACACACATATATATATTTATTATAAACAAAATTATAACAATATTGTTTATTAACATGCTGACGTATTATAGTTACTGTATGATTTAGTACATTTTATATTATTTCTGAACTTTGAAACATGACATAGATATTTTGATGAGAAGTGGAAGACCCCAATCATCATTTGCTTCAAAAGACCACTGTGGTCTCCCAATCCGCATAGATTTTTTAGACAAATGGATCTATCTTGATATTCTGATTGAAGCTGGAGTTACCTGCCTTGATATATATAAGTCTAAAGCTAGCACAAAGAGTCAGAAGGAAGTTAAGAATTTACGATGCAATGCCCTTACATAGACCGTTGATTCAGGAGAAGGTCTGAAGACTGAATCAAGGTCGTTTATGTTTGGGCATATACATTCATGGTGACAGCAGATGATAGATAGGTGTATAGATATCAGGTAGATAGTGTATTATGATCAATGATACATAAAGAATGATGATTCATAGTAAATGAACAATGATTGAAAGATGTTTTATGTACATGTAGAATGACATCTATCTATTTATATATATATTCAGATATTTATGTTTGTTTTTTTTATGTAAACAACGAGCTCCGTTTAGATTCCTCTTCTTTGTTTGTTTTTAGAAAATCATTTTAAAAATTCATTTAGCTCATTTTTTTTTATTTTTTTTTTTTTTTTTGATTTCGGAGTAGTTCCAGTGGAGATATTTTACCAATTATTCTGATAGAAGATCCTGGAGAAGGTCCAGTGCATTTTCGTGCTTGTGAACAACCTTTGTTTTGGTCCAAAATTTATAACATGCCTTAACCTTGTTCAGAACTATTTTTGTAATACTATTGCTTGTGTAACTTAAGTTTTCATATTTGATCAAGTTTCTAATTTTCCAAAGCTCCCATCTAAAAATTTCTAAAACTGTGTTTAGGAATACACGCACATTTTTTTCTTTTTCATCAGCACCTATAATAACCATTTGTAGATCTATAGAAAGCTGCGTGTAACCTTTCCTTTGCAAACTGTTATTTATTCTTGTTTCAATGTCATTTAATACATTCTTAACTACAATGCAGTTATAGAATAAATGGGTTAGATATTCAGTCTCTATTTTGCAAAAGTGGCATTTCCCGTTAGACTTACCCATAAGACTTAGTTTATATTCTGTGAATATAGCATTGTGAATTATTTTCCAGTGTAGTTGTTTTTCAGTGTTACTGAGGGGGGTTTCTAGTAAATAGGTCCATCGGTTTCTCCAGTTTATAGTGGTGTCAAATATTGATTCCCACTTAGTTTTATATTTTGGTACAAAATTGTTATTTATTAATATGTGTTGAATTTGTTTTAATGAAATTTTTATCCCTTGTCCGCAATCTTTATAAAGGCCCTCTTGTATTCCAGCAAACGTGTTAATACATCTGTGGTCATAACACTTTTTATTAGCTCACCTGAGCCGTCAGGCTCACAAGGTGAGCTTATAGGATGGCCATGATCCGGCGTCCGTCCGTCCGTCGTCCGTCATTTTCAAAGATCTTCTTCTCTGAAACCGCTTGGCCAATCAAAGCCAAATTTTACATGAAGCATCTATGGGAAGGGGGAACCAATGTGTATATAAATAATCCAGGTCACATGACCAAGATGGCCGCCATGCCCATATATGGTAAAAACCCTTCAAAAATCTTCTTCTCCGGAACCACTGGACCGATTTCAACCAAACTTGGCATGAAGCATCGATGACTCAAGTACTACAATGTATATATAAATCATGACCTTGCGGTGACCTTGACCTATTTTACGGCAAGGTCAACATAGGTCGCCTTTGCATTTGAATGGGAAAAATTGTTAAATTGTCATTTAAAGGAAAAATCTTGCAGAAAATGAGCAGTAGGACTGAATATTAATGATTCTGAAAAAAATTGGGCACCTGGGGCTCATCCGCCCCCACCCCGGGGCAATATACATGTATATTATCATAATATTCAAACATCTTCTTCTCTGAAACCGCTTGGCCAATCAAAGCCAAATTTTACTTGAAGCATCTATGGGAAGGGGGAACTAATGTGTATATAAATAATCCAGGTCACATGACCAAGATGGCCGCCATGCCCATATATGGTAAAAACCCTTCAAAAATCTTCTTCTCCAGAATCGGTGGACCGATTTCAACAAAACTTGGCATGAAGCAACGATGGCTCAAGCACTACAATGTGTATATAATTCATGACCTTTTCATGACCTTGACCTATTTTACGGCAAGGTCAACATAGGTCGCCAATGCATTTGAATGGGGAAAACTTTTAAAATGTAATTTAAAGTGAAAGTCTTGCAGGAAATGGGAAGTAGGACTGAAAATTAATGATTCTGAAAAAAATTGGACCCCAGGGGCTCATGTGCCCCCACCCCGGGGCAATATACATGTATATTTCCATAATATATATTCAAACCTCTTCTCCTCTGAAATCGCTTGGCCAATCAAAGCCAAATTTTATGTGAAGCATCTATAGAATTGAGGAATCAATGTGTATATAAATAATCTAGGTCACATGACAAAGATGGCCGCCATGCCCATATATGCTAAAAACCCATCAAAAATCTTCTTCTCTGAAACCAATGGACTGATTTCAAGGAAACTTGGTGTGAAGCATCGATGGCTAAAGTACTCCAATGTATATATAAATCATGACCCTGTGATGACCTTGACCAAGTTTATGGCAAGGTCAACATGGGTTGCCTATGCATTTGAATTGGGAAAACTGTTAAAATGTCATTTGCAGGGAAAAGCCAGCAGGAAATTGGCAAATGGACAGAATATTGAAGATTCTGAAAGAAGAAAATGGCCCAAGGGCTTCATCTGCCCCTGCACTGGAGTTAAATACCATAATATTCAAACATGTTTATTGGTATATGCAGCAGATCTCAGGTGAGCGTTTACAGGACCATTGGTCCTCTGGTTACATGATGTTATCAACTGGAAAACAGTGACATCAGATGATAAAAAGGATCATGTCTTACAGTCTATGATGCCACAATGACCTTTTTGCATTTTACTGAATTGGGAAAAATAAAATTCCATACAAAACACACACATAACTAAATAGTCAGCCAGTGATAAGCAAAGGGAAGTAATAATTTTGATCCTGTTGCCAACACATCATTAGCCTTTTCATTTAAATGATACATCTTCTCTTTTGTCTTTTACAGCATCGAAGCATAAACATGGGAAAGATAACAGCAAGGTATTTACATCATTTTTGGCCCTAAAATATGAGCCGCCTCGTAGGAAAACCAACAATGTGGTTTCCGACCAGGTCTGACACAAACCAGCCTGTACAGTCACAGAAAAGAGCTAGAAGCTTGAAATTTTAAAGTTAAGTAGAGGAGGAATTGTACTATCTGAGTAGCGAAAACAAAGGCGCTGATCAGCTTCGCGGTTACCCGAAGCTGATCTGCGCCTTTGTTTTCGCCTGTGCAGATTGTTGGTTTTCCCATGGGGTGGCTCATATATGTACTTGGTTACAGGAATGTTATGCAGTTTAATTCCAGACTCAAGGTGGTAGACTGAAGGGTGTAACAACAACCTCATTTTTCACAATTTTGACACTCGAATTTGGCAATGTTCGAATTTTCTGGTTTCTGGTTTGGACTAATATATATGATAAAACAGAACACCCACATATTTGTACATAAATGATTTAAATTACATAAACTTTAGAAAATTATATGCCAATAACTATCCACCTGTGATTATAGAGATTTACATAAAAATGAGAATTCTTGTCCATATTGTTTTCCATACCACAATGTCCAAATTTATCATTAATCATAATGTAAATATTTTGCTTTTATTAAATAGGAAGCCGAGGAAGTGATTCCAAGGAAGAGAGAGAGAACCTTCTCTGATCCACAGAGACACTCTAAGGAATGCGAGAATACAGCCCTGTGAACACTGGCAAGTCAAGATATTGTTGTGGGGCTATGAAGCAGTGAAGCGATGGATAATGCTGGATTTTTGATGAAAAACTGCATTGCTAGTATCCAAGAAGTGTAAAAATGTGTTCATGTACAACTGATAACAAATATCCGCAGAACTAATCTTTTCTTTTGCATGTGCAAAAAGCTGGTTTCCTTAGGATGTGGCTTATATAGTAATTGAGCCACCTCGTGGGAAAACCAACAATGTGGTTTCCGAACAGGTCCGACACAAATCAGGCTGTACAGTCACAGAAGCAAGCTAGAAGCTTGACATTTTGGATTTAAGAAGAAGATGGATTGTACTATCTGTGTAGCGAAAACAAAGGCGCTGATTAGCTGTGCAGTTACTGCACAGCTGATCTGCGTCTTTGTTTTCGCATAGGCAAATTGCTGGTTTTCTTATGCAGCGGCTCAATTAACATTGTCATAGGGCGCAATCTAGTGAGTTGAAATGCTGGGAAAGTATTTATTATTATAGCAAGCATAATGTCACCACAACAAAGAATATATGAGCCGCGACGTGAGAAAACGGGTCTTCGGGGTTTCCGACCAGGTCCGACACAAACCGGCCTGTGCAAGCTCAGAAAAGAGCTAGACGCTTGAAATTTCGGATTTAAGTAGAAGAGGAATTGTACTATCCGTGTAGCGAAAACAAAGGCGCTGATCAGCTTCGCGGTTACCGCGAAGCTGATCTGCGCCTTTGTTTTCGCATAGGCAATAATCCCGTTTTCTCACGATGAGGCTCATATCATGGTGCTATAAGAAAGCATCAAAACCTTTTTGCTGACAAATGCATACATAATTTGCAATAAAACTGATTTAATATGGTCTGTATGTTATCATATTTGCTGTTTTTGAGTGGCGCTTAAATAAGTAAATTAGCTGAAAAGTCAAAAAGACTGAATAGTCATGATGAAGTGCTTTAATGTCTTACAGCAAAACAGTCTTCTTTACTATAAAAATTAATAGTAACAGCCTAAATAAAGCAAACCTCATTGATCACATTTCATCACTGTACCCATATAATTAGACTGGCTCCCGTCGTCAAAATGGTTGTTTATCAATAAAACATGCATACTCAATACATGGCTCAAAATCTTCTGATGTCTCAGTTTTGAGGCTGTGAAGAGAGGTAAATCTGTATGCAAGAAATTTTGTGGAGGTTATAGAACATGATGAATGTACTATAGTGTTATAAGAAAATATTGAACATAGGACTGGAGCCAGTCTACCATATAATGCTCACAATCAATTTCACTAGATATCATGCGGTAAAACATTTAACAGGGCAGAAGATCTCTTTAAAGTGCAGAAACCCACTAACAACAAATGTATCAAATTCATTATCTTGGCGGATCAAATCATTTAATTTGGTTCAGGAAGTATTTTTTTCTCAATGACTGACTTAGAAATGCACTTCATTCTTTTTTTCTCATGTGAATTCTAATGACTTGTATAAAAAAATCATGTAAAAGGGGTACTTATATGTGCATAAAATTTGCAGTTTCTATAGCTGTGCATGTGTAAGCATTTATTGATGTCTTGGGGTACTATTCAGGAAAACTTCAAAGTTTTGGTAACCACTGGGCCCAGAATTACAATCCTCCCTTAGAGTTAAGGAAGACCTTAGTTGAGGTGGTGAATTTCAGCTTCCAAAAAGATGCATATAAATCCTACTGAAATCAAACTTACTGGTTTTATGATATAAATGACATTCAATGTTACACACTTGTGTATTTTTGTGAAAGCAGTTATTGATTTTAACAGTAAAATAGCGAGTCGAAATTTGTCACCTTAACTAAGGTGGGCCTTAACTTAAAGGAAAAATTGTAATTCTGGGCCCTAGTCACATATGAAAGTAACTCATCTATAACAATAATAATGGAAAAACTAGAAAATTATCATGTAAATGGGTCGCCAATCTGTAAAGATTTGAAAAAGGCTGCCATTTTGTTACTTTACTGCTGTGTCAGTTTGCAGCTCAATACTGAGGCACATATCTCCGAGTACCTCAATGTTTTGAACAGAAGGCTTAGTAGGGTAATAAAATAGAGTAGCATTTCAGCTTTAGATAAATACTCATTCAACAGGTATACATGTATTGTTTAACTTAAGGTTTGTCGCTATATATGTAGTCCATGCCTAGTTATTGTGTTCAATTAATGCTGATGCTGTATTTATTCTACTGCACAATATTGTGCCTTAAATGTATTTTTCATGCCTGTTACAGGTATTTTTCTATGCTTTTTTCTATGTTTATAGAAATGTTTTAATTGTATATTTGCCACATAAAGTATTAAATGATTAAAATGCTATATATGTATTCTTTTTCCATCTAAAAACCTTTGAAAAAAATCAGTAGCACACTGAGATGTCATGATATTCACAATGTTCTGAAAGATGGCACCATTCAAGTTTACGTAAACAGCTACGTTCTATATGCATGGATGGCTCAGACCTAAGCAGTTAATCAGTACTCGGGCAGTAAGTCGGTTAGCAGCTTCACATGGAGACATCAAGCAGCTCATCTATATTTCATCATACCCTGATGAGTGTGAGCTTCAGTATTATATCAAACAAATAAATGTCCTAACAACTTTTTTTAACTTTACAGTGAACTTAGTGTCTTAACTTTGCCAAAGCACAGGTAGTGGGTTTCCTTATGACCCTGTTCTTAGTATAATTGATGCAACTTTAAATTGACCTGCTGCATTAGAAAACCAACAAAATGCTTAGGCAAAAACAAAGGCGCAGATCAGCTTCGCAGTAACTGCGAAGCTGATCAGCACCTTTGTTTTCGCTACACAGTTAGTACAATTCCTCTACTTTCTAAATTCAAACGTCTCACCTCTAGGCCACATTTAAAATTATTTCTGTTTGCCCTCTCCCTACCCTGTCTAGAAAAGTTGGGTAGGTTTTTTTTTTTTTTTCTTTTTTTTTATATATATGAACTACTGTTTTATGCATTATTTTTGGTCAAAGGAATTAGCTACAATTTTGTCAAAGCTACTCACAGTTACAGTTGCATTCTATGTTTTGTAGTGCTTGAACATACAAAACAAAATATCCAATTAGTGAAATGGTTTAAATGAAAACACATTTATTTTCAAGGGAAAACAATTTATCTTAAAAAAAAAATAAAAAATCTGGCGAAAGGGCAATAAAATTTTTTGAGTAGGCCCCTTTTTGGGTGAGTAGGTAGGGAGAGGGCAAACAAACAAATTTTTATTTTTGGCCCTAGTCATCTTCTGTGCTTGTACAGCCTGGTTTGTGTCGGACCTGGTCGGAACTGCGAATTGTTGATTTTCTCATGCAGCGGCTCAATTTTGTCTATCTACTCCACACACTTACCTTATCTTTACAAGTCTGCGGTAGCAGGTAGTGGGGATCATCAGGGTCTGGCAAGAATATATGAAAGCCCAGTATATCTCTCTCCTTGTACGCATCACTGTACGCCTTGCCTCGGCTCTGGTGAAACTTTGTACCCTTTCTTGATCGCCAAGAGTAACTGAATTTGTCATAGCCACATGGTGCTTGCAGGTTTCCTAAAAGAAGGCAATCAAATGTGAACTTTATCAAAAAACATCATATTAAAGGATATCCAAACTTCACAAAACAGTGCCACACCAGCCCTACAAATTGTGTTTGGCAATTTCACAACAGATTTTATATTGCAAAAGTTTTTTGGTTTTTTTTCCCCAATGTTTTCTTTTCTGTTCTTAAAATTAGGTGGTTCCAACAGTGATCCTTTACATAAGGTATTATCACATGACCTTGCTGTTATTGAGTGTGGATAATGTTGTGTAATAAATATATGGCCATGTGTTAACTTTTGCCGTAGGATTTCCGAATGTCATGATGACGTCAGTGACAACACTGCAAATTTTCAGCCCAAAAATGTCCACTTAAAAGGTGATAAAATCCAAGAACAGAATGTTACATTCATTGTCATTTCATATATATGAAACTGGCCTAAGGCTCATTAAAATCATATGAATTCACCACTCATATAAAATCCTTCATAAAGAGATTACTTAGAATACATGTATTTATACAGACATTTCTCACACTCCAAAGTGACATGGGTAATCATTTGAGGACTCAGACCTACCATCAGGATAACAAGTCCATGTAATGTATACCCCCTTATACCCCACTTTTATATAGCTAAACTGGGGTATGCAGGGATATACCTATTTTTCTTAATTTTGCTCCAAAACATAGATTGGGCGAGGCGGTTCTAACGTGTACCTACAATCTATGTTTTGAGCAAAAATAAGAAAAATATCAACATTTTCTACTACAAATTTTCAACTTTTACCACTTAGGAAAAATCTGTATATTACATGGGCGTGTTTTCGTAATGCAGATCTACCTACCCAGCATCTGAGACCAGCCCAGTCTGGTAGCGGTGTTCTCTGGCATCTCATCTATCTTCACCTCAAAATACCAGGAACCTCGTCTCACTCCTGCAATATAACAAGTCTATTATCTAAGGTCACCAGAGTTATTTCCCTTTGTAAGCTAGAGTGGGCATGGCAGACAAATTTAGCAGCGTTCAAAAAGTGCAGGACATCTTTATAAATATGCAAGCAGTTTTTACCATCTCAAATGCTGTGACTCAGCTATTAACCACATTTTGTGTCACAAACCCTGAGTTTGCAATCCTTTTCCAAGAATCCTATGATAGGCATGAGGAAGTTATTATTTGAGTTTCCCCATTCAAATGCAGGGGCCATCTATGTTGACCTTACTGTAAGATAGGTCAAGGTCATCCCAGGGTCATGATTTATATAAAATTTGTAGGGCTCCTCTCCCTGATGCTTCATGCCAAGTCCTCATGGTTCTGGGGAAGAAGATTTTTAAAGGTTTTTGCTATTTATATGCATGGCGGCCATCTCGGTCATGTGACCTGGACCATTTATGTAAACTTTCATTTCTCCTTCCTAAGGATCACGGGGGTGATTCAATTGATACCACCTGTGCTGTCGTCCGAGACGTTACTGCATATATTGCTGTCGTCCGAGTATTCCGGTTTCCATCCGAGTACTATGGCTGTCGTTACACAAACAGTACACACGTAAAAGCGGCTCGTGATTGTATTTGAAGGTATTATTTATCTTTTTTTCTGCTAGAATGTGTTGTTAGATATTTGTCTATCGTGCAAAAAAATATGGGTCGCTAGTTTGCATACAACCATGTGTTTAATCGTAAAAAAGCAAAAATCACATAAATATGCAAATACTTTAATAATCAGCATCTCTCAGTTCTAACCATTTATTGAACAACATGGAAAACATAACTGCAAAGATAAAACCTTTTACAGTTATAAAAAAAATCCAAAGCAGAAAGGGTTTGAAGGGGCGTTTAACTTTTGGTGTTACTGCTGTCGATCAGATGTAAATATGTGTGATACGGCTGTCGGTTAAACTTGTTACGGATGTCGACAATTTAGAACAGGTAATAATTGAAAATATATGGGTAAAACTAAGTTTAAGGCATCCTAGATTTCAGTAATATGAATGAAATAACATCTATTTCACTTTGTTCATATTTCTAACGATAAACCACGGTGGGTTGGTTTCACGAAGTAAGATATTTACATGACACACCGCCGCACTTTCAAATATGAATATTGAACGTCGTCTATACAGTGACCGGTTGCCTTGCTTTCTCATTTTCGCATGCATTATCCAAATCAGAAAGTGTAATGTATACAATTTAAACTTTGATGAGCGTCACGATTGTCTTACAGCGGAAAAAGACACTGTGGCGAAATTGACTGATTGATCATTTGTGTAATGCACTTTAGCCATTTGTAACCACGCCCCTTCCGCCCCCATCCACGAGGAGGGCGGGGGGCAGCCGTGGAAATGAGCAGGGCTTTGACCAAAGTTTTCCTACGACAGTGCGTGGGAAACGGGCCGTGAAATTTAAAGCAGCCTGTGGAGAAAACAGCAGTGGTTTTACCAACAAGCAGTCCTCACAGGGTGGTTTTTTTAGCGAGGATTGCTTTTAGCGATGATTTGCTGGACCAAAAGTCAAAACTCCCGCTATTCCCCGGGGGTGGGGGCCCGTTGTTACAAATGACTAGTACATAATACCTTATAATATTGCATTCGTGTGTATATTTTCTTGTAGTCGATCTCGAATGTCATTAAATGGCGCGAAGTGTAATATTCTGCTTTGCGATACAAAGGTTCGTGTGTGTTGGTTGTGCTCTGTGATACATTGTGTTGTTCTTTCTGTCCCGCTTGGGATGTCTTTGGGTTGGGATATTGATTTCCAGTCGAATACAATGATTTCATATTTTTATTTGACCCCCCCCCCCCTTTTCTTGGTTTCGCGAATTTACTTCTTGGTGAACTAGTAAAGTTGGTCTCCTATCCGGTTTTGGCTTTCCTGTATCGGCATTTTGTATATTTATATCTTTTAGCCAGCTTAGCACGTTGTTTAATTTCATCATACCGTTTTTCCTTTTCGCAGTCCTCGTAGAAATGGTGGTTTCGCTTTCCTAGGAAAAATGGTTTTGTTGATTATAATAATAATCTCTAAATTTCTGGTTTGGATTTTAACTTAATTACATCATTTTTTTTTCTGTTACATATGTTCGCCAGTTGACCACTATATTTATTTTCTTTCTTTATAAAATGTCTCCTGGAGAAATGGTTTTCGCTGTTTTTCCCAGTAAATAAGCTAATCGGCATCCCAGGACAAGTGGTTTATCTTCATGATACAATTGCTAATTGTGTCTACCTCTATGTGCCCAGCAAAAATGGTTTTCGGCGTTGTCCATAGTAAATACGCTCATCGGCGTCCCACGAAAGGATGATACGACTGCTTATTTTGCCTGCCTCTCTGTTGTGTTCGTTGCCTTTGGTTTTGGTTGCGACATAGCCGGATGACTACCTCGTTGGGAAAGAGCTAGTTATTCTGCTATTCGAGTGCGTTGTCCGACCTAAGTTCGGAAAATTTGTGATGCCGTTTGCATGGGTCATTTGTGAAATATTTTAAATATACTATCATATTACTGTATATGAAACTGTAAAAAAATCACATACTTTCATCTGGTCGCCGAGAACACTTCGAAACATTTAAGTCCGAAGTGTTCTAGATGTTGACAAATGTTTCAAAGAAAGAAAAGTTTGCAAAAGAGTTCTTATACTATGCCGCAAATGATAGGATATGTGTGAAATATTTTCTTTCATATGAATATAGCAATACGTGATTTCCGACAGTATGTGCAGTACGAACGCGCTCTCTAACGTATGCACAAAATATAACATACACGGAGTTTGTTTCCCGACACTGTGTCAGCTTATAAATTGTTTTCATTTCCAGAAAACATGTTATGCAAAGTTTGTACTTAGAGACTCATTGTTCATTCATGTGACTTCACTAATCATCTTATATGACATTACAGAAGAGACTATTTGTAGCATTTGTGTTTTTCGAGGTTACTGTTATGCTTTCTAGCGATCTCTTTATGAGTAACGTTAGCATACGAAAATTATTCAGAAACTACAAAATAAATGCATAAAATATGTTGAATTTGATTTCAACGGGCAATATGCCATCTCGAAATACTATCGACAGCCGTATCGTACTGATCAATAAACAAACGCCAGCCGTATCAGAGGTCAGCGACAGCCGTATCACGCTTTTTAAAAACGGGAAATAAAATTTGAAGGACGCAATGAATTGGGTAAATGATTACAGCTTTCAAAGGCTAAATGGAAAGCGTAATATCCCTGATACTTTCGCTTACATGGAATGGTGGCATAGGTTGAAAGTAAGAAAAACACGCAAGAAAACGATGTTTTGTACTAAAAATAAATTCTTGTGATTGTCTTTATGCTAAGAAAACTGGAAAGACGTTTGTAATAACGATAAATACCTTCTTGACAATTTTCGGTGATAAATGCGCTGATTAGCGACGATCTGTTGGCCCTATGGGCACTGAAATAGGGGCACCGATGATAACGACAGCCGTAGTACTCGGACGAAAACCGGAATACTCGGACGACAGCAATATATGCAGTAACATCTTTGACGACAGCACAGGTGGTATCAATTGAATCACCCCCGTGAGGATGCTCCACGTGAAGTTTGGCTTTGATTGGCCAAGCGACTTCAGAGAAAAAGATATGTTGGTAATATACATGTAAATTGCCCCGAGGTGGGGGCAGAAAAGCCCCTAGAGCGCAAATGTTTTCAGAATCATAAAGTTTCAGTCCATTTGCCCATTTCCTTTAAGTTTTTTTCCTCCGTGCACCTCTTTTGACCTTGCAGTAAAATAGGTCAAGGTGACCCCAGGGTCATGATTTAAATAAACTTTGTAGAGCTTCTGTCCCTCATGCCTCATGCCAAGTTTCAAACTCATAGACCTTCTGGTTCTGGAGAAGAAGATTTTTCAAAGTTTTTGCTTTTATAACATGGCGGCCATCTTGGTCATGTGACCTGGACCATTTATATAAACTTTCATTCCCCCTTCCTAAGGATGCTCCACATGAAGTTTGGCTATGATTGGCCTAGTGGTTTCAGAGAAAAAGATCTTTGAATAATATGATAATATACATGTATATTGCCCCAGGGTGGGGGCAGACCAGCCCCAAGGGTCCAAATATTTTCAGAATCATAAATTTTTAGTCCATTTGCTCATTTCCTTTAAGTTTTTTCCCTTCAAATGACATTTTGACAATTTTCCCCATTCAAATGCATGGGCGACCTATGTTGACCTTGCCGTCAAATAGGTCAAGGTCATCCCAGGGTCATGATTTATATAAACTCTGTAGAGCTCCTGTCCCTCATGCTTTATGCCAAGTTTCAAAATCGTAGGCCTTCTGGTTCTGAAGAAGAAGATTTTAAATTTTTTGCTATTTACTGCCATGGCGGCCATCTTGGTCATGTGACCTGGACCATTTATATATACTTTTGTTTCCCCTTCCTAAGGATGCTCCACATAAAGTTTGGCTTTGATTGGCCAAGCGGTTTCAGAGGAGAAGATCTTTGAAATTGTGGACGGACGGACGACGCTGACGACGGAGCATGGCCATCCTATAAGCTCACCTTGTGAGCCTACGGCTCAGGTGAGCTAAAATCTGAGCCTATCTGTGTTAGTAGGTGCTTTCTTAGTCCCGATACAAAAAAAAATTTTTTTTAAAGTTCTTACCATGTGTAGCTCTGATCATGCTGTATCCTTTCTCCCCTGTCACAGACAGACGATCATCCGATATCTTCAACTGGGGAGCTGCAATAATAGCATTATACAATTGTTGCCCTTGAGTGAGGGTGACATGACTAGGCAGGTAATATTGCCTGAGGGCGAAGCCTGTGGGCAATATAACCTGTCGAGGGTGACCAAATCGTCATGTCACCCTCATTCAACAATTGTTTTATTATACTGAACCAAACAAATTATCGACATGCCACATGATAAACGCATGTGATACAAGTGCAACTGCACATTTAGGCGCATATGACGTCAGAGGGTAATATGATCATGTGACATGACAGAATAGCACCCTACACGTGCACTGTAAACAAACGCATGTAACTACAAGTGCATCTGCAATTTTTAGGCAGAAATGACATCAGAGGGTAATATGATCATGCGACATGACAGAATAGCACCCTCCGCGTGCATTTTAAAGAAATGCATGTTACTACATGAGCATCTGCAAGTTTCAGGCAGATATGACGCCAGAGGGTAATATAATCATGCGACATGACAGAATAGCAACCTTCGCATGACCCGCTCTGGACCAATCAAAATCCACACTCAGCCAATGAATATTAATGAGGTATAATAAACAAAGATGCAACATATGTACTATTTTAAGTTAATAATATAGGGCTCATAAATGTTTTTGCCATAACTCAAGAATGTTCTTTAAAAACAGATCTAATACAAAAGACTTTAGAACATGGAGTATTTTTTTTTATTCAGAACACAAAACTTTTGAAATAAAATTACTTGAATCATCAGGAATTGTTGCATTGCCATCCGGTCTAATAAAGCAGCAGCTTTAAACTCCCTATTGAAACCCCAAAAACTTATCATACCTCTATCATGCAGAGCCAGTAAAACCTCAGAACCCAGGAATGTCCTGTAGAGATACCCCGGGATAGGTTTCCCCGCCCACTCGGTGCTCTCATCATATGCCTGTCTGTTAGGGGCATGGGGGTCAGGCTCAGCCAGGATGTAACGATAACCATCCTTGTTGAAGGGATGTTCTGTGGGGTAGCCGTGGACAGCTAGCTTTGTGGCATTCACCAGTTCTCTATTGAGAAAGAAAAAATAAAATGAAAAATGTCAAGAGGAAACCTGCTTTTACGTAAGTAAAAAAAAAGGACACAGATCGCCTTTGCAGTAATTGCACAGCTGATCATGATCATTGTTTTAGTATCATGGAAAGTACAATCCCTCTTCTTAAATTTGAAAGTTGAACCTTCTAACCTTCTGTAACAGTACAGACCACTTTGTTTGTTTGTATTGAGGTATAATGTCCCAGGCAACAACTTTTAAATCATGTAGGGACAGAGCCATCGCTTCCAGGCTATTAACCAGAGCTCTGGGGAGTTGTGTTTTGGTCAAGGACACAACACAGTGCCTAAGTGGGACCAAACCCAGGACTTCTTGATTTGGAGTCTGATGCTCTATCACCAGGCTATCATGCCACCTCGCTCCCCCCGACCGGTATGTGTCTGCACTCAGTCAGAAACACCATGAACAGATTTCCTCATGATGTGATTCTAACAATAAGTGAACAAAACCAGGAATGATCACCCTACCAAGAACAGCTGTTTGACACTGCGTCATTCACATATATGCTAATTATAGGTTTTCTCACATTGTGGTCAATATGCGAAAAAATGTATGCATCAAACAAGACTCTAATAAGCTTGGGTTTTGTCTCAATTTGTCATGAGTCTACATATTCTTGAGTACAATATTGTAAATTATTGCATCTATCAAATATTTTTTATCGACTGGATCATTTGAAAACAGGAATCTTAACTCTGGAATTTGTGGTGGTCAGGGAATATACATCAGTGAAGTTTATCTCCCCTCAAGATGATTTTTACAATTAATGGCCAAGCCACACCACACTTTGATGCACCAAGAATGTTTCTTTCTTATAAGAAATCGCATTCAATATTAGACAGAGATCAGCCTGCACATCAATACAATATGATCAAAATTGTTATTTGCTGCTCACCCTAACTTTATATATCAAGATTTAGGGAAACGGTGATCTGTCTTTTAGCCGAGCAGATCTGCTTGACTCTAAATGTTAAAAGCCTCAGATAGTTTTTCACAGGACAGGGCCCAATGGAAATTAAAGTGACAAATACAATAAGAATATGACCAGACTGCGTACATGTAGATGTGCAGCTTACCTCGACTTTTGTTTAACACATGGTGAAAGACAAGTATTTTCATGATGATGCTCATACATATAAGGCATTTTTAGCAATAAATCTCAAGTCCGCAGCAGTGGTTTATCTTTTATTCCTGAATACATTATTGTTGTAGGACACCATGATAAAATATCCCCACTATATCTACAGCTTTCCAAACTATTGATCAAAACTGGGTCTACATGACTAACTGCATGCAGCAACAGAAAAGTTTCGCAACTCTTCCTGCATTACAATAAAAATTATTGCTTCTCTCATATTAAGTGGGGATGGACTCATGGGGATCAATTGGGTGAGTTAATGTCAATTTGGGGATGGGGGATAGTTGAGTAGAATATGACTACTATTATAGTAAAAAAATACAAGGTATCCTAAAATTGAGCCATGTCATATATAGGTCTATCTATGATAAACCGACATAACAAAGGCAAAGATCAGACAATGCATCTTTGGAAAAAGCTCAATTTCTTTGCAACAGGATGCCTGTCAGATGAAAAAAGTATATTTTGTAAAACTAATGTAAGCTTCAGTGTCTGTGTTTTGCAAGGTCACACATTTCTTAAGACAGATTTTCACATTTCATGCATCATTTTATCACCTGTAACATTGCTGAATACTGAAACACATTATCCTAATTTGATAGTTTTTATGACTGTTTCAAACCCTACAAGGATGTAAATTGACCTGTATTTTTACACTCTGACTCAGTGATCAAGATTTATAGGTACTTAAAAAGCATGATAACCTGCCATCCTACACATGCATAAGATCAGTCACAAGGTCACATAATCAGCATCCCAATTTTCAGCCAGGAGATACTTAGTTTTCTCCCCTAGTTATGAGCTATAGTAAATATTACATGTATCTGTATGAGGCATTACTGTTTATAATCACTAACCATCTAAGAACTTGTATATAAGTATATAAGTTCATAACTGATTACATACCCCTTTTTTAGTTTCACAGGCTGCACACTGTCAACTGCTGCTTTTCTCTTCTGTCCACGAAGACCCTCTGTAATTGTACAAACATTCATATGTAAAAGCAGCTATTGCAAGCTATTGTGACCTGTTTGTTTTTCATATTTAAACAATAAAGGTACGTAGCTTTCATGCAGTATCAAATGAGCCGCCTCGTGGGAAAACCAACAATGTGGGTTCCGAACAGGTCCGACACAAACCGGCCTGTACAAGCACAGAAAAGAGCTAGAAGCTTGAAATTTCGGATTTAAGCAGAAGAGGAATTATACTATCCGAGTGGCGAAAACAAAGGCGCTGATCAGCTTCGCGGTTACCGCGAAGCTGATCTGCGTCTTTGTTTTCGCCTATGCAGATTGTTGGTTTTCCCATGGGGCGGCTCAAATGCAAGGTAATTTTTAAGGTAGGTTGTACCAGCTTCATTTTCTGTTATGTCTCTGACAAATTCTTGTTTGTTTGAATTCATGCTTAACTTCCAAGTCAACAGCTATGGTCATGTTGGGACATTGCCTCCATTTTACGGGACTCACCTAAAATTAGAATGTCATGACATCCAAATACAATGTAGTGCTTAAAATATCACCACTCAAGTAAGCCACTAATGCTTATTTGTATGAATGGTTTGACTTGAACTACTTTTCCTAGGCAGATTCAGACCAGAGAGGTTAACCAGTAATCAGATGATCAGTATTTGTATGAATAGTTTGACTTGAACTGCTTTTCCTAGGCAGATTCAGACCAGAGAGGTTAACCAGTAATCAGATGATCAGTATTTGTATGAATGGTTTGACTTGAACTGCTTTTCCTAGGCAGATTCAGACCAGAGAGGTTAACCAGTAATCAGATGATCAGTATTTGTATGAATAGTTTGACTTGAACTGCTTTTCCTAGGCAGATTCAGACCAGAGAGGTTAACCAGTAATCAGATGATCAGTATTTGTATGAATGGTTTGACTTGAACTGCTTTTCCTAGGCAGATTCAGACCAGAGAGGTTAACCAGTAATCAGATGATCAGTATTTGTATGAATGGTTTGACTTGAACTGCTTTTCCTAGGCAGATTCAGACCAGAGAGGTTAACCAGTAATCAGATGATCAGTATTTGTATGAATGGTTTGACTTGAACTGCTTTTCCTAGGCAGATTCAGACCAGAGAGGTTAACCAGTAATCAGATGATCAGTATTTGTATGAATGGTTTGACTTGAACTGCTTTTCCTAGGCAGATTCAGACCAGAGAGGTTAACCAGTAATCAGATGATCAGTATTTGTATGAATGGTTTGACTTGAACTGCTTTTCCTAGGCAGGTTCAGACCAGAGAGGTTAACCAGTAATCACATGATCAGTCAGCAGCATATAAGCTTTGCCTGGAGGCACAAGAAGCCCAATTATTTCTTTAAGCCCCAATGGGCAGGGGTCCATAATTCTTGTGTGATAGTGCACAGACTTGCTAAAGCTTTAAACTTCTTATCATAGATGTCTACCTTGTACATTTTACCTGTCTGTTGTGTAGCTAAGCAACACTTTCATTAAGTCATATAGACTAAAATTACATTTCTACTTCAATACACCTCAAATATCAATGCTCTAACCACTTTCCATGGTTGTAAGTCCTGTTTGTGTCAGACCCGGTCAAAACTTTGAAGGCAATTTTTAAACACAGCTCATGTAATCTGAGCCGGGACGCGAGAAAACCGGTCTTCGGGGTTTCCGACCAGGTCTGACACACACCGGCCTGTACGTCTTCAGAAGCAGGCTAGAAGCTTGAAATTTCGGATTTAAGAAGTGGGATTGTACTATCTGTGTAGCGAAAACAAAGGCGCTGATCAGCTTCGCAGTTACTGCGAAGCTGATCTGCGGATATGTTTTCACATAGGCGAAAATCCGGTTTTCTCATGGCGCGGCTCATCTATAATACATACTGTCGACTGGCACCCCTGGTTTTTGTGTAGGCTGTACCTGTGTGTTGCTCTTAGTCAATATCTCAAATGCAGGTGTAATCTTGTACAGATCCTGGCAATAAAAGAAAGACACTTCTGTAGACTGGTTAAGAATAGTATTTTATAGTGATTGACAGATGATCTTAATCATCTAGTTTTGTCCAATCAAAATGCCATCAGGATGATCCTATACTGTTCTACTGAGTGTCATGAAACCGATTACCAGTCTCTAACACGTTCTTGTTCTCAATGATGATTTTTTATTGAATCAGATAAAAAGTGGCATTTTATTGAATCAGATAAAAAGTGGCAGCATGAGTCAGATGCATACAAAGGGAATATGTTATTAACTGAGCTTCATGAAACAAGTAAACATGCATTCTTTAATATTACTTACAGGATTGAGCAGTCCAAACTGTAGGTCACCAGTGGGTGTTTCATTTCCAAAGAAAATGTCCGTTTCTTTAGCCTAGAAAACAATATCATTATCAAATGTCAATTAATGCAAATTTCAACCAAGTCACAACAATATTTATGTCATGTCAGCTCCTAATTCTTAGCCTCATGAAAGTAAATGAATTTTAATCATCACACATGAAAATGCCGTATCTAGTGTGAATTAAATGGTAAAGCTTGCATTTATACTTAAATCTCTTCCATTTGTGTCATCAGCATTTTAAGAGAAATTAAGACAAGCTTTTAAACATTTGAAAATTTAAGAAAATGACTAAAGTTTTACCAGGGTTTTATGTACTGTTGTGTGCCAGGTTAGTTTGACTCGTCTTGGCATGGTTGTCAGGTTCTCCCACTGTTTCTCTATGAAAGGTATAATCTCCTACAAAAATAGACACATATGAGCCGCCTCATGGGAAAACCAACAATCTGCATATGCGAAAACAAAGGCACAGATCAGCTTCGCGGTAACCGCGAAGCTGATCAGCGCCTTTGTTTTCGCTACTCGGATAGTACAATTCCTCCTCTACTTACCTGCAAAATTTCAAGCTTCCAGCCTGCTTCTGTGACTGTACAGCCTGATTTGTATCAGACCTGTTCGGAACCCACATTGTTGGTTTTCCCACGAGGCGGCTCATATACATGACACTGATATTCCTTACAATTTAAATTTGGACATTACAATAATGATGTATTTAAATCTATTCATATACAAAGGAAACAACCTGGGCCCAGTTGTTCAAAACATCGTTAGCTTAACGGTGTCGTTAAGCCCTAAATTTGTTAGCTAAATATTGACTTCAAAAGCAAATACACTGTTATTTTTTGTTGAAAAAATGTGAGAATCCTTTGCAATGCAAAGGATTCTCACATTTTTTCAACAAAAAATAAGTGTATTTGTAATATTCATGTTTGAAATTTTAACGAATCGTTAACTAACGACATCGTTAATTTTGAACAACTGGTCCCTGAATCACAGGTTCAACCCCAGGCTTCTCCAGTCTGCCGCATGAAACTTTAATAAAACAAGCTGTTGGTGGCATGTTAAACCCCAAATCAACCAACTAACTGTTACTCTAGTTACCTAGTGCCGAAAATTTGAAATAGAGTGAAAAATTAAACTAGTGCCGAAAATTTGAAATAGAGTGAAAAATTACCCTAGTGCCGAAAATTTGAAATAGAGTGAAAAATTACACTAGTGTTTATCATCTATTCCCTCTGGAATATTTATTTGAGAATATCTAACTGTTACTCTAGACGTGCATGGTATACTGTCATTTCACTGTGATTTACAAAATCCAGACTTACCCTATCCTTTGAGAACATGACTCGACTCTCCCCTCTACATTTTGCCTGGTAGGTCAAGTTGGCAAGTGATGTGTAACAGATCTGTTGGAAACCTGTCAAAGAGAGGGTTTGGAATGGAAAAGTGAAATAGAAATAAAACAAAAAAAATTCTGGATTAGATGTTTTGCTATCAGAAGATATAATGCAAAATCGTTTTGTTTATCATATTCCAGTTATTCTATGGATGTAACTAACCACATTAAAATGAAAAATGGCACATGATTTCATACCACTTTTAGTGCATGACCCAGGGTTCCCATTTACCCTCTATTGAGGGTTTTTTATCCCCAAAATTTGTCATGTACCCCCAAAATTTACAAACCTCCTTACACAGGCTTATACATAGGGGGTATAAAACTAAGAAAATTAGGCCAGTGTACCCTCAATTCAAAAATTCAGTGGGAACCCTGATGACCTTGTCTTGAAGAAACTTGCAAAAGGCTTGTTTAATAACTTCATATAAAATGCCTATGAAGATCCTCTTTTATATGCAAATAAGAGCTGTCGCAATACAGCGTAGCTTGTCTGACTTGTGCTTTGCCACTAAATCTATTAAAATCTATGATCCATGACCTTGAAGTCATAGAGGGGGCACGAAAGTGTTTGGAAAATAATCAAAGGGAAATAACTCCAAAGATATGAAAGCAAGAGTAATGATTCTTGTGCATCATGCTTTATAAGTGTACCATGTTTCATTGAAAAATCTCTAATGGTTTTTGAGTTATAGAGCAGACAAGAAATTGAATGAAAAATAATCAAAGGGAAATAACTCCAAAGATATGCAAGCAAGAGTTATGGTTCTTTAGCATGACACATCATCTCATCGTGCTTTATAAGTGTACCAAGTTTCATTGAAATATTTCTTATGGTTTTCAAGTTATAGAGTGGACATGAAATTGTATGGAAAAATAATCAAAGGGAAATAACTCCAAAGATATGAAAGCAAGAGTTATAATTCTTGTGCATGACACATCGTCTCATCATGCTTTATAAGTGTACCAAGTTTCACTGAAATTTCTCATACGGTTTTCAAGTTATAGGGTGGACACGAAATTGTATGGAAAATAATCAAAGGGAAATTACTCCAAAGATATGCAAGCAAGAGTTATGGTTCTTTAGCACGACACGTAATCTCATCGTGCTTTATAAGTGTACCAAGTTTCATTGAAATAACTCTTACAATTTTCGAGTTATAAAGCGGATACGAAAATCAAAGGGAAATAACTCCAAAAATACTCAAGCCAGAGTTATGGTTCTTGTGCATGACACATCGTCTCGTCATGGTCTACAAGTGTACTAAGTTTCATTGAAAAATCTTTAACGGTTTTCAAGTTATACAGTGGACACGAAATTGTATCGAAAATAATCAAAGGGAAATAACTCCAAAAATACTCAATCTAGAGTTATGGTTCTTGTGCATGACACATCGTCTCATCGTGGTTTACAAGTGTACCAAGTTTCACTGAAAAATCTTTAACGGTTTTTAAGTTATAGAGCGGACACGATTTGTGACGGACAGACAGACAGACAGACGCACGGGGAAAAACAATATGTCTCCCGACCCTGTCAGGGGGAGACATAATATTGACTATTCTATATGAAAGCTAGCAATTTGTTATATTTTCTGCACCATGCACAATGATTAAAAGTAATAAGAAACAAAGTAAGAAACAGTTTATGTTCAGTAAACTGCACATAGATGAAAAAGATAGATCCTTTGGAAGCAGTCAGGCTGATTCTTAATGCATGTACCATAACACACTCAGAAGATAGGACTGTATTGACAGAAGACTAATTGACTGGTAAAAATGTGTACAAGAGACATTTTGACTCAACAAATGAGGCATTATTAATGCAAATAGAAGTGATGAACTCAGTATCAGAAGAAAGATAGAAAGATGAAGTGACAAAGCATTTTTATTTGTAGAAATGTATGCAGAAAAGTGACCATATGGAAATGTAATTCAAAAGTAATTGAAATGTAATTGCCATTACAGACCAATATTGAGTTGTAATGCATTACATTACAATTATGTAATGAAAAAAACTGACCCATTACAAATTACTTTGCATTACTTAAAAAATGTAATTCATTACAATTACATTACAATTACAATTATCACAGGTCTGCCTTGATCTCAAGGTCACTCAGGTGGGTCATGATGGTACAGCATAAAACTTCAGACCAATATCTACCAATATGCAAAGTATCAACTTGACCCATGGATATACATCTTCAAGAGATATTAGATTTATATAACTTTAACCAAAAACTTTTAACACAAAATTTCTAAGTCTGTGACCTTGACCTCAAGGTCACCTAGGTGGGTCATGATGGTACAGCATAAAATTGCAGACCAATACCTACAAACATGCAAAGTATCAACTTGACCCATCAACCTGTTCAAGAGACATGGACTTATAAGAACTTTAACCAAAATCTTTAACATTTGAGCAATGCAAATGCCAACGCCGGGGTGATTACAATAGCTGTTCCTGTGCTTTTGTACAGACCAGCTAATATCCAGGGGCAGGTCAGTTGCATGTGTGCATATCCCGTAGCTATGCACATGCATATGCATGTACCTCGTCAACCTTAAAACAGATGATCAGATTCTGAGAAATGCATTCATGTTCAAAGGACACTTAGTAACAGCAAACTTTACAGACCCTGGTAATACTTAATGCATGATTTCAAGTTTAATTGTTTGTTCAAGCCTGTCTTGTTGACCTTAACACGAGCCATCACATAAGAAAAACAACAACAAAGTCACAGATCAGCTGATCAGCATCTTTGCTTTTGCTACACAGATAGTACAATCTTTTTTCTACTTATATCTAAAATTTCAAGCTTCTAGCCTGCTTCTGTCACTGACTGTACAGGCCAGTTTGAGTCGGACCTGGTCGGAAACCCAGATTGTTGGTTTTCTCATGCTCACATAACACAGTACTTACTAGCTTGTTTTCTCTGGAAGCTCTCTAGACCATTGGGATTACAGTGTTTGCACTGGTAGTTATAGTTACACATGAATGGTACAACTGTCCTGAAAATGTCAGCAATTTGGTTTAAACGTATTTATTTCAAATTCATGATACATGCATATATATGAAACATACAATATCAAAAGAATAGGATTTGAACGAAAGCCTATGGCTTATAAAGTTCATCTCCTAAGCAACAGATAATTTTTCATATGATACAATATGGTTTGTGTTACATCCTAGTGTCGTTGTACCTTTTTTATATAAGGAGGTCTAGTGATAATGATGATGATGATAACAATAATAATGATAGTAATAATAATAATAATAATAATAATAATAATAATAATAATAATGATAATAATAATAATTGTCTCCTAAGATGATAATGACGGTGTTATTTTGAATTGATAAACATAACAATAATAAGAAAAAAGTACTGTTATTCCACCGACAGTTCAGCCCTGCACCCGCCACCCGGCTATTGTATTTCAGGAGTTACATTTATTTGTGTGGGAGGCAACCAAAGTCCAGCATATCTAAGTAAAACGTTTTGAAGCAAGTATATATAATTGGACTTGTTTAAATATTTCATCATTGTATGTAATATTTTGGTTCCTGACGCCGTAAAGGAGATTGTGGACTGTTATAGGAAAAGCCGCGTTACCAAAATATCTTCGACGTATTTGGTTATATCTGGGGCAGTGTAAGAGGAAATGTGCTGCAGACTCCACTTGTCCGCATAAGCAGTTAGGGCTATTTATCAATTTCTTTTTGTACAGGTGCTGATTTAAAGAGCTGCATTCAAGCCTTATACGTGTATGTAGTATTTGCCCGGTTCTTGTTGTCTGAATGTTTAAATAGTGTGACGGAACAATGCCGGGTGTGCTTAAGGTTAGCTTGAAGTTTGTAAGAGTAGTTGAGTTTCTGGAATCGTTATTAAGTGAATTCCAATCTCTTAAAGCAGATGGTAAGAAAGAGCTGTAATAGAACCTCGTTCTTGTGATAGGGGTCATAAAATTATTAGGGTTTCGTAAGTGATACCTTGATTGTTCGCGAATTTGTGGCGGCAGGAGTCTTTGCAGATAGTTAGGAGTTAGATTATGGGTCATTTTATACATTTGGCATAGCCTGTGCTTTTTGCGTCTGTTTTCTAAGGTTTCATATCCTGTTTCATTATAGAGTTTTTCAAAACTGCATAATTTGGTAGCACCAGAAGATATTCGCTGGGCATCTCGTTGTATATTTTCTAGAGCGGTCTTGTTTTCTTTTATGCAATTATCCCAAACTGTGTTACCATATTCCAATAGCGGACGGATAAAGATTTTATACATTTTGTCAAGAGAACGGCGATCTAAGTTAAATTTGTGCATCCTTAAAATACCTAATCGTTTGTATGCTTTGCTAACTATTGTGTTTATGTGCTTTTTCCAAGTAATGTCATTAGTAAATTCGATCCCAAGATGTTTATGAGAGTCGACTTCTTTGATTTGAGTGTTACCCATGAAGAGTGGGGGGTGATACGGCTTTATACGTTTCTTACTAGCTATGAATGTTTCTTGTTTGATTGGCTGCAATTTAATACGAAGGATGAAATGTTATGTATAAAAATTACAATGTTTCAATTCCATAAGATTATTACAAAGTGATATGCACTTTAAACTAAGATTAGAAAATCTGACTTGGTCATTTTCATCCAAGAAAACATACCGGTAATGGTTTGTAGTTTTGGAAATAAGATGTATGATACAAGGATGCTTATCTGATTACTTCTGTCCTATTTGCATGATGAGAATGTACAAATAATAGAGCTATGAATGGCCAACTGAGTCCTGCATGGAGTCTTTTACACCCCTTATTATAAATGAGCCGTCTCGTGAGAAAACCAAGAATGTGGTTTCCGAACAGGTCTGACACAAATCAGGCTGTACAGTCACAGAAGCAGGCTAGAAGCTTGAAATTTCGGACTATCAATGTAGCGAAAACAAAGGCGCTGATCAGCTTCGCGGTTACCGCGAAGCTGATCTGCGTCTTTGTTTTCGCCTATGCAGATTGTTGGTTTTCACATGTGGCGGCTCAAATGGTAATGGCTTGATGAGGACAGTCTTACTTGGCAATTTAGAAATGCTTGCATAGGCATTTTATTTAAGAAGTCATTCTTTAATCAAGTGCTCTAACATTTGCAGTTCTGTTGATGGTTAGAAGGCAACCCGCTGTCCATTTGAGCCACGTCATGAGAAAACAAAGTGGTTTCCTAACAGACCCGAAACAAGCTCAGAAGATGGCTAGAGGCTGGAAATTTTGGGTTTAGAAGGAAAAGGAACTGTGCTATCCATGTAGCAGAAACAAAGGCGCTGATCTGCCCCTTTGTTTTCACATGTGCAAAATGTTGGTTTTCTCATGACACGGTTCATTTATTCTACGTAGCCCTAATGGGCAATGTTAGACACATGGTACCCAGCTTATGTCCCATGTTTTCACTTACCCCAGATAACAGCTGGTACAATCAGCATGGAACCATCTACTGCAGGCAGTGCACTGTAGCTCTACCGAACCAAGGTTACGACCTTTCCCACTGAAAACAAGACATACAATAATTACCGGTTCCCAGTTTACTGAAATCAATATTGGAAATACAGGTTACCAAAACCTCCCTTGGATTATTGATTTTTTTCTCAGGGGAGTTTTGGTTACCTGTATTTCCAATATTGATTATGTGTAAGCTGGGAACCAGCAGATAATGCAAAAATGGTGAATATTTTTTTATTTTATTTTACAATTTAATCAGGCACTTCCTTTAAATATTAAACTCATTTTTCACTTATAAATTCATCCTAAACCATGAAATTACAGCATGTTGCACAGTGATGTTGATGTAAAAAATGAGCCGCCTCATGGGAAAACCAACAATATGCCTAGGCAAAAACAAAGACACAGATCCTTTGTTTTCCCTACACGGATAGTACACTTCATCTTCTTCTTAAATCCGAAATTTCAAGCTTCTAGCTCTTTTCTGTGCTTGTACAGGCAGGGTTCGAAAAACCCGGGTATTAAACCATAAAACCCAACCCAGTGGGTTTCAGGGGGTAAACCCGTATACCCACTGAGTAGTGGGTAGTGCTTAGTATTACAAATTTTATGATCTTTATATCTCGTTTTGAGCAAGGTATTAAGGTATTTTAGAAATATTATGTGTACAAGTAACAAGACATTTAAATTTTTCTCCTTGGAATAACCTACGTGTACTTAGTTTTGTATGAAGCAAATCCAAAAGAACAATCAGCTATCTAACCAAGCTGGCAAGATTGCATTAGGGGTGTTTGATGATAAGACAGAAGTATGCAGATGTTTTAACTTCTCACTGAGTTTTTTGTTTGTTTGTTACTGATCATGCACAGAAGAAAGACTTGGTCTGTGATAGGGTTTTATCAACAGACTTATGATAAGAGAATGGTAATTTTAAGATATTTCTACTGCCATAAAAATAATCAGATATATCTAGCTAAGTCACATTTTACTTATAATTCATCATTTAACTACCTGCCAGATGTCATTATAGTTAGACCTACAAGGCAGTCAACTAAGTGACAATTTTAAAAGTACAGCCCGGTTTGTGTCGGACCTGTTCGGAAACCACATTGTTGGTTTTCCCACGAGGCGGCTCAAATGTTTACCAGTAGCATGTGTCTTCTTCGTCACTGTAGCCTAGTCTAGGTCTGGACACTGCATGGGAGTTATCCATAGCCATCTTGGTGATGGTCGTAGATACTCAACACACAGGAGAAAAAATACCTGCAACATAAAAAATATGCGTAAACAAAGGCACAAATCAGCTGATTTGTGCCTTTGACCTTGCTCTCTCATGTTTCTTGTGTGCATAGAAAACAAATCCACACTCCTTTTTAACTGTTGTACTAGTTCAAAAAAAAAACTTGCAGCTGTCATTCTGTCACTACAAACAGTTCACATATTCCTCCAACTTCTATATTTGGAAAGTCAGCTGACATAGAAAGCGTGCAGCTAATTAGATATACAATTTAGATTCGTGTTTACATGCATACAAAATGACAGACAAAATGCTGCTTTAAGAATGAATCTTGAACCTTCAGAATAGAATTAAATGGAATTAAATTATAACAATTAAAGTTTGGTGTTAGTTCCGTACCTAGGGTACATTACGAAAACATGCCAATGTAATATACAGAGATGAAAAAATTGAAATTTTTCAGTAGATAATCATACACACAAATTTTGATATTTTTCTTATTTTTACTCAAAGCATTGATTGTGGGTACATGTTAGAACCACCTGAAAAAAACAACAACACAATTGATCTATATATTTTCACTGTATTTTTATATACATGTGGATGGATGCGGGGCTGTGTGATGCATTTTATATTGTCAATACACATGGACATTGTAATTTACAACTAAAATTGTGAGTCTAAAACAAAACCTAGACTGATAGACAGGTTATCAAAATAATAAGTGAATCAAGTTATTTATTAATTTAAAATCATCTTCCTCTCTTTGAGTTAACTTTTCTTCATCTAACTCATTTTTAGCGACACTCCTGTGCGAACCATGGTAAAAATGTTCTAAATCATCTGTCATGCCTGGTTTGTATTTGAGTTAAATTTAATCTAGGGGACTATATTTTATTAAGAATTTCCTTTTCTTCATTGTTGAAAAAATGGGTGCTCGAATGTAAATGCTTGTGGACTTATGGACTGTTGTTCAGATACAATTTTCATACCATGTTCAAGTGCAAACATTTTAAAAGTTTCAACTGGGGTTAAAAGCTTCTCAAAACACTTCACATAGAAAGAGAAACTGTGAGAAACATAAATTACCCCAAATTTGGAATTGCCCCGAATTTAGAAGGTTCCGCCATAAGCCCTTTCGGCTTGTCATCTGGCTCGACTTTAAATCTTGACTTTGTTGTGTGACTTCCAGTGTCAAGTTCTCATTGATTTTCAAAGAAAAAGTCATTTATGTAGCCTCCATCAGGAAAACATGTCCGTGAAATGTGTACCCCCTCAAACCCCACTTTTATATAGGAAAATTGGGGTATGCAGGGGTATACCTATTTTTCTTATTTTTGCTCAAAACATAGGTTGTGGGTACACGTTAGAACCGCCTCGCCGAGGCGGTTCTAACGAGTACCCACAATCTATGTTTTGGAGCAAAAATAAGAAAAATAGCAAAACTTTTTTTATGAAAATCTTCATTTTTTACAACTTTAAAAATCTCTGTTTATTGCATGGGCATGTTTTTGTAATGTCATATAGAGTATGGTATACATGTTATATCTAGGTTTCATAGTTGTGCTAAAGGAGCATTAAAAAGAATTTTACAAAGTGAATAAAAACTTAACCATAGATGTTTGAACCAGTGATAATGTTCGATTTTCTAAGTTACTGTAAAATAAGATTTTTAAGATTTTATTACGGATCGAGACCCCTAACTGAGGCATAGATCCAGATAAAGATAATATGATGTGGTGGTGGTGGTAATTATTTTGCCAATATAACACTGGCTATATCCTCTAGGTGCTTCTCAATTCTTTTGCTGTCTCCAGGGGTCTGTAGACATACCAGAACGCACCGAAACGCATCTGTATTTACCGGAACGCACCACAAATAATGGATTATAAAGCACATTGACTATGTTAATAATAATTTTGTGACAATTTTATGCGGTTATGAGATGCTAGATTAATTCAACTTTAGATTGTCTTTATACATTGTGCGTTCCTGAGAAACTTTGGGCTTGAATTTTGTTCCGACTGGGTGATTCTTTACATGTGATAAGTATTAGCTTCAAAGGATAGTGATTAATTTATCGAATGATTGAATGATTGATATTTATTCGGTATAAGATCAACACATACATACATACATATATAGAAACATAAAAATGTATAAAGCACATTGTCTATCACAGTTACTTAAATATTATGAATAAATTAATCTAAAATATATATAAAGACATTTTTGAAAGACATCATTTATAGATTAATCTAAAATGTATAAATAAACATTTTTGAAAAACAGTATTTATAAATTAATCTAAATACCAGAGGACCATTGGTCCTATAAACGCTCACCTGAGTTCTTTCATATAAACTCATATAGGTAGCTATCAATTGTTCTGGGAGGACATTCTGTGGAATGCTGCTTAAGCTACACCTCAGGTTCCTGGGTTAGATCTCAGGCTTCTCCAGTCTTTCTGATAAGACTTTGAAAGACGATTCTGCATCCATATGCCCTTAGCTGTTGAGCTGGATATAAAACACGAATAAAATCTACTGACCAACTCTGATGAAACCAATACCTTAATTTCCTCTTGGTGCCTCCTTTGATTATGTGTGCAATGTAAGGCACTAATTAAAGCCCAATCACAGTAAACTTATATTGCTATGTATTCATTAAGATAGTAGTTGTGCTGTGGTTCTCTCTAGTTTTATGTTTTGGTGTGGATTTTGGCCATCTTTAGGGAAAAAGCTGCTACATTAAACTATGCTTATCATACTATGTTGTCTTTGTACCAGTACCTGTTTGTAAATTTGGTTGTTTCCGATATGGGTTTTTGTGAGCCTTTGTTCTCATTGTGCCAGTTCTTTATCATTGCTTTAATACCTTCTACTTCTATGCCCTGTCACAATAGGTCAGAATCAACCAATTGTCATCATTTTAACAGTACTACCCAGATGGGCCAAAAAGGAATTTCAGTGAAAACAACTAGTTTCTTTGTCTAATATTTTTATTTATTGAATTGCACTACAATGATCCTTATTTCACCTATTAAAACCCATTTAACTTGGACCCTTATTACTGAAACACAAAAATACTACATGAATGAGCTACTGTAATTTATTGACAACAAATTCAAAGTGATGGAAAAAGATGAACTTAATCAATCATGATTCTGGGTTAATCTAGTATCTTATAGTGGGTGTAGAAGTAACGAGACTGTGTCTATAACATTAAGAGTCAAAAAACATGCAAAGACTGGACTAATGCAAGTAAAGTTTCTGTAGCTAAAATAAATACCTTGTAAAATCATTTTAATTGTATAGTTTAACATAATATAACACCTATACCAAACCACAACATGGAAAATAGGTAGTGTACATTATTACTGGGCAATATGTTTATAAACTTATTATCAATAAACACAATATAGTATGACAGCTTAAACATAATAAAATACATTTACTGATAGTATAGTCCTATTATTCTTTCAATCCAGCATTATCTTCAATTTCCTTTAATCTATATACATAATTGTAAATAATAAACACTTTTGATTTGTATTTCTATAATTCTTTCAATCCAACATTATCTTCATTTTCCTTTAAATCTATTTACATAATTGTAAATAATAAACACTTTTGATTTGAATTAATGTGAATTATAATCAACAAAGAATCAAACTCTGATGACTATAATTTTGTGACGCAACAGGAGAATCTGTCCAAATCTCACAACCATCCGCTAATGTCCAGAATCTTTAAAATTAAAAAAGGCCACTCCCACTCACTGTTCAATGTTCATCAATATGCAATAATGTCTTTTTGCAAAACCTTGCATCAATATATACTGAAAACTATTTTTCTTGCAAAACATTTATAAAACAAACATAAAACACTGTATTACCACTTGTTACATCAGTTATCACCATATCATTACAATGATTTTTTCACAATGCATCTAACTGCCTGCTTTATTTTCACAATGTCTCTAACTGCCTGCTTTAATTTAACTGAAATCAGTAACATACTGTATATTTGAGATTCTATTCAAATCAGATGTTATATTCACAGTCTCTTTAATTCTAACATCTTATTTGAGAAGTGTTTTATACACAAAATATAGATATAACCATAACAAAATAACAACAGTTACTGCGTTCTACCATAGTGTAACATAAATGTGCTATTAATAATACATAACTTTTGATTCTTTTTGCAGCCTAAATGCAACTATTATAATAAAACAATTATTTTGTTCTTTGTTTATGTTCGAGTTGAGGTTTAATGTCCCTGTCAAGATCTTTTCAGTTATTCCAAAATAGAACAACTACTTTGTAAGTACTAGACCAATACTTTGGTGAATAAAGTTTCTTTTACAAAGATACGACTCCACAGAGAAAGGGTTCTTACTCCAGATCTGATGGTCTACCACTGAGACTCCACACTCCCTTTTCAGGGAGCTAGTTCAAAAAATAATTCATTTCCAATATAGTACATCAAAAATTCCACACTGTGAGCTAATTGTAAGAATCAATAGTGCCAAAATAAAATTCAATATGATTGGATGCAATGTTACAATTATTTAAAAAAAAAAAAAAAAAAAAAAAAAAAAAAAAAAAAAAAGGTGGCAACCCCAAAAATAAGCTAAACCACCTGATTCATTTGCTAGTGGGGTTACGCCTACATTTTTTATGATTTCCACAAAGACTTATATTCTCAATGCTACTCTAAAATGACATACAATTTGGAAGATTTTAGTAATACTATGACAAAACAAATTTTGTTGCCAATCCTAGTCAACAACAATACATGTACATTTTGTATTTAGCTCATTAAAGTTGGATTGTGAAGTTGCCATGTAACTTATGCTAATACATGTAGTAATATTTGCCTCAGGAATGGGTGATTATCTTCATTCTGATCTTTTGTACTTCGTTCATGTTCTGCATCATTCATTTAATTATCTACTTGTCTATGGCACAATATATAAGTTTATATATATAAGCCAATATCTCAGATACTGAAGCCCCCTTTTTAGATCTACATCTTTCTGTTGCAAATGGATTTGTTTCTTCTAAAATTTATGATAAGCGCGATGACTTTGATTTTGATATAGTAAATTTTCCTTTTTTGGATGGTGACGTTCCTGGTCGTGCTTCTTATGGTGTATACATTTCGCAACTTATTAGATTTGCTAGAGTCTGCAATCATGTTACAGACTTCAACGCTCGAAATAAATGTTTAACGGCAAAACTTCTCCAACAGGGCTATCGGTATCATAAACTTCGAAAAACATTTTCTAAATTTTATCGTAGACACTATGAATTGATTTCCAAATATAATGTTGGGTTAAAGACGCTTTTAAGTGAGGGCCTTTCGGAACCTGAATTTTATGGTGACTTGGTTTACAAATTTAAGAAACTTAAAGGAATTAATAATTTTTCTTTTCAGTTCAGAAAAATCATAACACGTTACAGACGTATAGGTTATAACTTGAATGTTATGCGACAGTCTGCATGCTTAGTTTTTAACCCAATCATGGTTGATAACTATGCTGCCTTCTTTAATTGCACGCCGGTGGGTCGGGCGTCAGACTCTATGATGGCCCCGACATAAAGCTTTCATTTTAGTTGGTTGGGGCCGGAGCTTCTTGTCTGTTGCTTGGCCCACCGGGGTCCAACTGGTGTTTTTCTTTTGCTCCGGAGTTAGTAGGTTATTCGGCGCCCAGGGATCTCCATCGTCGGGCAGCTTACTTAGTCTGTGAGTCCTGGTTTTTGATTCATCAGGATGTTTATCATGATTTATTTGTTTGTTCTTGATGATTCATTTACTAGTTAGAGATTCACCACGAGGACCGAATAACTAACTAAATGTTATGAACCACTGCAGAAGCTGAGGGTGAGGTTATGGCCATGTAAAACCGGTTTAAGCCCGCCAGTAATTTTGTGTTACTGATCGTTCCAAGTCGATACTTCTGTGGTGGTTCTTTTTGTTTTATGTTTTGGTGTATAAAATTTTTTGGGCTGTTGGCGCCTTATGTATGTTTTCATATTTTTAGTTAAGTTAAGGTAACTGAGTGGCCACCTATTGGGAAAATAGCTGCTCATTCGGCTTACGATATGTTTCATGGTATAAGTACCTGATTGTTAGTTTGGTTTTTTCCCACCTCGGTTTTTGGAGTGGGAATCTTTTTCTGATTGCGCCTTTTCCTGATCTTTGCCTACTTGTACCTTTTTATGATCAGACCAATAAGCCTCGATGACATCACAAAACCCTTCAGAATTTGAAAATATCAAATCTAGTACTGATCCAGAGTCTGTTGTAAATTGCTTGATTTGCTGCATACATCCAAATAATGTCTCCACAAAATCAACAAACCCTGTACTGGTACCATTTATCTGTATGTTGAAGTCACCTAATATGACTAATTTATCATTCAGATCAATAATTGTCCTAAGATGACAGTGAATGTCTTCTCTAAAATCAGTCTGTGAACTTTTGGGGTATTTGTACAACACAACAACTTGAACATAACCTCTTTGAATGCTGAATGTGCCGGTGAATATGAATTCAAATGACTTACATTGCATTTTCACAACTTTCTGAATCTGCAAGTACTCCTTTACATACAATGCAAGTCCATGATATGGTCTGCTGTTTGTCTCTTTTACTGTGTCATCAAGTCTTATAAGTCTGAACCGTTTCAGGGCAAAATGTACATTTTCATCCCTACTACATAACCTTGTTTCTGCAAATCCAATGATATCTGCTGCCAACACATTTGGTTCAAATTGAACATCCTTATAATGTTTATGCAATGATCTAGCATTATTGAATGCGATTTTGGTTTTGTCTGATCCGATTTTATAAAGAGGAACATAACACAGTTCTAAGGCAGCATCTGTGCGTAGCCTTTGCATCTCTATATTCACATCATCATCTAGCGCTAAAGCAGCTTCATTCATATTCAGTATATATAAATCTTCCAGCTTTTTCACTCTACTAAATGCAACATAGTGAACATGTGGTATTTTCCTTACCGGCTGCTGGGACAAATCAACAACTACCTTGTCAACTGTTGCACCTTCAGCTTTCCAGACTGTTTTACCTGAAGCTGGTGTCACTGGGAACTGGCTTCTCTGAAATGTTTTGTAGTTCACTATAAATGTTCGTTGTGTTTCAAATACAGGTGTCCAGTCTGAATGAATGCTTGAATTGTAGAATTTCTTGTTTTTCTCACGTGTTGCTCTACCAACCCGAGGGTCATCAAACAATACCCAAATAATGCTAGGACGGTTAGTTCCTTCCAGCCACCTGAAGTCAATGTGTTTTACTACACCAGTAGCACCATTAGTTAAACCATCTTCTACATCTACATTAGCTGTATGAACAACAATCATTCCAACAACTACTGTCAATGATTTCTTTAGCTGGCCTGTTTGTCCGTACTCTTTTGGGAGTTTATCAATCAAGGACTGGTGCATGCTGGGAGGAATGTTTGCAGAGACAACACTGTCATGGCATGGTATGACAATCTTTTCTCCTGGCAGCTGATTCAAAATAGTGTCATTGTGTTGGTCTACAAAACAATTCTGTGCAAACAAATGAAGGGCATCCTTTGGATAGTCACCAGTTTCACGGTCAACAACACGTGTCTGCAGCTTTTGTTTGTCTTCCTCTGTCATTTCATTCAATCGAAGTCGGTTTAATAACTGTGCAAATGCTAGATCGTCTTTCTGTCTCATGATATCAACCAATTCATACATTGTAAAGAGTTCTTTCCATAAGTTCCTTCCCAGTGAAGATGCTCCCTTTTTCAAATCAAGACTTATCAAGTAATCACCTACTGGCTTAAGCTGGTAAAGATCCCCAACAGCGATAACACTTAAACCACCAAAAACTTCTTTTGTTCCCATCAGCTGCTGTAAGCGAGTGTCAATAAAGCTTAGTGTCATGTTGCCTACCATTGATATTTCATCAATAATGATAATTTTCAGATGTCTGTACTTAATTCTGAATGTATTTAACTCATCAGCTGCAAGATGATTGGTTCCCTTTTGATACATTTTCCTGTGGAATGCAGAGCAAATGGTTTGGCCACTAATATTAAAAGCAGCAAAGCCCATGTAAGCACACAGCAGAATTCTCTTATCATCTGGATTTTCTCCATCTTTCAAATTCAAAATCCTGAAAAGACTTTGATAAAGTGCTCGAATCACTACTGATTTACCAACACCTGCCCCTCCTGTTAGAAAAGCATAAACCGGTTCATCTTTACATTTAATCCAGTGCACAATATGGTTAAAGAATTCTCTTTGTCTCAAATTAAGACTTCTGAGTAGTTGTAAGTATTCATCATCTGGTAATATAATACCACTTGTTTCTACTGGTGGCACTGAGCAAGTTGACTGTAATTCTATTCCAATGTCATAATGCCTCTGCTCTACAACTCTGCTTGGGTTAAAGCAAACAAATTTTTCTGATTCTGCTGGCCCTTCTTCTTCTGTCTCTCTATTTTCTTGCTCTGCATTTGGTGCAATTTGATCATAGTCCCTTTCATCATTTTCCATCATTTGTCTTGCAATCTCAAGCTCTTCAGCATGATGCTCATACTCATTTCTTTTGGACACCAGGGATGTCTGCACTGAGTTATACCGAGCTTCATATGTGCCAAAAGAACCTATCAAATCCTTCTGTTCATTTCGCCAAGGTACAAAAAGCATAAGCTGCTCTCTAAAGTAATTTTCTGGATCCCTTTTTCTGTTGTATCTTACATACCTAATTATTCTTGGTACTTTTCTTTTCTTGTATTTTGTTCCATTTTTTGCTTCAAACAACAGGTCTGAACTTTGACTGTTATTATCATCAAAGCTGTCATCACTTTCATCACCAGAGCTATTGAAACAACTGTCATCATCATTAACGTCATCAAATTTCTCTGAAAACTTATTCCCTTTTGGATAAGTAACATCAACCTTAGAGACATAATCAGCTAAACATAATTTCCCAAGCGGCCTGGGTCTTTTAGAATACCTCTGTATAATACTTTCAGATTCTACATCTGTGGATTCAGCTGGAAGTTCATCAAGAGCAGCTTTTGGCTTCAACAGAAAGATTCTTTCTTCTGGTATAGATGTGTTGATGAAAACAATATCCCTCGTACATTTTGTCAAAGGAATTTGCAAATCAAGATAAACAGCTTCTTGAGCACTGACCTCAACACAGTTAGAAAATACATTCCCAATATGCCTGACTTGTTTCTTTAGGTCAAGATTTCCTCTTCTAGCCTCTTTCGCTGCTGCATCAAGTTGTGCACTCATACCTCTCTGTGATTTACTTATATAACCAACTATATATGAAGCACAACCATATGGCTCAAGAACAATCTGAATGTCAAGGTTAGCCTTCCAGGCAAGAAGTATGCTTTCATTAAATGGATTTATTCTCATTTCCTTCACTTTTCGCTTTAAGAAAACCTTTGGTGCTTTCAATGAGCTTCTTATGCAACAAATATAATCTTCGAAGTCCATTTTAGCAATTTTTTGTAGAAACTCATCAAATGGTATATCTTCATTTTCTTTATACTCGTTCATTGATTTTTGGAGATCTACATTCTTTTTCTTGTACTTGTCAATGTTTTCTTCAAGAGGATGCAGCAACATAGTTTTTGGCAATGGTGGCAATGGAAATCCAAACCTACATATTGGTTTCCCCTTTTTTCTGCAGGTTCTAGAATGTTTGTGACTTTGAAGGTTAACAAGATTTGCTGTTTTCTCATTATCACTACTGCAGGTAAGATATTGATCAACAAATTCAATTATTTCCTCTTCTGACTTTGTTTCTAAAGTTGGAGCATTCTCTACCCAAACAAGCATGTGAATATGAGGGGAGCCACGTTGCTGAAACTCAACTCTATAAAAATAGTCAAGTACTTTTCCAATTGGCTCAGAACTGCTTTTTAGAATTGTATTGAGGAACTCTTGAACCCTATGATCAAAGTACCTTGAACATGTAACTGGGTCTTTCTGAACTAGCTTTGTTTTCTCTTGCCAAGTAAGCTTTTCTAATTCTGTTTCGGAATATTCAATACCATCATTCAATTTTGCTAATATCTTCAATAGATCTGTCCATCTAGTATCGGCAGCTGACAATGACATAAACCAAGTAGGCAAAGAAAGTTGCCTAATCATTGCAAAAATGTCTTTCTTACGCATTTCTAAATAGGCGGGTGAATTTCTCAGTTGGCGAAATATATAATAGCCTTCATCAAGATTTACAAGTTTGTCCAAATAATTTGAATCTCTAGCTTCAGCTGCAGTTATTTTTTGTCCTCGCTTTTTACATCTTCTAACAGCTAGGTTGACTTTATCACTGATTTGTTTCATCTGTAGTTTTTTGTGTTTAAAGAATATATTTGGAACTGACTGTGCAGCTCTCCTGTCAACACTTCTCAATTCCCATTTAACAATGTCACTATAATGAACTGGAACAATTCGTTCTTCCTTACTAGGTGGTGTTTGTCCACAGAATATGGATGGGAAGCACAAATATTCTGCATCTTTATCATTATATAGACTTATAGGGTGCTGTCCTTCACCTGGTGCAAAAGTGAAAACTTTGTCACACTTATTGTCAATATCAGCATCATCCACTAATGTATCTATATTGCCAACATGGTCATTGGCATCTATTTCGCTGTAATGATCAGAATCATAATCAGTTGGTGCATCAGAGTCCTTTTTAGTTGTGATTTCTTCCTGCTTTTCATTTTCTATACTATGCTTTTCATTAGTTTGTTCTCTTGAAACTCCTAAAAATTCTTTGACTGTTTCCTCTGCACTTTCAGTAACTTCCTGAAACCAGTCATCATCAATCACTATGCCAGAGTTCTTGTATAGCTTGCTGTTGTTCATAAGCCAATGTAGAGCAGTCAAAACTCTTAATGGTCTTACATTTTCTTTAAAGTCAACCGTTTTATAGGAAAGTTTCTTTTTCAACTGGATAGCAACTGTAAAATTATCATCCATTGGCCTTGGCAGACAGTTTATTGTAGGCTGAATATCAACAGGTACATTAATTACATTTCCTTTCAAGGAGTACTGGCCACCACGTGGTAATTCTCTTATCTGCATAAATGGAATACGCAGTGCTATTAATCTTTCTTCTAATTGATGTAAGTTTAGCTCTGGTGGCTTGATTGGCCACTTCATTCCATTAGATACTGATAGCTTGGGAATTTTACTATCCCTTAAGGCACTTAAGCAAGTATGACATATCCATTCTTTATCATTGACAGACATAAAGTTTGTACAATGCTGCCGTTTACTTTCTGCTGGAATATGGGTATTCTTCAACATAGAAACACTTTTCCTGAACCATGTCTGGTGACAACAAGAACAGACATACAAAGGTCCAATGGAAATATCTGAATGAAATTGTTTGATAGCATTTTCTATATTTTCAAAGTCTTTGTGCTGATGTTTTGGAACACTATCTGTGTCATGCTTACATCTTTTTCTAGGAACATTAATTCCAGAATTATCTTCAAATTTTCTTTTTTCCTGCCTTACTTGTTGCTTCTTAATTCTCTCACATTCAAGAAAATAAGGATTTTCCCTTGCCTTCTTTTTTGATGCCTTCTGGTATATTCTCTCCTTTGAATTAAAAGTCTGATTTTCCCTTGCTATTTGCTTTGATTTTCTTTCTTTTGTTTTGAACACAGGGTCTTTTCTTGCTGATTGCTTTGATTGCAACTGATACACAGTTTCCTTGGCTTTAAACACAGGATTGGCTCTCACAGATTGCTTTGATACTCTTTCTTTTGCTTTGAATGAAGGATTTGTCCTTGCAAATTGCTTTGATTCTTTTTCTTTTGTTTTGAACACAGGGTCTTTTCTTGCAGATTGCTTTGATTCCAACTGATACACAGTTTCCTTGGCTTTAAAAACAGGATTGGCTCTCACAGATTGCTTTGATTCTCTTTCTTTTGCTTTGAATGTAGGATTTGTCCTTGCAGACTGCTTTGATTCTCTTTCTTTTGCTTTGAATGTAGGATTTGTCCTTGCAGACTGCTTTGATTCTCTTTCTTTTGTTCTGAACACAGGGTCTTTTCTTGCTGATTGCTTTGATTGCAACTGATACACAGTTTCCTTGGCCTTAAAAACAGGATTGGCCCTCACAGATTGCTTTGATTCTCTTTCCTTTGCTTTGAATGCAGGATTTGCTCTCGCAGATTGCTTTGATTGTTTTTCTTTTGCTATGAATGCTGCATTTTGTCTACATTTTCTTCTATAAATTTTGAAATACTCCATGCGATTGTTCTTTCTTTTTGACCCTATTGCTCTTTTTAATTCTGCCATTGATGTGCTTGACATACTATTTTGTTTTATTCGTGCTTTTTGAGCCTGTCTCAACCTTTGATCATTGAAGTAAGATTCCATATTATGTTCCATTTGATCATTACAACTCTGTGTTTCTTCAGTCTTTTTAATTTTGATAGGTAAGAAGTCAAACTGTAAGTTGGTGTTGGTATCTAAATTTAAACTGTCATAAAATGCATACATATATGTAACTAGGTCATTGATACTTGTAAAATTTATCAAACAGGATGTACCATCATTTGATGAAAGTCCATTTTCTCCATGAGAATGAGAATCAAAAAACACATACATGCCATTCTTTCTAAATACAGCAGAGCATATGGCCCCAATGGTTAAAAGACCTGATGATGTATACAAAAAGACTGATTGCAATACTTCATGAAGTGTTGGCAAACCAAGATTTTGAGTATCTAAAAGCACGCCACTTACAATCGGCAGTTTCTCAGATGTAAATTTTCCTATCTCTACTTTAAAATCATCTGGAATTTCTTCTAAAGTCAGCAGGTGGTGAATGAATTTTCCATCTTCTCTTAATTTGTTTATAACACTCCGATATAGAACATCTCCTTCGCAAAGCACCTTGTCTAATGTAGAGCTCTTTTCAATATCAAGGCAGGAAGAGTATGACAGCATACATAATGCATTACATGTGCACTGATATCCTCTAGATTGCTCAGAAAATCTGACATCATTCTGATGAAAACTTCCAAATACCAAATAACTTGCATTCCACAATTGTTCAGATGATCTTTCCGCTTCGTAACACATCACATCATTATCTAACCCTGGTTCCAATGAATCTCTGTTGAAATGCTGCTGTACTAAATTATTTTTATCATGCCATGCATGTTGGAACATTGTTTTTTTGTGAACAAACTGTTATATCTGCTCTTTCAGACAATTTTTCAACAACCTTTGATTGATAATCAACATCCACACCAGGAAAAGTATCGAGAAATACTGCATCAAAATCAGTCTGCACATTTGAGCTAACATTTTCTATGAGCTTGCTAAGATCATTAAGTAACTGTTTAAACTGACGGATGTTTGCCTGCTTGTCTTTTTTAGCCTTTACATGTTTTGAATCAGGACTGGTCAATAAAGCATTCTCTAACAACTTCTTATCCTGAAACTCAGTCTGTTTATTTTGTATATTTTCCATGTCTAATTCAGTGCGGTAAACTGGCTGTTTCTGATTATATGCCTGTTTCTTTTCATGACTTTGTGCCTGCATCATTTCAGGACTTTCACTTTGTTCTGCCGGCATCCTTTCCGGACTTCTTGCCTGCATCATTTCAGGACTTGTCTTTGCCGGCATCCTTTCCGGACTTCCTGCCTGCATCATTTCAGGACTTGTCTTTGCCGGCATCCTTTCCGGACTTTCAGTATACTTACCTCTTGGCCTCTTTCTGTCCAACACTGCTCCATCTCCTCCATCTGTTCTTGACCTCTTTCTCCACTCTGATCTTCTCTCCTCTGACCTCCTCCACTGTTTCCGTCTAGGCATGGCTACTCAACTGAAAGTAGAAAGAAAAGGTCATGTGTAGAATTGCTTAGATACCAACCTACCAAGAAATCGTCAAAATAGAATGTAGAGATATCATACTATTGAAGAAGTGAACAACATGTTGCAACTTTGCATTATAAAAGATAGATTCTCTTCTATTGAAGCTAATCTTGTAGTGAATTTGACCTGAAGTGAGGGCACTGTGGGTATTAAAAAAGAAGTAGATCGGCTGCTCTACTTTACAGGCTGATGTGCCTCTTTTTTCAACACTTAAACAGATCAGAAAGTATGATATTTCTAGCTTCTTAATTTGAGATTTCATATAACCACCCAGCAAGCACATGATATAACAATATCATATCAATGTCAATGTGACGTTATAAAGTCACACTGGCTTTGATCTAACATTGTTTGGATGTCATGTTCACACTAGGTAGACACCTTATCAATATTTTCTAAGATACTTATCTGTTACTTCAGCAGCATCACCAGTCTCTGTTCTTGATCTCTATCTCTATTCTTTCCATCTATTTTATAGCATATCTTCATGCACTTCAACCTCAAATGTATGGCAATTCATCTGAAAATAGAATGAAAGTAATATTTACCTACATTGTACATGATCCAAAGACAGTCGCAGTTCCATGATATTAAAGTAAAAAAAAAAATGTTGTAATGAAAAAGGTCAGGGTCGACCCAGGCTCATCACTTATGCAAACTATGATGTTCTTCATCCATCATATGTAATTTCAAAGAAATTGGTTTGTCCAAAATGAATTCGTAAAAAAAGATATTCTAGCATTTTTAGCATATGTACGTATGGTAACCATTTTGATTAAGATAGAAGAATTTTAATATTACAGATTTATACATGCATATAGCCCCAGGATATACACAGTCAACCCCAATGTTTTTATAAACACGAATCTGTAAATATTCCTACTATTTCAAGCAAATTTCCTCATAAATGACCTTTTCCCCATTATCTTCCATTCATGTGCCTAAAAGACTTAAGTTGACTAAGCAATAAAAATAGAATATTTTAATATATATGGGTATGGCTGCCATCTTGGACATGTGACTGGATTATTTATGAACCCCCTTCATAGATAGATCCTCCATATGAAATTTGGCTTTGATATACAATGTGGTTTCAGACAAAAAGGTCTTTATATATTTTGGTAATATACATGTACGAGGTCTGTCCCGGGAAATCGTAAAAATGTCTGATATTTCGTGAACAGTTTGTTGAAATTTAAAGCTATGTTCATGCTTTTAAACTACATTTGTACTGAGCAATCTCTGAAAATATTAGTTCGATCGCTTAAAAATTGCAAAAGTTATGGAGATTTAAATGATGGTGTATCGACGTTTACGGAGCACGTTGAAAATCATTTTGCTACGTTTTTGTGGAGGGGTGGTTGAATGTTTTGTGTGAAGTCTCTTTATTAGAGCCGTAATGGTGATGGATATCGTCATCAAAGCATTGATTAAGGCTTCTTAGTTAAAATTAAAGTCAATTATTTGAGTTATAAATGATAAGTAGAAAATATAGCATGATCAGTTTCATTTTATATGGGAGAACACTAATTTTATTTTAGACTGAAATAAAACAAAAGATGCCGCTTGTTTAAAATGACAACAAGAACCGAGCATTTAGAATATTTAAAGAAAAAATGCACACAGAATCATCACAGGATTAGAAATGACACTATGGAAGGTTGATTTTATAAATTAATTTTGAAAAATATACTTAACTGGAAAGATAGGCTTTGGGAAGGTCTAATTTTGCACCGCAAAACTTACATTACGTCACTATATTCTAATAAAATAATTGCAGTAGGTTTAAGAAAATTTCTATAAAATCAACGCTGAAGGTGGAAATTATTTCAAACTTTCAAAAACTTATTTTACATAATTACTTGTGCAACTGATAGTTAGAATTGTGTAATATCACCTCAACTCTCAATTACAGGAACTATTGAATTTGATCTTGATGAATTTCAAAACAGTGTTTTTGACGTGCGCCGTAGACACCTACCCCTCTTGGAATAAATGCATATAAATCTGTTGCGTAAGGGGTGAATTCATCCATATTTGTACGAAATGTTTGTTAGATGTATGCAAGCAGATCATATAAATTTCATGAAATTCTGCAGACAAATTACTGTTTTATCACAAATGTCTACATATTTCTGCGACAGCCCCCGTACATTGCCCCAAGGTGAGGACAGACCAACCCCTGGAGTCCAATTCTTTTAAGAATCATAAATCGTCAGTCCATTTACTCAAATCCTGCATGTTTTTCCCTACAAATGACATTTTAACACTTTTCTCCATTCAAATGCATGGCTGACCTACGTTGACCTTGCAGTAAAATAGGTCAATGTCATCCCAGCGTCATGATTTATATAAACTTTATAGAACTCCTCTCCCCGATCCTTCATGTAAAGTTTCAAAATCATAGGCCCTCTGGTTCTAAAGAAGAGGATTTTTGGAGGTTTTTGGTATTTATAGCCATGGCGGCCATCTTGGTCATGTGACCTTGTCCATTTATATACACTTTCATTCCCACTTCCTAACAATGCTCCTCATAAAGTTTGGCTTTGACTGGCCAAGCAGTTTCAGAGAAGAAGATCTTTGAATATCACTGTAATATACATGTATATTGGCCCGGGGTGGGGGCAGACAGACCCCTTGGGTCCAAATTTTTTCAGAATCATCAATCTTAAGTCCATTTGCCCATTCCTGCAAGTTTTTCCCTACAAATGACATTTTAACACTTTTCCCCATTCAAATGCATGAGTGACCTATGTTGACCTTGCCGTAAAATAGGTCAAGGTCATCCCAGGGTTATGATTTATATAGACTTTGTAGAGCTCCAGTCACTGATGCTTCACATTAAGTTTCAAAATCATTGGCCTTCTGGTTCTGGAGAAGAATATTTTTAAAGGTTTTTTTCTATTTATAGCCATGGCAGCCATCTTGGTCATGTGACCTTGATCATTTATATATACTTTATTTCCCCCTTCCCAAGGATGCTCCATATGAAGTTTGGCTTTGATTGGCCAAGCGGTTTCAGGGAAGAAGATGTTTCATTCTTAAGGAAATATACATGTATATAGCCCTGGGGCAGGGGCAGACAACATACCAGGGGCTAAAATTTTGCATTTACATTAATCTTCTGTCCATTTGCCTATTCCCAGTTAGTTTTACCCACTAAATAGCATTTTACCATTTTTTCCCATTCAAATGCATTGGCGACCTAAGTTGACCTTGCCATAAAATAGGTCAAGGTCATCATAGTGTCATGATTTATATAAACTACGATGGGCCCGCGTCTCTGATGCTACATACCAAGTTTCGTGGAAATCGGCCCACTGGTTCTGGAGAAGAAGATTTTTAAAGGTTTTTGCTATTTATAGCCATGGCGGCCATCTTGGTCATGTGACCTGGACCATTTATATAAACTTTAGTTCCCCCTTTCTAAGGATGATCCACATGAAGTTTGGCTTTGATTGGCCAAGCCGTTTCAGAGGAGAAGATCTTTGAAATTGTGAACGACGACGGACGACGACGACGGACGACGGACGCCGGAGCATGGGTATACTATAAGCTCACCTGTGAGCCTTCGGCTCAGGTGAGCTAAAAAGCGCTGCAGCCATGCATGATACCCCGCCACACAAATCTAATTTAGCACAAATGCACAGAATAACTTGATGACATTAACCTACAATACCAAACCACACCTTCCAGGTATGAACTCCTATACAGAGGTTGAAGCAAACTGGTCTACAGATGCTCAAGATAGAGCCTGGAAAAGAAATTGTAACATAAATCATGGGTACAAAAATTACCCATCTTCAATCCAAAAACCACTCCTTCCTGACATGAACTCCTATACGAAATTTGAAGAAAACTGATCAATAAATGCTCCAGATAGAGCCCGGAAATGAAATTTTAACTTAAAACAAGGGCCATAACTCTGTACTTATTTGATGAAATTTACCCATCTTCAATCCCAAGCCACCCCTTCCTAATATGAATTTCTATACAAGTTTGAAGAAAATTGGTCAATCAATGCTCAAGGTAGAGCCCGCAAACGAAATTTTAACATAAATCAAGGGCCATAACTCTGTATTTATTTGACAAAATTTACCCATCTTCGAACCCAAACCACTACATCCTAATATGAATTCCTATACAAAGATTGAATAAAATTGGTCAATAAATGCTCAAGATAGAGCCCGGAAACGAAATTTTAACTCTGTACTTATTTGACGAAATTTACCCATCTTTAATCCAAAACCACTCCTTCCTATATTATTAGTAATATGAATTCCTATACAAACTCTTAAGAAAATTGGTCAATAAGTGCTCAAGATAGAGCCCGGAAACAAAATTTTAACGTAAATCAAGGGCCATAACTCTGTACTTATTTGACAAAATTTGCCCATCTTCAATCCCAAACCATTCCTTCCTAATATGAACTTCTGTACCAAGTTTGAAGAAAATTGGTCAATAAATGCTCAAGTTAGAGCACGGAAACAAAGCGCTGACGGACAGACACTCCAACGTAATTTTTGGTGGAGGGTATAACATAATACCCCGCACTTTTTCAAGTAGCGGGGTATAAAAATATAAATAGACATTTTTGAAAGACGACACTGTATAAAAAATAGTTCTGTGAGAAAAAACGTTGCTAAAAATAACAATTTAAAGGGGCAAATTTAGATATCCAAGTAATAAAAAAATATCACAGCATAATCATGTCTCACACTCCCAGACCAAGGAAGTGTAGCAAAGCGTCACATCAAGCTTCTTCGCCAACACCCACCGTCTCTGGAAGTGACCAAGCCTGGTGCCCCCAGCAGAACGGTACCCAAGTGTATGAGACATGAATAAAAAAAGAAAAAAAAATCAATTACATAAAATATATGGTTATGTATGCGTGTTGAAATAACCCAGGATAGCCCATGAAAGCCCAAAGGCTTATTTCCAATGGGGTCCTCATCAACAAATTTCTCTACTTTGTTATTTGCTGAATAAAACAATATGACAGTGCATCATATCTACTGTTCAATGGTTGAATTAACATAACACACAATTGGCGCTACATTTTCTCCTGGCGTGACTCAAATGAAAGATATTTCACACCTTTTAAAGTATGGGAGGATGGACACACAGCTTAAAACAACAAAGTGTCAAACTGTTCATTGAGTTGACTCAATTTGCAAACGTGTCAAAACATTGGGCAATATTAGATTAAATTAATATCCTTGTCAGAACAAGATAAACACTTTACAACTTTTGCCTGTGAGTATTTATTCAAGCAAACAAGATAAAAGTTTTAGAAAATGGATGTAAATGACTGCATTCAAATATACATATCAAGAAATTACTGCCAACAACATCAATGTAATAAGAAACTATATAAATGGTGCGTTTAGGTAAATTCAGGTGCATTACGGTTTTTTTATTCATTCCGTCGGCGTGACGTCATAGGTCATACCTACGAGGTGAATTACTCGGTGTTTATCACTGTAACTATACTGAATTAAAAGCAGAAAATATGAAAACAAAATAAAAATATTGATAAAAGCTTTGCATGTATTTTTAGATCTTCATTATTTCTTCAACTCAAGATATGAACCCCGTTATATTTAAAAAAAAATATGATTTTATAAGCGTCTAAAACTGATTAAAATCGGAATTTGCCCAAAATATTACGTATTTCATACCTTGGAATAAATTATATGCACAAATCTAAATAAGAGCTGTCGCAGGACAGCGTGCTCGACTGCTTCTGACCTTTGTCAAACATAAGGCCAAACCCGACCAGAAACCCAAAGCATTATGCTCATACATCTTTTTGCCTTGATGCAATAAGGCAAAATCACTGAACCATGAAAGTTAACTATAACTACCTAAGATTTAAAGGTCTCACTCATATTGTGAAAGAAGTGTGTTCATATACCAACTGAGTGCCTAGACACAAGGCAAAATCACTGAACCATGAAATAAGGTCACACTGACCTATAAGTATTTCAGGGTCAAAAGTCTAGTGATACTTACTCATAATGTGAAAGAAATATGATCATATACCCATTCAGTGTTGAGATATAAAGCAAAATCACTGAACCATGAAATTAGGTCATAGTGACCTATAAGTATGTTTGGGTTAAAGGTCTGGTCATACTCATTCATAATCAGAAAGAAGTATGAAAAAATACCAACTGAGTGTCAAGATATAAGGCAAAATCACTGAACCATGAAATTAGGTCACAGTGACCCAGGAATACTTTACGGTTAAAGGTCTTGTCATACTCATACATATCGTGAAAGAAGTATGTTCATATACCAATTGAGTGCCGAGATATAAAGGAAAATCACTGAACCGTGAAATTAGGTCATATTGACCTAGGACTACTTTAGGGTCAAAGGTCTTGTCATACGCAAACATAGTGTGAAAGAAGTTTGTTCATAAACTACTTGAGTGTCGAGATATAAGGCAAAGTCACCTCATACTCACTCATAATCTGAAAAAAGTATGAAAATATACTAATTGAGTGTCAAGATATAAGGCTAAATCACTGAACCTTGAAATTAAGTCACAGTGACCTAGGACTACTTCAGGGTCAAAGGTCTTGTCATACGCAAATATACTTTGAAAGAAGTTTGTTCATAAACCATTTGAGTACCGAGATATAAGGCAAAACCACTGAACAGTGAAATTAGGTCACAGTGACCTATAAGTATATTGGGGTCAAAGGTCTGGTCATACTCACTCATAATCTGAAAAAAGTATGAAAATATACTGAGTGTCAAGATATAAGGCAAAATCACTGAACCGTGAAATTAGGTCACAGTGACCTAGGACTACTTCAGGGTCAAAGGTCTTGTCATACGCAAACCTACTTTGAAAGAAGTTTGTTCATAAACTATTTGAGTACCGAGATATAAGGCAAAATCACTGAACCGTGAAATTAGGTCACAGTGACCTATAAGTATATTGGGGTCAAAGGTCTGGTCATACTCATAATCTGAAAAAATTATGAAAATATACTAATTGAGTGTCAAGATACATGTATACGGCAAAATCACTGACCCGTGAAATTAGGTCACAGTGACCTATAAATATATTGGGGTCAAAGGCCTGGTCGTACTCACTCATAATCTGAAAGAAGTAAGAAAATATACTAATTGAGTGTCAAGATATAAGGCAAAATCACTGAACCATGGAAAGTAGGTCAACCGACCCTTACCGTCATGACACACAAGTCAGTGTCACAAAGTCAAAAGATGAATGACCAACCATCTTCCTAAGTTGTTTCTATTAAGAAATAAAAAGAAAAAAAAAATCGGGGAGTTCTAGATTTTGACCTCTAGCCCCGCCCCCTGACTCCGACCCAGAGGTCCGATGTCATGGAACCTAAAGTGTATGAAGTATGAATGCTTTATGATAAGTTGTTGTCAAGATATGGACTCCTTGTAAAAGTTACACAGCAGTACATCTATTTTTTACAGTGTTCTAGTTTTTAACCTCCAGCCCCACCCCCCAGGCATGGACCCAGAGATCCGATGCTATGAAATGAAACTCAACCCTACAGGGTACCTATGGTCCGAGTATGAAAGCCCTCTGATAAAAAGTTTTCAAGATATGGACTTCTAGAATACAATATCACAGAAAAGCCATTATTATTAATGGTGTTCTAGATTTTAACCTCTAGCCCCACCCCCTGGCATCGACCCAGGGATCTGATGCCATGGAATGAAAGCCGACCCTACAGGATGTCAATGACCCAAGTATCAATGCTTTCTGATGAGTGGTTGTCAAGATATAGACTTCTATAAAACTTTAACGCAAGAATTGCCATTTTTGAAGGTGTTCTAGATTTTAACCTCCAGCCCCGCCCCCTGGCCTAGACCCAGGGGCCCGATGCCATGGAATGAAAGCTAACCCTACAGGGTATCTATGGTCCAAGTATGAATGCTTTCTGATGAGTGGTTGCCAAGATATGGACTTCTAGAAAACTTTAACGCAAGTGTGACGCGCACGGGAACGGGAACGTGGACGACCGGGGTGACTGCAATAGCTCTATGCACTTCGTGCAATCGAGCTAAAGACCATGGAATATTCTGATGGAATTTTTCACTTTGATTTTATATTTTGCGTTCCAAATTTAGTAAGGGCATAGCGATAAACACCGGGTAATGTACCTCGACCGAATGAAGAAACTTACCTGTATGACGTCATCCCAACATGCCCTATAGACCAAGTTGTACCCTCGACCGAATGAGCGAAGAGGCGGGAAAGGTGCAGTTCCGGTAACCAATATTGATTTTTTCTCACAAAAGAGTAGATTGCCGACTGGGTCAATGGACCGGTCTCTGGTGCTTTTCACAAAGTGTTAGATCTTCGAGTGAGTTTACTTCAAAAGGTGCTTTGCTACTAGGGGAAATCCGGTAAAGTTCGGACAGGCGCTAAAGTTCGGACACTATTACTATCATAATCATTGTGATTCCCTAACCCGTGCAATCGACTATTAAATACTTTTATTTTCTCGACGATGTTGTCTATTTCGTTTCCTTTCGGTTCGTTAAAATAGTTTAGGGTCCAGTCTCGGCAATACCGCACGATTTCTCGAGCCTTTCCATTTTGACCTCAAAAACTTCGGTCCCATGCAAAATTAAACCAATTGTTATTGAACGCTAGTTGAGGTGTAAACTCGGCGTTTCTTGTTTATTTTTAGAGTAATTATGTTTCAAATTATATTTTAACTTTTTTTCTAATAGTTTTCACCTGGATTTTACATATTTTCACAACAAAAATGCAATTATGATACGGCTAAAATTGTCCGAACTTCCCCGCGTGTTGAATAAGGGCTCTGGGGAAGTTCGGACAACAATGACATCTGCTCTGGGTTTTACCGACAAGAACTGACTATTGAAAGGCAGAAAGTGATTGGCTAGATCTATTTTGACCAATCATATCTTTGGTCTTAAAACTGGTTCGGTCGTCTTGCAAGTCGTTTCGTCTCTCGGGCTCTGTATTTAGATTAGGCAGGATGTTCAACAGAACATTTCTGACAGCTATCCACACAAATGGAGTGAACGAGGTATAAAAGTGTAACGCGATATAGGTTAGACAGTTGATCTACATGTTAGTTTAGCCGAATAACCATTCTTACGCAATCCAGGACTAAATGATGGTGGTCTAGATCTAAATATCAGATAAAACGGGCGACACTAGCTTTTATAAAATCTATCCTTGTTTCTAGCTACGCTGTCGCTGCTTTCGTTATATAACACACACATGCATATACAGTGATAGCACGGGCCATTCTTAAGATGTGCTGCACGTGGCGTTACAGCGACGTCAGCACGGATCACTTGCCTTATTGTCCTTTGGTATAGATACGTACACGTGTGCGTTGTGTTTCAGCTCTGGTTTCAGGGGTCAAGCGAAGTTTTATGGTGACCTGTTCAAATGTGTGGAAACTGGAAAAGTCTGCATTGTAAAATATTGATAATGCACTCACGCTGAGTTTATGTTGTAGCTTATAACCAGCGACACATCGACCGTACATTAACTCGATCTGTGTCTGCACCCCCAATAAAATGCATCGGAATGTTACTACGGTTTGCACCATTGATTAACAATATTTTTCTACTGTTGTCGTCAGTTTGAAGGGCACTATTATTTCTCAGACTTTTTAAAATACATATACATTGGATTGGGATTATCTGTTTGTGAGACATCTCGTCGTACTCAGCAGTCAGTAATCCCGTTTGACAGCGACGCTGACAAAGTTTCCGACCGTTTATCTGACGACAACTTTGCAGATACAAACACTACATGCAATGCTCCCTTCCGTCTTGTTTAAGGTGTTACCGGCAGTATGTTATAATGATGGGCGTTTAAAGTGTTTACAAGCATAAGACCTTGGAACGGTCAGAAATATAAAATTACTAGGGCCGGTACTAGGACAGGGGACCGGTTTTACGGGATTCTAACCTTGACGGGTGAACAATTTGGTCAGTTGTTCGCCCCTCATGGTGGATCATTAAAACCGTTTGCGATATGACCAGCCTCGCATGCATGTATCTATTATATCGGATGACGTCCCAGTTTCGTTTGTCGTAGATGAAGTCTATTGGATGTAGCATCACAGCATGAACAATAAGCCTGCTCCCTCTTTCGTCGAGGAAATGTCAGTTTGAATTCTGAGCGACACTGACACGTCACACATATTTTTTACATGTGCATGAACGTGACTGGGCTTGTAATACCAGTGAAATACGGACAAAGGCATATCATAGGTAGATGCCCGCCAGTAACTTTGTGTTGCTGATCGTTCCAAGTCGATGCTTCTGTGGTGGTTCTTTTTGTTTTATGTCTTGGTGGTTAAAATTTTTGTGCTGTTGGCGCCTTATGTATGTTTTCATATTGTTAGTTAAGTTAAGGTAACTGAGTGGCCACCTGTCTGCTCATTCGGCTTATGAAATGTTTTGTTCATGGTATATATAAGTGCCTGATTGTTAGTTTGTTTTTTCCCACCTCGGTTTTTGGAGTGGAAATCTTTTTCTGATTGCGCCTTTTTAAAACATAGACAAGGAAACTTAATCTTTCCCAAACCTATTAATGGAAGGCATTTACTTTTATGAGGCGAATACCAGATATATTTGATGGAATTGTTGAAATCAAGGATTTTCACGAGTGCGCTACATGAGTGAAAATCGAATGTTTTCAGTCTACATAGAGACGAAATATATATCTGGTATTAACTAAATGGCTGTACATGTAAAAAGGCATAAGAAGGCTGCTTGTGACATCAATACATTTTCATGTATGTTGTTTGAAAAACAAAATACAATTTTGATATGGTTTTACGCCCCAGACAAAAACGTTCAGTCATTTCGGGACAGAGCCACCGCAAATTTCATGCAAAAGAACAGCACAAGGTGAATGTACGTACATGTATATGGCCAGTAAGAGGATTGTGTTATTGGCTATGCACTGTAGTTCGCACACCAACAAGTTTGCGGCACAAAGTTGCACGTGAAATGACGAATAGCGGACGTTGCAAAGCATATCAAAGATTGCAAAAGCATGTACATGTACAGCAATTCACGTGCTACTCATGCTGCTGATTAGTACAGGCCCTTTCAAGCTACCGTCACGGTCTACATATATGCTATCGAAATTACGTGGCGTATATTCGACTGGTATACTGTCGAAAATTTGTTTTATGGTGACGCATAACGAAACCTTAAAACATGATTTAGGCCCGCATATATGGCGATATACATGCTCATATGAATTAGCCATTTCCCATTCTTCAGCACTTTTTTTTCCAAACACCGAAGACATCCGTATTTTCCACGAGACGTCAAAGTTGTCAGTGACCCTCACTATTAAACTACGACTGGAGAAGACCGGTATCGAACCTGCGACCACTAGTTAAGAAGGCGAGTGACATAAATCACTGTGCCATGGAGGCGTCTCAGACGTGTCTGAAATTCCCCGATGGAGACAATAAATGCCGTCCGAACTTCCCCATGGGTGGCCGAACTTCCCCGAATAGCGGTATATGTCTTGAAACGCGCTTGAACCCGTTCTTTAAGGCGGTAACAGCAAGCAAATATGGTATTCAAGGGCCGAAAGTGCTACTTAAACCCGACTTACAATCCCGGTAAAGCGGGAAACAGCCGAGAAAGGGTAAAATCCATCACCACAGCATAACCTTGTCAGGAGGACCGACCCTGTCCGAACTTTACCGGATTTCCCCCTAGTTTATTTACATGAAAATTTGAATTTACTTTTGATTTTTTTTTTTTTTTAAGTCGTTCTGTTCAGAATCAGAATAGATTACTGGTGAAACGTCAAACTGACAATACCACACCATTACCTGAGGTGATGATCAGAAATTGATCGACTCAGTATCAGAAGATACACCAGCGGGATGGGGCTTCGGAGAGGATTTCAAGAATGTTCCGATTACTTGTGTGACAGTTATACTTAGAGAAAACACAGAGTCACTTCACCGAGAGAACACTACGGCCAATTAGGGCTTAGCTACAACCAACCAACCGAATGCCTTCTTCAGCTCCCCGTTGATGCTTCTGCTTGCTTCCCCCTTTTTGAGTTTCAACTAGCTCGAAGGTCCGAAGATTATGGATATGAAGATAATAAAAACTCACTTTTTTCACAAATTTTTATGGAACTATTTGTACGATTATCGTGTTCGGTTAATTTGGCATTCTCGCGAGATCTGACGAGACCTCATCTAGCCTGCTTTGGCTGAGCGAGTTCATTATCAATGCTTGTGTTATTGGATTTTCAAATCCGACACATGCGCAGTGGAGCAGTCTAGACCTCATCTAGATCTCTCGCATGTGACGCTTTGAATTATGGGATTGAGCCAAAATCGGCTAATCCCGTGTTCATGAGATCAGACGATACCTTGTCTAAATTAACAATAAAATCAATAAAGTTTTTTCCAAAACTTATGTTTATATTTATCTTGGTAGAAGTAATATATATCGAAAGAGAAACTTACAAAATACCTTCAATTCCTGATTTTAAAATGAAAATCTGTACTCCCATTATGGCGGAAAACATGGCCGCAATGGCGGTCTATCCCAGATTCCATTGGTCAAAGGCGACAGGTCAGTGCTAGAGCGCTACCTGGTGGCGACAATGGTTAATTTGGAGACTAAAACCCGGAACCAACATCCGAAATCGGTATAAAAATTTGCAGTCAAATCTAGCGAGTGTAGGACAAAACACCCCACGGACAAAACCCCCCACATCCATTTTGGTATATGTGGACAAAAATAGTGGTATCCAAAGAAGGTGTCACAAAACTTCTGAAAGGTTTGAACCCGTCGAAAGCTTTAGGTCCTGATGAGCTTCATCCCAGAGTCCTTAAGGAATTGGCATCTGAGCTAGGTCCTGTTTTCGCACATCTTTTTCAACAGTCAATAGACTCGGGTGAAATCCCCAAAGAATGGTCTTTAGCAAACATTTGTCCCCTGTTCAAAAAGGCTGACAGGTCTCTTGCTTGCAACTATCGTCCAGTTTCCTTGACCTGCGTACCCTGCAAACTTCTGGAACATATAGTGTGTTCTAATATCATGTCCCATTTGGATCATCATAAACTTTTGTCAGACAGGCAACATGCATTCAGGAAATCCCACAGTTGTGAAACCCAGTTAGCTACAGTGATTGATGACTGGGCAAAAATCTTAGACAATCAAGGTCAGGTTGACACATTTATCTTGGATTTCGAAAAAGCTTTTGACACTCCTCCGCATGAACTCCTTAAAAGCAAATTGTTCAGTTATGGAATTGGTGGGAAGACAATTAAATGGATTGATGCCTTCCTTTGCTATAGACAATAAAGAGTTGTGGTTAATGGCGTTAAATCAGACTGGGCTCCTGTTGTATCTGGTGTCCCACAGGGCACCGTTCTTGGCCCATTGTTGTTTTCGTTGCATATAAATGATATCACCTCAGATATTGAATCGGAAATCAGACTCTTTGCTGATGATTGTGTTTGTTATCGTGAAATTAAGAATGTGGAGGATACAGTGAAACTTCAGAAGGATATTGATCGATTAGATAGTTGGGCCAGGAAATGGGGTATGAGATTTCAACCTGTCAAGTGCAACATGATGCTGCTGACAAATAAACGTACTAGTAAAATTCAGGCTTCTTACAAGCTTGAGGGTACTGTGTTGGAAAATGTTGAGAGTATCAAATATCTTGGTGTAACAATAACTAAGGATTTAAAATGGAATACTCACATCAGCAATGTGTGTACCAAAGCCAATAGGACCCTTGGTTTTTTAAGACGAAATCTGTTTTCTTGCCCCCAAGATGTGAGAGAAGCTGCCTATAAAGGTCTGGTGAGACCTATTCTTGAATATGGTAGCTCAGTTTGGGACCCTCATTATGAAGGTTTGATAGATGATTTGGAGAAGGTGCAAAAGCGTGCGGCTAGGTTTGTAACTAGGAACTATACATATGAAAAAGGTAGTATGACTGGCATCCTTAAAAAACTAAAATGGGAATCCCTGCAGAAAAGAAGGAAGGATAATAGAATTATATTACTTTACAAAGGTCTAAAAGGGAGAGCAAAAATACCCACGGATGACCTTATCCCCAAAAATAGGCGTTGTAGGAATCAACACTCCTTGGCATTTCAGATACCTTCAGCAAGTACAAATGCCTATTTACACAGTTTCTTCCCCCAGACCATTAGAGATTGGAATGAACTCCCTGATTCTCTGATCTCCTCTGCTGAATTGTCAGATGATTGTGTGTCTAAATTTACTTCTCTTGTGAGAGCTCGGGACTAATCCCCTCCGGTCAAGCCCCATCCCCCCCAGGGGGGGTACTCTCATTTTTTGTGGATACATAGGCGAGGCCCCAGCTTCTACCCCCAAACCCAAAAAATTACTGAAATTTGCTGACCACCCCAAAAAAATACCAGTCCTATCAGGCATACCCAAAAAAATACTTGAACTTTTAGCTTACCCAAAAAAATTACATGTATTCATCTTTTTTTATGCCTATTGATGAAATTTTATCACATCCATATGATCTAAGCTGTTGGTGGGACGTTAAATCCCAAATCAACCAACCAACAGAACACGTCACAATACAGTTAGTATATGTAGGAACTAGGAAGTAAATACCAAGTTGGATAAAATTTAAAGATTTTATTTATTCTCAAAGTGTTAAGTCTTATGATGGTTTTGATTTCATTTGATTTGCAGTCCAAACAACATCATCATGATCAAGCTTCCAAAATTTCACCGAGACCAGTCATAAAGCATGGTCGCAAACAAAATTGAATCTTAAGGCCTTGTAAGACATAAGTGTAAGGCAATCTTATCTTTATAGAAATAAAGAGAATTCCCAAGAAATGTGCAAAACCAAAAAAATTACTTAGAATTATAGATGACCCCAAAAAAATAGTTTTTCTGAAAACCCAAAAAAATACGGATATTCAAAATTTTGACCCCAAAAAAGTCAGCCTCGCCTATGTATACAGAAAATTTCTGAGTACCCCCCCTGCCCCCCCCCCCCCCCCCCCTGGTGTAGTATTGTCAGTTTGACGTTTCACCAGTAAACTATTCTGATTCTGATTCTGACCACCACATGTTTTTTGAAGGCTGACAAAACGGGTGCAGGACATTTCGTCTAAAACCATTTCGTCTAAAATGCCATTTCGTCTAAAAGCCATTGTTGTTGTTGTTGTTGTATCGTAAAGCTCCGCCGTTGACTTATCGGCGCACCCGGTAAAACCGGTAAAAGGGGGATTTTTTTGGATAAAAGTTTTGCACTATACAAAGTCACTATCTTGGTGAAGTCTATCTAAAACGTGAATGTAACTGTGTTCCAGTGAATAAAAGTTTGTGATGTCTACTAAAACAAAGTGCTCCGGTGAATAAAAGTCTGTGAATTTAAAAGTTTATCTACAGGCACTCTTCCACACGGGGCAGTGTTCTGATAGCTTTACACAGCTGTTTGTGAGAGGGCCAATCTTCTGCTTGGCACTTCTTCGAACAGTATCTCACATATCTGCAAGCAGAACACTTTTGGAAGTTCCCTTCTGCTAGGCAATTCGAACAGCTGTTAGGCGATTCAATGTCTTGTTCAACTTCAGGTATCCGATTTAACAAACACTTTTCGAACTGGGAATCGTCACTATCAGGAATCACTGATTTGTCTGTTTCCGCCTCCTCGGCAGACAGTTCGTTTAATAAATCCGATTGAATGCTGGTTTGTTTTTTTCAATGGTTAAACGACTGTGAGACTCTGAAACTAAGGGTGTACGATCCAAGCACCCAGATTCCTCTGAATGTCTGACCACTGGTGACTGCGGACTGGCAATCCTCCTCGATTCCGGGGAGTTACGATCCACGCGGCACTTGGAATTCTCCGAGTGACTGACCGCAGGAGATTGTGGACTGGCAACCTTCCTTGTTTCTTGTAGCCTGGCGTAGTGGGCAGCAAGGTTCTCAGCTCTAAGCTGTCTGGCAACTTTCATTCGTTTCCAGAACTCCCTGCGCCGTCTCCGATCCCTGGCCACACGAGATGGGGTTTTCTTCTTCTTTGGCTTTGGATGGTCAGCTGGTCGAACATCGGAAGAAGATATTTTCTTGTCCTTATGTTGACACGCTAACACTCCAGAAGCTCGTTTCTTCAATGGCGGCTGATTCCCTTGACCCTGTCCTTTGTCTGTTTTGGCGGGAAAGTTAATTATCAAAGTAAAGCTGGCTGCATTCCTGACCAGCTTCCATTTGTGCCGTGTTTCGCCGCTCTCGATGACGTTGAGAATCTTTTGGAGGTGTTCTGGAATAAAACTGGCAGAAGAATTTTCCTCTGAGTCCATAATTTATTAAATCCAAAACCCCCCTAAAAAAGTGCATCTTAAGGACATTTCGTCTAAAGGACATTTAGTCTAAAGGACATTTCGTCTAAATGACTTTTCGTCTAAAGGTCATTTCGTCTAATGGACAATTCGTCTAAAAAATCAAGCGGGTGCGACATTTGGTCTAAATAAAAGTTAAGAACTAATGAATAATTAAGGATTTTAGACCAAATTTTTAGACACTTTTAGACGACTTTTAGACGAAATGTCGTATTGGACGAAATGTCCATTAGACAAATGGCATTTAGACGAAATGTCTTTTAGACGAAATGTCCTTTAGACGAAACGTCTTTTAGACGAAATGTCATTTAGACGAAATGTCCTTTAGACGAAATGGTTTTTAGACGAAATGGTTTTAGACGAAACGTCATGGATCCGACAAAACACCCCACGCCAAATAGTATAACGTGGACAAAACACTCCATGCAGATTTTAAAATTAGGACAAAACCTCCCCTCATGTTTTTGCAGCGTATATAAGCAGGTAGAAGCAGACAGAAGCATCTTAATGCAAACAGCATTTTCTGGTATTATCACTTCTTTTTACTTCTTTCAATTCGGTGTAGATGAATGGACATTTCCAGTTATCACTTACTAAATCAAATGCATGTATTTTAATTTTGATAGTTTAAGAAATTATGATGTGCTAATTGAGTGCTATTAAGGTAATTGAATTATCTCGTCATTTAATTAATTGTAACAATTAACTCTAACACCTTTATAATCTGTCTGTACTAAAAATGGTTGTTTTTTCATTGAAGTCAAATTGTTAATTGCCTGTTTGTCTGATTAAAATGATTTGTTGTGTTGTTATTTTTGTAACAGCCCATATACACATTACCACAACCAGATCTGAAAATAAGTGTAAATATAAAATAAGCTTCATTAACTTTGATAAAGAAATACATAAAATTTGGCCATGGTTTCATATCCAAGTCATCAATTTTGTTATGTTATATGGGGAGCTAAAACATAAGACAGTCTTATTGAAATCAAATTTGGTTATGGTTTCTTGTCCAAGTCATCAAATTTCAGTCATGTTATATGGTGAGCTATAAGACATTCATATTACCTTTGATAAAGAACAAGATAAGTTTTGGTTACTGCTAAATATTCCAGCCACCAATTTCAGTCATGTCATATGGGGAACTAAGAATAACATGAGGGGTGTTTTGTCCTAATTTTGAAATATGCATGGGGTGTTTTGTCCACGTTATACTATTGGGTGTGGGGTGTTTTGTCAGCCTTCAAAAAAACATGTGGTGGTTTTTGTCCACGTATAACAAAATGGACGTGGGGGTTATGTCCGTGGGGTGTTTTGTCCGTATACCAAATCCAGCGCCGATCTAGAGCCTGTCAATTTCGTTACATATTATTTCTAAATGCTCAATTTAATCATGGAAAATAAAATGCAGAATAATATAATAATATAAGCGGCGTTATCGGCATGATCGTCGAGCGGATAATGCCACTTATCAGCACAACAGGTAAATAATGTCTTACGCTAACTGTTTAATATTAGTAAACGGCTATCTTTTGAATTGAAATATACGCATTTTACATTTGCGCTCGTCTACTGAAAAATAGAATATATGCGCGATATATCGACCCCGAGCATTCTTGACATGCAGATACTTCAACGGTTACTCAGATACTCGGTCGGTCCAGGAAAATTTCAATCCCATTACTTCGTTTATTCAGGAATCGGCAGATAAACATATCCCCTCAAAAACTAGTCGTTCAGTTTCCTCTGTCCCTTGGATAACACCTGAAATAAGAAGGAAGATTCGCAGAAAAAAATGCAACTCATGCAAAAGCTAAAAAGATTGGTAGTGCAAAATTTAGATCTAAATTTGAATCTTTACGGAGAGAAATCAAAGCTGATATCAGGAAGCAGCATGATCTTTATGTGAACAACTTGGTAGGAGATGTTAAAGCTAATCCTAGAGATTTTTATAGGTACATAAACAGTCAGAAAAAAGATACCCAAGGTATACCCCCGTTGAAAAAGAGAAAAAGAGAAATGGAAGTGGAATTGCACAATCCGAATTTGAGAAGGCGGAAGAATTTAATGGTCAGTTCTCGAATGTTTTCACTAAAAGTGAATACAAACAGGTCCCTCTTATGAATAGATCTGCCCCATTCATGCATGATATTGTGGTCACAAAGGAAGGGGCGATCTCCGTACATGAGTAAGTTAATAAGTTATTTTTCGTTGTCAACATATTTTATTTTACGTTTACATTTTTGCTGAGCCTGTATCCATATGATTGTAACTATTGGTGGGAAGTTATTCATATCTGTATGTTTGAAAGATCTAGTGATGTCGTTTCAGGTATGACTCTACATTGAGTGAAAGACAAATGGATCTCGACTTCGACATAACAAACAGAGATGTTGAAACAGAGACAGAAGTCATGAATGAGTAAGTATATTGCTTGAACGTACATGTATGTTTCGGCAAAAAGTTACGTACAGTTGCTCTGCTTTATTTAAAATATAAGATTAAAAATTCCATAGCTTTCAAAGGAAAAAATAAAACAGTCGTTACAGGGCTCTGATCTGTGTTAGGATGACGTTAATTCCAGAATTCCGTTTTCAGATCTTTACCAGACAGGGTAATATCCCAAGTTCCAGAACAGGAGGAGGAGTCAGCACGCTATGAGATTGTTGAGCATGGTAGTAAACGGGGTGGGAGAAAGTTGGTGTCCAATATGGGATACTCATACGTGCTTAAGGTATAAAATGTGTAACATACTTTTAGAACTACTATTCAATAAATGCTGATTTTTCTTTAACATAACCGTCCGATACAAATAAGAACACATTCACGTTCATTTTGCATGGGCCTTCGCACGAGAATACAAACAATATGGGTTTCCGACTTGGCTCGACACTTGGTTTCGCATTATGTAGATTGTGGGTATTCTGATGCATCGGCTCAAATGATTACTTGTTGTTGTTTTTTTCTATTATCAGCGTAAAAATAGACTTGCCGATGGAACCACTTGGACCTGCAGCGTGAGGAACAGTTCCAATAGCTGTTATGCCAAAGTAATACAGAGTGGCAACACCTTTACCGAAAAGGGCACACATACACACCTCCCTGAGCCGAGTTTGGAGAAAAAAAATCAAATTAACAGCCAAGGTAACATTTTAATATGAATTCACGTCGTCCTCTTTTAACACGGCTAACAAACCTTTAAATGCGTAACCGCGGTTAAGAAAAGAAATCGGATTCATGTCCTTCCGGTTTCGCATCAGATGACCAACAAAAGGTAAACAAACTTTTGCAGCTCGTGTTTCCGAGTAAAATATTTCGATTCGAAGACAAATATTATAATTCTCTCAATGCTATTTTATTAGTTAGACATTGCTATATTTGGACACCAAAGGATTTCCAGAAATTTTTCTTTATAATCATAATTTTTATTCCCTACCCCACAACACATGTTGGGATTGAATTGTACACGACGAAAATGGGGGTCAGTCGCAGGGATATTTTTAGATTTCCGCTCATTACGTCCATATTAACGGAAAGCAATACAGTGCGCAGATGATTTTAACATTGTGTGAGGTCTGGTGACAGTTTCGTTGCCTCTGGCCAATGCATTCTTTGCAGATGTGGTTAAAAGCTGTGTCAACATTTCGGTTACGAATTTAATCATTAGAATGATAGCAATATAATCATTATAGAACACATGTTTTAAAGTTTTTGTTTTTGTTAATTGTTTTACGCTGAAGATTATTGTCACATTCTCTCGTCCTTTCTTAATAGGTGCTGACTCAAATTTGGTGTGTTTGTGATATTTGCAATGAAAATGTTTTATATAAAATAATACAAACTGTCTATGAAATACATGTAATACAATAGTTCACATGCATGATATTCCTGTTCATGAAGACGATTTTACAGCATTCTGTATACTTTAATTTGTTTTTTCTTGGTTTTATGTATTTCAAAACGCTTTACAGGGAAATAAATACCATAACTTGAACAGGTTGAGGTTTTCAAACGTAACTTGAAATATATCCTTCATATTTTAATGATTAAATGCGTACCCATCTTTTCCTACCATTCAAGTCGATAATGCCGGGCACTAACACAACGAAATACTGGCACATACATCAGATGCAATTTAGTTAATACATATCTGTAAATTTGTCCTGGAACAATCACTAAAATTTGCTATTTACCAGCAAATTGTCCAATTTTTAGTTGTATTTCGCCGACTTTGGCCTTGTTGGAACACCAGGTTCGAAGAAGGGAATAAATAACTCAAAGACCATCAAATTATTTTGCGAGCTACTTTGGTGCTGACTTACAATAGTAAATAAGTGACAAAATAGCATTCATCGATAATCGATATGTTTCTGTTTAAAAATATAATCATCAATCGATCCTAGTAGTGTATGTTTTGTTTACCTTTTCTTGGTCTTCATATGCGCAACCGGAAGGGCATGAATCGGATTTTCTTTCTTAACCGGCGGTTACGCATTTAAAGGTTTGTTAGCCGTGTTAAATATATATCTCGTAATTTACGCCTATAACATTATACAAACTGTTGATAGACTTCACATCTCAAGTTATACATACCTACGATAGACTTCAAATTTCGTTATAGCTAGTAAAGATATCTTTCGACCAGCACTAAAGATAGTGGAGGAAAATTGGAAAAATGTTGTTGATGAGAACGATTTTCGTCTTTTAAAACCTTACAGCCTTAAAAGAGTGGCCAATAGACATCGACAGGGAAATCGGCCTAAAGAACCACTGCCAAACCAAACACTTTTTGAGGTTAGTTTCGTTCCTGATTTATACATTAATATATCATAATATGATATCAAAGCTACAATATAAATACATTACTGTCATGAAACTTCAATCGACAAAAACAACACATATACAAGCTTTTACCATATGACGTCGCTGTTTTCCAGTGGATAATGTCATGTAATAAAAGTGTTATGACCACATGTGTTTTAACACATTTGCGGGAGTACGTAGCGTCATTGACGACGTCCGTAACAACGTTATAAATTTTGAGGATATGAAATGACAACTCGTGTAAGATCCTCTATGTAATACATTTTACAGAATAAAGTTTAATATTATTAAATGCTATTACACACTGGCGACTTTCTCCACCAATCTCCCCCAATTTTGGGGTTCTCATTTTCGTTTTATCTCAACAGCTCTTGCAGTTAAATTAGCTTCAGTTTAAATCTACTTATAAGACAGGTAGTATTACAGCCAGTCTGCTGCTTTTAACATCACTCTTTAACTATCATGTAGTTACATATAAACAAATCACTGCTGATTCCATGATATATGACCAGTTTATCAAAACACTCTTGCAGAGAGAAGTGTAGAGCTCTAGATAAGTCAAATTGGAGAAAGTCGTCTGTCTGATTACAGATAAACTACGAATATCTTCAAGCGTCAGAATTTATTAGAGCCGAAGTTCGTCTTGGTTGTCATAGACACGTCATTATGGCCACACAAAAGCAAATGGACCTTCTGAGAAATTCCCGGCGGTGGTTTATTGATGGCACATTTAAAATAACAAGGAAACCCTTCCAACAACTGTGGTCGATACATTCATTCATCCACAAAGGCACTGAAATGAAGCAAATTCCACTAGTCTTCATACTGATGACGAACAAGTCTACAGATGATTACGTTGCTGTAAGTTTTAACTTGAAATTTTCTTGATAACTTTATTTTTCATGAAATAAATCCACTGTCTACCCTGCTGTTCGAGATCATCTGCGAGTTGTTACATATATTCCAGGTGCTGATGAAACTAAAGGAGCTCGCCTTTGAACTTGTCGTCACTGCCGCGACCCTCGACTTCGAAGCAGGTACATGTATGCACATCTTAGTTAAATATTTGACAAAATTATGGAATTTTGAAATTTTGATTGATTTTTCCACTTTTCGGTGAAATTTGAAACTTTTAAACGGTAAATGCTAGGGTTTTGAAATTTCATTTACTGATTCCTCATGAAAAAATAGTTGACTCGTATTTTTTTACATGTCCGAGTTATGCCCTTTTTCTGAGTTATGTCCCTTTGAAAACAAAATTTGAAAATCTTGTGTGCAAAATATCTCAAAAAGTATTTGAGCTAGAGCCTTGATATTTGGTATACTGGTTGGGGCTGAGGAGTAGATCACCTGATTAACTTTTCAGAACTTTACCCAAAATTTTGACAAAATTATGGAATTTTGAAATTTTGATTGATTTTTCCACTTTTCAGTGAAATTTGAAACTTTTAAACGGTTAATGCTAGGGTTTTGAAATTTCATTTACTGATTCCTCATGAAAAAATAGTAGACTTGTATTTTTTTCATATCCGAGTTATGCCCTCTTTTTGAGTTATGTCCCTTTGAAAACAAAATTTGAAAATCTTGTGTGCAAGATATCTAAAAAAGTATTTGAGCTAGAGCCTTGATATTTGATATACTGGTTGGGGCTAAGGATTAGATTATCTGATTAACTGTTAAGGATTTTCTGTCAAATTTTGACAGAATTACGGAATTGTGAAATTGTAACTCCATTTTTAAGTGTGCATCTGTTATCACTGTTAGCCCTCAAGTTTGCTATATGTGCACAGGTTACATGATTTTCATTAAAAATAATGAAATAAATGAATCACATAAACTGTGCCAGGTTAGAGGCAAGCATACATTTGGGGGCATAGTGTTTTACAAACACTTATTTCTAGTTAATTTCAATAATATACATATTTCTCTAATTTAGGTGCGTGGACGGCTGGCTCTCCGTCGGGTATTTCCCGCCATTAGCTTGAAAGGATGTGTTTTCCATTGGGTCCAGTGTATTTGGAGAAAGGTGCAGGAATTTGGCCTGCAGCCTTCGTATAACCAAAGACAAGGCGTATACGACTATATACGCCGAAGCATGGCACTACCATTCCTGTCTCACCAACATATGCGCCCGGCCTTTGATCATCTGGCAAGTCAGGCAAATTCGGAACAACTACGGAGACTGATCACGTACATGACACAAACGTGGTTTGAGTCCACCGTCTTCCCACTGACGTCCCTGAGTGTGTTTGGTCTCGCAATCCGAACTAACAATGGCGTAGAGGGTAAGTACGTTTTGACATAGGAAGCATTATGACTCACTTTTTAATTCTTTTAATTAAGAAATAGATCAGCTCTAGCAGTGAATTGTTGAGTAATAATTCACTGTTTGGAGGTCAGTTGTAAAGAAGATCAAATCACGAGCGCGTAGCGCGAGTGATTTATCTTCTTACAACTGACCGAATTACTCAACAATTCACGCACTTGAGCTGATCTATTTCGATTCTAACACACAATAAACGGAATAAATGTTGCTGAAACCGTCGATATCGTTCAGCTTTCCGCCATTGCATTGCAGATATCCCGCCAAATATTTGACTGTAATGCTGGTATTTACACACACTTATTACGTTTGTTGTGTGCTAAAACGACGTTTCACCGTCTAACGCTGCTTTGTGGGATAGCTGACGTCACAAATGCCGCAAAGTAACGTCACGCTTATTCGTCCAGTGAAATTGTTGCACAATATAACACGTTTTTTTTACCATTGGCTATATAGGCGAGGTGTGTTAGAATTTACTTTTGCGTATCTTTCAAGATTATTTCGACCCCAGTAGTTCTTACAAAATGTATCAAAATCACAAATTTCACAAAACTTTTATTCTCACATGTTTTTTGACGTTACAATGATAATCAGACGTCACGTTTTTTCTTGTGGTGCTAATGTACTTTCTTTTCTTTAAGGCTGGCACCGGCGTATCAATAAGAGAGCTCAAGGACAAGGTCTTGGATTCTATGTACTGGTGCCATTCCTGTGGGAGGAGGCCAAGCTGGTTGACCACCAGGTTCGTCTAGTACAGGACCAGTTGTACACAAGGGACAACAGACAGAAATACTGTCGGATCCAGTCGCGACTCAACAGTTTATGGGATCAGTACAAGGATGGAGCCATAAGTACTAGTGACCTACTGAAACAAACTGCGAGCATGTATGGAGAAATGTGAACGAAATGTGACGGCGAAGGAAGCGTCACGCACGTATTCTGATGACGTAACACTGTGTCGACATTTACAAACAATTATAATCTTAGTCTCCATATGACATGAGCTATCGGTTCGGGTAACTGGCTGTCTGTCTATTGGGAAATAGCTGCTCACTCTGCTTACTATATGTTTTCTTCGTAGTAGTAACTGATTGTAACGTCAGTTTAGTTTTAGAGAGGAAATTTCTTTCTGATCTGGATTATTGCGCCATTTCATGATCATTATCCACTTTTACCGTTTAATACTATATAACGCAACACGTTTTTAATCTTGTATTATGTTTTATGGAGTCTTTTTCCATTTTAAAACATCTCGTGCACGTCTGTTCCATTTAATTTCCAATTAAATTTCGTATTTTAACCTATCATCAATTTCAAAAAAGCAAATCAACGACTTATTTTATACACTATATTTTATGTATATGTACATACATATTCATCGTTTTGTGGCTAGCATTGATAAATTCTTATGTGTAATATTATTTAAACATTTAATAAAATATTAATCTTTTAATAATATGGCTTTTTTGTTCCTTCCTTTGAACAAAACGTTGTAGTTATCACTGAAAAATACATTTGCGCGAACCGTCCCGTGGGTGAATCGTCAGATGGGTGAAGTTAGCCGAAGTAGCCTGACCAGCCGAGGTAGGCTACTTCGGCTGGCCGGAGTAGCCTGACCAGCCGAAGTAGCAGAAACTGCTGGCCGGAGTAGCCTGACCAGCCGAAGTAGCAGAAATTGGTGGCATATGTAGCCGAAACAGCCGAAGCAGTTTTGGTTGCGAGCAGGACCAGGTGAAACTGCCTACATGAAACTTAAGGTCCATAGAAATTTGATCCCAGCCAGTTATCTACACAGCCCAAGAAAAATATGGTTAAATGTGGAAATGCAATAAATGAGTAAAAAAGAATTTTCTGAATTCAATGCCAGGTATCCATCTTCGACTGGTTCTTATCAAGGCGCTCCAGGTTTAGCGAGGTCAATATCTAGAGGGAACGGAAGTCCGTCAAGGTGCCTTTGCACCACATAGGACGGCTACACCATGAATCGCTGTTTTTTCTTTATTTTTGTTTTGGAAACGCGATTGGAAATGATCGTAGGTTAAAACTAAAAACTATAGAAGGTAGAGGTATTCATTTTGTCTAGCACTGCCGAACATACCAGTTAATTGAGCTAGCGACTAGGAAGGAGTTTAATCATAACAAGAAAAATACTAAGAAGTAAACGAGAAGCAGGACGACTAGCTCTTCCCCGACAGGGTAGTCATTTGACAAACATGCAAACACACAAAGGTAACGAGTTCAACAAAGACAGAGAATGGGAACAAAAATCGGCCATCAATAGGGGCAGACACTAGAAACAGAAACTGGCCATCCTCGAATTTTCAAATACAGAAATACAAATCAAAAAAGACTTACAGATATATTAAGATTCAAACAACTTAAACATAAATCCCAACAGAACCGTTCTGGAACAGTCAGTAAAGAACTAATAAGACGGCAAAATAGGGGTACAAAGATGACCGAAAATGGAAATTTCTGTATAGTATTGCAATGTGTCGGTACCAACTCGGGCTGGTTTCTCACAGAACCCCACCGAGTTTAGGGAGTTCGAGACCCAGTGGGGCTTGTAGTCCATACAAGTGCCTTTACAGCCCATAGGTCGGTTATACTGGGAAAACTCTGGTTTGTCAGAAATTTCAACTCAAACATTGAACATTCATGGGTTTGGGGGTGGGGTATGAGGCACCCCTGTCATTGACGTGCGCGGAGTTTAGGGAGCAAGTGACCTAGTGGGATTTACAGTAGAAGGGATGTACTTTCAGACCACATAAGCGGCTATGCCGGGAAAACTCTAGTTTTCGAGAAATAGGGGTACAAAGATGACCGAAAATGGAAATTTCTGTATAGTATTGCAATGTGTCGGTACCAACTCGGGCTGGTTTCTCACAGAACCCCACCGAGTTTAGGGAGTTCGAGACCCAGTGGGGCTTGTAGTCCATACAAGTGCCTTTACAGCCCATAGGTCGGTTATACTGGGAAAACTCTGGTTTGTCGGAAATTTCAACTCAAACATTGGGAAACGTGAACATTCATGGGTTTGGGGGTGGGGTATGAGGCACCCCTGTCATTGACGTGCGCGGAGTTTAGGGAGCAAGTGACCTAGTGGGATTTACAGTAGAAGGGATGTACTTTCAGACCACATAAGCGGCTATGCCGGGAAAACTCTAGTTTTCGAGAAATAGGGGTACAAAGATGACCGAAAATGGAAATTTCTGTATAGTATTGCAATGTGTCGGTACCAACTCGGGCTGGTTTCTCACAGAACCCCACCGAGTTTAGGGAGTTCGAGACCCAGTGGGGCTTGTAGTCCATACAAGTGCCTTTACAGCCCATAGGTCGGTTATACTGGGAAAACTCTGGTTTGTCGGAAATTTCAACTCAAACATTGGGAAACGTGAACATTCATGGGTTTTGGGATAGGGTATGAGGCACCCCTGTCACTGACGTGCGCGGAGGTTAGGGAGCAAGCGACCTAGTGGGATTTACAGTAGAAGGGATGTAATTTCAGACCACATAAGCGGCTATGCCGGGAAAACTCTAGTTTTCGAGAAATAGGGGTACAAAGATGACCGAAAATGGAAATTTCTGTATAGTATTGCAATGTGTCGGTACCAACTCGGGCTGGTTTCTCACAGAACCCCACCGTGTTTAGGGAGTTCGAGACCCAGTGGGGCTTGTAGTCCATACAATTGCCTTTACAGCCCATAGGTCGGTTATACTGGGAAAACTCTGGTTTGTCGGAAATTTCAACTCAAACATTGGGAAACGTGAACATTCATGGGTTTGGGGATGGGGTATGAGGCACCCCTGTCATTGACGTGCGCGGAGTTTAGGGAGCAAGTGACCTAGTGGGATTTACAGTAGAAGGGATGTACTTTCAGACCACATAAGCGGCTATGCCGGGAAAACTCTAGTTTTCGAGAAATAGGGGTACAAAGATGACCGAAAATGGAAATTTCTGTATAGTATTGCAATGTGTCGGTACCAACTCGGGCTGGTTTCTCACAGAACCCCACCGAGTTTAGGGAGTTCGAGACCCAGTGGGGCTTGTAGTCCATACAAGTGTCTTTACAGCCCATAGGTCGGTTATACTGGGAAAACTCTGGTTTGTCGGAAATTTCAACTCAAACATTGGGAAACGTGAACATTCATGGGTTTTGGGATGGGGTATGAGGCACCCCTGTCACTGACGTGCGCGGAGTTTAGGGAGCAAGCGACCTAGTGGGATTTACAGTAGAAGGGATGTACTTTCAGACCACATAAGCGGCTATGCCGGGAAAACTCTAGTTTTCGAGAAATAGGGGTACAAAGATGACCGAAAATGGAAATTTCTGTATAGTATTGCAATGTGTCGGTACCAACTCGGGCTGGTTTCTCACAGAACCCCACCGAGTTTAGGGAGTTCGAGACCCTGTGGGGCTTGTAGTCCATACAAGTGCCTTTACAGCCCATAGGTCGGTTATACTGGGAAAACTCTGGTTTGTCGGAAATTTCAACTCAAACATTGGGAAACGTGAACATTCATGGGTTTGGGGGTGGGGTATGAGGCACCCCTGTCATTGACGTGCGCGGAATTTAGGGAGCAAGTGACCTAGTGGGATTTACAGTAGAAGGGATGTACTTTCAGACCACATAAGCGGCTATGCCGGGAAAACTCTAGTTTTCGAGAAATAGGGGTACAAAGATGACCGAAAATGGAAATTTCTGTATAGTATTGCAATGTGTCGGTACCAACTCGGGCTGGTTTCTCACAGAACCCCACCGAGTTTAGGGAGTTCGAGACCCAGTGGGGCTTGTAGTCCATACAAGTGCCTTTACAGCCCATAGGACGGTTATACTGGGAAAACTCTGGTTTGTCGGAAATTTCAACTCAAACATTGGGAAAAGTGAACATTCATGGGTTTGGGGATGGGGTATGAGGCACCCCTGTCACTGACGTGCGCGGAGTTTAGGGAGCAAGCGACCTAGTGGGATTTACAGTAGAAGGGATGTACTTTCAGACCACATAAGCGGCTATGCCGGGAAAACTCTAGTTTTCGAGAAATAGGGGTACAAAGATGACCGAAAATGGAAATTTCTGTATAGTATTGCAATGTGTCGGTACCAACTCGGGCTGGTTTCTCACAGAACCCCACCGAGTTTAGGGAGTTTGAGACCCAGTGGGGCTTGTAGTCCATACAAGTGCCTTTACAGCCCATAGGTCGGTTATACTGGGAAAACTCTGGTTTGTCAGAAATTTCAACTCAAACATTGAACATTCATGGGTTTGGGGGTGGGGTATGAGGCACCCCTGTCATTGACGTGCGCGGAGTTTAGGGAGCAAGTGACCTAGTGGGATTTACAGTAGAAGGGATGTACTTTCAGACCACATAAGCGGCTATGCCGGGAAAACTCTAGTTTTCGAGAAATAGGGGTACAAAGATGACCGAAAATGGAAATTTCTGTATAGTATTGCAATGTGTCGGTACCAACTCGGGCTGGTTTCTCACAGAACCCCACCGAGTTTAGGGAGTTCGAGACCCAGTGGGGCTTGTAGTCCATACAAGTGCCTTTACAGCCCATAGGTCGGTTATACAGGAAAAACTCTGGTTTGTCGGAAATCTCAACTCAAACATTGGGAAACGTGAACATTCATGGGTTTGGGGGTGGGGTATGAGGCACCCCTGTCATTGACGTGCGCGGAGTTTAGGGAGCAAGTGACCTAGTGGGATTTACAGTAGAAGGGATGTACTTTCAGACCACATAAGCGGCTATGCCGGGAAAACTCTAGTTTTCGAGAAATAGGGGTACAAAGATGACCGAAAATGGAAATTTCTGTATAGTATTGCAATGTGTCGGTACCAACTCGGGCTGGTTTCTCACAGAACCCCACCGAGTTTAGGGAGTTCGAGACCCTGTGGGGCTTGTAGTCCATACAAGTGCCTTTACAGCCCATAGGTCGGTTATACTGGGAAAACTCTGGTTTGTCGGAAATTTCAACTCAAACATTGGGAAACGTGAACATTCATGGGTTTTGGGATGGGGTATGAGGCACCCCTGTCATTGACGTGCGCGGAGTTTAGGGAGCAAGTGACCTAGTGGGATTTACAGTAGAAGGGATGTAATTTCAGACCACATAAGCGGCTATGCCGGGAAAACTCTAGTTTTCGAGAAATAGGGGTACAAAGATGACCGAAAATGGAAATTTCTGTATAGTATTGCAATGTGTCGGTACCAACTCGGGCTGGTTTCTCACAGAACCCCACCGAGTTTAGGGAGTTCGAGACCCAGTGGGGCTTGTAGTCCATACAAGTGCCTTTACAGCCCATAGGACGGTTATACTGGGAAAAACTCTGGTTTGTCGGAAATTTCAACTCAAACATTGGGAAACGTGAACATTCATGGGTTTGGGGATGGGGTATGAGGCACCCCTGTCACTGACGTGCGCGGAGTTTAGGGAGCAAGCGACCTAGTGGGATTTACAGTAGAAGGGATGTACTTTCAGACCACATAAGCGGCTATGCCGGGAAAACTCTAGTTTTCGAGAAATAGGGGTACAAAGATGACCGAAAATGGAAATTTCTGTATAGTATTGCAATGTGTCGGTACCAACTCGGGCTGGTTTCTCACAGAACCCCACCGAGTTTAGGGAGTTCGAGACCCAGTGGGGCTTGTAGTCCATACAAGTGCCTTTACAGCCCATAGGTCGGTTATACTGGAAAAACTCTGGTTTGTCGGAAATCTCAACTCAAACATTGGGAAACGTGAACATTCATGGGTTTGGGGGTGGGGTATGAGGCACCCCTGTCATTGACGTGCGCGGAGTTTAGGGAGCAAGTGACCTAGTGGGATTTACAGTAGAAGGGATGTACTTTCAGACCACATAAGCGGCTATGCCGGGAAAACTCTAGTTTTCGAGAAATAGGGGTACAAAGATGACCGAAAATGGAAATTTCTGTATAGTATTGCAATGTGTCGGTACCAACTCGGGCTGGTTTCTCACAGAACCCCACCGAGTTTAGGGAGTTCGAGACCCTGTGGGGCTTGTAGTCCATACAAGTGCCTTTACAGCCCATAGGTCGGTTATACTGGGAAAACTCTGGTTTGTCGGAAATTTCAACTCAAACATTGGGAAACGTGAACATTCATGGGTTTTGGGATGGGGTATGAGGCACCCCTGTCATTGACGTGCGCGGAGTTTAGGGAGCAAGTGACCTAGTGGGATTTACAGTAGAAGGGATGTACTTTCAGACCACATAAGCGGCTATGCCGGGAAAACTCTAGTTTTCGAGAAATAGGGGTACAAAGATGACCGAAAATGGAAATTTCTGTATAGTATTGCAATGTGTCGGTACCAACTCGGGCTGGTTTCTCACAGAACCCCACCGAGTTTAGGGAGTTCGAGACCCAGTGGGGCTTGTAGTCCATACAAGTGCCTTTACAGCCCATAGGACGGTTATACTGGGAAAACTCTGGTTTGTCGGAAATTTCAACTCAAACATTGGGAAACGTGAACATTCATGGGTTTGGGGATGGGGTATGAGGCACCCCTGTCACTGACGTGCGCGGAGTTTAGGGAGCAAGCGACCTAGTGGGATTTACAGTAGAAGGGATGTACTTTCAGACCACATAAGCGGCTATGCCGGGAAAACTCTAGTTTTCGAGAAATAGGGGTACAAAGATGACCGAAAATGGAAATTTCTGTATAGTATTGCAATGTGTCGGTACCAACTCGGGCTGGTTTCTCACAGAACCCCACCGAGTTTAGGGAGTTCGAGACCCAGTGGGGCTTGTAGTCCATACAAGTGCCTTTACAGCCCATAGGTCGGTTATACTGGGAAAACTCTGGTTTGTCAGAAATTTCAACTCAAACATTGAACATTCATGGGGTTGGGGGTGGGGTATGAGGCACCCCTGTCATTGACGTGCGCGGAGTTTAGGGAGCAAGTGACCTAGTGGGATTTACAGTAGAAGGGATGTACTTTCAGACCACATAAGCGGCTATGCCGGGAAAACTCTAGTTTTCGAGAAATAGGGGTACAAAGATGACCGAAAATGGAAATTTCTGTATAGTATTGCAATGTGTCGGTACCAACTCGGGCTGGTTTCTCACAGAACCCCACCGAGTTTAGGGAGTTCGAGACCCAGTGGGGCTTGTAGTCCATACAAGTGCCTTTACAGCCCATAGGTCGGTTATACTGGGAAAACTCTGGTTTGTCGGAAATTTCAACTCAAACATTGGGAAACGTGAACATTCATGGGTTTGGGGGTGGGGTATGAGGCACCCCTGTCATTGACGTGCGCGGAGTTTAGGGAGCAAGTGACCTAGTGGGATTTACAGTAGAAGGGATGTACTTTCAGACCACATAAGCGGCTATGCCGGGAAAACTCTAGTTTTCGAGAAATAGGGGTACAAAGATGACCGAAAATGGAAATTTCTGTATAGTATTGCAATGTGTCGGTACCAACTCGGACTGGTTTCTCACAGAACCCCACCGAGTTTAGGGAGTTCGAGACCCAGTGGGGCTTGTAGTCCATACAAGTGCCTTTACAGCCCATAGGTCGGTTATACTGGGAAAACTCTGGTTTGTCGGAAATTTCAACTCAAACATTGGGAAACGTGAACATTCATGGGTTTTGGGATAGGGTATGAGGCACCCCTGTCACTGACGTGCGCGGAGGTTAGGGAGCAAGCGACCTAGTGGGATTTACAGTAGAAGGGATGTAATTTCAGACCACATAAGCGGCTATGCCGGGAAAACTCTAGTTTTCGAGAAATAGGGGTACAAAGATGACCGAAAATGGAAATTTCTGTATAGTATTGCAATGTGTCGGTACCAACTCGGGCTGGTTTCTCACAGAACCCCACCGTGTTTAGGGAGTTCGAGACCCAGTGGGGCTTGTAGTCCATACAATTGCCTTTACAGCCCATAGGTCGGTTATACTGGGAAAACTCTGGTTTGTCGGAAATTTCAACTCAAACATTGGGAAACGTGAACATTCATGGGTTTGGGGATGGGGTATGAGGCACCCCTGTCATTGACGTGCGCGGAGTTTAGGGAGCAAGTGACCTAGTGGGATTTACAGTAGAAGGGATGTACTTTCAGACCACATAAGCGGCTATGCCGGGAAAACTCTAGTTTTCGAGAAATAGGGGTACAAAGATGACCGAAAATGGAAATTTCTGTATAGTATTGCAATGTGTCGGTACCAACTCGGGCTGGTTTCTCACAGAACCCCACCGAGTTTAGGGAGTTCGAGACCCAGTGGGGCTTGTAGTCCATACAAGTGTCTTTACAGCCCATAGGTCGGTTATACTGGGAAAACTCTGGTTTGTCGGAAATTTCAACTCAAACATTGGGAAACGTGAACATTCATGGGTTTTGGGATGGGGTATGAGGCACCCCTGTCACTGACGTGCGCGGAGTTTAGGGAGCAAGCGACCTAGTGGGATTTACAGTAGAAGGGATGTACTTTCAGACCACATAAGCGGCTATGCCGGGAAAACTCTAGTTTTCGAGAAATAGGGGTACAAAGATGACCGAAAATGGAAATTTCTGTATAGTATTGCAATGTGTCGGTACCAACTCGGGCTGGTTTCTCACAGAACCCCACCGAGTTTAGGGAGTTCGAGACCCTGTGGGGCTTGTAGTCCATACAAGTGCCTTTACAGCCCATAGGTCGGTTATACTGGGAAAACTCTGGTTTGTCGGAAATTTCAACTCAAACATTGGGAAACGTGAACATTCATGGGTTTGGGGGTGGGGTATGAGGCACCCCTGTCATTGACGTGCGCGGAATTTAGGGAGCAAGTGACCTAGTGGGATTTACAGTAGAAGGGATGTACTTTCAGACCACATAAGCGGCTATGCCGGGAAAACTCTAGTTTTCGAGAAATAGGGGTACAAAGATGACCGAAAATGGAAATTTCTGTATAGTATTGCAATGTGTCGGTACCAACTCGGGCTGGTTTCTCACAGAACCCCACCGAGTTTAGGGAGTTCGAGACCCAGTGGGGCTTGTAGTCCATACAAGTGCCTTTACAGCCCATAGGACGGTTATACTGGGAAAACTCTGGTTTGTCGGAAATTTCAACTCAAACATTGGGAAACGTGAACATTCATGGGTTTTGGGATGGGGTATGAGGCACCCCTGTCACTGACGTGCGCGGAGTTTAGGGAGCAAGCGACCTAGTGGGATTTACAGTAGAAGGGATGTACTTTCAGACCACATAAGCGGCTATGCCGGGAAAACTCTAGTTTTCGAGAAATAGGGGTACAAAGATGACCGAAAATGAAAATTTCTGTATAGTATTGCAATGTGTCGGTACCAACTCGGGCTGGTTTCTCACAGAACCCCACCGAGTTTAGGGAGTTCGAGACCCAGTGGGGCTTGTAGTCCATACAAGTGCCTTTACAGCCCATAGGTCGGTTATACTGGGAAAACTCTGGTTTGTCAGAAATTTCAACTCAAACATTGAACATTCATGGGTTTGGGGGTGGGGTATGAGGCACCCCTGTCATTGACGTGCGCGGAGTTTAGGGAGCAAGTGACCTAGTGGGATTTACAGTAGAAGGGATGTACTTTCAGACCACATAAGCGGCTATGCCGGGAAAACTCTAGTTTTCGAGAAATAGGGGTACAAAGATGACCGAAAATGGAAATTTCTGTATAGTATTGCAATGTGTCGGTACCAACTCGGGCTGGTTTCTCACAGAACCCCACCGAGTTTAGGGAGTTCGAGACCCAGTGGGGCTTGTAGTCCATACAAGTGCCTTTACAGCCCATAGGTCGGTTATACAGGAAAAACTCTGGTTTGTCGGAAATCTCAACTCAAACATTGGGAAACGTGAACATTCATGGGTTTGGGGGTGGGGTATGAGGCACCCCTGTCATTGACGTGCGCGGAGTTTAGGGAGCAAGTGACCTAGTGGGATTTACAGTAGAAGGGATGTACTTTCAGACCACATAAGCGGCTATGCCGGGAAAACTCTAGTTTTCGAGAAATAGGGGTACAAAGATGACCGAAAATGGAAATTTCTGTATAGTATTGCAATGTGTCGGTACCAACTCGGGCTGGTTTCTCACAGAACCCCACCGAGTTTAGGGAGTTCGAGACCCTGTGGGGCTTGTAGTCCATACAAGTGCCTTTACAGCCCATAGGTCGGTTATACTGGGAAAACTCTGGTTTGTCGGAAATTTCAACTCAAACATTGGGAAACGTGAACATTCATGGGTTTTGGGATGGGGTATGAGGCACCCCTGTCATTGACGTGCGCGGAGTTTAGGGAGCAAGTGACCTAGTGGGATTTACAGTAGAAGGGATGTACTTTCAGACCACATAAGCGGCTATGCCGGGAAAACTCTAGTTTTCGAGAAATAGGGGTACAAAGATGACCGAAAATGGAAATTTCTGTATAGTATTGCAATGTGTCGGTACCAACTCGGGCTGGTTTCTCACAGAACCCCACCGAGTTTAGGGAGTTCGAGACCCAGTGGGGCTTGTAGTCCATACAAGTGCCTTTACAGCCCATAGGACGGTTATACTGGGAAAAACTCTGGTTTGTCGGAAATTTCAACTCAAACATTGGGAAACGTGAACATTCATGGGTTTGGGGATGGGGTATGAGGCACCCCTGTCACTGACGTGCGCGGAGTTTAGGGAGCAAGCGACCTAGTGGGATTTACAGTAGAAGGGATGTACTTTCAGACCACATAAGCGGCTATGCCGGGAAAACTCTAGTTTTCGAGAAATAGGGGTACAAAGATGACCGAAAATGGAAATTTCTGTATAGTATTGCAATGTGTCGGTACCAACTCGGGCTGGTTTCTCACAGAACCCCACCGAGTTTAGGGAGTTCGAGACCCAGTGGGGCTTGTAGTCCATACAAGTGCCTTTACAGCCCATAGGTCGGTTATACTGGAAAAACTCTGGTTTGTCGGAAATCTCAACTCAAACATTGGGAAACGTGAACATTCATGGGTTTGGGGGTGGGGTATGAGGCACCCCTGTCATTGACGTGCGCGGAGTTTAGGGAGCAAGTGACCTAGTGGGATTTACAGTAGAAGGGATGTACTTTCAGACCACATAAGCGGCTATGCCGGGAAAACTCTAGTTTTCGAGAAATAGGGGTACAAAGATGACCGAAAATGGAAATTTCTGTATAGTATTGCAATGTGTCGGTACCAACTCGGGCTGGTTTCTCACAGAACCCCACCGAGTTTAGGGAGTTCGAGACCCTGTGGGGCTTGTAGTCCATACAAGTGCCTTTACAGCCCATAGGTCGGTTATACTGGGAAAACTCTGGTTTGTCGGAAATTTCAACTCAAACATTGGGAAACGTGAACATTCATGGGTTTTGGGATGGGGTATGAGGCACCCCTGTCATTGACGTGCGCGGAGTTTAGGGAGCAAGTGACCTAGTGGGATTTACAGTAGAAGGGATGTACTTTCAGACCACATAAGCGGCTATGCCGGGAAAACTCTAGTTTTCGAGAAATAGGGGTACAAAGATGACCGAAAATGGAAATTTCTGTATAGTATTGCAATGTGTCGGTACCAACTCGGGCTGGTTTCTCACAGAACCCCACCGAGTTTAGGGAGTTCGAGACCCAGTGGGGCTTGTAGTCCATACAAGTGCCTTTACAGCCCATAGGACGGTTATACTGGGAAAAACTCTGGTTTGTCGGAAATTTCAACTCAAACATTGGGAAACGTGAACATTCATGGGTTTGGGGATGGGGTATGAGGCACCCCTGTCACTGACGTGCGCGGAGTTTAGGGAGCAAGCGACCTAGTGGGATTTACAGTAGAAGGGATGTACTTTCAGACCACATAAGCGGCTATGCCGGGAAAACTCTAGTTTTCGAGAAATAGGGGTACAAAGATGACCGAAAATGGAAATTTCTGTATAGTATTGCAATGTGTCGGTACCAACTCGGGCTGGTTTCTCACAGAACCCCACCGAGTTTAGGGAGTTCGAGACCCAGTGGGGCTTGTAGTCCATACAAGTGCCTTTACAGCCCATAGGTCGGTTATACTGGAAAAACTCTGGTTTGTCGGAAATCTCAACTCAAACATTGGGAAACGTGAACATTCATGGGTTTGGGGGTGGGGTATGAGGCACCCCTGTCATTGACGTGCGCGGAGTTTAGGGAGCAAGTGACCTAGTGGGATTTACAGTAGAAGGAATGTACTTTCAGACCACATAAGCGGCTATGCCGGGAAAACTCTAGTTTTCGAGAAATAGGGGTACAAAGATGACCGAAAATGGAAATTTCTGTATAGTATTGCAATGTGTCGGTACCAACTCGGGCTGGTTTCTCACAGAACCCCACCGAGTTTAGGGAGTTCGAGACCCTGTGGGGCTTGTAGTCCATACAAGTGCCTTTACAGCCCATAGGTCGGTTATACTGGGAAAACTCTGGTTTGTCGGAAATTTCAACTCAAACATTGGGAAACGTGAACATTCATGGGTTTTGGGATGGGGTATGAGGCACCCCTGTCATTGACGTGCGCGGAGTTTAGGGAGCAAGTGACCTAGTGGGATTTACAGTAGAAGGGATGTACTTTCAGACCACATAAGCGGCTATGCCGGGAAAACTCTAGTTTTCGAGAAATAGGGGTACAAAGATGACCGAAAATGGAAATTTCTGTATAGTATTGCAATGTGTCGGTACCAACTCGGGCTGGTTTCTCACAGAACCCCACCGAGTTTAGGGAGTTCGAGACCCAGTGGGGCTTGTAGTCCATACAAGTGCCTTTACAGCCCATAGGACGGTTATACTGGGAAAACTCTGGTTTGTCGGAAATTTCAACTCAAACATTGGGAAACGTGAACATTCATGGGTTTGGGGATGGGGTATGAGGCACCCCTGTCACTGACGTGCGCGGAGTTTAGGGAGCAAGCGACCTAGTGGGATTTACAGTAGAAGGGATGTACTTTCAGACCACATAAGCGGCTATGCCGGGAAAACTCTAGTTTTCGAGAAATAGGGGTACAAAGATGACCGAAAATGGAAATTTCTGTATAGTATTGCAATGTGTCGGTACCAACTCGGGCTGGTTTCTCACAGAACCCCACCGAGTTTAGGGAGTTCGAGACCCAGTGGGGCTTGTAGTCCATACAAGTGCCTTTACAGCCCATAGGTCGGTTATACTTGGAAAACTCTGGTTTGTCAGAAATTTCAACTCAAACATTGAACATTCATGGGTTTGGGGGTGGGGTATGAGGCACCCCTGTCATTGACGTGCGCGGAGTTTAGGGAGCAAGTGACCTAGTGGGATTTACAGTAGAAGGGATGTACTTTCAGACCACATACAGTAAGGTCTGAACTAAAGTATACAGAAAGTGCACATGGTGAGCACATTCTCTGAACTTCAGGTGCACATTACTTTGCACAAGCTCTGAGAGTCAAGTGCACTTACCTAGGACTCCAGGTGCACGATACCTATCTGAGCCAAAAGTGCACTTGCTGTTAGCTCAGGTCTCATTTCAATTTTACAGGTAGTTATCATAGGATGTATTTGTGTGACAATCAAACCAATGCATGTAATTGGAAAATGAAATAATTTAACTGAACAAAATAATGCTGATTTGTTTTGCAAGTTTATGAGAAACAAAGTATCTATATTAAACAATAGTCCCAAAGCAGGCTGTGTGAAAGCAAGATATTCCATGAGCGATGCGGGAATTTGCCTTACATACCGTTTGAGCTGTGTCATGAGCAAACTGCTCCTTGTTTCTTGAACAAAATAAATGAGCGCACAAGTTGCACTGTAAGCAAGGTACATGTACACGTGTTTTCATCATAGCTATAGTGCATTTTTAAAATCATATGATATATCTGAATTTCACACAGTTACCTGTATAGATAACCAGTCAACATTTACATGAGAACCATTCGAATATTTACTGAACCAGTCCCACGTAAAACCAAAAGCTCTCTTTAATTGTATTATTGACACACTCCCACTGGTGAGTTATTGCTCAATTTTTATGACAGGTGATAAATGGATTAAAGGACCATAAACCATGAAGTCTGAGCTTCTTTAATTTTATTGAACAAAATGAACAAGTTTGTCCTGGATAAAATATTGAGGATTCTTGAACGATCTTAAATTTGTTCAAAAGAAGGCTAACGGAAATGAAAAAGATCATCTCTCTCTCTCTCTCTCTCTCTCTCTCTCTCTCTCTTGCTAAAATGTTGTAATACATGGTTTGAATGAGGCTTCCTTCAGGTTCTATACGGGATACTTGTACCTTTTTATAATTGTCCTTTCTTATTCATGCACTCAAACTTAGCAACTATGTAAATTAAAATAAATAAATAAATAAATAAATAAATAGATAAATAAATAAATAAATAAATAAACAACATGACATTGTTTTTCAAGACATGACAGGAGTATATAATGTCACACAGGTATACAAAATAAATGAGCGCACAAGTTGCACTGTAAGCAAGCTACATGTGTTTTCGCCATAGTTGTGCATTTTTAAATAATATGATATATCTGAATTTCACACATTTACCTGTCTAGATAACCAGTCAACATTTACTCGAGAACCATTCTAATATTTACTGAACCAGTCCCAGGTAAAACCAAAAGCTCTTGTATTTGTATTAGTATTTTACAATAGATATGCGTCCACTGGAAAATGATTATAGATGAGTTATTGCTCATATTTTATGACAGGTTATAGAATGGATTAAAAGGCCATATACCATGAAGTTTGAGCTTCTTTAATTCTATTGAACAAAATGAACAAATTTGTCCTGGATAAAATATTGAGGATTCTTGATCGATCTTAAATTTGTTCAAAAGAAGATTAACGGAAATAAAAGAGAACATCTCTATAAATAAATAAATAAACACTGCATTGTGTTTCAAGACATGACAGGAGTATATAATGTCACACAGGTATACCTGTACCATCCTGTCTGTTTATTTTCCAATCAAAGTGATCAGTGACTAATAGAATGATTAACATGTTTTATCTCACCTTGTTAATATCAGGCACACTTCATAATTGATTTCAATAGACAAATTAATCGGTTTGGTTATGATTAGAGAATGTTTGGTTTCTTTTTACCTGAGATACGCATATTGTATAGAATGCTCAAAGGACGTTAAATGCGATTAACTTGATATAAATTATTTTACAGTTTCCTAATTCAATAAATAATAAGAATAATTAAAACTTTATTTTATTTTCAACTTTTATTTTTTGAATGAATGAATGGATGGATGGATTATGACTGGTGGACTTTTGTCCAGTTTTTGACATGTCTTAACTCACCTTGTTATATCAGACACACTTCATAAATGGTTCCAATAGACAAATAACATTTTCCTTAAACAATAGATAATAAATATATTTAAACACTTTATTTTATTTTCAACTTTCATATTTTATCTTTTGAATGAATGAATGAATGAAAAAATGAATGAATGAAAAAATGAATGAATTGTAACTGGTGAACCTTTGTCAAGTTTCTTATTTTGTCGAATTTTCTTCACCTGTTCCCTGAAAACTATCATACTTTCCAGCAAGAAAATCTTTCAGTTACATGTCTAAATAACCAGTCAACATTTACCTGAGAACCATTCAATTATTTACTGAACCAGTCCCAGGTAAAACATATGAATTTTCATTATGATTAACATGTCTTATCTCACCTTGTTAATATCACGCACACTTCATAATTGGTTTCAATAGACAAATTAATCGGTTTGGTCATGATTAGAGAATGTTTGGTTACTTTTTACCTCAGATACGCATATTGTATACAATGTTTGAATGCTGTTAAATTTTATTAACTTGATATAGATTATTTTACATTTTCCTAAATCATTAAATAATAAATATAATTAGAAACTTTAATTTATTTTCAATGTTTATTTACTTAAATCTTTTGCTTTAGTCTTTTACTTTAATCTTTTGCTTTAATCTGCTTCCCAGCAAGAAAATCTTTTAGTTACCTGTCTAAATAACCAGTCAACATTTACCTGAGAACCATTCAATTAATTACTGAACCAGTCTCAGGTAAAAACAAATGCTCTCTTTAATTGTATTATTGTAGAGATGAATAATTATAGATGAGTTATTGCTCATATTTTATGACAGGTTTATGAATGGATTAAAGGACCATAAACCTCGAAGTTTGAGCTTCTTTAATTCTATTGAACAAATTTGTCCTGGATAAGATATTGAGTATACTTGATCAATCTTAAACTTATTCAAAAGAAGGCTTACGGAAATTGATGATTTATGATTCTGTTCGCTTGACAACCGTTGACTGTTTTTTTTTACCTCCATTGCAGTCCTCTGATTTAAATCGATCCAAATAAATAAATAAATAAATAAATAAATAAATAAATAAATAAATAAATAAATATAAATAAATAAATAAATAAATAAATAAATAAATAAATAAATAAATAAATAAATATTTGTTTATGTTCTGAAAACAATATCCTAAATTTTAGGGTATATAGACATTTACATGCATTCCTTTGTTTAAACCTTGCGGAATAGGATTATAAATTTGAAACAATTTTGCAAAGCCGAAAGAAAGAAAAGAGAGATTAAAAAGGAAAGAAAGTAATAAAAGATATAGAAGATTAGATCTAATAAAATAGAAAAAAAGGGGCAAAAACATAGAGAAAGGAAAACATATATGTAAATTGCTTATTTTCCCCAAAGGAACATTAAATTAGAGGAGATATAATACTTGAAAAATTAAAATAAGACAAACTTAAAATAACGCAAACTTTTTTTTTATCAAAACCATTTCATTATACTGCTGATACAGCAAATACAGGTAAGTGGTATCATCAAACACCAGCAAAAGTGAACTACAGGTATAGGTAGGGGTATTGAGGTGCCAGAACTTGGAGTGCACTTGAAATGAACATCAGGTGCAACCCATAGCTCAGATCAAGCTCACGCATAGTGCACATGGCGAGCACATGACGTGCACAAGGGTGTATACATTAGTTCAGACTTCACTGTAAGCGGCTATGCCGGGAAAACTCTAGTTTTCGAGAAATAGGGGTACAAAGATGACCGAAAATGGAAATTTCTGTATAGTATTGCAATGTGTCGGTACCAACTCGGGCTGGTTTCTCACAGAACCCCACCGAGTTTAGGGAGTTCGAGACCCAGTGGGGCTTGTAGTCCATACAAGTGCCTTTACAGCCCATAGGTCGGTTATACTGGGAAAACTCTGGTTTGTCGGAAATTTCAACTCAAACATTGGGAAACGTGAACATTCATGGGTTTGGGGGTGGGGTATGAGGCACCCCTGTCATTGACGTGCGCGGAGTTTAGGGAGCAAGTGACCTAGTGGGATTTACAGTAGAAGGGATGTACTTTCAGACCACATAAGCGGCTATGCCGGGAAAACTCTAGTTTTCGAGAAATAGGGGTACAAAGATGACCGAAAATGGAAATTTCTGTATAGTATTGCAATGTGTCGGTACCAACTCGGGCTGGTTTCTCACAGAACCCCACCGAGTTTAGGGAGTTCGAGACCCAGTGGGGCTTGTAGTCCATACAAGTGCCTTTACAGCCCATAGGTCGGTTATACTGGGAAAACTCTGGTTTGTCGGAAATTTCAACTCAAACATTGGGAAACGTGAACATTCATGGGTTTTGGGATAGGGTATGAGGCACCCCTGTCACTGACGTGCGCGGAGGTTAGGGAGCAAGCGACCTAGTGGGATTTACAGTAGAAGGGATGTAATTTCAGACCACATAAGCGGCTATGCCGGGAAAACTCTAGTTTTCGAGAAATAGGGGTACAAAGATGACCGAAAATGGAAATTTCTGTATAGTATTGCAATGTGTCGGTACCAACTCGGGCTGGTTTCTCACAGAACCCCACCGTGTTTAGGGAGTTCGAGACCCAGTGGGGCTTGTAGTCCATACAATTGCCTTTACAGCCCATAGGTCGGTTATACTGGGAAAACTCTGGTTTGTCGGAAATTTCAACTCAAACATTGGGAAACGTGAACATTCATGGGTTTGGGGATGGGGTATGAGGCACCCCTGTCATTGACGTGCGCGGAGTTTAGGGAGCAAGTGACCTAGTGGGATTTACAGTAGAAGGGATGTACTTTCAGACCACATAAGCGGCTATGCCGGGAAAACTCTAGTTTTCGAGAAATAGGGGTACAAAGATGACCGAAAATGGAAATTTCTGTATAGTATTGCAATGTGTCGGTACCAACTCGGGCTGGTTTCTCACAGAACCCCACCGAGTTTAGGGAGTTCGAGACCCAGTGGGGCTTGTAGTCCATACAAGTGTCTTTACAGCCCATAGGTCGGTTATACTGGGAAAACTCTGGTTTGTCGGAAATTTCAACTCAAACATTGGGAAACGTGAACATTCATGGGTTTTGGGATGGGGTATGAGGCACCCCTGTCACTGACGTGCGCGGAGTTTAGGGAGCAAGCGACCTAGTGGGATTTACAGTAGAAGGGATGTACTTTCAGACCACATAAGCGGCTATGCCGGGAAAACTCTAGTTTTCGAGAAATAGGGGTACAAAGATGACCGAAAATGGAAATTTCTGTATAGTATTGCAATGTGTCGGTACCAACTCGGGCTGGTTTCTCACAGAACCCCACCGAGTTTAGGGAGTTCGAGACCCTGTGGGGCTTGTAGTCCATACAAGTGCCTTTACAGCCCATAGGTCGGTTATACTGGGAAAACTCTGGTTTGTCGGAAATTTCAACTCAAACATTGGGAAACGTGAACATTCATGGGTTTGGGGGTGGGGTATGAGGCACCCCTGTCATTGACGTGCGCGGAATTTAGGGAGCAAGTGACCTAGTGGGATTTACAGTAGAAGGGATGTACTTTCAGACCACATAAGCGGCTATGCCGGGAAAACTCTAGTTTTCGAGAAATAGGGGTACAAAGATGACCGAAAATGGAAATTTCTGTATAGTATTGCAATGTGTCGGTACCAACTCGGGCTGGTTTCTCACAGAACCCCACCGAGTTTAGGGAGTTCGAGACCCAGTGGGGCTTGTAGTCCATACAAGTGCCTTTACAGCCCATAGGACGGTTATACTGGGAAAACTCTGGTTTGTCGGAAATTTCAACTCAAACATTGGGAAACGTGAACATTCATGGGTTTGGGGATGGGGTATGAGGCACCCCTGTCACTGACGTGCGCGGAGTTTAGGGAGCAAGCGACCTAGTGGGATTTACAGTAGAAGGGATGTACTTTCAGACCACATAAGCGGCTATGCCGGGAAAACTCTAGTTTTCGAGAAATAGGGGTACAAAGATGACCGAAAATGGAAATTTCTGTATAGTATTGCAATGTGTCGGTACCAACACGGGCTGGTTTCTCACAGAACCCCACCGAGTTTAGGGAGTTCGAGACCCAGTGGGGCTTGTAGTCCATACAAGTGCCTTTACAGCCCATAGGTCGGTTATACTGGGAAAACTCTGGTTTGTCAGAAATTTCAACTCAAACATTGAACATTCATGGGTTTGGGGGTGGGGTATGAGGCACCCCTGTCATTGACGTGCGCGGAGTTTAGGGAGCAAGTGACCTAGTGGGATTTACAGTAGAAGGGATGTACTTTCAGACCACATAAGCGGCTATGCCGGGAAAACTCTAGTTTTCGAGAAATAGGGGTACAAAGATGACCGAAAATGGAAATTTCTGTATAGTATTGCAATGTGTCGGTACCAACTCGGGCTGGTTTCTCACAGAACCCCACCGAGTTTAGGGAGTTCGAGACCCAGTGGGGCTTGTAGTCCATACAAGTGCCTTTACAGCCCATAGGTCGGTTATACAGGAAAAACTCTGGTTTGTCGGAAATCTCAACTCAAACATTGGGAAACGTGAACATTCATGGGTTTGGGGGTGGGGTATGAGGCACCCCTGTCATTGACGTGCGCGGAGTTTAGGGAGCAAGTGACCTAGTGGGATTTACAGTAGAAGGGATGTACTTTCAGACCACATAAGCGGCTATGCCGGGAAAACTCTAGTTTTCGAGAAATAGGGGTACAAAGATGACCGAAAATGGAAATTTCTGTATAGTATTGCAATGTGTCGGTACCAACTCGGGCTGGTTTCTCACAGAACCCCACCGAGTTTAGGGAGTTCGAGACCCTGTGGGGCTTGTAGTCCATACAAGTGCCTTTACAGCCCATAGGTCGGTTATACTGGGAAAACTCTGGTTTGTCGGAAATTTCAACTCAAACATTGGGAAACGTGAACATTCATGGGTTTTGGGATGGGGTATGAGGCACCCCTGTCATTGACGTGCGCGGAGTTTAGGGAGCAAGTGACCTAGTGGGATTTACAGTAGAAGAGATGTACTTTCAGACCACATAAGCGGCTATGCCGGGAAAACTCTAGTTTTCGAGAAATAGGGGTACAAAGATGACCGAAAATGGAAATTTCTGTATAGTATTGCAATGTGTCGGTACCAACTCGGGCTGGTTTCTCACAGAACCCCACCGAGTTTAGGGAGTTCGAGACCCAGTGGGGCTTGTAGTCCATACAAGTGCCTTTACAGCCCATAGGACGGTTATACTGGGAAAAACTCTGGTTTGTCGGAAATTTCAACTCAAACATTGGGAAACGTGAACATTCATGGGTTTGGGGATGGGGTATGAGGCACCCCTGTCACTGACGTGCGCGGAGTTTAGGGAGCAAGCGACCTAGTGGGATTTACAGTAGAAGGGATGTACTTTCAGACCACATAAGCGGCTATGCCGGGAAAACTCTAGTTTTCGAGAAATAGGGGTACAAAGATGACCGAAAATGGAAATTTCTGTATAGTATTGCAATGTGTCGGTACCAACTCGGGCTGGTTTCTCACAGAACCCCACCGAGTTTAGGGAGTTCGAGACCCAGTGGGGCTTGTAGTCCATACAAGTGCCTTTACAGCCCATAGGTCGGTTATACTGGAAAAACTCTGGTTTGTCGGAAATCTCAACTCAAACATTGGGAAACGTGAACATTCATGGGTTTGGGGGTGGGGTATGAGGCACCCCTGTCATTGACGTGCGCGGAGTTTAGGGAGCAAGTGACCTAGTGGGATTTACAGTAGAAGGGATGTACTTTCAGACCACATAAGCGGCTATGCCGGGAAAACTCTAGTTTTCGAGAAATAGGGGTACAAAGATGACCGAAAATGGAAATTTCTGTATAGTATTGCAATGTGTCGGTACCAACTCGGGCTGGTTTCTCACAGAACCCCACCGAGTTTAGGGAGTTCGAGACCCTGTGGGGCTTGTAGTCCATACAAGTGCCTTTACAGCCCATAGGTCGGTTATACTGGGAAAACTCTGGTTTGTCGGAAATTTCAACTCAAACATTGGGAAACGTGAACATTCATGGGTTTTGGGATGGGGTATGAGGCACCCCTGTCATTGACGTGCGCGGAGTTTAGGGAGCAAGTGACCTAGTGGGATTTACAGTAGAAGGGATGTACTTTCAGACCACATAAGCGGCTATGCCGGGAAAACTCTAGTTTTCGAGAAATAGGGGTACAAAGATGACCGAAAATGGAAATTTCTGTATAGTATTGCAATGTGTCGGTACCAACTCGGGCTGGTTTCTCACAGAACCCCACCGAGTTTAGGGAGTTCGAGACCCAGTGGGGCTTGTAGTCCATACAAGTGCCTTTACAGCCCATAGGACGGTTATACTGGGAAAACTCTGGTTTGTCGGAAATTTCAACTCAAACATTGGGAAACGTGAACATTCATGGGTTTGGGGATGGGGTATGAGGCACCCCTGTCACTGACGTGCGCGGAGTTTAGGGAGCAAGCGACCTAGTGGGATTTACAGTAGAAGGGATGTACTTTCAGACCACATAAGCGGCTATGCCGGGAAAACTCTAGTTTTCGAGAAATAGGGGTACAAAGATGACCGAAAATGGAAATTTCTGTATAGTATTGCAATGTGTCGGTACCAACTCGGGCTGGTTTCTCACAGAACCCCACCGAGTTTAGGGAGTTCGAGACCCAGTGGGGCTTGTAGTCCATACAAGTGCCTTTACAGCCCATAGGTCGGTTATACTGGGAAAACTCTGGTTTGTCAGAAATTTCAACTCAAACATTGAACATTCATGGGTTTGGGGGTGGGGTATGAGGCACCCCTGTCATTGACGTGCGCGGAGTTTAGGGAGCAAGTGACCTAGTGGGATTTACAGTAGAAGGGATGTACTTTCAGACCACATAAGCGGCTATGCCGGGAAAACTCTAGTTTTCGAGAAATAGGGGTACAAAGATGACCGAAAATGGAAATTTCTGTATAGTATTGCAATGTGTCGGTACCAACTCGGGCTGGTTTCTCACAGAACCCCACCGAGTTTAGGGAGTTCGAGACCCAGTGGGGCTTGTAGTCCATACAAGTGCCTTTACAGCCCATAGGTCGGTTATACTGGGAAAACTCTGGTTTGTCGGAAATTTCAACTCAAACATTGGGAAACGTGAACATTCATGGGTTTGGGGGTGGGGTATGAGGCACCCCTGTCATTGACGTGCGCGGAGTTTAGGGAGCAAGTGACCTAGTGGGATTTACAGTAGAAGGGATGTACTTTCAGACCACATAAGCGGCTATGCCGGGAAAACTCTAGTTTTCGAGAAATAGGGGTACAAAGATGACCGAAAATGGAAATTTCTGTATAGTATTGCAATGTGTCGGTACCAACTCGGGCTGGTTTCTCACAGAACCCCACCGAGTTTAGGGAGTTCGAGACCCAGTGGGGCTTGTAGTCCATACAAGTGCCTTTACAGCCCATAGGTCGGTTATACTGGGAAAACTCTGGTTTGTCGGAAATTTCAACTCAAACATTGGGAAACGTGAACATTCATGGGTTTTGGGATAGGGTATGAGGCACCCCTGTCACTGACGTGCGCGGAGGTTAGGGAGCAAGCGACCTAGTGGGATTTACAGTAGAAGGGATGTAATTTCAGACCACATAAGCGGCTATGCCGGGAAAACTCTAGTTTTCGAGAAATAGGGGTACAAAGATGACCGAAAATGGAAATTTCTGTATAGTATTGCAATGTGTCGGTACCAACTCGGGCTGGTTTCTCACAGAACCCCACCGTGTTTAGGGAGTTCGAGACCCAGTGGGGCTTGTAGTCCATACAATTGCCTTTACAGCCCATAGGTCGGTTATACTGGGAAAACTCTGGTTTGTCGGAAATTTCAACTCAAACATTGGGAAACGTGAACATTCATGGGTTTGGGGATGGGGTATGAGGCACCCCTGTCATTGACGTGCGCGGAGTTTAGGGAGCAAGTGACCTAGTGGGATTTACAGTAGAAGGGATGTACTTTCAGACCACATAAGCGGCTATGCCGGGAAAACTCTAGTTTTCGAGAAATAGGGGTACAAAGATGACCGAAAATGGAAATTTCTGTATAGTATTGCAATGTGTCGGTACCAACTCGGGCTGGTTTCTCACAGAACCCCACCGAGTTTAGGGAGTTCGAGACCCAGTGGGGCTTGTAGTCCATACAAGTGTCTTTACAGCCCATAGGTCGGTTATACTGGGAAAACTCTGGTTTGTCGGAAATTTCAACTCAAACATTGGGAAACGTGAACATTCATGGGTTTTGGGATGGGGTATGAGGCACCCCTGTCACTGACGTGCGCGGAGTTTAGGGAGCAAGCGACCTAGTGGGATTTACAGTAGAAGGGATGTACTTTCAGACCACATAAGCGGCTATGCCGGGAAAACTCTAGTTTTCGAGAAATAGGGGTACAAAGATGACCGAAAATGGAAATTTCTGTATAGTATTGCAATGTGTCGGTACCAACTCGGGCTGGTTTCTCACAGAACCCCACCGAGTTTAGGGAGTTCGAGACCCTGTGGGGCTTGTAGTCCATACAAGTGCCTTTACAGCCCATAGGTCGGTTATACTGGGAAAACTCTGGTTTGTCGGAAATTTCAACTCAAACATTGGGAAACGTGAACATTCATGGGTTTGGGGGTGGGGTATGAGGCACCCCTGTCATTGACGTGCGCGGAATTTAGGGAGCAAGTGACCTAGTGGGATTTACAGTAGAAAGGATGTACTTTCAGACCACATAAGCGGCTATGCCGGGAAAACTCTAGTTTTCGAGAAATAGGGGTACAAAGATGACCGAAAATGGAAATTTCTGTATAGTATTGCAATGTGTCGGTACCAACTCGGGCTGGTTTCTCACAGAACCCCACCGAGTTTAGGGAGTTCGAGACCCAGTGGGGCTTGTAGTCCATACAAGTGCCTTTACAGCCCATAGGACGGTTATACTGGGAAAACTCTGGTTTGTCGGAAATTTCAACTCAAACATTGGGAAACGTGAACATTCATGGGTTTGGGGATGGGGTATGAGGCACCCCTGTCACTGACGTGCGCGGAGTTTAGGGAGCAAGCGACCTAGTGGGATTTACAGTAGAAGGGATGTACTTTCAGACCACATAAGCGGCTATGCCGGGAAAACTCTAGTTTTCGAGAAATAGGGGTACAAAGATGACCGAAAATGGAAATTTCTGTATAGTATTGCAATGTGTCGGTACCAACTCGGGCTGGTTTCTCACAGAACCCCACCGAGTTTAGGGAGTTCGAGACCCAGTGGGGCTTGTAGTCCATACAAGTGCCTTTACAGCCCATAGGTCGGTTATACTGGGAAAACTCTGGTTTGTCAGAAATTTCAACTCAAACATTGAACATTCATGGGTTTGGGGGTGGGGTATGAGGCACCCCTGTCATTGACGTGCGCGGAGTTTAGGGAGCAAGTGACCTAGTGGGATTTACAGTAGAAGGGATGTACTTTCAGACCACATAAGCGGCTATGCCGGGAAAACTCTAGTTTTCGAGAAATAGGGGTACAAAGATGACCGAAAATGGAAATTTCTGTATAGTATTGCAATGTGTCGGTACCAACTCGGGCTGGTTTCTCACAGAACCCCACCGAGTTTAGGGAGTTCGAGACCCAGTGGGGCTTGTAGTCCATACAAGTGCCTTTACAGCCCATAGGTCGGTTATACAGGAAAAACTCTGGTTTGTCGGAAATCTCAACTCAAACATTGGGAAACGTGAACATTCATGGGTTTGGGGGTGGGGTATGAGGCACCCCTGTCATTGACGTGCGCGGAGTTTAGGGAGCAAGTGACCTAGTGGGATTTACAGTAGAAGGGATGTACTTTCAGACCACATAAGCGGCTATGCCGGGAAAACTCTAGTTTTCGAGAAATAGGGGTACAAAGATGACCGAAAATGGAAATTTCTGTATAGTATTGCAATGTGTCGGTACCAACTCGGGCTGGTTTCTCACAGAACCCCACCGAGTTTAGGGAGTTCGAGACCCTGTGGGGCTTGTAGTCCATACAAGTGCCTTTACAGCCCATAGGTCGGTTATACTGGGAAAACTCTGGTTTGTCGGAAATTTCAACTCAAACATTGGGAAACGTGAACATTCATGGGTTTTGGGATGGGGTATGAGGCACCCCTGTCATTGACGTGCGCGGAGTTTAGGGAGCAAGTGACCTAGTGGGATTTACAGCAGAAGAGATGTACTTTCAGACCACATAAGCGGCTATGCCGGGAAAACTCTAGTTTTCGAGAAATAGGGGTACAAAGATGACCGAAAATGGAAATTTCTGTATAGTATTGCAATGTGTCGGTACCAACTCGGGCTGGTTTCTCACAGAACCCCACCGAGTTTAGGGAGTTCGAGACCCAGTGGGGCTTGTAGTCCATACAAGTGCCTTTACAGCCCATAGGACGGTTATACTGGGAAAAACTCTGGTTTGTCGGAAATTTCAACTCAAACATTGGGAAACGTGAACATTCATGGGTTTGGGGATGGGGTATGAGGCACCCCTGTCACTGACGTGCGCGGAGTTTAGGGAGCAAGCGACCTAGTGGGATTTACAGTAGAAGGGATGTACTTTCAGACCACATAAGCGGCTATGCCGGGAAAACTCTAGTTTTCGAGAAATAGGGGTACAAAGATGACCGAAAATGGAAATTTCTGTATAGTATTGCAATGTGTCGGTACCAACTCGGGCTGGTTTCTCACAGAACCCCACCGAGTTTAGGGAGTTCGAGACCCAGTGGGGCTTGTAGTCCATACAAGTGCCTTTACAGCCCATAGGTCGGTTATACTGGAAAAACTCTGGTTTGTCGGAAATCTCAACTCAAACATTGGGAAACGTGAACATTCATGGGTTTGGGGGTGGGGTATGAGGCACCCCTGTCATTGACGTGCGCGGAGTTTAGGGAGCAAGTGACCTAGTGGGATTTACAGTAGAAGGGATGTACTTTCAGACCACATAAGCGGCTATGCCGGGAAAACTCTAGTTTTCGAGAAATAGGGGTACAAAGATGACCGAAAATGGAAATTTCTGTATAGTATTGCAATGTGTCGGTACCAACTCGGGCTGGTTTCTCACAGAACCCCACCGAGTTTAGGGAGTTCGAGACCCAGTGGGGCTTGTAGTCCATACAAGTGCCTTTACAGCCCATAGGACGGTTATACTGGGAAAACTCTGGTTTGTCGGAAATTTCAACTCAAACATTGGGAAACGTGAACATTCATGGGTTTGGGGATGGGGTATGAGGCACCCCTGTCACTGACGTGCGCGGAGTTTAGGGAGCAAGCGACCTAGTGGGATTTACAGTAGAAGGGATGTACTTTCAGACCACATAAGCGGCTATGCCGGGAAAACTCTAGTTTTCGAGAAATAGGGGTACAAAGATGACCGAAAATGGAAATTTCTGTATAGTATTGCAATGTGTCGGTACCAACTCGGGCTGGTTTCTCACAGAACCCCACCGAGTTTAGGGAGTTCGAGACCCAGTGGGGCTTGTAGTCCATACAAGTGCCTTTACAGCCCATAGGTCGGTTATACTGGGAAAACTCTGGTTTGTCAGAAATTTCAACTCAAACATTGAACATTCATGGGTTTGGGGGTGGGGTATGAGGCACCCCTGTCATTGACGTGCGCGGAGTTTAGGGAGCAAGTGACCTAGTGGGATTTACAGTAGAAGGGATGTACTTTCAGACCACATAAGCGGCTATGCCGGGAAAACTCTAGTTTTCGAGAAATAGGGGTACAAAGATGACCGAAAATGGAAATTTCTGTATAGTATTGCAATGTGTCGGTACCAACTCGGGCTGGTTTCTCACAGAACCCCACCGAGTTTAGGGAGTTCGAGACCCAGTGGGGCTTGTAGTCCATACAAGTGCCTTTACAGCCCATAGGTCGGTTATACTGGAAAAACTCTGGTTTGTCGGAAATTTCAACTCAAACATTGGGAAACGTGAACATTCATGTGTTTGGGGGTGGGGTATGAGGCACCCCTGTCATTGACGTGCGCGGAGTTTAGGGAGCAAGTGACCTAGTGGGATTTACAGTAGAAGGGATGTACTTTCAGACCACATAAGCGGCTATGCCGGGAAAACTCTAGTTTTCGAGAAATAGGGGTACAAAGATGACCGAAAATGGAAATTTCTGTATAGTATTGCAATGTGTCGGTACCAACTCGGGCTGGTTTCTCACAGAACCCCACCGAGTTTAGGGAGTTCGAGACCCAGTGGGGCTTGTAGTCCATACAAGTGCCTTTACAGCCCATAGGTCGGTTATACTGGGAAAACTCTGGTTTGTCGGAAATTTCAACTCAAACATTGGGAAACGTGAACATTCATGGGTTTTGGGATGGGGTATGAGGCACCCCTGTCACTGACGTGCGCGGAGATTAGGGAGCAAACGACCTAGTGGGATTTACAGTAGAAGGGATGTACTTTCAGACCACATAAGCGGCTATGCCGGGAAAACTCTAGTTTTCGAGAAATAGGGGTACAAAGATGACCGAAAATGGAAATTTCTGTATAGTATTGCAATGTGTCGGTACCAACTCGGGCTGGTTTCTCACAGAACCCCACCGAGTTTAGGGAGTTCGAGACCCAGTGGGGCTTGTAGTCCATACAAGTGCCTTTACAGCCCATAGGTCGGTTATACTGGGAAAACTCTGGTTTGTCGGAAATTTCAACTCAAACATTGGGAAACGTGAACATTCATGGGTTTGGGGGTGGGGTATGAGGCACCCCTGTCATTGACGTGCGCGGAGTTTAGGGAGCAAGTGACCTAGTGGGATTTACAGTAGAAGGGATGTACTTTCAGACCACATAAGCGGCTATGCCGGGAAAACTCTAGTTTTCGAGAAATAGGGGTACAAAGATGACCGAAAATGGAAATTTCTGTATAGTATTGCAATGTGTCGGTACCAACTCGGGCTGGTTTCTCACAGAACCCCACCGAGATTAGGGAGTTCGAGACCCAGTGGGGCTTGTAGTCCATACAAGTGCCTTTACAGCCCATAGGTCGGTTATACTGGGAAAACTCTGGTTTGTCGGAAATTTCAACTCAAACATTGGGAAACGTGAACATTCATGGGTTTTGGGATGGGTTATGAGGCACCCCTGTCACTGACGTCCGCGGAGTTTAGGGAGCAAGCGAACTAGTGGGATTTACAGTAGAAGGGATGTACTTTCAGACCACATAAGCGGCTATGCCGGGAAAACTCTAGTTTTCGAGAAATAGGGGTACAAAGATGACCGAAAATGGAAATTTCTGTATAGTATTGCAATGTGTCGGTACCAACTCGGGCTGGTTTCTCACAGAACCCCACCGAGTTTAGGGAGTTCGAGACCCAGTGGGGCTTGTAGTCCATACAAGTGCCTTTACAGCCCATAGGTCGGTTATACTGGGAAAACTCTGGTTTGTCGGAAATTTCAACTCAAACATTGGGAAACGTGAACATTCATGGGTTTGGGGATGGGGTATGAGGCACCCCTGTCACTGACGTGCGCGGAGTTTAGGGAGCAAGCGACCTAGTGGGATTTACAGTAGAAGGGATGTACTTTCAGACCACATAAGCGGCTATGCCGGGAAAACTCTAGTTTTCGAGAAATAGGGGTACAAAGATGACCGAAAATGGAAATTTCTGTATAGTATTGCAATGTGTCGGTACCAACTCGGGCTGGTTTCTCACAGAACCCCACCGAGTTTAGGGAGTTCGAGACCCAGTGGGGCTTGTAGTCCATACAAGTGCCTTTACAGCCCATAGGTCGGTTATACTGGGAAAACTCTGGTTTGTCAGAAATTTCAACTCAAACATTGAACATTCATGGGTTTGGGGGTGGGGTATGAGGCACCCCTGTCATTGACGTGCGCGGAGTTTAGGGAGCAAGTGACCTAGTGGGATTTACAGTAGAAGGGATGTACTTTCAGACCACATAAGCGGCTATGCCGGGAAAACTCTAGTTTTCGAGAAATAGGGGTACAAAGATGACCGAAAATGGAAATTTCTGTATAGTATTGCAATGTGTCGGTACCAACTCGGGCTGGTTTCTCACAGAACCCCACCGAGTTTAGGGAGTTCGAGACCCAGTGGGGCTTGTAGTCCATACAAGTGCCTTTACAGCCCATAGGTCGGTTATACTGGGAAAACTCTGGTTTGTCGGAAATTTCAACTCAAACATTGGGAAACGTGAACATTCATGTGTTTGGGGGTGGGGTATGAGGCACCCCTGTCATTGACGTGCGCGGAGTTTAGGGAGCAAGTGACCTAGTGGGATTTACAGTAGAAGGGATGTACTTTCAGACCACATAAGCGGCTATGCCGGGAAAACTCTAGTTTTCGAGAAATAGGGGTACAAAGATGACCGAAAATGGAAATTTCTGTATAGTATTGCAATGTGTCGGTACCAACTCGGGCTGGTTTCTCACAGAACCCCACCGAGTTTAGGGAGTTCGAGACCCAGTGTTGCTTGTAGTCCATACAAGTGCCTTTACAGCCCATAGGTCGGTTATACTGGGAAAACTCTGGTTTGTCGGAAATTTCAACTCAAACATTGGGAAACGTGAACATTCATGGGTTTTGGGATAGGGTATGAGGCACCCCTGTCACTGACGTGCGCGGAGTTTAGGGAGCAAGCGACCTAGTGGGATTTACAGTAGAAGGGATGTAATTTCAGACCACATAAGCGGCTATGCCGGGAAAACTCTAGTTTTCAAGAAATAGGGGCACAAAGATGACCGAAAATGGAAATTTCTGTATAGTATTGCAATGTGTCGGTACCAACTCGGGCTGGTTTCTCACAGAACCCCACCGAGTTTAGGGAGTTCGAGACCCAGTGGGGCTTGTAGTCCATACAAGTGCCTTTACAGCCCATAGGTCGGTTATACTGGGAAAACTCTGGTTTGTCGGAAATTTCAACTCAAACATTGGGAAACGTGAACATTCATGGGTTTGGGGGTGGGGTATGAGGCACCCCTGTCATTGACGTGCGCGGAGTTTAGGGAGCAAGTGACCTAGTGGGATTTACAATAGAAGGGATGTACTTTCAGACCACATAAGCGGCTATGCCGGGAAAACTCTAGTTTTCGAGAAATAGGGGTACAAAGATGACCGAAAATGGAAATTTCTGTATAGTATTGCAATGTGTCGGTACCAACTCGGGCTGGTTTCTCACAGAACCCCACCGAGTTTAGGGAGTTCGAGACCCAGTGGGGCTTGTAGTCCATACAAGTGCCTTTACAGCCCATAGGTCGGTTATACTGGGAAAACTCTGGTTTGTCAGAAATTTCAACTCAAACATTGGGAAACGTGAACATTCATGGGTTTTGGGATAGGGTATGAGGCACCCCTGTCACTGACGTGCGCGGAGTTTAGGGAGCAAGCGACCTAGTGGGATTTACAGTAGAAGGGATGTAATTTCAGACCACATAAGCGGCTATGCCGGGAAAACTCTAGTTTTCAAGAAATAGGGGCACAAAGATGACCGAAAATGGAAATTTCTGTATAGTATTGCAATGTGTCGGTACCAACTCGGGCTGGTTTCTCACAGAACCCCACCGAGTTTAGGGAGTTCGAGACCCAGTGGGGCTTGTAGTCCATACAAGTGCCTTTACAGCCCATAGGTCGGTTATACTGGGAAAACTCTGGTTTGTCGGAAATTTCAACTCAAACATTGGGAAACGTGAACATTCATGGGTTTGGGGGTGGGGTATGAGGCACCCCTGTCATTGACGTGCGCGGAGTTTAGGGAGCAAGTGACCTAGTGGGATTTACAGTAGAAGGGATGTACTTTCAGACCACATAAGCGGCTATGCCGGGAAAACTCTAGTTTTCGAGAAATAGGGGTACAAAGATGACCGAAAATGGAAATTTCTGTATAGTATTGCAATGTGTCGGTACCAACTCGGGCTGGTTTCTCACAGAACCCCACCGAGTTTAGGGAGTTCGAGACCCAGTGGGGCTTGTAGTCCATACAAGTGCCTTTACAGCCCATAGGTCGGTTATACTGGGAAAACTCTGGTTTGTCGGAAATTTCAACTCAAACATTGGGAAACGTGAACATTCATGGGTTTTGGGATGGGGTATGAGGCACCCCTGTCACTGACGTGCGCGGAGTTTAGGGAGCAAGCGACCTAGTGGGATTTACAGTAGAAGGGATGTACTTTCAGACCACATAAGCGGCTATGCCGGGAAAACTCTAGTTTTCGAGAAATAGGGGTACAAAGATGACCGAAAATGGAAATTTCTGTATAGTATTGCAATGTGTCGGTACCAACTCGGGCTGGTTTCTCACAGAACCCCACCGAGTTTAGGGAGTTCGAGACCCTGTGGGGCTTGTAGTCCATACAAGTGCCTTTACAGCCCATAGGTCGGTTATACTGGGAAAACTCTGGTTTGTCGGAAATTTCAACTCAAACATTGGGAAACGTGAACATTCATGGGTTTGGGGGTGGGGTATGAGGCACCCCTGTCATTGACGTGCGCGGAGTTTAGGGAGCAAGTGACCTAGTGGGATTTACAGTAGAAGGGATGTACTTTCAGACCACATAAGCGGCTATGCCGGGAAAACTCTAGTTTTCGAGAAATAGGGGTACAAAGATGACCGAAAATGGAAATTTCAGTATAGTATTGCAATGTGTCGGTAGCAACTCGGGCTGGTTTCTCACAGAACCCCACCGAGTTTAGGGAGTTCGAGACCCAGTGGGGCTTGTAGTCCATACAAGTGCCTTTACAGCCCATAGGACGGTTATACTGGGAAATCTCTGGTTTGTCGGAAATTTCAACTCAAACATTGGGAAACGTGAACATTCATGGGTTTGGGGATGGGGTATGAGGCACCCCTGTCACTGACGTGCGCGGAGTTTAGGGAGCAAGCGACCTAGTGGGATTTACAGTAGAAGGGATGTACTTTCAGACCACATAAGCGGCTATGCCGGGAAAACTCTAGTTTTCGAGAAATAGGGGTACAAAGATGACCGAAAATGGAAATTTCTGTATAGTATTGCAATGTGTCGGTACCAACTCGGGCTGGTTTCTCACAGAACCCCACCGAGTTTAGGGAGTTCGAGACCCAGTGGGGCTTGTAGTCCATACAAGTGCCTTTACAGCCCATAGGTCGGTTATACTGGGAAAACTCTGGTTTGTCAGAAATTTCAACTCAAACATTGAACATTCATGGGTTTGGGGGTGGGGTATGAGGCACCCCTGTCATTGACGTGCGCGGAGTTTAGGGAGCAAGTGACCTAGTGGGATTTACAGTAGAAGGGATGTACTTTCAGACCACATAAGCGGCTATGCCGGGAAAACTCTAGTTTTCGAGAAATAGGGGTACAAAGATGACCGAAAATGGAAATTTCTGTATAGTATTGCAATGTGTCGGTACCAACTCGGGCTGGTTTCTCACAGAACCCCACCGAGTTTAGGGAGTTCGAGACCCAGTGGGGCTTGTAGTCCATACAAGTGCCTTTACAGCCCATAGGTCGGTTATACTGGGAAAACTCTGGTTTGTCGGAAATTTCAACTCAAACATTGGGAAACGTGAACATTCATGGGTTTGGGGGTGGGGTATGAGGCACCCCTGTCATTGACGTGCGCGGAGTTTAGGGAGCAAGTGACCTAGTGGGATTTACAGTAGAAGGGATGTACTTTCAGACCACATAAGCGGCTATGCCGGGAAAACTCTAGTTTTCGAGAAATAGGGGTACAAAGATGACCGAAAATGGAAATTTCTGTATAGTATTGCAATGTGTCGGTACCAACTCGGGCTGGTTTCTCACAGAACCCCACCGAGTTTAGGGAGTTCGAGACCCAGTGGGGCTTGTAGTCCATACAAGTGCCTTTACAGCCCATAGGTCGGTTATACTGGGAAAACTCTGGTTTGTCAGAAATTACAACTCAAACATTGAACATTCATGGGTTTGGGGGTGGGGTATGAGGCACCCCTGTCATTGACGTGCGCGGAGTTTAGGGAGCAAGTGACCTAGTGGGATTTACAGTAGAAGGGATGTACTTTCAGACCACATAAGCGGCTATGCCGGGAAAACTCTAGTTTTCGAGAAATAGGGGTACAAAGATGACCGAAAATGGAAATTTCTGTATAGTATTGCAATGTGTCGGTACCAACTCGGGCTGGTTTCTCACAGAACCCCACCGAGTTTAGGGAGTTCGAGACCCAGTGGGGCTTGTAGTCCATACAAGTGCCTTTACAGCCCATAGGTCGGTTATACTGGGAAAACTCTGGTTTGTCGGAAATTTCAACTCAAACATTGGGAAACGTGAACATTCATGGGTTTGGGGGTGGGGTATGAGGCACCCCTGTCATTGACGTGCGCGGAGTTTAGGGAGCAAGTGACCTAGTGGGATTTACAGTAGAAGGGATGTACTTTCAGACCACATAAGCGGCTATGCCGGGAAAACTCTAGTTTTCGAGAAATAGGGGTACAAAGATGACCGAAAATGGAAATTTCTGTATAGTATTGCAATGTGTCGGTACCAACTCGGGCTGGTTTCTCACAGAACCCCACCGAGTTTAGGGAGTTCGAGACCCAGTGGGGCTTGTAGTCCATACAAGTGCCTTTACAGCCCATAGGTCGGTTATACTGGGAAAACTCTGGTTTGTCGGAAATTTCAACTCAAACATTGGGAAACGTGAACATTCATGGGTTTTGGGATAGGGTATGAGGCACCCCTGTCACTGACGTGCGCGGAGTTTAGGGAGCAAGCGACCTAGTGGGATTTACAGTAGAAGGGATGTAATTTCAGACCACATAAGCGGCTATGCCGGGAAAACTCTAGTTATCGAGAAATAGGGGTACAAAGATGACCGAAAATGGAAATTTCTGTATAGTATTGCAATGTGTCGGTACCAACTCGGGCTGGTTTCTCACAGAACCCCACCGAGTTTAGGGAGTTCGAGACCCAGTGGGGCTTGTAGTCCATACAAGTGCCATTACAGCCCATAGGTCGGTTATACTGGGAAAACTCTGGTTTGTCGGAAATTTCAACTCAAACATTGGGAAACGTGAACATTCATGGGTTTGGGGGTGGGGTATGAGGCACCCCTGTCATTGACGTGCGCGGAGTTTAGGGAGCAAGTGACCTAGTGGGATTTACAGTAGAAGGGATGTACTTTCAGACCACATAAGCGGCTATGCCGGGAAAACTCTAGTTTTCGAGAAATAGGGGTACAAAGATGACCGAAAATGGAAATTTCTGTATAGTATTGCAATGTGTCGGTACCAACTCGGGCTGGTTTCTCACAGAACCCCACCGAGTTTAGGGAGTTCGAGACCCAGTGGGGCTTTTAGTCCATACAAGTGCCTTTACAGCCCATAGGTCGGTTATACTGGGAAAACTCTGGTTTGTCGGAAATTTCAACTAAAACATTGGGAAACGTGAACATTCATGGGTTTTGGGATGGGGTATGAGGCACCCCTGTCACTGACGTGCGCGGAGTTTAGGGAGCAAGCGACCTAGTGGGATTTACAGTAGAAGGGATGTACTTTCAGACCACATAAGCGGCTATGCCGGGAAAACTCTAGTTTTCGAGAAATAGGGGTACAAAGATGACCGAAAATGGAAATTTCTGTATAGTATTGCAATGTGTCGGTACCAACACGGGCTGGTTTCTCACAGAACCCCACCGAGTTTAGGGAGTTCGAGACCCTGTGGGGCTTGTAGTCCATACAAGTGCCTTTACAGCCCATAGGACGTTTATACTGGGAAATCTCTTGTTTGTCGGAAATTTCAACTCAAACATTGGGAAACGTGAACATTCATGGGTTTGGGGATGGGGTATGAGGCACCACTGTCACTGACGTGCGCGGAGTTTAGGGAGCAAGCGACCTAGTGGGATTTACAGTAGAAGGGATGTACTTTCAGACCACATAAGCGGCTATGCCGGGAAAACTCTAGTTTTCGAGAAATAGGGGTACAAAGATGACCGAAAATGGAAATTTCTGTATAGTATTGCAATGTGTCGGTACCAACTCGGGCTGGTTTCTCACAGAACCCCACCGAGTTTAGGGAGTTCGAGACCCAGTGGGGCTTGTAGTCCATACAAGTGCCTTTACAGCCCATAGGTCGGTTATACTGGGAAAACTCTGGTTTGTCAGAAATTTCAACTCAAACATTGAACATTCATGGGTTTGGGGGTGGGGTATGAGGCACCCCTGTCATTGACGTGCGCGGAGTTTAGGGAGCAAGTGACCTAGTGGGATTTACAGTAGAAGGGATGTACTTTCAGACCACATAAGCGGCTATGCCGGGAAAACTCTAGTTTTCGAGAAATAGGGGTACAAAGATGACCGAAAATGGAAATTTCTGTATAGTATTGCAATGTGTCGGTACCAACTCGGGCTGGTTTCTCACAGAACCCCACCGAGTTTAGGGAGTTCGAGACCCAGTGGGGCTTGTAGTCCATACAAGTGCCTTTACAGCCCATAGGTCGGTTATACTGGGAAAACTCTGGTTTGTCGGAAATTTCAACTCAAACATTGGGAAACGTGAACATTCATGGGTTTGGGGGTGGGGTATGAGGCACCCCTGTCATTGACGTGCGCGGAGTTTAGGGAGCAAGTGACCTAGTGGGATTTACAGTAGAAGGGATGTACTTTCAGACCACATAAGCGGCTATGCCGGGAAAACTCTAGTTATCGAGAAATAGGGGTACAAAGATGACCGAAAATGGAAATTTCTGTATAGTATTGCAATGTGTCGGTACCAACTCGGGCTGGTTTCTCACAGAACCCCACCGAGTTTAGGGAGTTCGAGACCCAGTGGGGCTTGTAGTCCATACAAGTGCCTTTACAGCCCATAGGTCGGTTATACTGGGAAAACTCTGGTTTGTCGGAAATTTTAACTCAAACATTGGGAAACGTGAACATTCATGGGTTTGGGGGTGGGGTATGAGGCACCCCTGTCATTGACGTGCGCGGAGTTTAGGGAGCAAGTGACCTAGTGGGATTTACAGTAGAAGGGATGTACTTTCAGACCACATAAGCGGCTATGCCGGGAAAACTCTAGTTTTCGAGAAATAGGGGTACAAAGATGACCGAAAATGGAAATTTCTGTATAGTATTGCAATGTGTCGGTACCAACTCGGGCTGGTTTCTCACAGAACCCCACCGAGTTTAGGGAGTTCGAGACCCAGTGGGGCTTGTAGTCCATACAAGTGCCTTTACAGCCCATAGGTCGGTTATACTGGGAAAACTCTGGTTTGTCAGAAATTTCAACTCAAACATTGAACATTCATGGGTTTGGGGGTGGGGTATGAGGCACCCCTGTCATTGACGTGCGCGGAGTTTAGGGAGCAAGTGACCTAGTGGGATTTACAGTAGAAGGGATGTACTTTCAGACCACATAAGCGGCTATGCCGGGAAAACTCTAGTTTTCGAGAAATAGGGGTACAAAGATGACCGAAAATGGAAATTTCTGTATAGTATTGCAATGTGTCGGTACCAACTCGGGCTGGTTTCTCACAGAACCCAACCGAGTTTAGGGAGTTCGAGACCCAGTGGGGCTTGTAGTCCATACAAGTGCCTTTACAGCCCATAGGTCGGTTATACTGGGAAAACTCTGGTTTGTCGGAAATTTCAACTCAAACATTGGGAAACGTGAACATTCATGGGTTTGGGGGTGGGGTATGAGGCACCCCTGTCATTGACGTGCGCGGAGTTTAGGGAGCAAGTGACCTAGTGGGATTTACAGTAGAAGGGATGTAATTTCAGACCACATAAGCGGCTATGCCGGTAAAACTCTAGTTTTCAAGAAATAGGGGCACAAAGATGACCGAAAATGGAAATTTCTGTATAGTATTGCAATGTGTCGGTACCAACTCGGGCTGGTTTCTCACAGAACCCCACCGAGTTTAGGGAGTTCGAGACCCAGTGGGGCTTGTAGTCCATACAAGTGCCTTTACAGCCCATAGGTCGGTTATACTGGGAAAACTCTGGTTTGTCGGAAATTTCAACTCAAACATTGGGAAACGTGAACATTCATGGGTTTTGGGATAGGGTATGAGGCACCCCTGTCACTGACGTGCGCGGAGATTAGGGAGCAAGCGACCTAGTGGGATTTACAGTAGAAGGGATGTAATTTCAGACCACATAAGCGGCTATGCCGGTAAAACTCTAGTTTTCAAGAAATAGGGGCACAAAGATGACCGAAAATGGAAATTTCTGTATAGTATTGCAATGTGTCGGTACCAACTCGGGCTGGTTTCTCACAGAACCCCACCGAGTTTAGGGAGTTCGAGACCCAGTGGGGCTTGTAGTCCATACAAGTGCCTTTACAGCCCATAGGTCGGTTATACTGGGAAAACTCTGGTTTGTCGGAAATTTCAACTCAAACATTGGGAAACGTGAACATTCATGGGTTTGGGGGTGGGGTATGAGGCACCCCTGTCATTGACGTGCGCGGAGTTTAGGGAGCAAGTGACCTAGTGGGATTTACAGTAGAAGGGATGTACTTTCAGACCACATAAGCGGCTATGCCGGGAAAACTCTAGTTTTCGAGAAATAGGGGTACAAAGATGACCGAAAATGGAAATTTCTGTATAGTATTGCAATGTGTCGGTACCAACTCGGGCTGGTTTCTCACAGAACCCCACCGAGTTTAGGGAGTTCGAGACCCAGTGGGGCTTGTAGTCCATACAAGTGCCTTTACAGCCCATAGGTCGGTTATACTGGGAAAACTCTGGTTTGTCAGAAATTTCAACTCAAACATTGGGAAACGTGAACATTCATGGGTTTTGGGATAGGGTATGAGGCACCCCTGTCACTGACGTGCGCGGAGTTTAGGGAGCAAGCGACCTAGTGGGATTTTACAGTAGAAGGGATGTAATTTCAGACCACATAAGCGGCTATGCCGGGAAAACTCTAGTTTTCAAGAAATAGGGGCACAAAGATGACCGAAAATGGAAATTTCTGTATAGTATTGCAATGTGTCGGTACCAACTCGGGCTGGTTTCTCACAGAACCCCACCGAGTTTAGGGAGTTCGAGACCCAGTGGGGCTTGTAGTCCATACAAGTGCCTTTACAGCCCATAGGTCGGTTATACTGGGAAAACTCTGGTTTGTCGGAAATTTCAACTCAAACATTGGGAAACGTGAACATTCATGGGTTTTGGGATGGGGTATGAGGCACCCCTGTCACTGACGTGCGCGGAGTTTAGGGAGCAAGCGACCTAGTGGGATTTACAGTAGAAGGGATGTACTTTCAGACCACATAAGCGGCTATGCCGGGAAAACTCTAGTTTTCGAGAAATAGGGGTACAAAGATGACCGAAAATGGAAATTTCTGTATAGTATTGCAATGTGTCGGTACCAACTCGGGCTGGTTTCTCACAGAACCCCACCGAGTTTAGGGAGTTCGAGACCCTGTGGGGCTTGTAGTCCATACAAGTGCCTTTACAGCCCATAGGTCGGTTATACTGGGAAAACTCTGGTTTGTCGGAAATTTCAACTCAAACATTGGGAAACGTGAACATTCATGGGTTTGGGGGTGGGGTATGAGGCACCCCTGTCATTGACGTGCGCGGAGTTTAGGGAGCAAGTGACCTAGTGGGATTTACAGTAGAAGGGATGTACTTTCAGACCACATAAGCGGCTATGCCGGGAAAACTCTAGTTTTCGAGAAATAGGGGTACAAAGATGACCGAAAATGGAAATTTCTGTATAGTATTGCAATGTGTCGGTACCAACTCGGGCTGGTTTCTCACAGAACCCCACCGAGTTTAGGGAGTTCGAGACCCAGTGGGGCTTGTAGTCCATACAAGTGCCTTTACAGCCCATAGGTCGGTTATACTGGGAAAACTCTGGTTTGTCGGAAATTTCAACTCAAACATTGCGAAACGTGAACATTCATGGGTTTGGGGGTGGGGTATGAGGCACCCTGTCATTGACGTGCGCGGAGTTTAGGGAGCAAGTGACCTAGTGGGATTTACAGTAGAAGGGATGTACTTTCAGACCACATAAGCGGCTATGCCGGGAAAACTCTAGTTTTCGAGAAATAGGGGTACAAAGATGACCGAAAATGGAAATTTCTGTATAGTATTGCAATGTGTCGGTACCAACTCGGGCTGGTTTCTCACAGAACCCCACCGAGTTTAGGGAGTTCGAGACCCAGTGGGGCTTGTAGTCCATACAAGTGCCTTTACAGCCCATAGGTCGGTTATACTGGGAAAACTCTGGTTTGTCGGAAATTTCAACTCAAACATTGGGAAACGTGAACATTCATGGGTTTTGGGATAGGGTATGAGGCACCCCTGTCACTGACGTGCGCGGAGGTTAGGGAGCAAGCGACCTAGTGGGATTTACAGTAGAAGGGATGTAATTTCAGACCACATAAGCGGCTATGCCGGGAAAACTCTAGTTTTCGAGAAATAGGGGTACAAAGATGACCGAAAATGGAAATTTCTGTATAGTATTGCAATGTGTCGGTACCAACTCGGGCTGGTTTCTCACAGAACCCCACCGAATTTAGGGAGTTCGAGACCCAGTGGGGCTTGTAGTCCATACAATTGCCTTTACAACCCATAGGTCGGTTATACTGGGAAAACTCTGGTTTGTCGGAAATTTCAACTCAAACATTGGGAAACGTGAACATTCATGGGTTTGGGGATGGGGTATGAGGCACCCCTGTCATTGACATGCGCGGAGTTTAGGGAGCAAGTGACCTAGTGGGATTTACAGTAGAAGGGATGTACTTTCAGACCACATAAGCGGCTATGCCGGGAAAACTCTAGTTTTCGAGAAATAGGGGTACAAAGATGACCGAAAATGGAAATTTCTGTATAGTATTGCAATGTGTCGGTACCAACTCGGGCTGGTTTCTCACAGAACCCCACCGAGTTTAGGGAGTTCGAGACCCAGTGGGGCTTGTAGTCCATACAAGTGTCTTTACAGCCCATAGGTCGGTTATACTGGGAAAACTCTGGTTTGTCGGAAATTTCAACTCAAACATTGGGAAACGTGAACATTCATGGGTTTTGGGATGGGGTATGAGGCACCCCTGTCACTGACGTGCGCGGAGTTTAGGGAGCAAGCGACCTAGTGGGATTTACAGTAGAAGGGATGTACTTTCAGACCACATAAGCGGCTATGCCGGGAAAACTCTAGTTTTCGAGAAATAGGGGTACAAAGATGACCGAAAATGGAAATTTCTGTATAGTATTGCAATGTGTCGGTACCAACTCGGGCTGGTTTCTCACAGAACCCCACCGAGTTTAGGGAGTTCGAGACCCTGTGGGGCTTGTAGTCCATACAAGTGCCTTTACAGCCCATAGGTCGGTTATACTGGGAAAACTCTGGTTTGTCGGAAATTTCAACTCAAACATTGGGAAACGTGAACATTCATGGGTTTGGGGGTGGGGTATGAGGCACCCCTGTCATTGACGTGCGCGGAATTTAGGGAGCAAGTGACCTAGTGGGATTTACAGTAGAAGGGATGTACTTTCAGACCACATAAGCGGCTATGCCGGGAAAACTCTAGTTTTCGAGAAATAGGGGTACAAAGATGACCGAAAATGGAAATTTCTGTATAGTATTGCAATGTGTCGGTACCAACTCGGGCTGGTTTCTCACAAAACCCCACCGAGTTTAGGGAGTTCGAGACCCAGTGGGGCTTGTAGTCCATACAAGTGCCTTTACAGCCCATAGGACGGTTATACTGGGAAAACTCTGGTTTGTCGGAAATTTCAACTCAAACATTGGGAAACGTGAACATTCATGGGTTTGGGGGTGGGGTATGAGGCACCCCTGTCATTGACGTGCGCGGAATTTAGGGAGCAAGTGACCTAGTGGGATTTACAGTAGAAGGGATGTACTTTCAGACCACATAAGCGGATTTGCCGGGAAAACTCTAGTTTTCGAGAAATAGGGGTACAAAGATGACCGAAAATGGAAATTTCTGTATAGTATTGCAATGTGTCGGTACCAACTCGGGCTGGTTTCTCACAGAACCCCACCGAGTTTAGGGAGTTCGAGACCCAGTGGGGCTTGTAGTCCATACAAGTGCCTTTACAGCCCATAGGTCGGTTATACTGGGAAAACTCTGGTTTGTCAGAAATTTCAACTCAAACATTGAACATTCATGGGTTTGGGGGTGGGGTATGAGGCACCCCTGTCATTGACGTGCGCGGAGTTTAGGGAGCAAGTGACCTAGTGGGATTTACAGTAGAAGGGATGTACTTTCAGACCACATAAGCGGCTATGCCGGGAAAACTCTAGTTTTCGAGAAATAGGGGTACAAAGATGACCGAAAATGGAAATTTCTGTATAGTATTGCAATGTGTCGGTACCAACTCGGGCTGGTTTCTCACAGAACCCCACCGAGTTTAGGGAGTTCGAGACCCAGTGGGGCTTGTAGTCCATACAAGTGCCTTTACAGCCCATAGGTCGGTTATACTGGGAAAACTCTGGTTTGTCAGAAATTTCAACTCAGACAGTGAACATTCATGGGTTTGGGGGTGGGGTATGAGGCACCCCTGTCATTGACGTGCGCGGAGTTTAGGGAGCAAGTGACCTAGTGGGATTTACAGTAGAAGGGATGTACTTTCAGACCACATAAGCGGCTATGCCGGGAAAACTCTAGTTTTCGAGAAATAGGGGTACAAAGATGACCGAAAATGGAAATTTCTGTATAGTATTGCAATGTGTCGGTACCAACTCGGGCTGGTTTCTCACAGAACCCCACCGAGTTTAGGGAGTTCGAGACCCTGTGGGGCTTGTAGTCCATACAAGTGCCTTTACAGCCCATAGGTCGGTTATACTGGGAAAACTCTGGTTTGTCGGAAATTTCAACTCAAACATTGGGAAACGTGAACATTCATGGGTTTTGGGATGGGTTATGAGGCACCCCTGTCACTGACGTGCGCGGAGTTTAGGGAGCAAGCGACCTAGTGGGATTTACAGTAGAAGGGATGTACTTTCAGACCACATAAGCGGCTATGCCGGGAAAACTCTAGTTTTCGAGAAATAGGGGTACAAAGATGACCGAAAATGGAAATTTCTGTATAGTATTGCAATGTGTCGGTACTAACTCGGGCTGGTTTCTCACAGAACCCCACCGAGTTTAGGGAGTTCGAGACCCAGTGGGGCTTGTAGTCCATACAAGTGCCTTTACAGCCCATAGGTCGGTTATACTGGGAAAACTCTGGTTTGTCGGAAATTTCAACTCAAACATTGGGAAACGTGAACATTCATGGGTTTTGGGATAGGGTATGAGGCACCCCTGTCACTGACGTGCGCGGAGTTTAGGGAGCAAGCGACCTAGTGGGATTTACAGTAGAAGGGATGTAATTTCAGACCACATAAGCGGCTATGCCGGGAAAACTCTAGTTTTCAAGAAATAGGGGTACAAAGATGACCGAAAATGGAAATTTCTGTATAGTATTGCAATGTGTCGGTACCAACTCGGGCTGGTTTCTCACAGAACCCCACCGAGTTTAGGGAGTTCGAGACCCAGTGGGGCTTGTAGTCCATACAAGTGCCTTTACAGCCCATAGGTCGGTTATACTGGGAAAACTCTGGTTTGTCGGAAATTTCAACTCAAACATTGGGAAACGTGAACATTCATGGGTTTAGGGGTGGGGTATGAGGCACCCCTGTCATTGATGTGCGCGGAGTTTAGGGAGCAAGTGACCTAGTGGGATTTACAGTAGAAGGGATGTACTTTCAGACCACATAAGCGGCTATGCCGGGAAAACTCTAGTTTTCGAGAAATAGGGGTACAAAGATGACCGAAAATGGAAATTTCTGTATAGTATTGCAATGTGTCGGTACCAACTCGGGCTGGTTTCTCACAGAACCCCACCGAGTTTAGGGAGTTCGAGACCCAGTGGGGCTTGTAGTCCATACAAGTGCCTTTACAGCCCATAGGTCGGTTATACTGGGAAAACTCTGGTTTGTCGGAAATTTCAACTCAAACATTGGGAAACGTGAACATTTATGGGTTTTGGGATGGGGTATGAGGCACCCCTGTCACTGACGTGCGCGGAGTTTAGGGAGCAAGCGACCTAGTGGGATTTACAGTAGAAGGGATGTACTTTCAGACCACATAAGCGGCTATGCCGGGAAAACTCTAGTTTTCGAGAAATAGGGGTACAAAGATGACCGAAAATGGAAATTTCTGTATAGTATTGCAATGTGTCGGTACCAACTCGGGCTGGTTTCTCACAGAACCCCACCGAGTTTAGGGAGTTCGAGACCCTGTGGGGCTTGTAGTCCATACAAGTGCCTTTACAGCCCATAGGTCGGTTATACTGGGAAAACTGGTTTGTCGGAAATTTCAACTCAAACATTGGGAAACGTGAACATTCATGGGTTTGGGGGTGGGGTATGAGGCACCCCTGTCATTGACGTGCGCGGAGTTTAGGGAGCAAGTGACCTAGTGGGATTTACAGTAGAAGGGATGTACTTTCAGACCACATAAGCGGCTATGCCGGGAAAACTCTAGTTTTCGAGAAATAGGGGTACAAAGATGACCGAAAATGGAAATTTCTGTATAGTATTGCAATGTGTCGGTAGCAACTCGGGCTGGTTTCTCACAGAACCCCACCGAGTTTAGGGAGTTCGAGACCCAGTGGGGCTTGTAGTCCGTACAAGTGCCTTTACAGCCCATAGGACGGTTATACTGGGAAATCTCTGGTTTGTCGGAAATTTCAACTCAAACATTGGGAAACGTGAACATTCATGGGTTTGGGGATGGGGTATGAGGCACCCCTGTCATTGACGTGCGCGGAGTTTAGGGAGCACGCGACCTAGTGGGATTTACAGTAGAAGGGATGTACTTTCAGACCACATAAGCGGCTATGCCGGGAAAACTCTAGTTTTCGAGAAATAGGGGTACAAAGATGACCGAAAATGGAAATTTCTGTATAGTATTGCAATGTGTCGGTACCAACTCGGGCTGGTTTCTCACAAAACCCCACCGAGTTTAGGGAGTTCGAGACCCAGTGGGGCTTGTAGTCCATACAAGTGCCTTTACAGCCCATAGGTCGGTTATACTGGGAAAACTCTGGTTTGTCAGAAATTTCAACTCAAACATTGAACATTCATGGGTTTGGGGGTGGGGTATGAGGCACCCCTGTCATTGACGTGCGCGGAGTTTAGGGAGCAAGTGACCTAGTGGGATTTACAGTAGAAGGGATGTACTTTCAGACCACATAAGCGGCTATGCCGGGAAAACTCTAGTTTTCGAGAAATAGGGGTACAAAGATGACCGAAAATGGAAATTTCTGTATAGTATTGCAATGTGTCGGTACCAACTCGGGCTGGTTTCTCACAGAACCCCACCGAGTTTAGGGAGTTCGAGACCCAGTGGGGCTTGTAGTCCATACAAGTGCCTTTACAGCCCATAGGTCGGTTATACTGGGAAAACTCTGGTTTGTCGGAAATTTCAACTCAAACATTGGGAAACGTGAACATTCATGGGTTTTGGGATGGGGTATGAGGCACCCCTGTCACTGACGTGCGCGGAGTTTAGGGAGCAAGCGACCTAGTGGGATTTACAGTAGAAGGGATGTACTTTCAGACCACATAAGCGGCTATGCCGGGAAAACTCTAGTTTTCGAGAAATAGGGGTACAAAGATGACCGAAAATGGAAATTTCTGTATAGTATTGCAATGTGTCGGTACCAACTCGGGCTGGTTTCTCACAGAACCCCACCGAGTTTAGGGAGTTCGAGACCCAGTGGGGCTTGTAGTCCATACAAGTGCCTTTACAGCCCATAGGTCGGTTATACTGGGAAAACTCTGGTTTGTCGGAAATTTCAACTCAAACATTGGGAAACGTGAACATTCATGGGTTTGGGGGTGGGGTATGAGGCACCCCTGTCATTGACGTGCGCGGAGTTTAGGGAGCAAGTGACCTAGTGGGATTTACAGTAGAAGGGATGTACTTTCAGACCACATAAGCGGCTATGCCGGGAAAACTCTAGTTTTCGAGAAATAGGGGTACAAAGATGACCGAAAATGGAAATTTCTGTATAGTATTGCAATGTGTCGGTACCAACTCGGGCTGGTTTCTCACAGAACCCCACCGAGTTTAGGGAGTTCGAGACCCAGTGGGGCTTGTAGTCCATACAAGTGCCTTTATAGCCCATAGGTCGGTTATACTGGGAAAACTCTGGTTTGTCGGAAATTTCAACTCAAACATTGGGAAACGTGAACATTCATGGGTTTTGGGATGGGGTATGAGGCACCCCTGTCACTGACGTGCGCGGAGTTTAGGGAGCAAGCGACCTAGTGGGATTTACAGTAGAAGGGATGTACTTTCAGACCACATAAGCGGCTATGCCGGGAAAACTCTAGTTTTCGAGAAATAGGGGTACAAAGATGACCGAAAATGGAAATTTCTGTATAGTATTGCAATGTGTCGGTACCAACTCGGGCTGGTTTCTCACAGAACCCCACCGAGTTTAGGGAGTTCGAGACCCTGTGGGGCTTGTAGTCCATACAAGTGCCTTTACAGCCCATAGGTCGGTTATACTGGGAAAACTCTGGTTTGTCGGAAATTTCAACTCAAACATTGGGAAACGTGAACATTCATGGGTTTGGGGGTGGGGTATGAGGCACCCCTGTCATTGACGTGCGCGGAGTTTAGGGAGCAAGTGACCTAGTAGGATTTACAGTAGAAGGGATGTACTTTCAGACCACATAAGCGGCTATGCCGGGAAAACTCTAGTTTTCGAGAAATAGGGGTACAAAGATGACCGAAAATGGAAATTTCTGTATAGTATTGCAATGTGTCGGTACCAACTCGGGCTGGTTTCTCACAGAACCCCACCGAGTTTAGGGAGTTCGAGACCCAGTGGGGCTTGTAGTCCATACAAGTGCCTTTACAGCCCATAGGTCGGTTATACTGGGAAAACTCTGGTTTGTCGGAAATTTCAACTCAAACATTGGGAAACGTGAACATTCATGGGTTTGGGGATGGGGTATGAGGCACCCCTGTCACTGACGTGCGCGGAGTTTAGGGAGCAAGCAACCTAGTGGGACTTACAGTAGAAGGGATGTACTTTCAGACCACATAAGCGGCTATGCCGGGAAAACTCTAGTTTTCGAGAAATAGGGGTACAAATATGACCGAAAATGGAAATTTCTGTATAGTATTGCAATGTGTCGGTACCAACTCGGGCTGGTTTCTCACAGAACCCCACCGAGTTTAAGGAGTTCGAGACCCAGTGGGGCTTGTAGTCCATACAAGTGCCTTTACAGCCCATAGGTCGGTTATACTGGGAAAACTCTGGTTTGTCAGAAATTTCAACTCAAACATTGAACATTCATGGGTTTGGGGGTGGGGTATGAGGCACCCCTGTCATTGACGTGTGCGGAGTTTAGGGAGCAAGTGACCTAGTGGGATTTACAGTAGAAGGGATGTACTTTCAGACCACATAAGCGGCTATGCCGGGAAAACTCTAGTTTTCGAGAAATAGGGGTACAAAGATGACCGAAAATGGAAATTTCTGTATAGTAATGCAATGTGTCGGTACCAACTCGGGCTGGTTTCTCACAGAACCCCACCGAGTTTAGGGAGTTCGAGACCCAGTGGGGCTTGTAGTCCATACAAGTGCCTTTACAGCCCATAGGTCGGTTATACTGGAAAAACTCTGGTTTGTCGGAAATTTCAACTCAAACATTGGGAAACGTGAACATTCATGGGTTTGGGGGTGGGGTATGAGGCACCCCTGTCATTGACGTGCGCGGAGTTTAGGGAGCAAGTGACCTAGTGGGATTTACAGTAGAAGGGATGTACTTTCAGACCACATAAGCGGCTATGCCGGGAAAACTCTAGTTTTCGAGAAATAGGGGTACAAAGATGACCGAAAATGGAAATTTCTGTATAGTATTGCAATGTGTCGGTACCAACTCGGGCTGGTTTCTCACAGAACCCCACCGAGTTTAGGGAGTTCGAGACCCAGTGGGGCTTGTAGTCCATACAAGTGCCTTTACAGCCCATAGGTCGGTTATACTGGGAAAACTCTGGTTTGTCGGAAATTTCAACTCAAACATTGGGAAACGTGAACATTCATGGGTTTTGGGATGGGGTATGAGGCACCCCTGTCACTGACGTGCGCGGAGTTTAGGGAGCAAGCGACCTAGTGGGATTTACAGTAGAAGGGATGTACTTTCAGACCACATAAGCGGCTATGCCGGGAAAACTCTAGTTTTCGAGAAATAGGGGTACAAAGATGACCGAAAATGGAAATTTCTGTATAGTATTGCAATGTGTCGGTACCAACTCGGGCTGGTTTCTCACAGAACCCCACCGAGTTTAGGGAGTTCGAGACCCAGTGGGGCTTGTAGTCCATACAAGTGCCTTTACAGCCCATAGGTCGGTTATACTGGGAAAACTCTGGTTTGTCGGAAATTTCAACTCAAACATTGGAAAACGTGAACATTCATGGGTTTGGGGGTGGGGTATGAGGCACCCCTGTCATTGACGTGCGCGGAGTTTAGGGAGCAAGTGACCTAGTGGGATTTACAGTAGAAGGGATGTACTTTCAGACCACATAAGCGGCTATGCCGGGAAAACTCTAGTTTTCGAGAAATAGGGGTACAAAGATGACCAAAAATGGAAATTTCTGTATAGTATTGCAATGTGTCGGTACCAACTCGGGCTGGTTTCTCACAGAACCCCACCGAGTTTAGGGAGTTCGAGACCCAGTGGGGCTTGTAGTCCATACAAGTGCCTTTACAGCCCATAGGTCGGTTATACTGGGAAAACTCTGGTTTGTCGGAAATTTCAACTCAAACATTGGGAAACGTGAACATTCATGGGTTTGGGGATGGGGTATGAGGCACCCCTGTCACTGACGTGCGCGGAGTTTAGGGAGCAAGCGACCTAGTGGGATTTACAGTAGAAGGGATGTACTTTCAGACCACATAAGCGGCTATGCCGGGAAAACACTAGTTTTCGAGAAATAGGTGTACAAAGATGACCGAAAATGGAAATTTCTGTATAGTATTGCAATGTGTCGGTACCAACTCGGGCTGGTTTCTCACAGAACCCCACCGAGTTTAGGGAGTTCGAGACCCAGTGGGGCTTGTAGTCCATACAAGTGCCTTTACAGCCTATAGGTCGGTTATACTGGGAAAACTCTGGTTTGTCAGAAATTTCAACTCAAACATTGAGCATTCATGGGTTTGGGGGTGGGGTATGAGGCACCCCTGTCATTGACGTGCGCGGAGTTTAGGGAGCAAGTGACGTAGTGGGATTTACAGTAGAAGGGATGTACTTTCAGACCACATAAGCGGCTATGCCGGGAAAACTCTAGTTTTCGAGAAATAGGGGTACAAAGATGACCGAAAATGGAAATTTCTGTATAGTATTGCAATGTGTCGGTACCAACTCGGGCTGGTTTCTCACAGAACCCCACCGAGTTTATGGAGTTCGAGACCCAGTGGGGCTTGTAGTCCATACAAGTGCCTTTACAGTCCATAGGTCGGTTATACTGGGAAAACTCTGGTTTGTCGGAAATTTCAACTCAAACATTGGGAAACGTGAACATTCATGGGTTTGGGGGTGGGGTATGAGGCACCCCTGTCATTGACGTGCGCGGAGTTAAGGGAGCAAGTGACCTAGTGGGATTTACAGTAGAAGGGATGTACTTTCAGACCACATAAGCGGCTATGCCGGGAAAACTCTAGTTTTCGAGAAATAGGGGTACAAAGATGACCGAAAATGGAAATTTCTGTATAGTATTGCAATGTGTCGGTACCAACTCGGGCTGGTTTCTCACAGAACCCCACCGAGTTTAGGGAGTTCGAGACCCAGTGGGGCTTGTAGTCCATACAAGTGCCTTTAAAGCCCATAGGTCGGTTATACTGGGAAAACTCTGGTTTGTCGGAAATTTCAACTCAAACATTGGAAAACGTGAACATTCATGGGTTTGGGGGTGGGGTATGAGGCACCCCTGTCATTGACGTGCGCGGAGTTTAGGGAGCAAGTGACCTAGTGGGATTTACAGTAGAAGGGATGTACTTTCAGACCACATAAGCGGCTATGCCGGGAAAACTCTAGTTTTCGAGAAATAGGGGTACAAAGATGACCAAAAATGGAAATTTCTGTATAGTATTGCAATGTGTCGGTACCAACTCGGGCTGGTTTCTCACAGAACCCCACCGAGTTTAGGGAGTTCGAGACCCAGTGGGGCTTGTAGTCCATACAAGTGCCTTTACAGCCCATAGGTCGGTTATACTGGGAAAACTCTGGTTTGTCGGAAATTTCAACTCAAACATTGGGAAACGTGAACATTCATGGGTTTTGGGATGGGGTATGAGGCACCCCTGTCACTGACGTGCGCGGAGTTTAGGGAGCAAGCGACCTAGTGGGATTTACAGTAGAAGGGATGTACTTTCAGACCACATAAGCGGCTATGCCGGGAAAACTCTAGTTTTCGAGAAATAGGGGTACAAAGATGACCGAAAATGGAAATTTCTGTATAGTATTGCAATGTGTCGGTACCAACTCGGGCTGGTTTCTCACAGAACCCCACCGAGTTTAGGGAGTTCGAGACCCAGTGGGGCTTGTAGTCCATACAAGTGCCTTTACAGCCCATAGGTCGGTTATACTGGGAAAACTCTGGTTTGTCAGAAATTTCAACTCAAACATTGAACATTCATGGGTTTGGGGGTGGGGTATGAGGCACCACTGTCATTGACGTGCGCGGAGTTTAGGGAGCAAGTGACCTAGTGGGATTTACAGTAGAAGGTATGTACTTTTAGACCAAATAAGCGGCTATGCCGGGAAAACTCTAGTTTTCGAGAAATAGGGGTACAAAGATGACCGAAAATGGAAATTTCTGTATAGTATTGCAATGTGTCGGTACCAACTCGGGCTGGTTTCTCACAGAACCCCACCGAGTTTAGGGAGTTCGAGACCCAGTGGGGCTTGTAGTCCATACAAGTGCCTTTACAGCCCATAGGTCGGTTGTACTGGGAAAACTCTGGTTTGTCGGAAATTTCAACTCAAACATTGGGAAACGTGAACATTCATGGGTTTGGGGGTGGGGTATGAGGCACCCCTGTCATTGACGTGCGCGGAGTTTAGGGAGCAAGTGACCTAGTGGGATTTACAGTAGAAGGGATGTACTTTCAGACCACATAAGCGGCTATGCCGGGAAAACTCTAGTTTTCGAGAAATAGGGGTACAAAGATGACCGAAAATGGAAATTTCTGTATAGTATTGCAATGTGTCGGTACCAACTCGGGCTGGTTTCTCACAGAACCCCACCGAGTTTAGGGAGTTCGAGACCCAGTGGGGCTTGTAGTCCATACAAGTGCCTTTACAGCCCATAGGTCGGTTATACTGGGAAAACTCTGGTTTGTCGGAAATTTCAACTCAAACATTGGGAAACGTGAACATTCATGGGTTTTGGGATGGGGTATGAGGCACCCCTGTCACTGAAGTGCGCGGAGTTTAGGGAGCAAGCGACCTAGTGGGATTTACAGTAGAAGGGATGTACTTTCAGACCACATAAGCGGCTATGCCGGGAAAACTCTAGTTTTCGAGAAATAGGGGTACAAAGATGACCGAAAATGGAAATTTCTGTATAGTATTGCAATGTGTCGGTACCAACTCGGGCTGGTTTCTCACAGAACCCCACCGAGTTTAGGGAGTTCGAGACCCAGTGGGGCTTGTAGTCCATACAAGTGCCTTTACAGCCCATAGGTCGGTTATACTGGGAAAACTCTGGTTTGTCGGAAATTTCAACTCAAACATTGGGAAACGTGAACATTCATGGGTTTGGGGGTGGGGTATGAGGCACCCCTGTCATTGACGTGCGCGAAGTTTAGGGAGCAAGTGACCTAGTGGGATTTACAGTAGAAGGGATGTACTTTCAGACCACATAAGCGGCTATGCCGGGAAAACTCTAGTTTTCGAGAAATAGGGGTACAAAGATGACCGAAAATGGAAATTTCTGTATAGTATTGCAATGTGTCGGTACCAACTCGGGCTGGTTTCTCACAGAACCCCACCGAGTTTAGGGAGTTCGAGACCCAGTGGGGCTTGTAGTCCATACAAGTGCCTTTACAGCCCATAGGTCGGTTATACTGGGAAAACTCTGGTTTGTCGGAAATTTCAACTCAAACATTGGGAAACGTGAACATTCATGGGTTTGGGGATGGGGTATGAGGCACCCCTGTCACTGACGTGCGCGGAGTTTAGGGAGCAAGCGACCTAGTGGGATTTACAGTAGAAGGGATGTACTTTCAGACCACATAAGCGGCTATGCCGGGAAAACTCTAGTTTTCGAGAAATAGGGGTACAAAGATGACCGAAAATGGAAATTTCTGTATAGTATTGCAATGTGTCGGTACCAACTCGGGCTGGTTTCTCACAGAACCCCATCGAGTTTAGGGAGTTCGAGACCCAGTGGGGCTTGTAGTCCATACAAGTGCCTTTACAGCCCATAGGTCGGTTATACTGGGAAAACTCTGGTTTGTCAGAAATTTCAACTCAAACATTGAACATTCATGGGTTTGGGGGTGGGGTATGAGGCACCCCTGTCATTGACGTGCGCGGAGTTTAGGGAGCAAGTGACCTAGTGGGATTTACAGTAGAAGGGATGTACTTTCAGACCACATAAGCGGCTATGCCGGGAAAACTCTAGTTTTCGAGAAATAGGGGTACAAAGATGACCGAAAATGGAAATTTCTGTATAGTATTGCAATGTGTCGGTACCAACTCGGGCTGGTTTCTCACAGAACCCCACCGAGTTTAGGGAGTTCGAGACCCAGTGGGGCTTGTAGTCCATACAAGTGCCTTTACAGCCCATAGGTCGGTTATACTGGGAAAACTCTGGTTTGTCGGAAATTTCAACTCAAACATTGGGAAACGTGAACATTCATGGGTTCGGGGGTGGGGTATGAGGCACCCCTGTCATTGACGTGCGCGGAGTTTAGGGAGCAAGTGACCTAGTGGGATTTACAGTAGAAGGGATGTACTTTCAGACCACATAAGCGGCTATGCCGGGAAAACTCCAGTTTTCGAGAAATAGGGGTACAAAGATGACCGAAAATGGAAATTTCTGTATAGTATTGCAATGTGTCGGTACCAACTCGGGCTGGTTTCTCACAGAACCCCACCGAGTTTAGGGAGTTCGAGACCCAGTGGGGCTTGTAGTCCATATAAGTGCCTTTACAGCCCATAGGTCGGTTATACTGGGAAAACTCTGGTTTGTCGGAAATTTCAACTCAAACATTGGGAAACGTGAACATTCTTGGGTTTGGGGGTGGGGTATGAGGCACCCCTGTCATTGACGTGCGCGGAAAGTACATCCCTTCTACTGTAAATCCCACTAGGTCACTTGCTCCCTAAACTCCGCGCACGTGAATGACAGGGGTGCCTCATACCCCACCCCCAAACCCATGAATGTTCACGTTTCCCAATGTTTGAGTTGAAATTTCCGACAAACCAGAGTTTTCCCAGTATAACCGACCTATGGGCTGTAAAGGCACTTGTATGGACTACAAGCCCCACTGGGTCTCGAACTCCCTAAACTCGGTGGGGTTCTGTGAGAAACCAGCCCGAGTTGGTACCGACACATTGCAATACTATACAGAAATTTCCATTTTCGGTCATCTTTGTACCCCTATTTCTCGAAAACTAGAGTTTTCCCGGCATAGCCGCTTATGTGGTCTGAAAGTACATCCCTTCTACTGTAAATCCCACTAGGTCACTTGCTCCCTAAACTCCGCGCACGTCAATGACAGGGGTGCCTCATACCCCACCCCCAAACCCATGAATGTTCAATGTTTGAGTTGAAATTTCTGACAAACCAGAGTTTTCCCAGTATAACCGACCTATGGGCTGTAAAGGCACTTGTATGGACTACAAGCCCCACTGGGTCTCGAACTCCCTAAACTCGATGGGGTTCTGTGAGAAACCAGCCCGAGTTGGTACCGACACATTGCAATACTATACAGAAATTTCCATTTTCGGTCATCTTTGTACCCCTATTTCTCGAAAACTAGAGTTTACCCGGCATAGCCGCTTATGTGGTCTGAAAGTACATCCCTTCTACTGTAAATCCCACTAGGTCGCTTGCTCCCTAAACTCCGCGCACGTCAGTGACAGGGGTGCCTCATACCCCATCCCCAAACCCATGAATGTTCACGTTTCCCAATGTTTGAGTTAAAATTTCCGACAAACCAGAGTTTTCCCAGTATAACCGACCTATGGGCTGTAAAGGCACTTGTATGGACTACAAGCCCCACTGGGTCTCGAACTCCCTAAACTCGGTGGGGTTCTGTGAGAAACCAGCCCGAGTTGGTACCGACACATTGCAATACTATACAGAAATTTCCATTTTCGGTCATCTTTGTACCCCTATTTCTCGAAAACTAGAGTTTTCCCGGCATAGCCGCTTATGTGGTCTGAAAGTACATCCCTTCTACTGTAAATCCCACTAGGTCACTTGCTCCCTAAACTTCGTGCACGTCAATGACAGGGGTGCCTCATACCCCACCCCCAAACCCATGAATGTTCACGTTTCCCAATGTTTGAGTTGAAATTTCCGACAAACCAGAGTTTTCCCAGTATAACCGACCTATGGGCTGTAAAGGCACTTGTATGGACTACAAGCCCCACTGGGTATCGAACTCCCTAAACTCGGTGGGGTTCTGTGAGAAACCAGCCCGAGTTGGTACCGACACATTGCAATACTATACAGAAATTTCCATTTTCGGTCATCTTTGTACCCCTATTTCTCGAAAACTAGAGTTTTCCCGGCATAGCCGCTTATGTGGTCTGAAAGTACATCCCTTCTACTGTAAATCCCACTAGGTCGCTTGCTCCCTAAACTCCGCGCACTTCAGTGACAGGGGTGCCTCATACCCCATCCCAAAACCCATGAATGTTCACGTTTCCCAATGTTTGAGTTGAAATTTCCGACAAACCAGAGTTTTCCCAGTATAACCGACCTATGGGCTGTAAAGGCACTTGTATGGACTACAAGCCCCACTGGGTCTCGAACTCCCTAAACTCGGTGGGGTTCTGTGAGAAACCAGCCCGAGTTGGTACCGACACATTGCAATACTATACAGAAATTTCCATTTTCGGTCATCTTTGTACCCCTATTTCTCGAAAACTAGAGTTTTCCCGGCATAGCCGCTTATGTGGTCTGAAAGTACATCCCTTCTACTGTAAATCCCACTAGGTCACTTGCTCCCTAAACTCCGCGCACGTCAATGACAGGGGTGCCTCATACCCCACCCCCAAACCCATGAATGTTCACGTTTCCCAATGTTTGAGTTGAAATTTCCGACAAACCAGAGTTTTCCCAGTACAACCGACCTATGGGCTGTAAAGGCACTTGTATGGACTACAAGCCCCACTGGGTCTCGAACTCCCTAATCTCGGTGGGGTTCTGTGAGAAACCAGCCCGAGTTGGTACCGACACATTGCAATACTATACAGAAATTTCCATTTTCGGTCATCTTTGTACCCCTATTTCTCGAAAACTAGAGTTTTCCCGGCATAGCCGCTTATTTGGTCTAAAAGTACATACCTTCTACTGTAAATCCCACTAGGTCACTTGCTCCCTAAACTCCGCGCACGTCAATGACAGGGGTGCCTCATACCCCACCCCCAAACCCATGAATGTTCAATGTTTGAGTTGAAATTTCTGACAAACCAGAGTTTTCCCAGTATAACCGACCTATGGGCTGTAAAGGCACTTGTATGGACTACAAGCCCCACTGGGTCTCGAACTCCCTAAACTCGGTGGGGTTCTGTGAGAAACCAGCCCGAGTTGGTACCGACACATTGCAATACTATACAGAAATTTCCATTTTCGGTCATCTTTGTACCCCTATCTCTCGAAAACTAGAGTTTTCCCGGCATAGCCGCTTATGTGGTCTGAAAGTACATCCCTTCTACTGTAAATCCCACTAGGTCGCTTGCTCCCTAAACTCCGCGCACGTCAGTGACAGGGGTGCCTCATACCCCATCCCAAAACCCATGAATGTTCACGTTTCCCAATGTTTGAGTTGAAATTTCCGACAAACCAGAGTTTTCCCAGTATAACCGACCTATGGGCTGTAAAGGCACTTGTATGGACTACAAGCCCCACTGGGTCTCGAACTCCCTAAACTCGGTGGGGTTCTGTGAGAAACCAGCCCGAGTTGGTACCGACACATTGCAATACTATACAGAAATTTCCATTTTTGGTCATCTTTGTACCCCTATTTCTCGAAAACTAGAGTTTTCCCGGCATAGCCGCTTATGTGGTCTGAAAGTACATCCCTTCTACTGTAAATCCCACTAGGTCACTTGCTCCCTAAACTCCGCGCACGTCAATGACAGGGGTGCCTCATACCCCACCCCCAAACCCATGAATGTTCACGTTTCCCAATGTTTGAGTTGAAATTTCCGACAAACCAGAGTTTTCCCAGTATAACCGACCTATGGGCTTTAAAGGCACTTGTATGGACTACAAGCCCCACTGGGTCTCGAACTCCCTAAACTCGGTGGGGTTCTGTGAGAAACCAGCCCGAGTTGGTACCGACACATTGCAATACTATACAGAAATTTCCATTTTCGGTCATCTTTGTACCCCTATTTCTCGAAAACTAGAGTTTTCCCGGCATAGCCGCTTATGTGGTCTGAAAGTACATCCCTTCTACTGTAAATCCCACTAGGTCGCTTGCTCCCTAAACTCCGCGCACGTCAGTGACAGGGGTGCCTCATACCCCATCCCAAAACCCATGAATGTTCACGTTTTCCAATGTTTGAGTTGAAATTTCCGACAAACCAGAGTTTTCCCAGTATAACCGACCTATGGGCTGTAAAGGCACTTGTATGGACTACAAGCCCCACTGGGTCTCGAACTCCCTAAACTCGGTGGGGTTCTGTGAGAAACCAGCCCGAGTTGGTACCGACACATTGCAATACTATACAGAAATTTCCATTTTCGGTCATCTTTGTACCCCTATTTCTCGAAAACTAGAGTTTTCCCGGCATAGCCGCTTATGTGGTCTGAAAGTACATCCCTTCTACTGTAAATCCCACTAGGTCACTTGCTCCCTAAACTCCGCGCACGTCAATGACAGGGGTGCCTCATACCCCACCCCCAAACCCATGAATGTTCACGTTTCCCAATGTTTGAGTTGAAATTTCCGACAAACCAGAGTTTTCCCAGTATAACCGACCTATGGACTGTAAAGGCACTTGTATGGACTACAAGCCCCACTGGGTCTCGAACTCCCTAAACTCGGTGGGGTTCTGTGAGAAACCAGCCCGAGTTGGTACCGACACATTGCAATACTATACAGAAATTTCCATTTTCGGTCATCTTTGTACCCCTATTTCTCGAAAACTAGAGTTTTCCCGGCATAGCCGCTTATGTGGTCTGAAAGTACATCCCTTCTACTGTAAATCCCACTACGTCACTTGCTCCCTAAACTCCGCGCACGTCAATGACAGGGGTGCCTCATACCCCACCCCCAAACCCATGAATGTTCAATGTTTGAGTTGAAATTTCTGACAAACCAGAGTTTTCCCAGTATAACCGACCTATGGGCTGTAAAGGCACTTGTATGGACTACAAGCCCCACTGGGTCTCGAACTCCCTAAACTCGGTGGGGTTCTGTGAGAAACCAGCCCGAGTTGGTACCGACACATTGCAATACTATACAGAAATTTCCATTTTCGGTCATCTTTGTACACCTATTTCTCGAAAACTAGTGTTTTCCCGGCATAGCCGCTTATGTGGTCTGAAAGTACATCCCTTCTACTGTAAATCCCACTAGGTCGCTTGCTCCCTAAACTCCGCGCACGTCAGTGACAGGGGTGCCTCATACCCCATCCCCAAACCCATGAATGTTCACGTTTCCCAATGTTTGAGTTGAAATTTCCGACAAACCAGAGTTTTCCCAGTATAACCGACCTATGGGCTGTAAAGGCACTTGTATGGACTACAAGCCCCACTGGGTCTCGAACTCCTTAAACTCGGTGGGGTTCTGTGAGAAACCAGCCCGAGTTGGTACCGACACATTGCAATACTATACAGAAATTTCCATTTTCGGTCATATTTGTACCCCTATTTCTCGAAAACTAGAGTTTTCCCGGCATAGCCGCTTATGTGGTCTGAAAGTACATCCCTTCTACTGTAAGTCCCACTAGGTCGCTTGCTCCCTAAACTCCGCGCACGTCAGTGACAGGGGTGCCTCATACCCCATCCCCAAACCCATGAATGTTCACGTTTCCCAATGTTTGAGTTGAAATTTCCGACAAACCAGAGTTTTCCCAGTATAACCGACCTATGGGCTGTAAAGGCACTTGTATGGACTACAAGCCCCACTGGGTCTCGAACTCCCTAAACTCGGTAGGGTTCTGTGAGAAACCAGCCCGAGTTGGTACCGACACATTGCAATACTATACAGAAATTTCCATTTTCGGTCATCTTTGTACCCCTATTTCTCGAAAACTAGAGTTTTCCCGGCATAGCCGCTTATGTGGTCTGAAAGTACATCCCTTCTACTGTAAATCCCACTAGGTCACTTGCTCCCTAAACTCCGCGCACGTCAATGACAGGGGTGCCTCATACCCCACCCCCAAACCCATGAATGTTCACGTTTCCCAATGTTTGAGTTGAAATTTCCGACAAACCAGAGTTTTCCCAGTATAACCGACCTATGGGCTGTAAAGGCACTTGTATGGACTACAAGCCCCACAGGGTCTCGAACTCCCTAAACTCGGTGGGGTTCTGTGAGAAACCAGCCCGAGTTGGTACCGACACATTGCAATACTATACAGAAATTTCCATTTTCGGTCATCTTTGTACCCCTATTTCTCGAAAACTAGAGTTTTCCCGGCATAGCCGCTTATGTGGTCTGAAAGTACATCCCTTCTACTGTAAATCCCACTAGGTCGCTTGCTCCCTAAACTCCGCGCACGTCAGTGACAGGGGTGCCTCATACCCCATCCCAAAACCCATGAATGTTCACGTTTCCCAATGTTTGAGTTGAAATTTCCGACAAACCAGAGTTTTCCCAGTATAACCGACCTATGGGCTGTAAAGGCACTTGTATGGACTACAAGCCCCACTGGGTCTCGAACTCCCTAAACTCGGTGGGGTTCTGTGAGAAACCAGCCCGAGTTGGTACCGACACATTGCAATACTATACAGAAATTTCCATTTTCGGTCATCTTTGTACCCCTATTTCTCGAAAACTAGAGTTTTCCCGGCATAGCCGCTTATGTGGTCTGAAAGTACATCCCTTCTACTGTAAATCCCACTAGGTCACTTGCTCCCTAAACTCCGCGCACGTCAATGACAGGGGTGCCTCATACCCCACCCCCAAACCCATGAATGTTCACGTTTCCCAATGTTTGAGTTGAAATTTCCGACAAACCAGAGTTTTCCCAGTATAACCGACCTATGGGCTGTAAAGGCACTTGTATGGACTACAAGCCCCACTGGGTCTCGAACTCCCTAAACTCGGTGGGGTTCTGTGAGAAACCAGCCCGAGTTGGTACCGACACATTGCAATACTATACAGAAATTTCCATTTTCGGTCATCTTTGTACCCCTATTTCTCGAAAACTAGAGTTGTCCCGGCATAGCCGCTTATGTGGTCTGAAAGTACATCCCTTCTACTGTAAATCCCACTAGGTCGCTTGCTCCCTAAACTCCGCGCACGTCAGTGACAGGGGTGCCTCATACCCCATCCCAAAACCCATGAATGTTCACGTTTCCCAATGTTTGAGTTGAAATTTCCGACAAACCAGAGTTTTCCCAGTATAACCGACCTATGGGCTGTAAAGGCACTTGTATGGACTACAAGCCCCACTGGGTCTCGAACTCCCTAAACTCGGTGGGGTTCTGTGAGAAACCAGCCCGAGTTGGTACCGACACATTGCAATACTATACAGAAATTTCCATTTTCGGTCATCTTTGTACCCCTATTTCTCGAAAACTAGAGTTTTCCCGGCATAGCCGCTTATGTGGTCTGAAAGTACATCCCTTCTACTGTAAATCCCACTAGGTCACTTGCTCCCTAAACTCCGCGCACGTCAATGACAGGGGTGCCTCATACCCCACCCCCAAACCCATGAATGTTCACGTTTCCCAATGTTTGAGTTGAAATTTCCGACAAACCAGAGTTTTCCCAGTATAACCGACCTATGGGCTGTAAAGGCACTTGTATGGACTACAAGCCCCACTGGGTCTCGAACTCCCTAAACTCGGTGGGGTTCTGTGAGAAACCAGCCCGAGTTGGTACCGACACATTGCAATACTATACAGAAATTTCCATTTTCGGTCATCTTTGTACCCCTATTTCTCGAAAACTAGAGTTTTCCCGACATAGCCGCTTATGTGGTCTGAAAGTACATCCCTTCTACTGTAAATCCCACTAGGTCACTTGCTCCCTAAACTCCGCGCACGTCAATGACAGGGGTGCCTCATACCCCACCCCCAAACCCATGAATGTTCAATGTTTGAGTTGAAATTTCTGACAAACCAGAGTTTTCCCAGTATAACCGACCTATGGGCTGTAAAGGCACTTGTATGGACTACAAGCCCCACTGGGTCTCGAACTCCCTAAACTCGGTGGGGTTCTGTGAGAAACCAGCCCGAGTTGGTACCGACACATTGCAATACTATACAGAAATTTCCATTTTCGGTCATCTTTGTACCCCTATTTCTCGAAAACTAGAGTTTTCCCGGCATAGCCGCTTATGTGGTCTGAAAGTACATCCCTTCTACTGTAAATCCCACTAGGTCGCTTGCTCCCTAAACTCCGCGCACGTCAGTGACAGGGGTGCCTCATACCCCATCCCCAAACCCATGAATGTTCACGTTTCCCAATGTTTGAGTTGAAATTTCCGACAAACCAGAGTTTTCCCAGTATAACCGACCTATGGGCTGTAAAGGCACTTGTATGGACTACAAGCCCCACTGGGTCTCGAACTCCCTAAACTCGGTGGGGTTCTGTGAGAAACCAGCCCGAGTTGGTACCGACACATTGCAATACTATACAGAAATTTCCATTTTCGGTCATCTTTGTACCCCTATTTCTCGAAAACTAGAGTTTTCCCGGCATAGCCGCTTATGTGGTCTGAAAGTACATCCCTTCTACTGTAAATCCCACTAGGTCGCTTGCTCCCTAAACTCCGCGCACGTCAGTGACAGGGGTGCCTCATACCCCATCCCAAAACCCATGAATGTTCACGTTTCCCAATGTTTGAGTTGAAATTTCCGACAAACCAGAGTTTTCCCAGTATAACCGACCTATGGGCTGTAAAGGCACTTGTATGGACTACAAGCCCCACTGGGTCTCGAACTCCCTAAACTCGGTGGGGTTCTGTGAGAAACCAGCCCGAGTTGGTACCGACACATTGCAATACTATACAGAAATTTCCATTTTCGGTCATCTTTGTACCCCTATTTCTCGAAAACTAGAGTTTTCCCGGCATAGCCGCTTATGTGGTCTGAAAGTACATCCCTTCTACTGTAAATCCCACTAGGTCACTTGCTCCCTAAACTCCGCGCACGTCAATGACAGGGGTGCCTCATACCCCACCCCCAAACCCATGAATGTTCACGTTTCCCAATGTTTGAGTTGAAATTTCCGACAAACCAGAGTTTTTCCAGTATAACCGACCTATGGGCTGTAAAGGCACTTGTATGGACTACAAGCCCCACTGGGTCTCGAACTCCCTAAACTCGGTGGGGTTCTGTGAGAAAACAGCCCGAGTTGGTACCGACACATTGCAATACTATACAGAAATTTCCATTTTCGGTCATCTTTGTACCCCTATTTCTCGAAAACTAGAGTTTTCCCGGCATAGCCGCTTATGTGGTCTGAAAGTACATCCCTTCTACTGTAAATCCCACTAGGTCACTTGCTCCCTAAACTCCGCGCACGTCAATGACAGGGGTGCCTCATACCCCACCCCCAAACCCATGAATGTTCAATGTTTGAGTTGAAATTTCTGACAAACCAGAGTTTTCCCAGTATAACCGACCTATGGGCTGTAAAGGCACTTGTATGGACTACAAGCCCCACTGGGTCTCGAACTCCCTAAACTCGGTGGGGTTCTGTGAGAAACCAGCCCGAGTTGGTACCGACACATTGCAATACTATACAGAAATTTCCATTTTCGGTCATCTTTGTACCCCTATTTCTCGAAAACTAGAGTTTTCCCGGCATAGCCGCTTATGTGGTCTGAAATTACATCCCTTCTACTGTAAATCCCACTAGGTCGCTTGCTCCCTAACCTCCGCGCACGTCAGTGACAGGGGTGCCTCATACCCTATCCCAAAACCCATGAATGTTCACGTTTCCCAATGTTTGAGTTGAAATTTCCGACAAACCAGAGTTTTCCCAGTATAACCGACCTATGGGCTGTAAAGGCACTTGTATGGACTACAAGCCCCACTGGGTCTCGAACTCCCTAAACTCGGTGGGGTTCTGTGAGAAACCAGCCCGAGTTGGTACCGACACATTGCAATACTATACAGAAATTTCCATTTTCGGTCATCTTTGTACCCCTATTTCTCGAAAACTAGAGTTTTCCCGGCATAGCCGCTTATGTGGTCTGAAAGTACATCCCTTCTACTGTAAATCCCACTAGGTCGCTTGCTCCCTAAACTCCGCGCACGTCAGTGACAGGGGTGCCTCATACCCCATCCCCAAACCCATGAATGTTCACGTTTCCCAATGTTTGAGTTGAAATTTCCGACAAACCAGAGTTTTCCCAGTATAACCGTCCTATGGGCTGTGAAGGCACTTGTATGGACTACAAGCCCCACTGGGTCTCGAACTCCCTAAACTCGGTGGGGTTCTGTGAGAAACCAGCCCGAGTTGGTACCGACACATTGCAATACTATACAGAAATTTCCATTTTCGGTCATCTTTGTACCCCTATTTCTCGAAAACTAGAGTTTTCCCGGCATAGCCGCTTATGTGGTCTGAAAGTACATCCCTTCTACTGTAAATCCCACTAGGTCACTTGCTCCCTAAATTCCGCGCACGTCAATGACTGGGGTGCCTCATACCCCACCCCCAAACCCATGAATGTTCACGTTTCCCAATGTTTGAGTTGAAATTTCCGACAAACCAGTGTTTTCCCAGTATAACCGACCTATGGGCTGTAAAGGCACTTGTATGGACTACAAGCCCCACAGGGTCTCGAACTCCCTAAACTCGGTGGGGTTCTGTGAGAAACCAGCCCGAGTTGGTACCGACACATTGCAATACTATACAGAAATTTCCATTTTCGGTCATCTTTGTACCCCTATTTCTCGAAAACTAGAGTTTTCCCGGCATAGCCGCTTATGTGGTCTGAAAGTACATCCCTTCTACTGTAAATCCCACTAGGTCGCTTGCTCCCTAAACTCCGCGCACGTCAGTGACAGGGGTGCCTCATACCCAATCCCAAAAACCCATGAATGTTCACGTTTCCCAATGTTTGAGTTGAAATTTCCGACAAACCAGAGTTTTCCCAGTATAACCGACCTATGGGCTGTAAAGACACTTGTATGGACTACAAGCCCCACTGGGTCTCGAACTCCCTAAACTCGGTGGGGTTCTGTGAGAAACCAGCCCGAGTTGGTACCGACACATTGCAATACTATACAGAAATTTCCATTTTCGGTCATCTTTGTACCCCTATTTCTCGAAAACTAGAGTTTTCCCGGCATAGCCGCTTATGTGGTCTGAAATTACATCCCTTCTACTGTAAATCCCACTAGGTCGCTTGCTCCCTAACCTCCGCGCACGTCAGTGACAGGGGTGCCTCATACCCTATTCCAAAACCCATGAATGTTCACGTTTCCCAATGTTTGAGTTGAAATTTCCGACAAACCAGAGTTTTCCCAGTATAACCGACCTATGGGCTGTAAAGGCACTTGTATGGACTACAAGCCCCACTGGGTCTCGAACTCCCTAAACTCGGTGGGGTTCTGTGAGAAACCAGCCCGAGTTGGTACCGACACATTGCAATACTATACAGAAATTTCCATTTTCGGTCATCTTTGTACCCCTATTTCTCGAAAACTAGAGTTTTCCCGGCATAGCCGCTTATGTGGTCTGAAAGTACATCCCTTCTACTGTAAATCCCACTAGGTCACTTGCTCCCTAAACTCCGCGCACGTCAATGACAGGGGTGCCTCATACCCCACCCCCAAACCCATGAATGTTCACGTTTCCCAATGTTTGAGTTGAAATTTCCGACAAACCAGAGTTTTCCCAGTATAACCGACCTATGGGCTGTAAAGGCACTTGTATGGACTACAAGCCCCACTGGGTCTCGAACTCCCTAAACTCGGTGGGGTTCTGTGAGAAACCAGCCCGAGTTGGTACCGACACATTGCAATACTATACAGAAATTTCCATTTTCGGTCATCTTTGTACCCCTATTTCTCGAAAACTAGAGTTTTCCCGGCATAGCCGCTTATGTGGTCTGAAAGTACATCCCTTCTACTGTAAATCCCACTAGGTCACTTGCTCCCTAAACTCCGCGCACGTCAATGACAGGGGTGCCTCATACCCCACCCCCAAACTCATGAATGTTCACGTTTCCCAATGTTTGAGTTAAAATTTCCGACAAACCAGAGTTTTCCCAGTATAACCGACCTATGGGCTGTAAAGGCACTTGTATGGACTACAAGCCCCACTGGGTCTCGAACTCCCTAAACTCGGTGGGGTTCTGTGAGAAACCAGCCCGAGTTGGTACCGACACATTGCAATACTATACAGAAATTTCCATTTTCGGTCATCTTTGTACCCCTATTTCTCGAAAACTAGAGTTTTCCCGGCATAGCCGCTTATGTGGTCTGAAAGTACATCCCTTCTACTGTAAATCCCACTAGGTCACTTGCTCCCTAAACTCCGCGCACGTCAATGACAGGGGTGCCTCATACCCCACCCCCAAACCCATGAATGTTCAATGTTTGAGTTGAAATTTCTGACAAACCAGAGTTTTCCCAGTATAACCGACCTATGGGCTGTAAAGGCACTTGTATGGACTACAAGCCCCACTGGGTCTCGAACTCCCTAAACTCGGTGGGGTTCTGTGAGAAACCAGCCCGAGTTGGTACCGACACATTGCAATACTATACAGAAATTTCCATTTTCGGTCATCTTTGTACCCCTATTTCTCGAAAACTAGAGTTTTCCCGGCATAGCCGCTTATGTGGTCTGAAAGTACATCCCTTCTACTGTAAATCCCACTAGGTCGCTTGCTCCCTAAACTCCGCGCACGTCAGTGACAGGGGTGCCTCATACCCCATCCCCAAACCCATGAATGTTCACGTTTCCCAATGTTTGAGTTGAAATTTCCGACAAACCAGAGTTTTCCCAGTATAACCGACCTATGGGCTGTAAAGGCACTTGTATGGACTACAAGCCCCACTGGGTCTCGAACTCCCTAAACTCGGTGGGGTTCTGTGAGAAACCAGCCCGAGTTGGTACCGACACATTGCAATACTATACAGAAATTTCCATTTTCGGTCATCTTTGTACCCCTATTTCTCGAAAACTAGAGTTTTCCCGGCATAGCCGCTTATGTGGTCTGAAAGTACATCCCTTCTACTGTAAATCCCACTAGGTCGCTTGCTCCCTAAACTCCGCGCACGTCAGTGACAGGGGTGCCTCATAACCCATCCCAAAACCCATGAATGTTCACGTTTCCCAATGTTTGAGTTGAAATTTTCGACAAACCAGAGTTTTCCCAGTATAACCGACCTATGGGCTGTAAAGGCACTTGTATGGACTACAAGCCCCACTGGGTCTCGAACTCCCTAAACTCGGTGGGGTTCTGTGAGAAACCAGCCCGAGTTGGTACCGACACATTGCAATACTATACAGAAATTTCCATTTTCGGTCATCTTTGTACCCCTATTTCTCGAAAACTAGAGTTTTCCCGGCATAGCCGCTTATGTGGTCTGAAAGTACATCCCTTCTACTGTAAATCCCACTAGGTCACTTGCTCCCTAAACTCCGCGCACGTCAATGACAGGGGTGCCTCATACCCCACCCCCAAACCCATGAATGTTCACGTTTCCCAATGTTTGAGTTGAAATTTCCGACAAACCAGAGTTTTCCCAGTATAACCGACCTATGGGCTGTAAAGGCACTTGTATGGACTACAAGCCCCACTGGGTCTCGAACTCCCTAAACTCGGTGGGGTTCTGTGAGAAACCAGCCCGAGTTGGTACCGACACATTGCAATACTATACAGAAATTTCCATTTTCGGTCATCTTTGTACCCCTATTTCTCGAAAACTAGAGTTTTCCCGGCATAGCCGCTTATGTGGTCTGAAAGTACATCCCTTCTACTGTAAATCCCACTAGGTCGCTTGCTCCCTAAACTCCGCGCACGTCAGTGACAGGGGTGCCTCATACCCCATCCCAAAACCCATGAATGTTCACGTTTCCCAATGTTTGAGTGGAAATTTCCGACAAACCAGAGTTTTCCCAGTATAACCGACCTATGGGCTGTAAAGGCACTTGTATGGACTACAAGCCCCACTGGGTCTCGAACTCCCTAAACTCGGTGGGGTTCTGTGAGAAACCAGCCCGAGTTGGTACCGACACATTGCAATACTATACAGAAATTTCCATTTTCGGTCAACTTTGTACCCCTATTTCTCGAAAACTAGAGTTTTCCCGGCATAGCCGCTTATGTGGTCTGAAAGTACATCCCTTCTACTGTAAATCCCACTAGGTCACTTGCTCCCTAAACTCCGCGCACGTCAATGACAGGGGTGCCTCATACCCCACCCCCAAACCCATGAATGTTCACGTTTCCCAATGTTTGAGTTGAAATTTCCGACAAACCAGAGTTTTTCCAGTATAACCGACCTATGGGCTGTAAAGGCACTTGTATGGACTACAAGCCCCACTGGGTCTCGAACTCCCTAAACTCGGTGGGGTTCTGTGAGAAACCAGCCCGAGTTGGTACCGACACATTGCAATACTATACAGAAATTTCCATTTTCGGTCATCTTTGTACCCCTATTTCTCGAAAACTAGAGTTTTCCCGGCATAGCCGCTTATGTGGTCTGAAAGTACATCCCTTCTACTGTAAATCCCACTAGGTCACTTGCTCCCTAAACTCCGCGCACGTCAATGACAGGGGTGCCTCATACCCCACCCCCAAACACATGAATGTTCAATGTTTGAGTTGAAATTTCTGACAAACCAGAGTTTTCCATGTATAACCGACCTATGGGCTGTAAAGGCACTTGTATGGACTACAAGCCCCACTGGGTCTCGAACTCCCTAAACTCGGTGGGGTTCTGTGAGAAACCAGCCCGAGTTGGTACCGACACATTGCAATACTATACAGAAATTTCCATTTTTGGTCATCTTTGTACCCCTATTTCTCGAAAACTAGAGTTTTCCCGGCATAGCCGCTTATGTGGTCTGAAAGTACATCCCTTCTACTGTAAATCCCACTAGGTCGCTTGCTCCCTAAACTCCGCGCACGTCAGTGACAGGGGTGCCTCATACCCCATCCACAAACCCATGAATGTTCACGTTTCCCAATGTTTGAGTTGAAATTTCCGACAAACCAGAGTTTTCCCAGTATAACCGTCCTATGGGCTGTAAAGGCACTTGTATGGACTACAAGCCCCACTGGGTCTCGAACTCCCTAAACTCGGTGGGGTTCTGTGAGAAACCAGCCCGAGTTGGTACCGACACATTGCAATACTATACAGAAATTTCCATTTTCGGTCATCTTTGTACCCCTATTTCTCGAAAACTAGAGTTTTCCCGGCATAGCCGCTTATGTGGTCTGAAAGTACATCCCTTCTACTGTAAATCCCACTAGGTCACTTGCTCCCTAAACTCCGCGCACGTCAATGACAGGGGTGCCTCATACCCCATCCCAAAACCCATGAATGTTCACGTTTCCCAATGTTTGAGTTGAAATTTCCGACAAACCAGAGTTTTCCCAGTATAACCGACCTATGGGCTGTAAAGGCACTTGTATGGACTACAAGCCCCAGAGGGTCTCGAACTCCCTAAACTCGGTGGGGTTCTGTGAGAAACCAGCCCGAGTTGGTACCGACACATTGCAATACTATACAGAAATTTCCATTTTCGGTCATCTTTGTACCCCTATTTCTCGAAAACTAGAGTTTTCCCGGCATAGCCGCTTATGTGGTCTGAAAGTACATCCCTTCTACTGTAAATCCCACTAGGTCACTTGCTCCCTAAACTCCGCGCACGTCAATGACAGGGGTGCCTCATACCCCACCCCCAAACCCATGAATGTTCAATGTTTGAGTTGAAATTTCTGACAAACCAGAGTTTTCCCAGTATAACCGACCTATGGGCTGTAAAGGCACTTGTATGGACTACAAGCCCCACTGGGTCTCGAACTCCCTAAACTCGGTGGGGTTCTGTGAGAAACCAGCCCGAGTTGGTACCGACACATTGCAATACTATACAGAAATTTCCATTTTCGGTCATCTTTGTACCCCTATTTCTCGAAAACTAGAGTTTTCCCGGCATAGCCGCTTATGTGGTCTGAAAGTACATCCCTTCTACTGTAAATCCCACTAGGTCACTTGCTCCCTAAACTCCGCGCACGTCAATGACAGGGGTGCCTCATACCCCACCCCCAAACCCATGAATGTTCAATGTTTGAGTTGAAATTTCTGACAAACCAGAGTTTTCCCAGTATAACCGACCTATGGGCTGTAAAGGCACTTGTATGGACTACAAGCCCCACTGGGTCTCGAACTCCCTAAACTCGGTGGGGTTCTGTGAGAAACCAGCCCGAGTTGGTACCGACACATTGCAATACTATACAGAAATTTCCATTTTCGGTCATCTTTGTACCCCTATTTCTCGAAAACTAGAGTTTTCCCGGCATAGCCGCTTATGTGGTCTGAAAGTACATCCCTTCTACTGTAAATCCCACTAGGTCGCTTGCTCCCTAAACTCCGCGCACGTCAGTGACAGGGGTGCCTCATACCCCATCCCCAAACCCATGAATGTTCACGTTTCCCAATGTTTGAGTTGAAATTTCCGACAAACCAGAGTTTTCCCAGTATAACCGTCCTATGGGCTGTAAAGGCACTTGTATGGACTACAAGCCCCACTGGGTCTCGAACTCCCTAAACTCGGTGGGGTTCTGTGAGAAACCAGCCCGAGTTGGTACCGACACATTGCAATACTATACAGAAATTTCCATTTTCGGTCATCTTTGTACCCCTATTTCTCGAAAACTAGAGTTTTCCCGGCATAGCCGCTTATGTGGTCTGAAAGTACATCCCTTCTACTGTAAATCCCACTAGGTCACTTGCTCCCTAAACTCCGCGCACGTCAATGACAGGGGTGCCTCATACCCCATCCCCAAACCCATGAATGTTCACGTTTCCCAATGTTTGAGTTGAAATTTCCGACAAACCAGAGTTTTCCCAGTATAACCGACCTATGGGCTGTAAAGGCACTTGTATGGACTACAAGCCCCACTGGGTCTCGAACTCCCTAAACTCGGTGGGGTTCTGTGAGAAACCAGCCCGAGTTGGTACCGACACATTGCAATACTATACAGAAATTTCCATTTTCGGTCATCTTTGTACCCCTATTTCTCGAAAACTAGAGTTTTCCCGGCATAGCCGCTTATGTGGTCTGAAAGTACATCCCTTCTACTGTAAATCCCACTAGGTCGCTTGCTCCCTAACCTCCGCGCACGTCAGTGACAGGGGTGCCTCATACCCTATCCCAAAACCCATGAATGTTCACGTTTCCCAATGTTTGAGTTGAAATTTCCGACAAACCAGAGTTTTCCCAGTATAACCGACCTATGGGCTGTAAAGGCACTTGTATGGACTACAAGCCCCACTGGGTCTCGAACTCCCTAAACTCGGTGGGGTTCTGTGAGAAACCAGCCCGCGTTGGTACCGACACATTGCAATACTATACAGAAATTTCCATTTTCGGTCATCTTTGTACCCCTATTTCTCGAAAACTAGAGTTTTCCCGGCATAGCCGCTTATGTGGTCTGAAAGTACATCCCTTCTACTGTAAATCCCACTAGGTCACTTGCTCCCTAAACTCCGCGCACGTCAATGACAGGGGTGCCTCATACCCCACCCCCAAACCCATGAATGTTCACGTTTCCCAATGTTTGAGTTGAAATTTCCGACAAACCAGAGTTTTCCCAGTATAACCGACCTATGGGCTGTAAAGGCACTTGTATGGACTACAAGCCCCACTGGGTCTCGAACTCCCTAAACTCGGTGGGGTTCTGTGAGAAACCAGCCCGAATTGGTACCGACACATTGCAATACTATACAGAAATTTCCATTTTCGGTCATCTTTGTACCCCTATTTCTCGAAAACTAGAGTTTTCCCGGCATAGCCGCTTATGTGGTCTGAAAGTACATCCCTTCTACTGTAAATCCCACTAGGTCACTTGCTCCCTAAACTCCGCGCACGTCAATGACAGGGGTGCCTCATACCCCACCCCCAAACCCATGAATGTTCAATGTTTGAGTTGAAATTTCTGACAAACCAGAGTTTTCCCAGTATAACCGACCTATGGGCTGTAAAGGCACTTGTATGGACTACAAGCCCCACTGGGTCTCGAACTCCCTAAACTCGGTGGGGTTCTGTGAGAAACCAGCCCGAGTTGGTACCGACACATTGCAATACTATACAGAAATTTCCATTTTCGGTCATCTTTGTACCCCTATTTTGCCGTCTTATTAGTTCTTTACTGACTGTTCCAGAACGGTTCTGTTGGGATTTATGTTTAAGTTGTTTGAATCTTAATATATCTGTAAGTCTTTTTTGATTTGTATTTCTGTATTTGAAAATTCGAGGATGGCCAGTTTCTGTTTCTAGTGTCTGCCCCTATTGATGGCCGATTTTTGTTCCCATTCTCTGTCTTTGTTGAACTCGTTACCTTTGTGTTTGCATGTTTGTCAAATGACTACCCTGTCGGGGAAGAGCTAGTCGTCCTGCTTCTCGTTTACTTCTTAGTATTTTTCTTGTTATGATTAAACTCCTTCCTAGTCGCTAGCTCAATTAACTGGTATGTTCGGCAGTGCTAGACAAAATGAATACCTCTACCTTCTATAGTTTTTAGTTTTAACCTACGATCATTTCCAATCGCGTTTCCAAAACAAAAATAAAGAAAAAAACAGCGATTCATGGTGTAGCCGTCCTATGGGGTGCAAAGGCACCTTGACGGACTTCCGTTCCCTCTAGATATTGACCTCGCTAAACCTGGAGCGCCTTGATAAGAACCAGTCGAAGATGGATACCTGGCATTGAATTCAGAAAATTCTTTTTTACTCATTTATTGCATTTTCCACATTTAACCATATTTTTCTTGGGCTGTGTAGATAACTGGCTGGGATCAAATTTCTATGGACCTTAAGTTTCATGTAGGCAGTTTCACCTGGTCCTGCTCGCAACCAAAACTGCTTCGGCTGTTTCGGCTACATATGCCACCAATTTCTGCTACTTCGGCTGGTCAGGCTACTCCGGCCAGCAGTTTCTGCTACTTCGGCTGGTCAGGCTACTCCGGCCAGCCGAAGTAGCCTACCTCGGCTGGTCAGGCTACTTCGGCTAACTTCACCCATCTTGAATCGTCCCCTAAATTAGGAAAAAAATAAGAACAAAACATATTGCTTAGAAAAATCAAATATAAAGAATATATTTCAAATAAGTTCATAATAAGTTTTATATACACATTGCATTTAATTGATAAATTTTGATAAATAAAGCCTTGAAATCGATTTTTGGAAAAATGCGCGAATCGTCCCGGGAGGAAACGTCCCGTTCGAAAATTTTTTTTTGCGCGAACCGTCCCGGGAGGAACTGGTTTTTACGCGAACCGTCCCGGAGCCTGACCAAACTTTTCAAAGGTCTAAACCCGTCTAAAGCTTAGGGCCTGGTGAGTTTCATCCCAGAGTCCTAAAGGAACTGGCTATGGAATTAGGTCCGGTATTCGCCCATCTCTTCCAGCAGTCAATTGATACAGGTGAAATTCCTAAGGAATGGTCTCTTGATAATATTTGCCCCCTGTTTAAGAAGGGCGACAGGTCACTTGCCCGCAATTACCGCCCTGTTTCTTTGACATGCATTCATTGTAAGCTTCTTTAACATATTGTATGCTCAAATATTATGGCCCATCTTGATGAACATGAACTCTTGTCGGACAGGCAACACGCATTTAGGAAATGACATCACTGTGAAACTCAGTTGACTACAGTGATAAATGATTGGGCAAAATCATAGACAAAAAAGGCCAGGTTGACACTTTTATACTGGATTTTGAAAAGGCTTTCGATACTCCTCCCCATGAACTCCTTAAAAGCAAATTGTTTAGCTATGGAATAGGTGGAACAACACTGAATTGGATAAATGCTTTCCTTTGTTTCAGACAACAACGGGTAGTGGTAAATGGTATTAAATCGGACTGGGCCCCAGTTGTGTCGGGTGTCCCTCAGGGCACCGTTCTCGGCCCCTTGCTGTTTTCTTTGTATATAAATGACATCTCAGCTGACATTGAGTCTGAAATAAGACTCTTTGCTGATGATTGTGTTTGCTATCGTGAAATCAAGAATGAAGAGGATACATGAGGGTCTGGATGGGGTATAATGATTAATGAATAATGGCCTAAAATTTTTAATGAGAGTGAATAAAGAGAAAAAAAATTAATGATTAGTGAATAATGAGGTCCTAAAGAATAATGAATAAATGTAAATTTTTAATGAATAGCAGAGTAATATAATGAATAGTGAATAATAATATTTTAAAGAATAATGAATATGCTAAAATTTGGCTATGGAATTGTCTGAGATGGCCTCCCTGACATTCCAGAATTTCATTTTTTTTTCTGGGATCTGGACGCCGTCAGACCCAATTTAGTTCAAATGTTGTATTCATATTTCAGAAATCCTTGAATGTTTGGAAAGACATATGTCTGGAAGCCAAGCATGTAGGGGCTCACCTCATGCTCCAATTGAAATAGAAATGTGTCATTTGAAGGCAGAGGAAAATAAATTCAATCACGCTGGATGTTTACTGAGCCAGATACTATTTCACTGTTTTGTTTGCGTGTGTATATGTATTTTCTTTTCATTCTATTACCCCACTTTGTCTCCAATCCTATAATGATATTCTTTTCTATGGATGGTCATCATCTTGCTTTTTATATGAAAGGGCATAATTATAGTGTCTTTTGCAATCAGAAACAAGGCAGCACTAAGAACGTTATAAATGCAAATCTATCTGGCAATATGGCGCTGCATATTTTTTTCTCGCTCGCTTCGCTCGCTCCGTATTTAATGCATCAATAAAATGTATTGTACAATCAGGCACAAACACAGAATCCATGCATCACATAGTACTTCCATACTAGCTAAACAACAACATTTTATTATAACTTTTACCCCTGAAGTTACAATTTTTCTTAACTAACCCTTGGTTTTCATAATTGAAGAGAAAGATTCAGGGTAAAACTTAGGGCGTATTCAGTATTTAAGGTGGAGGGGATTATACTCCCAACAGATTTAAAAGGGGATTTGCTAAAACAATCGGTATACTATTTCGGAAAATTTTTATAAGGCTTTGTGGTCTAGCAGAGTATATATGCTTCTCTCAAGATGTTAATATCAAGGTTGCACTCAGCAGTCTACAATTTAATATCATAGAACTAGTCCTTGTGACTTGAGATAAGGGATGCCTGAGATGGGGAACACCTATTTGCTTATGGATATTAGCTGGGTGAAGAAGGCGTGACTCGTAATTATCATATTTTAATGAATAATCGAGTTAATTTTAATGAATAAGCCAAAATTTTAATGACAGTGAATAAATGGCTAAATTTTTTAGTTTAGTGATTAGTGAATACCAGGACCCCCCATCCAGACCCTCATACATTGAAACTTCAGAGAGACATTGATCGTTTAGGCAGTTGGGCTAGGAAATGGGGAATGAGATTTCAACCCGTCAAATGCAAAATGATGCAGCTGACAAATAAACGGTCTAGTAAGATACAGGCTAACTACACACTTGAGAGCTCTGTACTGGAAAACGTTGAAAGCATAAAATACCTGGGTGCAACTATCACAAATGATTTGAAATGGAATACTCATATTTCCAATGTTTGTACAAATGCTAACAGAACTCTCGGATTCTTGAAGAGAAATTTGTATTCTTGTCCCCCAGATGTGAAAGAAGCAGCTTATAAAGGACTGGCGCGGCCGGTCTTGGAATATGGAAGCTCAGTTTGGGACCCTCACACTCATGGCCTCCAGGAAGAAGTGGAAAAGGTCCAAAATCGTGCGGCAAGGTTTGTGACTGGAAATTATGTTTTTGATACTGGGAGCATGACTGGTATTTTAGGTCAACTGAAATGGTAATCTCTTAAGAAAAGGAGGAAGGATAGCAGACTTATATTGCTATACAAAGGTCTAAAGGGTAAAGCCAGAATACCCACAGATGACCTTATCCCGAAGAATAGGCGTTGTAGAAATCAACACTCTTTGGCTTTCCAGATACCTTCAGCTAGCAAAGAAGCGTACAAAAGTAGTTTCTTTCCACAGACTATCAGGGACTGGAATGACCACCCTGATTTTCTTATTTCCTCTGCTGAAATGTCTGATGACTGTGTGTCCAAGTTCGCATCTCTTGTAAGAGCCAGGGACTAATTTGTGGTCAATAAGAAATTAACTACCAGCTCCCTCCGAAAGCTATATCGGATTGAAGCGGCTAAGGCTAAATAGGAGTCTAGACAGATGATATTAGATGCAAGAACAAGTGATGCAAGGTTGTTTCATAAACTGATAAACAAGCAAAGAGGCAAATTGAGCTACTGCGTAAATGAGTTGACATTGAATGTGCCACTTGTAAGACTGTTACAGAGATACTCCAACGATGGCGGAAGCACTTTGCATCTCTACCAACTCCTACTTCGACAGTGCCGACGAAGGTTCATTACCCGAAATTGTACAATATGGCCCACCTTCTCTCTTTGAATGTTTTTACTGCTTCCAAAGGATCTAACAATTATATTTTATTTGATAAAAAAGAGTAAAGACAACAGGTGCACAACACGGGATAGCTGAAATCATGGACATATGCAGTAAATACACTGGAAGTGAGGCGTCAGAGTCCGTCACAAGCTCCGAGCACTTGAGAGACAGCCCATCAGTCTTTGTCATTCCTTACGTAGGCTACTGAGCGGTTTAAGGGACTTGCAGTTATCACCAAGCGGAAAAGGTGATCGCAGTACACAGTGGCTCAAGAACATTTTAGAAGCTTTTTACATATCAACTTTAAAGTGTAAATAGAGTGATGAGAGAAGCATCATTTTAATCCCTGTAAATAAGTACCTGGAAACTAAAGAAGACGGAGGTGTGCCTCAAGTGGCAAAAGTTATACAATACAATACAATACAATACAATACAATACAATACAATACAATACAATACAATACAATACAATACAATACAATGATAGTTCGTCTCTCACTAATGAGAAAGACCATCATTATTTCTTGAATAGTGCTGATGTGTGTTGGTGAGTTCTTTGATGGCTGACTAGGCCAATTCTGGCTCTAAACTGTCGGTTGCAAGTAGAGCAAGTCAATGTCATAGAGTCTGATGGTGGCACATTTGTTTTGGCTTTGCGCTCTCTTCGCTTTCTTTCAGCTTCACAGATTCTCTTCTTTTCATAAAGAGCTGCTCCTTTGTTGATGAGACCTCGCCACTTTGATCGCTCCTGTGCAGTCTGTTCCCAGGACCCCATTGGTATTTCGAAATCCTTCAGAGAGGCTTTGAGGGTGTCTTTGTAGCGTTTCTTCTGGCCACCTTGAGAGCGCTTTCCCTCCTGTAGTTCTCCATAGAAAACTTTCTTTGGAAGTCGCGCATCAGGCATTCTTATAACATGGCCAGTCCATCTTAGCTGTGCTAGCTTTAAGACTGTATGCATGCTTTGCATCCCTGCTTTCGTCAGGACCTCTGTGTCTGAAATCTTGTCCTGCCACTTGATTTTTAACAACTTTCTCAAACAGCTTAAGTGAAAATGGTTAAGTCTCTTTGCATGGCGTTGGTATACTGTCCAGGTCTCACATGCATACAAGAGGGTTGGCAGTACCACAGCCTTGTAGACTTTCAGCTTGGTGTCAAGCTTGATTCCATTTCGCTCCCAGACATTTGCACGGAGTCGTCCGAATGCCACACTAGCCTTTGCAATTCTGGCAGTGATCTCATCATCAATATGCACTGCTCTGGAGAGAGTGCTTCCCAGGTAGGTGAACTTGTCAACAACTTTCAGTTTTTGCCCATTCACAGTGATGGTTGGTTCATTATATGGCTTTCCGGGCGCTGGTTGGTGTATAACCTCTGTCTTTTTTGTGCTGATTGTGAGATCATAGTTATCACATGACTGTGAGACTTGATCCATGGCTCTTTGCATTTTTGCCTCTGTGCTGGCATTCTTATCCATATCATCTGCATAGAGGAGCTCATCTAGCACATCAGTCTGGACCTTAGTTTTGGCTTGCAACCTTCTGAGGTTGAATATGTTGCCATCAAAACGGTACCTGATTGGAAAACCAGTGTCACTGTCCTGAAAAGCATCCATAAGCATGGCAGAAAACATCATGCTGAACAGTGTTGGTGCCAGAACACAGCCTTGTTTGACCCCATTTGTTACTTCAAATGGTTCAGAGAACTCTCCATCATTTTGCACACGTGCCTGCATGCCATCATGAAACTGCCGCACCATTGCTATGAATCTGGGTGGACAGCCAAACTTGGCCATGATTTTCCAGAGTCCATCACGACTAACAGTGTCAAAAGCTTTGGTGAGGTCAACAAACGTCATGTATAGATCTACATTCTGTTCTTGGCATTTCTCCTGAAGCTGTCTTGCTGTGAATATCATGTCTATTGTCCCTCTGTCTTTTCTGAATCCACATTGACTTTCTGGGATAAGTCCCGTCTGATCAAGATGAACATTCAGACGATTCAACAGAATTTTTGCAAGTATCTTCCCAGCAATTGATAGGAAGGAGATGCCTCTGTGATTGTCACAGACTTGAGGATTTCCTTTCCGCTCGTATAGGTGGATTATGGATGCATCCTTAAATTCTTGTGGGATAGCCTCCTTTCTCCACATACAGTGAAACAACTCTGTCAGTTTCTCTGCCATGGGTAGCCCCCCAGCCTTGTAAACTTCGGCAGGAATTGCATCTGCACCTGGGGCTTTGCCAGATGATAGTTGTTGAACTGCTTTTCTTGTTTCCGTAACGGTAGGAAATTCATCTAACAGAACATTGCACTCTATCTGTGGAAGTCTGTCGATTGCATCCTCATTGATGCTTGATGGTCGATTAAGCACACTATTGAAGTGTTCTGCCCACCTTTCCAAGATAGCTTCTTTATCTGTGAGAAGAGTGTTTCCATCTGCACTGAGCAATGTGGTGGCTCCAGAACTCTTTGGACCATAAATGGTTTTCAGTGCATCATGAAATTTCTTCATGTCCTTTCTATCCGCAAAAGACTGAATTTCTTCTGTTTTCTTCCTCAGCCAGGAATCTTGCATGTCCCTAAGCTTGGTCTGGACTGTCTTACAAATGTTGCTTGCTGTAGGCTGCTTTCTTTGATACTGAGCTAGTATCATCTTGATGTGCCTTGTGCAATCGGTGCTTTTCTTCAAGAAGCCTCTGAATTTCGTCATCATTCTCATCAAACCAGTCTTGATGTTTGCGAGATGGATGGCCTAAGGTGCTTGCAGCTGAAGAAAGAATTGTTTTATGGAAAACTGTCCAGTTTTCTTCGGGGTCCTCTGAACTGAGATTCATTGCATCCAGTTGATTGCAAATGTCTGTTAAGAAATCTTGTCTCATGCTGTCTTTATTCAGCTTTGAGACATCCAGTCTCTTAGGAGCTTTCTTGCCTTGAGGTCGCCTCGCAGGCTGTATTCTTAGGTTGAGTTTGCTGACAACCAGTCTATGATCTGTCCAGCAGTCTGCACCACACATAGTCTTTGTCACTTTAACATCCTGCCTGTCTGTTCTCCGCACTATGACATAGTCTATGAGATGCCAGTGTTTGGAACGGGGATGCATCCAGGATGTTTTGTTCCTATTAGGTAGACGGAAGACTGTGTTGGTGATTAGAAGGTCATGTTCAGCACACTTCCTGAGAAGCAAGAGACCATTGCTGTTGCATTTTCCAACCCCTTCTGGACCTATAACTCCTTCCCAGGTCTGGTGGTCTGTACCCACTCTGGCATTAAAGTCGCCAAGAAGGATAAGCTTGTCTGTGCGGGGTGTTGCAGAAATAACATTGTCTAGGTCATCATAGAACTTGTCCTTGACCTCATCTGGATTGGTCATTGTGGGTGCATAAGCACTGACAATAGTTGCATGTTTATTGCCTGACAGAGGAAGTCTCAATGTCATTAGACGGTCATTAATGCCTTTTGGCAATCCTGACAGCTTACCAACAAGTTGAAATACAATACACTGTGCTTAAGTCACATTTTGACCAAATTTGGTCAAATTATTTATTAGCAGCCTAAATACTGGATCATTACAGCATCTATGTAGGAAGTATCGTCCTCTTCGGATTACCTCGTTTAAGCAGACATGGACATTGTAATGTGTACCCCCATATCAAAATTGCGTCACCGCGAGATGATGTTTGTCAAAAGCGTGAGCGAATTCGAAAAAAAAAAAAAAACAGATAACGGGTTCTGCTGTTTCTAAGGAGGAGAAAAATGCGAACTACCACAGAACTTCAGGACCATAATTATACAAAAAGCACAAAGAGGGCGAGACTTATACATCATATATACAAAATCAAAAATTCCAGCTCAAAGACCAGAAGGCCCCATTCCACCGTGTACTGCAGACCTGTGGAAAGTACAATACTCTTTCGACTACAGCCAACAAGTGTCTGTTCCTCACCATTATAGACAGATGGGGCCATTATTCTTCATCTCCCTCAGAAAGGTGCAGCTCCTTGGTGTGCGGTTAGACAGTAATTGAACTATCTTACAGACGAGGACCAAACTACAGGTAGGTAAATGTTTCACATTTCATGTAGATGTAAATGGTTTCGAAACGGACTTATGACAATTGTATGTCTTTACGTTTTACCATACCAGCAGAAGCTTCTATAGTGATGACGAGACATATTGTAATAAATTAAATTGATGAGAAAAGTCATGATGGACAGAATGATGATGACAATGTAACAAATTAACACAAAACAACAATAAAACAATATAAAAGGTTTTCGGAAGATTTCATAGGTTTCCCGCCCAAAGTTTGAGTGTTTCTGGCAGCTTCAGTGTGATTTGTATAGAAAAAATGTTGCATTCTCCGTACAATTCAACATTTGACAAATGCAACAACATAGTGGAAACCTCTTGATGTTACATACATGCAGAATAAATCTGTGTCAAACGGGGAGGGGTCAGATTTTTTCAAAAAAAATATTTTGTCAGAAAACATATTTTTTGCAATAGATTATCAAGGAAATGCTACAATATGCTTATTGCAACCCAAAATTTTGGATAGAAACTATTTATCCACAAATAACAGGTACATTTTCATTAGGTTTATAACTGTAAATAGCACTGTCCACCACTTGTGCAAAAACCTTTACCTTAAATATACTATGCAAAATAAATTAAGCAACTTTAATTTTTTTAACATTGACTCCATATGTTTTGTAGACATTAGGGAAGTTCTTCTGACAATGGCTTGCATGTATCAAATTATGGTAGAACCAGTCTTTGTGTGATGCTGAAGTGACATTTGATTTTAAGCCCACGGAGGCATATCTCAAGTAAAACGTAAACCATCAAATATTGATATACATATTTTGCACAGTATATCTATATGCATTATAAGTGTACACTTTGTGTTTACCTGTTAAAATAGGACAGTCAGTCTGTTCATTCAGGTAGAACATACATATACAGTATATTCCCATAGCCTTAGTGAATTACATATAATGGACCTAAGCCCATTTATCGGTTTTGGGGCTTTTTGACAGCCTCCCCCCCCCCTTGCCCAAACATGGCATTTGGATATAATATGTCATTTACAAAATTATAGTTGTGCTCAAAATATTTTGGTTGGGCAAGGGGGGGAACATGGTCTTATAAAAGGTTTCCTATTTCCTGTATGATGCTATATTAAATTCAAAGATTTTGTCCAATTTTTAAAGAAGTCACTGCTTGAGTTACACAAAACATTACATGCCTAAATACAATAGAAACTAATTTTTCGACTGCAATAAACGTCATTTCAGAGCCTGGAACGTGAGATTTTGAAAAATTCTTGGGCATTTCACAAAAGAAATCTTCCAAAAACCTTTAATTGCAATCATCAAAATCACATTAAAGGTATGTTAGTGTTTCTCTTATGATAACAAATATTTTCATGTCTGTGCTTCTCTGTTTAATACATAGGCCATGGTGGTTCCCAACTCCACCTTGACGGGCCGTTAACAGCTCCCTGACGGGCCGAGTGCTGTGATCATGCCTTGACGTTTTACGGCTATGATGAGAAGGGCGTTGTTAATGCATTGCGACAATTGTGGAGGTTATACACTTGTAGCCATAGCGGATCTGAAGATGATCCGGATCAAAATAATTTTCAAAAGAATTTTACAAAAACATAAAACAAGATTTTTTTAAAACAAACTGGGCCACTTGACTCTTGATTCAAATGTGTTTCATTCCATCGGTCAATGGTCGTGGATAATGACGTCAACATCATGATAAGTGTTCACGTCAATGGTTCCCGGCTCATATACAGAAACACGATGGAAAAAGCTTTCTTTTACACACGGCGGTTCGCCGAATTTCTCGAAAATGAAAGGTACCATGTAAGTTATCTTTCGATATTGGTTGCTAATATTTTCCCCAATTATTTTCTGTCATTTTGACGAAGTTTCCGTCCTAAAATCGAATACTACGACATATTTAATTAGAAACTTTGAAATGGTATCATTGTAGTTACTCCGGATCACGTTTAACCGCATACTGCCATTTTATGCTCTCCAAGGACTTGTATTGTTTGATGTTTGTAACTAAAGATATATTTTTACATTCTAGGTATTTATATTATAAAATTAAGTGTAAACTATGAAATAATATGCGTTTTTAACAAGCATCATATACTATTCCGACGTTATTCAGATCACCCATGGAAAATCGTGTGTTCAGTGGGGGTGGGGTTGAGCAAACATGGCTATGGGAAATTGACGCCGAAAAGGGCACATGTTTTGGTCCCCGGAATATTTCATAAGGTTCACTGTATGACTACATGCAAAGAATTTGAAGAATAAACCCATCCGTGGTGATATATAGTCCATGATTCGGATTACCTCCAACTGATCCGCATTGACTTCAATTATGCATATACTTTCACGCTCCAGTGGTCACAGTCGCGTGCTTGTACAAAAATGAAAAGCATTACAGATGATGAGGAACAAAATTGGCTTCAAGATAATACTAAGTTTATTATACTCAAATCATTCATATGCGCATGCGCAGCAATTTTCATGAACTTGATCCGGAATGGGTAGAATAATTGTATAAATATTTAGCATCTGTTTTCAACTCCGAAGTTCCTAACTTTATTCATAATAATTTCCTTAGACGTGAGCTGACTGATAATAATTTAAAAGTCAACCTGAGTAAAAGTAACAGAGAGAGAGAGAGAGAGAGAGAGAGAGAGAGAGAGAGAGAGAGAGAGAGAGAGAAGAATTAGAAAGAAGAGTATATTAGTCACTTGTCGCAACATCCTTGTCGGTGCACCGTGATACCTTACTCCACACATCATTTCTTAGGGTGTAACAAGGTACTGAAGTGTATCAGATGGGACACGTCCTACACATCTTTCAGGTAAAGAACATGAGCGGTTACGCTGTAGTGGTAATAAAGTCTCCAACACAATACAATGCAAATAAAATTAAAACTGAGATCCTTTAAGAGCAGTGAACACATTAATGAGAAAGGGATTGGGCCATATCGCGGTTTCGACTATTAAAGTCTCGTCAGTGACCCTTAAGATTTGGCAACATGGAGCCAAAGAGAATTACTATAATTTTCCAACTTTCAACAGGGTAGTCGATACAAAGACTAGTATTATCTAAATGGGACCAAATAAATATTGGTTAGAAAATGATTCTTAACCGATTATAAATTTCTGATTTCTCAGAATAGCCTCGCTGATCTCAAAGGACCAAAAAGAAAATATAACCTGCACTATGGATGATGTACGGAGAGACTTTTTAGGGCCGCCACACGGCACAACACCAGCTGCAGTAATAGCAAATAAAATTAAAACTGAGATCCTTTAAGAGCAGTGAACACATTAATGAGAAAGGGATTGGGCCATATCGCGGTTTCGACTATTTAAGTCTCGTCAGTGACCTTTAAGATTTGGCAACATGGAGCCAAAGAGAATTACTATAATTTTCAACTTTCAACAGGGTAGTCGATACAAAGACTAGTATTATCTAAATGGGACAAAATAAGTTAAATATTGGTTAGAAAATGATTCTTAACCGATTATAAATTTCTGATTTCTCAGAATATCCTCGCTGATCTCAAAGGACCAAACAGAAAATATAACTTGCACTATGGATGATGTACGGGGAGACTTTTTAGGGCCGCCACACGGCAAAACACCAGCTGCAGTAATAGCAAAGAGCAGTGAACACATTCATGAGAAAGGGAATGGGCCATACCGCGATTTCGACTATTAAAGTCTCGTCAGTGACCCTTAAGATTTGGCAACATGGAGCCAAAGAGAATTACTGTAATGCGCTTTAATTAAGGTATGCAATCAATATGAAAATCTAGTGGCACAGATTAAGCTCAAAATTAAAAACATGCTCTTTGAAGGCGAGCAAGTTGTTTCCATCTCACCTTTTCAGTCATACTTGTGTTTAGCCGTGTGTTGTGATTAATGTAGATCGAGTCATTTCAAGACAAAATACGAACATGTACATGTTGGCATACCTGAGTTGGCGAACAATGAAATTCCCATAAATCTCTGTCCAGGTATTATCATTACATGTATATGCAAAGAGGACAACAAGGGGCCCAGAACGGTGCCCAGAGGGACACTAGATGCAACAGGAGCCCAGTCTGATTTAACACCTTTAACCACAACTCTTTGTTGTCAATAGAAAAGGAAAGCATCAATCCTTTTAGTTGTCTGTTGGAGTTTGCCATGGGTCGAGTTTGTATAAATTACCATTTTTAGCTCACCTGAGCTGAAGGCTCACAGGTGAGCTTATAGGATAGGCAGGCATTCCATGTCCGTCATTGTCCGTCCGCCCCTCCACAATTTTAAAGAAGTATATTTCTGAAACTAGTGGTCCGATCTTGATCAAATTTTTGGGTTGGGGGATTGATTGCATTAGGTTTTGGAGCAGATTTTATCAAAATTGTGGTTTCCAAGGCAACAGATAGCTCCCATAGACTTACAATGGGAAAGACTAAAAAAATCTTCTTCTCTGACACCAAAAGGTCCAGAGCTTTGATATTTGGTATGTGGCAATGGCTAATGGTCCTCTACATACATTGTGCCATTCATGCCCCTGGGGTCAAATTTGGCCACGGCCCGGGGGTCGATAGTCTCCATAGACTTACTATAGGAAAACATTCAAACATCAATATCTCCAAAGCCAGTCGGCGGATCTCGATAAAATTACACATACAGCATCACTGGGCAGTAGCAAAGGTTGCATATTGTTTTTTGGGCAGATCGAACTGGAAGTCTGGTTGCCATGGTAACATATACGTTTTGATGAAAAAAAAAATCAAAAATCTTCTCTGAAACCACAGGGCCCACAGCTTTGCTATTTGGTATGTGGCAATGGCTAATGGTCTTCTACTTAAATTGTGCCAATCATGCCCCTGGGGTCAAATTTGGCCACGCCTCAGGGGTCGATAGTGTCCATAGACTCACTATAGGAAAGCATTTCAAACATCAATATCTCCAAAATCAGTTGGCGGATCTTGATCATTACACACACAGCATCACTTGGAAGTCCCGGGTTGGAAGTATGAAAGGTTGTATATTGTTTTTCTGCAGATCGAACTGGAACTCTCGTTGCCATGGCAACATATTCGTTTTGATAAAAAAAAAATATAAAAAAATCTTCTTCTCTAAAACCACAAGGCCAACAGCTTTGATATTTGGTATGTGGCAATAGCTAATGGTCCTCTATATAAATTGTGCCAATCATGCCCCTGGGACCAAATTTGGCCACGCCCCGGGGGTCGATAGTCTCCTTAGACTTACTATAGCTAGGAAAACATCAATATCGCCAAAACCAGTAAGCGGATCTTGATCAAATTACACACACACAGCATCATTGTGCAGTATGAAAGGTTGTATGTTGTTTTTGGCAGATCAGACTTGAACTCTGGTTGCCATGGCAACATATTCGTTTTGATGAGAAAAAAAAAAAAAAAAAAAAAAAAACAAAAAAAAAAAACATTTAATTTTTCTTTTATCAGATACTGAGTCGATCAATTTCTGATCATCACCTCAGGTGTGGGGTGGGTGACACCACAAGGCCCATAGCTTTGATATTTGGTATGTGGCAATGGCTAATTGTCCTCTGCATAATCAAAATTGGAAGTACAGGTACCCCCTCCACCCCCACCCCTCGAGGAAAAAATCAATAATCCAAGGGGGGGGGGGGTTGGTTCAGAATCAGAATAGTTTACAGGTGAAACGTCAAACTGACAATACCACACCAGGGGGATGGGGCTTGGCCGGAGGGGATTAGTCCCGAGCTCTCACAAGAGAAGTAAATTTAAACACAGAATCAACTGACATTTCAGCAGGGGAGATCAGAGAATCAGTGAGTTCATTCCAATTTCTAATAGTCGTGGGGGGAGGGGACTATGCAAATAGGCATTTGTACTTGCTGAAGGTATCTGAATTGCCAAGGAGTGTTGATTCCTACAACGCCTATTTTTGGGGATAAGGTTATCAATGGGTATTTTTGCTCTACCTGTATTTTCCAATATTGATTTAAGAAAGCTGGAAACCAGTAGATAATGCAAAAATGGCGATGATGGACCAAGTTTGTTGTGGGCCGAGTTGTCCAGTTATCATAGCACGGTAATCATGTCACTAGCAATATTTTTTCCTTAAGAGTTATCTCCCATTAAATTGTCTGAGCTGGAAAAAATGCGAAAATGAAAACAAGGTATTTTTCCGAAGAAACGTATTTAAAACTGAGTCGATCCATTTCGAACGACCTAAGATATGTAGTTGCAAAATTAGCTTGCTCAATGCCAAAACGAATGTCGCCCCGGCTGATGCTTGAACCAGGAACAACTTGGTCCAGTGGCAGTCATTTTTTATTTATTTATTTATTTAGTTCTGAATCTGAATCTGAATAGTTTACTGGTGACACGCCAAATGACATTATTTCACCAGGGGGTTCGGATGGGGGGGAAATTAGTCCCTTGAACGCACGAGTGAAGCGAACTTGGACACACAGTCATCATACACCGAAGTCTTGTCCGCTGCTCCTCAGGTTGGCTTTGTTGTTGGTTTTCGGGCTCTGTGTTTGGAAGTGGACAACATCAGGAGATATTTTAGATGCGAACCAGGACTGTAGTATAGGATTTGGTAAATCAGTTGGTGGAATTGCTCAGAGCTTGGCTCTCACAAGGAAAATTGGCAACCGAAGAGGCTCCGAAGGATTACGCAGTTTCAATCCTTCAAAGGGAACAAACTTGTTGATTCTTATTATTTTGGCTGGAGATATAGAAATGAACCCAGGCCCCAGGTTCCAATGCCGCACGTGCAAGAAGTATTGTAAGGCGGCCGAGAAAGCAGTTAAATGTGAAGATTGCGAGAAACGCTTCCATGCGTCTTGCGTAAATCTTGGTCCCGTTGAGTTACAAAAGATTGAGTCGGGTAATGATTCTTGGTATTGTTCAAACTGCAAAGCTGAGTGCAGCCTATGCAGTGGTGCTGTTTTGAATTCCCATAAGGCTGTCCTGTGTGACAAATGTGAAATGTGGGTGCACAATAACTGTTCTTTTATGTCAGACTCAGAGTATGGAATGATGCAAAACTCAAACTGTACATGGATTTGCCCAAAATGTGACTTTTTCAATTTCTCAGACTCTTTTTTCAATGAACAATTTAACTTGGAAAGTGAAAATAGGTTTGACCTACTTGCAAGAGGTCATGAAAACAAGTCCACTGAAACCTTGAATAGCAAAAACAGTTTTATTAGTGGTCTGAAATTTTCCAGTATCAACATAAACAGTATAAGAGGAAAAAAACTTGAGTTGTTGGCCTTCATTGATTTTCATCAATCGCAGATTTTGGCGATTCAGGAAACAAAAATTGACAATTCCATATTAACGTCTGAATTATTTCCGGAATCTTTTCCATACAGCGTGTACAGAAAGGATAGAACCTTACATGGTGGTGGTGTTATGCTTCTTGTACACAAGGACATCCCACACATGCCCCTCACAGAATTGGACAATGACTCAGAGTCAATTTGGGTCAAACTTTTTGTGAATAAGAAAACTCACTTTGTGGCTAGCTGGTATCGACCACCTGTCAATGGTCATTTACCAGTATCGGACAATGGAAATGACTTGTTGAATTCACTGGAAAAGTTTGACAATTTATTTAGAGAACAGCTTGACAAAATCAAAAATATTAATAAAGGCAACAAACCCCCCTTAATTCATGTTTTAGGTGATTTTAACTTTAGAGATATTGTATGGCCGGACAGACTCAGCAAATCTGGGTCATCATTGAGTCAGACGGAGGGTGAGATTTTGATAGATATCATGAATGACCATGGTTTGGAACAATTAGTCAATTTCCCCACCAGAGAAAGAAATACTTTGGACTTAATTTTGACCTCTCTTCCTGGTCAGTTTGTAGACATTCATTCCCCGGATAAGCTCAGTGATCATGACATTGTTTCTGGCACATTGAAAATTGCTATCCCCCCTATAAAGAAACCTAGGAGAAAAGTGTATCGTTATCAGAAAGGTGATTATGAATCTATGAGAGCAGAAACACTTAAATTTGCAAAGGAAAGATACTTCAACGGTTACTCAGATACTCGGTCGGTCCAGGAAAATTTCAATCTCATTACATCGTTTATTCAGGAATCGGCAGATAAACATATCCCCTCAAAAACTAGTCGCTCAGTTTCCTCTGTCCCTTGGATAACACCTGAAATAAGAAGGAAGATTCGCAGAAAAAATGCAACTCATGCAAAAGCTAAAAAGACTGGTAGTGCAAAATTTAGATCTAAATTTGAATCTTTACGGAAAGAGATCAAAGCTGATATCAGGAAGCAGCATGATCTTTATGTGAACAACTTGGTAGGAGATGTTAAGGCTAATCCTAGAGATTTTTACAGGTACATAAACAGTCAGAAAAAAGATACCCAAGGTATTCCCCCTTTGAAAAAGAGAAATGGAAGTGGAATAGCTCAATCTGAATTTGAGAAGGCGGAAGAATTTAATGGTCAGTTCTCGGATGTTTTCACTAAAAGTGAATACAAACAGGTCCCTCTTATGGATAGATCTGCCCCATTCATGCATGATATTGTGGTCACAAAGGAAGGGGTGACCAAACTTCTCAAAGGTCTAAACCCTTCTAAAGCCTTAGGGCCTGATGAGCTTCATCCCAGAGTCCTAAAGGAACTGGCTATGGAATTAGGGCCGGTATTCGCCCATCTCTTCCAGCAGTCAATTGATACAGGTGAAATTCCTAAAGAATGGTCTCTTGCTAATATTTGCCCCCTGTTTAAGAAGGGCGACAGGTCACTTGCCCGCAATTACCGCCCTGTTTCTTTGACATGCATTCCTTGTAAGCTTCTTGAACATATTGTATGCTCAAATATTATGGCCCATCTTGATGAACATGAACTCCTGTCGGACAGGCAACACGCATTTAGGAAATGGCATAGCTGTGAAACTCAGTTGACTACAGTGATAAATGACTGGGCCAAAATCTTAGACAAAAAAGGCCAGGTCGACACTTTTATACTCGATTTTGAAAAGGCTTTCGATACTCCTCCCCATGAACTCCTTAAAAGCAAATTGTTCAGCTATGGAATAGGTGGAACAACGCTGAATTGGATAAATGCTTTCCTTTGTTTCAGACAACAAAGGGTAGTGGTTAATGGTATTAAATCGGATTGGGCTCCAGTTGTGTCGGGTGTCCCTCAGGGCACCGTTCTCGGCCCCTTACTGTTTTCCTTGTATATAAATGACATCTCAGCAGACATCGAGTCCGAAATAAGACTCTTTGCTGATGATTGTGTTTGCTATCGTGAAATCAAGAATGAAGAGGATACATTGAAACTTCAAAGAGACATTGATCGCCTAGGCAGTTGGGCTAGAAAATGGGGAATGAGATTTCAACCCGTCAAATGCAACATGATGCAGCTGACAAATAAACGGTCTAGTAAGATACAGGCTAACTACACCCTTGAGGGCACTTTACTGGAAAACGTTGAAAGCATAAAATACCTGGGTGTAACTATCACAAATGATTTGAAATGGAATACTCATATTTCCAATGTTTGTACAAAGGCTAACAGAACTCTCGGATTCTTGAGGAGAAATTTGTATTCTTGTCCCCCAGATGTGAAAGAAGCAGCTTATAAAGGACTGGTGCGGCCGGTCTTGGAATATGGAAGCTCAGTTTGGGACCCTCACACTCATGGCCTCCAGGAAGAACTGGAAAAGGTCCAAAATCGTGCGGCAAGGTTTGTGACGGGAAATTATGTTTTTGAAACTGGGAGCATGACTGGCATTCTAGGTCAACTGAAATGGGAATCTCTTAAGAAAAGGAGGAAGGATAGTAGACTTATATTGCTATACAAAGGTCTAAAGGGTAAAGCCAGAATACCCACAGATGACCTTATCCCAAAGAATAGGCGTTGTAGAAATCAACACTCTTTGGCTTTTCAGATACCTTCAGCTAGCAAAGAAGCGTACAAAAGTAGTTTCTTTCCACAGACTATCAGGGACTGGAATGACCTCCCTGATTCACTTGTCTCCTCTGCTGAAATGTCTGATGACTGTGTGTCCAAGTTCGCTTCACTCGTGCGTTCAAGGGACTAATTTCCCCCCCATCCGAACCCCCTGGTGAAATAATGTCATTTGGCGTGTCACCAGTAAACTATTCAGATTCAGATTCAGATTCATCAGACATTTCAGCAGAGGAGACAAGTGAATCAGGGAGGTCATTCCAGTCCCTGATAGTCTGTGGAAAGAAACTACTTTTGTACGCTTCTTTGCTAGCTGAAGGTATCTGAAAAGCCAAAGAGTGTTGATTTCTACAACGCCTATTCTTTGGGATAAGGTCATCTGTGGGTATTCTGGCTTTACCCTTTAGACCTTTGTATAGCAATATAAGTCTACTATCCTTCCTCCTTTTCTTAAGAGATTCCCATTTCAGTTGACCTAAAATGCCAGTCATGCTCCCAGTTTCAAAAACATAATTTCCCGTCACAAACCTTGCCGCACGATTTTGGACCTTTTCCAGTTCTTCCTGGAGGCCATGAGTGTGAGGGTCCCAAACTGAGCTTCCATATTCCAAGACCGGCCGCACCAGTCCTTTATAAGCTGCTTCTTTCACATCTGGGGGACAAGAATACAATTGTATTGTAGATTTTGTAAGACGGGAATGACATGTTAACTCTTTCATTACAAAAGAGTAGATTTTTCAACATTGCTGATGTGTCACTAAAAAACTTTATGTGACTATTGAAGAAAACATACCAATCTACAATATTGACTGTTTAAAATCACTCCAGTGTGACTAGATCGCTGAGTACTCCATTGTCACCATTTTTTACACAATATTTTCATATTTCAGTCAGCCATTGTTCTCAGTTAACACATGTGCAAACTGACCTTCTGTGTAAGTTCAGTGAACTACAGTGTATGCCCATTGATGATTTCAAAAAAAGAAAAAAAAATGGATAATCCAATAGCAACATATGACAGACACATTAAGCAGGACCCTTTTATTATGCTTGCTTTGGCTTACTGAAACTTAAATACCGTATTCGTACTAATTAGCGCACAGTGCGCTTAACTTTTCAAAATTACTAAAAGTTGAGGTAAGAAACACACACTAAGAACGAAAACAACACATCAAAATGCTGAAATAACCATGTCATATCTTTCAATGGTGAATTTTGGTGATGTCAATAAGTGTTCAAATTGTTGCAAAGTAGTTTATGATCATTTACTGTTCAGTTTTAATGCGTCATATGCGTTAACATTGTGTAGAATTGGTGTAAAATAATTTACTACTGGCGCAGTGTGTGCTTATGCACATGTTTTTCGGAAACAACCAGGGTGTGTGCCTATTGGAGCATGTGCGCTAATTAGAACCAATATAGTATTTCTGAAGTTATTTTTCAATGGACAAGACATATGCTGATTCCTTTTTGAATGGCCTATATGCTAGGGCCTTAAAGTTTCATGGAATAAGAATGCCTTGTGAAAAGATTGTTGACATGTATATTTTTCTGTCAGTAAATATAACTCTTTGCTGAATTATGCCCTATAATCTTGTGTGCAAGATATCTATAAACATAAAAAAGAAGAAAAAAAAGATTGTTTGTTTCTTTGAATTGATGCTGAACGTCCCAGTCAACAGTTTTGGACATGTCGAGATATTGCCTCCATTTTAATCAACTTTTACCCCCCCCCCCCCAAAAAAGGTAATGACATCCAAAAAAAATGATTCAAATATAATGACCGTAAAGCAATAACAATGCTTACATGTATAGCAGTATGTGTTTATTGAGAATATGTTGGTCAGGATGGTAGATATATAGGGGTGCTTGCACCTCCGCCATTAGCAACTGCGATATGGTCATAGAGCTGCAGACCAGCATATCCTATAATGGCTTTTTGATGAAACCTATAAATAAGGCTTTTTCAGGGGTGTGTTTCTTTACCAGAATGGACCGGAATGAGCACTTTTAAGGGAATGGACATGCTATGGATTTTGGTGCTTTAAATATATGTTACTTGCAGAAAAAACATACTTCTGTAGTCATATAGATAGTTTGCCCAAGATATAATCCAACCAAGTATAGCAGAATTGACTTCCCAGGGTGGTAAAGCTAGCTCATTGGCGGGGACTGTGTTGTGGCTACTGTTCAGAGGTTTATTTGATTAAAATATAGAGAGATCACCAGTGTTTGTTATACAGCAAGACAGAGGTGAACATAAATAGAAATTAGTAAAATGTGCTGGTACTGTAGCAGTGGAGTGTAGGACAAAATCCCCCCCGGACATAATCCCCCCCACTCTTTTTTGTTGACGAGGACAGAATCCCCCCCAGTATATCTTGCAACTAGGACAGAATCCCCCCACTCCCAGTCAGAATCTCCATAATCATATTGTTACATTTTACAACTATATATCAACTATTTTTGCATCAAAAAGTTTTGTTTTTTTTTCATTGTTTGCTTATGACCGGATAATTATGTTGTTTGATTTTTATTTTTTAAAGAAAGCTGCATCTTAATATGTTATAATTACTGCTAATAGTGATAATGAGGTGAGACAAACATCTATGTATTGAGTAATTAACTAAGTTATAGTAAAAGGTATCGAAAAATAACCAAATTGTCATATTTAATTTTCTCTAATCACCACTTATTATAGTCTACTAAATAATATCTAAATATAAAAAGATTGCTCAATTATTGAAGTAGATTATGTCTGGGAGTTGGGGGGGGGGATTCTGTCCTATTTGCAAGATATACTGGGGGGGATTCTGTCCTAGTCAACAAAAAAGAGTGGGGGGGATTATGTCCGGGGGAGATTTTGTCCGGATACCGTAGCAGTGACCTAGCACCTGACATAGGCTACCACATCGAACAAACTGTACTTAAACCACACGATTCTCGAACTAATGACTGTCTTTCCCCAAAAACCAGATAAAAAGTACTCCAGGACACATATAAATGTCCATTCCGGTAGTCCATTCCTGTAATCAGGCCCCTTCTGGTACCGGAAGGCAACACTTGTTCAGGAAGACTGGGAACTGACACCCCAAACACCAACATTTTACTGCAACAGCCATTACCTAATGTTTATTTGAAGGCTAACACCCTTGCTAGAGGCAAACAGTGTTTATCTGGGTACAGTGGCAGATTAAGAGGGGGTTTGCTAGAAAGAACCCTCCTCTGGGACCAACTTATTTCATTTTCATGGGTCAATTGAGGGCTAAGCAGATAAAAAGGAGACCCCCCCCCCCATTGGAGACTTTGAACCCCCCTCCAGAAATCTTTTTCCTTCTTTATTTTTCTTCAGATACTGAGTTGATCAATTTCTGACATAAATCACCTTCATCCACCCTAGGGTGGGATTGCACCGTTAGGTAAATTAAAATGTATGTTCTGTTCAAATACCAAAGCAGAGTGGTTGGGGCGACTTGACTTGCCCAAGATATAAATTAAGCAAATTATATTCTGCAAGTAAACAAGTCAGTTTATCTGTGTATACAACACACAATAAAAATGTATTGATTGGAATGCCGTGTTATTCATTGTTACATGTATGTTGTGGTGAACACTTATTGTATACCAAATAAAATATTCTATTCTATTCTATGCTACCAGTTTTTGTGGTGCAAAATTTTGGTGATGTACTGTATACCAAAATGTCACATGACATCATGCACATGGATTTGCTGATTTCTGTTGGATGAACAAGTAAACAACTGGAAATTTTACTAATTATCACTGTTTTTGGTGGAATACTGTGTAATTTGATAGTGCCATGAATGGAATAATATGAATATACAGTGACATCATGTGATCATGCTATTTTGACATCCAAATGGTAAAATTTTGTAATTGACATTTATAGCCATTGCTTCATCTAGAACCGATAGCATGTAGTGAATACGAAATTGATCGGTTCTTTTTCTAGAACTATTATTTATTTATTTTTTTTTTTTTTTTATTTATTATTTTTTTCCAATTCATTTTACTCAGAAACACCTCAAGACATATGATATTGCCAGCATCAAAAATTTGAAGATTGGTACACAGAGAGGGTCAGTTCAGCCCATGATGATTTATGCCCATTTTGGCCCATAGTCTCTATGTTTATTAATAATTAAACTGCCTCATGAGAAAACCAACATTTTGAAGATGCTAAAACAAAAGTGCAGACCAGCTTCACAGTAACTGCTAAGCTGGTCAGTGCCTTTCTTCCTCTTCTACTTTCAGAATCAGAATAGTTTACTGGTGAAACATCAAACTGACAATACTACACCAGGGGGGATGGGGCTTGACCGGAGGGGATTAGTCCCGAGCTCTCACAAGAGAAGTAAATTTAGACACACAATCATCTGACAATTCAGCAGAGGAGATCAGAGAATCAGGGAGTTCATTCCAATCTCTAATGGTCTGGGGGAAGAAACTGTGTAAATAGGCATTTGTACTTGCTGAAGGTATCTGAAATGCCAAGGAGTGTTGATTCCTACAACGCCTATTTTTGGGGATAAGGTCATCCGTGGGTATTTTTGCTCTCCCTTTTAGACCTTTGTAAAGTAATATAATTCTATTATCCTTCCTTCTTTTCTGCAGGGATTCCCATTTTAGTTTTTTAAGGATGCCAGTCATACTACCTTTTTCATATGTATAGTTCCTAGTTACAAACCTAGCCGCACGCTTTTGCACCTTCTCCAAATCATCTATCAAACCTTCATAATGAGGGTCCCAAACTGAGCTACCATATTCAAGAATAGGTCTCACCAGACCTTTATAGGCAGCTTCTCTCACATCTTGGGGGCAATAAAACAGATTTCGTCTCAAAAAACCAAGGGTCCTATTGGCTTTGGTACACACATTGCTGATGTGAGTATTCCATTTTAAATCCTTAGTTATTGTTACACCAAGATATTTGATACTCTCAACATTTTCCAACACAGTACCCTCAAGCTTGTAAGAAGCCTGAATTTTACTAGTACGTTTATTTGTCAGCTGCATCATGTTGCACTTGACAGGTTGAAATCTCATACCCCATTTCCTGGCCCAACTACCTAATCGATCAATATCCTTCTGAAGTTTCACTGTATCCTCCACATTCTTAATTTCACGATAACAAACACAATCATCAGCAAAGAGTCTGATTTCCGATTCAATATCTGAGGTGATATCATTTATATGCAACGAAAACAACAAGGGGCCAAGAACGGTGCCCTGTGGGACACCAGATACAACAGGAGCCCAGTCTGATTTAACGCCATTAACCACAACTCTTTGTTGTCTATAGCAAAGGAAGGCATCAATCCATTTAATTGTCTTCCCACCAATTCCATAACTGAACAATTTGCTTTTGATACTGCTCAGGGCCGAAGTATCACGGCCTTTGTTTTTGCTACACTGTTTTCGCTCCATGTATAGTGCAATCACTTTACTTTCTAAATCCAAAATATCAAGCCTCTAGCCTGCTGCTATGACTGTACAGCCTGGTTTGTGTCAGACTTTCAGAAACCACATTGTTGAATTCTCATGAATCGGCTCATTATGATCATTACTTTAACACAGAATGTAGAGAAGTGAGAAAATGTTAATTTACAGAACAGTGACCCTTGACAAATTACTAAAACCCAGAATACACCTGGACCTCCTTATAACACAGTTCGTTACAGCACCGTTTTGGATATAACACAGACCATTCATGGACCCCAAATGGTATAATGTTGCTATATATCTATATATTTTACTCTTGTTATAACACGGATTGGATAGCTAACACGGAAATTGTCTTGGATCCCAACAATAGTGTTATAAAGAGGTTGAGGTGTATTATTTAATAAAGGTGAAAAAGTCTTAGATAAGGAACACCATGATGTGTATCTCGTGGTGCATTTTCTGCAGTGTTCTATGCTTTCCATGTGGTACTTTGTACTAATACAGAAATGGAATGTGTTCTGTGGCACATATTCTGCAGTGTATGTGCCCGAGGTGCATATTCTGCAGTGTTCCCTGCATATTGGGCGGTTACTTTGTACAAGAACAGAAAAAATGGCAAGCACTGAAAACGATTAAGACCTTATTTTTTTTCTCTTCTGATTTGCAAGTTCTCCTGTCCTGCTCCATATTTTCCAAAACTGAAATATAATTGTAAATTGACTGATCTTTTTTTGGAAAGGCAAAAATATGGTTTTCTCATGAAGCAGCTGAAATAGAAATTCTTATCGGATAATCCTTAATTTCAGGAAAAGAAATCGAAGCCCTAATAGTGACTGTGAAGATTGTCTACCTATTTCTAAAAGAATTACAAGATTACAAATACAGTAAGTAACAGAGGCTTGAAATGTTACAAAATAATTATTTTACAGTACTTACTTAATTTATTGTACATGTTGTATTTAAGAAAATTAATGGCATTGATCTGTTGCTTGAGCCTTTCTATGACCACCATTGACCAGACCTGTATTCCTGAAAACTGAAAAGTAGTGCTACTTGGTGTACCAACTAAGCCAGTAACTTTGTCATCCCCGTCATGTCTTCAGAGGGCTTAGAAAAATCTTTTTAATTACACAGTGGAGACAAGAGAAGACCCAGTCTTTAGACCCAGACAACCAAATATGTATCATTGACCATGATATTGGATTATTGGACATGGGATATCAAGCATCAGATATAGAATCAATTCATATTTTGAGGTATTTCCTCAGGAGATATTTCCTCATTAATTGGCTAAATGCAGTCTGATCTGGAAGTTCAATTTGCAATCTTAACCAGGTCCCGAGGTTATATAGCCTTTTTCATGCTCAAATCAGCTGAGCTTGAAATTTCAAATCCTCATGAATACATGTACTGAAATAGCCCAAATATATTGAAATTGAATTTGAAGGTTTAGAACTCCAAAGTCTGTAATTTATCTTGCTTATAAATGTTAAAATGCCAACAATTGTAATTTGTTGGCATTTTAACATTCATGAGCAAGATAAATTTCAGTCTCAGCTGAGCTGAGCATGAAAAAAGTTTTATAACCTCGGGGCCTGATCTACAGTTTTAACATAACAGTCTAAAATTTTCAAAATTACACAATTTCAGATACTGTTTTATGATACAGCTCTAGTTTGTTTTGAAAATGTATTAATATACCTTCAGGTCTGGTACAAGACTGAGTGTCGAAGAGAAGGAGGATGAACAACAGGTTTGTACATGGGCTACCTTGTTACTGTCTGAGTTACATCATCTAATTAGCTGTGGCACAAACTGGCATGTACAGCCACAGAAGATAACTGGTGATTTGAAAAATTGGATTTGGGGAGGATGGAGATTGTATTAACTATGTAGCTTAAAACATGGCATTGTTCAGCCTCACTGATACTGCACAGTTGATCTTAGGTTTTGTTTGGCATAATATTGTACAAAAATAATTTTGAGAAAACATTTTTTCATTACATGGCTTAATAATGGAAAAGTGGACTAATATTGAGAATATGCATACATAAGAATGTGTATCTTCCCAAAGGTATCACAAGGCTGAAGGCCCTGATTATCAGGCAGATCGCATATTCTTTATAGATTTGCGCTTTTCTACATTAACATTATAGGCTACAATTAAATCAGCAACATCTTTACTTCTGTCTTTATCATCCCCTCCAGCACATTTGAGCCGCCTCGTGGGAAAACCAACAATGTGGTGTCTGACCAGGTCCGACAAACCGTCCTGTACAATTACAGAAAAGAGCTAGAATCTTGAAATTTCGGATTAAAGTAGAAGAGGAACTGTACTATCCGAGTAGCAAAAACAAAGGTGCTGATCAGCTTCGCAGTTACTGCGAAGCGGATTTGCACCTTTATTTTCGCCTAGGCAGATTGTAGGTTTTCCCATGTGGCGGCTCATTTCTTTCATCCAAATTTTGGCCATGTAAATATTTCAACAACAATATTTTCCTCCTCTGCTGATTCAAGAAATGCCTGTCAGTAAGAAGTGAAACAATATGCACTGCCATAAAATTCTGGTAATATGCCTAGTCCTGGAATGGCATGGTTAGATTTATTGACTGTCATGACATGAGCTAATGACTGTGACTTTGAAGCAACAAATCAAACCAATACATGAAATCATTCCATGAAAGCATTTTTATTAACATTAATGCAAGATATGTAGAAACAAAAATACATGATGAAAATGTAGAAAGATATATATATCAGTAAATGTTTGCAGTATATTGATGTACTGATGTACATGTATATTGCAATTGATTTTTGGCAGCTTCTCTACTGTGTCTTTTCTGTTATAAACATTAGGGTGTTTGCTCTTCTGTTTCAGCCCACACCTGGGTCCAGTTGCCATAGTAGTCCTGAGGTTCAGTCACCATGGCAACAACAGAACTGTGTCACCACCAGTCCAGTAGGATATGGTGGAAATAACAATAATCTGAATTATCTCCCCTGTTCTAGTCAATGTGATAGTTCACGCAATCTCAATCCAAACTTTACGGACAGACTCAGTGTTCAAGCTTACGCAGCTCACCACGGACTACGCGAGGATGATCTGAGAGGATATAATCCCGAACTGAACAGATCAGAAAACCCCCACTATTACAGTATAAATAGTGTTCTGTATAATGCTCATATAGAGAAAGCAAGACGATTTGATATGGCTCAGAAATTCACTTAGTGAATAATTAAGTTCTAGAATTAAAATATATATTTGACATTGTGATAGATCACCGATTTTTCAGTTTATAGACCTGGAGGGTGGGGGACGAGCGAGGAAATCCTTGAATGTCATCAGCAGTGAGATGTTTTCAAGGTTACTGCTGAGTCATTCTGAAGTGATTTCATGGCTTCATGTGTTTTGAAATTATTAGCTCACCTGAGCCAAAGGCTCACAGGTGAGCTTATAGTATACCCATGCTCCGGCGTCCGTCCGTCGTCGTCCGTCGTCCACAATTTCAAAGATCTTCTCCTCTGAAACCGCTTGGCCAATTAAAGCCAAACTTCATGCGGAGCATCCTTAGGAAGGGGGAACGAAAGTTTATATAAATGGTCCAGGTCACATGACCAAGATGGCCGCCATGGCTATAAATAGCAAAAACCTTTAAAAATCTTCTTCTCCAGAACCAGTGGGCGGATTTCCACGAAACTTGGTATGTAGCATCAGGGACGTGGGCCCATCATAGTTTATATAAATCATGACCCTAGGATGACCTTGACCTATTTTACGGCAAGGTCAACTTAGGTCGCCAATGCATTTGAATGGGAAAAAATGGTAAAATGCTATTTAATGGGTAAAAGTTACTGGGAATAGGCAAATGGACAGAAGATTAATGTTAATGGAAAATTTTAGCCCCTGGGGGGTTGTCTGCCCCTGCCCCGGGGCTATATACATGTATATTTCCATAATAATGAAACATCTTCTCCCCTGAAACCGCTTGGCCAATCAAAGCCAAACTTCATATGGAGCATCCTTGGGAAGGGGGAAAGAAAGTTTATATAAATGGTCAAGGTCACATGACCAAGATGGCTGCCATGGCTATAAATAGAAAAAAAAACTTTAAAAATCTTCTTCTCCAGAACCAGAAGGCCAATGATTTTCAAACTTGGTGTGAAGCATCAGTGACTGGAGCTCTACAAAGTTTATATAAATCATGACCCTGGGATGACCTTGACTTATTTTACGGCAAGGTCAACATAGGTCGCTCATGCATTTGAATGGGGAAAAGTGTTAAAATTTCATTTGTAGGGAAAAACTTGCAGGAAATGGGTAAATGGACTTTAGATTGATGATTCTGAAAAAATTTGGACCCCAGGGGTTTTTCTGCCCCCACCCCGGGGCAATATACATGTACATTACAGCGATATTCAAAGATCTTCTTCTCTGAAACTGCTTGGCCAATCAAAGCCAAACTTTATGAGGAGCATTGTTAGGAAGTGGGAATGAAAGTTTATATAAATGGTCAATGTCACATGACCAAGATGGCCGCCGTGGCTATAGATAGCAAAAACCTTCAAAAATCTTCTTCTCCAGAACCAGAAGGCCTATGATTTTGAAACTTGGCAAGAAGCATCAGGCAATGAAACTCTACAAAGTTTATATAAATCATGACCCTTGGATGACCTTGACCTATTTTACGGCAAGGTCAACTTAGGTCGCCCATGCATTTGAATGGGGAAAATTGTTAAAATGTCATTTGAAGGGCAAAACTTGCAGTTAATTGGCAAATGGTCTGAAGTTTTATGATTTGAAAAAGAAATTGACTCCAGGGGTTGCTCTTACCCGGCCCTGGGGTTATATGTATACATGAATATTACAATTCTAGTCATGCAAGTTTATTGGTATATATCTCAGGTTTCAGGTGAGCGTTTACAGGACCATTGGTCCTCTGGTTATAGTGCTCATCATGAAATGTAGCCATGTTTTGCCATAATGCAAGATCTGCATATAGAGTTGCCGCTTTACCAGAAAAAAATACACCAATCTATCTTGTAAATTGTATGTGCCTGCGTGGTGGAATACCTAGACTTGTAAAAGTCTACTACTTTTTTCATAATTTTCTTTTTAGCTCACCTGAGCCAAAGGATCACAAGGTGAGCTTATAGGGTGGTCATGCTACAGCGTCCATCTGGCCACAGTTTCAAAGATCTTCTCCGCTGAAACCACTTGGCCAATCAAAGCCAAACTTCATGTGGAGCATCCTTAGGGAGGAGGAAGCAAGTTTATATAAATGGTCCAGATCACATAACATGATGGCCGCCATGGCTATAAATGGCAAACACCTTTAGAAACCTTCTTCTCCAGAACCAGAAGGCCTATGATTTTGAAACTTGGCATGAAACATCAGGGAGAGGAGCTCTACAAAGTTTAAATAAATCATGAACCTGGGTTGACCTTGACCTATTTTACTGCAAGGTCAGCGTAGGTCGCCCATGCATTTTAATGGGGAAAATTGTCAAAATGTTGTTTGAAGGGGAAAACTTGAAGTAAATGGGCAAATGGACTGAAAATTTATGATTCTGAAAAAAATTTGGACCACAGGGGCTGGTCTGCCTCCACTTGGAGGCAATATACATGCATAATACCATAATATTAAAAGAACAGCTTGGCCAATCAAAGCCAAACTTCATGTGGAGCGTCTTTAGGAAGGGGGAACGAAAGTTTATATACATGTAAATGGTCCAGGTCACATGAAAAAGATTACCACCATGGCTATAATAGACAGCAAAAACCTTTAAAAATCTTCTCCTGAACCAGAAGGCCTATGATTTTGAAACTTGGCAAGAAGTATCAGGGAGAGGAGCTCTACAAAGTTTATATAAATCATGACCCTGGGATGACCTTGACCTATTTTAAAGCAAGGTAAACTTAGGTCGCCTATGTCATTTAATGGCAGAAACTTGCTGGGAATGAGCAAATGGACAGAATATAATGTTTATTAAATAATTAGGGGGTAAATACATGTTGATAATTGTAATTTTCAAACATCTTCTACTCTGAAACTGCTTGGCCAATCAAAGCCAAACTTAATATGGAGGATCCTTAGAAGGCAGAAACAAAAGTTTTTTATAAGATTAATCAGAGCTGATTTCATGTTTTATGTCCCACTCAACAGCTAAGGGCATATGGAGACAGAACCTTCTTTTAATTTAGTATTATCTGAAAGACTGGAGAAGCCTGGGATCAAAAGCCAGGATCCTGAGGAGTAGCTTAAAAAACATGCCATGGAGGCTTTGGTTGCACCAGAATGTCCTACTTGAACAGTTGATAGTTATGTATTTGAGTCTTACACGAAAGATCTCAAGTGAGCGTTTACAGGAGCAATGGTCCTCTGGTTGTTTTTTTTTTCTGCCTTTTGTATTTTCTACTCATTAATACAAGATCACCTTTAGTTAAAAGTGGTAATCTATAATTTTGAAGCTATAAGAGGTACATGTATACCACTTTGCTATGAAGTAATTGAGAAGATAGTGTTAAAGAATTAGAGACTGTTTGTCCAGTGACAAATAAGACCATTAGAAGCATCAGTGGCATAGTGGTTAAGCTACGTCTTATAAATCAGTTCAGTACCATAATCATCATAATATGAGCCCCTGCATGGGAAAACCAACAATCTGCATGGTCGAAAACAAAGGCGCAGATCAGCTTCGCAGTAACTGCGAAGCTGATCGGCGCCTTTGTTTTCGCTACAGGAATAGTACACTGCCTCTACTTTCTTAATCCAAAATTTCAAGCCTCTAACCATCTGTGACTGTACAGCCCGGTTTGTGTCGGACCTGGTTGGAATCCCAAATTGTTGGTTTTCTCATGCACAGGCTCATATCTGTTTTAAAGTCTATTGAGTTTGGATGAGACTTTTAAAACTGAAGTCCAGTCTCTGTATGACCTAAGCTGCTAGTGAGGCCCTGAACATTCAACCAGAAAAAATACCATCTATCAGTGTTAAAACATTACTGTGTTGGCTTTATACTCAGTAGTATCAGCCTCTTATTTTGATAACTTGCACTTGTCGATGTTGGAGGCAATACGTGTATAATGTTTTCAAAGGGATGCTTCTTTTCTTGTTTGGCACAGTTGAGCTGGATCATGAGAAAAGTTTGTCTTCAGGGTCTTTAAGAAGGTTGACACAAATCAGCTGTACAGTCACAGAAGGATGAAAGTGAAAGCTTGAAATTTATCACTGCTGATAGGTGTCTTTGTTTTCGCATTTGAGCCGCCTCGTGGGAAAACCAACAATGTGGTTTCCGAACAGGTCTGACACAAACCAACCTGTACAAGCACAGAAAAGAGCCAGAAGCTTGAAATTTTAGAGTTAAGTAGAGGAGGAATTGTACTATCCGAGTAGCGAAAACAAGGGCGCTGATCAGCTTCGCGGTTGATAAGACCTGCACTTGAGTTATTATGTATTTATCTTTGTTTTCACACGTGCAAGGATAAGTTTTTTATGTGTTCCTTAACTGTAATACTAATATGATTATGTTTTTAATTTACCTTTCAGCAAAAACACAAATTAAAATCATTTGTATAATAAATTGTTAAACATCAGTGCTTTTGTCTTTTCCAGTTCCTCTATCAGGATTTATTGAGCCACGGGGCAAGAAAACCGGTCTTCGGGTTTCCGACTAGGTCCCACACAAACCAGCCTGTACAGTCACAGAAGAAAGCTAGCAGCTTGAAATTTCAGATTAAAGAAGAAGAGGGAATGTATTATCCGTGTTGCGAAAACAAAGACGCTGACCAGCTGTTTAGTTACTGCACAGCTGATCTGCGTCTTTGTTTTTGCATAGGCAAAAATCCAGTTTTCTTGTGACGCAGCTGAGTTGATACTGGGTTTTACTGCCAATCAACATGCATTTACCGATTTTCACATTTCGTTTGTCTGGTTCTTCTTAAAAGTTGCACAAGTTTTCTGTAGAACCCAGAGGAAAGTAAACTTATGTTTAATGGTATAGTCTATTCAATTTTAATTTGAGATTTTGATTTAACTTGTGACATCACTTGGTGTGGTAGCTAAGTCCATGAAGTGTGTGTGTGTGTGTGTGTGTGTGTGTGTGTGTGTGTGTGTGTGATACATTTACATCAGGAAAACATCCATGAAATGTATACCCCCTTAAACCCCTCTTTTATATAGAAAAACTGGTATTTTTCTTATTTTTGCCCCAAAACATAGACTGTGGATACTTGTTCTAGAATAAGTATGACATATCTTATATAGTATAGTATAAATTGACTTTACATGATTAAACACAAACCATTGACCACATTTACTTGTATGTATGTTTGTATAGAAATGTGTACATGTTAGGTCTATGACCTTTTGTATTGAATAAAGTTTCTTCTTCTTCTATAGAAAAACTGGTGTTTACAGGGGTACATCTATTTTTCTTATTTTTGCCCCAAAACATAGACTGTGGATACTTGTTAGTACCGCCTCGGTGAGGCAGTTCTAACGTGTACCCACAATGTTTTGAGCAAAATCATAAAGACATCAAAATTTTAGACTGATTCTTTTCAAGTTTTACAGCTTCAGAAAAATCTGTATTTTACCATCACGAAAACATGTCCATGTAATGTATACCCCCTTGAACCCCACTTTTATATAGCAAAACTGGGGTATGCAGGGGTATACCTATTTTTCTTATTTTTGCTCCAAAACATAGATTGTGGGTACTCGTCAGAGTTTTTTGGCTCCAATACATAGATTGTGGGTACTCGTCAGAACCGCCTCGGCCCACAATCTATGTTTTTAGCAAAAATAAGAAAAATATAAAAAAACTTTCAGCTAAATTTTTTTAATTTTTAAAGCTCAAAAATTTTCTGTATATTGCATGGGCATGTTTTCGTAATGAATGGGCATGTTTTCGTAATGGAAGCATCCAGATAGCTTCCCCATGCACATTTCTTTTGTGAAAATTTGGTCATGAAAATATTTCTATGGTCAATCTTTTAATTAAAGAGGAGCAATGTCAGTCAACTGCAAAGGAAATGTGCACTGTGCTTTGGTAATCTGCTTCAGGAGGCTTGCCCAGATGTAGTGTGATTACTGATTAGGATACAACTAACAGTCAAAACATGAACTCGACAGTTTATCATGGAGAAACATCATTTCAAACAAAACAAACTCCAATTCACGACTTTATGCACATAAATATTGACAACTGTATAACATTATTTCAGAGTTAAGTATATCACAAATATAGAAATGCTATCATACACAAAAGATTTTTATGTCATAGGAAAAAGCAGACAGAATCCACCAGCTTGAAATGCCTATTAAAGCTCTTCATGTAAGCCATGTCATAAGAAAATCTGTCTTGGGTTTCAAACACGGTTCAAAACAAACTAGTCTGTACAGTCAAAACGAGGTTAGGAGCTTGAAATTTAGGAATTAGAAGACGAATTGTTCTACCCAATATGCAAAAACAAAGGTGCAATTACATGTACTGAATGTGTCTTAATTTTCGTACATGCAAAAAGCCCAATTTCCTCATGCATTGGCCCCATCATAAGCCCAATTTCCTCATGCATTGGCCCCATCATTTGAACCAGCTTTTTTCAGATATGTATAACAATAAAGGACCAACTCAGATCCTGAGGTTATTAAACATTTTTCATGCTCAGCTCTGCTGAGAGTAAAGTTTATCCTGCTCATAAAATGTTAAAAATTTAAAATGCCAACAATTATTGGCATTTTAACATTTATGAGCAGGATAAATTACAGGTTTTGGAGATCTAAAAATTTAATTTCATTTCATTTGGACTATTTCGGTATTTATAAGCAGTTTAAATTTTATGATTTGCTGAATTGAGCATCAAAAACGTTTTATTACCTCGGGACCTGATCACAGATGCATAGTAATTTTGCAGCTGACCAGCATCAATGATAGCACAATCTATATCAATCTCTCTTAACCCCATCTGTGATTAAATAGATCAATTTATGTTAGACACAGTCAGAAATCTTTATGGTAAATTTCCTCAAAGCGGACCATCTCCTTTGTTTTTGTATCAAGGATACTAAAATCATATCCCTAAGCTTCTAAAATCCAAAATTTCAAGCTTCAAGTTCCTCTCATGAAACCATATGGTCCGGTTTATGTTGAGCCGTCAGAAACTTACAGGCCGAGTTTTGCATATTGCAGCCCATATATGAGCTGCATTATGAGAAAACAGGATTTTTGCCTATGCGAAAACAAAGGCGCAGATAGCTTCGCAGTAACTACGAAGCTGATCAGCACCTTTGTTTTTGCTACACAGTTAGTACAATTCTTCCTCTACTTATATCCTCAAGCTTCTAACCTTCTGCGACTGTACAGACGGAGTTTGTGTCGGACCTGGTCGGAAACCCCGAAGACTGTTTTTCTTGCATTGCGGCTCATATAATGAGCCGCCTCATGGGAAAACCAACAATCTGTATAGGCGAAAACAAAGACGCAGATCAGCTTCGCGGTAACCGCTAAGCTGATCAGCGCCTTTGTTTTCGCTACTCGGATAGTACAATTCCTCTTCTACTTAAATCCGAAATTTCAAGCTTCTAGCTTTTTTCTGTGCTTGTACAGGCCGGTTTGTGTCAGACCTGTTCGGAAACCACATTGTTGGTTTTCCCACGAGGTGGCTCTAATATTAAGATGTGACAGGTCAAAGAAAACTATCAAAGTAGCCATTATCTCTATCAAACAACAATGTTTCATACGTCAATTTCCACGGATAACCTAAACACTCAGAGACAGCCGCCTCTAAGTCGTACTGGTTCCTTCCACATCTTTTAAGCCAAGCAACAAATTCAGAGGTCCAGCCATCTTGTACCGGCCAATCAAATTCATAGGAAACCTCTACAGTCGGGACAATCAGTTTTTTTAATTTCCTTGCTTTGGCAATAAGAAGTAGACTTGTACTCGACAAGGGGAAACCATACTGTAGTGTGTGAAGCTTCTCACATTTGTTAACCATTGAAACAAGAGCTGCAGGCATTCTGTTGTCACCACTCTCAAAATTTTCCAAGTATGAGTTTGTGTATGTGAAACTTTCAAGTGTTCTGTAGTAATTAGAGACCAGATAATCCATGACTCCTTTTGTTACGATGTTGACTAGATCGTCGACAACTAGGGAACGCAGTGGCATGTGAATGGCAAACGAGTCCTTTATCACCAAGACATATCTCATCACCAAATCAACTTTGAAATCAGGACAGATTTTCAACACTTCGTCCCAGAAGCTACAGCCCAGTTGACGGGCATCCTCTAACGATAGTTCCTCGTCCTGATACAGTGTAACTTCTTTTAAATTACTCTTCACAAGAGACATCAGTAAATCATTGTTGATCTTTTCACGTCTAACAGCTAATCTCTGAAGTCCAGTAAATGCCGTGATTTCCCGCAAGTAGCCATCATGTTCAATCAATGAATCAGTTGTAAGCTCCATGTGTGTGAGCTTGTGTGCTTTATTCTGATCAATGCAACACAGGACAATATTTGAGTCATGAGTATCAGACCAATCAATATAAGGGGAAATAATTCGTATTGTTGATAGATGTACACAATTTTCTATAATAGAATAAACAGCCTGTGTTGTTGCCTTTTTCCATATCAACTCTGCATACAGTTCCCTTGGGAAAGTCTCTTGCTTTATGGAGAATGAATGCAAATTTGAACAAGCATCTGAAATTGCTCTTAAAATCTGAACACCTGATCTTCCTATCTTGTAACCGAATGAAAGCTGAATATTTTTCATGTATTTCCCGAAATGCTTGATACAGATCAGCAGATTAGTTCTCCTTTCCTTAACAAAGTACATATTGTCTGTAGACTCCCTACAATACAACACTATAGGCCAGGCTGTTGTTGACTTGAGGCACTCTCTCCATGTTGGAATGGCTTTCACGGTGTTAAGTTTGTCATTCCAGTCGAGATGGACGAGGATTTCAGTTGCTACTACTGATGGTAATTCTGCTATACTGAAACATGGGGTTTCCATATGATCAGACACTATCTGTGCCATATTTGCTTGTCTATGATTTACAATTATCTTTTATTCTAGATAGCTTGACATCAAATCAGCTGTTATCTGAAAAGAAAAACATACTATGAAAGTCTAAAATAAATTGGAGACTACATATACAGGTTCGGTGTTATGAAAATATTATCATGATATGGCTCTAATTCAGTTTTCAAAGGCAGACCAAGATTGCTAGGGAGTGAGTTTCTAGTTAAAAAAGAGAGTTTCTAGTTAGAAAATTGAGTTTCGAGTTAAACAAGCTAGTTTCTGGTAAGAAAATTGAGTTTGGAGTTAAATAAGAGCTGTCGCAGGACAGCGTGCTCGACTGCTTCTGACCTTTGTCAAACACAAGGCCAAATTCGACCTGTAACCCAAAGCATTATGCTGTCACAAGGGAAAAATAGTAAACTATGCTTTTTATGTAAAGTTGGTAAATCTATACTTTTCAGAAGAGACATGGTGGTACTAGTTGTTCAATATGACCAGAAGTAGTAAACAGATGTACAATAATTGTTTAAGTTGAACTCTAAAGATACCTAATTTATAACATATATGTGTTGAGCTATTAACAAAAGAAAACATATAAAAATACTAAATTATTCATAAGTTACAATCTGGGCAGTATGTCCATTCTCCAAACAAAAGAAATCTTTGTAAAGAAAGTTTTACTCTCTGCATCAGGATCAGTTCTATGCTAGATTTTGGAAAGGAAACATCTTATTTCAAAGTGGAGAAAATAAGAATACAAAAAATGTGACTTTAGAGAGAAATTAGAAAATGCAAGGGCTTCGGCCCTTGCCTAGAAAATATGTGGAAACAGGACATGTACAGCTACATTCAGATATGTGTTTCAAATGTTTTAAGATGAACCAAAGTTTTATCACATGTATAAAAATAATAAATGAAAACAGAAGAGAGACTTGCTACTCAATTCAACCTCAACAAAATAACAACAAAAACAAGAACTATGCAAAAACACTTTTATAAATTTTGGTGGATGAACCGGGGTCGAAAGACTTTTTAGCTCTTTCAGCGATTCCAGGACAGCTCTACACAAGGATGATGAGAATTTCTAATTTCCCAGGACTCAAAATTTTAAATGGTATATTGGCAGAACTCAGCAAAAAGATACAGAACTAACTCAGATGGAGAACTTGTCAGACATTTTAAATGATGGTTATGAGCAGTGATATTTTGGAAAACAAGGATTCACCTTATTCAAGACAGAGGACATTTATATCTAAAATTGATAGAGTTACACCTACAAACATTCTTTGGACAAACAACACGTGACTATTTTCAAGAAGAAATTCCTATTTTAAAGTAACATTTTCTCGGAAGATACTGATGAGAAAAATCTAAGAAACAATTAAGAAACTGTTTAATACCTATACTGGAACATTTCATTCATAATTCTGATTATATCTAGGACTTTAATTTGTCAATGTTTTATCATTTTCACACATGCATGCTTTTCATTGCTGTATATCTTGTATATGTATGCATTATGCCTATGTTTTCATTCGTAGTTGTACATGTACATGTCCTCATTGCCATATTGAAATATTTGTCGTCAATATTAAATAGCAAACTTGATGTAAGGGCTGCACCCCCCGCAGTCATTATACTATATTTCAAATAGCAAACTCCTAAAATCAAATAATTCTAACTCAACAAAACTAAACTTTTAACATGAATTAGTGAAATGCAGAATATATTAATAAGAAATGACAATATGTAAACTTCATGATATGTAGTTTTAGGTTTTGAATGTGGTATAAGGTGATTTCAGCATATTTTTTCATACCGGAGTGAAATAATTATGTTGTTATCTGAAATTAGGTTTGTAGAGGACTGATCATCCTGCCTATAAACTAAAATCGGTCCACCTTCATATCATGCGCAATAATTACATATATCGCAGAAACATCTTTTTAATATGTAATTTAAAGAACTGGGATAGTTGTCTCATAATTTTTGTATATTTTATGAAATGTGATGTTCAAAACAATGAAGGGTGAACTTTACAGTAAAATTAAAGATGATGCCATTAATGCATTAGACCAAAGATATTACATAAAAATTAAAAAGTAATGGTTTGTAATGCAGAGGATGAGCAGTTGGATGATTAAAGGTGGCACTGCCGAGAAATGCCTTTAATATAAAATAAAAATAATGAAGATATAATGAAGATCACTGAAAGTTACCCTGAATGTTTTGCAACGATACTATATCACAGACAATATAAAAGACTATCCCTTCTAACAAAATGCATAAAATGTATGTTTTGTGAAAAATATAAACAAATATATTTTAATAATTACATGTTGTTTTGAGGACAAAACATTTTCAAAAGGGGCGGGAAATTTGTCACAAGGGAAAAATAGTAAACTATGCTTTTTATGTAAAGTTGGTAAATCTATACTTTTCAGAAGAGACATGGTGGTACTAGTTGTTCAATATGACCAGAAGTAGTAAACAGATGTACAATAATTGTTTAAGTTGAACTCTAAAGATACCTAATTTATAACATATATGTGTTGAGCTATTAACAAAAGAAAACATATAAAAATACTAAATTATTCATAAGTTACAATCTGGGCAGTATGTCCATTCTCCAAACAAAAGAAATCTTTGTAAAGAAAGTTTTACTCTCTGCATCAGGATCAGTTCTATGCTAGATTTTGGAAAGGAAACATCTTATTTCAAAGTGGAGAAAATAAGAATACAAAAAATGTGACTTTAGAGAGAAATTAGAAAATGCAAGGGCTTCGGCCCTTGCCTAGAAAATATGTGGAAACAGGACATGTACAGCTACATTCAGATATGTGTTTCAAATGTTTTAAGATGAACCAAAGTTTTATCACATGTATAAAAATAATAAATGAAAACAGAAGAGAGACTTGCTACTCAATTCAACCTCAACAAAATAACAACAAAAACAAGAACTATGCAAAAACACTTTTATAAATTTAAATTTATAAAAGTGTTTTTGCATAGTTCTTGTTTTTGTTGTTATTTTGTTGAGGTTGAATTGAGTAGCAAGTCTCTCTTCTGTTTTCATTTATTCTTTTTATACATGTGATAAAACTTTGGTTCATCTTAAAACATTTGAAACACATATCTGAATGTAGCTGTACATGTCCTGTTTCCACATATTTTCTAGGCAAGGGCCGAAGCCCTTGCATTTTCTAATTTCTCTCTAAAGTCACATTTTTTGTATTCTTATTTTCTCCACTTTGAAATAAGATGTTTCCTTTCCAAAATCTAGCATAGAACTGATCCTGATGCAGAGAGTAAAACTTTCTTTACAAAGATTTCTTTTGTTTGGAGAATGGACATACTGCCCAGATTGTAACTTATGAATAATTTAGTATTTTTATATGTTTTCTTTTGTTAATAGCTCAACACATATATGTTATAAATTAGGTATCTTTAGAGTTCAACTTAAACAATTATTGTACATCTGTTTACTACTTCTGGTCATATTGAACAACTAGTACCACCATGTCTCTTCTGAAAAGTATAGATTTACCAACTTTACATAAAAAGCATAGTTTACTATTTTTCCCTTGTGACAATGCTCATACATCTTTTTGCCTTGATGCTATAAGGCAAAATCATTGAACCTGGAAACCTAAGGTTTAATGGTCTCACTCATATTGTGAGAGAAGTATGTTCATATATCAGCTGAGTGCCCAGATACAAGGCAAAATCACTGAACCGTGAATTAAGGTCACACTGACCTATCAGTACTTTACGGTCAAAGGTCTAGTCTGACATGCTCACTCATAATGTGAAAGAAATATGATCATATACCCAATCAGTGTTGAGACATACAGCAAAATCACTGGACCATGAAATTATGTCATAGTGACCTATAAGTATGCTTGGGTTAACCGTCTGGTCATACTCATTCATAATCAGAAAGAAGTATGAAAAAATACCAACTGAGTGTCAAGATATAAGGCAAAATCACTGAACCATGAAAATAGGTCACAGTGACCCAGGAATATTTTCTGGTCAAAGGTCTTGTCATACGCAAACATATCGTGAAAGAAGTATGTTCATATACCAATTGAGTGCCGAGATATAAGGCAAAATCACTGAACCATGAAATTAGATCATAATAACCTAGGACTACTTTAAGGTCAAAGGTCTTGTCATACGCAAACTTAGTGTGAAAGAAGTTTGTTCATAAACAATTTGAGTGCCGAGATATAAGGCAAAATCACTGAACCATGAAATTAGGTCACAGTGACCTATACGTATATTGGTGTCAAAAGCCTGGTCATACTCACTCATTATCTGAAAGAAGTACGAAAATATACTAATTGAGTGTCAAGATATAAGGCAAAATCACTGAACCATGAAATTAGGTCACAGTGACCTATACATATATTGGGGTCAAAGGCCTGGTCATACTCACTCATAATCTGAAAGAAGTACGAAAATATACTAATTGAGTGTCAAGATATAAGGCAAAATCACTGAACCATGGAAAGTAGGTCAACCGACCCTTACCGTCATGACACACAAGTCAGTGTCACAAAGATAAAAGATGAATGACCAACCATCTTGCTAAGTTATTTCTATTAAGAAATAAAAAGAAGAAAAAAATCAGGGAGTTCCAGACTTTGACCTCTAGCCCCACCCCCCTGACTCCGACCCAGAGGTCTGATGTCATGGAACCTAAGTAAAGTGTATGAAGTATGAATGCTTCATGATAAGTTGTTGTCAAGATATGGACTCTTTGTAAAAGTTACAAAGCAGTACATCCATTTTTACAGTGTTCTAGTTTTTAGCCTTTAAGCAAGGACCCAGGGTTCCGATGCCATGAAATGAAACTCAACCCTATAGGGTACCTATGGTCCGAGTATGAAAGCCCTCTGATAAAGATATAGACTTCTAGAATACTATCCTACAGAAAAGCCATTATTATTAATGGTGTTCTAGATTTTAACCTCCAGCCCCACCCCCTGGCATGGAGCCATGGACCCAGGAATCCGATGCCATGGAATGAAAGCCGACCCTACAGTGTGTCAATGGCCCAAGTATCAATGCTTTCTGACGAGTGGTCAAGATATGGACAGAAAAAGCCATTTTTGAAGGTGTTCTAGTTTTTAACCTCCAGCCCCACCCTCTGGCCTGGACCCATGGGCCCGATGCCATAGAATGAAAGCTAACACTACAGGGTATCTATGGTCCAAGTATGAATGTTTTCTGATGAGTGGTTGTCAAGATATGGACTTCTAGAAAACTTTAACGCAAGTGTGACGTGCATGCGCACGGGAACATGGACAACCCGGGGTGACTGCAATAGCTCTATGCACTTCATGCAGTCGAGCTAAAAAGAGGACCAATGCTGAACTGAGATGGCTCAAATGAGGTGCGAATAAGCGGCGTTATTGGCACGACCTTCGTGCGGATAGCCTCAGGGAATAGCCTACAGGGTGACTAGGGAGAAATAGTCTCCCCAAATGAACAAACAAAAGGATCATTGGAACCTTAGTCCTATGTGCAGTTAGATTTTGCAACTATGAGTAAACAAGGTCCACACCGTCCTGGGCCAATTTTTAAGATTTTCTTTGTGTTTAGATATGTGACGGACTTACATTGATCAATTTATACGAATATGAACCCACGCCATAGCAAGAACAATAAATAGTCAGAGAAACCAGCGATTTTAGAGATTATTACTCAACAACACGACTATTGGGTAGCTTTGACTGTTTGCTTAGACAACCGTTTCGTCGGTTCTATCTATCTTCTGATACTGAGTCGATCAATTTCTGATCATCACCTCAGGTGTGGGGTGGGTGGCTAAATTTAGAATTTAGTCAAGGGAAAATAAAACATTTGGGGTGGACCATTAAAACTATTTACAAGATATAGATGAGAGGCATACTAAAACGCATGCCTCTGGGCTAATGATTTATATAGAAGCCTTAAATTCCTCAATGGTCTTAGATAGGACCACTGAAGAGGGGAGACTATTCCAAACCGGAATAGTTCTGGGGAAAAAGGAATTTTTCAGGGCATCACTATAGGCAAATGGTCTTGTGTATTGTGATTCATGTGATGCCCGAGTATGCCTTAGATTGGGTGCCGGGGTCAGGTATTTGTCTTTATCAAGAGACACTGTACCGGAGTGTATCTTGTAGAAGAAGGTTAAGGAGGACCGCTCCCTGCGAGACTCCAGGGATGGCCACTCAAGTTCGTCTAGCATTTCACCGACGCTACTGGTGTTCCTCCATCGCCTGCAGGTCAATATTTCATGAGCGATTTCCATTGAGTGTGTCGTCCTCTCGATAGAGTGTCCTTGATGATAGGGATGCCAAATAGGAGCTGCATACTCAAGTTGAGGCCGAACCAATGTTTTGTATGCAACTTCCTTAGTATGCCTAGGTGCCAGTGCCAAATTGCGCCGAAGAAAACCCAAAGTCTTAGTTGCCTTGCATGTAATTTCAGAAATGTGTTGACCCCAATCAAGATCATCTGTGATAGTTAAACCGAGGTATTTAGCGGACTGAACCTGTTCTAATGTTTGCTGATGCAGTGTATAATTGAAATCTATATGCCTGCTTGGATGTAGCCGCGTCACCCTCATTGAATGACATTTGCTAACATTGAATTTCATTTGCCAATCCATTTCCCATTTGGCCAAGCTATTCAGGTCATCTTGTAAAATTTGACAATCCAATGGTGACTTGACATTTCTGTATAAAACACAATCATCAGCAAATAGCCGAACAGATGACCTGATGTTGTCAGGAAGATCATTAATGAAAATAAGAAATAGGACCGGTCCTAAGACCGATCCTTGTGGGACACCAGAAAGAACCGGGACTGGATCTGAGGCACGGCCATCTAATACCACTTTTTGAGAGCGCTCAGAGAGCCACGAGTCGATCCACTTATATGTAGATCCTCTAATCCCGTAGAAGTCAAGTTTGTATAATAACCTTTTATGGGGGACCTTGTCAAAGACCTTAGCGAAATCCATGACAATCACATCCGTCTGCCTGTGGCCACGACCCACTGCTCGGTCCAGATTACTAACCAAATCATGATAAAACTGAACTAACTGGGTTTCGCAAGACCTTTGACTTCGGAACCCGTGCTGACAGTCAACAAGAATGTTTTCAAGAGCCAAGTGTCTGTTTATGTTGCTGACTATTATATGCTCTAGAGTTTTGCAACAGATACAAGTAAGCGACACTGGTCGATAATTAGCTGCATCGTATTTCTCACCTTTCTTAAATACCGGGGCTACATTTGCCTGTCGCCAATCGTCTGGTACAGCACCCTGAGCAAGCGACTCATTGAAGATATAGGTCAGTACAGGAGCAATTTCAGAACTACATTCCTTCAACACCCTAGCACTCAGGCCATCTGGCCCAGGCGCCTTATGTATATTCAAATTATTCAACAGTTTAATGACCCCATTGGGGTCAACTGTAATTTCACCCATAGCGGTGAAAGGACTTGTGCCTTTGGAGGGGATTTCATCATCTGATTCGCGAGTGAAGGCTGACTGAAACTGCCTATTACAAATATTAGCCTTATCCAAAGTGTCAGTCTTCAAGATACCATTTTCTCTAAGAGTATTGATCCCAGACGCGTCTTTCTTAAGGGACTTGACAAATGACCAAAACTTTTTTGCCTTTTCATTTTTTCGGGGACAATCGGGATCAGGGTTATCATTTTCAAAGGAGAAGATATTGGTAATATGCTTCCAATATGCATCTCTAATGCTCTTTTGAACATGTGCTCTGAACCGTTTGTAATGGTTCTTAATGTCAGGGCTGCTTGACTTGCGAGCACGAAAGTAAAGTTTATCACGTTTCCTTATCAAGCGTTTGATCGAGCTATCGATCCATGGTAAGCTATATTTTGTCTTGGTCATTTTTGATGGAATAAACCTTTTAATAGCCGAGAGAACCTCCGACTTAAAACTGACCCACATGTCATTGACTGACACCTGACTATGGTCAGTTGAAAGGAACGAATCCCTATAGCGCGCTAGATGGTCATGGAGACCGGGTCACCTCGGCCCAAAACTTCGATCCTCGATTCACGGACTCACAAATTTGTAAACGGGTTGCGACCCGTTTGCTCTGAATCTGAATTCACCTTTTTTGCATTATCCGCTGGTTCCCAGCTTTAAAAAAATCAATATTGGAAATACAGGTAACCAGAACCCCCCCTCAGGGGGGTTCTGGTTACCTGTTTTTCCAATATTGATTTTTGTCAGCAGGTAACCAGCCGATAATGCAAAAATGGTGAATAGTTTACTGGTGACACGCCAAATGACATTATTTCACCAGGGGGTTAGGATGGGGGAGAAATTAGTCCCTTGAACGCACGAGTGAAGAGAACTTGGACACACAGTCATCAGACATTTCAGCAGAGGAGATAAGTGAATCAGGGAGGTCCCTAGCTGATAGTCTGTGGAAAGAAACTACTTTTGTACGCTTCTTTGCTAACTGAAGGTATCTGAAAAGCCAAAGAGTGTTGATTTCTACAACGCATATTCTTTGGGATAAGGTCATCTGTGGGTATTCTGGCTTTACCCTTTAGACCTTTGTATAGCAATATAAGTCTACTATACTTCCTCCTTTTCTTAAGAGATTCCCATTTCAGTTGATCTAAAATGCCAGTCATGCTCCCAGTTTCAAAAACATAATTTCCCGTCACAAACCTTGCCGCACGATTTTGACCTTTTCCAGTTCTTTCTGGAGGCCATGAGTGTGAGGGTCCCAAACTGGGCTTCTATATTCCATAGAATATGGCCGCACCAGTCATTGGAAAAGGTCCCTCAGGACCTTTTCCACAGTGTTTACTTTGAATATGAAGAAAATTGTACCCATGATCGACTGCTCTCCCTCAATTACGCGTTTTGTCACATAAAGCGCTTACTAAAAACTAGTGAACCCGTCTATAGGGACTAGACAGTTCACCATAATCAATTTAATTTATCAATTGTTGACACTCCCCGTCAAATAGCGGTAAATATCTAGCAAGCAGTCTCGATCGTGGTGACTGCTTATCATAGCGCATCTAGGTTTACATCGTATATACCCTGACGAGGGGTACAGAAACTACAGAAACTCTATATGGCTGACTTTTAGTCCATCACATCGCACTATGGGTCTGTTTCTGGTAGTGTGGCTGCAGGTCAAAATTCAGAACTCTGTCACAAATTGACTGCACTGCAAAATGGTTTTCTACAAATCGACATATTGATTGTAATCGTGTTCCCTTTAGTATTGGCTTTGATTCCATAGCATCAAATTTTTTGTCATTGCCTTGAGCAAGATACACACACACTGGTCAAGCTTCATTACAAGAAACGACATTCATGTATAGGAAACGAAACTGAAATGTATGAGAATCGAAATTAATCACGAACCAGAGCGGAATCAACAACACTCTTATAACAAACGGCTGCTGACATTTTCATTGGTTTCTTTTTAAAGAAGCCAACTTGTTTATAAGCTGCTTCTTTCACATCTGGGGGACAAGAATACAAATTTCTCCTCAAGAATCCGAGAGTTATGTTAGCCTTTGTACAAACATTGGAAATATGAGTATTCCATTTCAAATCATTTGTGATAGTTACACCCAGGTATTTTATGCTTTCAACGTTTTCCAGTACAGTGCCCTCAAGGGTGTAGTTAGCCTGTATCTTACTAGACCGTTTATTTGTCAGCTGCATCATGTTGCATTTGACGGGTTGAAATCTCATTCCCCATTTCCTAGCCCAACTGCTTAAACAATCAATGTCTCTCTGAAGTTTCAATGCAAGCGGGTCGGTTAATTTATTCTATGATCTTCTATTCCATAGGTTGTCCGTAGACTAATCGTTGTGATATACTGTGAGCAGCGGACCTCCATTAATCGGGTCGCAACAGTGCCATCACCTTGCTCTGTCCATCTGTTGATTTAACAAATTTCTGATCCTGAAGCTACAAGGTGTTGCGGAAACGATATTGTACAACCTACCTTTCTGTGCAGCGGTTTTCGAAACTCACTCCGACTTATATACCTGAAATCTCTTGTGAGATTCCGCCAATCGGAGATCTCCAACTCCCACCAATGAACTTCGGTGTTCTTTGAACTGCCCGTCTACTAATTCCATGATTCCACTTAATTAACAGTTCTGTTAATGGTTTGGACTTCCAGTCATTCATGTGTTTCAGCACGTGATTGATTGATTTACAGTTTTTGTTTGTCCACTGTGAATCAATCAATCCCAATCTCTGTGGCTCATTGACTTTCTGCTTTAACTGCATTTTCAATTTGCTTTGGAAATGTTTAAGAGACTTACCTGGTTTTTCTGAGCATGCAGCTTCAAACTCAGCACACTTCTCGTCTAAACAAATGGTGTCGTCCGCTGCAACAATACCATTCTCACCAAATATGTTGTCAATTAATACATACCTGTCAGATTTGGTTACGGCGTCATCTGTCAGTTTTTGATTTGCGTTCTGAACCAGGTGACAGGTACAAAGGACGTGAGTTGCTTCTGGGAAGGCCGTTTGAATTGCCTGTGCTATGCTCTACATTATAAATAGTCCGGGGACTTGAAAATGATTTTAGTGGTCAAGCCTCATATTTCTGGAATGCAGTTTATCTGCTAAGATTTCCAACGGTTGGGCCCAAAACTACTTTGTAAACAGGCTAGATTCTTGGATAATTTGATGGTTGGTTGGTTGATTGGGGTTTAACGTCCCACCAACAGCTAAGGTCATATGGAGACGGGACCTCTGTTTATAGTCCCATCCGACGGACTGGAGAAGCCCGGGATCGAACCTGCGACCCCTGGTTTACAAGGCGAGTGACATAACCACTACACCACGGAGGCTTATTGGATGATTTGAAATAGACTTTCCTCAATATCGGTGGGGTGCAAGTTAACGGTTTAAAATAAAGGACTGCTATCCGCTATCTATGGCCTTGATGGCGCTTTCTTCTCACCCTAATGTACTTAGCAGTATGATGGCAACAGCGGATCACGGACTCGTGAGAGTTGTCGATGCTGGCCAAAAACGTCCCGTGGCTTCGATGTAGGCCGCCAGCTCCCTCCCTATAGTTTCTGTCTGTCCTTTGGTGTGTACGTCCTCTTCATTGTGGTTTAGTAGTAGATACGCGTCGGTGTGGACTGGTACACGTACCGTGGACTGGTACACGTACCGGAACACCATCTGAAGCCCGGGGGGATACTCTGAAGATACCGTATGAGAGGCTCGGCCCAAGCATTAGCTCTGTACCCAAAAAGAATACTTGGTCTGTTGGACCCCCCCCCCACCCCTCACCCCCCCAAAAAAAAAAAAAAAACAAAAAAAAACGTAATTTCTAACATCCCCGCCACACACACACACACACACACACAAATGAAAAAAAAATGTGTAAATTCTCTGTAAATTTCCCCACCAGAGAAAGAAATACTTTGGACTTAATTTTGACCTCTCTTCCTGGTCAGTTTGCAGACAATCATTCCCCGGATAAGCTCAGTGATCATGACATCGTTTCTGGCACATTGAAAATTGCTATCCCCCCTATAAAGAAACCTAGGAGAAAAGTGTATCGTCATCAGAAAGGTGATTATGAATCTATGAGAGCAGAACCACTTAAATTTGCAAAGGAAAGATACTTCAACGGTTACTCAGATACTCGGTCGGTCCAGGAAAATTTCAATCTCATTACATCGTTTATTCAGGAATCGGCAGATAAACATATCCCCTTAAAAACTAGTCGCTCAGTTTCCTCTGTCCCTTGGATAACACCTGAAATAAGAAGGAAGATTCGCAGAAAAAATGCAACTCATGCAAAAGCTAAAAAGACTGGTAGTGCAAAATTTAGATCTAAATTTGAATCTTTACGGAAAGAGATCAAAGCTGATATCAGGAAGCAGCATGATCTTTACGTAAACAACTTGGTAGGAGATGTTAAGGCTAATCCTAGAGATTTTTACAGATACATAAACAGTCAGAAAAAAGATACCCAAGGTATTCCCCCGTTGAAAAAGAGAAATGGAAGTGGAATTGCACAATCCGAATTTGAGAAGGCGGAAGAATTTAATGGTCAATTCTCGGATGTTTTCACTAAAAGTGAATATAAACAGGTCCCTCTTATAGATAGATCTGCCCCATTCATGCATGATATTGTGGTCACAAAGGAAGGGGTGACCAAACTTCTCAAAGGTCTAAACCCGTCTAAAGCCTTAAGGCCTGATGAGCTTCATTCCAGAGTCCTAAAGGAACTGGCTATGGAATTAGGGCCGGTATTCGCACATCTCTTCCAGCAGTCAATTGATACAGGTGAAATTCCTAAAGAATGGTCTCTTGCTAATATTTGCCCCCTGTTTAAGAAGGGCGACAGGTCACTTGCCCGCAATTACCGCCCTGTTTCTTTGACATGCATTCCTTGTTAGCTTCTTGAACATATTGTATGCTCAAATATTATGGCCCATCTTGATTAACATGAACTCTTGTCGGACAGGCAACACGCATTTAGGAAATGGCATAGCTGTGAAACTCAGTTGACTACAGTGATAAATGACTGGGCCAAAATCTTAGACAAAAAAGGCCAGGTCGACACTTTTATACTCGATTTTGAAAAGGCTTTCGATACTCCTCCCCATGAACTCCTTAAAAGCAAATTGTTTAGCTATGGAATAGGTGGAACAACACTGAATTGGATAAACGCTTTCCTTTGTTTCAGACAACAAAGGGTAGTGGTTAATGGTATTAAATCGGATTGGGCTCCAGTTGTGTCGGGTGTCCCTCAGGGCACCGTTCTCGGCCCCTTGCTGTTTTCCTTGTATATAAATGACATCTCAGCAGACATTGAGTCTGAAATAAGACTCTTTGCTGATGATTGTGTTTGCTATCGTGAAATCAAGAATGAAGAGGATACATTGAAACTTCAGAGAGACATTGATCGTTTAGGCAGTTGGGCTAGGAAATGGGGAATGAGATTTCAACCCGTCAAATGCAACATGATGCAGCTGACAAATAAACGGTCTAGTAAGATACAGGCTAACTGATAGTTCGTCTCTCACTAATGAGAAAGACCATCATTATTTCTTGAATAGTGCTGATGTGTGTTGGTGAGTTCTTTGATGGCTGACTAGGCCAATTCTGGCTCTAAACTGTCGGTTGCAAGTAGAGCAAGTCAATGTCATAGAGTCTGCTGGTGGCACATTTGTTTTGGCTTTGCGCTCTCTTCGCTTTCTTTCAGCTTCACAGATTCTCTTCTTTTCATAGAGAGCTGCTCCTTTGTTGATGAGACCTCGCCACTTTGATCGCTCCTGTGCAGTCTGTTCCCAGGACCCCATTGGTATTTCGAAATCCTTCAGAGAGGCTTTGAGGGTGTCTTTGTAGCGTTTCTTCTGGCCACCTTGAGAGCGCTTTCCCTCCTGTAGTTCTCCATAGGAAACTTTCTTTGGAAGTCGCGCATCAGGCATTCTTATAACATGGCCAGTCCATCTTAGCTGTGCTAGCTTTAAGACTGTATGCATGCTTTGCATCCCTGCTTTGCTCAGGACCTCTGTGTCTGGAATCTTGTTCTGCCACTTGATTTTTAACAACTTTCTCAAACAGCTTAAGTGGAAATGGTTAAGTCTCTTTGCATGGCGTTGGTATACTGTCCAGGTCTCACATGCATACAAGAGGGTTGGCAGTACCACAGCCTTGTAGACTTTCAGCTTGGTGTCAAGCTTGATTCCATTTCGCTCCCAGACATTTGCACGGAGTCTTCCGAATGCCACACTAGCTTTTGCAATTCTGGCAGTGATCTCATCATCAATATGCACTGCTCTGGAGAGAGTGCTTCCCAGGTAAGTGAACTTGTCGACAACTTTCAGTTTTTGCCCATTCACAGTGATGGTTGGTTCATTATATGGTTTTCCGGGGGCTGGTTGGTGTACAACCTCTGTCTTTTTTGTGCTGATTGTGAGATCATAGTTATCACATGACTGTGAGACTTGATCCATGGCTCTTTGCATTTTTGCCTCTGTGTTGGCATTCTTATCCATATCATCTGCATAGAGGAGCTCATCTAGCACATCAGTCTGGACCTTAGTTTTGGCTTGCAACGTTCTGAGGTTGAATATGTTGCCATCAAAACGGTACCTGATTGGAAAACCAGTGTCACTGTCCTGAAAAGCATCCATAAGCATGGCAGAAAACATCATGCTGAACAGTGTTGGTGCCAGAACACAGCCTTGTTTGACCCCATTTGTTACTTCAAATGGTTCAGAGAACTCTCCATCATTCTGCACACGTGCCTGCATGCCATCATGAAACTGCCGCACCATAGCTATGAATCTGGGTGGACAGCTAAACTTGGCCATGATTTTCCAGAGTCCATCACGACTAACAGTGTCAAAAGCTTTGGTGAGGTCAACAAACGTCATGTATAGATCTACATTCTGTTCTTGGCATTTCTCCTGAAGCTGTCTTGCTGTGAAGATCATGTCTATTGTCCCTCTGTCTTTTCTGAATCCACATTGACTTTCAGGGATAAGTCCCGTCTGATCAAGATGAGCATTCAGACGATTCAACAGAATTTTTGCAAGTATCTTCCCAGCAATTGATAGGAGGGAGATGCCTCTGTGATTGTCACAGACTTGAGGATTTCCTTTCCGCTTGTATAGGTGGATTATGGATGCATCCTTAAATTCTTGTGGGATAGCCTCCTTCCTCCACATACAGTGAAACAACTCTGTCAGTTTCTCTGCCATGGGTAGCCCCCCAGCCTTGTAAACTTCGGCAGGAATTGCATCTGCACCTGGGGCTTTGCCAGATGATAGTTGTTGAACTGCTTTTCTTGTTTCCGTAACGGTAGGAAATTCATCTAACAGAACATTGCACTCTATCTGTGGAAGTCTGTCGATTACATCCTGATTGATGCTTGATGGTCGATTAAGCACACTATTGAAGTGTTCTGCCCACCTTTCCAAGATAGCTTCTTTATCTGTGAGAAGAGTGTTTCCATCTGCACTGAGCAATGTGGTGGCTCCAGAACTCTTTGGACCATAAATGGTTTTCAGTGCATCATGAAATTTCTTCATGTCCTTTCTATCCGCAAAAGACTGAATTTCTTCTGTTTTCTTCCTCAGCCAGGAATCTTGCATGTCCCTAAGCTTGGTCTGGACTGTCTTACAAATGTTGCTGTAGGCTGCTTTCTTTGATACTGAGCTAGTATCATCTTGATGTGCCTTGAGCAAACGGTGCTTTTCTTCAAGAAGCCTCTGAATTTCATCATCATTCTCATCAAACCAGTCTTGATGTTTGCGAGATGGATGGCCTAAGGTGCTTGCAGCTGAAGAAAGAACTTCGGGGTCCTCTGAACTGAGATTCATTGCATCCAGTTGGTTGCAAATGTCTGTTAAGAAATCTTGTCTCATGTTGTCTTTATTCAGCTTTGAGACATCCAATTTCTTAGGAGCTTTCTTGCCTTGAGGTCGCCTCGCAGGCTGTATTCTTAGGTTGAGTTTGCTGACAACCAGTCTATTATCTGTCCAGCAGTCTGCACCACACATAGTCTTTGTCACTTTAACATCCTGCCTGTCTGTTCTCCGCACTATGACATAGTCTATGAGATGCCAGTGTTTGGAACGGGGATGCATCCAGGATGTTTTGTTCCTATTAGGTAGACGGAAGACTGTGTTGGTGATTAGAAGATCATGTTCAGCACACTTCCTGAGAAGCAAGAGACCATTGCTGTTGCACTTTCCAACCCCTTCTGGACCTATAACTCCTTCCCAGGTCTGGTGGTCTGTACCCACTCTGGCATTAAAGTCGCCAAGAAGGATAAGCTTGTCTGTGCGGGGTGTTGCAGAAATAACATTGTCTAGGTCATCATAGAACTTGTCCTTGACCTCATCTGGATTGGTCATTGTGGGTGCATAAGCACTGACAATAGTTGCATGTTTATTGCCTGACAGAGGAAGTCTCAATGTCATTAGACGGTCATAAATGCCTTTTGGCAACTCTGACAGCTTACCAACAAGTTCTGTTTTGATGGCAAAGCCAACTCCTGCTTCACGCCTCTCTTCACTTTTGCGTCCACTCCAGAAGAAGGTGTATCCAGCACCAACTTCTTTGATCTCCCCAACATCTGCGAACCGAGTCTCACTCAATGCAGCTATCTGTATATCATATCTCCCAAGTTCTCTGCCCACAAGGGCCGTTCTACGCTGTGGTCTATCTGACCCAGCACTATCCATTAAAGTGCGCACATTCCATGCGCCAATCCGTAAGGGGATTACTCTAGCTTTTTTCTTTGTATTTCGACCGCTTAAGGGGATCCCCGCTGATCGCGGTTAACCAGCCAGGGGGTTTGAAGCAGGCAATTGTTTAGGGTACCTTTTCTAGCCCCTTCCCCATGCTACGGGGGTGAGCAGTGCGGTCCTAAATAGGTCTGCTCAGTCACTCAGCCGACTGCCGAATTCTGCTTACTGCTTCTCCTCACAGAAAACGACCATTAGAACTGAGCCGCCTGTGTGCAGGTCTGCAACTACAGCTCCCAGTGTGTCCTACACCTGCTGCTTCGCCACTCGCCCATCGCCACAGGACTTTGTAGGTATGTGGGTGCAAGTGTGATGAAATTGTTGTGTATGCAAGTGCTTGTGTGTTGAGAAATAAGATGACATGCGCTATGAAATTGGATTATAGTGAGGAAGAGGTGCGCAACGTCAACCTCACTCTCTAGTCCTCGCCCAGCTGCGCCCAGAGGCAAGACACAGGTCAAGACGTCTGGAGTTGGGTTTGGATGCAGTGGATGACCGTAACATCTTTAGTGCCTTGTCACGCTCTGCATGTTCCACAACATGTTGCTGTATCGCTTTCTGAACCGTTGAATCAGATGATTTCTTCCGCTCCATCTACCGAAACAGTCTTTGCATATCTGGACTAGTCATATCCAGACACACAGGTTTGATTTTGGAGTTTCCTTCTCCTAGATGAATTGCTGGCCACAGCTGAAGAGCTCCATCTACCCTTTCTTAGGTTTTGTTTAGAGACATGTAAACTCCTAGGAGGGCTGTCAACCAAGACTAATGAGTTCCCCCTGCCCAGCTAGATTTTGTGTAGAGAACTAGCTTAACTCCTAGATGAGTTGCCTTCCAAGGCTAACGAGCCCCATCTGCACCGCATGACAACAGGTAGTACTGATTACATGTTACAGTAGCAGTTAAACTGACCAGGCTAACTACACCCTTGAGGGCACTGTACTGGAAAACGTTGAAAGCATAAAATACCTGGGTGTAACTATCACAAATGATTTGAAATGGAATACTCATATTTCCAATGTTTGTACAAAGGCTAACATAACTCTCGGATTCTTGAGGAGAAATTTGTATTCTTGTCCCCCAGATGTGAAAGAAGCAGCTTATAAAGGACTGGTGCGGCCGGTCTTGGAATATGGAAGCTCAGTTTGGGACCCTCACACTCATGACCTCCAGGAAGAACTGGAAAAGGTCCAAAATCGTGCGGCAAGGTTTGTGACGGGAAATTATGTTTTTGAAACTGGGAGCATGACTGGCATTTTAGGTCAACTGAAATGGGAATCTCTTAAGAAAAGGAGGAAGTATAGTAGACTTATATTGCTATACAAAGGTCTAAAGGGTAAAGCCAGAATACCCACAGATGACCTTATCCCAAAGAATAGGCATTGTATCTGAATCTGAATAGTTTACTGGTGACACTCTGGCTTTTCAGATACCTTCAGCCAGCAAAGAAGCGTACAAAAGTAGTTTCTTTCCACAGACTATCAGGGACTGGAATGACCTCCCTGATTCACTTATCTCCTCTGCTGAAATGTCTGATGACTGTGTGTCCAGAGTTTGACTTTTGGTATGTGTCGAGTATCGAGTATAAAAAGTCGAGTATCGAGTATAAAAAGTCGAGTATCGAGTATAAAAAGTCGAGTATCGAGTATAAAAAGTCGAGTATCGAGTATGAAAAGTCGAGTATCGAGTATGAAAAGTCGAGTATCGAGTATGAAAAGTCGAGTATCGAGTATGAAAAGTCGAGTATCGAGTATGAAAAGTCGAGTATCGAGTAGTGAAAGTCGAGTATCGAGTAGTAAAAGTCGAGTATCGAGTTATAAAAGTCGAGTATCGAGTATCGAGTAATAAAAGGCGAGTATCGAGTTATAAAAGGCGAGTATCGAGTTATAAAAGGCGAGTATCGAGTTATAAAAGGCGAGTATCGAGTAATAAAAGGCGAGTATCGAGTTATAAAAGGCGAGTATCGAGTTATAAAAGGCGAGTATCGAGTCATAAAAGGCGAGTATCGAGTTATAACCAGAGGACCAATGGTCCTGTAAACGCTCACCTGAGATCTGTTGTACGTATTTACCAATAAACATGTTTGCATATTATGGAAAAAAGCCCCAGTAAAGGGGCAGATGATTCCCTGGTGTCCATTATTTTTCTTCATAATAATCAATATCCTGTCCATTTGCCAATTTCCTGCAAGTCTTTCCCTTCAACCGACAAATAACAGTTATCCCCATTCAAAGGCATAGGCAACCTATGTTGACCTTGTCGTAAAATAGGTCAAGGTCATCACAGGGTCATGATTTATATATACATTGTAGTACTTAAGCCATTGATGTTTCATGCCAAGTTTTGTTGAAATCGGTCCACCGGTTCCAGAGAAGAAGATTTTGGAAGGGTTTTTACCATATATGGGCATGGCGGCCATCTTGGTCATGTGACCTGGATCATTTATATACACATTGGTTCCCTCATTCTATAAACGCTTCACATAAAATTTGGCTTTGATTGGCCAAGTGGTTTCAGAGAAGAAGATGTTTGAATATTTTGGTAATATACATGTATATTGCCCCGGGGTTGGGGCATATGAGCCCCTTGGGTCCATTTTTTTTTCAGAATCATTAATATTCAGTCAAACTACCCATTCCTGCAAGATTTTCACCTCAAATTACTTTTTAAAAGTTTTCCCCATTCAAATGCATAGGCGACCTATGTTGACCTTGCCATAAAAAAGGTCAAGGTCATCACAGGGTCATGATTTATATACACATTGTAGTACTTGAGCCATCAATGCTCCATGCCAAGTTTCTTTGAAATCAGTGTACCGGTTCCGGAGAAGAAGATTTTGGAAGGGTTTTTACCATATATGGGCATGGCGGCCATCTTGGTTATGTGACCTTGATTATTTATATACACATTGATTACCCCTTCCTATTGATGCTTCACATAAAATTTGGCTTTAATTGGCCAAGCGGTTTCAGAGGAGATGATGTTTGAATATTAGGATAATATACATGTATATTGCCCCGGGGTGGGGGCATATGAGCCCCTGGGGTGCAAATTTTTTCAGAATCATTAATATTCAGTCCTACTGCCCATTTCCTGCAAGACTTTTACTTAAAATGACATTTTAAAAGTTTTCCCCATTCAAATGCATTGACGACCTATGTTGACCTTGCTGTAAAATAGGTCAAGGTCATCACAGGGCCATGATTTATATACACATTGAAGTGCTTGAGCCATCAATGCTTCATGCCAAGTTTCGTTGAAATCGGTCCACCGGTTCTGGAGAAGAAGATTTTTGAAGGGTTTTTACCATATATGGGCATGGCGGCCATCTTGGTCATGTGACCTGGATTTCTTATATACACATTGGTTCCCCCTTCCTATAGATGCTTCATATAAAATTTGGCTTTGATTGGCCAAGTGGTTTCAGAGGAGAAGATCTTTGAAATTGTGGACGGACGACGGACGACGGACGGACGCCGGACGGACGGACGCCGGATCATGGCCATCCTATAAGCTCACCTTGTGAGCCTAACGGCTCAGGTGAGCTAAAAAGCGAGTATCGAGTATAAAAAGTCGAGTATCCAGATCCAGTATGAAAAAGCGAGTATCGAGTAATAAAAAAGGAGTATCGAGTAATAAAAGGCGAGTATCGAGTATTATGGGTGTAACCCCCCCGCCCCCACTTCGGCCCGTCTTAGAGGGTAATCAGTACGCAGATACATGGTACGCAGGGTTCAACAATTTATGCAAATCGTGCGCGTTTTCACAAATTTCTGAGTTCTTAAAGCATGTAAAGGTATCGTGAAAGATCATGGCCTTCTTTGTGGGTCACTCGGCACTTTTTATGGTTTCATGATGGTATTCTGCAGTTAGACACGAGCAAACGCCATAAGCATCATCATTGGTCGCCAATGCATTTGAATAGGAAGAATTTGTAAAAGGCTATTTTATGGGTAAAACTTACTGGGAATAGGCAAATGGACAGCAGATTCAGGTTTATGAATACATTCTTGGCCTCAGTGGCGTTGTAATTTTGGTTTATTACGTCCTCGTCAAATCTAAGGTCTTGCCGGGACGGTTCCTCCATTTTCCTGGTACTTCTTCAAAACCAGAGAACGAATGGTCCTGTAAGCGCTCACCTGAGATCTGGTATATACTCAAAAACTTTCATAAATTTGGAGCATAATCCTGGGTCAAGGACGGATAACATTAATAAATATCTTTTGTCCATTTACACAGGCAACCTAAGATGGCCTTGCCATAAAACAGGCGGAGGTCATCCCAGATTTCATGACTTAAATGAACTTTAAAGAGCTCCAGTCCCTGATACTTCACAACAAGTTTCAAGATCATAGGCCTTCTGGTTCTGTAGAAAAAGAGTTTTAAATTTCTCTTTATAGTCATGGCAGCCATCTTGGTCATGTGACCTTGACTATTTATATAAACTTTTTTTCTCCTTTTCCAAGGATGATCCACTTGAAGTTCTGCCAAGCGATTTCAGAGAAGAAGTTTCAATATTATTGAAATATACATGTATATAGCCCCGGGGCAGGGGCAGACAACCAGCAGGGCCAAAAACATTTCCCATCAACATTAATATTCTGTCCATTTGCCTATTCCCAGTAAGTTTTACACATTAAATTGCATTTAACCATTTTCCCCCATTCAAACGCATTACCGTAAAATAGGTCAAGGTCATCACAAGGTGATGATTTACATAAACTTTGTAGAGCTCCTATCTCTGATGCTTCATGCCAAGTTTCAAAATCATAGGCCTTCTGGTTCTGGAGAAAAAATTTTTTTAAAGGTTTTTGCTATTGATAGCAATGGCGACCATCTTGATCATATGACCTGAACCATTTATATATTTATATACACTTTCGTTACTCCTTCCCAAGGATGCTCCACGTGAAGTTTGGCTTTGATTGGCCTAGTGGTTTGAGAGGAGAAGATGTTTCAATATTATGGAAATATACATGTATATAGACCCGGGTCAGGGGCAGACAGCCCCCAAGGGCCAAAATCATTCCATAAACATTAATTTTCATTTGCCTATTCCCAGTAGGTTTTATCCACTAAATTGCATTTTAACCATTTTCCCCCATTCAAATGCGTTGGCGACCTAAGTTGACCTTGCCGTAAAATAGGTCAAGGTCATCCCAAGGTCATGATTTATATAAACTTTGCAAAGCTCCTTTCTCTGAGACTTCATGCCAAGTCTCAAAGTCATAGGCCTTCTGGTTCTGGAAAAGAAGATTTTTAAAGGTGTTTGCTTTTTATAGCCATGGTGGCCATTTTGGTCATGTGATTTTAACAATTTGTATAAACTTTCATTACCCTTACGATTCTCGTGCTAACATTCATATTATTAGTAGGAAGCAAATGTTGACAGATAACAGTTCAATCCCATCGTATAATACGAACCTTTGGCTTAGGAGAGCTTGAAGAATATGCGGGAAATGTGCATCAGGATAACATGTCCATGTAATATGTAGTAACACTGGGATGCACAAGGGTTTTATTTTCTTATTTTGCCCCAAAACATACATTGTGAATCAATCTAGGTTTTGAGCAATAATAAGAAAAAAATAATCAAATGAAAATTTTCATTTCTTACAGCGTAAAAATACTACATATGGCCTTCTGCGCTGCACTAGTGTTTTTTCGTATTTGGCATACGATGAAATTTCCTTGTGCAAAGAGAATAGCCCCAGATAGGACGCTGCGTTCTGTGGCTTTACATCTAGGGCTTTACTGTTTGTCTTTGTCCCATTAAAATGAAACCAGGCGTAAATGGGTTAATGTTCACATTTGTGCAATCGGTCACCATCAGGACAACATGCCTGTTTAATATATACCATGTACCAAAACATAGATTGTAGGTAGTTGTTAGAACCACCTCGGTGAGTCTCCTCAATACTGTCACCACTGGTTTGGGATCTGCGTTTCTTTTATTTAGGCACGGTTAAAAGAGCAGTAAACTGTATGCAAAACAGAAACTTGGTTGGAGGTGGCTGCTCGCTCGGCTTACGGTATGTTTTCAAAGTACCCGACTTTCAATTTAGTCTTTTCCCGCCTCGGGTTTTTGGGGTGGGGCTTGCTTTCTGGTTGTGCCTTTTTCTGGTCGTTGCCTGCTTTTACCTTTTCTATCGCTTGGAGACCTTCATGTTTATACATGTACCTTTTCTCTTTCTTAAATTGCAATACTTAAGTGATTTCATCTTTTTGGTAAACCAAGCCATACCACCACAAGACCAAATTTCCCTTTTTAAACACTGTAGCATACAAACCTGAAATTAATGCAGCCTGGTCACGGTTTATCTGACTGTTTGCTATTCCTATTGATTCTTATAACTAATCCAAAAACTGCGGTATTCTTTTTATCTTACAAATCTGACGCATCGATTAAATTTTCTGCTTGCCCTTTTGTGTTATCTCTTAATGAAAAGTCAGGCCATCCTGTATGCTTGCACCCTCTGTACCCGTGATACAATCAATTACCTAACGTCGGAGACTGATACAACTAACCGCGGAAGATGGAGTCAGGTGAGTTGACAATTATTTTAATTTTACAGGCATTTATGCGGGGGAGTTTGGGTCAAGAGTTGGCAGAGAAATAAAGTGCACATACCTATGTTTGTTTGCCATCAACAGTATTCTAAACAACATCTCCTTGCCACAGAAACAATAGTTTTCTCGGCGGAACATTCCACCATCGTCACGAAAAATGATTGCATTTGCTTATTTCTCCAATCTTTCGTCACCTATTGACATTTTTAACGTTTCCATATAGACCAAAAACATTCTTTGTTACATACAAGCAGAAAACAATAATGAAGTCAGGCTGGTTTGTTCACAATATGGCGTTGAACACACACAGGGTAGATCGATTAGGATACAACTTACCCATATGAGCCAATTACCTCGATACAACTAACGTATAAGACTTTTGGATAGAAAATGATGCTCCTTACGTCAGAGAATAGAGCAAAAAATGATACTACTTACGTCAAAAGACCATTGTACATTGAAAAGCCCACGGACTAGCGAGCACGAGTGTGTCAGGCAGGGCAAGTTTGCATGTGTTCCTTATATCAACATGTTCCAAGGGCTCTTGTTTGTGTAAATTTAACGGTTGGTAATACGGAATGCTATTTATTTATTTATTTATTTATTTATTTATTTTAGTCACAACGCATCTAAGGTTGACCAACAGTTCACACAGTACCCTGTGTGTGTTCAACGCCATATTGTGAACAAACCAGCCTGACTTCATTATTGTTTTCTGTTTGTATGTAACAAAGAATGTTTTTGGTCTATATTGAAACGTTAAAAATGTCAAAAGGCGACGAAAGATTGGAGAAATTAGCAAATGCAATCAATTTTCGTGACGAAGGTGGAATTTTCAGCCGAGAAAACTATTGTTTCTGTGGCAAGGAGATGTTGTTTAGAATACTGTTGATGGCAAACAAACAGAGGTATGTACACTTTATTTTTCTGCCAACTCTTGCATAAATGCCTGTAAAATTAAAATAATCGTCAACTCACCTGACTCCATCTTCCGCGTTTAGTTGTATCATTCTCTGACTGTATCACGGGTACAGAGGGTGCACAGTCCCTTTGGCTAATTAATCAGTAAATAGAAATGTCAAGTTCAAGTACGGCATGCATTTGTGGAGGGAAAAGTGCCATTAGATAAAATTAATATCCTCAAGGGAACTGATCTGACACTAAGAGAATCTGGCTAAGAGTTGGAATTCACTGGAGCATTCTATGCAGCCAAGTTTCTACTGTGTCCAATCAAGAGGTTGTGGGTTAGAAACCCGGCTGGTACATATGCCTGTCATATGTTCACCCTGACGTGATAAAGGAAAACCGCCCATTGGGGTGTCCACATAACATTTACATTTACAGATACTTGTCTCTTATTATTACTCCATTCTCTTATTTTTTATACTCGATACTCGACTTTTATAACTCGATACTCGACTTTTTATACTCGATACTCGGCTTTTATAACTCGATACTCGACATTTTTTACTCGATACTCGACTTTTTATACTCGATACTCGCTTTTTATAACTCGATACTTGCTTTTTTTAACTCGTTACTCGCTTTTTTAACTCGATACTCGCCTTTTTTAACTCGATAGTCGACTTTTATGACTCGATACTCGCCTTTTATAACTCGATACTCGACTTTTATTACTCGATACTCGACTTTTATTACTCGATACTCGACTTTTTTAACTCGATACTCGACTTTTTTAACTCGATACTCGACTTTTATTACTCGATACTCGACTTTTCATACTCGATACTCGACTTTTTTAACTCGATACTCGACTTTTTTAACTCGATACTCGACTTTTATAACTCGATACTCGACCTTTTATACTCGATACTCGACTTTTATAACTCGATACTCGCTTTTTGTAACTCGATACTCGACTTTTATGACTCGATACTAGACTTTTATAACTCGATACTCGACTTTTCATACTCGATACTCGACTTTTTTTAACTCGATACTCGACTTTTTTAACTCGATACTCGACTTTTATAACTCGATACTCGACTTTTCATACTCGATACTCGACTTTTATAACTCGATACTCGCTTTTTGTAACTCGATACTCGCTTTTTATAACTCGATACTCGTCTTTTATTACTCGATACTCGATCTTTCATACTCGATACTCGACTTTTTATACTCGATACTCGCTTTTTTATACTCGATACTCGATACTATAAAAAAAGAATTCCTCGTGTGTCCAAGTTCGCTTCACTCGTGCGTTCAAGGGACTAATTTCTCCCCCATCCGAACCCCCTGGTGAAATAATGTCATTTGGCGTGTCACCAGTAAACTATTCAGATTCAGATCTATGGATAGACGTTTGTATGGACCGAGTTTGAATTGGTGGCTGACGAGTTTTTGTCCCGGAATCAAAACGATAACTAGATTAATAGTCAGACTGATTTGTCATGAGTTTTCGCGACTGATTGTCAAAATGGGTCAGAACTTCGGAAAATATCCAAAAGAATATAACGCGAAAATTCATGGACCCTACGACCCAGGAAGGTTTTATGGAAAAGGTTAATCTTGTGCTTATATAGAAGCGTACTTTTCAGTGTTCGCGTCGCTCCAAGTAGCAAAAATACGCGTTTATTTCAAGGTCATTGGATTGCAACATATTTTCGTGGCTTTGGTGTTTAATTAAAACAAGTGTAAGCCTTTGTAGAAACAAGTGTAAGCTTTTAACAACTTTTAAAGCATATGGTTGGTAAATATGATTTGCAATAACTAAGATCAGGCAGGTTAGCAAGGTCTTAAACTTTTTCATGAAGGCGTATGACAGTTTATATGAGACGAAGAAATCAATATTGGTCACCTTTCCTACTATTTCCTTATTTGGTGGAGGTGGTAACCGCGGTCATTATTGTTATGTGTTACTATTTTTAAACACAAATAAAATCATAATATGCCCCAACTATTACGATTTCTTACCTTGGAAAATTTTTTATTGATAAATCTAAGAAAATATGCAATGTTTTGATGATTTATTTTATTCTGATTTCATATTTTGCGCTCCAAATTTAATAAGCGCATAGCGATAAACACGTATTATGTGCCTTTAACGAATAAACAAACTTAGCTGTATGACGTCAGGGCTTTTTCTGACCTTTTTGGGAATTTTTTGGTACCGATGAAATTGGGAAAAAAATGTGATTTGGGGGGAAAAAATACACAATTTTGGGGAAAATAGTGCAATTTTTAGCAAAATTGGGAAAGTTTACCTTTTAAATTTGGATTTTTGCTGCTAATTGGGAATGTTTCAGGTCAATTGGGAATTTTTTCAGCCAATTGGGAAAAAATTTGGTACTGGAAACCGGACCCAGTTTTGTATAGAGAAAAAGCCCTGGACGTAATCTCTACATGCCCTATATTTTATCTTTATTCATTTTGGCTCCAGATTTTGTTAAGATATTAGTGGCCAAATTTGCAACCATGGACTTGAACAAGGATGTCAGTGAGTTAAGTCAATTTTTGTGGATGTATTGTCTACAAAACCTGTGGACAGCCATACATGTGATATCTCCCGATCTCGTCGGGTTTGCCCGATTTCGGGCTTCCTAACCCGATTGTCCCCCGCCGAGCCCAGTAGGGCCCAAATCTCCCGATTTCAGTATTTGCCTATCCCAATTTTTCGGCAATGTTCCATTTTTAATATTGCGGTAATATATGGTACGTGTTATTGATCATTGACCCGATAAATACCTTGGAGTAATTTAGGAGACAATGCAGAATAGATGGCATGTCACTTTATTGGGTAATTGGCGAAGTGAGAAGGGATTAATGATGCGACAAATTGTCAGTCTTACAGGTACAGTGTATAATGTAAACCGCTAATTTGATCAGAGTTCACCTTTAGAAAGATTAATGCGTCTTTAATTTGGAGGGCTTGGATTAAACATTGCCGATAATCTCAATAGGACAATTAATTATGATTGTCCTTTAAAGATTATCGGGCAATTTGAACACGTGGGACCGATTTATCTTTCATTTTTGTGCATTTTTATCGGTCCGAGTAAAAACATTTTTTTTCCGATTTTTCCCTGAAAAAAGTTTGCCTTTTTTTTCTTTTTTTTTTTTTTTTTTTTTTTTTTTTTTTACGATCGGTCCTTATATTCGCAAGTTTCAGACGCAATATACCACTACTACACACGTGTCAACATGATAATTGCCCTGTTAATTGCCTAGTTATCAAAACAATTTTCGCGGAAAAGTGTGAAAGTTACTGAAACGTGAGTACTGGTAACCGTTGCGTAAACATCGCAGTAATTCATGCTGATTGGCCCATTCTAACTAACGCGTGGGTGGAGCTTCTCAATAATCTAACGACGCCGCTTTTAATGTCCGTCTGTCGTTTCAACACTGCGTAACAATTTTCTGATTTTGAGCTCGGAGCAAAAATTTAATATTAAACTTCAGACAGATAGTGACCAGCGATAATTGGGTGGCGGCGCGATTCAAATGATTAAGTTTAAAACAAATGCCATTTAGTTCCGAAAGATCAGATTGAACAGGTATTTCATACACATGAAAATGCCGCTTGCGTCGAACGTAGCGTTAGGCAAAAAGTCGGGTAAAGTTTCCGACATACAAACTATGGGAACGAAACGGTTATAATAAGGGGGAGCAACTGTGTTATCGAACCTGAAAAATGCGGGGTACCAGCTAATAAAGTAAACATTGGAAATTACAAAAACGTGAAACACAAATTTCTGTTGAAAATGGAAAGAAATTAGTACGTGTTTCTGCTTTTTTCGTTGTCTGTTTTATTTCAATACATTGAAATCTTTTAATTTTCTCGAATTGACGCTGATACAATGGACATAATGTATGAAATGATAAATGTCATTAGTTTTCGCGACTTCTTAGATACGCTTTTTACATGCATGTTGTATGTCCATGATGACGTCATCACTTAGCTAGACCGATTTTGGAATTAAAATTTCCTCAGGTGTGATTATATTTAATTATGGAATTATTAGTTTGTTATAAAATTACCACCCATTAGCAAATTCGTGAAGATATACGGGATCATAAGGCAAATATAATGCATCTTTAGCCAAAAAATGGCAAAAAATCTTCGCTTTTTAACCGCGCTAAAATCTCCCTATTTGAGACCCAAACTCCCTATTTCAAAACACAAATCTCCCTATTTGGGCCAAAGAAGATATCACATGTATGTGGACAGCTGTACTGTTAGTGTATGATTTCATGTCTGATTTTATATTATTTTGTTTCAGCTGACACTGCATTTGGTGATGTGAAGTTAGTTGAACTGCCAGCATGGTTAGGAAGACGGAACATGTCACCACAAGGCTTTGCTGGGCTGATAGGAAGAGGTTTGTGTCTCAAACTTTGCAAGTGCTTTATATATCCATCACGCACAATGGCATGGCATACAATGATTGTTATTGACTACATTACGAAAACTTGCCCATGCAATGTACAGAGATTTTTTAAGTTGTGAAAAATGAAAATTTTCAGTAAATTTTTTTTTATATTTTTCTTATTTTTGCCCAAAACATAAATTGTGGGTACAGGTTAGACGCCGAGGCAGTTCTAACGAGTACCCACAATCTATGTTTTGGAGCAAAAATAAGAAAAATAGGTATACCCCTGTAAACCACAGTTATTCTATATGTAAGTGGGGTTTAAGGGGTATTCATTGCACGAACATTCCTGATGATCACAGCCATGTTGATCTTGCATTGTAACAGGGACAGTAGATTAACAGGGACCTGAAACTTCAGTACTGCTATTATCATTTTCCAATGTATGCTTGACTTGGAGTCAGGCCAGGTTTTAGAATATGCCCAATAGGTATTTACATGGTGAATAAGTAAGAAAATATGTGTTTATAGTGGTCAGTTTCTATGAACTACTCCTTCTTATACTGCATTTTTATTCAAGCAAACCATGTCATCTGTTTAAGCACATAATGGGCTGTTGTTTGATGTCAAGTTTGAATATATACACCAAAAATTACACCTAAGCCATCTGTATAAAAATGAAGAAAAATTGCTTTCTTCCAGAAGTAGTTTTTTTACCTCTTTTGTAACAGCCTTTTTATATAAAAGTATTCACTCAATCTTTTTGAATTTTATATAAAACAACACTGGGACAGCTCACCTTTAGAATGGTATATTTCTTTTTAAGTTAGGTTCAGTATGCTTGTAGGAGTATTTTGTAAAACACAGGCAGTGTTTGGAATTTAATTGCATAGTCAATTATTGGAATACCTGTCCAGCCCAGTCCAAGTGGCAAGACAAGCATATTCTATAAAATAGGGCTAGAGTCCAATCACTTGTCTTATAGATCACTGATTGTAACCACATGATCACATACATACCTACTGGATAGCAATCTAATTGTTTCTATTAGTTAACTTTGGGATCGTTGCCAGACAATTGGTACATGTACACAAATTTGACACTAGTCTTTTCTTCTTTATAAATAAAGAGTTCCATACTTATAGTGTGAAGGGGAGGTTTTTGCCAGGACCCTTTCCTGATTTATTACTAGAAATTTGGTCTAGGCAAGTGTCAGATTAGCTTGGAAATACACACAGTCAGATGTGTCTTCGTTATCAACAGAATTTGTTACTTTCTATCATAATGTTTAGAGTGCAAAACAATAGAAACATGCTTTATATAGATATGCAATAAGTGAATAAGTTGTAATTTGAACATTGACTCATCTTTCAAAGAAGTTAATCAGTAATGATGCTTTTAAAGTCTAGAATAAGTCCTATAGACTTGTGCACTGATCTTTTCAGTTTTCAAGTAGCTATTGGGACTCTAGAACTTGTTTTTACGTATGAGCCGCGTCATGAGAAAACCGGACTTTTGCCTTTGCGAAAACAAAGGCGCAGATCAGCCTCGCAGTAATGGGAAGCTGATCAGCGCCTTTGTTTTCGCTACACGGATAGTACAATTCCTCTTCTTCTTAAATCCGAAATTTCAAGCTTCTATCCATCTTCTGTAGCTGCACAGGCCCGTTTGTGTCCAACATGGTCGGAAGCCCCGAAGACTGGTTTTCTTGTGTCACATCTCATGTACCTGTAACAATGTTTTCTCTATAGCATACCAGAGATGGGCCAGAAATGGAATGCAGGCTAAGAGAGGATGTGCAGCACCTATAATCCAGGTGTTCATGCTCATGGCAGCTGTAGGTTACATACTCAAGTGGCCAAACATTAGTAAGTACATATTTGCAAATGCGAAAACAAAGACGCAGATCAGCTTCGCGGTTACCGCGAAGCTAAAATTCCTGTACTTTCTAAATCCAAATATCCAGCCTATAGCCATCTTCTGTTCTTGTACAATTTGGTCTGTGTTGGACCTGTTTGAAAACCACATTGTTCACATTTTTCACCCAATAAACTACGACTGAATCATGATCCGGTGGCCATCCATGCATTGACAGAATGACAGTACCATCAAATTTGCAAAATTGGTGGCAATTAAGTTATCCTGAACATTTCTGAACTAACAGTAGTAACTTACAATGCTTATTTGCCATGTCATGAGAAAACCAGCTTTCCCATCATTTTGGAAAGCAATGGGCATATCATTGCCTTGTTAGCTCACCTGAGCTGTTAGGCTCACAAGGTAAGCTTATAGGATGGCTTTGATCGGGCGTCCGTCCGTCTGTCAGCGTCAACCATTTTCAAAGATCTCTGAAACCGCTTGACCCATCTAAGCCAAATTTTATACGAAGCATCTATTGGAAGGGGGAACCAATACTGTTTATAAATAATCCAGGTCACATGACCAAGATGGCCGCCACACCCATATATGGTAAATACCATTCAAAAATCTTCTCTGGAACTGGTGGACCGATTTCAACGAAACTTTGCATGTAGCATCAGGGACTGGAGTACTACAATGTGTTTATAAATCATGACCTTATGATGACTATTTTACGGCAAGGTCAACATAGGTCGCCATGCATTTAAATGGGGAAAATTGTTAAAATGTCATTTGAAAGGAAAAACATGCAGGAAATGGGCAAATGAACTGAAGATATTTGATTCTGAAAAAAATTGGGCCCCAGCGGTTGGCAATATACATGTATATTACAATAATATTCAAAGATCTTCTTCTCTGAAACCGCTTGGCCAATCAAAGCCAAATTTTATAGGAAGCATCTAGGGGAATAGAGAACCAATGAGTTTATTAATAATCCAGGTCACATGACCAAGATGGCCACCATGCCCATATATGGTAAAAACACTTCAAAAATCTTCTTCGGCGGCCCCCGTGGCCGAGTGGTTAAGGTCGCTGACTTCAGTGCTCTTAATCATTCGATCATCTCACCGCTGTGGGTTCGCGCCTCGCTCGGGGCACGAGTCACATGTGGGACAAGCCAAGTTCTGCTTGCGGGTGTGTCAGGTGGTTTTTCCCCGGGTACTCCGGTTTTCGCCCCACCTACCGATTGATTCGTCTCGATATGAGTGAAAAAGCTTGAAAGGGACGTAAAACTGAATCAAAAAAAAAAAAAAAAAAAAAATCTTCTTCGGCGGCCCCCGTGGCCGATTGGTTAAGGTTGCTGACTTCAGTGCTCTTAATCATTCGATCATCTCACCGCTGTGGGTTAGCGCCTCGCTCGGGGCACGAGTCACATGTGGGACAAGCCAAGTTCTGCTTGCGGGTGTGTCAGGTGGTTTTTCCCCGGGTACTCCGGTTTTCGCCCCACCTACTGATTGATTTGTCTCGATATGAGTGAAAAAGCTTGAAAGGGACGTAAAACTGAATCAAAAAAAAAAATCTTCTTTTCTGGAAACGCTGGACCGATGTCAAGGAAACTTGGCATGTAGCATAGGGGACTGGAGTACTACAATGTATACATAAGTTATAAATTATGACCTTTGGATGACCTTGACCTATTTTACGGCAAGGTCAACATAGGTCGCCCATGCATTTAAATGAAGAAAATTGTTAAAATGTCATTTGAAAGGAAGAACATGCAGGAAATGGGAAAATGAACAGAAGATATTTGATTCTGAAAAAAATTGGACCCCAGGGGTTGGTATGCCCCCACCCCGGGGCAATATGTATATTACAATAATATTCAAAGATCTGCTTCTCTGAAACTGCTTGGCCAATCAAAGCCAAATTTGGCCGCCATGCCCATATATGGTAAAAACGCTTCAAAAATCTTTTTCTCTGGAGCCGCTGGACCGATTTCAAAGAAACTTGGCATGTAGCATCGGGGACTGGAGTACTACAATGTATACATAAGTTATGACCCTTTGATGACCTGGACCTATTTTACAGCAAGGTCAATATAGGTCGCCCATGACCATAATAGTCAATCAAGTTTATTGGTATATATTCCAAATCTCAGGTGAGCGTTTACAGGACCATTGGTCCTCTAGTTTTTGGTAATATGATAGTTAACAGAATCCAAACTTTTAAGTTTCTGGGCCCAGAATTTAAATGCTTCCATTTAAAGTAAGGTTGACCGTAGTCTTTGTAGCTGAGGTTGCGAAATTCAACTATTAAACAAAATATGTCACCTCAAGAGCACATTAGACAGAGCTGCCAGCTTCTACTATAACCCTTCACGGCATGCGATTTTTCAAGATTTCTATCTGATTGGATGATTTGAAGAGGGACAAAAGCAAATTCCTAATCTCTGAGGGATCATTTCTGTCAGATTTATTATTCTTTTAGGGTGTTTGATTTCCTTGAAAACAAACCTTTACTTCACTGCAGAGAATCAGATAAGCACCATTTCATATTGTATGTATTTTAAAGAGCTTGGATTAATGTGATTAATATGTAAATAAATGTGTCAATTTTGCTTTATTTCATAGAAATATTGACATCATAAATGGGATAGCTAGTGAAACAAATGTAGTTTTCATGTGGAAACATAAATAAATGTGAAGTTAGTTACATGATGAAAAGTTCATATTCAATACTAGTATACAATTCAAGTTTTACCTAGGGCAGTGATCCAGATAAGGTGGATAATTATTAAAGTTCTGTTTGAAATAGTGTGTGGACGTATATTTCTTTTCACAACAGTAAAAAATTGTCAATTCTTTCATTGATTTGAAAGATATTCTTAGACATTCGAAATGTAAAATCTTTGCTTGTTTACCACTTGTTTTACTGTGCTAGGTGTAATACATCCAGCTGGTTTGTAGTAATAATTTAATGAGTCTTGAATGCCAGTCTGACCACAATGTTTAGATAAAGCCTCAATTGCCTTGCAGAAAATCAACCAATCAGAGCAATTTCTTGTAAAACAGCATGCCAAATACCTCATAGCTCTGTCTCATAAGCTACTTGGTCACCTTTAATAAGGATAACATTTAACAATAGCTTGAAGCAAGACAAGTAGTATAATTCTGAGCCCTAGTCTCTGTCTTCTGATTCTGTACACCTTGGTTTGAGCAATATCTGGACAGAGCCCCCCACCCTCTCCATCCCCAGAAGATTTCTCATGGTAGTGCTCTTATTCTATCTTATTCTATATATTTCTTTTTCAGAGTTGGAAAGGCGTTCCAAATACCATTAATGAGAGTAGAAGTATTAAGAGACAATTATATTTCTGTACATGTTTTAATTTAATGATAAATCATATGGACCAGAACAACATACTGTAGCTTGTGAATGGAACAACTCTTCTCATTTGGGACAGCAACTTATAAAGAGGCTATCAAAAGAATAAAGAACAGAAATGTGCGGTTTGATGATCTAGGAACATTTTTGAATGCTAAAAACCTTCCATGGCAATGCAGTTATCATGATTATTTTAGGGAAAATACCATTTGGTCATCATGATTCAAGAAAGATGCTGACTAAAAAACGACCGATCAGACTTATCTTGTAGGGACAGAATGATCTGGTTAAATTTGATAGAGGAATGTTAAATTGTCTTTCACCAACATGAGAAGTTCTTTGTGCTTATGGAATCAGGTTGCTAAGTGTCTTGTTTGAATCAAAAAGAAAAACATCTGACAATTCTGTGTTTTGTTCTATTTTAACTCACCTGAGGCTGATAGGGCATTGGGCTGACCAGGTGGGCCGGGTTTGAAGTACACATTTAACACATGATCTTGATCTACTTACCATTGTCTTTCATGTATCCATTCATCCACAGTTTCAAACATCTTCCACTCTGAAACCGCTTGGCAGATGTTAATCAGATTTCATATATATGGAGTCTTCATGGATGGGGGTGGGGTGACAGAAATTTGACAGCCAAATCGGGAACATTTGATCAATATAGTCACCTGCATTCCAACAAATGCTAAAAACATCTTGACAAGAAGCAGTATTAAAAAAACAGATTCCTTGAAATTTGGTCCTGTGGTTTGGATCCTGTTTTAAGGTTTACGCATCCAAAATATAGAGTGTGCTGGTCCTAGTGGTAAGAACATTGGACTACGAAATTGAGAGCTGGGTTCGAGTCTCACTTTTGTCATATTGTGATTTTGAATTAGACACATTTTGGGTTTTGATTAACCCAACAGAAAGTAAGAATAGAGAGACCAGGAATCAATGCAATTAAATTTAAAGTCCCAACATAGACACCAGTTGGGAAAGAAAATACATAAAACTTAACAAAACATTTTTCTATTACTATAAATGCTACCATATTTGTTCTAACTCGCACACTGTCACAGTGCGCTTTTATTTTTCAAAATAACTTTCTAATTAGTGCACGCTTAAACGAAAACAGCACATGAACTGCTAAAATAACAATGTCAAAATATCAATGATAAAGTCATTTAAGTGTTCCAATCATTGCAAACATTTGAACATTTTAGGTTAAAGTTTAAATGTGGCTAATATGGTATTAATGTAAAATACCAATATGTTGGTAGAGCAGAGCAGTGTGCGCTTGTGCACACATTTTTCAGAAAGGGCAGGGTGTACACTTATTGGAGCATGTGCACTAATTAGAACAAATTTGGTAATTTTTATGGGTACAAGTTATTGAATGTTAGTCTTCAGCTTTATTGACAATAAAATTTTTTAGGTTAGGGGCAAAATATAAAACAAAAATAATGAATTATGAAAGTGAATCGGTGAAAATTACAAAGATAAAGAATCACAGTACTTTTAGAACTTTATTCAATATGGTTTTCCAGTATAAAAATAAGATAAATAAATAGTCCCTACATGTGTTTGCATTGAATTTGCATGAAGCAATCACACAGTCTCTGAATTCAGGCTATGTCAGATGACTGAGCTGCCACATGAGAAAACCAACAATCTGCATATGTGAAACCAAAGGTGCAGATAAGCTGTGCAGTAACTGCATAGCTGACCACTGCACAGCTGACCAGTGCCTTTGTTTTCGCTACACAGATAGTATAATCCCTCTTCTTCTTAATCCAAGCTTCTAGCCTGCTTCTATGTCTGTACAAGTTAGTTTGTGTCGGACCTGGTCGGAAACCGAAATTGTTGTATTTCTGGTGAAGGCTCATGTTTCTATTCAATATTGACACCATCAGATTGTTCATGATATTAGACTTCATTATCAAGAAGTGCCACAGTGTCAGCTTTTGTCTCTTTTTCTTTCACTGGCTTATATTCATACCCCAGCCTACTGCTGGTCTTCCCTAGGACTCTCATAAGGAGATAGATTCCTGTGAACATCAACATCATGACTACAAGGTTCAGTAGTAGATGGGTCCCTAGCATGGCTACACTGGCGTGGACGTTTCTCTGGTCTTTCTGGTCCCAATTGGGGTTTGGATCTTGTGCTGAAATATCAGAACACAAGAATATACACATACTGTCTATAGGTTACACATACTGTCTATAGGTTACACATACATGTACTGTCTATAGGTTACACATTTTGTCTATAGGTCATATGGTCAAGCATTGCTCTGTACTAGCTATGGCACTTGCAGGAGATATCTCTAGAAACCTAGGTTGTAAAATATAGTGAATGCATACCACTGTTAACCCCAAAGAGGAAAATTCCAGTTTGATACATCATGGCTCTGATTTTAAAGCATTCGTAAGTGACATAAGCCATCTCTACAAGATATAGGCTAATTAGCGCTGTGACACAGTGAAAGAGCTTCAGACTGTTGCTGGTGGATGTGGGTAATGTGAAACCAATTTATGCTATGTTAGGCTCCTTTGAACGCATAGATCTACTAAACTTAGAAATGGTAATTGCATTCTGACATGACTGAAAAAAATGTTTAATAACAGTAAGTCCTATGAATTCAACTTACTTGGCGTGTATAACACAAAGGCTACTTGTGTGAACCATGTTCCTAAGCTTAGAACTCCCCAGGACCTCACAAGTTGGGGCCATATGTGCCCCTCCCCTAGCCAGAGTTCAGCCACTCCAGCTAGGCTTGTAAAGAACATGATTGGTACTGGAATCAGATGAACAATGTTTTCCAGCGGGTCTTTGTCATTCTCTAAGGAAGCATGAAAGTAGAAGCAGTATCCATACCTGCAATAGAAATACCAAAACGTTCTGTTGAAGAAAAAAAGAAGAAATGAAAGTCCAATGTGTCCATTAATGACCACCTCCTCTAAATTTATTTCAAGTTATTATAATAAAGGTATAAGTAGGCAATGATCAGAAAAGAAATTCCCACTCCAAAAAACCGAGGTGGGAAAAAAAATAAATTAACAATCAGGTACTAATACTAAGAAAACATCGTAAGCCGAGTGAGCAGTTATTTTAGCAATAGGTGGCCACTCAGTTACCCAAACTTAACTAAAATTATGAAAACGCACATTAGGTGCCAACAGCACAAAACTCAACGCCAAGAACATAAGTACCAACCTGTAACATTGGGTGAGTAGCTGTTGAATTTAAGGTGCTCACAGTGCTAGCTTGGATAGAACAAGTAATTCAGAGAGCTTAGTGAACAGCCAAATGATATTCGGGTGGCCACAAAGTCATGCAACATGAAACTATTATTTGAATAACTTCGATAAATTTGAACCACAACAGCAGAACCACCTTAGGATGGTCAGTTATAAATATAACTAAGGGGGGGGGGGGAGGCTTAAACTAGTTTTACATGTACACAACCCCGCCCCTATCATCTGCAGTGGGTCATGTTCAGTTAGTTGTTCGGTCCTCGTGGTGAACTCTCTAACTAGTCAATGAACCATCGAGGACAAATAAATAAATGATAACCACTATGATAACTGACTATGATGAATCAAAAACGAGGACACAGATTCAGTAAGCTGACCGACGATGGAGATCCCTGGGCGCAAAATAACTTACTGAAAGAAACTTACTAAGAAACTTGTCACAGACTTCAAAATAATGGCAAAAAGCTTGAAATGGTTACAAAATTGCGCACGTGACCTCTCGTAGCTGATTTATTTTTATACTGCTACGAAAGAGATTTCATGGATTCTCTTAACCAGGATAATCAAGCTGATGTTATCGGGGCTTTTAATTCGACTTCTAGGTACCTCGATGACCTTTTGAACATTGACAACCCTTATTTTGAAGGTATGGTCAATCAAATTTATCCACCTGAACTACAGTTGAACAAAGCCAATATCTCAGATATCGAAGCCCCCTTTTTAGATTAGCATCTTTCTGTTGCAAATGGATTTGTTTCTTCTAAAATTTATGATAAGCGCGATGACTTTGATTTTGATATAGTAAATTTTCCGTTTTTGGATGGTGACGTTCCTCGACGTGCTTCTTATGGTGAATACATTTCTCAGCTTATTAGGTTTGCTAGAGTCTGCAATCATGTTACGGACTTCAACGCTCGAAATAAATGTTTAACGGCCAAACTTTTCCAATAGGGTTATCGGTAACATAAACTTCGAAAAACATTTTCTAAATTTTATCGTAGACACTATGTATAATGTTGGGTTAAAGACGCTTTTAGGTGAGGGCCTTTCGGAACCAGAATTTTATGATGACTTGGTCTACAAATTTAAAAAACTTTTAGGAATGAATGATTTTTCTTTTCAGTTCAGAAAAATCATTACACGTTACAGACGAATAGGTTATAACTTGATTGTTATGCGACAGTCTGCATGCTTAGTTTTTAACCCATTCATGGTTGATAACTATGTTGCCTTCTTTAATTGCACGCCGATGGGTCGGGCGTCAGACACTATGATGGCCCCGACTTAAAGCTATTCATTTTAGTTGGTTGGGGCCGGAGCTTCTTGTCTGTTGCTTGGCCCACCGGGGTCCAACTGGTGTTTTTCTTTTGCTCCGGAGTTAATTAAATTATTCGGCGCCCAGGGATCTCCATAGTCGGGCAGCTTACTGAATCTGTTGAGTCCTCGTTTTTGATTCATCAGGATGTTTATCATGATTTATCTGTTTGTTCTTGGTGATTCATTGACTAGAGATTCACCACGAGGACCGAAGAACTAACTAAATGTTATGAACCACTGCAGAAGCTGAGGGTGAGGTTAGGTACCTGTAAAATCGATTTAAGCCCGCCAGTAATTTTATATTACTGATCGTTCCAAGGCGATACTTCTGTGGTGGTTCTTTCGTTTTATGTCTTGGTGTTTTAAAAAAAATGTGCAGTTGGCGCGTTATGTATGTTTTCATATTTTTAGTTAAGTTTATGTAACTGAGTGGCCACCTATTGGGAAAATAGCTGCCCATTCGGCTTACGATATGTTTTCATGTTATAAGTACCTGATTGTAATTTAGTTTTTTCCCATCTCGGTTTTTTGGATTGGGAATCTTTTTCTGATTGCGCCTTTTCCTGATCTTTGCCTACTTGTACTTTTTTTTTTTCATTTGTAAATAGTGGCTCATTATGAACATGCGTATAATATATATTATTGTCTTCGTTGGGCAAATGTAATAGAAAGTATATTTTCATTGTTTTCTCGGTGGCCAGAAAGTTGTAAGTTATTTTACCAGAAGAAAGCCCACGCGGCAGACATGTAGTTTGACCCTTGAATGACGGGAGCTCGGTAGAAATCGGCGAGGTCTATTAATCCATGGACAACGAAGGCGCCGTATATTGTCATATGCTGCAGATTCACCAGTTTTCTGAAGCCGCCATCCTCATCAATAAAAACGGCTCCACGGCTGAAGAATTCGCCAAGGAAACCTGGAAAATATGTATGAAATGCATGCATTTTTAGCTCACCTGAGACATGCCTATGTTCTGTCTTCCGTCGTCGTCCGTCCTTCAAGTTGAAATCCATGACGAAAGTTTGTTCACGGGATCTTGGTCACATGATCAAGATGGCCGCCACGCCCATATATTGTAAAAACCCTTCAAAAATCTTTTCCAGAACCGGTGGGCCGATTTCCACGAAACTTGGTAAGCAGCATCGGGGACTCCCATAGTCCGTTCAAATGATGACCCTATGAGTACCTAGACATTTAAAAAAAAAGTATGCCAAATATGGGTCAGATGCTCAACATGGCCGCCAAGCTCACAAATGCTCAAAAATCTTCTCCAGAACAGGTGGACTCCAGCCCATCGCAGTTTGTTCAAATGATGGCCCTAGGACGACTTTGACCAATTTTACTGCAAGGTCAGTTTTGGGAACATAGGCTTGAAGCTGCAGAAGCTGAGGGTGAGGTTATGGCCATGTAAAACCGGTTTAAGCACGCCAGTAACTTTGTGTTAATGATCGTTCCAAGGCAATACTTCTGTGGTGGTTCTTTTTGTTTTATGTCTTGGTGTTTAAAATGTTTGTGCTGTTGGCGCCTTATGTATGTTTTCATATTTTTAGTTAAGTTTAGGTAACTGAGTGGCCACCTATTGGGAAAATAGCTGCTCATTCGGCTTACGATATGTTTTCATGGTATAAGTACGTGATTGTTAGTTTTTTTCCCACCTCGGTTTTTGGAGTGGGAATCTTTTTCTGATTGCGCTTTTTCCTGATCTTTGCCTACTTGTACCTTTGTACGTAGTTTGTCAGGAAAGTTCGTAGACACCATTAATATTTTCAACAGGAAAAGAAATGCAGGCAGTATGAATATATCTGGGTTTGGAAAAATATTTCATGAGCAGATAGTTGAAATTTTATGAAATCTGACCACCAGGACGTATTCTACAGCCTTTTTTGTGCACCTCCCTGACCGGATGCGGGGCGAGGGTCAACGTCAAAGTGTTTATAGCTGTCAGTGCCTTATTTATTTGCAATACTTCAACCGATGTTTCAGAGTTTTTCCACAAAGGGTCCTTGAATATCGGTACATTTTTATTATGTGTATCCAGCTGTCAAATGCAGATCTGCGCCAACTGTCGCTAAATTCTTTGACGATCGGTTGAATATATGAAACCATTTTCATGCGCTGAGCATGTAAGACGAGTGCCCTTCCACCGCAGTTTATCATCTAAGATGATCTATCGAGCATCCAAAAATCAACTATGCCACTTGACCGACAAGCTGATAGCTTTTATGTTGTTGTTTGTTTCATTTCCAGCGTGTTTGTTGGCGATTTCCATAACAAAACACACAATTTTATGATTATCGGCTGTTCTCCGACGTCAAATTACGCCATTTTTTCAAACAATTCTTTTCGGACTCCATCTGAAATTTTATTCACAGATATCAAACTTTACTGTCACCAAGGCCCAAACATTCAGAAAATGTTGATGATTAAATGTTCTTTCAGGATCAAAAGATTTTAACGTCACAGCACACTTCAGTGCCTTTTCACCAGCAAAGACAGAATGTGAAAATCGTCACATTTTATCACGTTTTGACACCTGCCCCGCGCGGTCCTACCCTCAAGCAGAAAACTGGTCATATCAAGCGTGTTATCATTTCAAACAGCACCAAATTTCTATAATATACTAAAGACCGGTGGTGACTTCAAACTTCACAGTTCACAGTTCATACTTCATACTTCACACTTCACGGTTTTGTAAAAAAGCATTCTACCCTTGGAAGACAACGGGAGGGGACATTTCAAACTGCACAGTTCATACTTCACACTTCATACTTCATACTTCACACTTCATACTTCACAGTCTTGTAAAACAGCATTCTACCCTTGGAAGACAACGGGAGGGGACATTTCAAACTTCACAGTTCATACTTCACACTTCATACTTCACAGTTCACACTTCATACTTCACACTTCACAGTTTTGTAAAACAGCATTCTACCCTTGGAAGACAACGGGAGGGGACATTTCAAACTTCACAGTTCATACTTCACACTTCATACGTCACAGTTCACATTTCATACTTCACACTTCACAGTTTTGTAAAACAGCATTCTACCCTTGGAAGACAACGGGAGGGGACGTTTCAAACTTCACAGTTCATACTTCACACTTCATACTTCACACTTCATACTTCACACTTCACAGTTTTGTAAAACAGCATTCTACCCTTGGAAGACAACGGGAGGGGACATTTCAAACTTCACAGTTCATACTTCACACTTCATACTTCACAGTTCACACTTCATACTTCACACTTCACAGTTTTGTAAAATAACATTCTATCCTTGGAAGACAACAGGAGGGGACATTTTAAACTTCACAGTTCATACTTCACACTTCATACTTCACACTTCACAGTTCACACTTCATACTTCACACTTCATACTTCACACTTCACACTTCACAGTTTTATAAAACAGCATTCTACCCTTGGAGGACAACGGGAGGGGACGTTTCAAACTTCACAGTTCATACTTCACACTTCATACTTCACAGTTCATACTTCACACTTCACACTTCACGGTTTTGTAAAACAGCATTCTACCCTTGTAAGACAACGGGAGGGGACATTTCAAACTTCACAGTTCATACTTCACAGTTCATACTTCACACTTCACAGTTCATACTTCTTACTTCACACTTCACACTTCACAGTTTTGTAAAACAGCATTCTACCCTTGGAAGACAACGGGAGGGGACGTTTCAAACTTCTCAGTTCATACTTCACACTTCATACTTCACACATCACACTTCATACTTCACACTTCACAGTTTTGTAAAACAGCATTCTACCCTTGGAAGACAACGGGAGGGGACATTTCAAACTTCACAGTTCATACTTCACACTTCATACTTCACACTTCATAGTTTTGTAAAATAACATTCTATCCTTGGAAGACAACAGGAGGGGACATTTCAAACTTCACAGTTCATACGTCACACTTCACACTTCACAGTTTTGTAAAACCGCATTCTACCCATGGAAGACAACGATAGGGGACATATTAAACTTCACAGTTTATACTTCATACTTCACACTTCATACTTCACAGTTTTATATTTACATTTTTCTAAAACCACCTTAGATGAACCATTAGATGTTCATTTGTGTTCATACTTCCATGAACAACATTGTGTCACGCGACGTGACGTAATCCAAACACTTGACGTCAAAAAAACATGAATCTCGCCAATCTGATTGGACGTTGTAAACGTCGACGCCGTTCCGCTGTTTGAACACACACTGTGTGTAGATTCTCTGTTTGCTGGTAATTGTGACTGCCTTGGTGATTTTTCAACAAGCGATAGAGAGAAATGAATGTAAATATAAGCAATGAGTTTAATTTTTCTGTTGTTCATGGAGCTATGAATCGCAGTGGGTCGCTAGCAAAGCTTACATCAACCCCTTCGGCCTGACGTCAAATATGGTGACGTCACGTCACGTCACGCATCGTCAGGCGTCTCACGTTGTGAGGTGACGTCATTATTTGAGATATGGCGTCTCTTCAGACGATGCGTATGAACTGTGAAGTTTGAAGTCTGAACTGTGAAGTATGAAGTATGAACTGTGAAGTGTGAAGTATGAGGTGTGAAGTTTGAAATGTCCCCTCCCGTTGTATTACAAGGGTAGAATGTTGTTTTACAAAACTGTGAAGTGTGAAGTATGAATTGTGAACTGTGAAGTGTGGAGTATGAAGTGTGAAGTATGAACTGTGAAATTTGAAATATTCCCTCCCGTTGTCTTCCAAGGGTAGAATGCTGTTTTACAAAACTGTGAAGTGTAAAGTATGAACTGTGAAGTGTGAAGTATGAACTTTGAAGTTTGAAATGTCCCCTCCCGTTGTCTTCCAAGGGTAAATTGCTGTTTTATAAAACTGTGAAGTGTGAAGTATGAAGTGTGAACTGTGAAATGTGAAGTATGAAGTGTGAAGTATGAACTGTGAAGTTTGAAATGTCCCCTCCCGTTGTCTTCCAAGGATAGAATGTTATTTTACAAAACTGTGAAGTGTGAAGTATGAAGTGTGAAGTATGAACTGTGAAGTTTGAAATGTCCCCTCCCGTTGTCTTCCAATGGTAGAATGCTGTTTTATAAAGCTGTGAAGTGTGAAGTATGAAGCGTGAAGTGTGAAGTATGAACTGTGAAGTTTGAAATGTCCCCTACCGTTGTCTTCCAATGGTAGAATGTTGTTTTACAAAACTGTGAAGTGTGAAGTATGAAATGTGAACTGTGAAGTATGAAGAGTGAAGTATGAACTGTGAAGTTTGAAATGTCGACTCCCGTTGTCTTCCAAGGGTAGAATGCAGTTTTACAAAACTGTGAAGTATGAAGTGTGAAGTGTGAAGTATGAAGTGTTAAGTATGAACTCTGAAGTTTGAAATGTCCCCTCCCGTTGTCTTCCAAGGGTAGAATTCTGTTTTACACAACTGCCAATTGTAAAGTATGAAGTGTGAACTGTGACGTATGAAGTGTGAAGTATGAACTGTTAAGTTTGAAATGTCTCCTTCCGTTGTCTTCCAAGGGTAGAATGCTGTTTTACAAAACTGTGAAGTGTGAAGTATGAAGTGTGAACTGTGAAGTGTGAAGTATGAACTGTGAAGTTTGAAATGTCCCCTCCCATTGTCTTCCAAGGGTAGAATGCTGTTTTAAAAACTGTGAAGTGTGAAGTATGAAGCGTGAACTGTGAAGTGTGAGTCACCACCGGTCTTTCGTATCCGACTGTCTTCCAAGGATAGAATGCTGTTTTAAAAACTGTGAAGTATGAAGTGTGAACTGTGAAGTGTGAGTCACCACCGGTCTTTCGTAATATACTCATACGATATTGCTGCTTGAAATTATATAAAACATTTCTTCAATAACGCGTTACTTTTTCTGATAGCTAAAGTGTCTACGAACTTTCCTGACAAACCTCGTACATGGGAAAAAGTGAAAACGATGGACATTTTGGAAAAATGAAATTACAGCCCGAGACCTGAAAGTTGGCAGAAACAGACAACTAATGAAGGTGTGGTATTAATGAAGGTCAAGGTCATGTCTTGACCTGGGTCCAAAGTCATTGAAATATCGACTTGTTTTTCTCAGTAACCTCTGTGAATGTGAAATTTTATTTGAAGTCTTCATGCATAGGGATAATGAAATTTTGTTCGTCAAATCGAGGTTACAAGCTCAGCATGACTGCCATGCTCAAACATATTCTCCAGAACCGGTGGGCCGATATTCCTGAAACTTGGTATGTAGGATCAGGGAACTTAGCCCATAATAGTTTCTTCAAATTATGACCCAATGATGACCTTGACCTATTTTACGGCAAGGTCAATTTTGGAAACTGGCTTTTACATGGGGAAAAAGTGAAAACAATGGATCTTTTGGAAACTATTGCAGCCTGAGACCTAAAACTTGACAGGTGCAGACAACTAATGAATGTATGTGAGTATTCAAGGTCAATGTCATTTCATGATGTCCAAATGCCCCAAGATCAGGCTTCAGGTGAGCGTTCTCAGGACCAATGTTCCTCTGATTTCATTTGAAAATGAAAGTACGCGTGTTTCTTTGTTCTTGAGTGGGGGTGCAAGTTCAAAGGAAGACGGCAAGGTAGCCACTGCAGGCGTTATGTTTACAACGTTTGCACAAAATTGTCTGCGATCTGCTTATAGCACGCAACACCTATCAAGTCGTACCTAAGGCTGGTGTGAAACTGGCTTAATTAGCTTGCACACTTACCTGCGAACGGAAACAATATTTTAAAGTAGATCTCTAGCGGTAGTTCTCTGCCACAAAGTTGTGAAGGATACGAAACCCTTGGTGAGTAACTGCTTACATGGCAACCCACCTAAATTAAGTTAATGTAAAAAGAAAGCTATTATTCAAATATATCATTAAAGATGAGGGAATGACCTATGTAGTGCCAATGCTTTGACTTGTAATAAAAATGTAAATTGTAATTTCCATTTTGCTTTCATTTTCATGATTTACAAATTACTAATGCTGTTCCATCAATAGGTGTCAACTAAATGGACCCTTTAAATCAGCCTAAAATTATATTAATCATAGGAATAGATTCTATTCAATTCACTGCAATAGAACTGGCCTAATTTGCATCTTTAAAGTTTAAGAACTAGATTTAACCATTAAGGTCATGGCGAATTGTAAGCCAAAACACGATATCCTGCGTTTATCATGTGTGTTATACTGTCGCTAGGCTAGTATCAGCGTCTTGACTGTTTCACGATAAAAGTCATGACTGCCCATATACATGTAGTTTGTATAGGCATATTCTGTATACGAATTTGTTAAGATATTATATCTGGATGATTTTAAAACTCGGTATTTATTTATTTATTTATTTATTTATTTATTTATTTTCAAATCGTCAACATGACATGAAACCGTCAACGTGATTTCTTCTCAACCCCTTTGTGAAACTTTGATTTGTTTTAGAGAAAACGCAAAATGAATGAATTTAGCAAAATTTGGTATTTTAGTATTGAATATTTCCCACAGTAACTCTTACCTTTATATAGTTCGTAAATATTTTGTAGCACCACCAGAGTGAAATTAAAATAAAGAAAATTCCTTCATCAATATGTCCTATCCACGACCCCATCGCTTGTTTTCTGCCCAAGGGCTTGGTGTAGTTTTAAACCAGCAGACCAAACTAACAACTCTATTATCAGATTAGATGATTCTAAGTATGAAACCACAACCTATATAAGAAAGTTTATGGTGTTTCCATTGTAAATTGTCGTCGTCGTTATGGGCATTGGCTCTCCCCCTTTGAGTGGAATAAAAAAGGCGCGGTCCATTGGTTATTGATCTAAGTACGTTTGATTCCCGTCGCATAAAATCTGTCCAGGGTTTCCGACCGTTCGTCTGCTCATAGACTGAGACAAAAATATACCTGCAAACACCACTGAGAACTAGAATGGGTTGATTGAAGAAGGGAGTTTTAAACATGCTGGTGTCCAGGTTGACCTGCATATTTATTGTGCGCATTGGAATAGAAACAGTTTTTCTCATGTGTTTGCTCCATTTTACGGTATCTTAATGGTTAAAAAAATCGTTTTAATTTTTACGCCTTTCGATGAATTATAGATTTGATTAAAAGATAAATCAATCGTAGTATCCATTGGTCACAGATTTTTTATTTATTTATTTATTTATTCATTTATTTATTTATTTATTTATTTATTTATTTCACAAAATTCTTTTAATGCCATTCAGACGACTTCTGATACTGTTTCATAAAACATTTTATACAGTGCCTGTCACCAAGTGAGCCACCTCGTGGGAAAACCAACAATGTGGTTTCCGAACAGATCCGACACAAACCGACTTGTACAAGCACAGAAAAGAGCTAGAAGCTTGAAATTTCGGATTTAAGTAGAAGAGGAATTGCACTATCCGAGTAGCGAAAACAAAGGCGCTGATCAGCTTCGCAGTTACTGCGAAGCTGATCTACGCCTTAGTTTTCGCCTATGCAGATTGTTGGTTTTCCCATGTAGCGGCTCAATTTTAAACTAATGGTGCAAAGTTTGTTCAAATCGGTCAAAGAATTAGTGAGATATGGGCATTTGAAATTTTGGAAGAAATTGCTTTTCATCAGGAAAACAAGTCCGTGGAATGTATACCCACTCATACCCCACTTTTATAAAGCAAAACTGGGGCATGTGGGGGTATACCTGTTTTTCTTATTTTTGCTCCAAAACATAGATTGTGGGTACTCGTTAGAACCGCTTCGGCGAGGCGGTTTTAACGTGTACCCACAATCAATGTATTGAGCAAAAATATTAAACATATCGAAATTGTTTCTATTGAAAGTTTTCATTTTTTTTTTTACAGCTGAAAAAAATCCCTGTATATTGCATGGGCAAGTTTTCGTAACGTTGTCGCCATTTTGAATATTATGAACTGTAAAACCATAGATAATGAATAAATTTTATATTTCATAACTAATACATGAATGGTGATATATGGTCAGAATTGATAGCAAATCAATAAAAGAAAACCTTCAGACAAAAATATTAATAGTGTATCATTAATATTGATTATGCATATTTAATTAGGGCTTTGTGACGTCATAAAGCCTCATGTTTTCCAACCTGGCCTTTTCCTTTAATCGGTGTGAATTTCCTTCACATACGTGTGCTGTTTCATAAGCGCCACGCAAAACACAAGCATTTTATCATTTATAAACTGAACAACGGCTAAAAGTTAAAATTATGAGGGTCTGGATGGGAGGTCCTGGTATTCACTAATCACTAAAAATTTAGCCATTTATTCACTGTCATTAAAACCTTGGCTTATTCATTAAAATTAGCTCGATTATTCATTAAAATATGATAATTACTAGTCACGCCACCTAAGGCATCCCTTATCTCAAGCCACAAAGACTAGTTCTATGATATTAAATTGTAGACTGCTGAGTGCAGTCTTGATATTAACATCTTGAGAGAAGCATAAATATACTCTGCTAGACCACAAAGTCTCATAGAAACTTTCCAAAATAGTATACCGTTTTCTTTAGCAAATCCACTTTTAAATCTGTTGGGACTTGGGAGTATAATCCCCTCCACCTTAAATACTGAATACGCCCTGAATCTTTCTCTTCAATTATGAATACCAAAGATTATTTAAAGAAAAAATGTAACTTCAGGGGTAAAAGTTATAATAAAATGCTGTTGTTTTTTACTTAATAGTTAGTGCGATGTATGGATTTGTGCTTGTGCCTGTTTGTACAATACATTTCATTAATGTCTTAAATACCGAGCGAGCGAAGCAAGAATTATGTAGCGCCATATAAATTGCCAGATAAATGCATTAAAGTTGTAAGTGCTGCCTTGTTTCTGATTGCAAAAGACACTATAATTATGTTCTGTCATATAATAAAGCAAGATGATGTCCATCCACAGAAAAGATTATCATTATAGGATTGGAGCATACATAATAAGGACAAAGTTGGGTAATAGAATAAAAAGAAAATACATATACACAAGCAAACACAACAGTGAAATAGTATCTGGCCCAGTAAACATCCAGAATGATTTATTTTTCTCTGCCTTCAACTGACACATTTCTTTTTCAATTGGTCCTTGAGGTGAGCCCCTACATACTTGGCTTCCAGACAAATGTCTTTCCAAACATTCAAGGATTTCTGAAGTATGAATACAACATTTGAACTAAATGGGGTCTGGGGCGCCCAGACTCTAGAGAAAAAAATGATATTCTGGAATGTCAGGAAGGCCATCTAAGTCAATTCCATAGCCAAATTTTAGCATATTCATTATTCTTTAAATTTTATTATTCACTATTCATTATATTACCCTGCTATTCATTAAAAATTTACATTTATTCATTATTCTTTAGCACCCCATTATTCACTAATCATTAAATTTTTTGCTCTTTATTCACTCTCATTAAAAATTTTAGGCCATTATTCATTAATCATTATACCCCATCCAGACCCTCACTTATCAAACTAGCAAGGGGAGGATGCTCTAGAGTGGGGTGTGCTAAAATACCTGGTATTTTTAGGGATGACCCACCAGCTCCAGTATGTTGGGGGTACAGAGCTAATGTTGGGGCCGAGCCTATTACACAAAAGTTCAGTAACCGCCCCCCCCCCGCGCCCCTTGGGATCGAACTCAACCTCCAACCCACTGAACACGAGTTGAATCCGGTGAACTCATCCAATGGGTTCACCAGGAATCCATCTGCAACATGTATAGATCACCACCCGAGACTTGGCCAGCAACATTTGTCCACCGGTTGAAAGTAAATGGTTTACTACGCGGATGTTCGGGGTTCTCCCAACGGTACCATTGGTTGGTAACATTTGCACCATTGATACCAATGGCATTAATTATTATCATTTGCACTAGATCAGCTGGCTAACCTGCAGTCCGATACACATTGGTTACCTTTAACGCAATGTCGAACTGATTACGGATTTTGTAAGTTACTTGTATCTGCGTTATTTACTACTTTATACCAAGGACCGTATATCGATATACGGTCCTTGTTTATACACACTTCAATACGAGTTGACTATACATATTTAGCGAAACATGATCTGCATTTTACAGATGCACACATTAATCTGCATTCCCTTTAAGCGGTTTGATATTCTGGGCGAAAATAACATTAAATAGCTATGTGTGTATTAAACTATTGTTGTATCTTGACCGACGGTATAGGTCCCCATTCTGACCATGGGGACTCTCCAACATTCATAGGACACACAGGTTCCTCCTCTCAGATAGATTATATACTCGTCAACTGTCAATCTGTGATTTCCAGAATCATCATTGAGGAGAAGTCACCGCTTAACATGTCATCCCACGTGCCTGTTTTAGCTCAGCTTAACTTCATGAAAAAGACTATCAATTGTAACAATGTTAAAACTAAGACTAGAACTGTACGTAAACTTAACTGGGAAAAACTTGATAGGGAACTTTATCATAGAGAACTTGAAAAACTCCTTCTCAGGAAAAGTGATTCTCAAAATACGTTGACATTACTGATTAATGCACTGAAATCTGCTGGTGACAAGGCGGTACCTAGTAGACTTGTAAAAACGAAAGGACCAAAGTTTAAGCTATCCCCAACAGTGAAAAAACTAGAATCTGAATGTAAGCAAATATTCTTTCAATGGAAACAGGCAGGATCTCCCAGTCCGGAGCATCCACTCTCAATTCAACGTAAAGTAGCAAAATATGAGGTGCGAAAACAGATACGTAGGGAATTCGCATGTGCTAGAGACTCCTTCTATGCTGAACTCATGGACAATCCATCTGACAAACTGTTCTATAAGCTGATTCGTAGAAACCAGTCTTGTGCATCAAAGTTGTCCCCAAGCATGCTGCTGAATCGGAAGGAATTAAATGATTGTCAGAACCAGTGTGGAGCCTTTGCGGCATATTTTGAGGATCTCGCCGCTCCAAAAGCCCATCCTAACTTCAGTCAAGAATATTTGGATTCTGCCATAGTTCAAAAAGTCTTATTGATGAGATAACTAAGCTCAACCCTGATGAATTAATTCTTGTCAGTGGGGATGAGGTGTTTACAGCAATCAAGTCATTAAATTCAGGCAAGGCTTCAGATGAAATGGAATTGTCGGCAGAGCATTTAAAGTATTCAGATAAAGTTGTAATTCCTCTAATTGTAGAAATTTTCAATGACATTTTGACTACAAAGACAGTACCCAAGGAGTTTAAGTCTGGTATAATCAACCCAATCCATAAGACAGGCAAAGATCCAAGACATTTTGAAAATTACAGAGGCATAACCATTTCTTCTGTTCTGGGGAAGCTTTTTGAGACTGTAATCTTGAACCGGCTGCACCAGTTAAATGCTGATCAATCACGGTTTACAAAAGGACTATCACCATCCATGGCATCCCTGCTATTATCTGAGGCAGTCCTCGACGCAAAGATGTGCAACCGCCCAATATACATTGCCACCCTGGACGCCCAGAAGGCTTTTGATGTGGTGAGCCCCTTGGAAAGTTTATCGGCCCACTTATGTGGGTTGTCCTACAGTCGCAGATGATGTTCTATTGATATCAGAAAATGATGCTGAATTACAACTGATGCTCAACTTGTCATACATCAAATCACAAGAAAAGCGGTATCATATACATCCACAGAAGTCAGTGATTGTACGGAAGCATATTTCCAAGGCTAAACTTAATCAAGAAGTGGTAACTGAATGGAAATTGGGCTCCACTAGCGTAAACGTTTAAGTTCACAGTCTGTTCATCTGGGTCTAATTAGGGCTGAGAAATCAGAGAACAATATCAACATCACAGACAGGATAAGTCTAGCAAGGAGAACTCTATATGCACTTATTAAGTCAGGTGTGCATGGAAGTAATAGGCTAAACCCAAAAGTTTCCTACAAGATTTATCAAGCATATGTGACACCAAGATTATTGTTCAACCTTGAGACCTTACCCCTGACTGCAACGCAACTTGGTCAGCTGCAGCGTTTCCACGTATCAATATTACGAAACCTTCAATCTCTTCCAGTAAGGACAATCTCGGCCGTGGTCTTGTTACTTCTGGGAGCATTACCTATACAAGCAGAGATTCATAGAAGAAAGCTGAGCCTAATACATTCCATTGCTAGATCTCATAATACCAGAACGCAGGATGTGATGTATCGTCAGCTTGCCGTGGGACACTGTGAAAGTTTCTTCTCTACAACAAAGGAGATCCTAGATATGTATGATCTTCCAGACATGTCTGCCTTATCAAAATTCACAAAGTTCCAGTGGAAGAATGAATGCCGGAAAGCAGTAGCATCATACTGGTCAGAAAAATTGAGGGAAGAGGCATCTGAGAAGTCATCATTGATCCACTGCAACCTGAGGGATATGGCTATAGGGAAAACCCACATCATATGGGAGAACGTTGGTAATAATACAGTTGATGTGCAGAGAGGCATCACAAAAGCTAGGATGCTTACTGGAGTTTATATGCTGCAATCTACGAAAGCAAAATTTAACCAGTACAATGTGGAACAAATATGCCCACTCTGTAGGCTTGCCAGTGAAGACCTACAGCATATGTTACTGAAATGTCCAGCCCTCGCAGAAGTTAGGGGACCACATACATCTTCCATCAGAAAGCTTCTGAGTCAGAATTTTGGGATGTCCTGGTGGCGGTCACGTTCCTCTGAACAGATAGTAGCCTTATGTCTGGATGGTTCAAACATCACTGTACAGTCAAACTACATACCTGAGGAAGGTTTTGTTGGTCGCCTGGAAGCACTATGTAGGCACTTTTGTCACAAGTTACATATGAAAAGACTACAGCTACACAGAAAGTTGTTACAGTAATAGTATTTGCAAACTGAATTCATTGGGAATTTGATGTATATAAAGTAAATGAAAGGATGTAAATATGGCCGTCCCCTCTCACACGTCCAGATTTGTAAATATTCCAGTCCGGGCCATAACCTGTGTTAGTGTTTATATTCAAACAATGTTGGATTAAGAAAATTCACGGGGATTCTTCAAAGAGGGATCATCGGTGCGCCACTGACTGGCGGGATCTACAGAACACAACAACAACATAGGCAAACCACAGCTCTATGTGAAACTTCTTAAATAGAAATTCTTATAAACATTAAAGTTTTCGCCCAGATGGGGACAGTGGGACGATGCCCTTGAATAATTAGTGAAGCGCTTTCAGAAACCTATTCGTTGTGATTTTCTTTTTTTTTAATTAAAGATACGAATAATAAATTTCGATGTGTAAAAATCCTTTTGATACAGACACGATAGTTGATCCTTGGTGCTCCACCTCTCTCCCGGACCCGAAATGACTTGGAACCAATATAAACACGACCGTTATGCCAATAGTGTAGCATATACAAGAGTAGTTTCCCTTGGCGGAAGTTTACAAACTAAAAAGAAAACACGTGTGGTGGGTACAATGATATCTGATTCAGGTTAATACTCTGGTCCTCTCTGTAGAAAGTGGCACATAGTTTCATACACCACAGTCTTAATACTGTCATTTGCCGTGTCATGTCACCCGTAGTTTGACAATTAGAGAATACGAAATCGATTAAAAGTAGTTCTTTTTCTAGAACTACCCTGCTACCTACAGGGCTGACAAGACTTAGTTTTGGAACTGGATTAGAATTTTTAATTAGATCTAGATTTTAGGTCAAGATTTTGTTGGTACCAAGGCCGTCGTTGCTTGTGCGGCAGGTAAGGCGAGCGCCGGATGACTTTTTTGGCCGACGATCGCTGCAGCATTTCTTACCCGTCTTTGAATTTGATCTTCTAATGCACTCGTAATTTGTAACAACGCCTCAGCCTTGGGAATAGCAGGGACTTTGACTTTTGGTCCAGCAAATCCCTGCCAAAAGCCCCATCCTGTGGGGACTGCTCGTTGGTAAAACCACTGCTGTTTTCCCCCGCAGCCTGTTATCTTTTCATTTCACATCCTTTTTGCTTATATGGTACTTAGCCCAGTTTTCATGGGGGTTCCAGTTTTCGTGGTATACATTTATTTCAGCTGCAACTGTATTTTCTCACAAAATGTCATGTTTACTGGGGTCTACCACCCACATTGTGCAAGAAAAATAGTATTGTAAATTTGGCCGCCAACGCTCGAGCTGTGCGTAGCGTGCGGCTGGGGCTACAATGTGATACCACAAATATCACACAAAAGGCAACAATACAACAAATAACAGCGAAACTAACTTACCAACTACAAAGGTCGTCCTTCAGGATCTTCTGCTAACAATCGTCTCCTGCGTTCGTTCGGTTCCCTCATCCAATCAAATCACTTGTATATAGCCGATCAAGTCTCGTTTTGGTGTGTGACCTCACAGGTGGCTGCCGCATTTTCCCGCCATCTGTCACAGCTCCCAGGGGCAAGAACTCCGGGAACCTTAGTGCCTAAACAGTGGTGATAAGCCAAATTTCACCACAATAGCAAAGATTGTTTTTATGAGGGCTGTTCAAAAATTTCCTTGATTTGAATCTGAATATGGGACTTTCGCTTTATTCAAAATGGGTAGATGTCTTTAAAATGTTTTCAGTATCACACCTGACAGTGAAATATTTTCAAAGTTACTTATTTCAATTCACAAGCTGTAATAAAAATTAAATGATGAAACATTAAAATTGTCAAGAATTTTTAGCTCGCCTGTCACAAAGCTATTGTTGTCACCTCTGTCGTCCGCGTTTACGTGTACGTCCGTGTCACACTTTCGGTTAAAGTTTTTAGAAGTCAGTATCTCTTCAACATGTAGATGTATCAAGTTGATACTTTGCTTATTGATAGATAAAGTCTATATCTCTTGAACATGTTGATGGATCAAGTTGATACTTTGCATGTTGGTAGATATTGGTCTGAAGTTTTATGCAGTACCATCGTGGTCCACCTTGGGTGACCTTGAAGGTCAGGGACTTAGAAATTTTGCTCTAGTGACTTTTTCATTTAAGTTTTTAGAAGTCTATATCTCTTGAACATGTTGATGGATCAAGTTGATACTTTGCATGATTGAAGATATTGGTCTGAAGTTTTATGGAGTACCATCATGACCCACCCTGGGTGACCGTGAGGTCAAGGTCACAGATTTAGAAATTTTTGTTGAAGTTTTTCGTTAAAGTTGTTAGAAGTCTATATCTCTTGAACATGTTGATGGATCAAGTTGATACTTTGCATGTTGGTAGATATTGGTCTGAAGTTTTATGCAGTACCATCGTGGTCCACCCCGGATGACCTTGAAGGTCACAGATTTAGAAATTTTTGTTGAAGTTTTTCGTTAAAGTTGTTAGAAGTCTATATCTCTTGAACATGTTGATGGATCAAGTTGATACTTTGCATGTTTGTAGATATTGGTCTGAAATTTTATGTTTTTACGACCCACCTGAGCGACCTTGAGGTCAAGGTCATGGGTCATAGATTTTGATAAATTTAGTGGCAAAGCACAAGTCAGGCGAGCTACGCTGTCCTGCGACAGCTCTTATTTAAGCATTGAAATTGACAGTCTGTTTTTTTAATGACCCACAAATTCTGGTGCCTTACTTTTAATGACGTGAAAGATCAATACGTCATACAAAATGGCGTCTGTGTAAGCAATAAACAGAATTGCAATGAAAAGGTAAACTGGACATTAAATACCAAGGATTGTTATTTAATAATTTTCATATTTTACAAGATCTGACCTGTTTCTATCACCCTGTAGTTGCCTTTGAATTATTAGTACCACAAAAACTGGACCAACCATCATACATGTATAAAGCAAACTTTGGGTATTTCTCCTGCACTGCCATTGCAAAACTTTGGTCAAAGCCCAGCTCATTGTTTCGGTTGTCCCCTGCCCTCCCCCGGGTCGTTGGGGGGGGGGGGGGGGGCGTGGTCACAAATGACTAGTGCATAATCGTCTCATTAAACAAGTCACAGCTTATTAATGAAATTATAATCAACCCCGAAACTTGTGTCATCAAGGCAAAGGTGCAAAAACAAACATCACAGGAATCACAAAGCATGTCAGAACAATGTGGTCATTAAAAAGACACCTGTTTGATTGGATTTTAGGATTACGTTATCTACAACAAAAGCGGGGATATCTGTATCAGGTTTAATCTTTACACTCAGTAAATAGAACACAGTTTATTTCAATTCAAGTAAGCTAACAAGCCCCATGAGGACATAATACAAAACATGTATGATGGCATATATGAACAGTGCATCACGTTGCAAAAAGTACAAAGCGGTTGATATACAATTGAATACAAATATCTGTAAGTACAGAGGTACGACATCAGCAATAGCCTTTGTGGACAATTTTGAGATGAATTTATGCCAACGCTCACTTATTATTTGTTGGAGAAGGTGTTTTGACTCAGCTCGAATTAAATGTATATATTTACATTTTTATTGCAATCACCCTAGATGAAAGTGTCTGTCTTGATGTTCTTCATTTCCCAATGAAAAACATTAAGTCACGTGATCTAGAGGCCACGCCTATGGGCGGGGCGACGTCAAAACCCATCCAGTGACGTTGTTTGTTTACTCTTGTTGTCGTGACGTTAGTCGCGTATCGCCATGACGTTAGGCGCAAAAATTTGATGTTTTGGCTGTTCCAAAATAACGTTAAGTGGGATTTAATGTCAAATAACATGAAAATGAACGGTGATATGCGCAATTAAAAATCTGATACTTGATTGATAATATAAAATGTAAATATAAGTATTGAAATTCAGATTTTAGCTTTCACTGGATGATAAAAAACATTAGCTGTTTTAATGTCTCCGAGAAGGGCTTCCAGCCTAATGTTTTTCATCCTCAAGTGTAAGCTAAAATCTGAATTTCAATCCTTAAATATGTCAGATATGTATGATAACATGATGTCAACTGATCATGCACTTCAGTAATGTAGCAAACAAATTAGATATGTTATGCATAAATGAGCTTTTTGGCAAATCTGAAGACAGGGCATATCATGGAATTTGTCAAAGGGGTCTAGGAATCGGGTAAATGTGCCGAGATTGGGAGATTTTGCATGTATGCTAAAAGGTCTGGACCAGTTAGACTGGTCAATTATGCAGGCTAATTACCAATATGCAATGTACTTTGCTGTTTATTTCAGAGTAGACAGATATAAACCTATGTGATGTGAAATGGTGAATTGAAATAATCTTTGATGTAGTGACAAAATTATCCTGCTACAGTGATGGATGAACAGCATGAGAAGAAAGTTCATCGTCCACGGAAGGCTGGCCCCAAAGCCCTAAAAAAGAAGGCCAAAAGTGGCCATGAGCAAGAACTCACCGCACAGCAAAGAAACCCAAAAGCTTATTCTGTCCAACATGCCAGGAAGGCACTCAAGATTGTACAGAGGTGGGTATCAGAAAAGATGATTTTCTATTTTTTGAAACAGTCAGAGTGTGTGTAAATTTTTTGTGCATATACGTAGGTTGTTCGGAAAGTTCGTGTAATTGTGTTATATCTCTCATAATTTTCAACCGTTGTACCGGAAAGTTGTTGTGCGTGAACTTCCACTTATTCGAAATTGTTGTTAGAAAAAAGAAAGAAAAGTGATCATAGAAACCGAAAATACAGGTTGTCGTGGCAACGTAATCATCGGTACCCGGAGCAGTCCGAAAAATATCACTTTTTTAAACGAAGTCTTAGGGAAATAAACTTAATTTCTGACTGTTTGCGCATCGCTAGAAAAGCACAGAATCGTCTTGTAATATTTCAACAACATGACATTGTTTCCTGAAAATTCAAAGTCAATTGGATGTTCCACAAAGAAGTTATGGTCCTTTATTACGATGGTTGTAAGGGGAAACCATGGCTTCAAACTGTGTCGTTGCGTTGCAAAAGATTATGAACATCTGTATTTTCTTCATAAAACACACACAGAAACACTTAAGATGGTAAAATAAACTGGAAAACTATGAATAATATAGTTCAACATTTATGTACAAATGGTTCGCATGTTTTAAGAGTGGAATAAAAGAAACTGGCGGCGATTTTAGGAGCAACCAACCGGCAGTGGAATTGGTTTCCATTACGATTTGCGAAAAATTTGCTTATTCAGCGGAGAGTATTAGCAAAATAGATTCAGGGAGCTGTATCATCACATACTGATACTGTTTACGAAAACTTATAACAAAAGAATGAACAGACACATTAAATGTGTAGATATTGTTGGTGTTTATGCCGAGAAAGTGTGATCATCGCCAACTGGATTAAAATAAAGTTTGACGTTTTCGCAACGTCATTTTGACGTTGGCGTGCTCCGGGTATCCATACCTCAACTTTTTGTAATGAACATATTTTTATTATGTCTTTGTGCATCATCTTGGTTTTCACAGCATTTATAGAGGACATGTTGAAGTTAAATTAGGTATGATTCTTTTTGTATTACTATGAATATTTGTTGAATGATCAAACAATTATTCGAACTTTCCGAACGCCCCTCGTAGATTGTTTTTTGTAAATTTGATGTTGCTGTAAAATTATTTAATGTTTGCATTTGTCTATTGATGCAAATTTCTGGTTGGCCGCTGTTTCTGTTCCTTATTTGATTTAAATACATTTCTTTCTTGAATTGCAACAAAAAAAAATAAAAACGCTTCACTCCACAATGTCAATTGATCCAGGCCTTTGTTTCTTCCTCATGACATGGCTAATATTATTTTATTTTATTTTTATACATATTTGTTATTTAAGGATGTTCCCTGCCAACATTTGGCATTTTGGAACCTCCGGTTTTTCTTTTTTCTTTTGTTGAATATCTTGTAAATGGTTGCAGATATTTTCCTAATATTTTATATTTGGATACATATTGATGATATGCATTGAATGAGCCATGAAAATTGTCAATCTATTAAAGGAACTTCATTTTTTCACCTCATTTTCTGCACTTTTTCAGAAAACTTTAATTGTCAGTAAAATTTAGGGGGTAGGGTAGATTAAACTTGAATATTACTCATCTTCAAATAAATGCACGAGTTTGATGCTTGTTTTAGCAGCAGTATATGTGTATATTATCTTCTAAGTCATTCTTTGTGTCTTTGGTGTGCTATTTTCAAAAATTTCGGGTGGTTTTATGAAATGGGCTTTAAGAAATAAAACAGCCAAAAAAGACTTAAAATGGCGATTTTCAAGTTGTTTGATCTCTATTATATGCACACTACCCTATATATTTCTTTCTTTTATTTGAACAATATTACCAAGTTCCATGTTGTGTGAAAATACAAGAAAAAGTTTGAATCTACAAATACTGTATGGGTTTGGCACATTTCAAAATATTGATTTTTTTTCGACTTTTCAAGTATGGGGGTAGGGTTGGAAAACGACTCATAAAATTTTGTCATCCACTTCAAGTTGCAAATTGTTCTATGCTTTTGCACACCCACTAAACGGTCAATTTGTACACTGTCGGAGTGAATCGTATATATAATTTGACTATTTCCGGAGTTAAAGTTGACCTGGTAAATAAACCGCAAAAAAGGAGAGAGAGTTAAACTAACGTAAGTTTATTTTGTTATTTTACTTTTGTTTAAAAATCCGAGAATGTCATATGATGGGTATTTGAATAAAGATCATACACGCACAAAAGCACATCCAAAAGCTAATGCATTTTGCCCAAAATCATTTTCGGCGTGGAAAATACCTACGTGAAAAATGTTGCATCGAGATGAAATGCAACCTGGCATTCCAATCTAAACAGTCTGGCTAGGTTTTTATATGCCAGGGATGCCAATAATATTGGGAAATAATTATTAATCATGCAGTTTTGGAAATCATGCGTTTGTGTAATCTGCGAAGGGGCCGTATTTCCAAAGCGTACTAATTGACCAGCGGAGCCCAATTTAACTAATAGAAAAAATTGTGTTTGAAATGTTTAAGCATTTTTTATGAAACATATCAAACTCCAGAACTGAAATACAGTTGAATTTTCTTGATTATTAAATTTATGTTACAATTCAAATAAAAAAGAAAAGAAACATGACACGAACGTTTAAGAAAAACGTTCATTTGTACTTCCCTTTGAGACTCTGCATGTCTCTTTATGTTTATATCTGGAGGTGTCATATTTTATCAGGCAAGAAATTTGGTGAGAAAAAACGAGGGAAAAGATGATTACCTTGCAGGAATTTATCTTTTACTTATTTGTGTATCATTTGACAGCTTGGTGTAAAATTTGACATATGGAAAAATATTATAGCTGATATGTACCTCCCAGGTTCGGATTGGCAAGTGCAGCTGGTACCACACTATTGGTGGTGGTGGTGGGGGGGGGGGCAAGAAATAAATACAATTGCGATAAGGAATATGAGCCGTCTCATTAGAAAACCTTTTTCAGCCTAGCTGATCAGCATATCTTTTTTCGATACAAGAAAGTCCAATTACTTCACTTTCTATAGTGTCAGACATCTAGCCCAATTAGTTTTCTTTCTATATAAGAAATACTCAATATATAGCCATCTTCTGTGAGTGTACAACCTGATCTGGTCAAAATGCCCAAACCGCCTTTTTGCTCATTTGATGAGTAACTCTCGGCACCTTGAGATATTTTTAATTAGACGTCAGAACTCTGCAAACTGTGAGTGAACGAGATACTGAGTAACCAGAGTGTAGGTTAGCCTGCGGCTTCTTTCAAATTTCTAGTACACTGATTTCAATGGCAATCCACAGGAAAATAGAGAAATAACATAAATAAAAAATAGTTTACATATTTCGATCTTTGCTTTTACTGTAATGGGATGTTTTTTGTAGTTGTTTTTTTTTTTTCGCTTTGCATGCAATGACTGGATTATACTTAATCATTTGCTCACAGTATGAAATAATTGGTTGTCGTGTCGGCCGGTATGTGAAAATAGGGTTTTATGATAAAAATAGACCCCCACAAATGCAAAGAATGCTATTTCTATGGTTCTTCTTTGCGCTACTACAACGTCTACTGGTCGAACGTATAACAATTGTACTTGATTTTAATAGAAGATATTATGTAGATAGATGCTTCTGGGAATATATTTTATTCTATTCAAAATTCTAAAAATCATTTTACCACACTCTGAGGGGAAAACGGCTTTTAAACACTTTACTCCTTTATTTTTAACGATTTGTTAAGTCCCGATGCCATTCGAATTTATGCAGGAATAATAAATCAGATTCTTTGATGGGATATTTTTAATCTAAAAAACAGGTGATTTGTAGCTTTTTGAATGCATCATTTTGCTTTTTTAAAAGCTTTTACTTGTTAATCTAACCATCATTCAAAAATACATCCATTTATCGACGTTGTTTGCTTTTTGTAGGATGGAAAATGTCAGGAGAAAAGCATTTGAATGCTTTTAATTTTATATTCAATTTACTGATCGTTCCAAGGCGAGACTTCTGTGGTGGTTCTTATTGTTTTATGTATTGGTGCTGTTTGCACCTTATGTGTGTTTCATATTTTAGTTATGTTTGGGTAACTGAGTGGCCACCTCTTGGGAAATTAGCTGCTCATTCGGCTTACTGTATGTTTTCATGGTATGAGTACCTGATTGCTCTTTTAGTTTTTTCCCACCTTGGTTTTTGGAGTGGGAATCTCTTTCTGATTGCACATTTTCCTGATCTTTGCCTACTTGTACCTTTTAATTATTTTGATCTTTTCAACGTTCTTTTTGCCCGAATAAGATATTGACAGGCTGACGACAGCGGTCTTGATCATCGATCATCTAACCATTGTCGCTCGTTCAAACGTGGCAAAACCAAGTTCTGCTGTTGGGTGTGTCTTTAGGTTTCGCCAAACCTATACCGATTGTTTCATCTCTATATAGCAGAAATAATCTTGAAAGGTACGAACTGAATAAAGAATATCTAATCGTGAAAACACTTAAATAAAAATTGTTAATTTCGAAGTACTACATACTAAATGCTGTAGTCGTAGTTTGTTCTCGTTACTATCAAAACCCCACTTTAAGGCAGTGTAAATGAGAAAGAATGTCGAAGAGTGAGACACGTCAGTTATTGTGGCTGGATGTACAGCTGTATATGAGTCAAATTGGACGCTCCACTGTCAAATAGCACACCTATAAAATCTAAGCGTAAAGTTAAAGAATTCTAATTTCTCGCGCTTGATACCCATATTTATCGTGCATACACATCTATACTACATTGTAAATATACTGACAACCACTTAATATTAGATACCTGGTTGTACTGACCATCATTCAGTCACTTCTATGAGTTTGCAACAGAAAAAAAGCAAGAAAATCTTATGATATCTAGACGTATGAAACTGATAGTATGTAAGAATAGTAGCTTATCATAAACATACACGAAATACAACGTAGCGAAAATACTGATGACCCGAATTTAAACTAGGCCAAATAGCATTGCAAATGTCATAAGTTAAATTGTATACCTCTAGTCAATTGGTACGCTCGCAAAAACTTGGACCCATTCTCAAAACTGAGGGCAACCCTTTCAAATTTAATGCCTTGAATTGAAAGAGTATTCATAGATCTTGGTATTTCGTTGCTAAGATGTTTTGGGACTGTTAAAAAAGCTTTCCTCAGACAATTTTAGCTCGGTCTAGATTTTAAAATTAAAATATTGTATACGCCAAAAATGATAATTACATAATCTTATGACTTTTTTATGAAGTCTCGGTGTCTTAGAAGCCGCAAATTTATAGTCCATCATATGACATTTTCGGATTTTGTATAAAACTAAAATAGAAGAAATTATCTTACTTTGATTGGGATAGTCCTGATGTTTCCGTCCTATTTATACCGGTCAACTTGTACTCCGGAACTGGTCAAATTATTTCATAATTGTACGCCTTCGGTGTACAAATTGACCGTTTACCCGGCGTGTTTTGGTCCAAAATAGTCTGCATTACATAAATATTGTTATACAGGTATGTTTCAACATGTTTCAAAGAATTGAAAATTAAATTAATTTTACTAAATTTAAACATGGTGTTCAGAGGTCTCATTCACAGGCCTGTAGTTTGAAAAAATGTACACTACCCTATACTTATTTTGTTTTCAAATGTCTTGTATTTTGGAATCAAAAAAGAGTGGTTAGAAAAAAAGTTTGAATACTTCTTCATTGGCAGCGAACATCCTTGAAATTAAGTACATGTATGTTAATTTCTTTTATCAGAACCCAGGATATCAAGACCAAGAAGCAGCATATCCCTGTTGTTGACAGAACACCTGTGGAACCACCCCCTGTCATAGTGGCCATTGTCGGACCACCAAAGGTCGGGAAAACAACCCTGCTGAAATGTGTGGTGAAGAACTTCACTAAACAGAAACTATCCAAGATACAGGGTCCAGTTACTGTAGTATCAGGTATTGTAGTTATATACTGTACTCATCTCCAGGCACAATGAGACAGGGTCACAGTTATGAAAAACAATGTTAAACGTCAGGATGGCATTTACTCACTCAATTATTCAAGTAAATAAGCATATATGTTGATTTAAAATTTGTAATAAATCAATTAATCATATATTCTAAAACAAAGTTACTTTAAATTATTGACTAGAATGAGCATTTGTACAACAAGCATTAAAAACACGGCACATGTGGGTACACTAAATTTGATATCGCGAAAATACGTTCACGACGAAATACGGGACCAGCGTTAAGCCCGGGTCAGGTTTATTGTAAACCCTGCAGGCCACGTACTTGAAGCAGATACGGGATGGTCCTGGCTAATATCACCGTTGTAATTGGAGGTGCCTAGCGGGTTCTAGGCAGTCTAGCTTGTGCAGTACGGCTACGGGTCACCGGTTAGCGGCCCGTTTGATCTGGTCAGGATCTGAGAACCAAGATGCCGAAACAGACGATGCGATCGTATTTATACCCCCGGACAACGTACCCACATGACCGAGATTGACCAATGACTCATCGCCGAGAGAAGCCAGGATAACCGCTCAACCAATCAGAGAAAGCCAGGAATTCTGACCACCTTGATTTAGTTGCCAGGAATCCCGGCGGCCATGACGATGGTGTCAACTAAAATGACAAAATACATGAATTGTGAACATTTCTTGGAATTAAAACATTCCTGGCTTGAAACTTTAGGTTACAAGGATTATTCTGATATATCTATTTTAGAGTATGAAACGTGAGATTTCTCAAAATATGTTGAAAGTCCGGAATCGAAGTGAACCAGAAACAGACGACGCCTGTGACGACACACAGGGCTGACTAAAATATGAATTTATAGAGATTTACAGACACTGCAGTAACTGATCACGAACTTTACAGGTTGCCTGAAGCATAAGTAAACCTCTCAAACCAAAAACTACACTGGATAAATAAGATTTGACTAGGTTTTTACCGATTCACTTCACCGGACTGCCAAAAATAGAAAACCAATATGGCGGATGTTTTTGAAAATCTGAAGTTTGTCAGCACGTCAACGAAATTGTTGAAATTGAGTGGAATTATAGAACTGATTCATAATGTCAACATTTCCTGGAGAAACACTATGTGTTATTCAATGTAGGCAGTCATATGCCAAGGAGAGTACGGTAAACGTGTATTGAAAAGGATTTCCCTTGAAACGCTGTCAATTGTAATGGACAAGTAACGACTTTTGTCAAAAGGTAAAAGTCTCCTTCAGTTTATCAAGTTCCTATCAACATGTACTGTGGTTGAAAATATCTGAATTTGTTTCATACATTATGCCGTGAGTCTTGAAAATCCTCATCTGAAACGTCAGTAATCCTGAGGCTGGTAAAGAATGTTTATGTATGCTAAATAGGCTAGTGGAACAGCCTATTACAATACTACCTTGATTTCCCCTACAATCCCCTGGCAATCCCTTTCTAACAATGTGTCTGACACAGCAATATAAAATTAAATGGGAATAAGGAAAGTTAAATGTATAACCTCTAAGTGTGCAAGATCAACAATCATTTAGTTTGAAGGGAAAAAAATTTGTTTTATCTTATTCTCAACATCCCGGTCAAGTGAGTCAGCGTAATCACAAATTCCTGAAAATATTTGATGGGAATTAAAGAGAATGTAAGTTAAAATACACTGATATGCAAGAATATTTTCCTTCAATTTATGAAAGCAAAGGTATAGATCAGCAGTCTTGTACAATGGCTGTGTCTTTTAAGTAAAATCCTCTATATCCATGTACATGTATCTATAAATCGTAGGTCATGAGTTCTAATTAGTAAATAGGGCTTCTTTAGTCTTTCAGATGATACTGTAAACTGAGGCACCTTCTCCATTTGACAATAGCTGTTGATGGTACAATAACCCAGAACTTTATTTCAGGAAAACAGAGAAGACTGACTCTGATAGAATGTAACAATGACATCAACAGCATGATTGATATAGCGAAGATAGCAGATCTTGTAAGTACTGCACTCTTTAGACAACTGGTATAATTGTCAAATACGAACACCTAAACTGTCGGTATCTTGAGAAAATCCTGGAAGTAGATAGAGAGGTTGGGGGCTCCAGTCTCACTGCTTGGAGTTGTGTCCTTGAGTAAGAGACATTAAGTGCCATAACAGGAAAAGGTGGTTTCATTTCATCATGACTGAAATATTGCTGACTGGAATGTTGCATAACCATACACATACTCAGCCTTTGGAAGGCTTGCTCAGGAACAAAGTTGTTGGATAAATATCCAAGCGCTGTATGACCAGAAATTACCATGGCACTGTAAATCACCAAATCTATGATTGATGAATCAATTACTGAGTCGGTCAGTCAGTCGTAACATGATGCATGTAAATTAAAAAGGATACTGTAGGAAACTTCCTGTCTACATCATTATATGCATGTGTGTGTTATACAGGTATTGCTGCTAGTTGATGCCAGTTTTGGTTTTGAGATGGAGACATTCGAGTTCCTTAACATTGTACAAGTCCATGGGTTCCCTAAGATCATGGGTGTGCTCACCCACCTTGACTCCTTCAAGGACAATAAGAGGATGAGAAAAACTAAGAAAAGGTTGAAACACAGGTTCTGGACCGAGGTCTATCAGGTAATTAGTAATACATGTACTCCAGTGTGGTAGCCTATGGTTATTGTGACAGACTTCAGATTTTGGGATCGGGGTTTCTAGGGGGTTCTATTCCCACTGACACGAAGCTGTGTCTTCGAAACAAGACACATAACATCCCCATGGTACTGGTTTATATCCAGCAAGTGGTTACTCTGTCCTGACATGAATGAACAATTGTTGACTTGGATGACGTATGAAAAATTAATGTTAAACCACTTAACAAAATCTCTAAAGAGTTTGCATGTTACTGTCAGTAGTTACAGCTTTTCATTCATAATCAAAATTGAGAGTTTTTACAATGTAGCTGTCTGGCTGCACTTGGTCACCACATATACTCTCTGTGTTTCTTCTGGTTTGAATTGGCAAAGTGTTTCTGATTGCTACATTCATGTGCCATACAATGTAATAGAGTTGTTTCATATGAGCCGCGTCATGAGAAAACGGGATTATTGCCTATGCGAAAACAAAGGCGCAGATCAGCGCCGTTGTTTTCGCTACACGGATAGTACAATACCTCTTCTTCTTAAAATCGGAATTTCAATGTTCTAGTCTGCTTCTGTGACTGTACAGGCCAGTTTATGTCGGGCCTGGTCGGAACCCCCGAAGAACGGTTTTCTCGTGTCGTGGCTCATATTTAGTAAATGTCACTGTATTTGTTGTAGGGTGCGAAGTTGTTCTACCTGTCTGGTATGGTGAATGGAGAGTATCAGAAGACAGAGATCCACAACTTGTGTAGATTTATCTCTGTCATGAAGTTCAGGCCTCTCACTTGGAGAACAACCCATCCTTACATACTGGCTGACAGGTAGGCATGATTCACATCCCTGACTGCAATCAGTCACCATAGACTCCTTATGCTAGACCATTACGAAAACTTGCCCATGCAATATACAGATATTTTTTGAGCTTTAAAAATTGAAAATTTTCAGTTGAAAATTTTTAATATTTTTCTTATTTTTGCTCAAAACATAGATTGTGGGTACACGTTAGAACTGCCTAACGAGTACCCACGATATATGTTTTGAAGCAAAAATAAGAAAAATAGGTATACCCCTGCATACCCCAGTTTTGCTATATAAAAGTGGGGTTCAAGGGGGTATACAGTACACGGACATGTTTTCGTGATGCTGGGGTTAATGTTGATTTTACAACTGTATTTGGATAGTCAACCAGCTTTGAAACAAACAGACGTTAAGCCACCAAGAATGACTATGAAAATTTAGTTAGACAAGATGCATATATACTTAAAACCATTAAAAACGCAACTGATATACAGGTTATTTCTACCTTTCATGGACACCTTGTGCGCTTTGTTTATAGCGAAGTCAGCTTGCCCCTTGCCCGAGAATCGTTCAGCGAAAACTGAACTCAATTTAGCACTTCTGGTTGATTTTTGGGTGAAAAATGACAAAATAATTAAAATTTGATTTTAAACCCATTCAACCTTGCATAGCAACCCAATTTCAATGGGGAAGTATGCGGCCGAATACCAGCAACAAAAAACGGTGTAATACCGACAATTCCACCTGATGGAACGACCAAGATTAATTTCCAAATGTTCAAATTTTCGAAAAAATACCACAGATTTTGAGAATCTACCGAAACTTCAATAAAACAGAATCATTCCATAGTTTGGACAAGGAGATGTTAGGTTCTAGCATATGGGTCCATTTTATGACAGTTTTAATTTTCAAAAATGGCATTCTTGAATTCACTTCCGGTTTTCATGTACTGACTTTGATGGCCTTTTATAAGATCAAAACTTGAAAAACCAATCTACGGAATGGTTTACATAGACTTTAGAGCAATATTGGCATTGACCGAAAGTTTGAACACAAAAGAGCTAGTCATAAAGGTTAACGTATAGCTGGATTGACAAGGTGCATTTGCTTTTGTTTTGTCCATGTTTGAGTTGTGTCCCTTAATCGACAAACGCAGATCGCTTTACTTCACTTGCTAATTTAGCACAAGACGAATATGGCCTTCATATCGGGACGACAATTTCATGATTTTATATAATAACATTGTGAAAATATCCAAGAATCGTTGGATAGGTTATATGCTGAAAGTTGCGTTTTTACTGGCTTCAAGTATATGTGGAAAAGGTGCTGATCAACTGGCAACTTGTAATGCAGCTGAATTTTACATTATCACATGCAAACAGATTTTTATGCCCCCAACTTCGAAGAAGTTGAGGGGGCATATTGGTTTGGGTCAGTCTGTCAGTCAGTCTGTCTGTCAGTCAGTCAGTCTGTGATGCGTGAGCACTCGGTCAGGAACCGTTAGAGCTAGGATCTTGAAATTTGGTATGTAGTTTGTATATGAAAATTAAGAGCACCCGTATTTTTTCTTTCATATAAATTCAAGGGGCTAGGGGCTCATTCTGTGAGAGTTAGTTCCCTTTTTAATTCTTGATAAAGTGAATAGATAGTGGCTACCTTGTGTGCGCAACTTCTCCTACAGTTTTATTATGCCCCCAACTTCGAAGAAGTTGAGGGGGCATATTGGTTTGGGTCTGTCCGTGCAGTGAGTGCGTGCATGCAGTCAGTCAGTCTGTGATCATACTGATGCGTGAGCACTCGATCAGGAACCGTTAGAGCTAGGATCTTGAAATTTGGTATGTAGTTTGTATATGAAAATTAAGAGGACCCATATTTTTTCTTTCAGGTAAATTCAAGGGGCTAGGGGCCAATTCTGTGAGAGCTATTTCCCTTTTTAATTCTTGATAAAGTGAATAGATAGTGGATACCTTGTGTGCGCAACTCTTCCTACAGTTTTATTCCGATTCTCTTGAAACTTTACAGATGTTGTGACCATGCTTTGAAGATATGCATGTGGTTTGGATATAATCCTCAGATTAATTTTTGTCACTTTTTTCGCAATTTGAACTTGGCCATTTTTCAGGCATTTTGACAATGAAAGTGAATGGGCAGTGGGTACCTTGTGTGCACAACTCCTCCTACAGTTTCATGCCAATTCATTTAAAACTTTACATGTATTATGGGCATGGTCTGGAGATATGCATGTGGTTTGGATATAATCCTTGGATTATTTTTTGTCATTTTTTTCACAATTTGAACTTAGTCATTTTTTCGGGCATTTTAGTGGATGGATAGAGGGTAATTTGTGTGCACAACTCCTCCTACAATTTAATACCGATACTTTTGAAACTTTGCAGACATTGTGACCTGCTTTGAAGATATGCATGTGGTTGGGATATACTCCTCAGATTAATTTTTGTCACTTTTTTTTACAATTTGAACTTAGTCATTTTTTGGACATTTTTACATCTTGAAAGTGGCTTACCAGTTGGGGGCATAGTGTTTCATAAACACATTTTCTAGTTCCGATTCTCTTGAAACTTTACAGATGTTGTGACCATGCTTTGAAGATATGCATGTGGTTTGGATATAATCCTCAGATTAATTTTTGTCACTTTTTTCGCGATTTGAACTTAGCCATTTTTCAGGCATTTTCACAGTGAAAGTGAATGGGCAGTGGGTACCTTGTGTGCGCAACTCCTCCTACAATTTCATGCCAATTCATTTAAAACTTTACATGTGTTATGGGCATGGTCTGAAGATATGCATGTGGCTTGGATATAATCCTTGGATTATTTTTTGTCATTTTTTTAACGATTTGAACTTAGTCATTTTTTCGGGCATTTTATTGAATGGATAGAGGGTACCTTGTGTGCGCAACTCCTCCTACAGTTTTATTCCGATTCTCTTGAAACTTTACAGATGTTGTGACCATGCTTTGAAGATATGCATGTGGTTTGGATATAATCCTCAGATTAATTTTTGTCACTTTTTTCTCGATTTGAACTTAGCCATTTTTCGGGCATTTTCACAATGAAAGTGAATGGGCAGTGGGTACCTTGTGTACACAACTCCTCCTACAGTTTCATGCCAATTTATTTAGAAATTTACATGTGTTATGGGCATGGTCTGAAGATATACATGTGGCTTGGATATAATCTTTGGATTATTTTTTGTCATTTTTTTTCATGATTTGAACTTAGTCATTTTTTCGGGCATTTTAGTGAATGGATAGAGGGTACCCTGTGTGCGCAACTCCTCCTACAATTTAATGCCGATACTTTTGAAACTTTGCAGACATTGTGACCATGCTTTGAAGATATGCATGTGGTTGGGATATACTCCTCAGATTAATTTTTGTCACTTTTTTTAAATTTGAACTTAGTCATTTTTTGGACATTTTTACATCTTGAAAGTTGGGGGCATAGTGTTTCATAAACACATTTTCTAGTCTCTTGATGTGGCTCATTTTCCTTTTATTTGACCAGTTTTCGAGTTAATGCCATAATAATTGTTTTAGTGATGTGATCACCAAATGGTTGGTTAATAGATACTTCTTAAGATTATCTACATCTATTAAACATTATTGCAGAAATGTTGGCAGCATTGACTATTTAAGATTACAATTAGTATGAAGCTACTGATTGTAGATTGTTAATAAAGTATTGACCAAGCTGACAATTTTCAGAATGGAAGATATAACAGACCCGGAGAAGATTCGTCAGTTTGAGAAATGTGACCGTAACATCTCCCTCTATGGCTACGTCCACGGCACTCATATGAAGAACAACATCATGATCCACATTCCTGGCTGTGGAGACTACAGCGTCAGAGACATGCAATACCTGGCTGATCCATGTCCCACTCCGGAGAATGTGAAGAAACGCTCTCTCAGTCAGAAAGAGAGGATGGTGTATGCTCCCATGTCAGGGGTTGGCGGGATCGTGTATGATAAAGATGCTGTGTATATAGATCTAGGCGGTAGTCACTCACATAGAGATTTACATGAGGTGTGTTGTAAATTGGCTCTTCATCAACCTGATTTATATGCATATAGTAAAAAGGCAAATGAAATGATAAGAAACAAGGAAAAAACTATTAAGCATGCAGACTGATAGGACCTATCAGCCTTGCCAAGGCTTGTTTAAAGGTAGCTTGTCTTCCTGAAGACAAATTTGTAGACAGGGAATCACAAAGGCATAGCTGTCAATGGGTATACACTAATACCCTTGAAGCGGTGTCACAATCCTGACATGACAAAAGTTTTAAAAACTGTTGACTGGGATGTTCAACCCCAAAACAAACAAAGAAAACCTGCAGAGATATATGGGGTAAAATTTTCACTACCCACGTCGACGTCTGTTACCATAATACAGAATGGCATGCCCTTTGAAACCAGGTTCTGTTATCATTTTCTGTATTATAACCCATATCAATTACTGTACATAAAATCATTGTGTTCCATGCTATCTATAGGATTCCAGACCAGCCAATGAGTATGTATCCAACTTGATGTCACTAGCCCAGCCATTTGATGAAAAAATGACAACCAGTCAGGTGACTGTGTTCTCTGATCTCATTGGTTCAGAGGAGCCACTGCAAGATGAACAGTCAGAACAAGAAGAACAAGATTCACAGCTTATATACTATGAGTAAGATATTTTTATACAACCTTTATTGACAAAATTATAATGATGATGCTGAAGATAGTTTCTGTTTTGACCCAAACTTGAAAAGCTCTATTTACAATGCAACGGTTAAATACAGCAAAAATCTATTACACCGTTTGTATGGAGCTCATATGTGTCAGATTGTGAAAACAAAGTAATTAAAATAGAAGCCTAGAGGGTACAGTAGCAGTAGCAGTTTTAGTGCTACATCACTAAATGAAGCATTTGCGAGTATGAAATAATTTTCATGCAATATAGAATAGCAGGTAGCTTTGTTTGTATACAGCTTGATGTCATGTAGTGAATATGAATTACCAACAAAGAAAAAGTAGAAAAATGTTCAGACATATATTTGTTTACAGCCCTAAGAGGAAAACCAAATTGTTGAGAAATCCAGATGGGAGGTTTAGGAGAGCTGCTGTGTTTGATGATGAGACTGCTGATAATGATGATAATGATAGTGATGATAGTGATATGGTAAGTCTGATGTCTCACAATATTTTCATGCTCAACTGAGCAGGATATCAATCCCAGTCATAATATTAAAATGCTCAGTTGCCAGTTGTTGTCATTTCAACAGTAAATGTTCGGATGATAATGATTAAAATCATTTGATTGTGATAGATATTAATGTACAATTTTAGTTTTATGCTCAGTTCAAGTGAACATAATGGTATGATTTAACAACCTTGGGGCCTGGTTGTTCTGCAGGGGCACTTGACTAAAATATTCTTTGTTGAGTGTGTTTTAAGTCAGTTTGCCCTAAAACTAAAAAGTTAAACTGCAGTTTTATCTGCTGTAGGAAGAGTCTGATGAAGGTATACAGAAAGATTTGAGAGGATCACCTCAGAAACAAGTCAAACAGGTAATTTACAAATGACCGCCTCGTGGGAAAACCAACAATGTGGTTTCCGACCAGGTTCAACACAAACTGACCTGTACAGTTACAGAAAAGAGCTAGAATCTTGAAATTTCGGATTTAAGTAGAAGAGGAACTGTACTATCTGAGTAGCGAAAACAAAGGCGCTGATCAGCTTTGCAGTTACTGTGAAGCTGATCTGTGCCTTTGTTTTTGCCTAGGCAGATTGTTGTTTTTCCCATGTGGCGGCTCAAATATCAAGAGTTTGACTGCAGCGCAGGATCTAGTAGAGAGTTAAAACCGACTTCCGTCTATCCCCACAGACATGCCTATGGCAAATTTCCATAGCCTGGGAATGTCACTCCTCAAATAGGGTAAATCTCAATAAAATGCCTTTACACATACATTTAAGCAATTCACACAGGTTCACTTCAACTTGAGTGAGAGCCATTTACAGTATGTGGCATGCTTGTATATAACAGTGGATCTTGATGAACTTTGTTTTCCATCACTGAAATGTGAGATGATTGTGTGTCCAAGTTCGCCTGCTTGTGCATTCTAGGAACTAATTTCTTCCCCATCCGAACCCTGGTGAAATAATGTCATTTGGCATGTTACCAGTAAACTGTTCAGATTCAGATTCAGAACAATATGCTAGAAAGTATTACTTCGAGCTCTTTTAAATAGGGTTCAAGTTTTTTTTTCCAGTTTTTGTAAGAATACTAAATTCTTATCTTGATTTTCTGTGCACATGCTTTTAGCTACATATTCAAGCTATTTAATCAAATGTTTATGAAATGTTATTTTTGGCTTATAATATCTAGAATTGACTTTGCAATGTGTCTTTTCCAGTCTGCTGAAGATGATGATGTGATGTTTGCTGACTCAGATGATGACCTTGAAAATGATGCACAGCAACAAATTATAAAAACATCCAGCAAACAGAAACAGCTTCCTGGGAATCAGTCAAGCACTGATGATGATGATGATGATGATGATGATGATGATGATGATGATGATGATGATGATGATGATGATGATGATGATATAGGCAGCAAGAGTAAACCACAAGAGATAATAAAATCTTCAAATAAAAGTAAAAAGGTGTTGAAACAAAAAGCGAAGAAAGGTGAAAGAAGTAATGATAATATTGATGATGATGAGGATTCTTCAGTTGAAAGTGATGCTGATGACTTGGGGGAAACATTTGAGAGAAGTCTAAAGAAACTGCAAAGAAAATGTGGTGCTAAAGTGATAAAAGAATCATCAGAAACCAAAAAAGTTGAAAGAAAATTAAAGACTAAATTGAAGGAATCTGTGACATCTAGTGATTCAGATGATGCTAGTGATTCTGAAAATAACAGTAATAGTGAGGATGATATGTCTGTTAATGAAAGTGACGAAAATGATACTAATGCTGTGATAAAAAAGAAGAAAAAAGAATCAGGAAAACAAGTGTCCCGGACTAGAACTCAACAAGATTCTAGTGAAAGTGATAGTGACTCAGAGGATAAGGAATCAGATTCTTCTGAAAATTCTGATACAGTTAATAAAGCAAAACACAAACCATTGAAAGGTCATACAAGTACTGGTACATCAAAGTCAAAACAGTCTAAAATAATTAACAAACATACAAGCTCAAATAGAAATACATTAAACACTGAACAAACTTCAATTGTGAAAGGAAGAACTAAAATTATTGGGATGAGTGATAAAGGTAAAATAGCGGTAACTAATGAAAATTCAGATAGTGAAACTGATGAGGATTTTGATAATTATGAAAGTGACAACATTGAAGGAGAACAATCTGCTGGTAGTGATGATGATGGTGATGAGGAAGATGGAGAGAATGAAGAAGATGGAGAGAACTATGAAAAGATGGATGATAACAGTGAAAATGAAATGGAAGTGGAGGAAGAAGGTATCTTTTTTCTTAGTAACATGAAACAATTTGTGAGCTAATAGAATGCTAGAAGTGTGCATAAATATTCTGTTAAAAGGTACAAGTAGGCAAAGATCAGGAAAAGGCGCAATCAGAAAAAGATTCCCACTCCAAAAACCGAGGTGGGAAATATTCTGTTAAACCTACATAAGACAAAAAGTTTTGCAAACATGCTATTATTGAACCTTGACCTGTGCACAAAATCAAACCCACTTATGTTAACATCCGTTTTGTCACTTATTTACATAAGAACAGCTTTTTATTGGCCTCCACTGGGTGGCTGTTATATTTTAGCCTATTTTGAATAGCAAGTTCTCAAATGCACATTCAGGTTCTGAGGTTCATGATTTCAAAATTCCATCTTGGGTCTTGCAGTCTGACATTTGCAGTCCAAATAGGAAACAAATATGTTGTAAAGGATTTCTGGCTTAATTTCACTTTCCATGTTGTATTTTTGCAGGTGATTTGAAGTGGAAGTCCAACCTAACAGAGCAGGCTGCCGAGGCCTTCAGGAGGAGACAGGCAGAGAGAATTAACTACAGAAAACTCATCTATGGACAAGGTTTGTATTTTGGTCTTACTGGCTTCCCTGACTCTGACAAAGAAAACATTAAATGAAGACAACAAATATAACTATTTTGTAAGCAATGGGCTTCTTTCATAATTATGCAGAAATGATGTTCTCCCTAGAGAGTTCTTATGACAAGAAAGAAATGCATGTTGCTCAGTTTAAAATAAATTTACAACAACATAATCAAATTTGTTAAACCGATGTTAAATAAAATTTCTTGTATCTTGTTAAAATGGAAGGATATTTTTGAAGTTTTAGGTAGTTATTATATGAGCCGCATCGTGAGAAAACCGGATTTTTGCCTAGGCGAAAACAAAGGCGCAGATCAGCTTCGCGGTAACCGCGAAGCTGATCAGCGCCTTTGTTTTCGCTACTCGGATAGTACAAATCCTCTTCTACTTAAATCCGAAATTTCAAGCTTCTAGCTCTTTTCTGAGCTTGTACAGGCCGGTTTGTATCGGACCTGGTCGGAAACCCCGAAGACCGGTTTTCTCGCGTCGAGGCTCATATTAGGGCCATCTTGAGATGATTCTAAGAAAGAATACATATTAAAAGCAAAACTGAGTGAAAACTTGCCGTAGCAAGGTTACTGTAACTATGATGTTACTTATGTTATAGACACCAGTGTTGAAGATGACCAGCTGGACAATGATGATGAGCTGGGTGGTCTGTTCAGGGTGCTACAGTCTAAGAGAGAGAAACACAAGACTGACAGGGCAACTATCAATAAAACAGACTGCTCTAAAATTGAGCTGACAACAAAACATGACTGGGATGTAGAGGAGGTAGGTTGGAAACCAGTGTCACCAAATTCTTCGGCCTCAACTAGTGATGCCATTTAAGGGAGCAGAGAGGATGCACCCTCTGGAGGGGCCTCGGTAATAGGCTTACTACATATGTCAACCGATAATTAATGTGAGAAATCTGTTCATAATCTTACACGACTTTATCACAGGATGTATGCTGTTGCTGTTACAAGAAAATATTAATGTGATATGCTACAAGATAGAATGCTTATTTTGACAATGTATATTGTAGGTTCGTGAGTTGATCGCTGACTGTTTTGTGACAGGGAAGTGGGATCAAGATGAAGATGCTGAAACAAGGCTCAAACAAGATGGTAGGTCGTAGGGAGTGGGGAGCGATAGCATATACTGTCTGAAAAATGACTTGAATTAATCATTTTTAAGCGTGACTATTAGCACATTAAGTGTCGGTGAGGTTGCAGGTTCAATCTTTGGCTTCACCCATCTCCATGCCTTAGCTGATGGTGGAATGTTACTTACACTCCAACTTAACCAACCGACATTGAACTATTTTAATATTTATGTCTTTTAAGGGGATAAAGAATATATGAAAGGATATCAGTCACAGTGCCCTGATGTACATGCACATTAGTTTAAAGTTTGAAGTGCATCTCATCTTTGTGGTTAAGTGTTTTGTTTATTGTTTCAGATGAGCTGTATGGTGACTTTGAAGACCTTGAGACTGGTGAGGTACACTCTGGTAAAACTGATGGTGATGATAGTGATGATGCTGGTGATGGAGATGATGATGGTACTGGGGAGAAGACAGAAGATAGTAAGTTTGTGGTTTTCTAACAATTAAACCACTATTGTCCAGCTTGTCACTGTTTTGACAGCTGTTTCTTCATTTTGAGAAATGCTCTAATTAGGATTATATATCTGAAAGTAAGAATAGAGGGTCTAGGAATTGATTCAATTATATTTTAAGTCCAACATAGACACCAGGTGGGAAAGAAAATACATAAAATATAATAAAACATTTTTCCGACAACACAAAGAGCAGAATGACTACCTTTTTCCAACAGTGTCACCATCCGGCTGAGTTTCAACTGAAACGAAAGGCAACAAGCATGACAGAGAGGCAGACAGAGTAAACAGAAGATGTATCAGGAATATTAATCACTTTAACCAGGATGAAATCCATAGTATGGCTGTGTAATGTGTTTAAAATGATGATGATGATGATGATGATGATGATGATGATGATGATGATGATTCTTTCATTTACTTATTGTTTGGTTTTTAGCTGAAGAGAAGAAAAAGAAGCGGTCGGAGATGACGGCCAATGAACGTCGTCTGGAGAAGAAACGTAAGCTGAAGGAGGCGTTTGACACATTGTACGATCAGAAAGGAGATGAATTCTATGATACTTGGAAGTCTGAATTGGAAGAGCAAGCAAAAGTGAGTTTGTACAGAGTTTAAAAATATATGAGCCACCTCGTGGGAAAACCAGCAATGTGGTTTCCGAACAGGTCTGACACAAATCAGCCTGTACAGTCACAGAAGCAGGCTAGAAGCCTGAAATTTCGGATTTAAGAAGAAAAGGAAGTGTACTATCCGTGAAGCGAAAACAAAGGCGCTGATCAGCTTTCGCTGATCTGCGCCTTTGTTTTCGCCTATGCAAATTGTTGGTTTTCCCATGAGGCGGCTCATATTTAATTCATCAAATGTCAGGAATAATGCATTTATTTGTAAGAATCATAAAAAAATGCAAACAAAGCGAACAAGAGAAGACCCCACCACCCTTTGGCAAGAAACCAACAAACATAACAACAACAGCCAAAAAATTCAGATAATTACAGCCGTATTTTGTTTAACAAATGAGACCATATGAGCCGCCCCATGGGAAAACCAACAATCTGCATAGGCGAAAACAAAGACGCAGATCAGCTTCGCGGTAACTGCGAAGCAGCTTCGCGGTAACCGCGAAGCTGATCAGCGCCTTTGTTTTCGCTACTCGGATAGTTCATTTCCTCTTCTACTTAAATCCGAAATTTCAAGCTTCTAGCTCTTTTCTGAGCTTGTACAGGCCGGTTTGTGTCAGACCTGTTCGGAAACCACATTGTTGGTTTTCCCACGTGGCGGCTCATATCATGACAGTTATTTTACCATGCTTATCCTGGGCAGGCACAATCTTCATTGTTAACCAGTACGAGATCATCTCATCCTTATTCCATTAACTGACAGCTAGTAAAAGAATGTTACAAATCTTGGAATCAAACCTGTCCACTTACTGCAATACATTTGCCGTTTCTGAAATAAGGATTTTCATAGTATAATTGAGTTTATCTATAATTGTAGATGAACCGAGCAGAGTTTGAGGGTCTGGAGGATGAGCAGAGGGTCCAATATGAGGGTTATAGGCCTGGCATGTATGTGAGGGTGGAGATAGCCGGAGTGCCTTGTGAGTTTGTGACTAATTTTGACCCCACCTACCCTGTTATACTGGGAGGACTGCTGAATGTGGAGGAGAATATAGGATATGTACAGGTGAGGACTTGGGGGTGGAGGGAGAAATAGCGGGGGTGCCGTGTAAGTTTGTGACTAACTTTGACCCCACCTACCCTGTTATACTGGGAGGACTGCTGAATGTGGAGGAGAATATAGGATATGTACAGGTGAAGGATTTATCTCATTATTTTCAATATTTTTTTTTTCTTTTCATTTTTGATGAAATTGTATTTTTTGCAAATAGTACCCATGAAAAAGTGTTATACTGGGAGGACTGCTGAATGTGGAGGAGAATATAGGGTATGTACAGGTGAGGACTTGGGGGTGGAGGGAGAAATAGCGGGGGTGCCGTGTAAGTTTGTGACTAACTTTGACCCCACCTACCCTGTTATACTGGGAGGACTGCTGAATGTGGAGGAGAATATAGGATATGTACAGGTGAAGGATTTATCTCATTATTTTCAATATTTTTTTTCTTTTCATTTTTGATGAAATTGTATTTTTTGCAAATAGTACCCATGAAAAAGTGTAGCCATAAATGAGATGCAATTTTCCTAAACAACAAGTACAATGCTTGAGAAAATTTATTAATTTCAATCCAGGGCTTTTTCTGACCTTTTGGGGAAATTTTTGGTACCGATGAAATTGGGAAAAAATTGTGTGATTTTGGTAAAAAAATACAACAATTTTGGGAAAAAATAGTGCAATTTTTAACAAAATTGGGAAAGTTTACCTTTTAAATTCGAATTTTTCTGCTAATTGGGAATGTTCCAGGTCAATTGGGAATTTTTTCAGCCAATTGGGAAAAAATTTGGTACCGGAAACCGGACCCAGTTTTGTATCGAGAAAAAGCCCTGCAATCTATTCTTTATTAATGATATGAAGGAACTTTATTAATTTCAATCTATTCTTTATTAATAATATGAAGCAAAACGATCTGTGCCATGGTCGTGATGATTAAATTCATGTCTCAATACAAAGGTAACGCCACTTAGCCGATCGCCTAGAAATCCATTATGGCAGACATCGTTTACAGCTGCCGGTTGCTAAGCGGCGACTGCGCAGTCGCAGAACCTCCAATAGAATAGAATAGAATGCGCCCGGTAAATCAGAGGTACATATGTATTTAAGTTGTCAGGTGAAAGTTTGAGTCAAACTGTTAAACCTTAATGACAAGCTTTACCTGACAAAATATTAAGTTTAACAATGCGGAAAAGCCTTTATTGTATTTCATTTTGTCGACAGACTCGACTGAAGAAACACCGATGGCACAAGAAGATATTGAAAACTCGTAATCCTCTGATCTTCTCTCTGGGCTGGCGCAGGTTCCAGTCTATACCGCTATACTCTATACAGGACCATAATATGAGAAACAGACTATTGAAATATACACCAGAACATCTACACTGTCATGCCTCATTCTGGGGTAAGCTGTTATAGTTTGTGGACAACAATTAAATGGTATACTCACAAATCAGTTTAGGAGCCACTGTGCTGTACTGGTCAAACCATTCACCTTGTAAACCAGGGGTTGTGCTTCTCCAGTTCTTCAGATGAGACTAGTCTCATATGACACTAGTCTCTAGCTGTTGTGTGGGAACTAAAACACCAAATCAACCAACCAACAGATCAGGTTGTATTAGTTTTCTGACAAGCAGACCAAAACTTAAAGGGAAGACACATACCACATTGCTTTCAAATAAAATTTCTTTAGAGCCAGTGTTTTTTCTTTGCTTTATCAAAAGTTACCGGTATGGTTAATTGACAGATAGACGTTTGCTTGTTATCAAATAGTACTTTGTAGCCCCAAACTAGGTAGCTCAGTCTTGTGTTGGTCTGTAATGAGAGCCCCAAAACAACAACATGATTCAGATGAAGAAGCAAACACCTAACATGAGAGCCGCAACGCGAGAAAACCGGTCTTCGGGGTTTCCGACCAGGTCTGACACAAACCAACCTGTACAGTCACAGAAAAGAGCTAGAATCTTGAAATTTTGATACTACATAGTAGAGGAATTGTAGTATCCGTGAAGCGAAAACAAAGGCGCTGATCAGCTTCGCAGTTACTGCGAAGCTGATCTGCGTCTTTGTTTTCGCCTAGGCAAAAATCCGGTTTTCTCACGACGCGGCTCATGAATCATATGAAAAAGATAGATATTTTGGTGCACAGTTGTTACTGATTTATTGATTATTTTCTCCCCTGTGTTGACTTAACTTTAAAGTTTGTATCTGCTGTTACAGGACCTATAACCCCACAGGGAACAGGTCTACTGGCTGTTGAAAGTGTGGCTGGCTCACAGGTAGGTTAACAACATAAAACTAATTCAAGTCAAACATATTCTTAAGAACCTTTGTTTCATATGACATTTTAGCTATGCAAACTAAGCCAACTTTGCACTAAATCTAAATACTGGTAAGCTGTCTTTCAGAGGCTTGCTGAGGAACAATGAAGCTGCTAGTAGGATAATGGTCATAGCCTACGCTTTATAAAGTTGAAATAAGCTCATTATCTGACAACAAACAAAGCCTTGCTTTTCCAAACCTCGGCCAATGGATGAAGATGCTTTTATTTAGTATTGTTGATATATAGGTTTACAACTTTCCTCCTTTAGGACAGTTTGTTTGAGTTCTCTTCTATGTATGATCAACAAATTGTTCGGATGGCATGAAGAGTACATATTGCATAATTACTCGTGTTTGTTTCTAGGCTTGGTTCAGGATAGCAGCTACTGGTGTAGTGTTAGAGCTAGACAAGTCTATGAAGATAGTGAAGAAACTGAAACTAGTCGGCACACCAACGAAAATCTTCAGTAAAACAGCTTTTGTACAGGTATGGTAAACCATGAACCATAATTAATGGACGTTTATTAAGAGATAAAGCAATTGTGTCTTGGCATCCACTGAAATTGAGTTAATTGCTGTTACTGATAAGATGCAGCATTCCCTGACTGTCAGTCATATTGGACAGTTAACACTTTGATTTTGCTTGTTAGCTAAAGTATGCATAGTAATTGCCACATCAGTTTTGATATATGGTATTACAGCAAGGGAAATCCTGAGTTTTGTCTGAACATTAAGTGTATGTCCATTTTTTAACGGAGACAAGTCTTCTTCATTGATTTGAGATTTTTAAAACTAGTAAGTTTTAGGCAAAATATATACAGGGGACATAATTTTCTCAAAAATATTGTTCGTTAAAACTGGCAGTCCGAGACTGTAGAACAACTAAAAAAAGAAAAGAGGGAAGGAAGAAACCACAAAGTCAATAATTCTAACTACTAAAACAATTTCAGGGTATGTTCAATTCGTCCCTAGAGGTTGCCAAGTTTGAAGGGGCCACTATCAGAACTGTGAGTGGTCTACGCGGCCAGATCAAGAAGGCCCTGAAATCACCAGAAGGGGCCTTTAGGGCAACATTTGAGGACAAGGTACTGATGAGTGGTAAGTTCAGCTCATTGTACTGGTTGATTTGTTGGTCTTACAGACTTAATCTGACTCCACATAATTGAGCCGCCTCGTGGGAAAACCAGCAATGTGGTTTCCGAACAGGTCCGACACAAATCGGCCTGTACAGTCACAGAAAAGAGCTAGAAGCTTGAAATTTCGGATTTTTAGAAGAGGAACTGTACTATCTGAGTAGCGAAAACAAAGGCGCTGATCAGCTTCGCAGTTACTGCGAAGCTGATCTGCGTCTTTGTTTTCGCCTATGCAGATTGTTGATTTTCCCATGGGGCGGCTCATATATGGAATAATCAGGCAAATCATGAGAGCCATGAAATTCCAAGAAACTGTTACTTTAGGACAAAACAGAGGGCAAAATATTGAGAAATAGACAAACACTGGCACAGTTAGGTGGGGAGTAAGGTTTTCAAAACTAGAAAAAAAAAAATCCTATTAAAATATGGTAAAATTCAAAATGGTTTTATCCAACTGACGATAAGGCTCTCCCATTATTTTCAGACATTATATTCCTGCGTACCTGGTACCCTGTTGATGTTCCCCAGTTCTACAACCCCGTGACGAGCCTGCTCCTACCCCCGGAGCAGAAGTTACAGTGGATGGGCATGAAGACTGTTGGACAACTCAGGAGGGAGAAAGGATTGAATGTGCCAAAACAGAAGGACTCAGACTACAAGGTTTGTTACATTTCCTGCATTATTTTGGCAGAAAAGAACAAAATCCTGTCACATATAAATGACTTTTAATTAAGAAAAGAAAGATCAGGAAGTGTTACTTTAAATTATGAAATCCAGAAACTAGGATGGGAAAAAAGGGGCAATGCTAGACACCATATCAGGTCCATATAAACATGTTCACCAAGTAGGTGTTGAAAACTTTACAAAAGTAAGGGAGAGAGAAAAGTATGCTTTTGTAAATTGTATGATATTGATTTTCATTTATTTTACAGCCTATTGAGAGAAGAGGGAAGGCATACAATCCCCTGTCAATTCCCCGAAGCCTCCAGAAGGTTCTCCCGTTCAAGGACACGCCAAAGATCTTACTGGAGAAGAAAGACCCTGTCAAGAGGGTCACTGTGATTAGGGAACCACATGAAGCTAAGGTGGGTATAAGGCTTTTTCATGCACAATACATTGTGGTATGAACACTCTTGACTCGTTATAGTAATACATAGGGAAAGTTTAGTTGGTTTCTGACTTAGAATGTTTCAAATATCAGGTGAGACTGTTTAGGATATTCAGATGTAGCTGTTTATTTCTGAAACAAGTAGCCCGGTTACTGTTTTCTCAATTTACTTAACACTAAAACTGAAAGCTGCTAAGATATTACAGCGAAAGAAGTCAAACAATGGGCAAAGTGACTGAATGGTTCTTTTTGTACTTCTTAATCTTTAATTTGGTTAGGGTGGCCAAACTTAGATTTCCTACATTTCCACAATTCAAATCAATTGCAAATTGCTCTGGTCAACCCTGAAGAGAACTAACAATAGGTGACCAAATCTGCTGATTTCAATTCTGTACCAATCTAACTTGCTTTATAACTCAATCACCACATGAAGATTGTTAGGAAAATTATTTTTATGTTGGCAAGTTGATAGGGTAATCTCTTCACTACTTCACAAAGAAGTAACAGTCCATCAATGAATTTATATAGAATGTTTGCAATATTAGAAAAGAACTTAGGTGTTATGTTGCCCATACTTAGTGTTCCCCGGCTGTAAAGGAAAAACAGTAAATGTGTATTCTGTTTCTGATCATTGAATGTAATCATTCTTATAAACAAGAAGTTCTATTTGTTTCTGACATGACACAGACAACCCCTGCATATTGTGGCCATTTTTGATTTTGTGTAATAAAACAGTGTTGTGTTTCCTTGTGGAGGTAAATTACATTAAATTCATGTGATCAAAACTTGCCCAACTATTTAAAGCAATGTGTTGCCAGTCTATGATAAAATGAGGTGCGTTTCAGCTTGATCACATTTGTTTTATGGGATAAAGCAACAGCAAATGGCAAAAGAATTATAGACTGTGAGAGGTAGGGTGTTTGAAACCAGGGGCCAGTTGTTCAAAACTTTGTTAGCTTAACAGTATTGTAAGACCTCAACTCGTTAGGTAAATGCCGACTACATAAGCAAATAAGCAAATACACTTTTATTTTTTGTTGAAAAAATGTGAAAATCCTTTGCAATGCAATTTTCACATTTTTTTTTTTTTTTTTTTTTTTTTGTATTTGTAATATTGCCATTTGAAATTTTGATGAATCATTATCTAATGACATTGTTAATTTTGAACATCTGGCCCCAGTTTGTGATAAATTTTCTCTCCCTAGTTAGTACCTAGGATAAGTATCCTGGTATTGGTGGCTCCATCTAGATATTAAGAATCAATACCACAAACAATAATAATGTTATTTGTGTTCCAGGTAGCAAAGGTTCTGAAGATGTTGCGTACACTACAAGAACACAAGGCTAGAACAGAGCATTCAGCAATGAGAGACAGAGCGGGTAAACATCAGAAAGTTATGGAGAAAGTCAATGCTAAGAGGGACACTAGGAGGAAAGAAGTGAAGAAACAAGTGTTCAGAATACTAGGAAAGAGGGAGAAAAGAAATAAGAAATCATGATGATCAAGATTCAGTGTTTTGTCATTATAAAGCCAGGTGTCCTTTTTGTAGGACTGAGACAAACAGTACAGCCCCAGATATGATGCTGCAGAAGAGGCATCCCAACTTCGTGTTTTCTGTTTGTTCAGTGGAATTTCATCAAAAATGAGCTAACATTTAAATGCACATGATTTTGTGGTAACCTACTGCTGCATGTTGGATATGACTGTGGTTGGGTATACTCAAGTTTTCACTTAAAATTGATGCATACTGAGGAACAACCAGGTCAGGTCTTTATTGTCAATTACCTTGCATTGCCAAATGCATGCCTAAAAGTGATTGTTAAGTTTGCAATATCTGTTACACATGCATAGTATCTAATGATCTTATGAAGTCAATGGAAAATGAATTGATTGATAATGAGACTGATATACTTTTTTTATCCTTTCGATCCTGATTTATATTTATTAAGGTTCTCAGCTTATAGAATTTTCTTTAAATTGGTAAGTCCATTGCCACTACATGCCTCTGATATGATTCCGGCAAGAATACTAAACTGGCATCTAAGGAGTTTGAGTCTCGTATATCAGCAGTCCTACAACACTGGCCAAACACCATTTGATTGGCAGGAGGCCAACTTCACAGCTGTCGTCAAAACGGCAACAAGGCTAATCACAAACCAGCCTCATAGATCTGTATTGTCCGTAAATCTATAGAACATGTACTTTAAAGCCAAATCATGAATCGCCTTGAAAAATTCTGGTCAAATTCCAGCACGGATTCCAAGCCAATAAGTTATGCAAAACACGGTCACCACTGCTCAATACAGTTGAAGACCTTTATCATATCCCATATGCTTAAATACATGTACCTGGACGTAACAATAGGGCTGACCTGGATGGCTCGAAAAGGGATTGAGTATGTAACAGCTAACCACTATATCACATCTTTACTTAATAAGAGCTGTTGCAGGACAGCGCGCTCGACTGCTTCTGACCTTTGTCAAACATAAGGCCAAACCCGACCTGTAACCCAAAGCATTATGCTCATACATCTCTTTGCCTTGATGCAATAAAGCAAAATCACTGAACCATGAAATTTAACTATAACTACCTAAGATTTAAAGGTCTCTCATATTGTGAAAGAAGTGTGTTCGTACACCAAATGAGTGCCAAGATACAAGGCAAAATCACTGAACTGTGAAATAAGGTCACACTAACCTATAAGTACTTCAGGGTCAAAGGTCTAGTCAAACTTACTCATAATGTGAAAGAAATATGATCATATACCCATTGAGTGTTGAGATATAAAGCAAAATCACTTAACCATGAAATTAGGTCATAGTGACAAATAAGTATGTTTGGAATAAAGGTCTGGTCATACTCATTCATAATCAGAAAGAAGTATGAAAAAATACCAACTGAGTGTCAAGATACAAGGCAAAGTAGCTGATCCATGAAATTAGGTCACAGTGGCCCAGGAATACTTTACGGTCAAAGGTCTTGTCATACGCAAACATATCGTGAAAGAAGGATGTTCATTTACCAATTGAGTGCCGAGATATAAGGTAAAATCACTGAGCCATGAAATTAGGTCATAATGACCTATGAGTACTTTAGGGTCAAAGGTCTTGTCATATGCAAACAGTGTGTGAAAGAAGTTTGGTCATAAACCAATTGAGTGCCAAGATATAAGGCAAAATCACTGAACCATGAAATTAGGTCACAGTGACCTATAAGTATGTTTGGGTTAAAGGTCTGGTCATACTCATTCATAATGTGAAAGAAGTAAGAAAAAATACCAACTGAGTGTCGAGATATAAGGCAAAATCACTGAACCATGAAATTAGGTCACAGTGACCTAGGAATACTTCAAGGTCAAAGGTCTTGTCATACGCAAACATATCCTGAAAACAGTATGTTCATATACCAATTGAGTGCCGCGATATAAGGCAAAATCACTGAACCATGAAATTAGGTCATAATGACCTAGGACTACTTTCGGGTCAAAGGTGTTGTCATACGCAAACATAGTGTGAAAGAAGTTTGTTCATAAACCACTTGAGTGCCCAGATATAAGGCAAAATCACTGAACCGTGAAATTAGGTCACAGTGACCTATAAGTATATTGGGGTCAAAGGTCTGGTCATACACACTCATAATCTGAAAAAAGTATGAAAATATACTGATTGTCAAGATATAAGGCAAAATCACTGAACCATGAAATTAGGTCACAGTGACCTATAAGTATATTGGGGTCAAAGGCCTGGTCATACTCACTCATAATCTGAAAGAAGTAAGAAAATATATTAATTGAGTGTCAAGATATAAGGCAAAATCACTGAACCATGGAAGGTAGGTCAACCGATCCTTACCATCATGACACACAAGTCAGTGTCGCAAAGTCAAAAGATGAAGACCAACCATCTTCCTAAGTTGTTTCTATTAAGAAATAAAAAGACGAAAAAAATCAGAGTTCTAGATTTTGACCTCTAGCCCCACCCCAGACTCTGACCCAGAGGTCCGACCGATGTCATGCAACCTAAAGTGTATGAAGTATGAACGCTTTAAGATAAGTTGTTGTCAAGATATGGACTCCTTGTAAAATTTACACAACAGAACATCTATTTTTTACAGTGTCCTAATTTTTAACCTCTAGCCTGACCCCCCAGACACAACAGAACATCTATTTTTTACAGTGTAAAATTTACACAACAGAAAATCTATTTTTTACAGTGTCCTAGTTTTTAACCTCTAGCCTGACCCCCCAGGCATGGACCCAGAGATCTATTTTTTACAGTGTCCTAGTTTTTAACCTCTAGCCTGACCCCCCAGGCATGGACCCAGAGATCCAATGCCATGAAATGAAACTCAACCCTACAGGGTACCTATGGTCCAAGTATGAAAGGCCACTGATAAAAGGTTTTCAAGATATAGACTTCTAGATTACTATATCACAGAAAAGCCATTATTATTAATGGTGTTCTAGATTTTAACCTCTAGCCCCACCCCCTGGCATGGACCCAGGAAGCCGATGCCATGGAATGAAAGCCGACCCTACAGGGTGTCAATGGACCAAGTATCAATGCTTTCTGATGAGTGGTTGTCAAGATATAGACTTCACAAGAATGGCCATTTTTGAAGGTGTTCTAGATTTTAACCTCCAGCCCACCCCCCTGGCCTGGGCCCAGGGGCCCGATGCCATGGAATGAAAGCTAACCCTACAGGGTATCTATGGTCCAAGTATGAATGCTTTCTGATGAGTGGTTGTCAAGATATGGACTTCTAGAAAACTTTAACGCTAGTGTGACTCGCACGGGAATGGGAACGTGGACGACCGGGGTGACTGCAATAGCTCTATGCACTTCGTGCAATCGAGCTAAAAACTTCTGAAATAAGTAAAACTGCTGTATGTTAAATTCCTCCACCTTGTGATTTGGTTGGGAGATGAGAGAAACCAAAAGGATAAATATATTTTGTATTTGCAAAATTGATGTAAACAATCACAGAATGTAACAAATTAAATGAAGATGACTCCCCCACAATAATCTGCAGGCTACATAGTCACAGTAACCATGACTTGGCTCTTAATTGATGATGGTACATCTTGAGAAAGTCTGATTTGTGCATATGCATAAACATGGCGTAGATTTTCTGCAGCCTGCATGATCACTCTGCAACTTATTAGCACATTCAACTTTATTAAATTATGTACTACTTGGTTGGAAACATAATTGCAGTTTTGCTCTTGGCAGATACTGATCTTACAAATCTTCTCTATGGTTAACACATACTTATGTGTTCACTTTTTAAGCATTTGGTGCTAAAAGATGTGCTACATGAGAGAGAACAAAAATAACATCTAGCACTTTATGAAATTAAAGTTGGGCCTGTCTGAATGATGGTGGTTCTCTTGTATTAATGCTTAATGGCACTGTGTACAAAGTCCTGTTTATTTCTTTGGTTTTGGTTTGTAGAATCCCTCGCCAACTTTGTTCCCCAGTTTCCCCTCGGCTACATACTTGTCCAATAAGGGGCTGGGGTTGAACAAAGGATTATCTGGGTACTTGGCATGCCAACCTGCAAACAAAATTTCTGGATATTTCACAGGTATAACATTCCTAAAATACAATATGTAACATTCTTGAAATGTTTAGTTCTACTCAAAAAAATACAAGTTATTTTTTTTTTAAATTTTTAATGGCCTTCTTAGATAAATGCAACATATTTAAGGACAACTGAGAATCTGGGGTTGAGATTAAGCTTTCTGCATTGAATAAAAAATATCAAATTTTATAAAGTTTACTGTAAACTTAAAATAAAGTTGCAATGTATCAAGACTGCCATTTCATGTTAGTTTTACTGAAATTATTTCATTCAATCTAAATCTGAAAGGTTTACCCACCATCCATGATAAATTTACAAGTATCCAGCCCAACATAGTCTGTCAATTCAAATGGTCCCATAGGATAACCTGCCCCTAGTTTCATTGCTGTGTCAACATCCTGTGGAGTTGCCTCCCCTCTCTCTACCATCCTGACTGCCTCCATCATGTAGGGAACCAGCAGACGGTTCACGATAAACCCGGGGGTATCCTGGGAAAATGAAACTAGAAATGCGTGTTTGTAAAACACTATGCCCCCAACTGTATGCTTGTCCCTAAACTGGCAGTTTGTAGGATTCATTTATTTCATTCAAATGCAGTCAAATTTAATTTCCTGAAGAAGCTGTTCAGTTGCATCTGTTTTGACGTCGATCCAGAAACAGTTTGTAAGCTTTTTTGCAGGCGAGTTAGAAATGAAGTAAAAATTTAAAAATGGAGTAATTTTGTCAAACTTTGACAGACAGTCCTCAAAAGTTAATCAGGTGATCTTCTTCTCAGCCCCAACCAGCATACCAAATATGAAGGCTCTAGCTAGCTAGCTCAAATACGTTTTGAGATATCTTGCACACAAGATTTTCAAAATTTGTTTTCAAAGGGAAGGGGCATAACACGTACATGAAAAAAATGCAGGCCAACTATTTTTTCATGAGGAATCTGTATATGAAATTTCAAAACCCTATCATTCACCGTTCAAAGGTTTCAAATTTCACCGAAAAGTGGAAAAATCAAAATTTCAAAATTCTGTATTTTTGTAAAAATTTGACGGAAAGTTCTCAAAAGTTAATCAGGTCATCTACTTCTCAGCCCCAACAAGTGTACCAAATGAAGGCTCTAGCTTCAATACTTTTTGAGATATCTTGCACACAAGATTTTCAAAGGGACATAACTCAAAAAAAGGGCATAACTTGACCATACAAAAAATACGGGTCAACTATTTTATCATGAGAAATGTGTATATGGGATTTCAAAACCCTAGCATTCACCGTTCAAAAGTTTCAAAATTCTGTATTTTTGTAAAAATTTGACAGAAAGTTCTCAAAAGTTAATCAGGTCATCTACTTCTCAGCCCCAACAAGTGTACCAAATATGGAGGCTCTAGCTTCAATACTTTTTGAGATATCTTGCACACAAGATTTTCAAATTTTGTTTTCAAAGGGACATAACTCAAAAAAGGGGCATAACTTGGCCATACAAAAAATACGGGTCAACTATTTTATCATGAGGAATGTGTATATGAAATTTCAAAACCCTAGCATTCACCGTTCAAAAGTTTCAAATTTCACTGAAAAGTGGAAAAATCAATCAAAATTTCAAAATTTCGTATTTTTGTAAAAATTTGACAGAAAGTTCTCAAAAGTTTATCAGGTCATCTACTCCTCAGCCCCAACAAGTGTACCAAATATGAAGGCTCTAGCTTAAAACAATTTTGAGATATCTTGCACACAAGATTTTCAAATTTTGTTTTCAAAGGGACATAACTCAGAAAAGGGGCGTAACTCGGACATGAAAAAAAATACGGGTCAACTATTTTTTCATGAGGAATGTGCATATGAAATTTCAAAACCCTAGCATTCACCATTCAAAAGTTAACACACAGACAGACAGACAGACAAGCCGAAAGCAATATGCCCTTCCAACTTTTTCAAAGTTGGGGGCATAACAAGTGAAACCAAACTGGCCTGGATAGAAAATAATTCATGTACATCAGGCAAGAAACATTGGTTGTACAGGACGTCACAAAACAATGACAAAAACATTTGATTTCAAAATAATTGCATTGTGGAAATTAAAAATTTCAAGAAACAAGCCCCGTAGCCTAACGTTGTGCAAGAAAAAGAATTAATCATAACAAGTGGAAATCTTTTCCTGAGGTCACAGTTTGACATCACACGGCAGAGCCTTTATTAAATCAGTATCTTAGAGAATTGAAAAAGATTCAACATTTGATATCAAAAATGTTCTTTTTATCAAATTCTAGTAACTCCCCCTTCCTTGTCAAAATGTATATTACATTTAGAATTCTTACCTTGCAATTCACTGTAACTTTCCCCATATTTTTACCAAACTCTAACAATTTATTAAATGTTTCATCACTCGTCTCCGGAATTCTTATCACCTGTATTCAAGAAGGGAAAAAATAGATCTATCAAAAAATTCACATTTATGAGAAAACCAACGATCTGGAATTCTGCCCAGGTCTGACACAAACCAGGTTCTAAAGTCATAGAAAATACACATGTAACTGGAAGCTAGAAATTTCATATTTAGAAAGAATAGGCATTGTGGTATCTATGGAGCAAAACAAAGGCGCTAATCAGTTGTGCAGTTACTGCTCAGCTGATCTATGCCTTTGTCTTTGCATATGCAGAATTTTGCTTTTCTAATGTGGCAGCTCATTTGATACTTGGCTATTAAAAAGATGGAAAGCTAGTTGTAAGCTTTTTTGTTTTAAACCACTTGCAAAACTGAGAGCTGCTAAGGGTGCTGTTTAAATGTGAACACACAGTATCCAGGATACAGACTTAAATTTGTACTAAAAGAAACAATACCTCTAAAAGTTTCATCATAGGTACAGGATTAAAGAAGTGAAGACCTCCGAATTTGTCTGCTCTTGATGTTGCTACTGCTATTTCTTTTATTGGAATGGATGATGTATTGCTGGCAAATATTGCATGTCTGAAAATAGATTTGGTGTCATGAAATATCAGAATGGAATTCAAACAGTATTTAGCAGAAAAAAGATGAAATTCTTTGATATTATAGTGTCTAAGGAAGTACAAACAGGCTCAACGCTTCGTTCTAGGGCATGTGCTGAGAATTACTAGGCGCCGACAATTGCTCCGATGCGAGTACATGAAAAACTATCATGAAAAACTATTCATAAACTTATGATGAGTGAACAGACTTAAAAACCTCTTTATTATTTTGTATGACAGATGCCACTAAAAAGAAAATACATGTACATTTTTATTTTTATTCAAAATGGTCAACAATACCATTGTCTGTGCAAACTTACTTTGGTGCTGCATTATCTAAGGTGGAAAACAACTTTTTCTTAATGTCTAGATTTTCAACAATAGCTTCTATAACAAGGTCAGAGTTCTGGACGGCGGAGGCAGCATCAGTCTGCATTTTCAGGCGACTCATTGTTTCTTCTATGAATTTTTCTCCATCCTGGAAACAGAAAAATGTTCTGAGATCCAGCACAAATGAAAAATATGTGATGCCTAGTGTAAACCAGCATGAATAAGGAATTAATTTCCTTTAAACAAAGACTACTGCTGCGTACTGCATATCAGTATTGTCCACTATTCAGTATTCACACACCTGTAATGTGATGTGTCCAACTCCTATAAACTTCAGAATAGACATATGCATAACAACCCGTAATAACATAAATTGCTGGGCTATGAAAAACCCATGGAAAATGCCTAGGCCTAAGCATACATATTCAACACAATAAGATACATGTATTAAATACCTTTGGATTTTCAGCAAACTTTTTCTTGGCAACCCTCTGTAAACTTTTGTTGATGCCAGATTGAGCTTTGGACAGGATGTCATCTGTTTGGTCTACTACTACGACCTGGTGACCTGTAGTCGCAGCAACCTGAAAAACAGTGTTAACAGACAGTCAATTATATTGTAATTTGACAGACAGACATAGATGGATAATTACCCAAAATGTTGTCTAAGGTAAGCAGAATCTGAGCACTTGAAGTGACAAGTGTTGCCATTGTAAAAGTGGCTTGCGGAAACATTATAATACTGTGTACTCATACTGAGTATTTTAATTTCTACCCTCACCTTAGGAGCTGTGGATGCCCATGGCTGAGGATCTAACCCAGAGTCCTACCCGCTATCACTGCACAAGTCACTCCACTGGACTTTTGACAGGTTTGCAAATATTTTTGGCATTATCCATGATAGATAGTTTCACCAATTCTATCTATAGACATATAACAGTTTCGCAAATTCTTCAAAGAGGACTCAGAATCAGAATAGTTTACTGGTGAAACGTCAAACTGACAGTACCACACCAGGACTTAAGATGGTGTTCTGGTATACCAAAAGCTGAGAGTGATTCACTAAAATGAAAGCAAAGAAAACCTGAAATGTATTCTCCTTTAACTATTATGGATGATCAGAAATTGACGGACTCACTATCAGAAGATAGGTTCATATATAAGTGACAAGAATTCAGCATCAGGATAGTTTACTGGTGAAATGTCACATTGACAATACCACCAGAATCAGAATCAGAATCAGAATAGTTTACTGGTGAAACGTCAAACCCCAGGGGATGTGGCTTGACCGGAATTTGCACAGTGCGAACTAGGGTGTTCACAACTCAATTTGCAAAAATGTCATGTGGCTTTAGGCTTTATCACTTCACCAACGAGCTTCACGAACTGCACAATTATGGAATAAGAGGTAAAGTGCTAAGCTGGATTCAAGCTTTCCTTGGGAACAGATCCCAGCGGGTGGTCATTGATGGGGAGGAGTCGGACTCAATACCAGTAAATTCAGGTGTCCCCCAGGGATCTGTATTGGGGCCGATTCTTTTCCTCGCATATATAAATGACTTGCCCGATGGAATCTCTTCCCAAGTATGCCTTTTTGCGGATGACACTGCTCTGTATCTCACAATCAAGGGTGAGGAAAACAGCTCAGCACTTCAAAAGGACCTCGACTTACTGTCGGTGTGGGAGAAGAAGTGGGATATGCAGTTCAATCCCTCAAAATGCCAGGTGGTACAGGTGACAGGTTTCAAAAGCCCCATTAAATCAGAATACATTCTCCACGGTCAGGTGTTGGAAACTGTCACTTGTGCTAGATACCTTGGAGTTGACACTAGAAGCAATATCTCATGGACCTCCCACATTGATCCAGTTGTAGGTAATGCAAACCGGTCTCTTGGCTACATCCGTCGCAACATTAAAAGTAAAAACCAGGAAGTCAGGGAATCAGCCTATAACACCCTAGTCAGACCCCAGTTGGAGTATGCGTCTGCGGTATGGGACCCGCATACCAAAGACCATATTTCCAAAATTGAAATGGTCCAGCGAAGGGCTGCTCGCTGGACCACTAGCAACTTTGATCGCAGGGCATCATTCTGTAACTGATATGTTAAACAAACTCGGCTGGAAAACATTGGAACAAAGACGGGCAGATGCCCGCCTTTGTCTTTTCTATAAGATTGTATATGGGTTGGTTGCAGTCCCTCTCCCAGATTATGTGCAGTATAACAACAGGATCTCTAGATACTGCCATTCTATGACCTTCAGGCAGGTGTCAACATCAACAGATTTCTACAAGTATTCATTCTTCCCCCTTGCCATTATTCAGTGGAATGCCCTCCCTGAGTCTATTGTTTGCTTACAGAGACTGGATGCCTTTAAGGCTGCTATCTGTAAGCTGCAACACTCTCGACCATAACCCCTGATAAGCTTGTTTTTAACCTGATTTTAGCTACTCTCACCTATTTTAACCTATCATCTGTTTTTATCCTTCACTATCACACTTCATTCTTGTCTATCTTTTAAACTGTCTGATACTAACAGACCATGCGCAACCCTGCCTAGAATGTCCGCGAGGGCGTGTGGCAGTATATAGAGATAGATAGACTTGATCTAATCATTAGCCAGGTGTATGTGACATATCTTTAGACGTGCACTGGCTGTATGCCCTTCTTATCTTTGCAAACGTTACAGATTTTGACCTCTACTCTAGTGAGTTAAAAATGCAATAATAAGAACCTGCGCAATTCCTGATCCCATTAAACCGCTGCCTATAATCGTAACATATTTCACGGAAGATGTTCTTGCAGCTGACGAACTAAAGCTTCGTGATAAAATGCTAAAACACCGAGACATTTTCCACTGCCGTTTTTTCTGCCGGTATCGAAATGAAGGGAGGTAATTCTAATGGTGAGAGATGCGTGTTCGATTAAATTGAAATAATTATTGGGTATTGCAACTTACCGGATTACGTTCCTGGACATTTCTGTCTTATCGAGCCTAAAGTATTTTTCGCGCTGAAGTGCACTGCATTGCTCTACAATACTCTACACAACACTGCATGCGCGGATCCAGAGGGGGGGGGGGCCCACCTGTAATTTGAAAATTTTACCTAAAAAGGGTAATTTCAGGATTTTTTCGGGGTTGGACCCCCTCGTCTCTGACCAAAAATTACCATTTTCGTTGGACCCACTCTCATGAAAACTTCTGGATCCGCGCATGCACTACACTACACTACACTACACTACACTAAACTACACTACACTACACTACACTACACTACACTACACTACACTACACTACACTACACTACTACACTACACTACACTACATTACACTACACTACACTACACTACACTGTACTACACTACACTACACAACAGTACACTACACTACATTATACTACAACACACTACGCTACACTACACTACACTGTACTACACTACACTACACTACAATACACTGTACTACACTACACTACACTACACTACACTATACTACACCACACTACACTACACTGCACTACACAACACAACACTACACTACACTACACTACACTACACTATTACACTACACTACACTACGCTACACTACACTGCATTGTACTACATTATACTACACTACACTACACAGCACTACACTACACCACACATCACTACACTACACCACACATCACTACACTACACATACCACGACACTACACTACAGTACACCACTCTACAATGTACTTCACTGAACGACACTGCACTACACTACAAAACACTACGCTACACTACACTTTGCGTGGATTTTCCCAATTATGGCCCATCTTGACGAACATGAACTCTTGTCGGACAGGCAACACGCATTTAGGATCATTTAGGAAATGGCATAGCTGTGCCGACACTTTTATACTCGATTTTGAAAAGGCTAAATTATTTAGCTATGGAATAGGTGGAACAACACTGAATTGGATAAATGCTTTCCTTTGTTTCAGATGGTGTGCTGTGGGGAAACCCTGGGCCCCACTTTTTTCGCCTTTCGTACCTTTCTAGCTAGAGAGAGTGGGGGGGGGGACCAACCAAGTTTCTTGAACTCATATGGATTTTGCTTAAATCTTGAATATGCTTTAATATACCTAGTGTTGCTGTCTTTCCCAGGCTCGTGTGGACTGCACGTACAGCAGGGAAAGGCACCAGCATCGGTACTTTCTTAAGCATTCTCTTAGTCTAATAATTCATTTTTTTCTTAAGCTCATAATATTTAAGCTCATTTAATTTGTATTTTGTGCTTCATTTTATATTTACAATGTACATCTGTGATTCTTATTTATATACCTTGCTTTATGTAACTTAACTGTGATTTCTATCTGATTTAACTTTGTCTGTATATATGTTAATACTTGCATGTTTTTACGTTAAATTGCATGTGCTTTCAATGCTTTAAATTTACCGCATATATTTAAATATTATTATTCTGATAATGCTAATTCTAATTGCTTATTTCTCAATTTTTGCAGCTTTTTTACATTTGTTATTCTACTTATGTTTGTCGGAAAATAGCTCTACGAGCTAATGTTATTTGTTATTCAAAAACCGACGTTAAATAAAATTTCTTGTATCTTGTATCTTGTTCAGATAACAAAGGGTAGTGGCTAATGGTATTAAATCCGATTGGGCTCCAGTTGTGTCGGGTGTCCCTCAGGGCACCGTTCTCGACCCCTTGCTATTTTCCTTGTATATAAATGACATCTCCGCAGACATCGAGTCTGAAATAAGACTTTTTGCTGATGATTGTGTTTGCTATCGTGAAATCAAGAATGAAGAGGATACATTGAAACTTCAGAGAGACATTGATCGTTTAGGCAGTTGGGCTAGGAAATGAGGAATGAGATTTCAACCCGTCAAATGCAACATGATGCAGCTGACAAATAAACGGTCTAGTAAGATACAGGCTAACTACACCCTTGAGGGCACTGTACTGGAAAACGTTGAAAGCATAAAATACCTGGGTGTAACTATCACAAATTATTTGAAATGGAATACTCATATTTCCAATGTTTGTACAAAGGCAAACAGAACTCTCGGATTCTTGAGGAGAAATTTGTATTTTTGTCCTCCAGATGTGAAAGAAGCAGCTTATAAAGGACTGGTGCGGCCGGTCTTAGAATATGGAAGCTCAGTTTGGGACCCTCACACTCTTGGCCTCCAGGAAGAACTAGAAAAGGTCCAAAAAATCGCGCGGCAAGGTTTGTGACGGGAAATTATGTTTCTGAAACTGGGAGCATGACTGGCATTTTATGTCAACTGAAATGGGAATCTCTTAAGAAAAGGAGGAAGGATAGTAGACTTATATTGCTATACAAAGGTCTAAAGGGTAGAGCCAGAATACCCACATATGACCTTATCCCAAAGAATAGGCGTTGTAGAAATCAACACTCTTTGGCTTTTCAGATACCTTCAGCTAGCAAAGAAGCGTTCTTTCCACAGACTATCAAGGACTGGAATGACCTTCCTATTTCTCTTATCTCCTCTGCTGAAATGTCTGATGACTGTGTATCCAAGTTCGCTTCTCTTGTGAGAGCCAGGGACTAATTTCCCACCAAGCGCAACCCCCCCCCCCCCCCGGGTGAGGTATTGTCAGTTTGGCGTGTCATCAGTAAACCATTCAGATTCAGATTCAAATTCAGACTTGACAACGGTTCAGGCAAACATATTCAGATTTCAGCTGACGATGAACTTGCTTAAATCCACTAGATTCTGAAAGTTTGGTTAATTTAAAGTGTTTTATTTAAGGATTGAAATTCAGATTTTAGCTTTCACTGGATGATGAAAAACATTAGGCTGTTTTAATGTCTGTGAAGCCCGAAGGGCTTCTCGGAGACATTAAAACAGCTAATGTTTTTCATCATCCAGTGAAAGCTAAAATCTGAATTTCAATATTTATATTTACATTTTATATTATCAATCAAGTATCAGATTTTTAATTGCGCATATCATCGTTCATTTTCATGTTATTTGACATTAAATCCGACTTAACGTAATTTTGGAACAACCAAAACGTCAAATTTTCGCGCCTAACGTCATGGCGATACGCGACCAACGTCACGACAAGAAGAGTAAACAAACAACGTTACTGGATGGGCTTTGACGTCGCCCCGCCCATAGGCGTGGCCTCTAGATCACTTGACATAATGTTTTTCATTGGGAAATGAAGAACATCAGGAAAGATACTTTCATCTAGGGCGATTACAATAAAAATGTAAATATTAGCAGTTGGTGATGGTTTTACTTACCACACCCTCCCCATCACGAAGCACGTCAGAAATGACGTTGAGCTTGGCACTGCAGTATCGCATTTCTTAAAGATGCATTTTCTTCGAAACGGTTTTGCAGATCACAGCCAGACGTGTCATGTGTCTTAATGAATCCATTACAAAACAATTTATGCTTGCTCAAAAATTACGGTGGACCGGTTGGGCACCTACATTATTTTGCTTAGGCATACATGTTTGCTTTTTCAGAATGTTTAAGCGATGTCTGAATTTCATGCAACACAGATCAACCGGCAATATTGTACACTGCCTATTTGAAACAAATCCTAATTTCTTATTTGCCGGTAAAACTTCAAAGTCCTTTGATAAAGCATTACAAATGAAACATTGCATGCACGTTTGAACAAATAGGGCCCAAATAAATATCAGAAATTCATATCAGTCATTTAAAATTTTCTAACGTCTAAATCATAATGTTAAAAGTCAGCATCAATATGCCCAGTCCAAATTTATTCTCAAATCAAGGCAATACATTAATAATTTTATACAGATTGGTAATTTAAACCATGCTCCAATAGCGGACAATTTTTTAACATACTTTGCGCAGTTAAAATGTAAAAAAAAAATCAGTAGCCCTAAAAAGCACTTTTTTTGGTTCAAAATCAGTGTTTTTGCGTCGACGTCACTGACGTCATCGGAATGATCATGGAGCAAAAGTGGGTGTTTTCATTTTATAATAATGTTTTAACGGATGAAGGGATTGTGATGAAATTTTGCACACTGCTGCATATTACATAGATCCATGTGGATTGAAAGTTTGAGTGGAATCGAGTCATATAATCAAAAGTTATAAGAAAAGTCCACATATTTTTGATAATCCCTCGTACACTTCACTACACTACATTGAGCCATACTACACCACATTTCTCTACACTACATTACACTACACTACATTGTACTACACTACACTACAGTAGATTGCAATACAATACACTACATGGACACCCACCCATTGGGGCATACAGAAATAGATGTATTTGCCTCCAGGCAAAGTTTATACTCAACTGATTGACTATCTGGTTACTGGTTAACTGGTCAGATCTGAGCTTGGCCTGGAAAAGTGGTTCATGTAAAACTATCCATACATATAAGTCTTAATGGCTTACTTGTGTGTCCATTTTTGAAACACTTTTTGGATGTCATGCCATCCTAATTTTGGGTAAAAGTCCCATCAAATAGAGACATCGTCCCGACATGACCACAGCTGTTGACTGGGACATTAAGCATCGATTCAAACAAACAAAATAAACTACATTGCCATACACTACACTAGATTATACTTAACTACACTACATTACACGAGAGTGAACTACATACACTACACATCGCTAAATTGCATTACACTACATTCCACTAGATTGCACTACACTAGATTACATCGCATTAGACTAGATTGCACTACACTACATTAGACTAGATTGCACTACACTAGATTGCACTATACTACGTTACACTAAATTGCACTACACTACCTTACACTAGATTGCACTTCACTACATTATACTAAATTACACTATACTACATTACACTAGATTTCACTACACTACATTACACTAGATTGCACTTCAATGCATTACTCTAGCTTGCACTACACTACATTACACTAGATTGCACAATACTGAACTACACTAGATTGCACTACACTACACTAGATTGCACTACACTACATTACACTAGACTGCACTACACTACATTACACTAGATTGCACTTCAATGCATTACACTTGATTACACTATACTACGTTACACTAGATTGCACTACACTACCTTACACTAGATTGCACTTCACTACATTATACTAAATTACACTATACTACATTACACTAGATTTCACTACACTACATTACACTAGATTGCACTTCAATGCATTACTCTAGTTTGCACTACACTACATTACACTAGATTGCACAACACTGAACTACACTAGATTGCACTACACTACACTAGATTGCACTACACTACATTACACTAGACTGCACTACACTACATTACACTAGATTGCACTTCAATGCATTACACTTGATTACACTACACTAGATTGCACTACACTGCATTACACTAGATTGCACTACACTGAATTACACTAGATTGCACTACACTACATTGCACTAGATTGCAATTTCTATATTACACTAGATTGCACTACACTACATTACTCTAGATTGCACTACACTGCATTACACTAAACTGCACTACACTACATTTCACTAGATTGCACTTCAATGCATTACTCTATATTGCACTACACTACATTACACTAGATTACACTATACTACATTACACTAGATTGCACTTCAATGCATAACTCTAGATTGCACTACACTACACTACACTAGATTGCTCTACACTGCATTACACTAGATTGTAGTACACTGCATTACACTAGATTGCACTACACTACATTACACTAGACTGTACTACACTACACTAGGTTGCACTTCAGTGCATTACTCTAGATTGCTCTACACTACACTACACTAGATTGCTCTACACTGCATTACACTAGATTGTAGTACACTGCATTACACTAGATTGCACTACACTTCATTACGCTAGACTGTACTACACTACACTAGATTGCACTACACTGCATTACACTAGATTGCACTTCAATGCATTACTCTAGATTGCACTTCACTACATTACACTAGATTGCACTACACTGCATTACACTAGATTGCACTACACTACATTGCACTAGATTGCACTTCAATGCATTACTATAGATTCTAGATTGCACTACACTACACTACACTAGATTGCACTACACTGCATTACACTAGATTGCACTACACTACATTGCACTAGATTGCAATTTCTACATTTCACTAGATTGCACTACACTACATTACGCTAAATTGCGCTACATTACGTTACACTAGATATCACTACACTGCATTACACTACACTGCATTGCACTACACTACACTACACTACAATATACTATTAGTGGAGTAGAGTGGAGTGGAATCTGAATAGTTTACTGGTGACACGCCAAATGACATTATTTTACCAGGGGATTCGGATGGGGGAGAAATTAGTCCCTTGAACGCACGAGTGAAGCGAACTTGGACACACAATCATCTGACATTTCAGCAGTGGAGTGTACACTACACTAGACTACACTACACTACACTACACTACACTACACTACACTACACTACACTGCTACACTACACTACACTACACTACACTACTACACTACACTACACTACACTACACTACACTACTACACTACACTACACTACACTGCACTACTACACTACTACACTACACTACACTACACAGCACTACACTACACTACACTACACTACACTACACTACACTACACTACACTACACAGCACTACACTACAACACACATCACTGAACTACAAGTGCTACAGTACACGTACCACGACATTACACTACAGTACACCACTCTACAATGTACTACACTACACAACACTGCACTACACTACACTACGCTACACTTTCTTTCTTTCTTTCTTCAGATACTGAGTCGATCAATTTCAGATCATCACCTCAGGTGCGGGGTGGGTGGCTAAATTTTGAATTTAGCAAAGTGGGGGAAGCATTCGGGATGGACCATTAAAACTATTTACAAGAAGCTAGACAGAGGCATACTTAAACGTACACCTCTGGACCCTTGGTTCTAAATAAGAGCCTTAAATTCTTCCGTGGTCTTAGATGCGACTACTGAAGAAGGAAGACTATTCCACAATGGAATAGTCCTTGGGAAGAATGAATTCTTCAGGGCATCACTATAGGACATGTATCTTGTGTACTGTGAATCATGGGATGCCCTGGAAGATCTTAATCTGGGTGACGGGGTCAGATATTTATCTTTGTCAAGAGACACTGTACCGGAGCGAATCTTGTAAAAGAAAGTTAAGGAAGACTTAAGCCTGTGGTCCTCCAGGGATGGCTAGTCAAGATCATTAAGCATGTCATCGACGCTACTGGTATTATGCTATCGCCTGCAGACCCACCTAGTTGCTGTCTTCTGCACTTTCTCCACCTTTTTCGTCTCAGTTTCATCATAGGGATGCCAAATAGGAACTGCATACTCGAGCTGAGGGCGAACCAATGTTTGGTATGCAACTTCCTTCGTATGCTGAGGTGCGAGAGCCAAATTGCGCCGAAGAAAACCCAAAGTCTTAGTTGCTTTAGAAGAAATTTCAGAAACATGTTGACCCCATTCCAAGTTGTCAGTAATACTACACTACACTACACTACACTACACTACACTACACTACACTACACTACACTACACTACACTACACTACACCACATTGCTCTACACTACATTACACTACACTACACTACACTACACCACATTGCTCTACACTACATTACACTACACTACAATACAATACACAACACTACACTACACTACACGACACTACACTACACTACACTACACTACTACACTACACTACTACACTACACTACAATACACAACACTACACTACACTACACCACATTGCTCTACACTACATTACACTACACTACACTACACCACATTGCTCTACACTACATTACACTACACTACACTACACTACACTACGCTACAATACAATACACATCACTACACTACCCTACACTACACTACACGACATGATACTACACTACACTGCACTACACTACACTACACCACATTGCTCTACACTACATTACACTACACTACACTGTACTACAATACAATACACAACACTACACTACCCTACACTACACTACACTACACGACACGACACTATACTACACTACACTACACTACACTACACTACACTACACTACACCACATTGCTCTACACTACATTACACTACACTACACTGTACTACACTACACTACAGTAGATTGCAATACAATACATTCCAGATATATTTGCCACCAGGTAAAATTTATACGCAACTGATTGACCATCTGTTTACTGGTTAATCGGTCAGATCTGTGCTTGAGAGGGGGCGCGATGGCGTAGTGGTAGACTAGCAAGCGTCCAAGAAATAAAAACCAAACAAACAAACAAAAAAAATAACTTTTTTTCAAGCTAAGAATAAAAAATTAAGCATACTGAAAACAAAAATCTCTTAGCTAAAATTTCTTGAGATTTTAGCAGCAGGGTTTATCTATGAAATTCAATAAATAGAATCAAGCACCTGGTTGTGCTATCTTAGAGGGATTTCTTTATCTCTGAGACTGATGCCAGTCTAACGTAGTGGTAGAGCGTCGGACTCCGAATCGAGAGGTCCTGGGTTCGATTCCCACAGGCGTCACCCTGTTGTGTCCTCGAGCAAGACACATTAACTCCCTACAGTACTGGTTAAACCCAGGAAGCGTTGGCTCTGTCACGATATGACTGAAAAATTGTTGACTGGGACGTTAAGCCTAAAAAAATCAGAGCTTGGCCTGGAAAAGTGGTTCATGTAAAACCATCCATACATACATATATAAGCCTTAATGGCTTTCTTGTTGTTGTTGTGTCCATATTTGAAACACTTTTTGGATGTCATGCATACGCTTACTTGTTGTTGTTGTGTCCATATTTGAAACACTTTTTGGATGTCATGCATGCGCGGATCCATAAAATTTTCTCGGGGGGGATGGGGGAGGGGGGGGGGTCCAAATTCCCAGAAGGGGCCTGACGGAAAATTTCAACATTGCAAAAATTAATAATATGGCAATTCCAGGCGGGGGGGGGGAACGGACCCCCTGTCCCCCCCCCTCTGGATCCGCTCATTTCATGCCGTCCTAATTTTGGGTAAAAGTCCCATCAAATAGAGACATCGTCCCGACATGACCATAGCTGTTGACTGGGACATTAAGCATTAATTCAAACAAACAAAATAAACTACATTGCCAAACAATGCATTAGATTATACTTAACTACACTACATTACACTAGAGTGAACTACATACACTACACTACGCTAGATTGCACTACACTACATTACACTAGATTACACTTCATTACACCAGATTGCGATACACTACATTACACTAGATTGCACTACACTACATTACACTAGATTACACTTCATTACACTAGATTGCACTACACTACATTATACTAGATTTCAATACACTACATAACACTAGATTACACTTCATTACACTAGATTGCACTACACTACATTACACTAGATTGCAGTACACTACCTTACACTAGATTGCACTTCACTACATTATACTAGATTTCACTACACTACATTACACTAGATTGTACTTCACTGCATCACTCTGATAGTTCGTCTCTCACTAATGAGAAAGACCATCATTATTTCTTGAATAGTGCTGATGTGTGTTGGTGAGTTCTTTGATGGCTGACTAGGCCAATTCTGGCTCTAAACTGTCGGTTGCAAGTAGAGCAAGTCAATGTCATAGAGTCTGCTGGTGGCACATTTGTTTTGGCTTTGCGCTCTCTTCGCTTTCTTTCAGCTTCACATATTCTCTTCTTTTCATAGAGAGCTGCTCCTTTGTTGATGAGACCTCGCCACTTTGATCGCTCCTGTGCAGTCTGTTCCCAGGACCCCATTGGTATTTCGAAATCCTTCAGAGAGGCTTTGAGGGTGTCTTTGTAGCGTTTCTTCTGGCCACCTTGAGAGCGCTTTCCCTCCTGTAGTTCTCCATAGAAAACTTTCTTTGGAAGTCGCGCATCAGGCATTCTTATAACATGGCCAGTCCATCTTAGCTGTGCTAGCTTTAAGACTGTATGCATGCTTTGCACCCCTGCTTTCCTCAGGACCTCTGTGTCTGGAATCTTGTCCTGCCACTTGATTTTTAACAACTTTCTCAGACAGCTTAAGTGGAAATGGTTAAGTCTCTTTGCATGGCGTTGGTATACTGTCCAGGTCTCACATGCATACAAGAGGGTTGGCAGTACCACAGCCTTGTAGACTTTCAGCTTGGTGTCAAGCTTGATTCCATTTCGCTCCCAGACATTTGCACGGAGTCTTCCGAATGCCACACTAGCTTTTGCAATTCTGGCAGTGATCTCATCATCAATATGCACTGCTCTGGAGAGAGTGCTTCCCAGGTAGGTGAACTTGTCAACAACTTTCAGTTTTTGCCCATTCACAGTGATGGTTGGTTCATTATATGGTTTTCCGGGGGCTGGTTGGTGTACAACCTCTGTCTTTTTTGTGCTGATTGTGAGATCATAGTTATCACATGACTGTGAGACTTGATCCATGGCTCTTTGCATTTTTGCCTCTGTGTTGGCATTCTTATCCATATCATCTGCATAGAGGAGCTCATCTAGCACATCAGTCTGGACCTTAGTTTTGGCTTGCAACCTTCTGAGGTTGAATATGTTGCCATCAAAACGGTACCTGATTGGAAAACCAGTGTCACTGTCCTGAAAAGCATCCATAAGCATGGCAGAAAACATCATGCTGAACAGTGTTGGTGCCAGAATACAGCCTTGTTTGACCCCATTTGTTACTTCAAATTGTTCAGAGAACTCTCCATCATTTTGCACACGTGCCTGCATGCCATCATGAAACTGCCGCACCATAGCTATGAATCTGGGTGGACAGCCAAACTTGGCCATGATTTTCCAGAGTCCATCACGACTAACAGTGTCAAAAGCTTTGGTGAGGTCAACAAACGTCATGTATAGATCTACATTCTGTTTTTGGCATTTCTCCTGAAGCTGTCTTGCTGTGAAGATCATGTCTATTGTCCCTCTGTCTTTTCTGAATCCACATTGACTTTCTGGGATAAGTCCCGTCTGATCAAGATGAGCATTCAGACGATTCAACAGAATTTTTGCAAGTATCTTCCCAGCAATTGATAGGAGGGAGATGCCTCTGTGATTGTCACAGACTTGAGGATTTCCTTTCCGCTTGTATAGGTGGATTATGGATGCATCCTTAAATTCTTGTGGGATAGCCTCCTTCCTCCACATACAGTGAAACAACTCTGTCAGTTTCTCTGCCATGGGTAGCCCCCCAGCCTTGTAAACTTCGGCAGGAATTGCATCTGCACCTGGGGCTTTGCCAGATGATAGTTGTTGAACTGCTTTTCTTGTTTCCGTAACGGTAGGAAGTTCATCTAACAGAACACTGCACTCTATCTGTGGAAGTCTGTCGATTGCATCCTGATTGATGCTTGATGGTCGATTAAGCACACTATTGAAGTGTTCTGCCCACCTTTCCAAGATAGCTTCTTTATCTGTGAGAAGAGTGTTTCCATCTGCACTGAGCAATGTGGTGGCTCCAGAACTCTTTGGACCATAAATGGTTTTCAGTGCATCATGAAATTTCTTCATGTCCTTTCTATCCGCAAAAGACTGAATTTCTTCTGTTTTCTTCCTCAGCCAGGAATCTTGCATGTCCCTAAGCTTGGTCTGGACTGTCTTACAAATGTTGCTGTAGGCTGCTTTCTTTGATACTGAGCTAGTATCATCTTGATGTGCCTTGAGCAAACGGTGCTTTTCTTCAAGAAGCCTCTGAATTTCATCATCATTCTCATCAAACCAGTCTTGATGTTTGCGAGATGGATGGCCTAAGGTGCTTGCAGCTGAAGAAAGAACTGTTTTATGGAAAACTGTCCAGTTTTCTTCGGGGTCCTCTGAACTGAGATTCATTGCATCCAGTTGGTTGCAAATGTCTGTTAAGAAATCTTGTCTCATGCTGTCTTTATTCAGCTTTGAGACATCCAGTCTCTTAGGAGCTTTCTTGCCTTGAGGTCGCCTCGCAGGCTGTATTCTTAGGTTGAGTTTGCTGACAACCAGTCTATGATCTGTCCAGCAGTCTGCACCACACATAGTCTTTGTCACTTTAACATCCTGCCTGTCTGTTCTCCGCACTATGACATAGTCTATGAGATGCCAGTGTTTGGAACGGGGATGCATCCAGGATGTTTTGTTCCTATTAGGTAGACGGAAGACTGTGTTGGTGATTAGAAGATCATGTTCAGCACACTTCCTGAGAAGCAAGAGACCATTGCTGTTGCACTTTCCAACCCCTTCTGGACCTATAACTCCTTCCCAGGTTTGGTGGTCTGTACCCACTCTGGCATTAAAGTCGCCAAGAAGGATAAGCTTGTCTGTGCGGGGTGTTGCAGAAATAACATTGTCTAGGTCATCATAGAACTTGTCCTTGACCTCATCTGGATTGGTCATTGTGGGTGCATAAGCACTGACAATAGTTGCATGTTTATTGCCTGACAGAGGAAGTCTCAATGTCATTAGACGGTCATTAATGCCTTTTGGCAATCCTGACAGCTTACCAACAAGTTCTGTTTTGATGGCAAAGCCAACTCCTGCTTCACGCCTCTCTTCACTTTTGCGTCCACTCCAGAAGAAGGTGTATCCAGCACCAACTTCTTTGATCTCCCCAACATCTGCGAACCGAGTCTCACTCAATGCAGCTATCTGTATATCATACCTCCCAAGTTCTCTGCCCACAAGGGCCGTTCTACGCTGTGGTCTATCTGACCCAGCACTATCCATTAAAGTGCGCACATTCCATGCGCCAATCCGTAAGGGGATTACTCTAGCTTTTTTCTTTGTATTTCGACCGCTTAAGGGGATCCCCGCTGATCGCGGTTAACCAGCCAGGGGGTTTGAAGCAGGCAATTGTTTAGGGCACCTTTTCTAGCCCCTTCCCCATGCTACGGGGGTGAGCAGTGCGGTCCTAAATAGGTCTGCTCAGTCACTCGGCCGACTGCCGAATTCTGCTTACTGCTTCTCCTCACAGAAAACGACCATTAGAACTGAGCCGCCTGTGTGCAGGTCTGCAACTACAGCTCCCAGTGTGTCCTACACCTGCTGCTTCGCCACTCGCCCATCGCCACAGGACTTTGTAGGTATGTGGGTGCAAGTGTGATGAAATTGTGTGTATGCAAGTGCTTGTGTGTTGAGAAATAAGATGACATGCGCTATGAAATTGGATTATAGTGAGGAAGAGGTGCGCAACGTCAACCTCACTCTCTAGTCCTCGCCCAGCTGCGCCCAGAGGCAAGACACAGGTCAAGACGTCTGGAATTGGGTTTGGATGCAGTGGATGACCGTAACATCTTTAGTGCCTTGTCACGCTCTGCATGTTCCACAACATGTTGCTGTATCGCTTTCTGAACCGTTGAATCAGATGATTTCTTCCGCTCCATCTACCGAAACAGTCTTTGCATATCTGGACTAGGCATATCCAGACACACAGGTTTGATTTTGGAGTTTCCTTCTCCTAGATGAATTGCTGGCCACAGCTGAAGAGCTCCATCTACCCTTTCTTAGGTTTTGTTTAGAGACCTGTAAACTCCTAGGAGGGCTGTCAACCAAGACTAATGAGTTCCCCCTGCCCAGCTAGATTTTTGTGTAGAGAACTAGCTTAACTCCTAGATGAGTTGCCTTCCAAGGCTAACGAGCCCCATCTGCACCGCATGACAACAGGTAGTACTGATTACATGTTACAGTAGCAGTTAAACTGACCTGACCACAGTGCATCACTCTAGATTGCAATACACTACATTACACTAGATTGCACAACAATGAATAACACTAGATTGCACTACACTACACTAGATTGCACTACACTACATTACACTAGACTGCACTACACTACACTAGATTGCACTACACTGCCTTACACTAGATTGCACTACACTACATTACACTAGATTGCACTACACTACATTACGCTAGATTGCACTACATTTCGTTACACTAGATAGCACTACACCGAATTACACTACACTGCATTGCACTACACTACACTGTACTTAGTGGAGTAGAGTGGAGTGGAGTGGAGTGTTCCAAGGTATCCGAGTGGTTAGCGCACTGGCTTCTTGTGATAGAGGTCCCGGGTTGGATCCACTCCTGCGGCAAGGAAAATTTGTTGGTCCGAAAATGCTTCCCTTCGTGTCATTGGCAGGAGTGACACAGTGCGCCGTTCTTTGGATCGGGACGTAAACTGGAGGCCCCCTGTGCAGGGACAGGACTCATCCCCTGTGCAGGTTAAAGATTCCTACACAGGTTCTATCCTCGTGCATGTAGGCTCATCCTGCAAACACACCGGAGTGTACAATGTATACGTGTATACCTACCAAGAATAATCAGAAATTGATTGATGGGAGTAACAAGATAACTCCACTCCACTCCACTCCACTCCACCCCACCGCACCGCACCGCACGGCACTGCATTGCACTGCACTGCACTACACTACACTACACTACACCACACCACACCACACCACATCACGCCACACCACACCACACCAAGTTTACGGTAAGTAGTAGAACTCAGCACCAATCGTAGCTGACTTACTGTTGGAGAATTTTAAAGGAAGCGACCATGTTTTTTGAGTCACCAGTATAAACAAAGTTACAAACAAACGATGGCAAAAGCAGAAGTAAAATTGGCTGAATTTGCCAATGTTCATGAATATTTCAAAGAGGTGGACGAGGTTAAAGGTCTCATCAGTAATCTGCCTGACATCTATAATGACCAAGTTGCATATGAAACTTCATATGAACGATTTACTTGTAAGTGAAATAAAGTTTATCTGGGACTGTCAACATGGGCTGGGTTCAAGCTACTGGGTTCCCTTGACTTGAAACGGTATCTTGAGCGATAACAGCTGTTATTATTTTGGCATCAGATAAAGTAAACCAATCAGCAAGGTTGTATACAACATAGCTAGCGATTCGTCGAAAATCGGGGAGGCCTTCACACCATTTGATTGGTCAGTATTCCTCATATGGGTATATTTCTTGACAATAGCCATAGTCACAGCTGTGACCAGGATATTGGCCAGTGCCAAAGGTCAGATGACTTCTAAATAGCAAGAGCTACAGCAGTTTGGTAACGCTATAGCCTTGGCTAATAGTCATTACAGTCCCCAGCATACTTACTCAGCCATGTTAAGGGATGGCAATATTCAACATTTTGTCACACTTCAGATGTAGTGGGTTCAAGAAAACGTCGTAAAAAGGTGGGCTTTCTCGATACAATAAAGGGTGAAGCACATAAGAGACACTTTTTAGAGAGACACATGACAGTGCGTTGATCTTAGAAAAAAAAAAACAAAAAAAAAAACAAAAACAAAAACAAAAAACAAAAAAAAAAAACAACCAATAAACCCCATTACCTAAAAAAAAGATTGATTTGTATCATCCAAGTCAACAGCTGTGGTCATGTCAGGACATTATCACCATTTTATAGGACTTTTACCTAAAAATAATGGTAAAGCACCAGTTTACAATTTATTTATATACTTACAATACTTTGTGCAATCACAGGGGCATGTATGGAGGTATTCTCTTAATGCTCTTATTACTACAAATTATGGTACAAATTCAATAAAATGCTTGTCAGGAAAATCAGTCTTAATGGTTTTGAATATTTGTGTTCTTTGTTGAACCAATATTCATGATGATTGATGAACAGTTTAATGTGAAATTTTATTTTATTTTCAGATATAATAGATCTGTATCAAGAGCAGCCTCACTTGATTGATCCACATCTAGGTAAGCTGTTTCTGTCTGACAATGCTAAAATTGTTTTGAGTTGCGGACAGTCACCCTTATTGCTGTAATGACCCTTTGAACAGAAAGGTCTACACAAACAATGCAGACTATTGGGGTGCCCGAATAAATCAGTCATATACTTTTATGATAACCCTGCCCATCATATTATTGTGTATGTTGAATGTAGTGACTTACTGGTACAGCGTAGGACTGTGAACCCCTTCTATTCTGCGACTAACCGGAAAGTGTACACTCTGTCTCTTTATGACCAAACATTTTCGTCTGGGTAGTGGGATGTAAAGAATCAAATGAGCCATGATGCAAGAAAACCGGTCTTCAGGGTGTCCAACATGGCCTGACAAACTGGTCTATACAGTCACAGAAGAAGGCTAGCAGCATTTTCACATAGGTAAAAATCTGGTTTTCTCATGAAGCAGCTCAAATCATCCTATGGACAAATGCAGTGCATTTAAGTATGTAAGTTTTTAAATGTTTGTTTTGTTTAAATTAAATGTTGAATTCTACATTTTAGAGAACTTAATGACATCACTGTTGGCTATTGGACGGAATCTCAATGCACCAACAGAACTACAGGATCTGGCCTTTAAGTATCTCTACATACTCACAAAGGTGGGTCCAATTCATGTGTGTGACATTTAGAGAAAACCTGTCACATTACAAAAATACGCCCATGCAATAAACAGTGATTTATTAGCTTTAAAATTGAAAACTCTTCAGTTGAAAAATTTTGATATTTTTCTTATTTTTGCTCAAGACATAGATTGTGGGTAGGCGGTTCTAACAAGTACCCACAATCTATGTTTTGGAGCAAAAATAAGAAAAATAGGTATACCCCTGCATACCCCAGTTTTGCTATATAAAAGTGGGGTTTAAGGGGGTATACATTTCACGGACATGTTTTCTTGATGATGCAGTCATGCAGTTGATCTGTTCCTATGTTCTTTCATATGCAAAATGGAGGTTTTCTTGTACTACTGTACATTATATGAGCCACCTCGTGGGGAAACCAACAATGTGGTTTCCAAACAGGTCCAACACAAATCAGGCTGTACAGTCACAGAAGCAGGCTAGAAGCTTGAAATTTCAAATTTAAGAAGAAGAGGAAGTGTACTATCGGTGTAGCGAAAACAAAGACGCTGATCAGCTTCGAGGTTACCGCGAAGCTGATCTGCGTCTTTGTTTTCGCATATGCAGATTGTTGGTTTTCTCACGAGTTGGCTCATACCTAACATTATATAAAAAATTTAAGAAACAAAGTGTAACTATGTAATTTTCAAGGACAGACCTTTAAAAGCTGACTGATCTGAGCCGGTAATTTTACCCCAAAATGTATAATAGAGCTTTCACTTTTTAGTATGCCTAAGAATAATCTTTAACTTGGTTTTAGCCACTTGTTAACTTTTCTGAGAAGGATAAAATCTAATAAGTCATTAAATAATGAAAAAGAGGGAAGAAAACAGAACCAACAATTCAACAGCTGTACATTTAACTTTTTGTTTAATGAGATCGACACATTTCGATGTATTAAAGACCTTCTTCAGGATCTAATAAGGTATGGCAGAGCAAAGCCTGATTTTAATCTTGGGCCTTCATGAAGTGCATCCATTTTACATGTACTTGCCAAGGGTGATTCAAAATGATAGATGCAGCTTTAGTTTAGAGTACACATGTATTTGTAGATGCGAGGTGCGAAGGTTGTGGTGCGACTGTTCCCTCATGAAGTGGTTGATGTTGAACCAGTACTTGCTCTCCTCACAAAACAAGATCCAGAAAATCATGGGGTATGTCACTATACACTAAAGCAAATGAATTGTTTACTTTGATTTAACTCAAATTATGGAATTATATCAAAAGTTTTTTTTTCCCCGTATTTTGCCTTTTGAATTTCAAAGTTTTTCTGTTCATGTCATTAGAACATTAGGGATAATATAAAATGTGTACATGTACATTTATTTGCAGTCGTGGGAGACTCGCTACATCTTGTTGCTGTGGCTATCTGTGGCGTGTATGATACCGTTTGACCTGTCCCGTCTGGACAGTAGCACGGTGTCAGATAATGGGGATGGAAAGAAACCAGTGATGGACAGAATATTGGATATTGCTAAGGTATTGTATGATTGATTTCTGTTGTTTCTCATGTTTCCTGGACACCCTTTCAATGTATATAGCTATTCAAAGATTAGATTAATCATCTTATAGTTGAGCCTGTGTGTGAGAAACCCAACAATTTTGGTTCCGACCAGATCCGACACAAACCAAGCTGTACAGCCACAAAAGAAGCTAGAAGCTTAAAATTTCGGATTTAAGAAGAAGAGGGATTGTTCTTTCTGAGTAGCGAAAACAAAGGTGCAGATCAGCTTCACTGTTACTGTGAAGCTGATCTGCGCCTTTGTTTTTGTATATGCAGAGTGTTGGTTTTCTCATTCAGCGGCTCAATTATAAAAGACAGCCTCCAAAAGATGCTAAATTGCAAGTTGTGCAGACTGAATGAATCTTAATGATTCGTTTGAAATTGTGATGACTATTGCATATCAGAGAACAAGGCATGGAAACAAATACATGTATTTGTTTAGCACTACTGTTGCGATCCCCTACTGAAGCCCAGGTTTGGACTCAGGTACAGATGTATGGCAATGTAATATTTTAGAATTTATGATTAGTCCTTATCTTAAGGTGATCTAGCTTATGCCATCTTGTAACGTCACATATTCCCACATTCATGCTCTCAAGATTGCTTTTATCAATTCCATGAATTTCTGCACGATAGAAAGATTATAGTGTTTTAGAGACCTAGCTGGTTGGAAACTCTAGTAGATTTTGATGGAATCTTTTTGTTTGTTTGTATTGAGGCTTAACGTCCCAGTCAACAATTTTTCAGTCATGTCGGGACGGAGCCAACGCTTCCTGGGTTTAACCAGTACTGTAGGGAGTTAATGTGTCTTGCTCAAGGACACAACACGGTGACACATGTGGGGATCGAACCCAGGACCTCTGGATTAGGAGTCCGATGCTCTACCACTACGCCGCCGCACTCCCCTTGAAACTTTTTATCCAGATTTACCTAACTGTAGCTGATAAATCAAGAGATGCTGCAGCCTACCTGATGGGGCGATTTATGACTCGACCGGATGTAAAGAAACTAAAGTTGCCCGATTTTATAGACTGGATGATGAAAAGCATGGAAAAGGCTGATTGTAAGTATGGTAAAATATTTTACGGCATGGAGTCAACAGATAATGTGCAATCTCAACTGAACTTATTAAGTTTTTATATGGATATCACTGAATCATCATCAACATTTTAGTCTGTTGCCTTTTACCTAGACTCAGACCTTCAGCTGTTATTTACAATCTCCATGCATGTTTACACAAAAGCATTCTGAATGTGTCATACAGCCTCAGTGCCAAGCGTGTACTAACCGGTCAAAAATAGTTTTACTTTACACATCAAATTTTGAAACCCGAAATTCACTGTGAAAAACTAAATTCCGCTCACCCTCACTTCGCATACTGTTCACAGAGATATTAAATTTTTTCTCCAGGTGATGTTCCATAAGAAAACTCTCTGATTTCCTGCTTTAAATCCATAATTTCTGTGAGATTTACACATTCAGCTAGCTTATTTGCTCCCACTTTTGGAGAGCAACGCTAAGCCAATCAAAAAGAAGCTCTTCATACTCACGCGGCAATATGCGCGCCATGACGTCAAGGCACCTCCGTGACGTCAACTAGGTCGTGTTCGGATGCATTCACCACGTGTCAACCATGTGTAATCCTGTTTCATTCAATTGGAAATTGTTTGATCAAATAGAACCATCAAGGTCCGCAACGAAACGTAGTGGAGTGAGGTTTCGCAACTATCTTTTACCAAGGGTTGAACTTATTTTACAAGTCTTCTTCCTGGACAACCTAACTTCAAATAATTTTGAGGATGGCACATTAAGATGTTTGAAAAAATAAAGGCCAAGATTAGACTACAGCTATAGTTGCAAAGTTTTTGCCCAAACATAATGTCCTGAAAACCTTGGAGCATTAGGGCATCACTTTCCTAGAATGTAAATTCAGCTAAATATGTTACAGTTGTGGTCAAACAGTAAAAGACAACAGTATGATTGAAAATCAAATGTCTCTGTTTTCAAAACTGCATTTCAGGGTTTACCATTTAAGGATGTTCGCTGCTAACATTTGACATTTCGGAACTTCCGGTTTTTCTTTTCTTAAATATCTCGTAAACGGTTGCAGATATTTTCCTAATATTTTATATTTGGATACATATTGATAATATGCATCAAATGAGCCAAGAAAATTGTCAATCTAAGAAACTTCATTTTTTCACCCCATTTTCTGCAAATTTTCAGAAAATTTTAGTTGTCAGTAAATTTAAGGGGGTAGGGTAGATTAAACTTGAATATTACACATCTTCAAATTAATTGCACTAGTTCGATGTTTATTTTAGCAGCAGTGTATGTGTACATGGTCTTCTAAGTCATTCTTTGTGTACTTGGTGTTCTGGTTTTAATATTTAAGGTGGTTTTATGAAATCGGCTTTTAGAAACAAAACAGACGAAAAAAGGCCGAAAATGGCGATTTTCAAGTTGTTGGTTCTCTCTTATATGCTCACTACCCTATATATTTCTTTCTTTTATTCGAACAATATTACCAACTTCTATGTTGTGTGAAAATACAAGAAAAAGTTTGAATCAACAAATATGGGTTTTGTACATTTCAAAATATTGATTTTTTCCGACTTTTTAAGTATGGGGGTAGGGTTAGAAAAGGAATCGTACAATTTTGTCATCCACTCCAAGTTGCAAATTTTTCTATGCTTTTGGTCCAAAATTGTCTGCGCTACGTAAATATTATGACTTTTGAAAGCATTCTAGGTGCATGTTTGTTCAAGACATGTATGTTTCAAAGAATTATAAATTAAATTAATTTTACCAACTTTAAAACATGGTGCTCAGAGGTCTCATTCAGAGGCCTGTAGCTTGAAAAAATGCACACTACCCTATATTTATTTTGTTTTCAAATGTCTTGTGTTGTATTTTGGAATCAAAAAAGAGTGGTTAGAAAAAAAGTTTGAATATTTTTTCATTGGCAGCGAACATCCTTAATGGTTTGATTTACTTTTCTGTAACAGACAGTACCATGATGGGATCCCTAACCTTGACCGGCTTACTGACCACCCTGGCTCAGCTGTTCAAACATGGTAAACGAGAGGACCTGTTACAGTATACACCCAGGGTCCTAGAGAAGCTTGAATCTCTGAACCTGGCTGATAGTAACAACACCTTGCTGAGAAAGATGGGAGTCAAGGTCACACAGAGGCTTGGACTGACATTCCTGAAATATAGAATAGCAGCATGGAGGTATATGAAAAGTCTATATTTTTTCAAAGATTTTTATGTTAATTCTTATCATTGCATGTGATCAAAATAAGAAATGTCGCCCAAAGTGTGGTCAAGTATTTAGCTCAAGTTTACCAGTTATTTCCTAGCTTTTCTCATAAAAACACAGAATTCAAACAAAATTGCAGACAACTGTTTTGTCATGTTTTTGAGTGTTCAGCTCTTTTGATATATTCTTTTATTTAATTATAAATTTTGAAGAAGTTTCAACCAATTAAAACGATTTTACCCCACATCTAGGTACCAGCGTGGTAGTCGAGGTATAGCAGACAACCTACAGCTGAGTAAGGAGGCTATAGCCCAGAGATCTCAGCAGGAGGCGTCCAGAGGGGGTGGGGTCATGATGGAGGGGGAGGAGGAGGAATATGATATACCGGATGAAATTGAAAATGTTATAGGTAGGTGGATCACACCAGTTATCCAGAGGTAACAATGTGACTGAGAACAACAAACACAGATGAGCCTGTAGGTTAGAAAACCAACAATTTGGGTTACGACCAGGTCCAACACAAACCAGCCTGTACAGTCACAGAAGCAGGCCAGAAGCTTGAAATTTCGGATTTAGGAAGAAGAGGAATTGTACTATCTGTGTAGCGAAAACAAAGGCGCTGATCAGCTTAGCGATTACTGCGAAGCTGATCTGCGGCTTTTTTTTGGCCTATGCAAATTGTTGGTTTTCTCATGCGGTGGCTCAGATGTAATGAATGGAAGGCTATACGATGTAAACAGCTGGTTGTGAATACCTGTCTGGGAACAACTTGCCAAGGATCAGCATGATCTGGGGCAAGTTGTTCCCAAAGAGGTATTTACTCCTTATTGGTGCCTTTTGATTTCATCTGTGTTGGCTGTTCTCATTTGTATTGGTTGTCTCTATAATTGGTTCAGATGTGCTCAAAGTGAACATATTGTCAATTAACTTGAAAAGAAACCAAAAAAAAAATAAAAAATGTATATTTAGATAAATGAAAGGACTAGGGCATTTAATGCCTGATTTTGGCCTCAGATTTTCCTAAAAAATATTTTTTTGAATTTAGGTGAGAAAACTATTCCTTAAAACAGCCATATGTCTCCTCTACTAAAAACAAGAACAAGTACATCATTTATCCTACGAGTGTTGCCATGGCAACGCCCAGAAGAACCGTAGCTAGAGCGCATTCTGCACTTTTTGGTCTATTTTGGACCATTTCTGAACACATTTTTTAATTTTTAAGTGCCAGCCCACACTCCGAACAAAATTATACCCAGCATGCAATATTTCTGGATGATACTTCATAATTATATCACAAGAAGAAATTGTTCGTCGCGTGGGCCGGTAGTTGAAAACGATGTTGAATGGTGAAAAATAGACCCAAAATTGCAAAAAGTGATATTTCTATGGTTTTCGGAGCGTTGCCATGGCAACATGTGTAATTTGATTGTGATAGTTGTGCTAGAGTTTATAAGTAGGGACCTTTACCTGCTATTTCCACTACGTTTCTCCTCAAAATTCCAAAATTCAGTTTTTTATCAAAACATGAGGCCGAAATCAGGCCTTAAAATTCCTAGGCCTTTGCATACTGTTTACACATGGGTTGGCAATTTTGATAACCCTTATTACCAGACCTTGTAAGCTTTGATCAGCACAATTGGAACCATGCAATTGTAATTGGTAGTACTGTAAGCACAGAAATATTTGCTAGCACTTAACTTTTTCTAATATTCGCAAATTCAGTCACAAGTTTGTCACTAATAAAGACTTAATATAAGCTTTATAGACTGCATAAGTACTTGGTGGCAAATTGAAGAAATCAATAATAATACAAAAATAGAAAATCTGCAAAATATAAGTTTCACAAAAATTTCCGAAGTTGCAGTAACTAATGCATAAATTTCCTTTGCTATTTCAGAACAATTGTTGATAGCTCTTAAAGATAAGGATACTGTAGTCAGGTGGTCGGCTGCAAAAGGGTAAGTTAAAGGCTGAAAAAGGGTAAGTTAATTGTAATTGATTCTCAAGAATATATTGCATGATAGCTGTGCAACTTTAGTGTGAGGTTTTTGTGCGAGAGGTGAATTTGTCACATTTTGGATTTACCAAAATTTATGGCAGAGTGTCTCAGTGTGCCAAGTTCACAGCTACATGCTATGACTTTATGACATGTTCTTGAATATTTTTGTCTCAAAAAGTTTGAACATGTTCAAAACTTAGAATTACTTTTGTGACCGTTGGTGACTGTTCATCACACATGATGATATTGGGAATCATTTTGCAACACTTTGTAGACTGATGAATTAGCTTATAACTAGGCTTGAGTGTCATACATTTCATTCCAAGTTTAAGCCTTAATTCAATTTCTAAATTCTATCAATCATCATATATTTATTCTAGAATTGGAAGAATTACTGGTAGGCTACCTAAGGAACTTGCAGATGAGGTTGTAGGATCTCTAATGGACCTCTTCAGCCTACAGGAGACAGATGGGGCCTGGCATGGGGGCTGTCTAGCCTTGGCAGAGCTGGGTAGGAGAGGCTTATTGTTACCTCAGAGACTAGCTGATGGTGAGTTCATTTATCTTGATAGAAAAAACTGAGATTATGGATAGGCCACTTCTAATCTTTATAATAGGACTAAAATCTGTGCTTTTAGTTTTATTATTTCAATTAACAGGTCAGAATAACTTCTGTGTTTTGCCTGCTGTGTATTTCAGCAGTTTATAGCCCTTTTTGTGGTCAGCAGTTATACATTTTGTCAAATATGATTCCATAATGGCATTGATGTGTGACATTTTTGCTAAATAATTCATAACGGACAAGCAGACTGTTCATCATGCACAAGTTCATATGTAGCAATGTCAATATACACATCATATGAGCCACATCGTGACAAAACCCGATTTTTGCCTACGCGAAAACAAAGGCGCATATCAGCTTCGCAGTAGCTGCGAAGCTGATCAGCGCCTTTGTTTTCGCTACATGGATAGTACACTTTCTCTGTTTCTTAACTCTGAAATTTCAAGCTTCTAGCCTGCTTCTGTGACTGTAAGGTCGGTTTATGTCAGATCTCATTGGAAACCCTGAAGACTGGTTTTCTCATGTCACAGCTCATATTTGATGAAAACTAGAGTAAACTACATAATCACAATATATTGCACCACTATCAATATAGAAATGCACATTTTAACATCATAAATGTTGTGTTTCTAGTTGTTCCTGTTGTGCTAAAGGCCTTGATGTATGATGAGAAGCGGGGCAATTTCTCAGTAGGGGCCCATGTCAGGGATGCTGCCTGCTATGTCTGCTGGGCATTTGCCAGGGCATATGACCCAAAGGAAATCAAGACCTATGTAAATGAGATAGCAAGGTTGGTATTTCTAGACAACTCTATAGTGTAATAGAAATAACTTGATATTTCTTGATGGTTGGCAGTTTTGACCACCATAATTTGAGCCACGCCATGTGAAAACCGGATTTTTTGCCTAGGCGAAAACAAAGGTGCAGATCAGCTTCGCAGTAACTGTGAAGCTGATCAGCGCCTTTGTTTTCGCTACATGCATAGTACAATCCCTCTTCTTCTAAAATCCGGAATTTCAATGTTCTAGCCTGCTTCTGTGACTGTACAGGCCAGTTTATATCGGACCTGGTTGGAAACCCTTAAGACTGGTTTTCTCACGTCCCATTTCATTAAATTCTTCAGAACATCTTTATATTACAATTTCATCTAGATTTTGTAGAGGCTGGCTTAGTTGTAGTGCTGTGAACTCTGTTTCCTGACACTGGATAAGTATTTCAATTTCTTGCAGGCTCATCTGTAATCTGTATATTTTCAGTGCCCTGATTATAGTGTTTATATTTGACAAAGAGGTGAATGTCAGAAGAGCAGCATCTGCAGCCTTCCAGGAGAATGTCGGAAGACAGGTAGCATAATCTTTCTTTCTTACTAGGCACAATAGCTCTGTGGGTAGTGTGTCTGATTGGTTATGAAGCATGTTTGGCACATTTCGTTAATGACATGGGTGAAAGTTTTTGGGATTATGCCGGAATTCCGGATTTTTGACCTTCACAAAGGTCATTTTTGTGAATCGTATACATCCGAGGAGATTTTTTTTTGGGGTGGGGGGTAGGGTCGAGTCCAACATTGTCTCGTCGATAAGATAAGACATATCGTATAGGCTAAGCAATAACCGGCGCGCGAAATTTATCGCTCGCACACTTTGTTTTTCTGTCGGAAACCCCCGTAGCTATTATCTATTTATAGATCAATATTTCCAAGAAATCCTTTGTTCTCTGTGTACTCTAGTTGTTTTGATTATCGAAGTAAATAAAATTGAAAAATGAAGTTCCTAACGCTGAATGCGGACACCAAAGTTCTGGAAAAGGATGCTAAGAACAAGTGGCGATGGGAGTGGCTGGAAGAGAGAGACTCAGAAGGCCAGAAATACGCAGAATGGTTGAAGAAGCCGGACACGACGGGCATGGCATTCTGCGATGCATGCGGCAAGATGATCAATTACAAATCAAGTGGGAAGAAAGCACTTCGCCTGCATGCGGAGGATGGGAAGCACAGATCAAGCTTGAGGACAGTGAAATCAAACCAAGTAAGTGTTGTTTGTTACTCTTTCTAGGCGGAAAAAGGTGGTATGGTGAACACGGGCACTTGCCAAAATGAGTCACCATACGCCACCCACCCTTTTTCCATACTCTGTCTTGCCCAACTCCTTACTAGGCCTGGGATTGTGGGTGGGGGGTGAATGAAATCGGGCTCACGCCTCTAGGGGAACCACTGCCCAAATTTTTCATATGTGTGGACTTAGTTTTTTTCATGGGTAGCAAGTATGGGGGGAGGGGGGGAGGGTGTTGGAGGTTTTTCTCTGTTAGTGTTTATGGTGTTGCATTGAATCAAACATACACAGAATTAATACTCAATTGATCTATAAGTATTCAGGGATTATATTTCCCTTGAACGAGGCGATCAAGCCATCAGTGCATTGAGTTTTATTTGATAAAGCTGCATTTTTTTCTTCTAAATTTCAGGTTCTCCCAGGTTCATCCAAGTCATCAGGACAGAAAGGATCTGTGATAGAAAGAGTTGCCAAAGTGAGGGCAGTTACAGCCGCTTTCCTCAGCGAGCATTGCTTACCATTCTTGCTAGCAGAGGATCTTCTAGACTACGCGAAACGTCTAAGTGAGGATAAGGTAGCACTGGACAAAACAACCATTTCCAGAACAAGTGCCACTTATATAAATACTCATGGGGTTGCCAGATGTTACAAAGATGAGCTCAAGTCAAAACTAAAAAACAGGACTATATCACTGAATATTGACGAGGCAACGAACAACAACAACGACAAGATACTGAATGTCATAACTCAGTATTATGATGATGAAATGGGGAGAGTAGTAATTGACCACCTTGGATCAAGAAAACAAAATCACTCAACAGCTGCAAATATCCTCTCCTCTATTGAATCCATCCTACAGGAGTATGACATCAGTTGGGACCAAGTCGTCAGCGTCCTGATGGACAATTGCAGCACAATGAGAGGGGTTAAAGGTGGTGTGGAGGCCCTTATCCGGGAGAAAAACCCCAATCTATTGGACATCAGTGGTGACACTGTTCACATGATTAACAATGTAGCAAAAACTTTACTCAATCAAGTTGACTCGTCAGTGCAGGACTTTTGCAGTGATATTTACTATGATATAGAAGAGTCCCCAAAAGTGAGAGAACTGTTTCATGCAGTACAAGGTCTCATTAACAGTGAACAGGTCAGACAGCTGATACGGCCTATATCTAGCCGGTTCTTACAGATGCTCGCTGTATGTGACAGAGTGGTACAGCTCAGCGATGCCTTGACAGTGTACTACTATAGTTTTCTGTCTGAAGAAGAGGACAACGGACTATAAAACGGAAATGATGATGATGATGATGAAGAAGAAAAAGTATCCCACAGGTATGGAAATGATTCCTTGACCAATACATTCTATTCAAAGCATTCATGATTAAAAATGGTGAAGTGAATGAAAGGTTTTGAATCAGTAAAAAAGTAAAAGCTGACCTGTAGACTATAAATTATTTTACTTTAATAGGTATTTAATCCTAGATGCTTTACACATGTTTTTTATGGTGGTAATGACTAATGAATGAAAGTTTAATATGGAAATGATAATTTAAGAAGCTCAAATCCTTTGCAGTGTAGGAAAGAAAGCAGTAAGTATATCGATGTGATGATAAATTAGTATAGCTTAATGGTGAAGGGATTGGTGTTAGCTTAAACTACTTAGATAGCTTATTCTCTTTTATTACATAAAATCGCAGGCTATGATATTATATATACCAGCACAGAAGATACTAAAATAAACTTACTATACAGTAAGTTTATTTTAGTATCTTCTGTGCTGGTATATGGTTATTGCTTATTGTTTACCCTTTGCTTTGGTGCTAGTATCTGTGCTATATATATGTTACATCTATCATTCTATTTTTTCATTTCCATAATCAATGCACTTTACACTACTATCTCAATTATTGTACATTTTCCAACATAATTACTGTTGTATAATGTAATATTACAAGTTAAATTATATAAAATAGGTGAATGCATGTGCGCATTGAACAGTCAATTTTGTAAATGACATTCACTGTTGATTTTTTTTCTTACAATAAAAACAGCCAAGCCTCAGCCTAAGATATTGTTTATGTGAATAACAAATTCACAGCTAAATTTGAACATATTCACAGTTAAATCAGTTCCAGTGTTCTTCACTGCCTATATATTACAACTCAGCTAAGTTTCTGAGACTTAGTTTGCTGGCTTATGTCTGTCCCTATGGCAAAGTTTCCTCAAGACTAGGCTTTATATGTATGGTAGCATTCTTTCTCTGAATATTAAGTAATGTAAAAGTTATTATTTTATGATTTCAGGTCAAAGCTTGATATCATCTACAGTGAAAGAGGGGTATCTGAAGAAGCACAGGCTGCCATCTCATTATTGCATAAAAGAAACCAATTTAGAAGAGATATTAATTCTCATAAAACCAAAGTAATCGAAAGTTATCTGATTACTTTGTCAAAGTAATTGTAATTTAATCGATTAAGTTCAAAATTGAAAGTAATCAGTTGTAATTGATTACATTTTTTTGACAAAGTAATCTGTAATTTAATCGATTACATTGCAATGTAATCGACCCCAGCCCTGTCTACTTATATAAAAATATAACACTTTGACATAAATTTTGTAATGGTACATGCCAATAGGTTTCAGTTTTGCTTTTTCATTTTCTGTTTTATCATGTAATGCCCTTGACAAAATGTAAAAAAAAAAATTGTTACTTGGATAACTGAAGAAAAAATATATGACATACATCATATCAAGAAAAAATGTTGTTAGTTTTCCTTTATGTTTCCTCAATTTTTGGGCTGTTTTGGGGGTGTTCAAATTGCTAAAATCAAGGAGCTTCCGGGGGCTTTGCCCCCGATCCCCCCACCAGGGCTTCGCCCTGGACCCACATGGGGGCCTAGGCGGCCTCCATGACCCCCGGATATTCATTTCTGGGAACTTTCACCCATGTAATGAGTATTTGGTCATGAAAGTATTTCTTTGCCATTCTTTCTCTTTGGTTAATTCAAGATTTTTTGTCAGTTGGTGGTGTAAGAAATGTGCACTAAGCTATGGTCACTTCCCTCTAGCGGTGTGGCCAGGATAAATGACCTTCGGGGCATGATCACAGCTGTTTGCGATGGTCGTAAAGCATCAAATCAAACCAACCAACAAATTTTTTTTTAAGTAAACTATAAAGTCCATGACTTCCTTTGCATTTGAATATAAGATTCTCGAGACTTGCCTTTTCCTGAAAGTGTATGCTCTTGGAATTTTTAAGTTACAGGCAATGTATCAAGGAACGTCTTGATTAACAAGTAAACATTCATCAAAACTCTCTTATTGCAAAAATAGGTTTGTTGTGGTAAAAATGTTAATTTTGATTATGATTTATTAGTGAGCTCTCAAACATTTGTTGTGTATTTGAATTTTAAGGTTGTGTATATCTGATTTCAGGGCACATTTCCACATGGTATAGACATCCTGACAACAGCTGATTATTTTGCTGTTGGTAATCTCACCCATTGTTATCTGACTCTCAGGTAGGTTGTTAATCTGCTAATAACTCAAGAAAAGCTGGAAATCTGAAAATATAAGTATCAAAATAATCAAAAGAAGTTTCATGCTCTTTAAATGTAAAAATGAAACTGATCCATCTCATAAATGTGAAAACAAATTTAAAAAAAAAATGTAAGCATTTTTTACATGTCAGGACAGGATTGATTGTATATTCAAGAGCCTAGCACATGGAGAGAATATAACAAGCTTGTTAAACAAAGGAGTAAATAATCCTGATACTGGGTTCAAGTCCCATAGAATGGCGGCAATGTCCCAACAACCATAGCAGACAGTTGGGATGTTAAGCAACAATTCAAACAAATAAACAAAATTAAAAGATTTTAACAAAAAAAAGTAATTATGCCTTATAAAATGATTATGCCTTTCGTTTCGGTTAAAACTTAGCTGGATAGCTACCTTGTTGGAAAAGAGCTAGTCATTCTGTTCTTCGTGAGTTTTGTGTTATGTTTTATGTATTTTCTTTCCCACCTGGTGTCTATGTTGGGACTTTAAATTTAATGGCATCAATTCCTGCCCTGGTTCTTCTATTCTTACTTTAAAAGTGTATTGGTTTCAATTATATGGTGATAATGTGAATACTTCTTAACCTTGTTTCTGTCACTTCTTTTTCAGTGTATTTGTAGCCCAGTATGAGGAGTACACCATTCACCTGATAGACCACCTAGCTGATGTCAAGATCAGTCACTGGGTAGATGGGATTAGAGAACTGACTTCTAAAGCCCTACACAACCTCACAGAGAAAGCCCCCGAGTATATGGTCCAGACAGTCTTGCCGAAGATAATTCCCAAGGCTACAGGAACAGACTTGCAGGAGAGACATGGCGCTATACTGGCTGCTGCTGAGATCACACATGCTCTTAGTATACTGGCTGTCAAACAAAATAGGTAGGCCATAGTCATAGTAAATGAGCCTTTGCGTGAGAAAAACAACTATTTGGGTTTCAGACCAGGTCCGAGACAAACCAACCTGTACAGTCACAGAAGCAGGCTAGAAGCTTGAAATTTCAGATTTAAGAAGAAGTGTTGCACTATCTGTGTAGCGAAAACAAAGGCGCTGATCAGCTTCGCGGTTACCGCGAAGGTAACCGCGAAGCTGGTCTGCGCCTTTGTTTTCGCATGTGCAAATTGTTGGTTTTCTGATGCGGTGGCTCAAATATTGTCAAAAACAGTTTCAGCTGTAAATATATTTTCATCTTAAAACCCATATTACAGGTTTTTACAAATTGATAACTTATGTGAAGGAACACTCAGGCACAGCACACAAGACTCCACTTGATTCCATTACTTTTGTACATAATATCATAGGTAATTTTACAAATTGGTGTTACATATGAGCCATCTCGTGAGAAAACCAACAATGTGGTTTCCGAACAAGTTCGACACAAACCAAGCTGTATAAGCACAGAAGATGGCTAGAGGCCGGAAATTTCGGATTTAGAAAGTAGAGGAATTGTACTATCCATGTAGCGAAAACAAAGGCGCTGATCAGCTTTGCGGTTACCACGAAGCTGGTATGCGTCTGTTTTCGCATATGCAAATTATTTTTTTACTGATGCGGTGGCTCATATATTGTCAAAACAGTTTCAGCTGTGAATATATTTTTATCATTAAAATTCATATTAAAAGTTTTACAAATTGATAACTTATGTGAAAGAACACTCAGGCACAGCACACAAGACTCCACTTGATTCCATTACTTTTGTTCATAATATTATAGGTAATTTTACAAATTGGTGTTACATATGAGCCATTCGTGAGAAAACCAACAATGTGGTTTCCGAACAAGTTCGACACAAACCAAGCTGTATAAGCACAGAAGATGGCTAGAGGCCGGAAATTTCGGATTTACAAAGTAGAGGAATTGCACTATCCGTGTAGCGAAAACAAAGGCGCTGATCAGCTTCGCAGTTACCTCGAAGCTGATCTGCGTCTTTGTTTTCTCATATGCAGATTGTTGGTTTTCTCATGGGGTGGCTCATATTCAAACTTTTGTCGAAATGTGAACTGAATGGCAAACATAACTATTGTAGATATACCCAACCGCACAAACTATCTGTGATAGTTATTCAGTATAACTTGTGGTTGATTAATTATACTACCTCTTTCAGATGTCTACAAGATGTTATTGGAAAGGAAACTATTGAAAGTCTGAAGGAAATTACAAGAAAAGTAATTATCCCTTGGAACAACTAATAAATGTAGCTCATCTCTCAACTTGACCATAAATAGTTTTATAAGATTTTATCAGAGCGGGTTATGTTTGAATGTCTGTCTGCCTGATTTTCTTAAACCAAAAATCGTGTTTAGTTTATTTTCTCTTAATGTTAGTTCTTGGATAGATGGTTATTTTGGATCTGAGGTCAGTTAACATTTGACATAGTAATTGTTACACTTTTTCATAATTTTGTAGTTTTGTACATCAGGATAACATTTCCGTGTAATATATACCCCCTTACACCCCACTTATATATAGCAAAACTGGGGTATGCATGGGGTATACCTATTTTTCTTGTTTTTGCTCTAAACATAGATTTTGGGTACTCGTGTACCCACAATCTATGTTTTGAGCAAAAATAAGAAAAATATCAAAATTTTTCTACTAAAAACTTTCAATATTTTACAACTTAAAAAATCTATATATTACATGGGCATTATCTCCCGGTATTATCTCTGTTTTAGCTGCATGTTAACCAACTGTTTAAAGGCAAAGGTGGGGAACTAATGAGGAAGGCTGGTATGTTTAGTTAGAGTCTCAGATTCACTTTTGTTTAAATTCAATAAATTGTAATGCAGTTTTCCAAAGAAAATTTCATAGAATGACAAATTGACACAACTTGCTGTAGAGAAAAATTGGTGCTAATGATTCTTTCTCAAGTATATAACTTTATTGGTGCTTGAGTTACACTGTGGCTAAATACTAGTTATATGTTTGAACTTGACAACAAATGACAAAGTCTTACTTTAAGTTTATAGTATAATGGTTTTAACAAAAAAAGTATTTTATGATATTTTTTTTTTTCAGTTTGTGTCCTAGTAGAGAAGGTATCTCTTTCCAAACTACCATACCACAAGGACAGTATTATTGGTGAGTAAATACACCTCTACCTTGTTATATCATGACATCATTTTCATGTTCATCATCATCATATCCGTTTTATAGTCTGTTGTCTCTACTGAGGGTTGGACTTGTTTGACAAGTCTGCTTCTTAGACAACCTCTCCACTCTGAGCGATTCTGAGGATCAGCATTATCCATTCCTAGCATCACAACAGTAATAATTGCAGAATAGATTCAGATGTAACAGGGATCTATATTGGTTTCAAATTTATTATGTTTTGGCGAAAATTATGTGTAAACCTTGTATTACAGATCTATGGCAAGATATTTTAGATGACTGTTTGACACATAAAGAGCCTGAGATTCCGGTAAATAATCTAGTATACTGTTCAGTGAGGTTGATAAGTCATTTCTACCAGCACAGTTGACATAATAAGAAATAAGGCACTACCTTTGTCGCGACGTTCTACTCCAAAAGGGCAGACAGTTTTAAAATAAGCTACATATATGACAGCTTCCTCACCCTGGTGACAATTTCCATCCATTTCCATTATGGAAAGTTAATTGATCAATTAGGATATTACAGTGCATGTTGAAAAGTCACGATGATGTAAACGTGTATGGAAAGTTAATTGATCAATTAGTATGCATTACGAAACCTTGCCCATGCAATATACAGAGATTTTTTTCTACTGTAAAAATTGAAAATTTCATTAGAAATAAATGATGCTTTTTAATATATTTGCTCAAAACATTGATTGTGGCTACACGTTAGAACTGCCTCGACGAGGCCGTTCTAACGAGTACCCACAATCTATGTTTTGGATCAAAATAAGAAATATAGGTATACCCCTGCAAACCCCAGTTTTACTTTATAAAAGTGGGGTTCAAAGGGGTATAAATTGCACGGACATGTTTTCCTGATGGATTCAAATGTCACAATGACGTCCAACTATGTGGAAAGTTAATTGATCTATTAGTATAATGCAGCGCTTGTTGAAATGAAACGTCACGATTACGTCAAAAATAACAATTTCGGTTCCGGTTGACGAAAGATTTTTTCTATCAATGTACAGAAGAACAGAATAGAACAGAACATTTTTACCAGGTTCTACCATAAGAGTGTCGCTCTAAAAATTGTAAATGTTGTAGAAATTGACTTTCTGGATCTGATTTCTTGAATATATTTATACAATTCGAGGCCATGTTAAAGTTTTGCAGTTAAAAATTTTGACCATAAAACTTTTCAGTTTTGAACGTGAACTTCTAGTGGATTGACAAAGGTGCAATATTCAGTATTATTTGAGCCGCTGCATGGGAAAACCAACAATCTGCATAGGCAAAAACAAAGGTGCAGATCAGCTTTGCAGTAACTGCGAAGCTGATCAGCACCTTTGTTTTCGCTACAAGGATAGTACAATCCCTCGTCTTCTTAAATCCGAAATTTCAAGCTTCTAGCTGTCTTCTGTGACTGTACAGCCTGGTTTGTGTCAGACCTTTACGGAACCCCAAATTGTTGGTTTTCTCATGGCGCGGCTCATTTGTTTCATGTTGTAGCTAGCAGCAGTACATGCCATGCCAGCTTTCTTCACAGAATACTACAGAGACCCATCAACAGGTCAAGCTAATCCACAGAAACAAGGTAGGCTCACCATTGTTTGTAGAGATAATTGTACTCAAATAAAGCTATTATCATGGTTAAGAGAGGTTATTTAATGGAAATACTTTATTGATGTCCTCATCATAATAAAATATGTTGTCATTAGTACCCATCAAAAACATCTCAGCGAATAAGTCATTGAGCACTAGCATAACTGTAAGTTCGGAAATGTTCGCAAGAACTTTATTTTCGTGAATATTTGCGAATTTTAAGCCTAGCGAATTCAAGGTTTTCGCAAATATAGAATCTATAGGCAATAAAGAATACGCAAACACTCTTTCGCGATATTAAAACCTTGCAAAAAACTCATGAAATAAAAGTAATGCGAAAATTTTCGAATTTATGGTAATTATAAGTGTTGCAATTTCAAGCAGTTTAAGTGACTAGAAATGAAATAAGACAGATAAGAAAAATTGATGACAAATATGCCTGGTTTTAAAAGAAAATGATGTGAAATTTATCTAAAAGGATATGTCTTTCTTTCAGATCAGATAATAGAGAAATATTTGAGAGAACTTAGAAGTTCATTAGAAAATGCAAGGTATGTAAAAGAACTGAGCTTTTGTTTAGTAAACTTAAAGAAGACCAAGCATTTTTGTGATAAGAGTCTGAGCTTTTATCAGTTACTGTATGCCAAACACTGTTTCATGATCGTGTTAAAGTTATGAAAAAATCTAATAAAGTTGGCATAACAGAAAATAGAGCAGACTGGTCCCAATAATGTAATGGTTAGTGTGTTCGCTTTGGGATCATGAGGTCATTTGTTGGATTCTGGGGCGTGTCATACCAAAGACGTAAAAACGTTACCAGTGGCCTCCTTGCTTGGTGTTCAGTATCATAAGGCTAGCACTGGTACATGCCTGTTATGTTGGTGACAAAATTTTGTGCCGCCTTGTGGGAAAACCAACAATGTGGTTCCCGAACAGGTCTGACACAAACCGGGCTGTACAAGCACAGAAGATGGCTAGAGACTGGAAATTTTGGATTTAGAAAGAAGAGGAATTTTACTATCCTTGTAGCAAAATCAAAGGTGCTGATCACCGCAAAGCTGATCTGCGCCTTTGTTTTCGCATATGCAGATTGTTGGTTTTCTCACAAGGCAGCTCAAATGTTCATCCTGACGTAATAAAGGCAAACCGCCCATAAAGTGTAACATAAGGTGTAACCTTTTAAATGAAACAAAATAGCACTTGTTATGTCTCCCCCCGACAGGGTTGGGAGACATATTGTTTTTCCCCGTGCGTCTGTCTGTCTGTCTGTCTGTCTGTCTGTCTGTCCGTCACAAATCGTGTCTGCTCTATAACTTGAAAACCGTTAAAGATTTTTCAATGAAACTTGGTACACTTGTAAACCTTTACCAGATGATGTGTCATGCACAAGAACCATAACTCTAGCTTGAGTATTTTTGGAGTTATTTCCCTTTGATTATTTTCGATACAATTTCGTGTCCGCTGTATAATTTGAAAACCGTTAAAGATTTTTCAATGAAACTTGGTACATTTGTAAACCACGATGAGACAATGTGTCATGCACAAGAACCATAACTCTAGCTTGAGTATTTTTGGAGTTATTTCCCTTTGTTTATTTTCGATACAATTTCGTGTCCGCTGTATAACTTGAAAACCATTTAAGATTTTTCAATAAAACTTGGTACACTTATTAAGCATGATCAGACGATGTGTCATGCACAAGAACCATAACTCTGGCTTGAGTACTTTATGAGTTCTTTCCCTTTGATTATTTTCCATACAATTTTGTGTCCGCTTTATAACTCGAAAACCGTACGAGTTATTTCAATGAAACTTTGTACACTTATAAAGCACGATGAGATAATGTGTCGTGCTAAAGAACCATAACTCTTGCTTGCATATCTTTGGAGTAATTTCCCTTTGATTATTTTCCATAAAATTTCGTGTCCACCCTATAACTTGAAAACCGTAAGAGAAATTTCAGTGAAACTTGGTACACTTATAAAGCACGATGAGACAATGTGTCATGCACAAGAATTATAACTCTTGCTTTCATATCTTTGGAGTTATTTCCCTTTGATTATTTTTCCATACAATTTCATGTCCACTCTATAACTTGAAAACCATATGAAATATTTCAATGAAACTTGGTACACTTATAAAGCACGGTGAGATGATGTGTCATGCTAAAGAACCATAACTCTTGCTTGCATATCTTTGGAGCTATTTCCCTTTGATTATTTTTCATACAATTTTGTGTCTGCTCTATAACTCAAAAACCATTAGAGATTTTTCAATGGAACATGGTACACTTATAAAGCATGATGAGACGATGTGTCATGCTCAAGAATCATTACTCTTGCTTTCAAATCTTTGGAGTTATTTCCCTTTGATTATTTTCCATACAGTTTCGTGCCAGCTCTATAACTTGAAAACCGTAAGAGATATTTCAATGAAACTTGGTACACTTATAAAACAGAATGACAGGATATGTGATGCACAAGAACTATGACTCTTGCTTGCATATATGGACATGCACGTAGAAAGGGGGGAGACATCAGTTTTCACATAGAAAACAAATTCTAGTTTTTTCCTGATTTGAACTTTGAGAATGGGATACTCTCTTGCTGTTGCAGCACTACCAAAGTTCAGGGAAGTTACAAGCTGTAAAGTTTGGTGAAATCAAAATATTAAAACCTAATTGCATAGCACACTACCCTGTTAAATAATGGAGCCGCCCCATGGGAAAACCAACAATCTGCATAGGCGAAAACAAAGGCGCCGATCAGCTTTGCGGTAACTGTGAAGCTGATCAGCGCCTTTGTGTTTTCGCTACTCGGATAGTAGAGATTCCTCCTCTACTTAACTAAAAAATTTCAAGCTTCTAGCCTGCTTCTGTAGCTGTACAGACCGGTTTGTGTCGGACCTGTTCGGAAAGCACATTGTTGGTTTTCCCACGAGGCGGCTCAATGATTTGACCTTTGTTTCAGAATGGGTTATTCTCTGGCCGTTGGAGCTCTACCAAAGTTCATGTTGTCAGGGAAGTTACGAGCTGTGATGTCAGGTCTGATCGGTGCTACAGAAATAACTGAGAAGGAAGAGACCTGGGCAGAGGCTAGACGGGATGCTCTCAAAGCTCTTACTAGGTAGGACAGAAAATAGAAGCATCTTCGTAGTTTAAAAAAGGCAAACAAGTGAAAAATATTGAATTTGTGAAATTGTGGTGATTGGACTCTAGATTCAGTCCATGCTCTATCCGCAGGCCACCATGCTCCCCATATTCATTAAGTTTTGTTGATAATCTGCGAAAACTAACCCAAAAGATCAATTTAATGCATTAATGAAGTTTGTAATGTTAACACATTGCAAGGAAAAAAAATAAATTATCATCTGGGTTTCTAGTATGGTACTTTTCACTCAAGAATGCCCATTTATTGAGATAATCTTGGTATTTGGGATAAGAGGCACCATTATCACGGTAGGTAACCAAAACGGATCCTTTCAGAGGAAATATGCGTTTCCCGTTCCTTTCGGAGGAAGGGACGGTTCCTTTCAGAGGAAATTGGTAGACGAAGACTTTTAGACGCTAGAAACATAATCAACCGTTGGGTGATATCCTCAGATAAATAGTCCACGTAATGCACAACAAAATGAATTTGGTAGCTGAAGCGAAAATTCGCAATGTGCTTCTTTGTTTTCGCCGTTTTAAATGAAATAAGTACCATTCTTTAAGAATGCGACAGTACAGGCTGCACTCAAAACCGTTTTTTTAATCGCAAATGAAGATATTTGCAACGAAATGTCTTCGAAATACAATATGAAATATATTTTTTGTACTACCACACAGTAAAACCCAATCAAAATACACTAATTCGCTCACAAAAAGTAAAATATTAACTATCACCAGAAAGTCATGTAGAAACGGATCCTTTCGGAGCACACCTGAAGTTGTATTTTTTGGGCACCGGCTGTGATCAGAGTATCTGGCACCGGATCCTTTGGGAGAAATTTTACCACTAAAGCATATCTTGATAGCATATTGACTAGCTATTCTTTTCTGTAAGATCTTTTATAGCCACTGATACCGTCATTCCATTCAAGTTGCCGCAAAATCCTAAATGCGCCAATCAAGGAGGAAACAAATCATTTGTGTGATTTGTGTGTAGACACCTACAATCCAGCAATACCGTCCAGTGGGTCCCTAAGGCATGCTCCACAAAAGGCTTGATCAAAACCATGAAATGGTAGAATTACTTACTTGTGTACTGAAAAATAAACATTTAAGGGGCTGTGCGTTTAATCTTATTGCCATATTTTCTAGTTGCACTGTCTAGCAAACCTGCACTTCGTGACCTCGCTCCTTTAGTTGCATTTAAACAAAAGTCGAACCGATTGTGGATTTTGTAACTTTACCTGTAGCTGCATTATTTTCGTGTTAATCGTGTGTTTTTTTTATTATTATTTTAGCAGCAGCAAAAAACTTCCAGTAAAAACATTAAATAGCCTACAAAACTAGTAAAATCAAACGATTTTCGGCTTTGAGTCGCTAATTCTACTATTGTTTCCCCTGATCTATTTATAGACATATGCAGTTCCTGGACCTTATTTATTTACTTCTTGTCCTTAAAGTTTACAAATAAAAACTCGTTTGTTACAATGCGGAATGCTTACGTATTAAAAAGAATTTGGAGTAATGAAAATATCATAAAGTGTTCTTTTTTCCGACCTTATTTTTGACAAACTAGCAGAAACACTCTTAATTTTACACGTCTAAGTTATTTACAGTACATAGTTGTAGTACCAAACATTTTGTTACCCGTCATCATTTTCGGTGATTGAAAGAATAGTAACCGTCTGAAGTGGTATCATCATGTGAAGGTAATGCATGTAAGCACATTTCCTCCTGAAGGATCCATAGCCTCAGCTCCGAAAGGATCCTGTGTCTGTCTCCTTGAGGAACCGTTACCACCAACAGAAGTTGTTTTTCACATTTATTTATCAAGTACAAGTATATTACCACTTTATTCATTTAATTTCAGATTGGCAAATACAATATCTAGGGACAAGAAGTGCTAAAACGTTTTGATCAATGACATTTTCCCAAATATTTAAGGGTTTTCGCCTGCCTGTCGTCACAAAAAGCAGTTCTCGGCCAACATTTTTATCTCGAAAACAATTACGAAATGGTTGTGCACATAAAGAAAGCGCTGAGATTGTACCTTGATTACAACGTCATTACGTGCACACACGTTTTGCACTTATTGTTCACGATAAAACCTAAAAAAATTGTTTCTCTAAACACAACGACGACGATATTGACGATTTCCTCTGAAAGGAACCGTCCCTTCATCCGAAAGGAACCGGTAACGCACATTTCCTCTGAAAGGATCCGTTTTGGTTACCTACCGTGATTATACTATGTAGACAGGAAACAATTTTAAAAGGTCATAATTATGTTTTAGTGGGTATGCTGACCTATCTGAACTTTGTTGTTGGCATATAGCAGGAATCAGTCATTATTTTTGTTTTCAGTGTATGTACCACAGTAGGAGTTGAGAAAGGTGGAGAACCTACTAAATGTCTGTGTGAGGCCAATATAGGGCAGTTATACGAGGCACTGCTGACTGCCATGAAGGATTATACAGTGGATAGTAGAGGGGATGTAGGAGCATGGTGAGTTATACATGTAACAATTCTGTCTCGCATTACGAAAACTTGTGCATGCAATAAACAAGAGATTTTAAAAATCGAAAATTTTCAGCTGAAAAGTTTTGATATTTTTCTTATTTTTGCTCAAAACATAGATTGTGGGTACACGTTAGAACCACCTCGCCGAGGCGGTTCTAACAAGGAATCACAATCTATGTTTTGAAGCAAAAATAAGGAAAACAGGTATACCCCTGCATACCCCAGTATTGCTATATAAAAGTGTGGTTCAAGGGTACATTACAGGAACATGTTAATTTGAGATCATTTTTGAGAAAATTTAGCCATAACATGTTGATGATTTGCAGGGAAGTCAAGCAGTGAAGTAGCCTTGTATTTTGGTACACAAATATTGTATTACTACACATACAACGTGTGTGACTGATGAAGTATAATCTACCTGATTTTCAAAACAGATTTTCAGCAAAACCCTCAAGACTATTAATATGGTATGAATGTTACTTAACAACACACGTTAAGTGTAGGTTCTGCCTAGATCCAAAGTATTGTTCCCTGTCAGCTTTTAGCTGAATTATTCATTTCCTTCAGGGTACGTGAAGCTAGTATGACAGGTCTACATTACGTCACATCTATAATAGTGAAACATTCTCCTGATCTACTACAACCACAGCTGTAAGTTATAGATTTTTGATTTCTAATCATTTTGCTTCTCTTCATTTTGAATCAGATTGCTTAATTTTATCTGTATATCCATTGACCTTATCATTTATATTTGGCCACAGGACATTGATGTTTAATGTCTACAAGAAAAATAAAAGGTCCAAAGTGCCATAAAACCCCTTTTTCTGAATTGCTGAGCATAGTGCTATGGTCAGCGATTCAGAAATGGGGTTTCTATGGGATTTGTAGCTATTTATTTTGCTTCTAAACACCAAACATCAATGTCCTGTGATTTGGCATGCTTTTAGTACTAGAGAGAAATAAATGACCTATGTCTTTAGATACTAAAGATACGCAAAATTTTGTAATCCAAAGAAATATAAAGTATAATGCTAAGTTTTGGAATCAGAAGCAAGAACCTATTTTCTGTATTTCAGTTGTGAGCATATATTCAAGTCATTAGTACAGCAGTGTTGTGAGAAGATAGACCGGACGAGAGCCCATGCCTGTGTTGTAATTAGTCATCTACTTTATCATAGGTGAGTCAGGTTCACCTAAAAGTTCTTGCGTAACAATAGAAGGTCCAGTAATTAAATTTGAAAGTCCAACCCTAGCACTAGATGAGAAAGGATTAAAACACAAGACATCACCAAAATTTGAACTTAATGTATGAAGAGCCTGATAACTAGCTCTTTTCCAGTGAGATAGGCATTTGGCTAAATGGAGTTTAGAGATATGAGTGACCATGTTTGCAATGTAACTTTAATATCTGTTTTAGCAAAGGTAAATTAACGGATTGTCAGCTTTATCTTGGCCGGATGAGCCTTGCCAGCTATGAAAATGTTAAAGCAGCCTACTTTATGTCTTTATCGAATACTGAATTATCTCAATTGTGTAATATCCTAAGCATGGATATAAGTTCCACTTGTGTTTATACACATGTACCCCTTTAAGAATAATTTGTGTCTGTTTACAGTCCTCCAGTACCACATATACCACACAGAGAGGAGCTGGAGAAAATATTTCCTCAGTGAGTATGATTGAATCCAATAACAAAATTTGTAACAAACACTTACTTAAAAGAATAGTTGAATTTGAACTTTGTCCAGGAAAACTGTTGGAATTTCAGAATGGACCTAAAAACTCATAACATTGACCTTGAAAATGGAGACTTGTTCTTTAATTTATACAATTGAATGTAGATCAGCAAAAAGACAAAAAAAAGAAAAGAAAAACAACAAAAGTGAGAATCACTTTTAGTACTTATAAATGTAATCAGGTTTCAGCATTCTCAATAATACCAGCATTTATCACCACAATAGTCAAAATTAACTGGTTGTCTGAATTACAACTATTTCCACTGTGTATTTTGTATTCTTATTTCTCATGAAACAATGAAGTCTTCTGCAGCCATGCTATTTCTGATTTGCCCTGAATCTTTGATGATTTACAGGAACCTTCTAGACTCCATCAACTGGGCGTCTCCTGGGGACACATTCCAGAGGTTTACTAAGTTGTTAGCATTTCCATTCTACTCCTATAATGTATTGCTGGGTCTAACAGTCAGTGTGGGTGGACTCACAGAATCTGTGGTAAGGCCTGATTAACATGGTAATAGTTATATTCATTCTAAAAAATCACCTTTATCACATTCAAAATCAACCATTGAGAAATGTGTTTAAACAAAACAGACATGGTTTCAAGCAAATAAAAACATTGATTGTATGCACAGTTTTATTCTAAACAGATATATAATTAGCTCACCTGAGCCGAAGGCTCACAGGTGAGCTTATAGGATAGGCAGGCATCCGGCGTTTGTCTGTTGTCCATCATCCACCATTTTCAAAGATCTTCTTCTCTGAAACAGCTTGGCCAACCAAAGCCAAATTTTATGTGAAGCATCTATAGGAAGGGGGAACCAATGTATATATAAGAAATTCAGGTCATATGACCAAGATGGCCGCCATGGACATATATGGTAAATATACCCTTCAAAAATCTTCTTCTCCAGAACCGGTGGACCGATTTCAACAAAACTTGGCATGAAGCATCGATGGCTCAAGCACTACAATGTTAGTATAAATCATGACCCTGTGATGACCTTGACCTATTTTACGGCAAGGTCAACATAGGTCGCCAATGCATTTGAATTGGGAAAATTTTTAAAATGTCATTTAAAGTGAAAGTCTTGCAGGAAATGGGCAGTAGGATGGAATATTAATGATTCTGAAAAAAATGGACCCCAGGGGCTCATATGCTCCCACCCCGGGGCAATGTACATATATATCTCTATAATATTCAAACATCTTCTACTCTGAAACTGCTTGGCCAATCAAAGCCAAATTTTACGTGATGCATCAATAGGAAGGGGTAACCAATGTATATATAAATAATCCAGGTCACATGACCAAGATGGCTGCCATGCCCATATATGGTAAAAACCCTTCAAAAATCTTCTTCTCTGGAAACGGTGGACCGATATCAACAAAACTTGGCATGGAGCATCGATGGCTAAAGTACTACAATGTATATATAAATCATGACCCTGTGATGACCTTGACCTATTTTACGGCAAGGTCAACATAGGTTGCCTATGCATTTGAATTGGGAAACTGTTAAAATGTCATTTAAAGTAAAGGTCTTGCAGGAAATGGGCAGTAGACTGAATATTAATGATTCTGAAAAACATTGGACCCCAGGGGCTCATCTGCCCCCACCCTGGGGGCATTATACATGTATATTACCATAATATTCAAACATCTTCTACTCTGAAACTGCTTGGCCAATCAAAGCAAAATATCTTCTCCAGAACTGGTGGACCGATTTCAAAGAATCTTGGCATGAAGCATTGATGGCTAAAGTACCACAATGTATATATAAATCAAATCATGACCCTGTGGTGACCTTGACCTATCATAAGACAAGGTCAACATAGGTCACCAATGCATTTAAAGGGGGAAAACTTTTAAAAAGTCATTTGAGGTAAAAATCTTGCAGGAAATGGGTAGTAGGACTGAATATTAATGATTCTGAAAAAAAAATGGACCCAAGGGCTCATATGCCCTCACCCCAGGGCAATATACATGTATTATGTATATTACCATAATATTCAAACATCTTCTCCTCTGTAACCACTTGGCCAATTAAAGCCAAATTTTTATGTGAAGCATCTATAGGATGGGGGAACCAATGTATATATTAATAATCTAGGTCACTTGACCAAGATGGCCACCATGCCCATATATGGTGAACACCCTTCAAAAATCTTCTTCTCTAAAACCAATGGACTGATTTCAATGAAACTTGGCCTGAAACATTGATGGCTAAAGTACTACAATGTGTGTATAACTCATGACCCTGTGATGACCTTGACCCAGTTTATGGTAAGGTCAACATGGGTTGCGCATGCATTTGAATGGGGAAAACTGTTAAAATGTCATTTGAAGGGAAAAGCCAGCAGGAAATTGGCAGATGGACAGAATATTGATTATTCTGAAAAAAAGAAAACGGCCCAAGGGCTTCATCTGCCCCTGCACTGGGGTTAAATACCATAATATTCAAACATGTTTATTGGTACATGCAGCAAATCTCAGGTGAGATCTCATAGGTCCTCTGGTAAGAATTTTACAGTATTCTAGTGGATCTTGACATAAATATGCTACTAAGGCAACAATAATAATTATTTTGATAACATTATTTGGACTTCTGGCCATCACATATAATTGCTTACATTGTAATTAACCAGTAAATCAGCTCGAAAACAGGTTTCAACAAGTTTCTGTCCATTCCAGGTGAAACACTCCAGCTCTTCTTTATTCGGGTACCTGAGGAATATCAGTGATAATGTAGAAGAATTAACAGTATTCACCCAGGTGCTAACTAAGGTGTTCAGAGATCATCAGAAAGTTGACAGGTAAATACTGATAAAAATGTTTGTGGTAATTTACAGACTTAGGTGTAATTATCTTAAAATACTGTGTGTATGTGTGAGTGGCTTTTTCTGTGGATACTCTTGCTTTTGGTCCACCTTCTGATTGGCTTGTCTCATATGAGTGAATAGTTAATCTGAATCAAACAAAAAAGGAAAAATAAAAAACAAATGCTTAAATTTGGACAAAGAGGATTTTCTTTAGGAAAAGATTTATCTGGGTGTCACAGATCCCCAGAGACTTTAACTTAGACTTAAACAAAGTCCCTACAATGCTCTGTATTCCATGGTACTCTTGGGATGTGGTCGCAAATGACCAATGCTTTACATTTTTGCTTGTTTTAATATCCTCATAACATTCACAAATGCTTTACATTTTTGCTTGTTTTAATGTCCTTGTAACTTTTTATTGCCCCATCTCCATATGACCTTAGCTGTTGGTGGGACATTAAACCCCAAATCAACCAACCAGCCAACTTTTTATTTCAGAGTATCTCTACCGATGTTGAAGATGTTAGATCAGCTATTGTCACAGGGATGTTTTGATGTTCTGATAGGGATGGAGGAGTGAGTATCATTTGGTGGGGCTAGGAATGGTTTTGTTTCCCTGGGATGTTTTATGTTCTTGTAAGACTGTAAAGTAAGAAAAGAGGGACCAGGAATCGATGCAATTAATTTAAAGTCCCAACATAGACACCAGGTGGGAAAGAAAACACATAAAATACAACAAAACATTTTTTCCGACAACACACACGAAGAGCAGAATGACTACCTCTTTCCCATCAAGGTAGCTATCCGGCTAGAATTAAGTATTATTTGCTGGGGATGGAGTAGCATTGGTATTATCAGGGTTGTTTTTGTAAAAGTACATCTTTGAGATGGGACCGCTTTAGTCATATGACAAAAACTATAGGTATGGATAAAAACGATGGGCAGGTTTAAAGTGCTACAGTCTTTTTGTGTCATTGACCCAAATCCTGTACTCCCAGTTGGATGACAATAATTGAGCCACTGCATGAGAAACCAACAAAATGCTTGGGCGAAAACAAAGGAGCAGATCAGCTTCGCGATAACCGCCAAGCTGATCTGCGCCATTGTTTTCTCTGCACGGATAGTACAATTCATCTTCTTAAATCTAAAATTTCCACCCTCTGGCCATCTTCTGTGCTTGTATAGGCTGGTTTGTGTCAGACCTGGTCGGAACCCTAATTGTTGGTTTTCTCATGCACAGGCTTAATTAGGGGTGACTAAAACTTGTTGACTGGGACATTAAGCCACAAACAAATTCAGCTTTAACACATTTAAATTTTCAAAAGGTATTTTATGTGATTCAAAGACTATTCTTTCACCTATTTCCAGTCATCCATTCCCTATGGAGGTAGCAGACCTGGTGAAGGCTGAGATCAACAGGAGCGGGGATCCACAGAAACTACTTGCCAGTGCTGATGTGTAAGTTTTATTTGTTGTTTTTCAGGCACTTTGACAATGAAAGTGAATGGACAGCAGGTTCTACTCCTACAGTGGCAAATTCTTTTAAAACTTTACAGGTGTTATGGACATGGTCTGAAGATATGCATGTTGTTTGGATGTAATCCTCAGACTATTTTTGGTCATTTTGTTTTTTTACACTTTGAACTTAGTCATTTTGTGGGCATTTTCAGTCAACCTCGAACCCACATGAGACACAGCGGTGAAATGATTGAATGATAATGAAACCAGTGCTTTTAACCATTTGGCCACGGGCATGGCCTGTTGGGGGCATAGTGATTCATAATCACATTGTCTAGTTAAATCATTTTACAATAAAATTCCTACAAGTTGAAAAAGCTCCATTAAGTATTCATTCATGTCTCATCAGGGGCTATAATGTTTGCCTGTTACCCATTAATGGGATGCCAGAATTACTAGTCAAATACTGTACAGGCCTGGCAATTTCTAGTGGCACATTTTTACCGATATCTCCGTTAAAGATATACTGCGGGTATTGGTAAAACTATAAATATTAATTGCTCCTTCATCACGAAAACATGTCTGTGTAATGTATACCCCCTTCAACCCCACTTTTATATAGCAAAATTGGGGTATGCAGGGGTATACCTATTTTTAGCTCACCTTAGCCAAAGGCTCTCAGGTGAGCTTATTCTTATTTTTGCTCCAAAACATAGATTGTTGGTACTCGTTAGAACTGCCTCGCCAAGGCGGTTGTAACGTGTACCCACAATCTATGTTTTGAGCAAAAATAAGAAAATTATTTTTTACAACTTGAAAATCTCTGTATAATGCCTGGGCATGTTTTCGTAATGAATCCTATCTTTTCAGGTTCTGTGGTTTGTTACATTTTAATATGGAAGTTCGGAAGAAATGTCTGTTCAGTTTGGCTCTGTTCCTATGTCATAGATATCCTAGGGTAAGTGAATCTGAAATTGACAGTGTCTTAAAATGTAATAGATTCTGATACGTATTAGTCATACAGTTTTGAATGAAAACATGTCAAGGTTGAACAAAAAATGTTTAAAGGAGCTAAAACTATAGGTTCAAACATTAATAAAACTTTGTATCATAGGAAATTGTTTTTAAAAAAAGTGAAAATGATATGGTGGCCTATTATAACCATGGTCACAGTTATTTTTGGTGTAGAATATGTTAGAATCTTATTATATTCAATATTAAAGGTTAGAAAATAAAATGTTTGTTGTTGTTTTTTTAGTAAATTAAAACCAAAAAAATGTCAGTACTGTAAATTCGAAAATTTTCGTGTGACTTTTATTTTGCAAATTTGTATTTCCGATTTATTCACAAGGTTTTGAATTCACGAACGAGTGTTCTGTGTGCATGTGGCTTTTAGAGATTATTAGTGAGAACCTTGACTTTGTGAGGCATCCAATTGGCGAATAATGCAAAAATTAAGTTCTCACAAACATTTCCGAACTTGCAGTATTTTTCAAACTCCTATGAACCTACTGCAATTTGAGCCACCGCATGGGAAAACCAACAATCTGCATATGCGAAAACAAAGACGCAGATCAGCTTCGCGGTAACCGCGAAGCTGAGCAGCGCCTTTGTTTTCGCTACACAGATAGTACAGTCCCTCTTCTTCTTAAATCCAAAATTTCAAGCCTCTAGCCTGCTTCTGAGACTGTACAGCCTGGTTTGTGTCAGACCTGGTCAGAAACCCAAATTGTTGGTTTTGTCACGCACAGGCTCATTTTTCTTTCAGATCAGGAACACAACGGCTAATAAGTTATATGAAGTATTAGTCAGCTATGATAATATAGCACCAGAGGAGAGTCTAGAAGAATTAATGACCATTCTCAGTGAAACTACTTGGTATGTACCTTTACTTGTTGGGACCAGCTGTTCTGACAACCCTCAGACATATGACCTTCTAAAAATAGCCTTAATTTGATAAAAAGAAATATGTTCTGAATTTTTGCTTTAACAGATTAAGCAAAATTGTTCAAATTATTGTGTATATAAGGAGAGAGCTTTATATGTGCTGCAGCAAGACAAAACCTAACTTTCACATGCAAAATGAAAGATGTAGATCAGCTGTGCAGTAACTGCACATTGAACATTGATCTACACCTTTGTCAAGTGATTGTAAAGTACAGTAACTTGGGCACTGGCAGGTTATAACAGAAATAATGAAATTAAATTCATTTGTACTGCTTCCATCTTGTGACATGTACCTTCATTTCAATCACTACTGGTTATATTACAGGGACAGTGATATAGAGGAAATCCGACCAATCAGGAATCAGCTTTGTAATCTGTTAGATATCCCTACACCTGTTATGAAAAAGGTAATTGTGTGATATAGACAGAATGTCCCTTCGTCTTTCTGTTTTGTTGTCAGGTGAATCTGACACAATGTGCATGCAGAGATTCTTAACTAAGCATGATGCTATTACATGACATCACAATATAATGTAAGCTAAAATGCATGTTAAATGAGATTATGTCATTTTTTTTTGCATGGTGCATGATATCAAGTATAAATAAAAGCAGCATATTAACCGTGCAGGGGAATACCTAATTAATACACGACTTTTGTCTTCACTAATACATGCAAGTTATTAATGTTTTACATCGATATTTATGCAACGATATTGATCTGCATGATATTACTATTAGATGTGCTTATGGGTGATTAAGTTTTCAATTAAAGAATACCAACAGTATTTTGTAAAGAAAAATATCTGAAATGAAATGTTGGAATGTATTGGATAAAATAAGACAGGATACTCCTAAAAATGAACATTCAAGCATACTGTTACACAACACACCAGGGGCCAGTTATTCAAAACTTTGTTAGCTTAACATCATCGTTAAGACTCAACTCATTAAAGTAGATGCCAACTACATAAGCAAATATACTGTTATTTTTTTGGATAAAATGTGAGAATCCTTAGCATTGCAAAGGATTCTCACATTTTATCAACAAAAATAACAGTGTATTTGTAATATTTATGTTGGAAATTTTGATGAATCATTAACTAACGATGTCGTTAATTTTGAACAACTGGCATAGCTTTTTAGCCTGCCTGTACAAAGTACAGGAAGAGCTATTGCAGTCACCCTGGCGTTAGCATTGGCGTCGCTCAAATTGTTAAAGTTTTTGGTTAAAGTTTTTATGAGTCTATATCTCTTGAAGTTGTTGATGGATCAAATTGATACTTTGCGTGTTGGTAAGCCCGTAGAAATAAATCCCTTTACTTTCAATACACCGTCGATATCATCGTTAAACTATTGATCGACCTTAAATTTACCTTGATATTTTATACGTGCTTATTTTTAGCTATTTAACTCCGCCCACAGGAGTGACAGCTAAGTGTATATTCGGATCGATGATCGAGAGTTTGTTAAGACTATGATAATTAATAGTGCTCAAATCGCCCGGAATTCCTGTCTCAATATGATCGTACTGTTTAGGTGGGACGTAAAACACCAATAAAAGATACCAACAGAATCTTACTGAAGAGGACAGAGATAGATCACTGGATGGCAAAACATTGAGTAGTCCTATTTGTAAACATACCTGTAGGAATGACTATTTAACATTGGATATTGACCAGTGTATTTGTCATCAAGTTTCAAATTGAATAAGATAAGATCTGTTTAGACAAGTGAAGTGGAAAGTCCTAGATCAACCAGTTTATCGTCCGATGGACCGATTTATGGACTGATATTGTTAGTTGTCCATCTGTTTTCAATATAAACATCACAATAAAAACGGGAAAACCCCGAGGTTTTATGAAATCATAATGGACATATGCATTTTATTCGTTTGAGATCAACCTTACCAAGTGACTCGTTTAAACGCATCAAGGTCGGTGGGTTAATTTGGAAATATTGTGAAATTAGTTTCGGAATGTGGATATTCATGTTATCTAAACTTTCCGGCATCAATCATTCATGAATCTCGGGTATGATTTTCAGATATTACCAAGCAGTGTAGATATGGATTGAATCAGATTCAAAATAATGTTTATTGGATCCGAGGTTTTACACAAGTATATCGACAGACATACAATGACATACAATGAGTATGTATAATTCAGGTGAGTCGGCTGTCAACATACCGAGACATGAAACCCATATCGTTATACTCGCACGAAAGTAACCTTTTGCGTATTACAATTGGCTCGGTCGACAGCACACTTGCTCCCATGGTATCTGTACCGACCTGGTGCTAAACCTGTGTCAAGGTCACAAACTTAGAAATTTTATGTTATAAGTCTATATTGAATATGTAGATGGATTAAGTTGATACTTTGTGTGTTGGTAGATATTAGTCAGAAGTTTTATGCTGTACCATCACGACCCACCTGAAAGATCTTGCGGTCAATGTCATGGGTGATAGATTTTAGTAGATTTAGTGGCAAAGCACAAGCCAGGCGAGCTACGCTGTCCTGCGACAGCTCTTATTTACTATCAAGAAAGTATCAGGCTAGTTGAGACAGACTTGACAGGGGAATCCCAAAAGTTGGTTTTCTTATGGTAACACTCATATCCTAAAATGATTGTAGAAAGAAAAAATAATTTCATCAGTGTCATCAAAAATGATAGTGAAAAAGAAAAGGGGTTAAATTTTATACAAATACATTTACTACATATGATTATGATACATATACCTGGGGCGATCAGAAAGTTCGCGCACTACTGCCACAACTTTAAAATAACAAGAAATATCCGTGTAGCGAAAACAAAGGTGCTGATAAGCTTTGTTGTTACTGCGAAGCTGGTCTGCGCCTTTATTTTCGCCTATGCAAATTGTTAGTTTTCCCATGCAGCGGCTCATGACATTTTCTGGAGTGCTCTAAAGATTTGCAGGTAGTGATATTGAAAGGGCTGTAATTTTGTACAACACTTGCGTATCTCAATATAAATTTTCACTTAGTCCATATTGTGTCCAATTATTATATCACAAAAAAGTCATTTTGATATGTCACATTACAATGTTATGACCTTAGTGCATGAACTTTCTGATCGCCCCTCCTACATGTACCACATATGATTATGAATATACATAATAATAAATTTTGTTGTTTTCTGATTGACAAGATTAACTCCATAAAAAATTAGGTAAACAAGGGTTTTTCCGAGAAATAATTTGTCATATAATTGTAGTTCCTGGGTGTTTAGACTCCCATGGTAGATTTGCAAATGTAATTTGTATAGTGAAAAACTTCTTGATTTCTGTTTATCACTGATATATGGTGTACAGTGGATTCTCATAAACATGTTTTGTTTCAACAAAAAGCATGTGCTGCTTGAAGAAAAGAATCGTTCCTTTGGTTGATCAGTTGGTTTGTATTGAGTAACATTACATTACTACCAATTTTGTGGCCTGTATGGCCGAGTGGTTAAGGTTGCTTATATCCATGACTACTCAGAATCTTTTGAATATACCACTGCTGTGTCCAGTGTGGGTTCTTCAAGTGCTGAGCAGGAGCTCAATTCTGATAGCAGGTGTTTAACTTTTTTATGCTGGGGTTCTCCTGTGTTTTGACCAACCTACTGATTGGCCAATTCCATATGAGTGAAATAATCTTGAAATGGACTTATTACAAATTTAAAAAAAATAATCTTAGATGCCAGATCACTTACTGAAGCTAGGGAAAATAGATCAGAAAGTGCAGGAACTGATGTTGGGTGGGGATGGGGTGGGGGGCTGATTAGTTAAATATTTCATCGACAAAATAACAAGTTTTCTGTCTTCACAGCACAAGAAGCAATGCACATGGTGTACAGGAATCTTCAAATAATTATAGAGAAAAAAATAACGCAAATAATGCACACATAATATATTCGTATCTTAGCAGGTCCACAATTTTAATGGTGATGCATAAAATTATTCCAACAATTCCAAAATAATTACAGTTCAGGTTTTAATACTAACTTTTACTGGTGGGAAAATTTATGTAATTAACCAATATTCCAGCATAATAGTGTCCCCCGGGAGTGTCCCCGTATGCACAATATTTTCATCAAAGAGCCGCCTCGTGGGAAAACCAACAATCTGCATAGGCGAAAACAAAGACGCAGATCAGCTTCGCGGTAACCGCGAAGCTGATCAGCGCCTTTGTTTTCGCTACTCGGATAGTACAATTCCTCTTCTACTTAAATCCAAAATTTCAAGCTTCTAGCTCTTTTCTGTGCTTGTACAGGTTGGTTTGTGTCGGACCTGTTCGGAAACCACATTGTTGGTTTTCCCATGAGGCGGCTCTGGGTGTGTGCTTATTCAAGCATGTGCACTAATAAGAATGAATGGTAGCTTGATAGTATCCAGAATACTTGCCAAAAGAGGATAATGTTAATGTTTGCATAGAATCTACCAGAAGTCATTTGTCTATCTGTCATTTCCTAATTATGACATAAAACATGATGGTATCATGCCTGAATTGAGATGAGCAGCAACATAACGAAACCTGTTTTTCTATATATGAAAAAAAATGCAGATCAACTATGCATAAGTATACAGCTGATTAGCATCTTTGAATTTGCTACCCCTTTTCTTAAATCCGAACTTTCAAGCTCCTAGCCAACTTCTGTGACTGTACAGGCCGGTTTGTGTCAGACCTGGGCAGAAACCTTGAAATCTGGTTTTGTAGCATCGTGGCTGAGATAGTTGAAAGTCATTTGAATATCTGGTCTAGACACCTCATTTGCCTACCAACTGTATAGTTCCACATTAATCTGCTAAAGTCATTTACATTTTTATGTTTTTACGCCTGTTTGCCAATTAGTCATGGCCTGTGAAAATGCACTGATCAGAAAAATATACATAATATGCCTTCTATAAACGCCAGAGATTTATAGTTCCAAGATTAATAGGTAGATGGGAGAGCTGTGCCACACTGAATAGTGAGTAAAACTTTGGGAACACCTTGAAGCATGAACAAGGTCCTACGTAATCCTTGTGTTTGCAAAAAGGAAACAACATAGAAAGTTCCCAAGCAGGCTGATCGCTGCTGAGTTATTAATTGACCCTGACAATTACCATATTTCCTGATATGGACTGTCACTCACTTTCTCTCTGCACATATTTGATTATCATGTTAAAAAGTGTAGTGTTTTTTGCTCACCTGAGCCGAAGGCTCACAGGTGAGCTTATAGTATACCCATGCTCGGGGGTCCGTCCGTCGTCCACAATTTCAAAGATCTTCTCCTTTGAAACCGCTTGGCCAATCAAAACCAAACTTCATGTTGAGCATCTTTAGGAAGGGGGAACGAAAGTTTATATAAATGGTCCAGGTCACATGACCAAGATGGCCGCCATGGCTATAAATAGCAAAAACCTTTAAAAAATCTTCTTCTCCAGAACCAGAAGACCAGTGGGCCGATTTCAACGAAACTTGGTATGTAGCATCGGGGACGCGTGGGCCCATCTTAGTTTATATAAATCATGACCCTAGGATGACCTTGACCTATTTTATGGCAAGGTCAACTTAGGTCGCCAATGCATTTGAATGGGAAAAAATGGTAAAATGCTATTTAATGGGTAAAACTTACTGGGAATAGGCAAATGGACAGAAGATTAATGTTAATGGAAAATTTTAGCCCCTGGGGGGTTGTCTGCCCCTGCCCCGGGGCTATATACATGTATATTTCCATAATAATGAAACATCTTCTCCCCTGAAATCGCTTGGCCAATCAAAGCCAAATTTCATATGGAGCATCCTTGGGAAGGGGGAAAGAAAGTTTATATAAATGGTCAAGGTCACAATTTTCAAAGCAGAATTTTCAAAATGTTAGCGAATGTCATTTTTCCACGCCATTTTAAGGTATTGAATTTTTGCAAAATCTAGACAATTTCACCAAATTTTCGTATGAAATAGTTGTGCAATGCAATAATAACGATCAAATGTCTTCCTTCTGATGCATTGATATCTGCTGGGCCCCTCGGGAGAGTTGAAACGCCCTCAGGGCCTAGCAGTTTTTAATGCATAGAAAATCATGGTTGATCCCTATATTCTTGTACTGGTTAATACCCAGAAAGCAGTAGCTCCATCCAAACATGTTTGAAAAGTTGTTCACTGGGATGTTAAGCCATAACTCAAGCCTATGATGCTTCATGTTCTGTCTTGTTAGAATAGTTGTGACTTAATTACTTGACAAAATTGGATGGAAATGATTAAATTTCAAGATCTTCAGCTTTTGCTTTTGAAATTGCTTTCAAAGATTCAGAATTTATTGATTTAAGGCAAAATCTCTCTTATTCTATTTGAGGATTTTTTGTCATGCTTTTGAAAAAATCTTATTATGTTCGAGACTATTCTTTCAGCTACTGCACATCAAAATTTAATAATACCAGAATTTTTGAGTTTTCAAATAAAAGAATCAAGGGGAACAGTGTTTGCACAAATCAGACTGCATTTAGCTCTCAGAATAGCAGTCTGATCATGAATAATTTGAAATTTCAATTTTTCATATTTTCATATTGTAAAATTGAAATATATTGAGCTGCATCATAAAAAATCTTTTTGTATGTTATCAGGTGGCTAAGGAGTAGGGCCTACTCATTTGCCACCTGATGTTATGTATCTGAAAACAAAGGCAAAACTCAGTGTCATAGCAATGATGCAGTCTGCAGATTCGTTTTCATAATTTGTAAGTACAATCTCTCTACACAAATCCAAAGATGTAAAACTAAAGTCATTTCAATAACTGTATGACCCAGTTGATTTTGCATGCCATCTAAAACCCTGAGATCAGCTAGAGGCTGGAAACTTTAGAAATTTAGAAAGTAGAGCAATTGTATTATCCATGTAGTGAAAACAAAGGTGCTGATCAGCTTTGCAGTTACTGCAAAGCTAATCTACGCCTTTGTTTTCACCTATGCAGATTGTTGGTTTTCCCATGCTGCAGCTCATTTAATATCTACAAGCAAAATAAGTTACCCAAAATGCTATAGAAACCCCTTTTGCTGAATCGTTATGCTTGTTGATTCAGAAATGGGGATTCTAATTGTTGTTTGCGGCTATTTTGCTTTTACAATTTACACTAAACATTAACTTCATATGACCATTGACACAATGCCAAACATGGTCAAGATCTGGCGAGATTCATCATTTGAATTCACATAGTAAAGGAGACATCAGGAAGACATGTCCGTGCAATGAATACCCCCTTAAACCCCACTTTTATATAGCAAAACTGGGGTATGTAGGGGTATACCTAATTTTCTTATTTTTGCTCTAAAACATAGATTGTGGGTACTCGTTAGAACCGCCTCACCGAGGCGGTTCTAACGTGTACCCACAATCTATGTTTTGAGCAAAAATAAGAAAAATGGCAAAAATTTTCTACTGAAAATTTTCATTTTTTACAACTTTAAAAATCTCTGTATATTGCATGGGCGTGCTTTCGTAATGAGACTGGAAGACAGTCTACATGCATGTGCACATGGGCATGAATGCATTAATAATAAACAATAGTCTGTGTGTGGCATGGTTTTGCAGTCATCCGTTTGTTCATCCCAGCAGTTTGTTTATTATACACCCATTGCACTTCAATTAATAACCTTTGATGTGTGCCATATAGCAGCTAAACTGGCTTGTAATTTTCTGCTGATAAATTGCTTTGGTGCATGAGGGAGTTAATCTTTTTTGCAGCCCTCATTTGGGATTTGAGACGCGATGTGAGAGAAAGGGTCTTCGGGGTTTCAGAGTGACCAGGTCAGACACAAACCAACCTGTACAGTCACAGAGGAAGGCTTGAAGCTTCAAATTTTAGATTTAAGAAGTAGAAAGATTGTACTATCTGTGTAGCGAAATCAAAGGCGCTGATCAGCTGTGCAGTTACTGCACAGCTGATCTGCCCTTTTGTTTTCGCATAGGCAAAAGCTCTTTTCCCATGAAGGGGCACATTTAATCTTTTCAGCAGACACCAATTTCTTGGAGAGCTGCATAATTCAGAAATCTTTTGATTGTAAGGTTGTGGTGATATAATAATGCCTGCCAGTGAAGTAATTTAGCACACTAAGGAAGACACTTTACCAGCAGCTTGGAGATCTACAGGCAGGGGAATGAGCTTGTTATAAGAAACTCTGCTCTGGGGGTTTCTGACCTGGTCAGACACAAATCGGGCTATACAACAGATGCACTTAACTTGAGCTTTTGAATGTAGCAAAGAGAAGTATTGGGGTTTTGGTCCCCACCAGTGGCTTTAGCAGAACCCATTTAGGTTTTAAATTGTGCAAAAATTTTAAGGCTATAGCTTTAAAGAGGGGGGGAAAGTTAATTGAATTTTGTTTTTCAAACTTAAATTTGACCAAAAAATAATGTTTTTAGCTCACCTGAGCCGAAGGCTCACAAGGTGAGCTTAAAAGATGGCCATGGTCCGTCGTCCGTCTGTCGTCTGTCCACAATTTCAAAGATCTTCTTCTCTGAAACCACTTGGCCAATCAAAGCCAAACTTCATGTGGATCATCCTTAGGAAGGGGGAATGAAAGTTTATATAAATGGTCCAGGTCACATGACCAAAATGGCTGCCATGGCTATAAATAGCAAAAACCTTTAAAAATCTTCTTCTCCAGAAACTTGGCATGAAGCATCAGGCAATGGTGCTCTACAAAATTTGTATAAATCATGACGTTTGGATGACTTTTACATATTTTACGACAAGGTCAACATAGGTGGCCCATGCATTTGAATCGGGAAAATTGTTTAAATTAGATTTGAAGGGCAAAACTTGCAGGAAATGGGCAAATAGACAGAATATTTATATTCGTGAAAAAAAAATGTCCCCAGGGGGTTGTCTGCCCCTGCCCCGGGGCTATATACAAGTACATGTCCATAATATTCAAACATCATCTGCTCTGAAACCGCTTGGCCATCAAAGCCAAACTTTATGTGGAGCATCGTTAGGAGGGGGCAATGAAAGTTTGTATAAATTGTCAAGGTCACATGACCCAGATGGCCACCATGGCTATAAATAGCATAAACCTTTAAAAATCTTCTTCTCCAGAACCAGAAGGCCTATGATTTTGAAACTTGGCATGAAGCATCAGGCAATGGAGCCCTACAAAATTTACTTAAATCATGACCCTGGGATGACCTTGACCTATTTTACGGCAAGGTCAACTTAGGTCACCAATGCATTTGAATGGGGAAAAATGGAAAAATGTCATTTTCCTGCAAAAAAACTTGCTGAGAATGAGCATATGGGCAGAATATTTATGTTTATGAAAAAAAATTGTCTGCCCCTGCCCCGGGGCTAAATACATGTATATTATTGTAATATTCAAACATCTTCTTCTCTGAAACTGCTTGCCCAATCAAAGCCAAACTTCACGTAGAGCATCCATAGGAAGTGGGAACAAAAATTTATATAAATGGTCCAGGTCACATGACCAAGATGGCCACCATGGCTATAAATAGCAAAAACATTTAAAAATCTTCTTCTCCAGAACCAGAAGGCCTATGATTTTGAAACTTAGCATGAAGCATCAGGGTAAGGAGCTTTACAAAGTCTATATAAACTACATAAACTTTGAAAAACCTTTTCTAAATTTTATCGTAGACACTATGAATTGATTTCCAAATATAATGTTGGATTAAAGACGCTTTTAAGTGAGGGCCTTTCGGAACCTGAATTTTATGGTGACTTAGTTTACAAATTTAAGAAACTTATAGGAATTAATGATTTTTCTTTTCAGTTCAGAAAAATCATAACACGTTACAGACGTATAGGTTATAACTTGAATGTTATGCGACAGTCTGCATGCTTAGTTTTTAACCCAATCATGGTTGATAACTATGCTGCCTTCTTTAATTGCACGCCGGTGGATCGGGCGTCAGACTCTATGATGGCCCCGACTTAAAGCTATTCATTTTAGTTGGTTGGGGCCAGAGCTTCTTGTCTGTTGCTTGGCCCACCGGGGTTTAACTGGTGTTTTTCTTTTGCTCCGGAGTTAGTAGGTTATTCGGCGCCCAGGGATCTCCATCGTCGGGCAGCTTACTCAATCTGTGAGTCCTTGTTTTTGATTCATCAGGATGTTTATCATGATTTATTTGTTTGTTCTTGATGATTCATTGACTAGTTAGAGATTCACCACGAGGACCGAAGAACTTACTAAATGTTATGAACCACTGCAGAAGCTGAGGGTGAGGTTAGGATCCTGTAAAACCGGTTTAAGCCCGCCAATAACTTTGTGATACTGATCGTTCCAAGGCGATACTTCTGTGGTGGTCCTTTTTGTTAGCTCACCTGAGCCGTCAGGCTCACAAGGTGAGCTTATAGTATACCCATGCTCCGTCGTCCGTCCGTCCGTCGTCCGTCCGTCCGTCGTCCACAATTTTCAAAGATCTTCTTCTCTGAAACCGCTTGGCCAATCAAAGCCAAATTTTACATGAAGCATCTATGGGAAGGGGGAACCAATGTGTATATAAATAATCCAGGTCACATGACCAAGATGGCCGCCATGCCCGTATATGGTAAAAACCCTTCAAAAATCTTCTTCTCCGGAACCACTGGACCGATTTCAACCAAACTTGGCATGAAGCATCGATGACTCAAGCACTACAATGTGTATATAAATCATGACCTTGCGGTGACCTTGACCTATTTTACGGCAAGGTCAACATAGGTCGCCTTTGCATTTGAATGGGAAAAATTGTTAAATTGTCATTTAAAGGAAAAATCTTGCAGAAAAACCCCAATACTTCTCTGAGCAGTAGGACTGAATATTAATGATTCTGAAAAAAATTGGGCACGAGGGGCTCATCCGCCCCCACCCCGGGGCAATATACATGTATGTTATCATAATATTCAAACATCTTCTCTGAAACCGCTTGGCCAATCAAAGCCAAATTTTACATGAAGCATCTATGGGAAGGGGGAACCAATGTGTATATAAATAATCCAGGTCACATGACCAAGATGGCTGCCATGCCCATATATGGTAAAAACCCTTCAAAAATCTTCTTCTCCAGAACCGGTGGACCGATTTCAACAAAACTTGGCATGAAGCATTGATGGCTCAAGCACTACAATGTATATATAAATCATGACCCTGTGATGACCTTGACCTATTTTACGGCAAGGTCAACATAGGTCACCAATGCATTGGAATGGGGAAAACTTTTAAAATGTAATTTAAAGTGAAAGTCTTGCAGGAAATGGGAAGTAGGACTGAATATTAATGATTCTGAAAAAAATTGGACCCCAGGGGCTCATGTGCCCCCACCCCGCGGCAATATACATGTATATTTCCATAATATTCAAACGTCTTCTCCTCTGAAACCGCTTGGCCAATCAAAGCCAATTTTTTTGTGAAGCATCTGGGTGAATCAATGTGTATATAAATAATCTAGGTCACATGACAAAGATGGCCGCCATGCCCATATATGGTAAAAACCCATCAAAAACCTTCTTCTCTGAAACCAATAGACTGATTTCAAGGAAATTTGGCATGACGCATTGATGGCTAAAGTACTTTAATGTATATATAAATCAGGTCCATGTGATGACCTTGACCAAGTTTATGGCAAGGTCAACATGGGTTGCCTATGCATTTTAATTGGGAAAACTGTTAAAATGTCATTTGAAGGGAAAAGCCAGCAGGAAATTGGCAAATGGACAGAATATTGAAGATTCAGAAAAAAGAAAATGGCCTAAGGGCTTCATCTGCCCCTGCACTGGAATAAAATACCATAATATTCATACATGTTTATTGGTATATGCAGCAGATCTCAGGTGAGCGTTTACAGGACCATTGGTCCTCTGGTTTTATGTCTTGGTGTTTAAATTTTTTTTGTGCTGTTGGCGCCTTATGTATGTTTTCATATTTTTAATTAAGTTAAGGTAACTGAGTGGCCACCTATTGGGAAAATAGCTGCTCATTCGGCTTACGATATGTTTCATGGTATAAGTGCCTGATTGTTAGTTTGTTTTTTTCCCACCTTGGTTTTTGGAGTGGGAATCTCTTTCTGATTGTGCCTTTCCCTGATCTTTGCCTACTTGTACCTTTTTACAAAGTCTATATAAATCATGACCCTAGGATGACCTTGACTTATCTTACGGCATGGTCAATTTAGGTCGCCAATGCATTTGAATGGGGAAAAAGGGAAAAATGTCATTTTCTTGCAGAAAACTTGCTGGGAATGAGCAAATGGGCAGAATATTTATGTTTATGAAAAACGGGTTGTTTGCCCCTGCACCGGGGCTAAATACATGTATATCATTGTAATATTCAAACATGTTCTTCTCTGAAACTGCTTGGCCAATCAAAGCCAAACTTCATGTGGAGCATCTGTAGGAAGCGGGAACAAAAGTTTTGTATGAATGGTGCAGGTCACATGACCAAGATGGCCGCCATGGCTATAAATAGCAAAAACCTTTAAAAATCTTCTTCTTCAGAACCAGAAGGCCTTTGATTTTGAAACTTGGCATGAAGCATCAGGGAATGGAGCTCTACAAAGTTTATGTAAATCATGACCCTGGGATGACCTTGACCTATTTTATGGCAAGGTCAACTTAAGTCGCATATACCAGATCTCAGGTGAGTGTTTATAGGGCCATTGGTCCTCTGGTTAATAGTTTGTTAAGGTAAAGAAAATGGGCAAAATACAGGTAAATGTGTAGCTAAAGACTCTTTGCTTACATAATAGGCGCATAACAGCAAGATAAGAATTCTTGTTTACAGATGTTCTCATCATGACAATTCCTCTACTTTCTAAATTCAAAATTTCAAGCTTCTAGCCATCTTCTGTGATGGTACAAACCAGTTTGTGTCACACCTGTTCAAAAACCAACAAAAAAACCACATTGTTGGTTTTCTCATAATATATATTTCTACTTACAGGCTGCGAAATGAGCTGCTTTGTTTGGATGTCTTCAAAAACTTGTACAAGAAGTGCTATAGAATAGATGTACATGTAGTGGTGTCCAGCTTCAGTTATCCATGGCCCTGCAGCTGGTTGGCTATAATGAACAATAAAACAATCCAACATCTAAATTCAGTTGCATCACCAGAAAACCTGCCTTTGGATTTCGGAATGTTTATCATCGGGAAATCATGTCCGTGAAATGTATACATGGGGTTTACAGGGGTATACCTATTTTTTTTTTATTTTTTTTTCTCTAAAACATAGATTGTTGGTACTCGTTAGAACTGTCTTGCCAATGTGGTTCTAACGTGTACCCACAATCTATGTTTTGAGCAAAAATAAGTAAAATGTCAAACATTTTCTACTAAAAATTTTCAAGTTTTACAACTTAAGAAAAATCTATATATTACATGCGTGTGTTGTCGTTATGTGGTAGTTTTAACTTACCTCACCGATCTCTGCTATCAAATCTGCTTATAACAAGGTGCAATATAGGAGTCAAACTTTCCAGTTCGTTCATCCGTCAATCAGACAGTCTGTTGAATATTTATGCCTAGTTGCCCCTAGTGTAGAACTTATGAAGCATATTTACTGAAGCAATGGTAGCTGTAAGCTTGAAACCCTGCATAGTAATTGTCCTTGACATTCTCTACAACTTTGTTTCTTGTCTTGGTGCACTTGAACTATATTTCATGGTTCATCAAGTTTGTAAAAATTTATCCCTTGTTGCGCTGATTCTAAAACTACAATCTAGAACTTCTTTTCTAGTAGCGAAAATACATGTAAGCATGAAATGATGCATAATGATTATCATTGTCACACTCTTCAACCAAACACCTTGACCTGATGCCCAGTTGACCTATATTAAAGTCTTTCACATATTGTCATTTTTTATGCCAAATATATAATAGGAGTATTTCTTTCTACATCAGTGATATCTGTAAGCATGAAACCGGGCATAGTTATTGTCTTTGACATTTTTGTACATGGACCCAACCTCACCCACTGCCCTTGTCCAATATTTAATGGTCCACATACTTTATCAATTTTCTCGCCAAGTACATTGCTTAACGACAGTGATATCTGCAAGCATGAAACCTGGCAATGTCCTTGATCTTGCGCCCTTGACCTGTATTCTCACTTAAGTTAATTTGTGTGATGGGGGTGCAATATCTAAATAAAGAAAGGTTGTAGACTCTTTGTAGAACACCAAAGATTCAACATGACTAAATGATTGATGACTGGGATGTTAGCATAATCACATATTACAATATCAGATTAATTTTTCAGTCAGCAAGCCATGTGAGCCGCGCCGTGAGAAAACCAGATTTTGCCTATGCGAAAACAAAGGCGCAGATCAGCTGTGCAGTAACTGCACAGCTGATCAGCACCTTTGTTTTCGCTACACGGATAGTACTATCCCTCTTCTTCTTAAATACAAAATTTCAAGCTTCTAGCCTTTTTCTGTGACTGTACAGGCGGGTTTGTATCAGAGCTGGTTGGAAACCTCTAAAACAGGTTTTCTCGTGTCACGGCTCATGTAATAACATACATAAGCTCCAAGGAGCTTTTAACTTGTACAAGAAAAAAAATCTTTGATTTTTACTTTGATTGGTATTCCAGCAAACACAAAAAGTAAGACAAGTACATGATTAATCTGTGATATGTTTTACAATTTTGTAGCCTGTATATGCTTATAAATAAGAAAACTACAGTTTCTTACAACCTTCCCTTCACCTAAATTAATGAAAGATTTTTACCATGACCTATCAGCTTTTCATCATCTGTGCTGATTTTGTTTTTAAATGCACGTTCTAGATGGCTTTGGGAAAAAGTAAAAGTTAGCAACTTGACAATCATACAAGCTGTAGATCTAACAGTTGAGCCGCCTCATTGGAAAACCAACAATCTGCATAGGCGAAAACAAAGACGCAGATCAGCTTCGCGGTAACCGCGAAGCTGATCAACGCCTTTGTGTTTGCTACTCGGATAGTACAATTCCTCTTCTACTTAAATCCGAAATTTCAAGCTTCTAGCTCTTTTCTGTGCTTGTACAGGTTGGTTTGTGTCGGGCCTGTTCGGAAACCACATTATTGGTTTTCCCACGAGGCGGCTCAGTTATTTTTCTGAGAGATGCCGGTCAGGACACTGAACAAGATCAGTTAGGTAAGACCTCAAGCTACGGCACTACAAAAAGTCTCTAAATGTGTTGGGCAAAAAATCATGATTGAATTACAAGTTTATTATGTCCCCCCAACCGAAGGTGGGGGACATATTGTTTTTGGTGCGGATCCCGTCGGCGTCCACGTCTGCGTCCACGTCCGCGTAGCTTCTTTCCGATGTGATATCTTTTGAACCAGTGGCTGGATTTTGACCAAACTTGCATAGATACATGGTTGGGAGGGGGGAAAGAGTTGATTAGATTTTGGTGACCTTGACCTCATTTTCAAGGTCACCAGCCCATGAAAACTGATCAAATTAGGTTTTCCGACGCGATATCTTCTGAACAAATGAATGGATTTTGACCAAACTTGCACAAGAGCATTGTTGAAAAGAGGGTCAGAGTTGATTAGATTTTGGTGACCTTGAATTAATTTTCAAGGTCACGAGTCCATAAAAACTGTTGAAATTTGTCTTTCCAACGCAATATCTTGTAAACCAATTGATGGATTTTGACCAAACTTGCACAGAAGCATTGTTGGGAGGAGGCTCAGAGTTGATTAGATTTTGGTGACCTTGACCTAATTTTCAAGGTCATTTGGTGACCTTGACCTAATTTTCAAGGTCACGAGTCCATAAAAAATGTTGAAATTAGTTTCCAACGCAATATCTTGTAAACCAATTGATGGATTTTGACTAAACTTACACAGAAGCATTGTTGCGATAAGGCTCAGAGTCCATCAGATTTTGGTGACCTTGACCTTATTTTCAAGGTAGGTTGTGAGTCCATAAAAACTGTTGAAATTAGTATTTCCAACGCAATATCTTGTAAAAAAATTGATGGATTTTGAACAAACTTACACAGAAGCATTGTTGGGAGGAGGCTCAGAGTTGGTTAGATTATGATGGCCTTGACCTAATTTTCAAGGTCACGAGTCCATAAAAACTGTTGAAATTAGTTTTTCCGATATGATATCTTGTAAACTAATTGATGGATTTTGACCACACTTGCACAGAAGCATTGTTGGGAGGAGGCTCAGAGTTGATAAGATTTTGGTGACCTTGACCTAATTTCCAAGGTCACTACAAAATTTGTATAAATCATGACCTTTGGATGACTTTTACATATTTTAACGACAAGGTCAACATAGGTGGCCCATGCATTTGAATGGGGAAAATATCTTTTGAACCAGTGGCTGGATTTTGACCAAGCTTGCATAGATACATGGTTGGGAGGGGGGAAAGAGTTGATTAGATTTTGGCGACCTTTACCTCATTTTCAAGGTCACCAGCCCATGAAAACTGATCAAATTAGGTTTTCGGACGCGATATCTTCTGAACAAATGAATGGATTTTGACCAAACTTGCACAAGAGCATTGTTGGGAAGAGGCTCATAGTTGATTAGATTTTGGTGACCTTGAATTAATTTTCAAGGTCACGAGTCCATAAAAACTGTTGAAATTTGTCTTTCCAACGCAATATCTTGTAAACCAATTGATGGATTTTGACCAAACTTGCACAGAAGCATTGTTGGGAGGAGGCTCAGAGTTGATTAGATTTTGGTGACCTTGACCTAATTTTCAAGGTCATTTGGTGACCTTGACCTAATTTTCAAGGTCACGAGTCCATAAAAAATGTTGAAATTAGTCTTTCCAACGCAATATCTTGGAAACCAATTGATGGATTTTGACTAAACTTACAAGAAGCATTGTTGCGATAAGGCTCAGAGTCATTTTCAAGGTTGTGAGTCCATAAAAACTGTTGAAATTAGTATTTCCAACGCAATATCTTGTGAAAAAATTGATGGATTTTGAACAAACTTACACAGAAGCATTGTTGGGAGGAGGCTCAGAGTTGGTTAGATTATGATGGCCTTGACCTAATTTTCAAGGTCACGAGTCCATAAAAACTGTTGAAATTAGTTTTTCCGATATGATATCTTGTAAACTAATTGATGGATTTTGACCAAACTTGCACAGAAGCATTGTTGGGAGGAGGCTCAGAGTTGATAAGATTTTGGTGACCTTGACCTAATTTCCAAGGTCACTAGTTCATAACTGTTGAAATTAGTCTTTCGGATGTGATAACTTGTAAACCAATTGATGGATTTTAACCAAACTTGCACAGAAGCATTGTTGTGAGGAGGTTCAGAGTTTATAAGAATTTGGTGATCTTGACTTAATTTTAGATAGGGTCCAAAACATTGAAGTTTAAACTACCACACCATACAGAACAAGATGGGCAGGGTGTCTTCCATAGAAAAACTTCATATCACAAGGTAACTACACTTCAATTACTAAACGGTTGGGGGGGACATAGTTTTCCTCAGAAAACACTATTTTAATTCAAACTAACTTCCCATTCTTAAGGATATGTCCGTGAAATGTTTACTTCCTGAAACCCCTTTTTCATATAGTAAACTGGGTTTTGCAGGGATATTCCTATTTTTCTTATTTTTGCTCTAAATCATTGATTGTGGGTACTCATTAGAACTGCCACACCTAGATGGTTCTATCTTGAGCAAAAATATTAATAATATCAAAACCTTTGTAATGAAATTTTCATTTTTAGCTGAAAAAAAAATCCCTGTATATTGTATGGACAAGTTTTCATAATGTAGGGGGTTTACTTGTGCGGAAGAGAACACTTCTGTTTTTCGTAACTTTTACAAGCATAATTGAATCAATCAAGATTTTCACAAAAGTTGATACTTTATAGCAGCAAATAGAAGCAGTTGATACATTGTTTATGATTTCATACACCAATGAAAATAAATATGTTAACTGCAAAGAATATAAAACACACAAATAAATGGCCATTTTATACTCCTTCTCGATAGTGCAAATTGAGCCTGTGCGTGAGAAAACCAACAAGTTGAGTTTTGACCAGGTCTGACACAAATCGGCCTGTGCAGTCACAGAAGCTGGCTAGGAGCCTGAAATTTCGGATTACAGAAAAAGAGGAATTGTACTATCTGTGAAGCGAAAACAACTACTTGACAGAAAATCAGATTGTCCATTTTTGTATTCCTGACATAATATAACTTGAGTAGTATTTATGATCCAGTCTGGGGGCTGATTTCTTCTGGGAATATCTCTAAATGAGCCACAACATGGGAAAACCAACAATCTGCATAGGCGAAAACAAAGACGCAGATCAGCTTCGCGGTAACCGCGAAGCTGATCAGCCCCTTTGTTTTTGCTACTCGGATAGTACAATTCCTCCTCTACTTAACTCCAAAACTTCAAGCTTCTAGCCTGCTTCTGTAGCTGTACAGGCTGGTTTGTGTCAAATCTGTTCGGAAACCACATTGTTGGTTTTCCCACGAGGTGGCTCAAATGTCCTGAAGAAATTAAAACATGCTTTTTGTGGTACCAGACATCTAGTGGTCCACAGGGGAAAATGAGCCATCCCATGAGTAAACCTCTCTTACACTCTTGACCAGGTACAGCACAACCACTTTATTACACCGACAGACATGACAGAAGGTTGCTAGAAACTTGAAACTTTAGATTTAGACAGAAAACAGAATTCCACTGCCTGTTTAGATAAATTAATGTCAATGATCACACGAAGATGACTCTGCAGCTTTGTTTTTGCATATGTAAAAAGCATTTTTTTCTGAAGATGTGGCTCAAGCACTTCAATGGACTTCATGATTAGAAGATAGATATATTTTATTGCCAATCTAGAAATCAATTTGATTTGCCTGTTTTGGACATTGTCTGAAAATGTTATCTATAATAAGCAAAATAAACCAATATTGAAATGCCAAAATTGTTATGAATTGTTCTGCCGTCAAAGCGGGGGCCTTTTAATTTGATAGCTCAACAAGCCTCTGAATGGTTAGGCCAAATAACTAATGTACAAAATTCAAAATCAATAGTCATTCACTGTTTTAATGATTCTCTGCCCTGTATCATATTATAGTCGGATATAAGTTTAGCATCTCTAGAATATTTTCCAGGAATAAAATGAAAACTTCAGAACAGAATTATTTACTTGTGATTTTTGTGATATTTAATACTTAGGCGATAATTTAAAGCAAACCCTGTTTCAATTCACCTTAAGATTAAAGGCCTGTTTACACTTTCACGATTTTTGGCTACGGTGCCGCTACGGTTCGCCACGATTTGTAAAATCGTCGTGTACCGTGGTGATTCGTAGTAGAACCGTGGTGAATCGTGATGATTCGGGAAACTCCACGGTAGCGCTACGGAAGTTTTAAACTGTTTAAAACATTCGTGGCGTATCGTGGCGAATCGTGGTGGTTATTGGGCGTGGCCTAATTCGTAGCACAACCGTAGCGGAATCGTGCTTATTCGTACTGACACTGGAGCTATATTCGCGGCTATTCGTGAGAGATCGTAGCCAATCGTGGAGCTCCGTAGCGAAACTGTGGAATCTTTGACACCACGAACTCTCACGATTCACCACGAATTGTGTGCGGTTGTCCTACGAATAATACACGGTTTCGCTACGGAGCTCCATGATTGGCCATGACGGCTACCGCCGTGAATCGTACTAGTACCGTATCGAACCGTACAAGCACCGTGAACATTCGTTGTGCCACCGTGGTTAATCCTCATTGACCGCAGCGTTGCTGTCATGAATCGTCATTGATTCGTAGCGATACCTTATGCCCCTATCACACTACGATAAATTGCCTCACGAATCGTCACGAATTGACAATTTTTGACAATTTTTTCGATTCGTAGCTGAAACGTAACCGATTCGTATAGTTCTTAACTAATTCTTACAGTTCGTAGTTAGTTCTTGCGAATCGTGGGTCAGTCAGAAATTCGTGGCCAAAGTTTTGAACTGTTCAAAACTTTGGTCCCGAATTTTCGACCCAAAAAATTCGCATTTAATTCTTAACAAAGTCGTAGTGCATTCCGCGACATCGTAACTGAATCTTATCCGATTCGGATGCACTCGTAACTCTTTCGGGCATTCCGGAGCTTGTCACCCAACTACGAATTGACAACGAATCCGTTACGAATGTCGCGAATACACACCGAAGCAGATACGAAATAGGTAAGAACTATCTACGAATTCAAATCAATATGCGAATCGGCCAAGAGTCTCACGAATGACTTGCGACTTAACTACGAGTTTGTATGAAGCTGGAGATTAATGGAATTTAATATGGCAGTTTATAGCACGAATGTTAGCCGACTGCACCGGAACGCGCCACGAAGTCCACGAATCTTACAACAGAAATATAACGAAAAAGGTACACAAAAGGACGGGAGAAAGGTACATAGAAAAGCAAGGTTATCATTTAGGGTGCGGCAGAAGGCAGTTCCGTTGAAGAGAAGCTGCTTCTTTACTTCTGAGAATCCATCCTCAGAGGTGAAAAACATTACAGGGATAAAGCTACAGTCAGGGACTCAAAGATGTAATTTATGAACTGAGTTTCCCAAGTATGATCGAATTGGTGTTGGGGGCCATAGTCGATAGAGTAATAGCATGAGAAGTTTACCATCATCCTTCATTTAATTTGAAACTGATTCTCAAGCAGGCGTATTATAACTTTTATAACTATCTTGAGAAAAAATCTCACGAATTGTCAAGAACAGCTACGAATATTTATTATTCGCACATGTTATCGTCATACTCGTAACTGATTCGTAACTGAATCTCAAACTTTCGCGCAGCATACCCTCAATAGATTATGTAAATCGTTAAGAATTCTTACCAAGTTCGTGCGATTGCAGCCGAATTCAGCCGACTCCGCCAAATATTCGTAACGCTGTCGTGTCTGTGTCCTTACTGGTTCGTATGTAGTTTCAAATAAACCCAAAAAGTTCACGAAATTCCACGAATCCTAAAAATTATGAATTCGTGACGATTCGTGAGACTATTTATCGTAGTGTGAGAGGGGCATAGACACCGTACTAATATCGTGGACATTCTTACTGGAATCGTAGTGGCACTGAATATTGCCACTTTTCGCCACGATTCATCCCGGTCCATCCAGATTTTTTCTGACCATGAGAAATCGGGGTGAATCGTGGTGAATCGTAGAGAAAATCGTGAAGATGTAAACGGGGCTTTAATAGGCATTGTTTATGCAAACTCGCCAAGAATTGCCCGTATTCTTTGTCCCATTGTGAAATTTTAAACTGCTAAAAAGTGAAACATATAATGCCATTTTGTAATGATTCCAAAATCATAATTAGGCTAACAGATAAAGATCTTAATAACACATCAGCAGTTAGCGAATAACTTTTCCTGTATCTACTTGTAACTGCCATAAACCTTAAATAGAAAGAAACGTTTGTGACAAGTTTTTACGGCAATATTCTAGTTTCTTTCCATGCCTATACAGTTAATACGAACAAATAGGTATAAATTATATCACAACTTTAAATAGCAACCCGGCCCCCCCCCCCCCAAATACAAGGAGCTGTATAGGGTCAAATGACATTCTGTTAGGCCTAGCAATCGGGTACAAACACGAGTTGAAGACCCTTACAACTTGAGTGTTGTTCTGAAAATATTTTTACGTAAAACACCTCTAGAAAAATGTAAGAAAAATGCTTTTAGCTGACTGTATATATAAAACACATTTGATTTTAAAAATCCATGCTAGAAATCGTCATTCGGTAATGTGTAAGTGCTTTTCGATGTTCTATGACCAAAGGAGCCGATAAACATCAACTACTAACATTTTGCCGATGACAGGGCACCGTTGCCAATAATGTACATGTAGTGTATCAGTGAATCAATTAAGTCTTTTAAATCCTGTAATTGTTGTGTTCTCCATTAAGACGTTTCTATTAAAATGAAATGGAATCTATTCTTCCTTATAAATTAATATTAACAAACGTGTCATGAGAAACTTTTGATTTCCCTAAAGCAGAACTTGGCTTGTCTCACATGTGGCCATAGCGGGGCTCGAACCCACACCAGACACAGCGGTGAGAACAAATTATTCTTGCTAAAATAATAGTCACTGGATGAGACAGACTTGGATATTTTTCTCAGTATTATAATTTAGGGTGTGTCAGGTGGTTTTTCTCGGGTTTTTCCCGTTTTCGCCCCACCTACTGATTGGCCCGTCTCATATGAGCTGAAATAATCTTGAAAGTGACGTAAAACTGATTAAAAAAAAAAAAAAAAAATTGTAAGTCTGCTGCTAGGCTCATTAAAATAGGTGAAATACAGTGGGCATTGCCTGATACCTCGATCTCATATGAGCTGAAATAATCTTGAAAGGGTGTGTCAGGTGGTTTTTCTCGGGTTTTTCCCGTTTTCGCCCCACCTACTGATTGGCCCGTCTCATATGAGCTGAAATAATCTTGAAAGTGACGTAAAACTGATTAAAAAAAAAAAAAAAAAAAAAAAAAAAAATTGTAAGTTTGCAGCTAGGCTCAGTAAAATAGGCTAAATACAATGGGCATTGCCTGATATCGGGAAATCTGAAAACAAGTTTCCTCGCAGCATGTCAGAAAGAAAATTCTAATTAATCCTATTAGTTCATCAACAAATTGCTTTGACATGAAAAGCTACAGGCAGCTGATGCACCCAGTGCTCTTTGTGGCAGGAAACAGCAGTTACAAAACTCCCACGCGGTGCAAGATTGTCCGGGACTAACCGTAATTGTAATTCTGCTAGCGACTGTGTGTGGTGTAATCAAATTTACCTAAAAAGGCAAAGGACGTCGCCATTGCATAATTTGAGCCGCCTCATGGGAAAACCAACAATTTGCATATGCTGATCAGCGCCTTTGTTTTCGCTACACGGATAGTACAATCCCTCTACTCCCTAAATGCAAAATTTCATGCTTCTAGCTGTCTTCTGTTACTGTGCAGTCTGGTTTGTGTTGGACCTGGTCGGAAACCACAACGTTGGTTTTCCCACGAAGCGGCTCATTTGAAGACGAAGAACATCACTTTTCTATCTGCATTTGGAATTTCAACAGTTAGTGGGTAGTAGGAAATCTTCCATTCGTGTAAAATAAATAAATAAATGAATGTTCAAAATACCTTGTAAGTCAAAATGTCAAGATATTTATAATAAATAAATAAATAAATAAATTTAAATAATAAATAACTATTCAAAATGCCCTATGTCAAAATAATAGACTATCCCAAAATCAATTACAATATCGCATAGCAGACCACGATAGTTTTCAATGTTTCATGCTTTGGTGCCGTTTTAAACCTTAAATATCATAACTTAAAATATAATATTATTTCTTATACTGCCGAAAGCAATGTGTCCCACTTCATTTTGTAAATCAGTCATCTCATGGTAAACATTTTATTTTTCTAATTCTTAAAGGATCAGTTTTATTTTTATTTTATTTATGCTGGAGTAGGGCTGGTGGGAACGCCCACATTTAAAAGTAGACCCATATCAGACATGACCAGTAGATCCACTTCTCTATCTTCTAGAGCAAATCGCAAGATTGCATTACCATCAGGATAACATGTCTGTGTATTATATCCACGTTTATATAGTTAAACAGTGGACTAGAGGGGTTATATATATATTTGTTATTTTTGATCCCAAACATAGATTGTGGGTACTCATTGGAAGCGCCTCGGCGATTCTAACGTGTACCCACAATCAATATTTTTAGCATGCATATTAAAACTATCGTAATTTTTCCACCTTTTATTTTTCATTTTACAGGTGAAAAGGTCTGTGTATATTGCACGGGCAAATTTTCGTAATGTGCTGCGCGTCACTTCTACATCATCACTTACATATTTGTTCTTCACTTACACTAAGGAACCTGTAACAAATTGAACACCATTTGCTCATGTATATTTTCTGTAACATAAAAATTGGTTATCCAAAATGGATGAAAGTAATTATTTTTTTAAAATGACTCAAATAAATAAATAAATAAATAAATCTAAATAAATAAATAAATAAATAAATAAATAAATAAATAAATAATCAGACGCACGACTGAAAATAGAAACACAGCAGTTATGTATCTTGGGTACCACATCCAGCATATACCCTGCGTGCCGAACAAAGTTTAATATTAATGGTGTTTGTTCACAACATGGCGATACACATGCCTTGTGCCTATCCCACAATAACACGATGATTCAGTGAAATATTATCAAAAGCTGTCGAGTGTTGCCCTGTCGTGAAAGGTTCTGTGTACAAGTTGCCGTGCGACAACCCATATTTGACCAATGGATTATCCAATCATTATCATTAGGGTGAGTCCACTTTCATTTGTAGGGGCGTCAGGAGTGATTTTTAAATTTTATTTATTTTTTTTATAAACACAATCTCTAAGCAAACAGAATAGCCTCAGATGGGGCGCCGCGTTCTGCGGCGTCACATCTGGGGATATTCTGTTTGCCTATGCCCCATAAAAGGGACGCCAGGTTTAAAATAGTTACAGGGAAAGGCAATGTTGAAGTACAATGACTCTTAAATTAAAGTACTCACCTCCTCATACAATATGGTACAACTTTTATCAAAATCGGATGAATATTAAGAAAGTTATTTTGGTTTGAATATTCCTTTATTTCTGTTTAAGGAGGCGGCCATCTTGGATAGTCATTAGGCTTTATGACGTCATAAAGTCCTAATTAAATATGCATAATCAAGATTAATGAAACACTGTTATAATTTATTTGTTAATTTTTGTTTTAATACTTTCTTTTATTGGTTTACTATCAATTTTGGTCATATTTTGCCATAGAAGTGTTGAAATATAAAATTTATACAATGTTTTTAATTTTACACTTTCTAATTAAATATTCAAAATGGCGGCAAAAAAGTTACTTCGTTCCAAAAATATCAAATGCCAAGATCTCACTTACTTCTTGACCGATTTGAACAAAATTTGCACCAAAATGTTTGCTTTGATTAGATCTTAACTTTTAAAGGTATTGTTGTTTACTATTGCGTTCCCCTATTGCTTCATTTTGGCGACATATCAGAGAAGAATTTGTCTTCAGAGCAATTCAAATTGTTTTGGACATATTATTTTGTTGTTGCCGTTTTCTAGATATCAAGATATTCTGGAAGCTTCCGAAGACATTGCATCATTAAGGCCCAAATAGTTCTTATATGTCAATTATTGCCAAATACAAGGAAAGGTAACACCGTTTGAAAAAATACCGGCGCCATAATTATGAAATAGATTTAAACCATGTTAATTTGCAATCGCCGTTACGATATGAGGTATATAATAGACCTTCAACATGTTCAAAGCTTGAAGATTAGCTTTTCATGTTCGAAGTAAGACGATCATATTCTGCTCGGTCGGGGCTTTATGTAAAAAGGTAGGTTCCAATATATTATTTGTTTTTTTTTTTTTTTTTTTTTTTTTTGTTTTTTTTTTTTCTTCTTCAAAAAAAATGTAAATGATTACCAGTTTACGAGATACAAATATATGCCCTGTTGTTGTTTGGTCTTTCTTTCAGAAATTGAAAGAGTTAAGTACTAACTTTATGCCAGATTATAAATCATACTGTCTCCCGTATATTAGTCCTCTTGGCGCAGGACACGGTGCTCCGATTCTTCTAATTTGTCCTTTTCAAGTGATTACTGAACTGAAGAACAAGTTTGGGATAAATCGTCTCACTTCACTTTGGGTTGAAGCTCTCTTTCACTTCTTTTTATTCGTGTGAGACTGCAGTATGTTGCCTTGGACAAGTGACACGATTGCAACATGCACCTTATCTTTTGATCCACATACCAGATATTTAGTTTTTATTTTGATGAATTTCAGGCGAGAAATAATGTTCACAAAGCATGAACAACCGAGGCTTATCCATCTGCTGCTCTATATCTCCACCGCTAGAGGAACCATTCTAGATGACAGTATTGAAGAGAGGAGACAGAACATCACGAGTCGCTTATGTCCATTTACAGATCTCTGTCACACCAAAGCCTCGCGGAACTTCACCTATCCCGTCAGCTACTCTTCGTGTTGGTGAGGATGACTGTGCGGAGACCAACAGTTGTTGTCCCGACAAGGCCACGGATTCCGGCAATCAATCAAAGCGTGTTTGTAAAACTACGATGGTCAAGAATAGATTTAAGGAGAGAGAATTTCACGACGGCTTTATAGATGGTATCAAGAATTACTTTATCATTGACCACTGTCCGACCGCTGTAGAAGATTTAGACATTCAAGAAAGGTGTCACGGTCTCAAGAAATCGAAACTGGATGACTACATGTGGGTGTCAGATACTTCGACTGGGGAAATATTTCAAAATTACAATTGCGCAAAATGTCATGGTGTCAACGACTGGAGAGCATGGAATATCAGAACCCAGTGCAATTATTTGGAGGACACAAGTTTTGTCAATATGACAGCAACTCTTTATTCCGCTGACTGCAACATTATCAACGAGGCGCCAGATGATTTAGCATCCAAGACAAACAAGGACCGTTGTTTTACCCCCTATATCACGGTCTGCAACCAGACGGGTCTTTGGACTGAGTACGACGAATTTATTGATGCAGAATGCCAGAGGAATACGGTTCCATATTTTCAAAACAACTTTCTGGTAATGGACATCTACAAGAACATTTTCTGTTATGCTTGTAATACCGCTGATTTTAGTTCAGCGGGCCTGATTTGTCCCACCAGAGACAGCGATACTTCCACTAAGTTCCCAGGTCTGTCTATCAATGCTTTGATAGACTTCACCGGCAGACAGGAAGAAGCCAAGGAAAACGGCCAAGTACATGATGAAGTATGCGCTGTTGACCAAGTACATGATAAATACATGGTAGGTTATGGAGATACTTACTTTTTTTAGATAAAAATACGATGCCATGTGATTACCAGTTACGTACATTGTTTTTCATTGAATATAATAAAGATGATATGATATTAGTGTGAAAGATCTGATATTTTCAAGTCATGAATTTTAGTTTAATGAAATATATCTATCTAGATAGCATTCCAAAAGACAAATTTATTTTATACTTTACAGTGAAAGCCAATGTATATCAAAACTTTATAAAATTGGTATTTTCATTGATATGAAGTTTTCACTGATATCAAATCTCACGGATATCAAAAGTCACTAGTGACTGATATCAGCCTATATCTTCACTGTATTTTTTGGATTACTTCTGACGTTTCCATTTACATGTACTTCACGTCATTAAATGTGTCTCACTTCAGAAATTCAAACGCCTTTAACTCCGTTATTTATGAACGATAACATAAAGTGTGGGTATTCATTTTCTTAGAACGTAAGGAACAAATGTGGTACCAAAATTATTTGTGTTTTCAAAAATTTTTGGGTTTTGCATTTTCACCGCCTGCCTTGTGAATTGGAAAATGCCCGTGTATTGTATAAAATAAAAAGATTTTTTTTTTCGGTGAATACCAAATATATTTCATCTCGTGAGTTGAAAACATAAAAATTTTCACTCGTGCTGCGCACTCGTGAAAATTCTGATGTTGTCAACTCACTCGATGAAATATATTTGGTATTCACCTCAAAAAGCAAATATCCTCTATCTATTTTAAGATCCCACAACCGTTTATTTAACCAATTTCCTATAACATTTTGTATATCTTTTTGTGATGGTAAAGAAAATGGGTAATCATATGTCTTCTAACTTGTAAAGTTAATAACAAAATTCGACTTAGAACATCCCATATGTCAACAAACAACGCCATATGAATATATCTCTATGTAATTGTAATTACAGGGAAAGTGTAGGAAACTTATATGTCCCTTCGGAAGTGGACCAACCGCAGGCCAGTGTAGACCTCTGACGGTAGCCATAAACAACCTGGGAGTCCGAGTGCTACTAGACTTCACCATTGACTGGCAACAAGCAAATGACCAGAATGATGACAACGTTGAGTCGCTTACAACTGAAGATGGCAAAGACATCTCTGAAGCTATTTATAAAGCGCTTAAACTACGGTCGTGCACCACAGGCTACGTTTATATGTATGAAAACAACAAGACCGATGACACGCAGCACCAGCCTAACGGAACTTTCGAACTCTGTGTCCGTACTAATGTTGACTGTCAGTACGAGTGGCTCCATCGACGTCTCGACAGTGCCATGGGGAAGATAGTCAATGTCACATTAAAAAATCACGGGCAAACCTCAGTCCACCTAAGATACGCACTGGAACCCCCTGTAGGCACATTTAATCCACTCTATGCGAAAATAATCATGTTTTGCCGATGGCTTATTGTACCATCTGAAACCTATTGCCCAAAGATCAGGCTTACGTTCTCTGATGTGCAGTCTCTGTATAACGAGAAGGCAAAGCATGCTTTGGTCCAGCTGTTTGACGGCGGGCATATAAATGAAACATCCACAGCGAACATTTGTTTGTCTGAGTACCACAGGATCATGTCTCAAACGGACAGTGGTATAGCGGTGCATTGGGAAGCCCTGCTATTGACTCCATCTTTGTTGGTGGCCTTATTGTCATTTTAATCGCCAAACTATCGGCAATACATTGAAATTATGTCTATAGTGTGAAAGGAACATTTTTTTTACTTCCCAAAGTTAGTTAATGGAAGAAATATTATGTTTTCTAATAGTACACAAGGGGACTAAGGCCAAAGATGGCACAACGGTTGCATTGTCCACATAATCTAAACATTCTGTGGGCAATCAATAAGGATTTAAACTGAGATCCTTTAAGAGCAGTGAACATTTTGACGAGAGAGGGGATGGTTCATATGGCACTTTCGGCTACTAAAGCCTCGTCAGTGACCCTCAGTAAGATTTGGCAATATGGAACCAATGGGTATTACTGTAATTTTGTAACTTTCAAAAGTTGGTCAATACTAAGACTAGAATGATCCAAATGAAGCCAAATATATTTTGAAAATTAATGGTTAAAATGAATCTAAACCGATATTAAATTTCAGAATATCCTCGCTGATCCCGAAAATATAATCTGTACTATGGATGATGTATGGAGAGACTTTTAGCATCGTCACACGGCTTTTAATCCTTAAAGATGGACTAAAGTTTCGTCACTTTTGACAACTCCATAGACTTCAATGTATTTTCACGTTTACAAGAAAAATTATCATGTAAGTAAGTAAGTAGTGGTTTATTTAAGTGTCACATATCAAATACAGATACATATACAAATACAACAAAATATACATTTGATACCCAGCCTGTTAGGCTTACGAGACACTATAATGTGGCATTTTGCCTGTCATAATGATGATTATAACACGAAGGCAAGTCTAAAATATGACATTTACGTTAATTGTCCATGGTATTTACACTATGTACAGAGTTTGTGAATTCTCCGTACATCGAGCCGACTGCGAGCGGGCTACCCAACCCTACTCCAGTGGAGGGGGAGGTACGATTTATCCAGGCTCCAGATCAGTCAGTTGTTATCAGACGCACACCGAGACAGGCGACGACGCACCTGTCTCGGCGTGCGTCTGTTAACAACGGAGTGTTGACTCACTCGCTCGATGTTGATTTAAAAATCTATGTACAAGCTTTTTACAGTCATTCATGCATAAACCATTTGCAGCCATTTTCTGTTTCCGTATGACGTTAGCTATTAGTGGGACGATGAAACACTTTCATCTATGCATGTATCACTAGAATTGTTTAAAGGCATATCTATTACAGATAACGTTATATATACAATTGTACATGTACATGTAATAAAATAAATTCTGTTTTAAACACATGACCAAGCAAGAGACAACTATTTAAACAAATACATGCCGTCCCTAGTCAACGTATCTTATAATTGCGTTTGGTGTCATTTGGAAGAGAAATAAATAAAGCAATAATAAAGGTTATTTGATGAGGTTTCGACACTGCATTTTTCATATGTTACATTTTTAAAGTTTTATGAATTTTTGAAAAAGTCACATTCCAATGGTGACGTTGTTTTGAACATTTGCAACTTTAAAATGTGTGAATAAAATTAAATGAAAATACATTTGTTTATTGCTTTATCTATTTAGCTTTAAAATGGCACCAAGAGCATGAAGATATCTTAACCAGGAGAGACAGGATACTTCATCTCGTCAACATGAAAATACATGGAAGTCTATGGAATTTTCCAAACGTGACGAATACTTTTGTCCACATCATAGTATGGTACGCGTCGAGAATACGGTTTGTAACGGTATTGAATAAGGTCTCGCAACATAAAAGATCTGATACAGTGACGCTCCTGTGCTTTTAAAGCGACAAGAGAAAGGAGAAACCCATCCGATAAGAAACCGTGAAAATTACAAGTAAACATAATCAACTTATAAAAAAGAATTTTACCATCTTGGTTAGTTGTATTGAGGGTTAATTAAACACATGATGGTGATGCAGTTTACGGATAATTTTATTCAATTTATGTTCCGTCTTTTGAGATCAGTATTAATAACAATCAGAGTATAAAAATATACATTAAGGGGATGCCAATTGTTAAAATCTAATACTTGTATAATTTTACCTGTATAAAGAAAAATGACAATTTTTCCAAGGAGACTGGATATTCTTGAAACAATCTTGTATGAGTCATTCAAACATCGAATACAGATTATTTTATGCCCAAAAACTCTGCTCTAGAGGGCTCAGCAGCACGCTTATCAGCATTGGTCAAGTTACTTCCTGATTTGATTCCGTTGTCATATGTCTGGCATGCTGGATAAGTTTTACTAAAAGCTACCACCATAAACATGTTCTCCAAAAGCCAGACTACAATCTGTGAAAGTTTGTTCACTCGGAGATGATTTCTTCTCGGGGAAAACATGGTATTTATCATATATGCTGAAAACCTTATACAGCAGATAAAGTAAATAGTATGATTTCTCCCAAAATATTGACTTTTTTTTGTTCAAAATACTTTCACAGATTGTAGTCAAGACATTGGAGATCATGTTTACAGTGAAAGCTTTTAGTAAAATTTATCCGGCATGCCAGATGGATGACAATGGAATCAAACCAGGAAGTGATTTGAACAATGCTGATAAGCTTGCTGCTGAGCCCTCTAGAGCTGAGGTTTGGGGCATAAAAGAATATGTATTCGATGTTTGAATGACTCATACAAGAATGTGTCAAGAATGCCCAGTCTCCTTAGAAAAATTGTCATTTTTCTTTATACAGGTAAAAATTATACAAGTATTAGTTTTTGACAATTGGCATCCCCTTAACTGATCAAGAGCCATCTTCTAAACAATGTTTAATTATTTGACCCCTTTTAGGCATGTGTCTTCTGATTTAGACTTCCCATGTGTAATTTTTTGAAATTGCAGTATTTGTACATGTAACTGGCTATCACTGCCGACTGATGAGGGTTCATTACCCGAAATAACAACGATTTGCCACATACTACTCTTGCATGTCCATGAATATTAAATACGTTTTCCCGAAGTTGCGTGGCTCGATTAGTGTTGAATAGGACTGGAATAACAAATTATACGGCTATTAGATTGTCAATTACGACAAATGAGCCGCGACGCGAGAAAATCGGTCTTCAGAGTTTGCGACAAGGTCTGACACAAACCGGTCTGTACAATTTCTGAAAAAGGCTACAAGCTTGAACTTTCGGATTTAAGAAGAAGAGGGATTGTACTATCCGTGTAGCGAAAACAAAGGCGCTAATCAGCGAAGCTGTTCTGCGCCTTTGTTTTCGCATAGGCAAAAATCCGGTTTTCTCATGGCGCGGCTCAATTACGACAAATTGTTTTATTATGATAAAATTATTACAGAAGATGCACGGATGCCTGTCCAGCACGCGATACCTAAATTAAAAGAAAATTATTTGTCCGTTTATTTAATGGAAAATGCAGTATAGGTGCTTTCTCATTAACTTTGTAATGTTTAAATTATAGCTCTTGCATTTTACAACTTCGTAACGTATTTGGTGGTACAAGAAAGTTCATCAGGAAAACATGTCCGTGAAATAAATACCCCCTTATACCCCACTTTTATATAGTAAAACTGGGGTACGCAGGGGTATACCTATTTTTTGCTCCAAAACATAGATTGTGGGTACTCGTTAGAACCGCCTCGCCGAGTAACCACAATCTATGTTTTGAGCAAAAATAAGAAAAATATCTAAAATTTTCAGCCGAATTTTTTCAATTTTTAAAGCTAAAAAATATCTGTTTAATCAATTGACAAGTTTTCGTAATGTAATAGGCGGGGACATATCACTTCAAAAAATGACATGTTGTCCGCTCAGAGAAACTCCCAGACGGAAGCGTTTGCCTTTGATTTCGGTGATATAAAAGGTGTTTCGTAGATCGAAATAAAATACAAGGTTATAGAAGTGAATGTTATGTGTATGCCTATACCCACTGTGTTTCCCCCGACCATGTCCACATTTATCGTATAACATGGAACACAAAGCTGAAAATAAAAGGAACCGCCTTCCCCTCTCATGGTGTTACGTTAGTTTTGCACTAAACAATACATGTGCAAAGGAAAAACTCTCAACTAAGATTAAAAACTGTATGATGGGAAATGGTTAGATTTTGGTGTTTGTTTTGTTCATAAGTCCATTATGTCCCTCTAGAGTTCCGGGTTTTGCGTTTTGTCCGGATTGTGGTTATTTATGTCAGCGGCTATCCTGCAGACAATTTCTCTCAATGTGGCTCATATTATGCTTCATATTTCCACTAGTTTCTTAGAGTGATATGTACCTGGTTTGAAACAAGAACAAACAAACAGTAACCTTAGAATCGACATAAAGCAATTGAACACATGTTTCACCGAATGTTTGCTATATATTATTTCCTTTGAACTCTGCATTAAGCTAAATACACGCTTTGTTGGATTGAATTGTGCCTTGTATTCAAAGGAATTTAGTTTCTGATAGAGTAAATGTGAGGAAAACGCTTTTTATACTTTTTATTTTTAGCTTTTCATTTCAAAGTGTGTCCGTTTGCATCGTATTCAATAGCAAAAACATGCATTAAACTATACTCGAAGCCAAAAGTAACTTTACACTGTTCTTGTAGATAGTTTTTTTCGGGTATAGGTGTGTAATGTTTATAAAGTGTTTGATATGTATTGAAGTCCGATCATATACGCATTGTGTAGGCGAAATGATACGAATTTCAATGACAGAATGCTGCCTCACGTCCCTTTAAAACATGCAAGGGGTCATAATAATGCTCGGACACGTGTTGGAGACACACTCCAATAGATGCTTTGTTACGATTCAAAACGAATGAAGATCTATTTAGGAATTAAAAGTGTAGAGTTACCTTTGGTGTTGAGTATATTATTGCCAAACGATTGTTGCTTTAGCAAACATTCTAGTATTTGTTGAAAAAAAGGTACAAGTAGGCAAAGATCAGGAAAAGGCGCAATCAGAAAAAGATTCCCACTCCAAAAACCGAGGTGGGAAAAAACCAAACTAACAATCAGGTACTTATACCATGAAACATATCGTAAGCCGAATGAGCAGCTATTTTCCCAATAGGTGGCCACTCAGTTATTATTCATTGACAAACGTTTGTCAATAGCAATTATTAGCTCAAATTAGCATTAACAAATCTTAAGCTTAGAAAGTTGCTGATATACGCAAAAATTCCATAAATCACAGATCGAATGCTACAAATTCTATTCAGAGAATGCTTCTGTTATTCTGTATTCAGACGTAAATGTCAGTTTGCCAAATACAATTGACTAGCTAAAGGCAGAAAATTACTCCAGCTTCCGACGCAACTTAGCCAATAAATCAGTACATACAATCTGTACAACGAAACGACACGAAATTCAATATCCCGACACCTCGTAATAGACAGTTCCTATGAAACTGAATATTGATGAGTTGTTATATAGGGCAAGCATATGAGCCCTGAAATAAGAAAGCCAACGGTGTGGTTTCTGAACAGGTTCGACACAAACCGAGCCGAGCAAGCTCAGAAGATAGCTAGACGCTTGAAATTTCGGATCGCTTGAAATTTCGGATTGTACTATCCGTGTGGCGAAAACAATGGCGCAGATCAGCTGTGCAGTTACTGCACAGCTGATCTGCGCCTTTGTTTTCGCATATGCAAAATATTGGTTTTGTTATAGGGCAAGCATATAATATCCTGCCTGAAAGATTCTTCACTCATACTTGTCACTCAGTTTCTCAGATGTTGGAGCTGAAATGAGGAATTATGCTATTTTGTAAGTAGATTTGAGATCTTTCCTCCTTGATGTGACACTTTAATAACTCAATATTTTGTCTCTAATACAATGTTATTGTCCGTCGTAGAACTATAACAGCATTTAATATAAGATTTAAATTTCAAAATGCATTTAATGGTGTATTTAGCGATATGAAAGTGTGCGCTATTTTACGACTCTGTGTCATACAGTTTCTTTTCTTTCACATATTAACTTGCAGCCGGGATTGCAGCCGTATTCTTTTACAAACATCGGATGAATCAACAGTCACTGGCTAAACATGACACATCCTGACTTTAAGAAATGGCATTTAGTCGGTAATTTGTAAGTTTTCCTTTTCTGCATAATTCGTCAAGCTTGGTGACGATATTTCTATGATCTACGACTTCCGGTATAGAAGGTATTTTCACGTACAAACTGTGTTAAGAAGTCTTGTTCTGTGTCACTTCGACATCTGCCTCGTGTTATACTTTTCAAAAATAAATTCTGTCCTTGGTTTCAATACTTTGTTTTTGGGCTGCTTTGCTGCAGAGCTTGTGTAGGGGCCTTATCATAATCAATAACTGCAATCAGTTGTAATTGCATGTATGTAATTTACAATTTTCAAAGAAAAGCCATAAGTTCATATGTATATATAATCACATTTTGGCTAAAATACATGTATGTAATTTTACAATTACCGGAACTATTAAAGTGTAATCATAAATTTATTTTCAAATACTTTTTGAATGCATTTTACTGTTTTTTCATAGAAAATTAATTCACCACAAGAAAATAAAGATACATTGGAGAACAAAAGGTTGGGAAGACTGTTGTTTGCAATGTTGTTCGGTCGGCACTCGCTGACGTGCAAGTATCTGACGGCATGCAGTGAGTCAGTTGTCGAAGGAAGGGCTGCTGGATGGTAAAAGAGTTTAGAACGAACAAGTCTCAATATTTTATTTTTCTTTCGTTACTGTCCAGGTCTGGTGTGTAGGAAATCAGAATTATAATAAACATACTGTCTTATGTAACTTTGATTATATCTCAATATTTATAATTTTATACATCAAGTTTATCTCTTAATCGATATCACCAAATACGTAACAATTTATAATAAGTATTCAGACTGAGACGGTCTTATCCTTGCATTTTATTCATTGTTGTGCCAAATTATTCTGCTGAAATTTAATGTTTAGTATATCAAATGTCCATTTTAAATCATTGCAATCACATTCTTAGCCACAACTTTTTGTAACAATTTTAATAAGTATTCAGACTGAGACGGTTCTTATCCGTGTTTTTTTATTCATTCCTGTGCTAAAATTACTCTGCTGGAATTTAATGTTTTAGTATAATATCAAATGTCCATTTTAAATCATTGCAATCACATTCTTAACTACAAATATTTGTATATTTCTTTTTTAAAAATTCCTAGACAAAATTAACTATACTTTTAATTGTTGATATTGTATTGTTTGTTTGTATATATTATTGTTTTATTGTTGTATGTGTGTTGTTGAGGACCATATGTAAGATAAGCTGATGCTTAATATGTTATCCTCGTAAAATAAAGACATATTATTTTTATTATTATTATAATCTGTTTAATAAAAGCAAATTTAGAAATATTTAAACTTTCAGAATATTGTCAACTTTATTCAGAAGGTGTAGATGATGTTGCATTGGGAATGATACTAAAATCGAAACAAGCACAGTCATTTTGTAACATGGTTTGGTATATTTTACCTCATGATGACTTAATTGCGACCTTCAGTATAATTATTTTCCCCTTATGTTTCCAAAGGTGGCGTTGAACTGAAACAAAACCGAGTAATATAATAGTGATGCAATTTTATGAAATTGTAATTGAAATAATTACTTTTCTGAAGTAACTGTAATATTTGAATACTTTTCAAAGTATTTTGCCCCAGGTCTGCATTTCAGGATTTCTTCTCTTGATATGGGATTGAGACATATTCTGACAAAATATTTCTTTGGAGGGAGAGCTTTGGTTGTAAGAATCAGTGACGGTCTTGGGGGTCTGGTGCCTCGTTTTCAAAAGACCAGAACCATGTCTGGAAGGTCCTGGAGGTAATATTTCATGATGAGGGCAATAATCCAATGTATTCTGAACCTATGACTATTAAAAGTTTTGACTATTTCCTCCATATAGTGTAAAAAAGGCGATTTTAGTGGGGGTGGGGGTCAAATTTTCATATATGAGAAAAATATTTTTTTCGCTTTTCCTTGCTTGTAGTCATTCAATTCCACTACTATATCATATTTTGTGCATGCAACAATGTGTTAAGTGCGATAAACATGCATAATGCCATTAAAATAAAATTGAAATATTACAACATCAACATTTTGGGTACAAACCTTTAGCAGTTACCTGTATAATATTATTGTCTCAGTTACTACCAAACATAAGACAAAGCACAGTTACCTCATGAGAAAACCTGCTATCTGTTATATGCAAAACCATATACCCAGATCAGCGATGACCAGTCAGCTACTCAAAATCGGTTTCATTAATTAAGAAAACTTCAATCCATCTTCTATGTGTTGCACAGCTTGATTAGAGGTTGATCTTTACCAAAACAGTTTCTCCAGACACGGCCCATTGTGACAAAACTTGGTCACACTGAGCAACCTTGCATGAATATTTATTTACCAGTATAAACATGTTACAACGCGGCCTTCAGTGTATTTATTTTTCTTATTCAGCTTAATTTCCCTTTCAATATTATTTTAGCTCTATGAGATTGACCAATAAGTAGGTTGGCGAAAACACAAGAACCCAGAGAAAAACCACCTGGCACACCCACAAAAAGAACTTGGCTTGTCTTACAAGAATACAAGAATACAAGATCTTTATTACGAATTTTCGGCCCACAGGAGCAACAAAGCAAGGGTATAACATACAAACATAATATAAGCAAGGAAAGAATTTCAAATGACAGATATTACAGAAACTAAGGAAATGTGTGTGTGTGTGTGTGTGTGTGTGTGTGTGTGTGTGTGTGTGTGTGTGTGTGAAGTATGATCCATATGAAATATGGTCCATATGAAATACTAATAAACTACAATTGTGTATGTATGTATGTGAGCATCTTAGGGCTGAGCCACACAATACATGTGAAACATGATCCAATGTGAATTTATGCATATATGACCACATGTATGGTAATAACTATATTCAGGCACTATTTTGTATAAGCGAATAACAAAGGCATTGACCGAGTGTCTCGTTTCAGTGTAATGGTTGTGTCGTAGTGATTCTAATCATAAACTTTACTTTTGGTTCAGTTAGATTATGGCCGACATCCTTTAATAGTAACAGTTCTTCAGTTATTATGGGATTGAGCCACGTATTACTTCTTGTACCCAGAACTCGTGGGACTTAATGTGTCTCAGGCACAGCACGGCTCCCCACGATTGGATCAAACACAGGGCCACTATTAAGGGTCGGTTGCATTAAAGAACCGAAAGATTCCTATTTTGATGCCTAACGTGATATAATAAGCAAACAGTTTTGTGAGAATGAATGGCGAACAGTGTAAACATCCCAAAAGTTTATGATTTGAAACTTCACGTCGCTGTATTGTACCAATGACGAAGACATTTTAAGTTCCCATAGTACTGGCTAATACCTAGACAGTGGAGGCATCGTACCGATGTGACTGAAAAGTTCTTGATATGGAAGTTAATACATTTTCTAAAAATGGAAAACAGTCCCCCAATGTAACTGTTTAAGGTGCAAGAGGTTACTGGCCGTGTAAACAAGTGGACAATATTAGTTTAGAATTATTTCAAAAGTTTGTTCCACAGAATGTACTGTACCCTCATTTTCTGGGGAATGGAACATAAAAGATGGTTATAAATCATGCAGATTTGGGTTAATTTTGGAAACAAATGTATATATCCATTTTTTTTTTTACTTTCTATATGGCTAACAATTTAACTGCTGTTTTGTTTTCCTTTTAATTTTAAGTTTAAATCAATTTCACATACTTGGGCTCTAGTACTGAGATAACATTTTGGGCTGTAGGGTAGTGTTCCCCCCGAGTCCCAGAACGCCATTCACACATATTATGTAAATTATGACAATACATTCACATGCAAAAGGATTTCTTGGGACTCGGGGGGGGGGGGAACAATGTTAAATAAATACTTTCCTATTTTTCTATATGTTCTATACAAAATATGGCCATTTTAACCCAAAAATAAAGCATTACATCTTTTGAAACAAAAACCTCGATCCAATATCATGAACTTTGGACTACTAGCAAACATGTATACAAAAACAAAAGCGTTTGACCAAAATTTATTTTTCTCAAAATCTGAGGCATCTATACATTATAACTCCCATTACCACCGTCAGAGGTTCTTTTCGACAGTCGTCGAATTTGTATTTCCGACCAGCTCCAACACAATCCAGCTTGTACAGTCACAGAAGAAAGCTAGAATCTAGAAATTTTGGATTTAAGTAGAAGATGAACTCTACTATCCGTGTTGCGAAAACAAAGGCGCTGATCAGCTGTGCAGTTACGGCCCAGCTGATCTGCGTCTTCGTTTTAGCTTAGGCAAAAATCCGGTTTTCTCATGACATAGCTCATGTCATGTATGTAAGTAGGAAAGAACATAAGTACTTAATGGTTCGAATGCGCAGGCCGCTCTGCGCTTCTCTCATACTTTATATACAGTATGTTTTCTGACGACCAGACACATGCTGTTTTGATACAGTGTGATACAATCAACCTCTTAATTCCGTGTAATTCCAGTTTCTGTGCTGAGGTTGTTTGAAGACTTTTATCAGCACATTAGCAATAAAACCATTATACAAACATACATGAATAATTTTATGTGACCTTTGAAAATTCTCTGATCATAAACAAAGTATGGATTCTAAAAAGAATGTTTATCATGATATCAAAGCATTCCCCACTTATTGCATTTTTATCTCCATTTGATATTTTATACATTTTCGCATGAATTTTAAGCACCCACCAACCAAAACAGCTGCACAGTTACCAATGTTTTCAAGAATACTGAATAGAGGGATTAAAAAGGATTCTAAGAAAAAAAAAGAGAATATCAAATATTACTTTGTACGCCCCGTTTGTTTGCTTCTTTGAATGCTTTATACAAATAAATAAAAAGGTTGTATCCTAAATCTAATCGTGAACGTAATAAGCATTTTGAATCCCATTAGTACTTGTGTCTTGAGAACTTCACAATAGTGGTGGAGATGTTAGAAGAAGAAGAAGAAGAAGAAGAAGAAGAAGAAAAAGTAGTAGTAGTAGTAGTAGTAGTAGTAAATTTACCTCATCATTAGTCAAGATGGTCGAAGCACTTACGAACAAATCAAATATTATTATACGGGGATGATCCAATAATGATTGAGACTTTTTGAATTATTCTTAAGTAAATAAAGTTGGCTTATTATGAATATCTTGTTAACATTGCTCAATGTAATGTGCACACGATACACTGATTAAAATCCACATGTAGACAACTACCTTCTGTTGCTTAGCAACGAGAGAATGTTAGTCAAATGTCATTGACCACGTGGTACTTATGCATATAAAATGGGTTGCCATGGCAACTGGTGATAAAATTTCCAATCATGGCACACCGTTATTTATAGCGTTAATGAATAGCTTTATGCTCTGCAAATATCACTTACATACAGCTCATAATTCAAGTAGGCCGAGCATTTTTGCGAGAAAAGTTGGGTTTTAGTTGCGAAAAAATTCAGTAATTTTGGGGATAGGGGTGAGAAATATCTTATAACTTGAGTGTACATGACACAATAAATTGTTTTAAACCTTCAAATGATCAATTATGGGATAAATATATCAAAAGAATTTCAAACAAGACACCTGTGCCTTTCGTTTTATGTTGCCTAGCAACAATAGAATTTGGAAAATGCTATAAGCCAAAATTCATAGAGGAAAATGGTTGCTAGGCAACCACCTCTCGATCACTATCGTAAGACTTGAATCGACCAAAGCAAAATATTTCAGAGGTGATTGTTAACACAGACAATACTCAATTTTTATAAGATACCGCTTTTAAAATTTGTAACATAGCTAGATTTATATAGATTATGTTTGTTCAAAGGGCAGATGGTGGCCATAGGTACTGCAAGAGTACTTCTTAAATTACCATAGCAACCAAAGTTGTTCACCAAATTTGATAAAACACGCTCCGTAGAGAGATCAAATGTGTATCTAGTAAACGAAAGTAGTTAACTTGAGCCAGTCAAAAGGGTTTATTAAACAAGAGAAAAGTCTCAATCATTATTGGATCATCCTCGTATTTATAATTCTAAATTCATGTTACTAATCTGAAGGCGGACAATATACAGAACTCTAGCAATGCAATCAAGATCCATATTTTATGGATATTTACAATGAAAAATGATCTTCAAACAATTCATACATGACATACTACTTATACTGAGAGGAACTAGAAACTTAAGTTTCAAACTTCCCATAGTTTGGTGGTTGGGCTCCGTAAAATCGATTTTTGAACTCTGGTAATTTCTTTCCTGCAATAAAAAGATTATTCACAGCAGAATCGCCTTCAGACGGTCAGTAAAAGAATTACTGGAGGGTTCAAATCGATTCTTACAAGGTTCCAACCCAAAGTATAATGATAAAAAAAACTTAAGTTTCTAGTTCCTCTCAGTATATCTTGTTTTACAAGAATATACATTCTTCAAAACAAAAATTGATAATAAAAAGATAAAAGAATAAATAAAAAATAGACAACCTTTAGAGCATCAAAATTTAATGAAACTATGTATTGCGTTAACAACGGTTAAATGTCGAGCAACCGAAAATAAATTAAGACATCTCCAAAAGAATACTCGTAGACAGTACAGTGTATGTAGCACTTACGCAAGAAGGTGATTGACATTTTAAAGGTTTCCAAACATTTTATGTCAGTGACATTTATGTCACCCCACCCTTCTCACTGTGACGGTCATCCATATGCATCAAGTTGTCTGTAGACTATAGTTCAGTTGCCTAATTAGTATGCAAACCCATTTATTTTCCCAGTTCTAAAATGTCAGCCATAATGATCTGGTAAAATTATAATATAATTATTATCTTGAAGAGACAGCAGGTGTATGATAGTGGTACTCATTACAGACATTAAACACTTTACTGATAATGAAGTCTAATTACTGATCTTAACAATGATGCAAATAATGTGCATGCCTGTGAATGCAGCAAATAGTTCTGAGAAAAGTGATTGTCGCTATACTATGGAAGTGTGTTCCATAAGGTGACTGAATTTCCATGCAAGAAAATATTATAAACCTTATTGAAGAAAACTACAAGAACAGTGTGTAGGTCGCTTATCAAAAAGTATCTAAGTTTAAAAAAAATGTTGGACAGTATATTTTGAATTTATCAGAATAGGATAAATGTCTATTACATTTACGTCTGAACACACGCGCCCACATAAAACACTTGTTCAATGTTTTATGTAATTACATTTATGTGTAAAAAGGTAGGCAAAGCTCATTGCTTTGTACTTCATAGCTTGTTTCATGCGTAAGTTCGTATCAAACATAAAGCCAGCAGCCATTACTGTGTCTGTCAGTTAAGTAATAAGGAATCAATCATGGCTTTGCTCTGCAACAATTACCGACATATGAAAGTGTCTATGTTTTGAGAGCCGTTATTTCATCTCACCACCGAGAAAAACATTTTCACAATAAAAGTGGATGCATGAAAGGCCATAAAATTACGCATACCGTTCTTTCATAGCTCAGTTCAAAGTTGTGATGCAAACATTTTCATTATGTAACACATGTTCTGCGTTTAAGAACTGTTTTAGATGTTTTACTACCTTATATCAATGCGTTGAAATGTTTGATGCTCAACTTAAAATGAGGAATAATGGTTCTATCTGAACTAATGTTTCTTTTTGAGATTTTAATGTAGCTATCTACACATAAATGAGTTAGTAGCATTTTCCTTTTATCCATCGCGATACACTCGTAGTTTCCACGACAGGGGCTAAAATCTTGTAGTTAACCTTACCGTTTATTGTGAGCACATCCAACACACTTTTGAGTCTCTTTATCTATAATAGTTAAAACTAACAACTAAAATATAAGCAATGAAACGATGGAACCTGAAACACTGTTAATAAAGCAAAATTAACAATAGTGCATAGTTTAATGAGCAGATATGGGGTGATTACTGGGGTATCAGTAATGATCAAATAACAATTATTCAGCTGTCTTTATGATTATGATTACTCTTTTTTCAAGAGTAATTGGTTACATTATGATTACTTTGCAAGAGTAATCTGATTACTTTTATGATTACTGATTACATATTGTTGTTGATAACCCAGAAATGGGTACTTTTTCTGTTGTTTACCCGGATCTAGGCACTTTCTCTAGTACAACAGAAACATAACAGATGCTGCTGCCCAGACTTTAGCGCAGATCTGCCACTGAATTCAAAATTAATTATTTGTTTATCAGGAAAACATGTCCGTGCAATAAATACCCCCTTAAACCCCACTTCCATGTAGAAAAAACTGGGGTTTGCAGGTGTATGCCTATTTTTTTTTTTATTTTTGCTCCAAAACATAGATTGTGGGTTCTCGTTAGAACCGCCTTGTCGAGGCGGTTCTCACGTGTACCACAATCATTTTTTTAGCAAAAATAAGAAAAATATTATAAAAAATCTACTGAAAATTTTCATTTTTTACAAGTTTAAAATCTCTGTATATTGCTTTCGTAATGTGATTTGATGCTTAACACCCAGTCAGCAGTTGTGGTCATGTCCGGACGTTAAATAATTGAGAGGGACAATAGTAATATCCTTTTTCCTTGATTTTTGGACACTAGCTATACATGGTGTAATTATCCTTAATCTTCATTAAAATTGTTTCAACATAAAATTGGTGTACATTCCAGAAACAAAAATGCATATCCTGTTCAAACCTTCAAATTGAAATGCCTTCTCATATAACACTGCTGTTTTTTGCACACATTACATTTAAATATATCCAATGTCAGTGAAGACATTCTTGAGAAATTTTGAGTTAATGATAAACAGTAGAAGTTGAGTAATGTATTATGAGAGATAATTGGTTGTTTAAACTTTAACAATTGAGCAGAAAGTCATTTTTTGAAAATGATTGCCTTGTCTCATTTTCCTCGCCTCTGTCTTTCAAAGGTTAAAACATTGCTGGGCTGCTAGATGTCTGTCCAATCAGTTGCTGATAAGAAATATATTAATAGCCTGTGGAAATGTGGGTTTCTGGAATAACTTAAATTTTCCAAGTAAGAAATGGTTAGTAAAAGCAACAAAACATAAATTAACTGATCTTTTTATCAGTGATTGGAAAAAGGAATGTGAAAGCAACACGTCTTGTAATATATATAGAATTTTTAAAACAAGTTTTGGATTTGAAAACTATTTAAAAAATGTACCATCAAAATTTCGAAAATTCTTAATCAAAATTAGAACACGTAATCATAAATTACCAGTTGAAACTGGTCGTTGGAGAAGAGCTAGTAGAGAACTTAGAAAATGTCACCTTTGCGATTCAGATATAGGTGACGAGTATCATTATATTATGTCATGCAAAATGCTTAAAGATATGCGTAGGAAATATTTAGATTCGTATTACTTAAGTCACTCAAATACATTTAAGTTTAGTAAACTAATGAATTGTAAGAGTATACAAAAACTGAAAAAATTATGTCTTTTCATACAACAAATTTTCTACACTTTATAAACACCCTCCCATACATGTATTTATATATGCATTTCACTGTTTTGAATGACATTGGTATATCGCTATGCGTTTATATGTTACCATGTTTTTGTATCTTACTATGAAATGTTATTATGCCTCGTTAACCATGTATATATACCATGTTCCTCATGTTGCCATTGTATATATGGATTGAGTGAATAAACTTTGAACTGAACTGCTAATTAACTGAGAAAACAACTTACATGTAAAATGCTGCAGCCTTCCTAAGAAAGTGGTTATGTCAGACCAGCCTCAATTTGCCAGATTAGCTGTTTATTTGAACAGTGCTTCCTATATAAAATGCATGACACAGGAGATCATTCCACCCAGTGTGAAGCAGCATCAATACATACATGAGGCAGGTTTCCTGTCTGACTTTGTTATTTTATTTTTTATTTTTGCTGTAATCATGAAAGTAATCATAAATAACTATGATTACTAGCCTAATAAAACATGATTATGATTACATTATGATTAGAATCACTCTGAAATTTTGTAATTACTGATTATCCATGATTATTGAAAAAATGTAATTGATAACTTATGATTAAATTACTGATTATGATTACCCCATATCTGTTAATGAGTCTTCGGGTTAACCAAGTATATGCAGACACCATACAAACTGGTACAAATGTTACAGTTTTTTTCTGGGCTACAGTTTTAAAGATTTTTTACACATGTGGCTATCTTTGGGTTAGTCATATTGCATCGACGCGAAGATTCTCGGTTAAACAAACGTTAAAGGGATCAATGAAATTATTATTTTTTTTATTTTTGTAAATATATTGACAGATACATGCATGAAGGTAATTTCTAAGTGCATTGTACAATACATATTATTAAGAGGTACAAGTAGGCAAAGTTCAGGAAAAGCCGCAATCAGAAAAAGATTCCCACTCCAAAAACCGAGGTGGGAAAAAACTAAATTAACAAACAGGTACTTATACCATGAAAACTTATCGTTAGCCGAATGAGCAGCTATTGCCAACAGCACACACACACACACACACACACACAAACAAAAAAAAAAAAAAAAAAAAAAAACAAACAAAACAAAAAAAAAACATAAAATAATAAGAAACTCCGCAGGGGTATCGCCTTGGAACGATCGGTAATATAAAATTACTGGCGGGCTTAAGATTTTGATTTAGACTACACAGATGTAAATTTTTGAAATTACAGCAATAATGTCTGGCTTTCGCTGCCAGTTTAGTAAAGGGTCACTGATGAAGGTTCACTACCCGAAATTGTACAATATGGCCCATCTTCTTGCTTTGATTGTTTTACTGCTTCCAAGGGATCTAACAATTATTTTTATTAAATCGATTTTACAGGTACCTAACTTGCCCTCAGCTTCCGCAGTGGTTCACAACATTAGTTAGTTGTTCGGTCCTCGTGGTGAATCTCTAGCTAGTCAATGAATCATCATGGACAAACAAATAAATCATGATAAATACCATGATGAATAAAAAACGAGGTCTCACAGATTCTGTAAGCTGTCCGACGATGGAGGCCCTTGGGCGCCAAATAACATACTAACTCCGGAGCAAAGAAAAACACAAGTTGAACCCCGGTGGGCCAAGCAACAGACAAGAAGCCCCGGCCCCAACCAACTAAAATGATTAGCTTTATGTCGGGGCCATCATACAGTTTGACGCCCGACCCACCGGTGTGCAATTAAAGAAGGCAGCATAGTCATGATTGGGTTAAAAACTAAGCATGCAGATTGTCGCATAAAATTTAAGTTATATCCTATACGTCTGTAACGTGTTATGATTTTTCTGAATTGGAATGAAAAGTCATTCTTTCCTATAAGTTTCTTGAATTTGTAAACCAAGTCACCATAAAATTCTGCCAGTGGTCCCGAAAGGCCCTCGCGTTAACGGGTCTTTAGCCCAACATTAAATTTGGGAATCAATTCATAGTGTCTGCGATAAACTTTAGAAACTGTTTTTCGAAGTTTATGATACCGATAGCCCTGCTGGGAAAGTTTAGCTGTTCAACATTTATTTCGTGCATTGAAGTCCACAACATGATTGCAGACTTTAGCAAACCTAATAAGTTGCGAAATGTATACACCATAAGAAGCACCGCGAGGAACGTCACCATCCAAAAACGGAAAGTTTACTATATCAAAATCAAAGTAATCGCATTTATCATAAATTTTAGAAAAAAAACAACAACAACAAAAAAAAAACAAAAAAAAAACAAATCCATTTGCAATAGAAAGATGTAAGTCTAAAAGGGGGCTTCGGTATCTGTGTTGTTTGTTTTATTCAACTGTAGTTCAGGGGGGATAAATTTGTTTGACCATGCCTTCAAAATAAGGACTGTCAATGTTCAAAAGGTCATCGAGGTACCTAGAAGTCGAATTAAACGCCTCTATAACATCAGATTGATTGTCATTGTTAAGAGAATCCATGAAATCTCTTTCGTAGCAGTATAAAACTAGATCAGCTACGAGGGGGGCGCAATTTGTATCCATCGGAATTCCAACAATTTGTGTGTATAATGTGGTTCCGAATCTAATATAAATATTATCCAGGAGATAGGATAAAGCATCGCATACATTCTGACATGACCAAAGTGTATATCGACTTTGGTCAGAGGAAGTGAAAAAAGCTTTTCTGTCATTACAGGCCCAATAAAGTGAACCATAGTTTTTAATGCTCTTTTGAAGGTCCACTCTATCAAATCTAATCAGAGTATGTGGCAATGTAATATACAGACTAGCAGTATCAAAATAGATCAGCTACGAGAGGGGCGCAATTTGTACCCATCAGGATTCCAACAATCGGTCTGTATAACTTGGTTCCGAATCTAATATAAATATTAGCCAGGAGATATGATAAGGCGTTGCATACATTCTGACATGACCAAAGTGTATATCGACTATGGTCAGAGGAAGTGAAAAAAGATTGTCGGTCATTACAGGCCAAACAAAGTGAACCATAGTTTTTTAATGCTCATTTGAATGTCCACTCTATCAAATTTAGTAGTTTTTCTTTAATCAGATTATGTGGCAATGTGGTATACAGAGCAGAAAAATCGTATGTGGACAAGCTCGTCGCACGGAACCCTCTACATTTCAATTTACTGAGCACCTCGCCAGAATATCATAAGCCCACGGCAGCTAGTTTATGATTTTTCCAAAAGTGTATGAGCTTTTCCCCACCGAGTTCCTTACTGATGGCGCACTTTGTCACTATATACGGCACCGTAATTATTCCCTATGGCGCATTTATGGTGGCGGAGTTCCTTCCCAATGTCGTACTGTGTTATTTTATGGTGTTGGAGGTCCATTCCAAAATGGCACTCTTCGTTACTATTTGTGGTTCCAATGACGCACTATTACACTGTTTATGGAATTCCTTTCAAATGGCACACTAAGTTACCTTTTATGGTGGCGTATTTCCTTTTCCAACGGCGCACTCTGTATTTATTTATGGTGGCATGCTTTGCCAATATTTATACAATAATATGTTTTCAATGTTTTCCAATGGCTAACTATGTCACTATTTATGGTGGCGGAGTTATTCCTATGACGCGCTAAAACACTATTTTATTAATAGGGTGTCCTACCCTAGGGCGCACTATGTAAAATAGTAATATTAATGGTGTCGGATGTCTTTTCCTTAGGTGCACTATGTCACTGTTTATGGTGGCGTACTTCCTTTCCTACGGCACACTGTGCCAATTTTATGGTTGCGGAGCCCCTTTCCTATGGAGTACTATGCCACATTATGGTGGTGGAGATCCTTCCTTAAGGCGCAATATGCCACTATTTTTGGTGCCGTGTTTCCTATTCTATGGTGCGCTTTGGCACTATTCATGGTGTCGAAGTTCCTTTCCTATGGCAGACTATGTCACTTTTTATGGCGCTCGTCGTAGCGACCGACACTGATATTTGTTCCTTGTGACAAAAGTAAGCAGTAACTGGTGCAATCAGAACCGACGTCCAACCATAAAACATAGGTGAGAAACAACCAAACTGGCACATAGGTACAGATACATAACGAACATACGGTAAATTGAGTAAACAATTGTTTGCCTTAAGGTAATCAACCGTACATTGAAAGGCGTAAACAGCATAAACACATAAGCCAACAACAGAAATACCGCCTGGGAACGTTCGATAATAGTAAGATGGAATTGGACATAAACCAAAGATCCACGAAAACCTGAAACTTCGTGTACTTTGAAATTATAGTTCAATAGTCTGGCTTTCGTTGCCGGTTTAAATAGGGCTACTTATGAGGGTTCATCACCCCGAAATTGTGCAATATAGTCCATACTGTCTCCCTTTGAATGTTTTTACTGCATCCAAAGGATCAAACCTTTATATTTCATTCCCTGACATTTTCCGTTACACTTACTTCCCGAAAATGATTCTTTTCTTCGTACAACAAGACCTAATAAAACCACCAGATGGACCGTGTCGCTGAATTTCTGTCTCTCGATTTTAAATCTGACTTCGACCACACGCATGTATTTTAAAATCGATAGAAATTAGATGATTTGTTATATTTTACGCGTTATTATTAATCGGGAAGACTCAAGGGAGATATTGAAGAATTTCTTTCTGCTTGACTGGAAACTCGGTGCATCAGCTGCCTGACTCGTCCCGCATCGTTAAAGACCTCGCGTTCAGGAGATTAAAAATCAAGGTGGCATATGCAACGTTCAGATATCTTTAGAAGGTCGTGTAGTAACAAGGCGCTTACTATAAAGAGCTTACTTGGTTTTTAGATCATTCATTTAAAATAATACGCGTGCATTAGGTGGAGCAACTAAGTGCATGTCAATCAAGTAATGCATCTATTTAGTTTTGCATATGCCAATTGATAAAATTCCGGTAAAATTTGATAATTCGTATCGAGCCTGTCTGCTAGTGCAAGCTTGAACATATCCGTGAGTGTCCAAAAAAAAAAAACAAAAAAAAAAAAAAAAAAAAAAAAAGATAAATCAAAGTCAGGTCCTCCAAAGATGACTTGTGTATGTTTTTAAACCATAGTTATGATTATCCCACACCAATACACGTATTATAATATCAAAGGGTGTTATCTATAATCATCAAAATAAAGTGATTTACCAGCATACCATCTAAGAGAAACAACAAGCTGGCCAGAGCAGCTACTGCGATTTCTACTTAAATAGAGAAACCACGTCATTTTTGTTACCCGTATGTTTATCCTATACTCTTTTGCCAGAAATTTATAATCTAGTTATCAGCTTAAAATCCATATTTCACAGTTTGCTAAACTGGTAAATTCTTATAGCCAGGAAATCCCTACTTCTCTTATCAAATGTCCATCTTCAAATCAGGTAATAATTTAACTGAAAAGAATTAGTTATTTAATTCTGATATATTGCGAAACAAATAAAGATAAGGCAAAACCACGGCGGTGCCACTATTATTTATGATACTTCGTAAATAATATTAATACTTCTTAATGAACTTATAAAACTATTTTAGATATACATGAATCGACCAAAGCAAGGTCCACTTTATACTACTACGAAAGAGATCTTTACCATGACAATCAAACTGATGTTATCGAGGCTTTAAATTCGACTTCTAGGTACCTCGATGACCTTTTGAACATTGACAATCCTTATTTTGAAGACATGGTCAAACAAATTTATCCCCCTGAACTACAGTTGAACAAGCAAATTCAGAGAATTGTGAAGCTGTTCTCTCTTTCTGTCTTCCATTCTCTCTCCTTATCTTTTATTTATTTTTTCTTCTGTTTGTCACCATAAAACCATGCTATATATGCATTTACTGTTGCCGCTCATGTCGTTATAATGAGTTTTTTCCTCAGTTCAGAAAATTCATAACACGTTACAGACGTATAGGATATAACTTAAATGTAATGCAACAGTCTGCATGCTTAGTTTTTAACCCAATCATGGTTGATAACTATGCTGCCTTGTTTAATTGCACGCCTGTGTGTCGGGCGTCAGACTCTATGATGACCCCGACATAAAGCTATTTATTTTAGTTGGTTGGGGGCGGAGCTGCTTGTCTGTTGCTTGGCCCACTGGGGTTCAACGGGTGGTTTTCTTTTGCTCCTGGAGTTATTTATTTGGCGCCCAGGGATCTCCATCGTCGGGCAGATCACTCAATCTGTGAGTCTTCGTTTTTGATTCATCATGGTGGTTATCATGATTTATTTGTTTGTCCTTGATGATTCATTGACTAGTTAGAAATTCACCACGAGGACTAAACAACTAACTAAATGTTGTGAACCACTGCAGAAGCTGAGGGCGAGGGTAGGTACCTGTAAAATCGATTTAAGCCCGGCAGTAATTTTATATTACTGATCGTTCCAAGGCGATACTTCTGTGGCGGTTCTTATTGTTTTATGTCTTGGTGTTAAAATTTTGTGCTGTTTGCACCTTGTGTATGTTTTCATATTTTTAGTTAAGTTTAGGTTTCTGAGTGGCCACCTTTTGGGAAAATAGCTGCTCATTTGGCTTACGATATGTTTTCATGGCATAAGTACCTGATTGTTAATTAAGTTTCTTCCCACCTCGGCGTTTGGAGTGGAAATCTCTTTCTGATTGCTCATTTTCCTGATCGTTGCCTACTTGTACTTTTCCATATGGTTTCAACGTGTAATTGGACATCAGTAATTGTTAATTGATGACGTGGCAAAAGTAATATGAGCCGCCTCATGGGAAAACCAACAATCTGCATAGGCGAAAACAAAGGCGCAGATCAGCTTCGCGGTAACCGCGATGCTGATCAGCGCCTTTGTTTTCGCTACTCGGATAGTACAATTTCGCCTCTCCTTAACTTTAAAATTTCAAGCTTCTAGCTCTTTTCTGTGACTGTACATGACGGTTTGTGTCGGACCTGTTTGGAAACCACATTGTTGGTTTTCCCACGAGGCGGCTCAAATAATGAACAAGAACCGAGATATCTATTCACGAAACCCAAAATTACGAGTTCATATGTAAGACTCACAACTAGGCCGGTTCCCCCAAATAGGCCGATTCCCACAATTGTGCTGATTCCCACAACTAGGCCGATTTCATCACAGACGGACCGATTTTCCCCACAAATGGGCCGATTGCAATATTTCCCCGCGTCAATACGACGAACTTGGATAAAATCGAAATTCTACCGTACCCTGGGTACGCTACCACATACCGACGCATATAATCCAATTTGCATGTGATTTTCCACAATTTTGCAAACATTACAACTGATTTAATATTTAGACTTAATTATGGAATCTACAGTGTAATTTCGGAGAAGCATGTGTATTTTAATCGAAAAGTGTGCGGATTTTCGACGCAAGTGGAGCAATCACGAATCATCATAAACGCACAAACAGGCTCATATAAGGTGAAAGGCTGTTGAATGATCACGGGACACAGCTTCCATAGGCCTCCATTGGTGTTGCTATTATGCAAGTGCGGCGACGTAAACTTTGTTTGCTGTAACGTGACGTCAGAAAAATCAGCCCGTTTGTGGAGTGACGTCAGATTTTTCGGACCATTTGTGGGATCGGCCCAGTTGTGGTAATCGGCCTAGTTGTGGGACCCACCCTAGTTTTGAGTCCTACACATATAATAGTACTGACTCTAAATGCAACAGCTGCATGTAGTTTGAGGACTTGGGCCGCATTTTGACCACTGTCGTTGGTTGCGTCGTCGATCCGTGTATGTGTACCTGTATTCTTGGTACCGTTGAAATTCAAAACAACAATACAATTAATGAAGTGCTTGCAGAAGATAGCCAATATACATTTTTTGTAATATTCAATACATTATCATTATCAACGTAGAGGTTTCCCCCGATATGGCTCAGTGTTACAAGTGTTGCTGTTGATGGGTTTTCCTGACATATTGCTATCAGTTTCACAATGTTACATTGCAAGTGTTGAAATATGTCTGTGTAAATCATATTTTGGATGAGTTATAAAGGTGAGCCTGTTTTTTAGGTAGGGTTAGGGTAGATTTTTGCTTTTTTCTTTTTTTTTTTTTTTTTTTCGAGAAACAAACATTTAAGATGATACATATTTAACGTATAAAATATTGACTACCGTTTCAGTGTCTAACATACACTCAAATAAATAAATAAATAAATAAATAAATAAATAAATAAATAAATAAATAACTATACCATACGCAAAGACTACATGTATGATTTCTACAAAGAATCAACGTCAAAAGCCTGTGAGTTTACTATATACAACATTTCGGTTCTTTTGAAGGGTTAGGGTATCATTAAAGGCATTTTGTTCGAACTTTCTGACAGTCAAATCACCATCATGTCTGGGTCTTAAGTATTCTAAAATATTAGATATGTTTCAATGTACGTTTCGGATGTTTTTCAAGGAATTCGAATAAATGATTACTGCCTAGAATAAAGCAGCTTGCATGCAGGGTGCGTTCTTGTAACTGATAAAATTATTGATAAGTTTATTAAAAAGTAATTTAGACCTTATCAAATATTTAAGCTAAAGACACAGTTATTTTTCTTTCAACTAAGCCGAAATATTTTTTTTGCAAAGTACCTTGCTGAGGGATGCAAATCCTTTATGAATCCAGGATTATTTACTATAGATAAACTTGACTAATGATAAGCCTAATGTTTATCATTTTAGTAGACCGACCTTTGAATTGATATGCTGCTTGACACTTCTAATGTTTCCAAATGAGAATATACATTCACAGGAAGCTCCTCGCCGATGCGCTGTAAAGTGTGTACGGCACACTGAACATCTTTTGGTTGAGTTGTAGCATTTTTATACCCGCATCGAATTCCCCCTATTTCACAACAAAATTCAAGGAATGACTTTTGAAATCACCATCAAAACAATCACATTTGAACAGTGAAATTTGTTACAGAGTGTCTTGCGTAATACAACACATTTTTTACTATTTGAGCCTGTGCGTGAGAAAACCAACAAGTTTGCATGGGCGAAAACAAAGACGCAGATCAGCTTCGCGGTAACCGCGAAGCTGATCAGCGTCTTTGTTTTCGCTACACGGATAGTACATTTCCTCCTCTACTTATATCCAAATTTTCAAGATCCTGGGTTTGTTCTGTGACTGTACAGGCTGGTTTGTGTCGGACCTGGTCTGAAACCCAAATTGTTGGTTTTCTCATGCACAGGCTCATTTCAAAGTGATGAAAATTTACGGTAACTGAGCAACGTATTGTTGACGTTTTTGTGAAGTTCTGGCATGCTGATGACAGTTCTACGGTATTGTTATTTCCTCAGCAAATCTTGTAACGCTAATGAAGTACTAATGCGATTATTGTACTGGTAATTTAGGGAAGATCATTACCTCGTAGCAGGAAGTATGGTCTTTTCTGTGAAAAAAAATCACAAAGTTAGGAGAATGATAGTATCACAGCCAAAAGCATCACATTACGCAAACTTGCCCATGCAATATACAGAGATTTTTTTTTCTGCTGTAAAAATTGAAAATTTCATTTTTTTAGAAAAAAAATTGATATTTTCTTATTTTTGCTCAAAACATAGATTTTGGGTACACGTTAGAACCGCTTTGGCGAGGCAGTTCTAACGAGCACCCACAATCTATGTTTTGGAGCAAAAATAAGAAAAATAGGTATACCCTTGCGAACCCCAGCTTTTGTATATAAAAGTGGAGTTTAAGGGGGTATACGTTATTAATAGCATATGTGATGCAGGATCTATTAAAATTTATTTTCATAAAGTGATATGAAGCGGTTCGACTCTGCCTTAAATATGTAAGATAAAAACCGTTGGCACCCGTTTGTGCACTTGATGTACAACCCAAGTACAAGTTTGTGTTCTGCACCTCATGTGCTGAAGAAATGCACGAATTGCACACTGTAGTTCAGACTTAACTGCACCTTCACAGCTTACATGACAAACGCTGACAAGAGATAGGTGACTGCCTTATGTGTTAAGTCAGCTGGACCTTATCTTCACATCCGATTTATCGAACCCACATCGACTGTGACCACAGTATTAAATATGTTTTATAAATTCATTTTATATCGAAATGATTTTCTTGCACTTTATTTGCACAATTTGCTACAATAATATGTGTTTTATTTGCTTTGTAGGTTTGGCTGGTATGTGTATCAGACGACGCAGGCGACTCAACAGACAGTGTAACATAGCTAATGTTCCTGGATACAAAAATACGAACAAAGTATGAAACACCATATGAGCATTGTCGAGTGAAAACATATATTCGAGTCGTAACGAATTTAAAAGTAATAAGCTAGTCTACTCATACATTCAAACTAGACGTGGATGTAAACGACAAAGACGCTGATCGATCTATTCAGATGCAATGTTGATTTTAAGCCCAAATTGTTCACGAGCTCAAAACATGTGTTTTAGACTACCATAGTCTGAGTTCATATCCAGATGCTACCGGATTTATAATGTAAATGGTACTTTCACTAGTGATAGAAAATAAAATGTCAATGACAGTAAACAATTTAAAATGGTTGCCAAAAACGTGTATTGGAATGTTACATGCAATACCTCTGTAAAACTACCACGATATCGCGGTGAATAACATTTCACTAGCAAAAAGAATGTTCGTGTTTGGCAGTGACAGGACTATATGTTAAAGACAGCAAACTGAAGAAACTGTGGATGTATTGGATAAGATCAAGCTATCGGACAACAGTCAATGTTAGCTCTACCAGGGAAGGAAATAGTGCTTTCAGTAAGGTAGGATGTGAGGATATGAAAGTGGTTTATATAATTTGGATAAAAATGTAGTTCAAATCTAATATGGATTTTTATAAGAATTTCTTTGTTTGATTTCTTTTTTCAAGAAAATGTTCATTATTATTATTTTTTAAATACTATTATTATTATAAGACATTTCCAACTTAGTCTGAGATACGATATACGGTAGACGAGAAACTTTAATCGATTTCTGGGGGGTATCTCAAGGCTGTCCAACTTAGTTGGAGAAAACCCTATATATCTACTACCTTACATGATCAAAGGTGTTTGATAACTTTCGTACCATGTTTTATAAGTTTTTCTGAAGGTATCTGAAGTTTTTCAATTTAAAAAATCGTACACAGATCTTACTGTATTTTAATCTTGTGCATCGATCACATGCATGCTAAGGCCATGGTATGTTTTTAATTGTTTCCTGTCACAAATCTATGCGGCTTGCAACAAACAGACGACATGTGAAGCAATTATGATTACCTAAGCAATTCTGCTTCTTAGACACCGACTGCCTGGTGGTGGTGGTGGTCGTGGGGGGCCACAATAGTTCTCGATGTTTGGTCGGAAAATGCCCTGTGAAACCATCGTGCCCGAAAGGTGACAATCACACCATTGAAATATGCCGATGCAGGATTGAACAATTTGATAGGTTTATCAAGGGATTCGATCCCTATGTAGGTAATCAGAAGTTTATGCCGCTACTGATCGAATCATCGGAGCTACCCGAAGACACAAATGTAAACATTTCTTTCTCAGTGCGGCGGTCATACATGTATACTCACGGACTTTAAACGCAACACTTGCATTATCGATTCGTTCTCTCAGAATACAGGATGTTTCCGAAAAATATCTGTTGAACTGAAAAGTACAATTAGCCTGCTTAACTTCAATACCAAAAATGAAATGCCAGTGTCCGTGATTAACGCCAGATCGCGTGAAATCAACGGTTACCCAAAAATCAACAAAAATAAATTGCATAATGAGTCAATGGGGACGAAAAAAAATCTCCACCATGCTTTCTGGAAAGAAACATCAAAACAAAAACGAATGCTGTTGGTTGGCGTTTATTAGCATGAAAAACGCGGTAATTACGTCAGTTTAATGTTTATCAAGAAAAAAGTAATTTTTACGCATACGATTGAAAGAAATTCATCATTTTTCGATCACATTATATAGGCATGGGACTAACTTAAAAGTACCACAATGTTTGATGCTGTAATCGAATGTCTCTGTGTTTTGAGTACTTTAAGTTGGACGTCAGCGAAAAACGTTAGCGCCTCAAACGACATTGAAAGAAAACACCAATGTTAATTTTGCTTTTTCCTGTGCTTTAGGTTGCTAGCTACATGTATCACCAGAGATGTTTTGCTTTCACAAAATCCCTTTCTTGTAGCCACTATTAAGCTTTCTTTAGAAAAGTAACGTCACGATTACGTTGAAGAAGGCAGCTTAAGCAAAGAATTCAGCGAACAAAATTTTATGGATAAATATTGTGTTAGGTGTGAGGATTCAGGATACTATGATTATTTTATGCTTCAGTTCAACATTAATTCAGTTTTAAGCAAATGATAACCGATGTAGAGTGTTGCGTTTTTAAAGTCCGTCAGTATATACTTGTCATGTATGCGTAGACAATGATATTCTGACACTGATGGAGTTAACACAAATGAGTAAAGTTGCATCCAAACTTTAAGAATTTTAGTGACAACTTTTATTCGCTCGATCATTCTTGGTTATCCAGTTCGCTAAACAGTCAGCGGCGGAGCTCTTCGAAGCAACAACAATGGCACTATCAGAGATTTTCAGAAAACGACAAAAAATTGGAGACGATTTTTATTTCATCCTGAAATAACTAAAATAATATATTCCAACACAACTCATCGGAAAAAAGTCTCAGGAAAAAGTCAGGGACATAAAGTCGCGAAAAAAAGAAGTCACTGAAAAAGTTTTTCCATGACTTTTTTTCCAGTGACTTGTTGTCCTACATTCATTTAGTCAACGGCTAAAAATGATTATCGAACAATTTACTCAAGCAAATTAGCATAATGTTATTTGTACCCTTTCTACGTCATCCTATATTTTTTGACGTTAACCTTCTCATCAAACAGTGTAAGGTTGAGTTTCTGAGACTGCGTTACATCGTTGTAATGCATAACAAACGGACATGTAATGATGTATGTAAGTTTTTGAATTGTACAGTCTTTTTGCAAGATTTCCGCAGTGCAATAGCGGAAAGCTAAAAATATCGACGGTTTCATCTGGAAAACATGTCCGTGCAATAAGTAACCCCTTGAATCCCACTTGTACATAGCAAAACTGGGGTATGCATGGGTATGTCTATTTTTCTTATTTTTGGTACAAAACATAGATTGTGGGTACTCGTTTGAACCTCCTCGGCGAGGCGCATCAATCTTGATACGGAGTATCCCTACAAAGGGGGAACCAATGTTTGTATAAATGGTCTAGGCCACATGATCAAGATGGCCTACGCGACACTTCTTCTCTGGAACGGGTAAACTGGTGGTGTGTGGCATCATGGACTCCGGCCCATCGTAGTTTTTTACATGAATTTTGTTTTGTTTGTATTTTTTTAAAGAAAAATACACATAAAAGTTGCCTTTACCTGATCAAGCGGTTTCTGAGAAAATGTTGTTTTAACTGAAATACTTAAAAAAAAATCCTTTAATTAATACACGAACACGCATCTCAATTCGTCTATATCCACCAACTTTCAGGTCACAGGCTACAAAACTTACGGACAAATACAATGTTTTCACTTGTTTCATTGAAAAGATAAAATAAAAGATTTCGCATTAATTAATAAGCGATTTACCGATAGATCCCGTGTATATACATGAACATGTTTGTATACAATGTCTTCACCTATTAGCTTACATGTTGTCCTTGACAATATCCCTCAAAAATAATATACGAACTACCATTTCAAACTCCCATATCAATATCGGATTAAGTTGGAAATGTCTATAATTATTATTATTATTATTATTATCGCGCTAACGCTAGTGACATCGATTTATTTTTTGTGACTTGAATGGTTTATGCGTATTCAAATATTTATTTAAGTTCCGACCATATAGTGGCCACCTAGGTAATAGCTTTCACTCAGCTTATGATATGTTGTCTTTGTATTAGTTTCGAGTGGGACGTTGGTTTTTATTGCCCCAGTTCCTGATCATCCTTTCCATGAGCTCGGATATGTTCTCCTTATTAATCAGTATCTGATTGTCAAAAGGTAAAAGAAAGCAATGATCAGAAAATGGCGCAATCAGTCAGATATATTACCACTTGAAAAACCAAGGTGAAAAAAAAACTAAATTAAAAATGAGGTACATGTACTAACAAAAATATAACATATCGAGAGCCGAGTGAGCAGCTATTTCCCAAGTTGGAATTTCTCACCTCGTTTGATAGGGTTGGACTTCGGTTCTGATTGTACAAGTTCAGGACTGATCATTGTTTACGTTTACCTTATTTGGAAGCATCGGTAATATTGTAACTGTTCAATTATTGATGTAACATAGCAAAACACAGAAGCTACTACAGGGAAATAAAATTACGACAAATACAACACAAATGTAGGTGATAAAATTACCTTAAAATCTTGTTATTTGTCCATTATTACTAACCCAGTTGTATTCATTGCCTGTGATCGGCCGTTGATTGTAGTAGGTTTGGTTTGGCCTTGCCACATGTAAAATAATAAACTTGAATAAAAAAAAAACTGAGTAGAGATCCTTGAAGGACAGTGAACATATAAATGAGAAAGGGGATGGGCCATATCGCGATTTCGGCTAATTAAGCCTCTTCAGTTACCATATAGATTTGGCAACATGGAGCCAAAACGAACTACTGTAATTTTGCATCTTTCAACAGGGTATTCGATACGAAGAATAGTGTAATCCAATTGGGGCCAGATATATTAAACGTTGGTTAGAAAATGCATTAAAGCCGATAATAATTTTCGGCTTTCTCAGAATACCCTCACTGATCTCAAAGGTCCAAAAGGAAAATATTATCCGCTCCATGGATGATGTACGGGGAGACTTTTCAGGGACGCCCCACGGCACAACACCTGCTGCAGTAATATCAAATAAAACTGAGATCCTTTAAATCTATCGGGTCACTGACGAGGCTTAAGTAGCCGAAACCGCGGTATGGCCCATCCCCTTTAATATGCTCACTGCTCTTAAACAATCTCAGTTTTCTTTTTATTTGCTATTACTGCAGCTGGTGTTTTGCCGTGTGGTGGCCGTATAAAGTCTCACCGTACATCATCCATAGTGCAGATTATATTTCCTTTTGGTCCTTTGAGATCAGCGATGTTATTTTGAGAAATCAGAAAATTATTCACGGTTTAGATTCATTTTCTCAACTACATTTAAGATTTTTGGCCTCATTTGGATTACACTAGTCTTCGTAACGACTACCATATTGGAAAATGCAAAATTACAGTAATTCTCTTTGGCTCCATGTTGCCAAATCTATAGGGTCACTGAAGAGGCTTAAGTAGCCGAAACGGCGGTATGGCCCATCCCCTTCCCTTTCTCATTAATATGCTCACTGCTCTTAAAGGATCTCAGTTTTATTTTTATTATTTAAGAACAGTGAACAGATTAATCAGAAATACACATAAAATAGTGAACACATATATGTCGTGTTCACCAAATCGCATGTACAATAAATACTGATGGGAGTTAAAAATAATACAGTATAATAGCCATTTCATTACTATTTCAAAGACAGATGGAGCCACCATGCACAGGTAGCTTTGATAATATGATACGATTATGGTTTATTGCGTTATGGATAATATGAGCCTATTAGACATGCATATTCAAACATTTCAATCAAAAAAAAAATTATGTTAACATGTATAACCGTAGTAGGGCAGCTCAACCCTACTGGCTAGGATAATACAGTTGGGACTATTATAAACCCCCGTCACATCATGTAGGCGTTCTCGCGGCGTTCTACAAAATACAGAACGCCGAGGTAAGCGCAATACAAACGCCACCAACGCCGTAGCAACGCGGTGCGAAATCGTAGAACGCCATTCTATGCGACTATTATAAGTATGTGTTACCAAGTTTCAAGTACAACTAACGGAAATTCATCCCAACCCCGAAATTAGCAAATGCAAAATGAGTTAACAGTAGAGCTACATAAATTTGATAGAATAATATGAGCCGCTGAGTATTTGGTGGTAAAAACAGCTCTTTAGTAGGGACTCAAGTTTTACATCTCCAACTAAACAAACGTGATGTGAAAAACAATATAGCATTTTATGACAGATCATTGCCTACTTGTACCTTTTTATCAGGATGGGAAACATTAAAACTGAGAAACCGAGAATGAAATTATCCTTAAGAAGCAGATATTGGTGGCCAATAGTTATTTTGTTCAAAATGTTAATAAAGAATTATTTGAAAAAGTCAGACTGATGAAACACTCTATACTTAATCTTTAATATCCACAGAAAACAAGATGTAATTTACAACTTAAGTAGAAACAAGGTACAAGTAGGCAACGATCAGGAAAATACACTTGCAAAAACTTAAAATTTTACTGACTGAAAAAATATTTAGACTGCTTGCTGAATGGTGAAATAAAACAGCAATACATTTCATTTTATAAGAGAAAACAAACCAATAAGCATAGACATTTATCCATTGAGATCCTTCCAAAATTTATATGTAAGATATACAATTTTTAAGACATTTCAAGACACAGTTAGAGAAAACATTGAAGCATTTTACTCTAAAATGATTCAAAGCAGTTTAATATTGGATAGACAGAGAACATAAAACTCAGCTCTAAATTTGCGAAAAATTATAGAATTGATTTATTCTCCATACATACAAGTTAAAAGGTACGGCTATGGGAACCAAAGTCGCACCTGAATATGATTGTATTTGAACATTCAAACGTAATGTAGATGATACATATTTAAAAGTGTTGGAAAATGGATATCAAGGGGAGATAGTTCATAAGAGCGAACCTTTTCGTTACTGAGGTACAAGTAGGCAAAGATCAGGAAAAGGCGCAATCAGAAAAAGATTCCCACTCCAAAAACCGAGGTGGGAAAAAACCAAACTAACAATCAGGTACTTATACCATGAAACATATCGTAAGCCGAATGAGCAGCTATTTTCCCAATAGGTGGCCACTGAGGAATTTATTAATGACATCTTAGGAAAATAGCTCGAAGAGGTGGACAAAATGACTGACAAAACACATGCACAAGACAAACCTAACGCCCCATATTTATTCAAAATTATGACACAATTCAGTATCTTGGACTGCAATCGCTACAGCATTGGCTTGTAGGTTTAGTTTCAGTCTCAGGGTTGGTCCCAAAACTTCTGAAAAGGGGCTTCAAATTTACTAGGGGAGTTTGTTGTCAAAATTTCACCTATTTTTCTGAAATATCACCATCTGAATTATGATCGGATACATTTTTACTAGGGATGTCAACGAATGCAGAAATTGGTATTCGAATATTCGCATAGGATATTCGAATATATTCGAATATTCGAATGATATACACATCTCTGCCCAATAGACCCATTACGATTTCTGACTTGGTGGTACATGTATTGAAAATATGAGGTACATGTATATGCATGATATCGTATCTGGGCTATACCAATGGCACCATGTAAGAAAATCAACAAATTTTGCACAGGGGTTCTGGGGTTCTGTCTGAGAAAGCAAGGACACACCATTATTGTCAAGCCAAGATTAAGTTCTGCATGCATGTCGTTGATATCCGCCACCAAGAATGCTTAGAATCTATTGTAATCGTGTGGCCTACATGTACTTTGTGAAAGGTCTCTTGTGACTGTGTTGTTCCTAAAGGATTGAGTTGTCAATCTATCCAGCCACCTTAAGTTTTCACATGACACAGCTCAAATTTTAGGACTTTCTGAAAAATTCACACCTCAAAAACATTTATTGAAAGCAAGAAATGCTTTCTTCTCAACTTGAATCAACAAAGTGTCACTTGAATCAACAAAGTGTCACTTGAATCAACAAAGTGTCAAACTGTTAATTGAGCAATCTCGGTTTGAAGGTGTGTCAAAATGTTGACCATCAGACAAGCAGGATTACTGGTAATATTATTTTTCGACCTTTGGTCTTAAATTTAAGTCCTCCTTTAAACTGATGCATGACAATATTGCAGGTTAGAAAATTATGCGAATATTCGAATCCAGAAATCGCATTCGAATATTCGTATGAAATGCGAATATTCGAACATTCGAATATTCGTTGACATCCCTAATTTTTACATGTAAGCCATTAAGCAGTTTTCAGCTTGTGGATACATAAGTGAAACCAAAGCTCTTGACAAAGCTGTTGACAAGATTAGAGATGTCTTGATATACAGTTTAAACTTGATAAAATATTTCCATACAGATAAAAGGTGCGGCTGTGGGTACCAAATTCGTACCGGAATGCGCGATCCAAGCAAACGGGTATACACTACCATTGATAACTATGCTGCCTTTTTTACGCCGGCGGTTCGGGTGTCAGACTCTATGATGTCACCGACTTGAAGCTATTCCTTTTTAGTTTGTTGGGGCCGGACGGAGCTTCTTTTCTGTTGCTTGGCCCATCGGGGTTCAACTGGTGTTTTACTTTTGCTACAGATTTTCAGTGAAATTGTTTGGCGCCCTGGGGTCTCAATCGCCCGACAGCTTATTGTATTTGTGAGTCCTCGTTTTTGATTCATCATGGTGTTTATTGTGATTTATTTGTTTTTCCCCATATGATTCATAGACTAGTTAGAGATTCACCACCACGAGGACCGAACAACAAATTAAATGTGAATCACTGCATAAGCTGAAAGTGAGGTTATGGCAATGTAAAATAGATTTAAGCCCGCCAGTAATTTTATATTACTGATCGTTCCAAGGCGGTACTTCTGTTGTAGTTCTAATTGTTATAAGATTTGTTTTGTTGTTTTTTTTTTATAAATTTTGTGCTGTTTGCACTTTATGTACGTTTTCGTATTTTTAGTTTTGTTCGGGTAACTGAGTGACCGCCTATTGAGAAAAGGCTGCTCACTCGGCAGTAATTTTATATCACTGATCGTTCCAAGGCGATACTTCTGTGGTGGTTCTTTCGTTTTATGTCTTGGTGTTTTTAACATTTTTGTGCTGTTGGCACCTTATGTATGTTTTCATATTTTTAGTTAAGTTTAGGTAACTGAGTGGCCACCTATTGGGAAAATAGCTGCCCATTCGGCTTACGATATGTTTTCATATGTTTCATGGTATAAGTACCTGATTGTTAGTTTGGTTTTTTCCCACCTCGGTTTCTGATTGCGCCTTTTCCTGATCTTTGCCTACTTGTACCTTTTTCATGGTATAAGTACTTGATTGTTAATTTAGTTTTTTCCCATCTCGGTTTTTGGAGTGGGAATCTTTTTCTGATTGCGCCTTTTCCTGATCTTTGTCTACTTGTACCTTCTTACAATATGTTCCCTTAGTATAAGTACCTTATTGTAAATTTAGTTTTTCCCACCTCGGTTTGTTGAGTGTTTTTTTTTTTTCTGGTTGCACCATTTCCTGATAATTGCCTCCTTCAACCTTTTCATGTTATGTTTTGCAATAGGCATATTTGTAAATGGCAAGACCACCTTCCTCAACTAATATAGTGATACACTAGTCAACAGAGAGTCATCAAAAGTATTTTGCATGAAAATTATTCTCCCAGACCTTTTTATTTGAAGAAAATTATAACTAGCGGACTTTGATGGGGTTGATCAAACGGAATGATTTACTAGGTCTCTGAGTAATATGACCGTCTGCATTACATCACCAGGATTAGTTTGTATTCAGCTGATAATTTTAGCTTTTGTTTGGCTAATGTGATAATCATAAAATGAAAATAAGTGTCTAATTGTCTGATCGGTTCTTGTATTGCTGATTCCTTATTCTTGGAAACTTATGTGAATCTACAGTCTTTATTTTCTGCTCCATATATTTTGTTATCAAGTACGCAAAGTGTAAAATACTATCGCGAAAATTAATTTTGTCAATTTTGCCGATTTTCATTAGTCTTTTATTCAACTATCGACATAATATTTTTCCATTCATGGTAGTTCCTTTAATACAGAAGCTTTTGAATTCATTTTGCTGTCGTATAACAACAAATCGGCAATATTGATCATAAAGAGTTTATTTCATAGTATCTCTTACTAACTAATCTTAGTCTGTGTCATGTTATGCACATCCGCAATCATCTGAAATATTTTATTTTTTTTTATTTGATTTGTATGGCCAATCACAAACTCTTATGTTCATGATCAAAGCCGTTTTCATTTTTTCCACAAACTTAGTGCGCATGCGTGTTAACCTGTTAAGTAACTTGTTTTCATGTCTCATAGCAAATGATATCATCATATTCTCACTGGACTTAGTCTGTAATATTTGTACTAATGTGACCAACAGCTTCCTTATCTCCGTATACATTGAATCGCTCTTGAAAACGCATTGGATTATTTTATTTAAATTCTTTTAATTTCGTTTTATGTTTTTTCTTGAATTATTATCTAGCAATTGTCAAATTAGAAATATACATGATTTATTCGCGAATAAAATATTAACACATTTTTGTTTTCTTTTAGTGATGCCGGATGTCAGAGAGTTGTCTAATCATTGCTGAGGAGAATTTCAGTAAAAACTGATCATAAGAACTTGAAGATGATAACTTAAAATGTGGTGTGTGTAATGTTCGTGATACATATAATGTAGAATATAGTGGAGCAGAAATAGATGAATAAGAATATTCAGAATATGAAACTGAAAGTCCGCGCGGCTATTCTGTCATGCGGAATTCTATCATTTTGTGCAATATTCATTGCTATTAATGAGCTGCCAACTCTCCATGATAAAAAGAGAACTTTGCTGTCTCAATATAAAGCCGGTCGAAACTTCGAAGACTTAGAGGACCAACCGCATATATTCACTTTTAGAAAACGTCTTAACAAAAGTAACTACACCAGTGATAATATAAGTCCAGAACTGGGCAAACGATCAGTGGACTTAAACACAGTCACAAACGAAACAGTTGAAGACGATGCAAAACAGAAAGAGGACAGTGTACAAGAAGAGGAAATAAATGGTGATAAAGTGCTGCCCAGTAATGACAAAATAGAGGATTATAGAAAAAGTGATGAATTCAATGTTTCTGATCATTACGTTGATAAATTGATATATTTGTTACAAACGGCGGATGGAGTTAAGTTCGGATTTGAAAAAGCTAGAGAAATTCCATATTACAGGATTTTAAGACAAATAGGCAAACGGACGAGGAAGAAAGGAATTGGATTACCTATATACAGAAACTATTACGGAGGGTTCGTATAAATATTCTTTAATAAAATACAAAACTTTGATCGTTTAGTTAGGTGACTTGTTCTTTTAAAGGAATCATATTGGAGAATTTTGTCAGATTTTCTGAGAAATTGTTAAAACATTTCAGTGTAGTTTCATGTAATAGCGTTTTTGCTTGAGATCATTTTCCTATTGGTTATGACAAGTAGTAACATAGTTATTTGGTGTTGGAAACCCATGACATGCGTTTTCCACTATCTACTCTCTGGGTAACACATCTTTCATTATCCAGACAAACCTTGTTCATTTTCAAATAGCTGGAGATAAAATTCTAAATAACAATTAGACACAACTGTTAAATGTCATGGTCAGTCCTGACCTTTTACATTTTAAATTAAAAAAAAAAATCTTTTTTGTGATGCGTAAAAATACAAAGTACCATTTGATGAACTAACTGTACATTGTCATTGTATATATAATCGGGACCAAACATTTGTAAAAATAGAAATAACATTGCTTATTTCATGGCTCTATTCCAGACGAACTTTGTTTACAAAATTCAAATAGCTCGAAGTTTAAATTCCTAATAACCATTTGAATGTCATGGTCAGTCTTCATGGTCTTGTAAAGCATTTAAAAATTGTCACAATCTAATTCAAAATCAATTCAAAGGGTATTCATCCGGGTCGCATCAACCAAATGCAAAGGTGACAAGCCCAACAGAGAGGCAGACAGAATAAGCAGGAAACATTAAGATAAATCACAGCAGATTCGTTTTGGAACGTGTGGTGTTGGCATTTTTGTGGTATAAATCTACAATATAATTTTTAACATTGTGCAGTTAGAATTTAACATTTGTCCAAGACTCAAGATTGTTCGACGAGTAGAAACAAGTTGAACACATTTACTTTAATGCAAGTATTGCATTTTCTATCTTTAAATGACTGTATTATTCTTATTGCATACAATAATAGTTTGCACACCAATTTTCTAAAAAGATCTGTAAATGACATAAAAAGGTGATAATACTTTTGCCAAGTACATGTTTACGGATCTTTACTTGATGTTGCAGAATTCTGTTTTATCTATCAATTCGGTCAGATCGCTAAGGATTTTTTCATGTACATTTCCTGACATATTTGTTGCAGAAGCTCAGTTTTGTCCAACTGGGAGCGTTTCCACAAGGGTATACACCAATACGGTCTGTACACTGGCGAGGACCCGGCTGTAGACGGTATATTGCAGGATATGGTGCAAGAGCAAATTGTCGATATAGGTAATGGAACTAAAAGTGATGCTTTGTTCACAAATGAGCCGCCTCATGGGAAAACCAACAATCTGCATATGCGAAAACAAAGACGCAGATCAGCTTCGCGGTAACCGCGAAGCTGATCAGCGCCTTTGTTTTCGCTACTCGGATAGTACAATTCCTTCTCTAGCCTGCTTCTGTGGCTGTACAGCCCGGTTTGTGTCGGGCCTGTTCAGAATCCACATTGTTGGTTTTCCCACGAGGCGGCTCAAATTGTGTGTAGCAAGTGTACAGTCAACGCGTTAGTAGCTATGTTTCCATTGACCAGTTATAGCCATTTCAAAGAAGTAAGAAAAAGGTAAATGTAAGCAATCATCAGGAAATGTCGCTATCAGAAAGAAATTCCCATTATAAAAGCCGAGATGGGGAAAATTAAAATGACAATCAGATACTAATATCGTAAGCCGAGTGAGCAGCTATTTCCCAATAGGCGATCACTCAGTTACACGAACTTAACGAAGCATATGAAAATGTACGTAAGGTGCAAACAATGAATATTTAACACCATAAAATAGTAAAACAATAAAACCGCAACAAAATTATCGCCTTTGAACGATCAGTAATCTAAATCGCCTCATGGTCCACACTTTCCCATTTTAAAAAGTTTATTGCTTACAAAGATTCTATTATAATTTTGCCATTTTTTCTGTTTATTTATACACGCATTTTTTCAGAATCGAAGGATGGGGGTACACAGTTAAAACTGATTATAACGTTTAGTGACGAGGGCCAAGCTCTTTTCAAGCCAATGAGGTAACGTAATATGAGACTGTTTACATTTTCTGATATTCATTTTGTTTGCTTCGAATAAAAACACCCCATTATTTATCATACATATTGTTCAAATTATTATAGCGCTGAATTTGTAACATTTTATTTTCGGCGTTTTACGAAAGCGCGGATCGATATGATTTTTAATTTTTGCTGCCTATACACATGCTATAGTAGTGTTGTCCGTGCCAATAAAATTAGCTCACTATTAAAAAGAAAAGCAAAGAAGGTACAAGAAAGCAAATATAAGGAAAAGGCGCAATCAGAAAACGATTTCCACTCCAAAAACGGAGATGGGAAAAAACTAAATTAACAATCAGGTACTTATACCATGAAAACATATCGTAAGCCGAATGAGCAGCTATTTTCCCAATAGGTGGCCACTCAGTTACCCAAACTTAGCAAAAATAGGAAAACATACATAAGGCGCCAACAGCACAAAACTTTTAAACACCAAGACTTAAAACAAATATAACCAACACAGAATTATCGCCTTGGAACGATCAGTAATATAAAATTACTGACGGGCTTAAATCGATTTTACATGGCCATAACCTCACCCTCAGCTTCTGCAGTGGTTCTTAACATTTAGTTAGTTCTTCGGTCCTCGTGGTGAATCTCTAACTAGTCAATGAATCACCAAGGACAAACAAATAAATCATAATAAACATCCTGATGAATCAAAAACGAGGACTCAACAGATTCAGTAAGCTGCCTGACGATGGAGATCCTTGGGCGCCGAATAAATTACTGAAACCCGAAGCAAAAAAACAAAAACAAAAAAAAAAACACCAGTTGGACTCTGGTGGGCCAAGCAACAGACAAGAAGCTCCTGCCCCAACCAACTAAAATGAATAGCTTTAAGTCGGGGCCATCATAGAGTCTGACTCCCGACCCACCGGTGTGTAATTATAGAAGACAGCATAGTTATCAACCATGATTGGGTTAAAAACTAAGCATGCAAACTGTGCATAACATTCAAGTGATAACCTATACGTCTGTAACGTGTAATGATTTTTCTGAACTGAAAAGAAAAATCGTTCTTATAAGTTTCTTCAATTTGTAAACCAAGTCACCATAAAACTCTTGTTCTGAAAGGCCCTCAACTAAAAGCGACTTTAACCTAACATTATAGTTGGAAATCAATTCATAGTGTCTACGATAAAATCTAGGAAATGTTTATCGAAGTTTATGATACCGATAGCCCTGCTGAAGCAGTTTGGCCGTTAAATTCGAACGTTGAAGTCCGTAACATGATTGCAGACTCTAGATAGCAAACCCATTAAGTTGCAAAATGTATACACCATAAGAAGCACGACGAGGAACGTCACCATCCCAAAACGGAAAATTTACTATATCAAAATCAAAGTCATCGCGCTTATCATAAATTTTAGAAAAAACAAAAACAAAAACGAATCAATTTGCAACAGAGAGGTACAAGTAGGCAACGATCAGGAAAAGGCCTAATCAGAAAAAGATTCCCATTCCAAAAACCGAGGTGGGAAAAAACTAAATTAGCAATCAGGTACTTGTACCATGAAAATATATCGTAAGCCGAATGAGCAGCTATTTTTCCCAATAGGTGGCTACTCAGTTACCTAGACTTAACTCAAAATATGGTAGCATACATAAGGCGCCAACAGCACAAAAAATTAAACACCAAGACATAAAAAAATTAAAAACCACCACAGAAGTATCGCCTTGGAACGATCAGTAATATAAAATTACTGGCGGGCTTAAACCGGTTTCACAGGTACCTAACCTCACCCTCAGCTTCTGCGGTGGTTCACAACATTTAGTTAGTTGTTCGATCCTCGTGGTGAATCTCTAGCTAGTCAATGAATCATCATGGACAAACAAATAAATCATGATAAACTCCATGATGAAACAAAAACGAGGACTCACAGACTGAGTAAGCTGCCCGACGACGGAGATCCCTGGCACTAACTCCGGAACAAAAGAAAAACACCAGTTGAACACATTTATTTGCGTATGTTTGAATAAAAAACGAGGACAATAGATTCAGTGAGCTGCCTGACGATGGAGATCCCTGGGCGCCGAATAACTTACTGAAACCCGGAGCAAAAGAAAAAAAATCACCAGTTGGACCCCAGTGGGCCAAGCAACAGACAAGAAGCTCCTGCCCCAACCAAGTAAAATGAATAACTTTATGTCGGTGTCATCATAGAGTCTGACGCCCGACCCACCGGCGTGCAGTTAAAGAGGGCAGCATATCCATCAACCATGATTGGGTCAAAAACTAAGCATGCAGACTGTCGCATAACATTTAAGTTATATCCTATACGTCTGTAACGTGTAATGATTTTTCTGAATTAAAAAAAATCATTACTTCCAAGAAGTTTCTTAAATTTGTAAACCAAGTCACCATAAAATTCTGTTTCCGAAAGGCCCTCGCGTAAAAGGGTTTTTAGCCCAACATTAAATTTGGAAATCAGTTCATAGTGTCTGCGATAAAATTTAGAAAAGGTTTTTCGAAGTTTATGATACCGATATCCCTGCTGAAGAAGTTTGGCTGTTAAACATTTAATTCGCGCATTGAAGTCCGCAACATGATTGCAGACTCTAGCAAACCTAATAAGTTGCGAAATGTATACGCCATAAGAAGCACGGCGAGGAACGTCACCATCCAGAAACGGAAAGTTTACTATATCAAAATCAAAGTCATCGCGTTTATCATGAATTTTTGAAGAAATGAATCAATTTGCAATAGAATGATGTAAGTCTAAAATGAGGCTTCGGTATTTATGGTGTTTGCTTTATTCAACTGTAGTTCAGGGGGATAAATTTGTTTGAAGTAAGGATTGTCAATGTTCAAAAGGTCATCGAGGTACCCAGAAGTCAAATTAAAAGCCTCGATAACATCAGCTTGATTTTCATGGTTAAGAGAATCCATTAACTCTCTTTCGTAGCAGTATAAAAATAGATCATCTACGAGAGGGGCGCAATATGTATCCATCGGGATTCAAACAATGTGTCTGTATAACTTGGTTCCAAATCTAATATAAATAAATGTAAATCTAAAAAGGAGGCTTCGGTATCAATTGGCTTTGTTCAACTGTAGTTCAGGTGGATAAATTTGATTGACCATACCTTCAAAATAAGGGTTATCAATGTTCAAAAGGTCATCGAGATACCTGGATGTCGAATTAAAAGCCTCGATAACATCAGTTTGGTTACATTGGTTAAGAGAATCCATTAAATCTCTTTCGTAGCAGTATAAAAAGTAATAAGCTACGAGAGGTGCACAATTTGTACCCATCGGCATTCCAACAATTTGTCCCAAATCTAAATCGCAATAATGTCCATGATGTTTATGACATGGTGAACTAGAAGAAGTGATCCGACAAAAAAAGTTAAGTCCTATGAATCGCAAAGGATGTGCGTCATATTTATGAACTTAAGGAAGACATAAATAATTATATTGTCGTGTCTTGGCTCCATCACGTCAAAATGTCATTGTATTGTATACCCCCATGTACCCCATTTTTATTTAGTAAAACTGGGGTATACAGGGATATACCCATTTTTTCTTATTTTTGCTCCAAAACATAGATTGTGGGTACTCGTGAGAACCGCCTCGCCGAGGCGGTTCTCACGTGTACCCACAATCTATGGTTTGAACAAAAATAAAGAAAATACAAAACAAAATCTATTGAAAGGTACAAGTAGGCAAAGATCAGGAAAAGGCGCAATCAGAAAGAGATTCCCACTCCAAAAACCGAGGTGGGAAAAAACCAAACTAACAATCAGGCACTTATACCATGAAGCATATCGTAAGCCGAATGAGCAGCTATTTCCCAATAGGTGGCCACTCAGTTACCTTAACTTAATTAGAAATATGAAAACATACATAAGGCGCCAACAGCACAAAAAAAAAAAATTAAACACAAGACATAAAACAAAAAGAACCACCACAGAAGTATCGCCTTGGAACGATCAGTAACACAGAGTTACTGGCGGGCTTAAACCGGTTTTACAGGATCATAACCTCACCCTCAGCTTCTGCAGTGGTTCATAACATTTAGTAAGTTCTTCGGTCCTCGTGGTGAATCTCTAACTAGTCAATGAATCATCAAGAACAAACAAATAAATCATGATAAACATCCTGATGAATCAAAAACAAGGACTCACAGATTGACTAAGCTGCCCGACGATGGAGATCCCTGGGCGCCGAATAACCTACTAACTCCGGAGCAAAAGAAAACTTATATTTTTCACAACATAAGAAATCTCTGTACATTGCATGGGCATGTTTCCGTAATGCAAATTATTTCCTGGCGATTGTAACAGCTGCTCCCCTGATATTTCCATCACTGAAATTGAAAGCAGTGTCACATTTCCTACGAAACACTAAAACATCGATGCAGAAAAAATATTTGCACCTGTATTAAAGATTGTTTTACAAGAGAAAATATCATATGGACACAAAAAAACAAATAATTGTACTGGGAATTCTTATACAGAATCGTCTATAGACACTTCAAATAAGTGGGCGTTTAATTGATTTTGAACGTCTAAATATGACATAAATCTGAATAGCATGACGTTGAAAAATCCAAACACGGACATAATCACTTCATCTAGCATAATCTAAAAAGGTATTCTCATAAAATGCTATTTCAAAATACTTTTTAAGATAAGTGTGTTATGTGTATACTTAGACTATGTTTGAAAAATATGGGTAAAAAATAACAAAGAATCAAGAACGAACGTCCTAATCGGCAGTTTAAGAGAATTTCTAAACTGAAATAGAAATCAGTTCTGAAACTTTTGACTCACTTTTGCAGGTACCCCCGTGAACAGGAGACATTGCCAGATCATTTCTATTTTGTTGACTTTGAGCGACACAACGCTGAAATAGCTGCATTCCATTTAGACAGGTACGTATCGTAAAAGAAACCCTCAAAGCTCAACTTGATCAGATGAGCAAATTGTTGAATGTGCAAATGCACAACCGCAACTGATGTACATAAATTAACATCTGTTTAGATGTTACAGTTTATAGTAAAGTGTCAAAACTTAACGTGATAATTATTAAAATCAGCAAGCCAAAATTGATACAGCTAAAGACACCAACCGTGAAAGAAAGGACGATACAAGATATTACAAAAGAATTAAGAACACACATGCTAGCTCTTTCCAAAGAAGAATATACTGTACATAAAGTAGTATGTTGAAAAGAAAAGTCGATTCAGAACCAAAACGTTAGAAGTGTTTAATAAAACCCAAATAAGAGGAAGTTCGAAAAAGATTGGTAAGGCCGAAGCCAACAGAAAGGTGGAACAATTATTGTAAGGAGTCTTCGGTAGTTGCATGGTCGTTGTTTTCTGTTGTTTCAGAATACTAGGATTTTATCGGGTCCCTCCCACAGCTGGGAGGGAAGTAAATCTTACCAGTGATATCAAAAGATTAGCAGAATCAAAACTAAAGAAGACATTCTTTATATCTCCAGGTACATTAGTCATGTATTTTAAAATGATCTGCGAGTTTCTGACCAGGTCTGAATCAAACAAGGATGGCTTGAAGCTTGAATTTTTTCATTTTTGGAAGATCAGTATCAAAAACGAATTTGTGATTTTAATACATTACGAAAACTTGTCTGTGTAATATACAGGGATTTGTTTAGCTGTGAAAATTGAAAATTTCAATGGAAAAAATTGTATCATTTTTAAAGTTGATCAAAACATTGTTTGTGGGTACACGTCAGGGAGGCGGTTCTAACGGGTACCCACAATGTATGTTTTGGATCAAAAATAAGAAAAATATATACTTTTCTGCATTCCCCCTTTTGGGGTTCAATGGGTTACACGTTTTAATGGAAATGATTCCTGATGAAAGAACATGATTGCACAATCGTGCAAGAAGGTGTATTACGTAGTTTGAGGAAACCCAGGACATATGTATATCTTGTCTTATTTAAAATTACTAAATACTCAATTTATTTTATTTTCAATTGCGTTTGCCATCTTTGTGTAGCTCTCGAGCACTTAGATTAAATACGTATACGTATAATCAATGCAAAGGCGCTGATGCACTCGAAACAGTCAACATGTAACTACATCTTATACCATACCATATGTCTTTATATAATTTGTTTTATTACAGCGAACAATGTTTGTTTTCACGGAACATGTTCCTACTACTGTGATACGGGTCATGCGATATGTGGACACCCCGAGATGGTGGAGGGGTCCTTCGCAACATTCCTACCTCCCGAAAGAATTGCGCCCAGAAAAACTTGGCGGAATCCGTGGAAACGGTCGTATAGTAAACACCGCAAAGCTTACTGGGAGGTGTACGATGATCTCTGTCACCAAATTCAGGAAAAAGAGCCATACAACAGGGGACGAAGATTGTTAGATATCATAGACATGCATATCTTTGATTTTCTAACAGGTGCGTAGAGTTCAATAATTATTGAAGGACAGTTTGTACAAAAAATGAAAGAATGCATAGTGTGTGAGAGATTTGACTTTTATATTTTCCGAGCGTTTTACATTTCGCGTGTTTTTACTTAACAAATAAGGTGCGCTCAACTCCTTTCAATTTCCCTCACGGAAATACAATTGAATAAAGCTAACACCACAGATACCGAAGCCCCCTCTTTCTATCGCAAATGGATTTGTTTCGTCTAAGATTTATGATAAACGCGATGACTTTGATTTTGATATAGTAAACTTTCCGTTTTGGGATGGTGACGTTTCGCATCTTATTAGGTTTGCTAGAGTCTGCAATCATGCGCGCGAAATAAATGTTTAACAACCAAACTTCTCCAGCAGGGCTATCGGTATCATAAACTTCGAAAAACATTTTCTAATTTTTATCGCAGACACCATGAGTTGATTTCCAAATTTAATGTTGGGCTAAAGACCCTTTTTACGCGAGGACCTTTCGGAACCAGAATTCTATGGTGACTTGGTTTACAAATTTAAGAAGCTTAAAGGAAAGAATGATTTTTCTTTTCTGCATGCTTAGTTTTTAACCCAATCATGGTTGATAACTATGCCGCCTCCTTTAATTGCACGCCGATGGAACGGGCGTCAGACTCTATGATGGCCTCGACTTAAAGCTATTCATTTTAGTTGGTTGGGGCCGGAGCTTCTACTCTGTAGCTTGGCCCACCGGGGTTCAACTGGTGTTTTTCTGCTTCGGGTTTCAGTAAGTTATTCGGCGCCCAGGGATCTCCATCGTCGGGCAGCTTACTGGGTCTGTTGAGTCCTCGTTTTTGATTCATCAAGGAGGTTATCATGATTTATTCGTTTGTCCTTGATGATTCATTGACTAGTTAGAGATTCACCACGAGGACCGAACAACTAACTAAATGTTGTGAACTACAGCAGAAGATGAGGGTGAGGTTAGGCGCCTGTAAAACCGGTTTAAGCCCCCCAGTAATTTTATATTACTGATCGTTCCAAGGCGATACTTCTGTTGTGGTTCTAATTGTTTTGTGTTTTGGAGTCGAATTTTTGTGCTGTTTGAGCCTTATGTTCGTTTTCATATTTTAGTTCAGTTCGGGTTACTGAGTGGCCGCCTATTGGGGAATGGCTGCTCACTCGGTTTACGACATGTTTTCATGGTATAAGTACTTGTCATTTTAGTTTTTTCCCACCCCTCGGTTAATGGAGTGAGAATTTCTTTCTGATTGCGCTATTTCCTGATCATTGCCTGTTTGTACTTTTTGTCATTTCATATTGTATATTTTCAGGAAATATGGACCGTCACCATTACGAAACTTTTGTCGATTTCGGCAACGAAACATTCCTTTTACATCTTGATAATGGAAGAGGGTAAGGATCATTTAATTTACTAGTATTGTGTCATCAATTTCTTATAGGCACATTGTAATACAATCTATATAGAAGGGAACATTCTGTTTAAAGTTATGATTACAACAAGATGACCATAAGTAGCCTATCGTGCTATCGAGTGATTGCCATGTTTGTCCTCAGTGAAGAAAATAAAAATTACTTTGTTTTTTCATTTTCGAGTTGAAAAAGTAAGAAAAAATGAAGTTTATTGTGGGAAAACTGGTTTTACTAGTCATCATTACAAAATACGTGTACGCTCTGATGATTATGATAATTATTATATTTTGTCACTTCTGATATTCCTGGAAAATGATATGAGCCGCCGCATGGGAAAACCAACAATCTGCATATGCGAAAACAAAGACGCAGCGCCTTTGTTTTCCCTACACGGATAGTACACTGCATCTTCTTCTTAAATCCGAAATTTCAAGCTTCTAGCCTACTTCTGTGACTGTACAAACCGGTTTGTGTCAGACCTGGTCGGAACCCAAATGTTGGTTTTCTCACGCACAGGCTCATATTGTAAATGATTTCCGTCTTGTTAGCTCACCTGGGCTGCAACATCAATATCTTGTCCTTAAGTATAGCTGATCTAGCGTATGTCTGCCTGTCTTTTGTCCGTCAACCACCGCCGTCTTCTCCAAAATAAGTTGCCAGTCAAAACCAAACTTGACTTAGAGCCTTCATGGAAAGAAGAAAAGAAAAACACATTCCGCTGCGTATGCGTTAGAGAAATTTTGTCCATTTCAACTAGGTATCCAACGACGCTATACTGGACTTCCTTTTACATGAGTCATCCAATTAAAATCGATTCATGTCGGACATGACGGAATAAATTACTCACATATATTGTGACAATATAAATCATTTTACGCTATAAACGTGTGCCTGTCAAGAGATTTTTGTATTCCAGTACTAGGTACAAGTAGGCAACGATCAGGAAAAGGCGCAGTCATAAAGAAAGTTCCACTCCAAAAACCGAGGTGGGAAAAAAACTAAATTAACTATCAAGTACTTTTACCATGAAGCATATCGTAAGCCGATTGACCTCACCCTCAGCTTCTGCAGTGGTTCACAACATTTAGTTAGTTGTTCGGACCTCGTGGTTAATCTCAAACTAGTCATAGAATCACCAAGGACAAACAAATAAATCATGATAACCACTAAGATGAATCAAAAACGAGGACTCACAGATTGAGTAAGCTGCCCGACGATGGAGATCTCTGGGCGCCAAATAACTTACTAACTCCGGAGCAAAAGAAAAAACACCAGTTGAACCGCGGCGGGCAAAGCAACAGACAATAAGCTCAGGCCCCAACCAATTAAAATGAAATATCTTTAAGTGGGGCAATCAAAAGAGTCTGACGCGCGACCCACCATCGTGCAATTAAAAGAACTCAGCATAGTTATCAACCATGATTGGGTTAAAAACTAAGCATGCAGACTGTCGCATAATATTTAAGTTATATCCTATATGTCTGTAACGTGTAAGTGAAAAATTAAAGTATTTTTGTATTTGTGCTTACCTTTCAAAAACATCAAATCAGCAGTTTGTTTTGTGCATAAATTTTTTTCAGCAAAATTATATTTTAAGTTTTCTATCAAAGCATTAACCTGCAATTACTCCTGAAATTAAAACCTGAGATGCCATTTTTGTCTTTGACCGTTGACCTCCTTGCATGAAAGTAAACAGAAGATGTAGATACATTTCTATTAGGTAGATACAGAAATGGCAGTTTGATACATCTAAACAGTACTAGAAACTTGTAGGAAGAAGTGATTTTTTTCTTTTCAGTTTAGAAAAATCATAACACGTTACAGACGTATAGGATATATGCAGGCCAGTGGGTCGAGCGCCAGACTCTATGATGGCCCCGACATAAAGCTATTCATTTTAGTAGGTTGGGGTCGGAGCTTCTTGTCTGTTGCTTGGTCTACCGGGGTTCAACTGGTGTTTTTCTTTTGCTCCGGGTTTCAGTAAGTTATTCGGCGCCCAGGGATCTCTTACTGAGTCCTCGTTTTTGATTCATCTGGGTGGTGATCATAATTTATTCGTTTTTCCTTGATGATTCCTTGACTAGTTAGAGATTTACCACGAGGACCGAACAACTAACTAAATGTTGTGAACCATTACAGAATTTGAGGGTGAGGTTAGGCGCCTGTAAAACCGGTTTAAGCCCCCCAGTAAGTTTATATCACTGATCGTTCAAGGCGATACTTCTGTTGTGGTTCTAATTGTTTTGTGTTTTGGAGTTGAATTTTTGTGCTGTTTGAGCCTTATGTACGTTTTCATATTTTAGTTAAGTTCGGGTAACTTAGTGGCCGTCTATTGGGGAATAGCTGCTCACTCGAATTACGATATGTTTCCTTGGTATAACTACCTAAGTGTCATTTTACTTTTTTCCCACCCCTCGGTTTGCCGAATGGGAACTTCTTTCTGACTGCGCCATTTCCTGATCATTGCCTACTTGTACCTTTTTTCAAGTTCAGGATCATGCTTTTGTTTATATGGGTTTTTCCGCCTCTGGCATAACTGTTGGAGGAAGGCAGCAAAAGATAATTATGATAACATTTCGTGTATGTACTGGCCTTGCGCTGATGTTGTATTTTTCACTTCTATATTCCAGGTTTGGACGACCTAGTCATGATGAAATGTCAATTCTCTCTCCACTGAACCAGTGTTGTATGATACGATACACCACCTTCCTAAAGCTCATTAAACTGTATCTCGGACCAGACAGACTCAGCATTCTTATGAGACAATCTATGAAGAGAGATATAACTAACCCCATCCTCACTGAACCTCATTTAATAGCATTAGATAGGAGAGTAATAAAAATCCTTATAGCCATACACGACTGTCTACAGGATATTCCATATACTGATGTAATAGTCGACGACTTTTTCTAACATGAAAAATGAGCCTGTACATGAGCAAACCAACTATGTGGTTTCCGACCAGGTCCGACACGAGCGAGCCTGTACAGTCACAGGAACAGGCTAGAACCTTGGAATTTTGGATTTAAGAAGAGGAGGAATTGTGCTATCCAGGCAGAGAAAACAAAAGCGCTGATCAGCTGAAGTCGCAGTTACTGCGAAGCTGATCTGAGTCTTTGTTTTCGCATATGCAAAATGTTGGTTTTCTCATGCAGCGGCTCAAACGTTGGATACCGTTAAACCTATTGTCTTTCAAAATATATATTCAAATGAGTTTAATTTGTGTCCGTGTTATATTTTTGATCCTGTGAACAAGGAAACATCTTTGAGGAAGGCTCTTGCAACATGACCCTAAATGCCCATGTCCATTGCCTACTGATGCTACATGGTAGCCTTATGCACGTTCTCTCTTGAATGAGTATACATATCATTATTATATAATAGTATATCCTCAATTTTTAGATTGTTGAGTCAATTTTTAGATTGTTGAGATGACTTGATTTACAATTTCACGGGGTCTATTCCTCAAGCCAATATGCTCGGGAGTTGTGCTGGTCAAGCTCAATTTACGTTTTTCAATATAGACGAATACAAAATTTAATATTAATGAATTAGTTTTACTTTACGGTGAATTATCGTGATTAACGCGGGATGTTGGAGGGCAGATTGCGATGTATTAATTCACGACGGCACAACCGGAGTGAATTAAATATCGCATCTGCCCGACAACATCGCGTGTTAATCAAAGATAATTCACCGTAAAGTAAAATTTCGATTCTAACACGACTAATAAATAAATGATTACACTTTAAAATGCTTTCCAGTGAACTCGCTCTCGGTGGACATGAATGATTACGTGCGACGTCACAAAAACGCGCGTAATTGTTTACAGTGAATTATTGTTAATTTGCAAACAGTGAGGTTTCCATTATGTTCAATGTGAAAGACGATAACGTCGTGTTTTGCAATTAGTATTTAGCATTCTGACGTTTACCGGTTTGCATACTAGTTAGATCACGCCCGTAAATGTTGTGAACCACTGTGGAAGCTGAGGGTGTAGTTGAAGCACCCATTTATTTTATATTACTAGGCGTTCAAAGGCGAAACTTCTGTTTGGTTCAAATTGGTTTATGCTTTGCTGTGGATTTTATACTGTTTGCACATCTTATGTACGTTTTCAAATATTTCGTTAAGTCAGGGTAACTAGGCGGCCACTTATTTGGAAATAGCTGTTCACTCAGCTTACGATATGTTTGTTCTCTGAGTACCTGATTGTCAATTTAGTTTCTTCTCACCTCGGTTCTTGGAGTGGGGCTTTCGTTCTAACTGCGTCATTTCCTGATTACCTTTCTTAAATGATATGACAGGATCATGTTTTAGGTAGTTGCTCTGTAACCCAATGTTAATATTCAAAAATGAAGACGAACACATATGTCATTCCGAAATCAATACAAAAGTAAAGCCGGACGTTTAGGAAGTTAATGTTTACTATTATATAACTTCGCTCCAGTGAGTATAATGGTAAACATTCTCATATATCAATATATGTTTAAAGATCGGTTCGCCGGTTTTAATTACACAAAATTACACAATTACTGAATACTTGACAAAATGACTACATGTTTAGATTTTAAGGAATTAAGACAAGGTCAAAATGGAAAACCAGGTTTGCTTCACGACTTATCTGCATTTTAGCAATTTAGCTCACCAGAGCCGAATGCTGAATGGTGAGCTTTTACGATAGGCATTCTCTTGCGTCGTTGCCTTCGTTGTCGTCCACAATGTTCAAAAATTCGCTTGGCCATTCAAAGCCAAACTTCATGTTGATAACATCCTTAGGAAGGGGGAACGACAGTCACATCACTCAGATGGCATAGGATCTTGAAACTCAGCACGTAGCATCAGTGTCTCAAGATCAACAAAGTTTATATAAACCATCATCCTGGTGGTGACCTTGACCTATTTTACAGCAAGATCAGCTTACAAATGTATCGCCTATGCCATATGAATGGAGGAGAACTTGCTTGGAATAGGAAACTGGACAGAATATATATGTCTGCGAAATTAGTCCAAAAGCACATATATATAGTCAAGTACTTTAAAATAAAGCAATCAAAACAAAATTTCATATGTAGCCTTCTTGCAAAGGGAGAATGAATGTTTATATAAATGATCCAGGTCACATGACCAAGATGGCCGTCAGGGCTATAAAAAGCAAAATACATTAGAAATCTTCTCCGTCAAAAAGCATATGCATTTGAAACTTTGCATGAAACACCAATGCGCGGACAACAAAGATCAAATATATGGATCAACCATGGTTTTCAGTGTTCAAACATTCGATGGATCACGAGGAAGGTGTTTGAACACAAGGCCGCGTCACGTCACGTCGCATTGACCAATGACGTCGCCTAAAACCCATGTTCAAACGGCACGTGAATTTCATGATTTGAACATGGGTTTTGCTGTTTGAACACGGCTTTCGACCAGTTGAAAACGGCTTCAAACAGCTATGCGCATAGATATCTATGCAAGAATAGGGGAAATGATAAAATGCCATTTAATCAATGGGGAAACATCGCAAAAATGGGCAAATGGATAGAAGGTTATTTTCATATTCTATACCAAGGTTGTCTCAGGGTCATGTACAAGATCTCAAGTGAGCGTTTACGAGACCTCTGGTTGAATTTATTTTCGACCTGCTTATAGTGGCAACAAAGCTTTCATATGTCTGGCGAGGGACTCAAGTTATCTGATCATCTCATCTGATCAGACTAGTGGCGTTCCCATAAAGCTTTCCAGTTGTCACAGTAGGATCACACTTATTATTTTTATGAAATATGTAATAGTACGGTACATGAAACTGAAACTTGGCGATAAAATGCACCCATAAGGGGAAAGGACAAACTTGGTCTCAAATGAAAGCTTATTACCCCTGCTATTGATTCCCGGTTGTCGTAGCTTTCCAAAAGTGTAGCGTCATATTAGAAAAAGGGGAGATAACTCCCTACTATAACAAAGCAAGTTTCGACAGACAGTTGTTTCCGTTAGAAAAAGTCATAGAATTATTTTTGGAACAACGTGCATTTCCAAATTATGTAATACAAACATGTATTTCGCGGCGATTGGTTGCTGTTTAGGTTCCTTGAACGCCAAGACGATGTTATTACGTAATATTACGTAATATACCCATAAAATCGTTGTAAATGAATATTTTCAATTTAATTTGCGCATTCCATATACACAGTTTTGAAGCGAATTTTCTTCAGTCGTATAGATAATTTCATAAGCTTTTCAGCCATACAAACTACGTTTTTGTACAATTTTTATTTATTGAGTTATATCCATTTGAATTACGGCATCCCCCTTTAAAAACACGCACATTTTAGTGAACAGATAATGGGGGGTACACAAGGAAAACGGGCCATATCTCAGCTGTTTTTTTATCATAGATCACAGAACTTGGTCTCATTTTAAAGCGGAGACATATTTCTGATATCGTATGATAGAAAAATGTAAATTATCTAATTTGCATATTCATGAATTTTAATTAATTCATCAAAATGACAGTATAAATCATAAAAACAAAAAATAAACTTATTTCATATATACACTATTACTATGACACATTGTTATTGCACCAATAATACCATTTGACAAAATTGTTGATGTCATGTACCTAAATGAAAATTATATTATTAGCATTTTCATGAATATTAATGAAAATTTAGAAAACCAGGAAAAACTAGGGGAAAATATTTTGCCATTGAATACTTTGGGGCGGGTAATATGATCTACTTTGCACTCTTAGACACATTTTTATGGCGGCCAGTTTTGCCAGAAGAATATCAGAATGCCCAAATGTGTTACCTTCAACACTGAACACATTTATATGATGTAAATGTTATAGTTTCTCAACCCACACCGAATGTGATCATAAATAATAGGGGTGTACTTACTCATATACCATCAACATTATTCTCTAGAAGATTATCATTTTTTCCAATAGTAATACATGGACATAAAACTTTTACATAAATACATATTATTATTCAAATCATTGGTTTTGCATATTCATGAAATTAATAAAACATAAGAAAATCGGTACAATATAAGGGAATAGTTACAGAGTCACTCGAATCTGAGCTGTTTATAAACATAGAACATTGAAAGTGGTATCAAGTGAATGCTAAGACAATGATAGATCACCCTCATGTCTGATATAAAACTAACCTGATTTTCTTTTTCATGAATATTAATAAAAACTTGAAATTGGAGAGAAAAAATAAAATAAAATAAACGGGAATATCTACAAAATGACTTGTTTCTCAGCAACCAAAAACCCTAAAGTGCTGAAATTGGTATCAAACGATTGCTATAGCAAAATTATATCACTTTATTCTACAATATCTTAGTCATTTAATTTTTGTTTTAATCAAATCTGTTGAAATTGGAGAAAAATGAAGGGGGTTTACCTATATTACCACACCCATCTTGTCTACTGATATACCCAGAGAGCTGAAATTTGAATAAATTGTTTGCTAGGACACTTGACTATAACCAAATACTAAGAAATATAAATCGGCTGACTAACGTATTGTTCAATTGTTAATAAAACTTAAGAGTGTTGAGAAAAATCACTGAAAAATGAAGGGGTATATCAACAAAATCGATTATATTTCAGCTAGTAAAACCTTAGATTTTTGTGAATGGTACCAAATGATTGCTATGACATTTTTCTATAACCATGTAATAAGATATATTGATAAGCTGAAATTCTTGTTGTTTTATTTGAATATGAAATATAGATATTAAAGAAAAATCACAGAAAAATGAAGAGGGTATACCAACCAAATCGCTTATATCTCAGCTACCGAACGCTATAGAGTGATGAAAATGGTACCAAGTACTTGCTAGGACAATGCCCTATAATCATGTAATAAGATATGTAAGCTATTTGACTTTTTTTATAGTTCGAACATTAACGAAAACAAAATAGATAGAGAAAAAACGCAGAAAAATGAAGGGTGTATGCCAACAAAATCACAAATATCAGCTACCAAATGTCTAAGCGTTTGAAAATGGTACAAATTGATTGCTAGATCAATGTTCTATATCCATGTTATAAGATATATAAATCATCTGAGTATTTTTGTTCGAATATTAATTGGAACATTAGATATTGAAGAAAACATCACCAAAAACAGAGGGACTATACCAACGAAATCGCTTATATCTCAAGTAGCAAAAAAATTAGAGTGTTGTAAATGGTACCAAAGGATTTCTAATGTGATGCACTATTGCCCTGCAGTATGATATATTAACCACTTTAGATAACATTAAGTGAATGATACGTAAAACATCAGAGAATGTTAACATAACAGAAAAAAATAAGGTTGTGCTCAAACAAAATCATTTGTACATTTGTTTTTAACCAATTAATATTGTAAAACTGGCCATATGGCAAAGACTAGTAGTCGTAGAAATTATTTGATGCAATTTTGAATAATATATGGATGTTTACAACTGACAAACAGATGATTTTGTTGGTATACCCCTTCAGTTTTCCTCGATTTTTCACATATTTTTGTGGTTTTCATGAAAATTCATGAAGCAAACATTCATATGATCATTAATAAGATTAAATGTGTATAGTGCATTGTCGTAGCTATTATCAAATGCAAAGTCTAATTCTCTAGGGTTATTACTAGCTAAGATACGTTTGGTTTTATAGGTATACCCCTTATTTTTTCTGCAATATTTCTCCGATTTCTCAATATTTTATTCATAGTCATGAAACGAAAGTCATATGACATATATTTTATAGTGCAGGGTGTATCATATTGTCTATGTAATATTTTACACATAATATTTTACACCAATTTCAGTACATCAGACCTTTTGGTTGCTGAGATACATGTCATCTTGTAGGTATACCCATTTAATTTTCAAGTTTATTATCACCAATTTCTATTTTTCATTAATATTCATGAAATTGAAAATCAGGTAAGACTTATATATTACCATAGCATGTATTTGATACTATTTTCAGTGTTCTAAGTTTGTGTACAGCCCAGGTAAAATTGTCAATTCCAAGTATTAATATAATACCAATCTTAGTAACTTTGTCAATTGTTAATGGAGAATTAGCAATTTAGTAGGTTCACACCGTTCAAATGAATTATATTATGGGTAGAAAATAATGGAAATTTTGTAATGTTATGTCATTCCAACGTTTCGCTACCAGGGACATACTTTTTGCATTTTGGTGGTCCCTCTGAACAATAACAATTTGATATATGCGAGGAATCGATCTACAGTTATAAGGTAGATTTTATATCCGTATACCAGCCCAATCTCTTTAGTGACAGATATTCCATTACTTTCCCTGATTAGTCGACGTTTTGATAAATATTAATGGATATGTAAATAAGATAATAAAAAAAATTGTTAGACCCTTTGGAAGCAGGAAAACATTCAAAGTGAGAAGATGGGTCATATTGTACAATTTTGGGTAATGAACCTTCATCAGTGACCCTTTACAAAACTGGCAGTGAAAGCCAGACATTTTGCTGCAATTTCAAGAATTTACATTTGTGTCGTCTAAATCAAAGACTCATATTCCCAAAGGGGCCAAATTATCAAAATACTGTTAAGAAGATGATTCTTAACGTACAATATACACTGTATTTGAAATACTCCAAATATTTCCACTGATCCCAAAGGATCAAAAGAAAAATATAATCAGCAGATGTACGGGGAGATTTTTAGGGCCGCCGCACGGCACAACACCAGCTCCAGTAATAGCAAATGAAAATAATTGTCAGACCCTTTGGAAGCAGGAAAACATAAATAATCATAAGATAAAATATAAGATAATCTTATTCAGATCCATGTTATTAGCAAATGTGTCAAATGGTATCACTGGTACAAAAGCAATGTGCCACAATAATGTTTTGGGTCTAAAATATTTGGGGTTTGAATGCTTTTCTTTCATTATAGATATTTTATTGATGTTCCATGAATATGCATTAGATTAGTTGCATTAACCAGATGAAAAAAAAACTATATTTAAGCTCTAAACTGAGACCAGGTTAGTGGTCTGGGATTACTAGCAGTGGCAATAATATTGATTTAGTATTTTGCACTCAAAGCGAAAAAATACATAAAAAATATTGTACATGTATTTCTAAGTGTTATGGTATAGAGTTATCTCCCCAATTAACGATATAACGGTACACATTCCGGATACGGCAATAAGAAATAACATATAGGAGGGACAATAATCTGTAATTTGACATGCTTTTTAGCACTCTGTTGCTATTTCTGGCCGAGGTGCAAGTCATTTTTGTAAGTATTCTGCTTAGTTTTTTCCGCCTTTTTCTGCATTTTGACGTTTTCATTAATATTCATGAAACTAAAATCTCATGATTGTATAACTGACTATTTGTGCAAAAGTTCATTGTCTGAGCATTCATTGGAAAATAACTTTCAAAACCCTATGTCTAACAACAACCCAGGTACATGTGTTTTTGTAAGTATAGTCCCTCAATTTTTGCATGATCTCGGATTTTACTAATATTCATACATATGCAAATGAGACGATTTTCCTACAGGTCCATAACACGATAGAACTTGTCAAATTATATAAGATCTACCGGTGCAATCAAAATTCGCCACAATGGTGATTTTGGTCTTAATTGATTTACTTTTTATTTTAAATGATATTGAAACATGCTTTGTCATGACATTTTTAATGATTTTATCAATATTCTTTAATATGCAAATTAGATAATTTGCATAACTTACCTGTAGATGAAAGGGGGATGTCTACGCTTTAGAATGAGACCATGTTTAGTCATCTAGGATAACTAACAGTGGAGATATGGACGATTTAGCATTATGCACCCTTTAGAATATTGCATTATATAAGATTTTAGTACAGAGTTATCTCCCCATTTTACAATATGACGCTACACTTTCCGGACACTACGACAACCGGCAAATGAAAGAAGAGAAGATAAGCTTTAATTAGAGACTAATTTCAACCTTTCCCTACAAAGGTGCATTTTTCGTTTGATTTAAGCGTCGTACAGGATTCATGTACCGCACTATAAATGATGTCGCTTTTTTGCGCTGTGTGGATTAATTAGGGCTTTCCCCATTTGTTTTGCTTTTGGCTTTTAAAAGTGAACGTTCATCTAAAACATAATTTACAAATTCGCTCATAACGACGTGCTCGAAGTATTTTAAAAGTTATCAATGATTATGTGATAATTGCTGATAATTGTTTTTAGGATACCGAACGTTGGTCCTGTGACTACATAGCTCATAATAAAAGACAAATTAGATAAGTTAAGCACCACAGAAGTTTTAATTCTAAAATTATCTGACTGTCACATGCAACTATGTTTGAACAAATGAATAGAGAAAAAAAAACCTTAAAAGCTGCCTACTCTCGAAGCAACATTAAATCAATGATATTGAAGATGTAAGAGGATCAATACTGGTAGGCTTAATGTGCCAAGGTAAGAATTTAACTTTTGATTACTTTTCGGTGTAGCACCACAATCAAAAATGAATCACTGATGTCGAGTCTAACGTCTCTTTGTTCGTACGGAGTTGACTAAACCTATATGGCCTCGCGACTTCAAAAGACTCGTATATTTCACCGCAATACGATGGGCGTTGTCAGCATTCACACGCGTGCATGCCTTCATTTTGATAAAGATAATAATGAATTCTGTTAAAATGATATAAAATGCTACGTTGAAAAAGTACAAGTAGGCAAAGATCAGGAAAAGGCGCAATCAGAAAAAGACTCCCACTCCAAAAACCAAGGTGGGAAAAAAACCAAACTAACAATCAGGTACTTATACCATGAAAACATTTCGTAAGCCGAATGAGCAGCTATTTTCCCAATAGGTGGCCACTCAGTTACCTTAACTTAACTAAAAATATGCAAACATACATAAGGCGCCAACAGCACAAAAATATTTTAAACACCAAGACATAAAACCAAAAGAACCACCACAGAAGTATCGACTTGGAACGATCAGTAACACAAAGTTACTGGCGGGTTTAAATCGATTTTACACGGCCGTAACCTCACCCTTAGCTTCTGCAGTGGTTCATAACATTTAGTTAGTTCTTCGGTCCTCGTGGTGAATCTCTAACTAGTAAATGAATCATCAAGAACAAACAAATAAATCATGATAAACATCCTGATGAATCAAAAACCAGGACTCACAGATTCAGTAAGCTGCCCGACGATGGAGATCCCTGGGCGCCAAATAACTTACTAACTCCGGAGCTAAAGAAAAACATCAGTTGGACCCCGGTGGGCCAAGCAACAGACAAGAAGCTCCGGCCCAACCAACTAAAATGAATAGCTTTAAGTCGGGGCCATCATAGAGTCTGACGCCCGACCCACCGGCGTGCAATTAAAGAAGGCAGCATAGTTATCAACCGTGATTGGGTTAAAAACTAAGCATGCAGACTGTCGCATAACAGTTGTAGTAACGTGAAAAATCGTAGTTTGACTTTGCTTCCGCTCTAATGTTAGAAAACTGACTACCTGAATAATCATATTATCATTATACATGTAAGTGCCTATACTATGGAAGTATTAAAAGAGGGTCCATGAATTATTAATACAATTCAAAGACACTAGGCTGTAATTAACATTACGAAAACACACCCATATAATAACTTCTTAAGTTGTAAAAATTGAAAAATTTCAGTAATTTTTTTTTATTTTTCTTATTTTTGCTCAAACCAATGACGGTGGATATACCTTAGAACCGCCTCGCCGAGGCACACAACAAAGAAAAAGGGTATAGATCCCGAGTAGACTTGCGTCACAGATTTACCGTTATAAATAATATGATGTGAGTCCACTACGATCGTCCGGGATCTATATCTGATCTTGCTCTGCTGTGTTTGCAAATGTTTGCACAATTAAGTTCGAACCCGCTGGTAAATCTAGAGGAAATAATGTGGCCGATTAAGGCTACGGTACCTCCCTCGTCTAATAACGGGAGTGCCTGCTGGTGGACTGCAGATAACATACCGTAGTACACATTCATGGCTGTATGAAAATTCAATGGCACCATATGCAGTGATCAGGAATTCACAGTCTAAAAATACACCCGTCTTTGAAATCAAAACATGCATTTAATAATGAATTTATCGTTTGCTTGTACCCTTCAAAAGTAGAAATCACAACCGGCATACGCTTAAAGGAAAATGACTTTATTGCAATTACGCTGTTAAAACACAATGAGCAACAATAAACAACTGAACGTATACGCGTTGTTGATAGTCTATGAACAACTTGGTCCTTTACAGCCACAGTAGTAGACCTCATTCGCGCACCTTGGTGATCCAAGTGGTTCACAAATGCCAGGATGTCCAGTGGCGGCCCTGGCCGGGGTTTGTCCTTGGTACCAGACACATTGAGGGTCTCCCAGCTCCTCCCCGTTCGTCATGCCGTCACCGTCAGAGTCAGCCTCACATAGAGCCTTGGTCCAGAAATGTGCTGGCACGGTACCGGCGAACGCCTGGAATAGTAAATCAGTGCAGAGGTTACGGAGTGTTAGGTGGCAAATTTGATGCCAGTATAGGGAACTCTTTTTGTTTACTTATTTAAGCCCTTAAATCAGTAGGGACCAGTTTATTGAAGTTAATATTGTCTAAGAAGATTTAGTACTTCTATGGTAAAACGATGTCAATTGCACCATAACCCTTCAAGTGGGAATGCAATATTTATTGTAATTTTATGACTAAACACATTTAAGTTACTAAGTTTGAATGACATTTATAGAAGAATATTTTCACCCTGCATACAATGGGAATGATATGCACATAATCTGTTGATAGGCTTTTTACACTGATAAACGTGTGAAGAACATGGGTGAATTGCAGGAAAGAAAAACAATCACGCGATGTTTCAATTAGCCCAAAGAAAGAAAAATACAATGAAGCCATCAAAAGTTTTAACAACACGCTTGAAGAGCAAGGTAAATAGTACTTCTTTCCTAGCGAGGTGGTCATCCATATGCCATCAACCAACTATAAAGACGACACGCATACCCGTCAGACGGAATAAACAGTCAATATAAAAATCATAGCCATACAATAGATGCATTATTATAAAAATAATAACACTCACCAATCCGAAGGGATTTTTCGCAGTCGTATGTCTCTGTGCGTTATAATGTCCTACTGGGCCCCAGATTCCAGATGAGCAGGGATCTGGAACCGAATCCCCGTTTGGGATCTTTGTCTGGTACACTATGTGGGCGTATGCAGCTGAGCATAACCCCAACACAAAAATAACCGTATACATGTTCCTTTCTTTTCACTAACGAATGAAGTTAAAAGAAATGGAAAAACTCAAAAGTACGATTTGATCTTATATTACTGACAATGACAACCTGACATAACATTGACACGTAGAATAAAGTTCGCGAGGTCAAATTGTGATAAAAGGAATTCTAAAAGCCGACCCTGGCCTTAATTATGGTCACTCTAGTATCTCCGTGATAACAAATTGACCAGTACCACAAAACAATGCTATCATGCTATACAAAGCAACATAAAAGTTAATATAAGCAAATGATAATTTACTTGTATCAAATACGCAGCTGTATAAATTTTTGCTTTGTTTGTTTCTATTGAGATTTTACGTCACAGTCAACAATTTTTCAAGGGCACTACATGGTGCCGCCAGTGAGAATCGAACCCAGGACCTCTCGATGGGTGTCCGATGCTCTACCACTATGCCACCGCGCTCCCTTACATTTTTGCATCGACCACGCCATATGCATTGTGTCCGTTACCCTTTTGCATTTAGCTTTCATATTTTTGCTCTGTCCCTTTGAACCAAGACACAGCTGCAGATATACGAGCAGGGCCCGTGGCACAACCAAACATATGAGGAATAAAATGGTGCGGATCCGCAACTATCATGAGTAATTAGCTGCGATGTTTTAAGAAAATGGTATAAGACGGGAATCAAACATGCCTTTTCATGCGTCAACGGTCGCCGACCGTCGAAGTTGTTTGAATCTTGGTGCGTCGGTAAACGTTCATGCAGTGAAATCAGCATATTTGACCATTATACATGCATTTTCACTATCATTCCATTAAGTTCTCGTTGATAATAGCATTAACAACGTAAACATATTCCAAAAAGTGTGGAATTTCTTGAGCGTCGGTAATTTTGTTTCAACGGAAAACAGTGACGTGCCGTCGACGGAGTTTAGCTAAAACCCATGTTTAAACGGCACGTGAATTTCATGATTTGAATTTCATGGTTTGATTGAAAACGAGCTATGCGCACAAATATATATGCAAGAATATTAGGTATTTGCTCATCTGTTTCAGCATTGAAGCCCACGAGACATGGGTGAAGGCGTAGGTAAAGCTAATATTGACGGTGGTTACGCCTGGGTGATTCTAGCAGGTACACATCACATAAAGAAACAATTTCAATAGGCCACTTTGCTTTGGGTGAAATAAATCCTCAAAGAAATGGTTTTCGATCTTACTCTTCGATCTTACTCTTCGCTCTACCAGCCAACGTGTGATATACAAATCTGTAATCAGAGAACCTATATGGCAACGCCCATTTTGGTAGTTAATATTTATTCTTAAAAATATGAAAATGGCCAAAGAGCTAGTTGTTTGCATGAAAAGGTACAAGTAGGCAATGATCAGGAAATGGCGCAAACAGAAAGGAATTCCCACTCCAAAAACCGAGGTGGAAAAAAATTAAACTGACAATTAGTATATTAAGAAAACATATTGTAGACCGAGTTTCTTTCTTTATATACTGTTAGCAGCTATTTCCTGACAGATGGTTGCCCGATATGAAAACGTACATAATAGGGTTCAAACAGCACAAAAATTCTACTCCAAAACATAAAATAATTAGAACCACAACAGAAGTATCGCCTAGTAAGTTGTTCGGTCCTCGTGGTGCATCTCTAACTGATATGCTAACTAGTCAATGAATTATAAAGAAAGAAAGAAAGAAAGAAAGAAAGAAAGAAAGAAAGAAATGATAACCACCATGATGATAAAAACGAATACTCATAGATTCAATAAGCTATCGGAGATCCGTGGGCGCCAAACAACTTACTGGAAATCTGGAGCAAAAGAAAAACACCAGCTGAACACCTGTGGGCCAAGCGACAGACAAGAAGCTTCGGCCCGAACCAACTAAAAATGAATAGCTTTGTGTAGGGACCACCATAGTCTGACGCCCGATCCACTGGTGTGCAATTAAAGAAGGCAGCACAGTTATCAATCATGATTGGGCTAAAACAAAGCATGCAGACAGTCGCATAACATTTAAGTTATATCCTTTACGTCTGTAAAATATAATGATTTTTCTGAACTGAAAGGAAAAATCATTCCTTCCTATAAGTTTCTTAAATTTGTAAACCAAGTCACCATAAAATTCTGGTTCCGAAAGGCCCTCACGTAAAAGCGTCTTTAACCCAACATTAAATTTGGAAATCAATTTATAGTGTCTGCGATAAAATTAAGAAAAGTAAAAGTAGGCAATGATAAGGAAATGGCGCAATCAGAAAGAATTCTCCAAAAACAAAGGTGGGAAAAAAACTAAATTAAGAATCAGGTACATATACTAAATAAACATATTGTAAATAAAATATAAAGGTTTGATCCTTTGGAAGCAGTAAAAACATTCAAAGGGAGATTAGCCGAATGTAAGCCGAATGGACAGCCATTTTCTCAATTACGTTTTTCGAAGTCTAAGATAGCCCTGCTGGAGAAGTTTGGCTGTTAAACATTTATTTCGCGCGTTGAAGTCTGCAACACGATTGCAGACTCTAACAAACCTACTAAGTTGCAATATGTATACGCCATATGAAGCACGGCGAGCAACGTCACCATTCAAAAACGGAAAAATTACTCTATGATGGCACCGACATAAAGCTATGCATTTTAGTTGTTTGGGGCCGGAGCTTCTTGTGTGTTGCTTGGCCCACCGGGGTTCAACTGGTGTTTTTCATTTGCTCCGGATTTCAGTAAGTTATTCGGCGCCCAGGGATCTCCAACGTCGGGCAGCTTACTGAGTCTGTGAGCCCTCGTCGTTGATTCATCATGGTGGTGTTATCATGATTTATTTGTTTGTCCATGTTGATTCATTGAATAGTTAGTGATTCACCACGAGGACCGAACAAATAATTAAATGTTATGAACCCCTGCAGAAGATGAGGGTGAGGTTAGGGCCCTGTAAAACCCTGTAAGCCCCCACCCCCAGTAATTTTATATTACTGATCGTTCCAAGGCGACACTTCTGTTGTGCTTCCATGTTTTATGTTTTGGAGTCCATTTTTGTGCTGTTTGGACCTTATGTACGTTTTCATAGTTTAAGTTAAGTTCGGGTAACTGAGTGGCCACCTTTTGGGAAAAAGCTACACACTCGGCTTACGATATGTTCTATATGTCAATTTGTTTTCCCACCTCGGTTTTACAAGCTTGTCCACATATGATTTTTCTACTCTGTATACAACATTACCACATAATCTAATTAAAGAAAAACTTCTGAATTTGATAGAGTGGACATTCAAAAGGGCATTAAAAAACTATGGTTCACTTTATTTGGCATGTAATGACAGAAAGGCTTTTTTCACTTCCTCTGACCAAAGTCGGTATACCCTTTGGTCATGTCAGAATGTGTGCGACGCCTTATCCTATCTCCTTGATAATATTTATATTAGATTTGGGACCAAGTTATACAGACAAATTGTTGGAATTCCGATGGGTACAAATTGCGCACCTCTCGTAGCTGATTTATTTTTATACTGCTACGAAAGAGATTTCATGGATTCTCTTAACCATGATAATCAAGCTGATGTTATCGAGGCTTTTAATTCCACATCTAGGTACCTCGATGACCTTTTGAACATTGACAACCCTTATTTTGAAGGTATGGTCAATCAAATTTATCCACCTGAACTTCAGTTGAACAAAGCTAATATCTCAGATACCGAAGCCCCCTTTTTAGATCTACATCTTTCTGTTGCAAATGGATTTGTTTCTTCTAAAATTTATGATAAGCGCGATGACTTTGATTTTGATATAGTAAATTTTCCTTTTTTGGATGGTGACGTTCCTCGTCGTGCTTCTTATGGTGTATACATTTCGCAACTTATTAGGTTTGCTAGAGTCTGCAATCATGTTACAGACTTCAACGCTCGAAATAAATGTTTAACGGCAAAACTTCTCCAACAGGGCTATCGGTATCATAAACTTCGAAAAACCTTTTCTAAATTTTATCGTAGACACTATGAATTGATTTCCAAATATAATGTTGGGTTAAAGACACTTTTAAGTGAGGGCCTTTCGGAACCTGAATTTTATGGTGACTTTGTTTACAAATTAAAGAAACTTAAAGGAATAAATGATTTTTCTCTTCAGTTCGGAAAAATCATAACACGTTACAGACGTATAGGTTATAACTTGAATGTTATGCGACAGTCTGCATGCTTAGTTTTTAACCCAATCATGGTTGATAACTATGCTGCCTTCTTTAATTGCACGCCGGTGGGTCGGGCGTCAGACTCTATGATGGCCCCGACTTAAAGCTATTCATTTTAGTTGGTTGGGGCCGGAGCTTCTTGTCTGTTGCTTGGCCCACCGGGGTCCAACTGGTGTTTTTCTTTTGCTCCGGAGTTAGTAGGTTATTCGGCGCCCAGGGATCTCCATCGTCGGGCAGCTTACTCAATCTGTGAGTCCTGGTTTTTGATTCATCAGGATGTTTATCATGATTTATTTGTTTGTTCTTGATGATTCATTGACTAGTTAGAGATTCACCACGAGGACCGAAGAACTAACTAAATGTTGTGAACCACTGCAGAAGCTGAGGGTGAGGTTAGGTATCTGTAAAACCGGTTTAAGCCCCCCAGTTATTTTATAACTGACCGTACCAAGGCGGTACTGCTGTTCTGGTTCACACTTATCAAAGTTATTCCAATTACGAGTTTCATGTTGCATGGCTTTGTGACCACCCGAATATAATGGCTGTTCACTTAGCCCTCTGCATTTACTTGTTCTGTCCAAGCTAGCACTGTGACCACCTAATACCTTCAATAGCTGCTCACTCTGCTTTCCGTTTTTCATGTTAAACGTTGGTATCTATGTTTAGTATTTTCTTAATATGATTTCTTATTTCTTGTTTATCACTGAACCACTACAGAAGCTGAGGGTGAGGTTAGGTACCTGTAAAACCGGTTTAAGCCCGCCAGTAACTTTGTGTTACTGATCGTTCCAAGTCGATACTTCTGTAGTGGTTCTTTTTGTTTTATGTCTTGGTGTTTAAAATTTTTTGTGCTGTTGGCGCCTTATGTATGTTTTCATATTTTTAGTTAAGTTAAGGTAACTGAGTGGCCACCTATTGGGAAAATAGCTGCTCATTCGGCTTACGATATGTTTCATGGTATAAGTACCTGATTGTTAGTTTGTTTTTTTCCCACCTCAGTTTTTGGAGTGGGAATCTTTTTCTGATTGCGCCTTTTCCTGATCTTTGCCTACTTGTATCTTTTTGGAGTGGGAGTTTCGTTCTGATTGCGCCTTTTCCTGATCATTGCCTACTTGTACCTTTTTATTATATCGAAATCAAAGTCATCGCGTTTATCTTAAATTTTAGAAGAAACAAACACATTTGCAATAGAAAAATGTAAATCTAAAAAGGGGGCTTCGGTATCTGTGGTGTTCAGGTGGATAAATGAAAACGGCGATATGAATAGCTCTACATGTATGACTGGTATGCAGCCACTTTATTTTCACAGGATGCTATATCATGTACTTAATCGTTGTTGGTTCCCTGAAGACTTACGGGATCCTGTTTACGGAACTTGACGAACACTACAGCGTGGGGTCGGGACCAGTAGCTATTGTAGGCAGTCTGATGTTCCTCTTGATGTTTTGTGCCGGTAAAGTGGGCGAAAATAGTTAACTGAAGGGTTCCCGTGGGGGGTTTCCTGTGGGCAAAACTCCCGAGGGTTTATTTTGCTGTTGGTGGTGGCGGTTTTGTTTTCATCCTTGAGGAAAATAGAAACTCATATACTTGTGCACAAATCACATACAGTCAAAGATAGACTTTGTGCCTGATTATTTTTTTTAACTTTCGCTAAAATTCCACGCGTGCATTTATTCTCAACGCAAACCTCGAGAATGCAACCTTTATGGGAAATAGCTTGTGATTAAAATTAATGGACTGAATATTTATATTACTATATTTTTCTTAAATTGTGTACAAATTTAACTTCAACAATTTAAACTGCTCTGATTTTCCCATCGGCAGCTTTTCCCGGATTGCGATATTTACCCGCCGGAAAACTCTCCGATGGGATGGGTGATATGGGGATAAGGATTTCATTCCTTTCTTCCAATCTTCAAGGGCATTACCACCTCAACAGTCTATTTTTTCACTATGTTTCTAGATGCATGGCACAAAATGGCAATGGATAAAAACCGCAATTCCTATATTATATAAATAGATAACTTGAAGCACAATCTTCTTGAATTACAAGGCGCGTTAAACTTTGCCAAAAAACTGGATACGAAGGTCTTAACTCGACTAAGCAAAACTAAAACTAAGAGATGGCAGATGACCTAAAATTCGGATGCATCAATGATGCAACCTAAACGGTAAGCAATGGTCAGGAACTAGCTCGGCCATCTACTGAATTATCTACGCTAACAAAGAATGACCAGTACCTGTTCTGATGTGAAGTATGAGGCTGAATAATCTGCTTTGTTACAGGACCTTTTGCAAATTTTCTGGCTGTAAAAACAACTTTTCGGAAAGTTGCAATAGCGGGCAGTTTGCTTCTATTCATTGGCTACAGCAGTACCTTCTTTATTGAAAGACTGGAACTTATTTTCCTCTCTCTGGGTCTATGTGCAGGCAAGTAGAATTATCACAGTTTAGTCCTGAAGATTCGATTTTCCCCTTTTTCAATTATGAATCTGCAGAAAACGGTAAGTTTTCAGACAACATATCGCTTTTTATTGCCATCGTCTAATTTTATAATGTATGCCTTCATCTTTTTCTTGAGACAACACAAGTTTCGTATGTTACAACAGGGTCTCTATAGAAGGGGTCAAGAAACTATGCATTGATTTTTCCAATTATCAAAAACTCAGGTATGTCAAGTACCATATATACGGACAGTGTAAGAAGTTGTTAAAACACTTACTCAAAAAATAATCTATCACAGTAAAAATCGTGAAAAACCAATTAAAGATATGAAATACAATATAATAAGCAATGCATCATGTCAGCTTACAAATTTCAACAAAATAAAATGTGCAATGTTCAAGAAAATTGTGAAAATGCATGAAAAAATGTGAAAATGGTACATATAAAGTCAAAACAGATATAAATTCCAAACTATATAGTATTATTATTAATGTAGACTGGATAATGTAGCATGTTCTGATGTAGAAAAATTGAAAGAATTTATAACAGGATTATGGTAAATTGACATTAATTATAAATTTTGAATGTATGTTTTATAGGCGAGTGAATATGAAACTGACATACAAGAATTTTGAACATAGCCGGGACAAAGATTCTTGACCCCTTCTATAGAGACCCTGGTTACAAGCACAAGCTTGAAACAATGTGCTTTCCAGAGTTTGTAGTCAGAAGAAAACACACATGTGCAGCGAAGGAAATGTAACGAGGTGACTCCATTTCGTCCGTTTCATGGTGCTGTTTATTTTAAATTATATTGTTTCCTTCTCACATTATTTAGTAAAAATATCAAGCTTTATCGCCCCGCCGTTACCTTGTTTATTGCTCTAGGTGTCGGATATGGCCTGACGTTCACCCCCTGCTCTACTATCATAAGTTTCTACTTCGAGAAGAAACGAGCTTTAGCCAACGGAATCACCGTATCGGCTAGTGGAATTGGTGCTATAACATTTTCTGTTCTATATAAGTGAGTGATTACTTAGATACTTACTGATCGCTCGCTCGCTCGCTCGCTCGAGAGAGAGAGAGAGAGATAGGACCGGATAGTATAATGTATAATGTACACCTTGACCACATAGGTAAAGCGTAAGTATGGTACAGAGATACACCTGTGTCATGCCTTATAAATGGCTCATCTTTTTCTTATCATGCAGTATCAGTTTGTTCACCTTTCTCTTTTGGAAAACCATACACCTTAATATGTTCTGACTGAAACATTTCCCATGTCATGTCTTTCGATGTAACTGTATCTATATTCCAGGTATTTGATAGAAACCTACGCTCTCAAGCCCTGTCTACTCATTGTAGGGGCCATATTGCTCAATGTTTGCGTAGCAGCTTGCTTGTTTCGACAGCCAGATTCACTTTTGAGACAAAATAAATCTCAGAAGACAAAAGTAGCCCTAAATGGACAAAACAATCAAAGACTGTCATTCAAACTGAGTTTATTTAAAAATCCGCGTTTCGTGTATTACTGGATCTCATTCATGTTTTGTATAGCTGGTTATGGAAATACGCTTATAATCATTCCGTCCCAGATCAGAGCCCTTGGATATGATAAGAGGAGCGTGGCTACAGCTGTTGCTATAACAGGAGGGTTTGAAATATGGGCTCGGATCTTTTCCGGGTGGCTTGCCGATAAAAAATGGATACGACCTAAATGGATATTCACAATCTGTTATTTAGTCAGCGCAGTGTTCACGTTTATAACGCCTCATATACACGAGTTATACTATATGTTCGCCTATGCAGCCATAACAGGCACATTCCCGGCTGCGTTCTGGAGTCTTGTATCTGTGATGGTTATTGATGTAGTGGGGATGAAAGAATTTCCAGCTGCGTATGGACTGGTGCTACCGGGACTAGGCATTGGCTTGTGCGTTAACCAGTTTGCTATGGGTGAGATATTACAAGACTGATGCATATTACTAGTATAGGTCGAATGCTTTGGCAACTTTTAGCAACAAACTGAAACAGAATGAGCTAGCAATGTTGATTTATTTGTGTATTCCTTTGATCTATATCTTGCAACCCTTAGTAAAATAATAACTTTGGGAAGCGACAACGCTCGACAATCTACAAAGCTATCGAAATGCAAGATAAGGAAATCGCATATGGCTATCACTTCTGTAAATTTCACAAAAGCGTTTAGATTTCATTAAAGATTAAGTTGAAAGTTTTACTTTGATTGTTTAAAAGTTTGGTTCCGTTTTGTTTTCAGGCTGGATAAAAGATGTAACAGGTGACTGGAAAATATCCTACTATACAACAGCCTTGATGCTCCTTATACCCGCTCTTCTGATGATCTTAGAGCCGCTTGTCATGCCGGATATGAGCAATCTAGAACAAGACAAAACTGAAAAGGCAGAAAATGGACCTGGTCTACCAACAGAGAAAGAGAATCGAGAAAATGTCATTGAAACTGAACCTCTGTTTGATGAAGCGCAGACTGAGATAAAAAAACATAGGAAAAGTAAACTATACAAAGCCTATAATACTAGTCGAGCAAAGACACTCAGTCTAGACAGGGAATTAGCACCACTCGCTGATCAGGAGAGTATATGAAAGACTTTGTGATAGTTTAGAAATAATACTTTGAAGAAGTTGAGGGGGCATATTGGTTTGGGTCTGTCCGTCCGTCCAGTCCAGTCCAGTCCAGTGCAGTGCGTAAGTAACGCTTAGCACTCGGTCAATAGGATCTTGAAATTTGGTATGTGGTTTGCATATGAAAATTAAGAGGACCCGATTTTTTCTTTTAGGTAAATTTAAGGGGCCAGGGGCCCATTCTGTGAGAGTTATTTCCCTTTTAAATTCTTGATAATGTGAATAGACTGTGGGTACCTTGTGTGCGCAAACTCCTCTTACAGTTTAATACCGATTCTCTTGAAACTTTACCGATGCTTCATGACCATGCTTTGAAGATATGCATGTGGTTTGGATATAATCCTCAGATTAATTTTTGAACGTAGACATTTTTGTGCATTTTGACAATGAAAGTGAATGGACAGTGGGTACCTTGTGTGTGCAACTCCTTCTTCGTGCCAATTCTTTTAAAAATTTACATTTGTTATGGACATGGACTGAAGATATGCATGTGGTTTGAATATACGGTATATGATCCTCAGATTATTTTTTGTCATTTTTTCACAATTTGAACTCGGTCATTTTTTCGGGCGTTTTAGTGAATGAATATAGGCTACCTTGTGTGCGCAACTCCTCCTACAGTTTAATACCGATACTTTTGAAAATTTACAGATGTTGCCACCATGCTTTGAAGATATGCATATAGTTTGGATAATCTCCTTTTTTATGTTATGAGCCGCCCCATGGGAAAACCAACAATCTGCATAGGCCAAAACAAAGACGCAGATCAGCTTCGCGGTAACCGCGAAGCTGATCAGCGCCTTTGTTTTCGCTACTCGGATAGTACAGTTCCTCTTCTACTTAAATCCGAAATTTCAAGCTTCTAGCTATTTTCTGTGCTTGTACAGGCCGGTTTGTGTCGGACCTGTTCGGAAACCACATTGTTGGTTTTCCCACGAGGCGGCTCTTATCTTATAATTGTAAGTATATGAAAGAACTGATAGTTGTGATTATATTTTTATATTTTCCTTTCAGTTCTTTGAGATCAGCGAGGGTATTTTGAGAAATCAGAAAATTAATATCGGCTTAGATTCATTTTCCAACCAACGTTTCATATGTTTGGCCCCTTTTGATTATAATAGTCCGTGTATCTACTATCATGTTGGAAGTTGCAAAAAATTACAGTAATTCTCTTTGGCATCATGTTGCCAAATCTATAGGGTCACTGAAGAAGCTGAAGAAGCCGAAACCGCGGTATGGCCCATCCCCTTTCTCATTAATATGCACACTGTTCTTAAAGGATCACTGTTTTATTTTTATTTGCTATTACTGCAGCCCTACAAAGTCTCCCCGTACATCATCCATAGTGTAGATTATATTTTCCTTTCGGTCCTTTGAGATCAGCAAGGGTATTCTGAGAAATCAGAAAATTAATATCGGCTTAGATTCATTTGCTAACCAACGTTTTAGACGACTATTTAATATATTTGGCCCCTTTTGATTATAATAGTCTGTGTATCTACTATCATGTTGGAAGTTGCAAAAAATTACAGTAATTCTCTTTGGCATCATGTTGCCAAATCTATAGGGTCACTGAAGAAGCTGAAGTAGCCGAAACCGCGGTATGGCCCATCCCATTTCTCATTAATATGCTCACTGTTCTTAAAGGATCTCTGTTTTATTTTTATTCGCTATTACTGCAGCCCTACAAAGTCTCCCCGTACACCATCCATAGTGTAGATTATATTTTCCTTTCGGTCTTTTGAGATCAGCGAGGGTACTGGTATTATGAGAAATCAGAAAATTAATATCGGCTCAGATTCATTTGCTAACCAACGTTTAATATATTTGGCTCCTTTTGATTATAACAGTCTGTGTATCTACTATCATGTTTGAAGTTACAAAAAAAATTACATTAATTCTCTTTAGCACCATGTTGCCAAATCTATAGGGTCAGTAGCCGAAACCGCGGTATGGCCCACCCCCTTTCTCATTAATATGCTCACTGCTCTTAAAGGATTTCTGTTTTATTTTTGTTTTATAAATTAACAGTTTTTTTTTATTTTGTTTTATTTTATGTAAAAAATATAACCTTATCATCCATAGTGTAGATTATATTTTCCTTTTGGTCCTTTGAGATCAGCGAGGGTAGTCTGAGAAATCAGAAAATTAATATCGGGTTAGATTCATTTGCTAACCAACGTTTAATATATTTGGCCCCTTTTGATTATAATAGTCTGTGTATCGACTATCATGTTGGAAGTAAGAATAGAGGGACCACGAATCGATGCAATTAAACTTAAAGTCCCAACATAGTCAGCGGGTGGGAAAGAAAATACATAAAACACAACAAAACATTTTCCGACAACACACTCGAAGAGCAGAATGACTAGCTCTTTCCCAACAAGGTAGCCATCCGGCTAAGTTTCAACAGGATCGAAAGGGAACGAGTACGACAGAGAGATAGGCACAATAAACAGTAGTATAATGAAGATAAACCACTTTTCCTGGGACACCGATTATCGTTCCAACAGGGGACAAGTATGATGAAGACAAACCACTCTATCTGGGACACAACTTAACGTTTTTACTGGGCACAACGCCGAAAACCACTTCTGGGGAAATCATAAAGAAAGAAAATTGAATAAAAACAAAAATAATGTTCAACTGGCGAACACATTCAACAAAAACTTTTGATAAAACCCCAAGCCAAAATCCCAACCAAATACACCGGAAATACAGCGATTATCATTATCATTAACAAAAACCATTTTCACTTGGACAGCGAAATTACCATATCTATCAGTATAGCGAAAATGCACCAGCGACTACCAAAAACGGATCAGAATAAAAAAATAAACCAAGGTCTCTACTGGCTAACACATGTATTACAAATGTTGCTGCAAATAAAGCCAAAATCCTCGACCCAAAGCCCATGATACTAGGCGGGAAGGAGAGCATTTCCACTGGTTCATCAAGATGACCATTCACGAAACTAAACAAGAGCGCAACAAGAAAGGCAGCAATTCGACCATATTAAGTAAAAAACACCCCGACGAGCACAACAGACAGACAAACGGACAAAACACACAACATGAATATAAATATCAACAGAACCGCCTTGGAACGGTCAGTAACGAATTACTGGGGGGGGGGGGCTTAAATCGATTTTACAGAGCTCTAATCCTCGCCCTTGGAAGTTGCAAAATTACATTAATTCTCTTTGGCACCATGTTGCCAAATCTATAGGGTCACTGAAGAAGCTGAAGTAGCCGAAACCGCGGTATGGCCCATCCCCTTTCTCATTAATATGCTCACTGCTCTTAAAGGATCTCTGTTTTATTTTTGTTTTATAAATTAACAGTTTTTTTAACGTTTTATTTTATGTGAAATATAACCTGTCTCGTTTTGAGACTTGCAAAAAAGGAAAATGATGTATTGTGATGTTGTCTACTTACGGACTAGTAAGCAACTCACAAAGCAGCGTATTGTACTTCTGTGGAGAAAGTGTACGTACACTCGTAGGAGTAGAAAGAGCTGGAAAATTATGTACAGTGAATTCACTTTATAAGGAAACGGGCTTATGTGTGTCAACATGATACTGTGCACCTTTCATAACTTTATTCCCGACGATATTTAACGTCAAAACTACAAAAAACGTCTAGAAAAAATATAAACAAATACATCTCATATAGCAAAAATACATGCACAACACTCATACAGAATATAAAACATTAATCTTAATCATAGGACAACACACGTGTTGGTCTGCTTCTAACATGCATGAACTAACGCACGTCTATTCACGAACGATGTCAATGCGATATCCAATGGTAAGTATGAAATGCCAATACAATGAAAATGATTTACCCATTTTACAAAGAAAAATCGCAGTCAGTATCAACATTTTTGTAATATTGAATTCAATAAACATATATTCTCTTCCTCTGAAAAGAAAATGATAGGACGGAATGCTTTGATATATGAACCATTTACTAATGTCATTGCACTTTCTGAATTTTGATTCACCAACACACACCTCATCTATACATATATCATCCCCCATTTACATTTGGGTTTTGATTTCGTGACCAATAAACTGACTCAGGAGGTGGTGCACCTATCCCCGGTATGTTGTCAGCCAATCCATCATTTTCCTTAATGTCTGACTTCGGATCTGGCGACACGGAGCTCCATTCTGTCTCTTTGCATGGTTTAAATGCAGGACATTCTTCATTCTCGTCACTTATTAAGCAAATGTCTTCATTTTTCCAGAAATATGATGTCAATTTATCAGTTAATGATTCCTGTTTTTCTTTTTCTCTTTGTACATCGTCATTGCATGACTGGTCTGTCTGAGCTATCGCAACAGGAACAATTGCAAAATAAACCCTCGCAATCTGTGTTCTTCCAACAGAGACCTTAACAGTCCATAAACCCGGTTTCAGTGGTCCTTTCAACTTGGGATTGTGAAACTGAACTAGACGGGTCCTCGGAATTCTAATATCATGACTAGCGGCTACATTGCCTATAGGATCAACCCATGAAAATGTCACTTTTCTTGTAGGTCCGTAAACCCAGACATGGTGAAGAACAACCTGAGTATCAGGACCCATGAATCCAGGATAATTCCGAAACAAACGTTCTTTAGAATCGAACTCACTTCCAACCTGTGGACATATAAAGGTTGTTTAGAATTTTAGATTAATAGTAGCTGTCTAATTAAGAAAGAGAGAACTGATGATGTTCACAAAATTACTAAGACTGCTCTCTTCTGTCTGAATCCGGTTTACAATTATAAAGATTCACTGATTACTGCAGCTGGTGTTGTGCTGTGTGGCGGCCCTAAAAAGTCTCCCCGTACAGCCTCCATAGTGCAGATTATATTTGCCTTTTGGTCCTTTCAGATCAGCGAGGGTATTCTGAGAAATCAAAAATCCATTATCGGGTTAGACTCTTTTTCTAACCAATATTTTATATAGTCTATTTGGCTCTTTCTGGACATGTTGGATAATACGATACGTACTAGTCTTTGAATCGACTATCCTGTTGAAAGTTACAGAATTACAGTAGTTGTCTTTGGCTCCATTTTGCCAAATCTAAAGTGTCACTGAAGAGGCTTAAGTAGCCGAACCCGCGGTACGGCCCATCCCTTTTCTCATTAATATGCTCACTGCTCTTAAAGGACCTCCGTTTTATTTACGACCAAGGCCAAGTCAACAGCTATGATCATGCTGTGATGTTACCTCCATTTTTGGACTTCTACCCAACATTTGGGATGTCATGACAGTCGATTATGAGCTTTGCCTGGAGGCACAAAAAACCCATCTATTACTCACAGTATCATTAGGCGGGGACTATGCAATTGATATTCTTTTTTAACTAAATCTTACAGCCAATGTTTGTATTCTCCCGTTACTTGCACTGGTATTCTCGATCTTGAAACGGTTGATCTTGGAAAATCGGCTTTCATACAGACAGGACGTATCATCCGGTAGCGTCAGTGAATGCTTTACTAGATAACTGTAAAGAAGATAATGGATTCAATTATAACCATTTACCAAAATAAAGGGAACTGCTTACGCTGACCGACCTCTTAAGATATCAAGTCTTTTGCATCAATCCTATCTGTGTTGCGCTGTCACTAGACAAGCATTTATTTACACACCTCTTCCATAAAACATTAATTGTACTTCTAGTCCGATTCAGGGTTTATTAGCATACAACATTTGAATTATGCTTTCCAACAGTCAAATAACTGCTTTGAAGAATCGCATTAAATCTAATATCAAAAGGATGTCCAAGTCAAAAACAATTATTTATACCTCTGGAACTTATCATCCTCAAACAGAACATGCGTTTCAATTAGCTTTAAGTCCATGAATACGCATTGTTGTGCGTTTGTTTCGAAGTCTTCAGAGGAAAGACGAATCAGCGAGTTACCAATCGTAGTAATGAGCTCTGTTTGAGGACTGGTTTTATCATAGGGACTGTAATGATTCTGCCAGTAAAGTGATAATTTGGCATCCTCTGTAACGTGGAAATAAATAATAAAACATAAACCATAATAGTAATTTTACAAAAAATGGTCTTATCAATATCGACATTGTTAAAATAGAAAACATAAACCATAATAGTAATTTTACAAAAAATGGTCTTATCAATATCGACATTGTTAAAATAGAAAAAGAAATGTCAGAAATGATCGGAAAAGTAGAAACAGAAAGTCAGGGATTTTATACTTTAACGTCAAACCTAAACCAGAACTTAAGACGCTCCGCAAGCCATTGCGGATAGATCAAACACTTTTAGTATTTGCACTTTCGCTTTTCACTTTTTAAATAAACCATGCAAACAACGTTCTCTACCTGAATGTGCTTTACCAAGGTTCATGTCAATTAGGTTGTAGATTTCTTGATTTATTGGAGCTTCAAGCTTTCTTGCAAAGAACACAGGGTGGTTCGTGTGGCTCTGAATATAAAAGGTACAAGTACGCATAGATCAGGAAAAGGCGCAATCAGAAAAAGATGGCAAAGTACATGTAAACAAACATTGATTAAGAATATCAACCTGTTAATGCACTACTCTTATTAATACCCCACTCTTATAATCTTATTGATACCCCCACGAACCTCCAAATAAGATCATAACCTTTCATGAATATTACTTTATTACTTAATCCTTTGACGGAGTTTTGGGTCCTAACCCTGTACGAAACGATTTTTTATTACTAGTACTGTATATAGTTGGTATTTCAATCAATGCACAGTACTGTAAGTGTATATGTATATATAAATAGCAAATTTGGATCGTAAACAAACTATTTTACATGGATGAGGAAAGTAATAGTACAAACGTGTAACTAATTCAGTAGAGTTCTACTTCTCAGCAAGCAATTTAATTACATTACTAACCATTATTCGTTCAAAATCCTTCGGTCTCAGATTCCTTGGCGAGCAACCACAGAAATCAACTTTTCTGCGTACACAGGTGCATCCTTGTGATCCCACCCAGTTGATCATGTGTAGATTAATGTCAATCTGGGTGTCACAAAACTCGCTGTTCTGTAGCAGGATATGGAAATATGACTGAAAGAAGAACGCATGTTTATTCAGTGTCAATGTGAATCTAAATGATATTGACGAACATGGATTTGCATCTGCATCTGCATTTGCGCGGTACATATTCTGTGTCTCTCTCGTATAGTGTTTGTCGGTTATGCGGGAGACGTTTACGATTGCGGAGTATCATGTTCGGCATCATTTGCAATGTCCGTATGCCTATGTACAAATGGCGGCTTCTGGTGCGCTACGAGCCCACTTCCATAAATTCGTTAAGACTTGTTTTGAAAGTAATGATATATAAAAACGAAACGGTTTTCCACGATCAAAATTTACTTTATGGTCCATACTACACCCCTTTGAACGTTTTCACTGCTTCCAAAGGATCAAGCTTTTATATCTTATTTAATGTTGATATATCTTTGGGAATGGATGTTTACTTACCTCAAGCGGGGCAAATGAATATTTTGCCCATTTCGTCAATCCATTTATCAAAGAATCATTTGCTTTCACCGCATATGTACAGAAACTTCTATGTAGACCAAACCAATCACTGCCACCATCATACATAATTCCTGATGGAACTTTATGTTTGGGTCCCAATCGCCACAGGTGGTCTTCACATTCGTGAAATAAAAACCCAAGACCCTGTTTATCTACAAAGCTGAAATTAACATATATATATATATATATATATATATATATATATATATATATATATATATATATATATATATATATATATATATATATATATATATATATATATATATATATATATATATATATATATATATATATATATAGAAAAAATAATATATATATATATTTAAGAAACAGAGAACAGCACGATACAGGAAATTACATAAACAAACAGAATTAGCGTACAAAAATCGGTCGTGCCGCGACCGGGAATCGAACCCGGTCGGCCGTAGGTAATGAAAAGAACCGAAAATGATAGGGTCGCCTATGGCGGTAAATAATAGGCCGCTAAATAGCTTCAATGACGTCAAAAGGTTTATAGATGCTAAAATTGGCGTACAGAATCGGAAGACCGCGGTGGTGTAATGGTTAGCACGTCTGCCCGGAATGCAGGAGGTCCGTGGTTCGATTCCCGGTCGCGGCACGACCGATTTTTGTACGCTAATTCTGTTTGTTTATGTAATTTCCTGTATCGTGCTGTTCTCTGTTTCTTAAATACTTATTCCCGATGCAGTAGAGCGTCTGTAAATCTAACCAAATAAATAAAAATGGCCGCCGTCCGTAGGTAATGAAAAGAACCGAAAATGATAGGGTCGCCTATGGCGGTAAATAATAGGCCGCTAAATAGCTTCAATGACGTCAAAAGGTTTATAGATGCTAAAATTGGCGTACAGAATCGGAAGACCGCGGTGGTGTAATGGTTAGCACGTCTGCCCGGAATGCAGGAGGTCCGTGGTTCGATTCCCGGTCGCGGCACGACCGATTTTTGTACGCTAATTCTGTTTGTTTATATATATATATATATATAAGTTTCAAAACAAGATCTCTTATTCCTCTTACCAACAGTTCTTCATTGTGGAAAAAACTTATCTGTTGTTGTTCTTACAAGCATGCTAGAGCATGCTATTTCAATGAGAACTAGTAGATGTACATGCTTATACAAAGTAAAACTGTAGGCGATCAAACTTCTTAACATTCCAGATAAATAATTTGCTATTATTAACCATTTCCATAATGACAAAGTCACATAATTAAGACGTATTCCAACGTATTCTCATTGCTGAATAGTAGAAACTATTAACCTAGTTTTTTCATAATAATTTTTGTCTCACCTGAATGTTTCAACTTCATGGGACTTGATGAAATTAGCACCCTGGTATTTTCTCAGAAATTTAGCAAGCACATCTGTAGGCCTGAACAATAACATGTACTTAAAGTTAAATTACATAGTGCCTATACGAGAACACAGCTATATTTCAGAAATCTGCAATGGCAAACAGTACTCCAAAATTAAGAAAGTTACCGTCTTTATTATAAAGAATATTGTCAACGAAAACTACACAAATATTTAAAGCAACTTGTCCAAAATATGAGACCAAACATAATTGTAAATTAATATGCAAACAACCTTACTTTATAGGATATGCACACTCGCTAAGATTAATAAAGTAGTCCCAGGCCCAGTCTTTCATGTCCACCAAAGCCCTCATCATGCTATAGGCAGCTTGCATCTGTGTAAAGCCACTCCATCCTACAGTGATCCTTTCTTTAGCTAACCGTAAATTTGGCAATATTGCTTCTAATGCTAGGAGTTCCTGGTACATATACTCTGCTTTCTGAAAGAAAATTAATAAAAAAAAAGTTGATTTTCCCGAATTATGACCAGGAACTACAACAAGCGTACAGAAACACATATCCATATATCCCGAAAGGAAACCTATAATAAAGGTAATAATCAGGAATCATACAATAGAAGCATAATTATTGTTAATCGAGGGAGCAGTTTTTCACACAAAGGGAAACCAGCAATAAAATATGAACTCATAACGACAATTAAAGAATACATGTAATGAATATTGGCACCCACCTTATCGACATGAATAAAGACGTAGTGGTCCGGGTGGTATATAGCCTTGATAAGTCGTTTAACCTGTCTGACCGCCCGCCCAGCAACCATTACAGCAAACACGATACGAACTGGCTTCATTTGCATTAGTTCCTGAGGTGGGTGCTCCAGTTTGACATCCCTGAATCTTTTCACTGAAAAACATGGCGGCATTTTCTCGCTTCAGATAAGCAAAACCCTTTGTCCGACACCAGAGACTTGTATGTTTCTGTCAAATATCTCAATCTCTGGCATTTAAAATTGCACAAAATAACCAATGCCAATTACAGAACTGAAGGAATAGCACGCATTTTAATATTCTATGCATCTACTTAGTGCAACATTTAAGTGAAACTCAAGAAATACAGCTGTACATTTATGGGTATTTTAAAGCGACAATTTAAAACATAAAATACTTCAGTTTCATTGCATGGATGATATTGCACACTGACTTACGTTGTATGAGGGATTATCAATGCTTACTTTCTAAGAGACCAGTGCTAAAAACTCTAATGGCACTGTATCCCCCGCAGGACTGGGACCGGTTACCAGGACAACTGAGACTACACGCAGACTCTGGCAACGAACCGTATCGTCCGTAATAGTTGCCACACCAACATTCCACAGAAAACTGCAGTGCTGCACACGAATAACCTGCAATTGTTAAATTTGTACTGTTAAAATAAACTTGTCAAAATAAGTTAAGCCCTAGCTGAAACCTTGTCTTATAGATTTATTAAAACATCCTTCAAGTCTATGTCATAACGTTATACAGCATAAACACTTTCAACGTTAAAGCAGCAATCATTGATCTTACAAAGGCTTTGTTTTCGTTTGTTTCCAGACAAAACAATATCAATAAAGTGTATGTAACATAAGAAACTTTCGAAAGCTTAGATAGAAGTAATAAACGACAAAGAACTGGTCCATTCAGAACCAAAGACCTACACTAAATCCTAGGTGGGAGACCAAACTGACAATTAGGTACCGTACAAAGAGGACAGGCATGTTTAGTAAGCTGAGTGTACAGCTATTGCCCTAGATGAGTTAACGCTAAAGTTTGAAATTTACGACAGATAATGATTTATTCAGTAAGTACAAATTCACGAACTGCTCATTACCGACAACAAGTCTTACACTCACCTCCATTAATACATATTTCAACACATTTCTCCGGACTGTTACTTTCTCTCAGAGTCGTTACCCAGTTACCCACGTCTCTTTTGGCAAAACTGTCCTTGAAACATCCAAGGTACTGGCCCTTGTGGTTAGAACCTGATACGACAATAATCTGTACTACATTATACCGTATCAATTGTTACATCATTTTCAACAATAAAAGAGTTGGCGAATATCGCACTTATTCTTTTAACTGCCCCTTACGACTTTTTGAAGAATGTTTCTCAGTCTGGAAGAGACGAGACATTATCATTTTTGCTGTGTTCTATGGTTTACATGACTGTCTACGCACCCACTTGCTAAATGCCTTCATCTAAACTCTGGATAAAGAAAAAATAATGTGGATTTTCTTGTCTTGATTTTAGCCATTTTCATATGACAGTTAATTTTATCAAGTGTAGACAAGATAAAACGTGGTTTAAAAAGCGGAGGGTTTCTAAAAAGCGGAGGGTTTCTAAAAGGCGTCAGACTCTATGATGGCCCCGACTTAAAGCTATTCATTTTAGTTGGTTGGGGCCGGAGCTTCTTGTCTGTTGCTTGGCCCACCGGGGTCCAACTGGTGTTTTTCTTTTGCTCCGGAGTTAGTAGGTTATTCGGCGCCCAGGGATCTCCATCGTCGGGCAGCTTACTCAATCTGTGAGTCCTTGTTTTTGATTCACCAGGATGTTTATCATGATTTATTTGTTTGTTCTTGATGATTCATTGACTAGTTAGAGATTCACCACGAGGACCGAAGAACTTACTAAATGTTATGAACCACTGCAGAAGCTGAGGGTGAGGTTAGGATCCTGTAAAACCGGTTTAAGCCCGCCAGTAACTTTGTGTTACTGATCGTTCCAAGTCGATACTTCTGTGGTGGTTCTTTTTGTTTTATGTCTTGGTGTTTAAAATTTTTTGTGCTGTTGGCGCCTTATGTATGTTTTCATATTTTTAATTAAGTTAAGGTAACTGAGTGGCCACCTATTGGGAAAATAGCTGCTCATTCGGCTTACGATATGTTTCATGGTATAAGTGCCTGATTGTTAGTTTGGTTTTTTCCCACCTCGGTTTTTGGAGTGGGAATCTCTTTCTGATTGCGCCTTTTCCTGATCTTTGCCTACTTGTACCTTTTTCTAAGTTGCTCGCGTGTGTTAGTGTAATACATGCGCGGATCCAGAAAATTTTCTCAGGGGGGTCCAAATCCCAGAAGGGGTCTGACGGAAAATTTCAACATGGCAAAAACTAATAATCTGGCAATTCCTGGGGGGTGGGGGTCCGGACCCCCCCCCCCTCTGGATCCGCCCATGGTATACCTCTCAGTGGACAGTATCTAGGGATTGTCTCCGGCATCAACTTCCCAGCTTTGTCTTGGCACACAATGTCAGCCAGTTCTTCTTTACAAACCTCGGTCTTTGCTCTCGCTATGGCATACAATACTTCGGGATCGGTAATATTACAACTGAAGTTTCTTTTTAGGGCATCTTCAAACCTTTTATCTTTCAGGAGGGTTTTAACTCCCGGAAAGTCAACTCTTAGTTTACTCGGTGCATCTTTCGGCTCGACATCATCCTAATAGTAGACGAAAGACAACATTTGAAATTCACTTAATTCGATTTATAGTTTAATATGCATACATGCAAAAATAAAATCGATTTAAATAAAAGAGAACATTTGCTTTTGAAATTTAACACGAATTTTTTAGTGTTCACTAGACTAGATCATCGCTATTATAGATACTATAGTCAGTCCTTCGCAAATTCAAAATAAAATCGACATTGAATTTTCGAAAAGCAAATCATGCTAGTTCCTTTTTTACGTGTTTGAAGGCAAGTGTATCCATTATTTAAACTACTTGAGCCATTGGACATGCCATATTTACAAATGGACATACAAGTGCAGTTAATCTAATGGCCGACGGAAGAATTTTTTCTTCAGCGTTAAGTTTAGGAAATGATCTCCTGCCACCCGGCGCGACACATGCCTTTAAGACGCACTGGTTAATATGCAAATTACCATAATCCAGTAACTATGAGCAGTAAGCTGACAAAATCATTTTTCTGCAAAACATCACAGTAGATTGATATAATGGCAAATGACAATATTCTGCTCACCTTAGTTTTGAGTCTGGATTCAATAGACGACCACCCACTAGTCAGTGATGATGATAGAACAACCAGCTCCTCGTTGAAATGTTTCATCCATGTGTCAAACCTGTTGATTTCACCGCTTAGAATAGAAACGTTGTAAATCAACACCAGCTGAGATCCTAATATTGCAACGCAAAAACACACAACTAATGTCTTAGAATCTTTCGGTGCGTTTTCCAAATGCCTAGGACCATTTTCCGATGGGCTAGAGCCATTTGGAGTGCTCTTTTCGGTGACCGTCATGTTTGAAATAGCCACGGAATTAAAAATATTAAACCGTTCCTAATCATGGTGTTGAAATAACGAAGATTTAGCTCTAAATCATAATTAAAACGTCGGATATAAAAAGATCAGCACAATCGATAATGCTTAAAAAATCAAGATCGTTATATTTTAAATAAGAACAAGTATGTGAAAAAAGTTATTTGCTCTATTCAACATGTTTAATTTGGTAAAACCCGATAAACTTTTCGGATCAGTGACGTTTCAATATAAACGACGATTTTCTGCATATCCGTTGATCTTAATGCATGAAGTAGTTTTCTGTTTCACCTTTTCAACTTTGCTTAAAATTGCTAGCGCTGAAACTACAGGAGTATGCAATACGCTATTAGTGAAAGCATACACAAGTGCCATAAGGCGCCGGGGCAAGATAAAGGCGTACGTCATGGGTGATCGTAATCTAAATTCCAAATTAAATTTAACCGACATCTGAGGCCAAAAATATTCCTTAAATACCAATCGCCTCTCCAGAAAGAAAGAAAGAAAAGATAAAGACGAGAATGATTTATGAAGAAAAGCAACGACTCCACAAGGAACATGATATTAGCTCAGTATCCAGGAAGGCGGCATTCGGTAAGAGTATGTAAAGAACACTCTAGACTAATCTTCAGGGACATACAAAAAGGTACATGTAGGCAAAGATCAGGAAAAGGCGCAATCAGAAAAAGATTCCCACTCCAAAAACCGAGGTGGGAAAAAAACCAAACTAACAATCAGGTACTTATACCATGAAAACATTTCGTAAGCCGAATGAGCACCTATTTTCCCAATAGGTGGCCACTCAGTTACCTTAACTTAACTAAAATATGAAAACATACATAAGGCGCCAACAGCACAAAACATTTAAAACACCAAGACATAAAACAAAAAGAACCACCACAGAAGTATCGACTTCAGGGACATACAAGAATCCTTCTGAAGAAATTCAGTCTTTTGCTGATAGGAAGATCATGGCGAAATCCGATGAGGCCATAAAAATCATTTTATAGCCCAAAGAGCTATGGTACCATCTCTCAAATAGAGATATGGGCAGAACATTTTACTAGCCTGCTCAATCGCCCACCTAGAAGCAATGACGATGCAATCGATTACTTCCTCAGATTGAGTGCAATGTTCTGTCCGACTGTCCTGTAATGCAGAAAATCTGTGCCATCAGACAAAGCTCCAGGTACAGATGAGCAATAGCTGTCAGGAATACAAGACTGAGAGGGGACAAACCGGCTACAAATGGCAGTGAAACTGACAAATTTAATTCAGGAATGTGCAGGAAGGAGACTATCCCACGAGAATTTATCGCTGCATCCATATTCTAGATACAAGCGGAAAGGAAATTCGCGGGACTTATTCTAAAACGATAGTGTGGATTCCAAAAAGAGTATAAGATTATAACAATGGACATGACTGTCACGATAAAACAACAACAAAAGAAATACCTAGATTATAATGTAGACCTACGTTTTCCGACCTCATCAAAGCTTCGATGGACTGTGCCGAAAAAGCATGGCCAAGTTTGCCATCCTACCCAGATTTTTAACAATGATGGCATGCAGACGCGTGTTCAGAATATCGCGGAACTTTTTCTGAACGCATGCCCAGGGTCGTTAGTATTTATAATGTATGTCATGTCTATTTTATAACTATTGACAGCGTCAAATAATTTCAACGGTACAATGATCATATATACAATACCGAATCACTACTGCGTCGAATCATCAAAAAAAGTGTCTTCTAAACACAAAGAAGGCAACTTTAATTATATTCAGCCTTGACTGCCTCCTCGGCTTTCGTTTAGATCCGACGTTTTTATTATGATTTAAGGTTTAATACTTGTATTTTCAACGCCGTGTTAAAGAACTATTCAGCTTTTTACAATTCTGTTATCTTTTCAAATATGACTGCCAGAAAAAAAGGTTCTGCTGCTACTTCAATGTCAGTGGAGAATACTGCGATCAGCTCTGTTTTATCAGCCAATGCTACAAACGGTTCTACTGCGTTGGAAAAAGTTTCAAGTGTTTCTAAAACATTATTATTATTGTGTTTTTGTGTAACAATATTAGGATCTCAGATTTTGCTCATTTACAATGTGTCTACATGGATGCAACAATGTAATCAGGAGTTGGTGGTTTTATCAGCGTCCCTGACTAGCGGATTGGCGTCCATTGAGTCTAGACTCAAAATTCAGGTGAGTATGTCTACATCAGGAAAACATCTCTGTGCAGTATATACCCCCTTATTCCCCACTTTTATATAGAAAAACTTGGGCGGTTCTAACGTGTACCCACAATCTATGTTTTGAGCAAAAGTAAGAAAAATATCAAAATTTTCAATTTTTACAACATCAGAAAAATCTGTATATTGCATGAGCATGATTTCATAATTACATGGATGCAACAATGTAATCAGGAGTTGGTGATTTTATCATCGTCCCTGACAAGCGGTTTGGCGTCCATTGAGTCTAGACTCAAAACAGGTAAGTATGTTCATGTATCATAACTCAAAGGTCTACAACGGGAAATTATAGCGGACTTACAGTATTCCCTACATTTCACGTTATGTGCCAAATTGAATTGATTCTAGAAGCCGATAAGCCATGAGGGCATCTAATTAAAAAAGTACAAGTAGGCAAAGATCAGGAAAAGGCGCAATCAGAAAAAGATTCCCACTACAAAAACTGAGGTGGGAAAAAACTAAATTAACAATCTGTATTTGTTTCTTATTTTTCGTATAAATTGTATAATAATTATAGATTTATGGAACTCAAAAGGGGTACAGTGTTATCTATCACATTATTGTTCGTGAGCAGGAATCAACATGTGCCATACTTACATTTCCTTCACATTTTCGTCACCCACGGTTAGGTTTATCGTTTAGTTGCGAACAAAGAACAGAAATGTATGTTTCTTCATGTTTCAAAATCGTGTCAAATTACCATAAACCAAAACCTTTTTGAATAGCGAATGCAATCGAATTGCCATTTGTTATGTATTGCTTATATGTAAATTCGATAAAGTATTTTAAATTTTCGATGTATACCAATTAAGGATGTGGAAAAGCAAAAAGACGCAAAGAGTAAAACCTTATTGAACGATGAAAGGTTTGGTGATATCCTCGCAAGAAACTTCAGCTGTAAAATAACCGACCAAGAAGCACTTTACGCTATTGCGAGGGCGAAGACCGAGGTTTGTAAAGAAGAGCTGGCTGATATTGTGTGCCAAGACAAAGCCGGAAAGTTGATGCCAGATACAATTCCTAGATACTGTCCTCTGAGAGGTACATATACGTACATCACACAATTAACGCCTCACTTGAAACACATCCTTTTATGTTTTAATGATAACTAATTGATATTTTTGATTGATGAAAGAGTATTAGCATAATACAATGCGAGGTTCAAGATGGGCAAAATTATGTCCACTTAAAAAGGGGTAGTCCCTTTTTGTCTCGGTGCTGAGTTACCTTTTAAACGCACATCATCTCAAAACACATATTAAAGAGTAGACACCAGCTCGAAAAGAGTATACAGAACAAGGAAGATTGAAGGAAAGACGATATTAATTGCATGTTTTTCGTCTCTCAGTATTGAGAAACTCTGTTGTTTTTCTCGAATATCAGTCAGTGAGTTCTTTGATGTATGACTACGCAAGATCGGCATGTATCAAATATTGCAACAGATGGTGCTAATACGCGATGAGAAATTTTGCCCGCTGCACACAGACCCAGATAGATTGTTTACAATAAGAAAGTCGACTGATCACTTTAAGTTCTTGACCTTCCAGGTAACAATCATAAAGGCCAGTACCCAGGATGTTTCAAAGACAAAGCTGACAACAGAGACGTGGGTAATTGGGTAATGACACTGAGAGAAAGTAACAGTCCAGAGAATTGTGTTGAAATCTGTATTAACGGAGGTTAGTTAACTTTACTGGCACATTTGTTTTTATTTGAATCTCTTGGGGGTATAAACTAACGACATGTAAAATACCTCGAGAAGATATTCGTGACTATCCTGTTGTTTATCATGATGGTCAAAAATCGAAAGCAGCAAATCTTTAGTACCTTGAAATCAAAGACGTTTAACTATCTGATTGATCACTAGATATACCCGCTAGGCAGTGGGTTGTTGACCAGAATCACCGCACGTGACATGTGATGTTGCGTCAATCTGCGCCGTAACAAATGTGGCTGCACACAAGGCGGTGATAGTATTCATCCCAAGATTAAGTCTTAGTATATATTAGAAATATAGGCAGTCAATTGGATATTTTATGCCATTTTTCCTTACTGTATATAGCGCGTACTTGTTTTAATATAATTTGTTTACAGGTTATTCGTGTGCAGCTCTGCAGTTTTCTGTGGAGTGTTGGTGTGGCAACTATTACGGACGATACGGTTCATTGCCAGAGTCTGCGTGTAGTCTCAGTTGTCCTTGTAACCGGTCCCAGTCCTGCGGTGGATATGGTGCTATCCGAGTGTTTAGCACTGGGTTGTTAGAAAGTAAGCATTGATGTTGTGTTCATTAACAATAACAGACATCATTCCTTGCTCTGTCTGAATTCTGATCGTTTTCCAAATGTTTAGATGTGGGGGGTTTTATGCTTGCTTCTGTAATTAGGCTTATGTAAATGGCAATGAATGACATTATGAGGCAGCCTTTTACATCACGAAAACATGTCCGTGTAATGTATACCTCCTTGAACCCCACTATTATACAGCAAAACTGGGATATGCAGGGGTATATCTACTTTTTTTATTTTTGCTCCAAAACATAGATTGTTGGTACTTGTTAGAACCGCCTCGCCAAGGTACTAACGTGTACCCACAATCTATGTTTTGAGCAAAAATAAGGAAACTATCAAAACTTTTCTACTGTTAATCTTTGAAAATCTCTCTTTATTGCATGGGCATGTTTTCGTAATGAAATCCTAGAACTGCCACACAAAAGGTAAGTAACGCATCTGTTTCAGTGATGCGAAACCGGGATGTACAACTGGTTCACCCACCTGATGAAATAATGAAAATGAAACCAGTTCGCATTGTGTTTGCTTTGGTGGTTGCTGGCCGTGCAGTGAGACAGGTTAAAAGACTTATCAAGGCTATATACCATCCGGACCACTACATCTTTATTCATGTCGACAAGGTAATCTTGAATATAGGAAGTATATATGATGGCCACCATGTCAATATATGGTAAAAACCCACCCTTCAAAAATCTTCTTCCGGTAGACCGATTTCAACAAAACTTGCATGATGCATTAATGACTAAAGTGACTACAGTGTGTATATAATCCATGACCCTGTGGTGACTTTGACCTATTTTACGGCAATATCAACATAGATCTTCCATGCATTTGAATGGGGAAAAGTGTTTAAATGTCATTTGAAGGGAAACTCTTACAGGAAATGGGCAGTAGGACTGAATATTGATAATTTTGAAAATTATTGGTCGCAAGGGGCTCATCTGCCCCTGCCCGGGGCGATATACATGTATATTACAATAACATTCGAACACCTTCACCTCCGAAACAGCTTGGCCAATCAAAGTCAAATTTTATGTGAAACGGTACAAATAGGCATGATCAGGAAAAGGCCGCGCAACCAGAGAGAAATTTCCACTCCACAAACATATAGGTGGGAAAAAACTAAATTGACAATTAGGTACTTGTACTTAGAAAGCACATCGTAATCCGAGTGAGCACCTATTTCCCAACAGGCGGCCACTCAGTTACCCAAGCTGAACTAAAGCTATGAAAACGTACATAAGGTTCAAACATCACAAAAAGTCGACTCCAAAACATAAAACAAATAGAACCACAACAGAAGTATCGCCTTGGAACGATCAGTAGTATAAAATTACTGGGGGAGGGGACTTAAACCGGTTTTACAGGCGCCTAACATCACCCTCACATTCCGCAGTGGTTCATAACATTTAGCTAGTTGTTCGGTCCTCGTGGTGAATCTCTACCTAGTCAATGAATCATCAAGGACAAACAAATAAATTATGATAACCACCATGAAGAAGAAAAAACGAGGCATCACAGATTGAGTAAGTTGCCAGACGATGGAGATCCCTGGGAGCCAAATAACTTACTGAAATCCGGAGCAAAAGAAAAACACCAGTTTAACCCCGGTGGGCAAAGCACCAGACAAGAAGCTCCGGCCCCAACCAACTTAAATAAACAGCTTTAAGTCGGGACCATCATAGAGTCTGACGCCCGAAACAGCGGCGTGCAATTAAAGAAGGCAGCATAGTTATCAACCATGACTGGGTTAAAAACTAAGCATACAGCCTGTCGCATAAAATTTATTTTCTATCCTATACGCCTGTAACGTGTCTCCATAAAAATACGGAAGGCCCTCACGTAAAAGCGTCTTGAGTTTTTTTTTTTTTTAAATTGCGATTGTTAAAACTGGGGGTATCGATATTCAGTGGAACACCCTGCGTGCTGTTTGGAAAATTTTGTAAATGTTTTCACACTGCTCTTACTCGGTGAAGTGTCTGTCTTTGTAGAGGAGTTAACAGAATTCAGATTTTTTTTTTTTGAGAGAGAGTTTTGGCTAGTATATATCTTATCTGTTTATTCTGTACCCTTGTTTGTTGTACATGACACTTTAGCTTATGTTTTGGTGCCCGTCTTGCTCTGAGGGAGATGGTTTTGTTTTAAGTCTTATCGAGTCAATCCTGAAATTTAATTCTTAAAAAAATGCGAGAACTTGATGTCGTTAATCGTTATTGTGGGTGAATTTTCATTCTGACACTTTGAGAAATTTTAGAAAGTAGTTTGCATTGTTTTTCTTTCAGAAAGCAGAGTATATGTACCAAGAACTCCTGGAACTAGAAAACACATTACCGAATTTACGATTAGCTAAAGAAAGGTACACCGCTGAATGGGGTGGCTTTTCCGTGTTACAAGCTACCTATAGCATGATGAGAACCTTGGTCAAGATGAAAGATTGGACCTGGGACTACTTCATTAATTTAAGCGAATCTGCATACCCAATCAAGTATGGTTTTCTGCATTTGTATTAAAGTCGTTTAATTAACAGTAGCATTTGAGTTACACGTTTTTTACATTTCATTCAAGCACGAGGTACTTGAAACCCGCAACTAAACTGAACGAATACCATGCTAGACAAATGTTAGTTTAGTTACTACGATGCACTTAGTATAAGTTTGCTGTTTTTGTGTTTTTATTAACAATTTGTAATGGTATAAATACAACCATGCCCTTCACAGAAAAATGTCTTGTTACTGTTGCACAAACACAGCTATGAATTACATGTATCAGGAGTTTTTAACTTTTCGTGTTGTAATTCAGATCTACAGATGTGCTGGCTAAATTTCTCAGATCATACCAAGGTGCTAATTTCATCAAGTCTCATGAAGCTGAAACTTTTAGGTAAGGTAGAAATAACTCCCAAGTAAATGTAAGATAAAGTCATCCACTGTACCAACGTGATGGCCAACTCGCTGTAAACTAGCATCATCTTTGTATTTTGAGAAATAAGAAAATTATTATCGGTTAAGATACTGTACATATTCTAACCAACATTTAATATATTGGTCCCATTTGGATAATACAAGACTACCCTCTTGAAAGGTACACAATTACTATAATTCTCTTTGGCTCTATATCAAATCTAAAGGGTCACTGTCGAGGCTCAAGTAGCCGAAACTATGGTATGGCCCAGCCCTTTTCTCATTAATATGTTCACTACTATTAAAGGATCTCAGTTCTATTTTTATTTGCTATTACTGCAGCTGGTGTTGTGTCGTATGGCGGCCCTAAAATGTCTCCCCGTACATCATCCGTAGTGCAGATTATATTTTCCTTTTGGTCCTTTGAGATGAGCGAGGATATTATGAGAAATCAGAAAATTATTTTCGGTTTAGATACATTTTCTAACCAACATTCAATATATTTGGCCCCATTTGGATAATTCTAGTCTTTGGCTACCCTGTTGAAAGGTACAAAATTGTAATAATTCTCTTTGGCCCGATGTTAAATCTAAATGGTCACTGATGAGGCTTAAGTAGCCGAATCCATGGTATGGCCCATCTGTTTTATCATTAATATGTTTGCTGTTCTTAAAGGGTCTCAGTTTTATTTTTTATTTTCTATTACTGCAGCTGGTGATGTGCCGTGTGGCGGCCTTAAAAAGTCTCCTCGTACATCACCCATGTTGCAGATTATACATGTATTTTTCTTTTCGTCCTACGAGATCAGCGATGATGAGAAATCAGAATTAGACACATTTTCTAACCAACATTTGACCCATATGTATAATACTAGTCTTTGTATGAACTACCCTGTTGAAAGGTACAAACTCTGGGTCCATGTCGAATCTAAAGGGTCACTGACGAGGCTTGAATAGCCGAAACCACGGTATGGCCCATCTGTTTTCTCATTAATATTTTTGCTGCTCTAACAGGATGAAGGATCTCAGTTTTAGTTTTTATTCATTCAAAACTATATTCAATGATATAAAATATTTTGTATTAATTGATGTTAAGTAATCTATGTACCAATTACAATTCAGATCAATTTGAAACAGACCTTTTATGCCTACAGCTGTAGTAATAATAAATCTGACTTTGTTCAACTGAAAAAATCTCTTTCTTGCAGTTTTATAGATAAGCAAGGACTTGGGTTTCTATTCCATGACTGCGACGACCATCTGTGGCGACTGGGACCAAAACATAAGTTACCGTCAGGCATTATATACGATGGAGGCAGCGATTGGTTTGGTTTACATAGAAGTTTCTGTACATATGCAGTGACAGCGAGCGACCCATTGATCAATGGGCTGATGGAATGGGCAAAACATTCATTTTCACCCCTGGAGGTAAGAAATATCTTGCCTGAGTCATTCTTCCTTACAAGACTTCGATATTGTTTCAGTTGTATCAAGAGTTTGAGCTGGTTTATCGGCTGCCATATTTCATTTTTGAAATGGCTTTTGGACATTTAGTGCTCGAAACAGCATCACTTCCGCATATTTTCGTGCTTCACAATTGCCACTATGCATTTTTCGTATCATGCTATTCAATGATTGCTGATGTATCAATTGAATGCAGATCGAAGTGTGTCTGTGCTTTAAGATCCGTTTACACATTCACGATTTTCTCTACGATTCACCACGATTCACCCCGATTTCTATTGTCAGAAAATTCGGGATGGATCGGGATAAATCGTGACGAAAAGTGGAAATATTCAGTGTCACTACGATTCCAGTAAGAATGTCCACGATATTAGTACGGTGTCTGTAGGGTATCGCTGCGAATCAATGACGATCCATGACGGCAACGCTACGGTCAACGAGGATTGACCACGGTGGCACAAAGAATGCTCAGGGTGCTTGTACGGTTCGATACGGTACTAGTACGATTCACGGCGGTAGCCCCGTAGCGAAACCGTGGATGATTCGTAGGACAACCGTACACAATTCGTGATGAATCGTGAGAATTCGTGGTGTCAAAGATTCCACGACTGGCTACGATCTCTCATGAATAGCCGCGAATATAGCTACGGTATCAGTACGAATAAGCACGACTCCGCTACGAATTAGGCCACGCCCAATAACCACCACGATTCACCACGAATGTTTTAAACAGTTTAAAACTTCCGTAATGCCCCTAACACACTACGAAAAATTGTCTCCCGAATCGTCACGAATTGACAACTTTTGACATTTCTTTCGATTCGTACCTGAAACGTAAACGATTCGTGAAGTTCTTAACTAATTCTTACAGTTCGTAGTAAGTTCTTGGGTCAGTCGAAAATTCGTGGCCAAAATTTAGAACTGTTCAAAACTTTGGTCCCAAATTTTCGACCAAAAAAATTCGCATTTAATTCGCAACAAAGTCGTAACGCATTCCGTGACATCGTGTCTGAATCTTATCTGATTCGGATGCATTCGTAACTCTTTCGGGAATTCCGGAGCTTGTTACCCAACTACGAATTGACAGCGAATCCGTTACGAATGTCGCGAATACACACCAAAGCAGATACGAATAAGGGAAGAACTATCTACGAATTCACATCCATATGCGAATCAGCCAAGAGTGTTACGAATGACTTAGGACTTAACTACGAGTTTGTTAGAAGTACTCCAGTCCCTGAGGGGTAATTCGTGTGCACGAGAGGTCCAGAGAAAATTTTTCCATAAATGGTTAGAGACATATCTGAGGTGCAAGAAAGTCGAGGGTGATTGGCTGAAATCATGGTGCGGTCCGAGAAATTCAAGATGGCCGCCAAGATGGCGGCCGATTTTCTTGAAAATGGCTGTATACATAAAATTAGCTACCACAACATGCTTTTATTTCGTTTTTGAAATCAAAATGATTAATTAGAAAAGAATAGATACAAATAGAATGTTTTATGCCATTTTGTAATGGCTAAACATCAAAAATATTTTTCCGGGGCCTGAAAACCATAGAAAATTGGTCAAATTTTGATGAAAATATGACGACGGGGTACAACTGTTTCCTTCACTGTCACTCATTATTGATATAATGCTTAGAAAACACCATTTAAACTTTAATTAGTCGTTAGGCTAAATGACTAAGGTCTTTAAATGGCTTTATTCTGACCCTGATGTCTGATAAAAGTGCCTCAAAAGTGGGTGGGGTAAACAGACCCTTTCGACAAAAATAACCATTTAGCTTAATTAAGTTGTCACAACTTGCTTCTAATTAATTATTTTGACATAAAATATTTAAAATAGATAAAAAGTGATTCAAATACATGCGTTCATGCAATTTTACCCAAACTTTAAGCCAAACATCATAGACCAGGATCAGAATAATGTCCAAAATATGTCACATTTTAATGAAAATATGACAAATGTGTGCAACATTTTCCTTTAATTTCATTTTTTGCTTGATCATAGCTTTCTCAAAATTAAATAGTAATGATGCCTTAATAATTAAGGTATTTGAATGTATTTATTCTGGTTTTGCTTTGCCTTAAAAGTGGGTGGGGTAAGCACACCTTTTTACAAACAATGACTATTTAATCTCAGCTAGCTATTACAACTTGCGTCTGCTTAGTATTTTGGATACTATATTCTTAATAGTAAGGAAGAGATAAAAATACATGAATATGTGCAATTTTTGCCTGATGTAACACCAGCGGGATAAAAACATGCTTTATATGCCATCTTTGCCTGACATAACACCAAACTATGATACAGGCCAGAAAATGTCAGGAAACTGACAAATTGTGATGACATAATACAAAACAATGATCAGGGCCTTTTACTTTACTGTCACCCACTATCCTAGATCAGCTGGCTAACCTGCATTCCGATACATTTTGTGATCTTGCTCCAATTCTGTGTGGATAGGTCTAACGGAGCACCGATGGACATGAAATTATTCCGTCTACCATTCATGTATTCATCTATGACTAAGACCAGAGGAGGCTCACCTGATCTTGACAGTTTTCAGTTCAGAAAAAAGTCATTACACGTTACACACGTAAAGGTTATACATGTAACTTAAATGTTATGCGACAGTCTGCATGCTAAGTTTTTAACCCAATCGTGGTTTGATAACTATGCTGCCTTCTTTATTGCATGCAGGTGGGTCGGGCGTCAGACTCTGATGACTGATGAAGACCCCGACATAAAGCTATTCATTTTAGTTGGTTGGGGCCAGAGCTTCTTGCTGTTGCTTGGCCCACATGGGTTTAACTGGTGTTTTTCTTTTTCTTGGGATTTCAGTAAGTTATATGGTGCCTAGGGATCTTCATCGTCTGACAGCTAACTGAATATATGAGTCCTCGATTTTGATTCATCATGGTGGTTATCATGATTTATTTGTTTGTCCTTGATGATTCATTGACTAGTTTAATAGAGATTCACCATGAGGGCCGAACAACTAACTAAATGTTGTGAACTACTGCAGAATATGAGGGTGAGGTTAGAGCTCTGTAAAATCGATTTAAACCCCTCCCCCAGTAATTTTATACATATGATCTTTCCAAGGCAATACTTCTGTTGTGGTTCGATTTGTTTTGTGTTTTGGAGTCGAATTTCTTTGCTATTTGAACCTTATGTACGTTTTTATAAGTTTAGTTAAAATTGGTTAACTGTGTGGCCGCCTGCTCACTGCTCACCCAGTTAAGGATATGTTCTCTATGTATTCGTACCTAATTGTCAATTTAGTTTTTTCCCGCCTCGGTATTTAGAATTTGAATTTCTTTCTGATTACGCCTTTTCCTGATCACTGCCTACTTGTACTTTTTTACTTGAAGGGGAGCTAATGACTCCTACCATGGGATGTGTCCTTATGGGCCCAAGGAGCACGGGCGACAAGATTAACAAAGATGATAACTTAAGATTGCTACACACAATATAAAAGCTCTAAGGCTCATGGTTTTAGAAGAGGCTTTTTGTATACTTTATCTTTTGTATACTTTACTGGATCTATGTATCGTAAAGCACCATACAAGATCGTTGCATACTTAGTATACGAGTAATAGCCTCGAGCCTTGCAGTTCCAGAGAAGAAGATTTGTTCCTTTAATAAAAAGGATATGAATGGCAAATAATGAGGCCCCGGTGGCATAGTCTGAATGGACTGCATGGGTATGGTTGGCAGGGCTTATAAATAGGATTCTTTAACATTGCCTCACACAAAATATAAAAGCTCTAGGCGTCCTGGTTTCTGAAAAGGTTTTTGTGTGTTTTACCACTGTAAGAATATGGGAGTATATATAACCTCTGGATGGGACCGAATTTGACCCCATGGGCTTGATTGTGCCTCATTTTTGCTGCATACTTGATATCCCTGCTTTGGGTATTGTGGTTTCAGAGAAGAAGATTTTTTTTTCATGTTTTTTTTCTTATTATAAGCCTATCGCAGACCCAAGGGGCATGGTTGGCAGGATTTATAAAGGGAACTATTATCCACTGCTATACACAAAATATAAAAGCCCTGGACTTTGTGATTTCAGAGAGGAAGGTTTTTATGGCTTTCCTATTGTAAGTCTATGGGGGCTAATGACCCTTGGTGCTTAGTCAGTTTGGACCCAGGGGCATCATTGGCAAGATATATGTAGGGTACCACTAAACAGTGTAACATACTGAATATACAAGCTCTAGCTTCAGTGGTTTTAGAGAATACTTTTCCCATTATAAGCCTATATGGCAGATATTTATTTGTTTGGACTACCAAACATTGCTATATACACAATATAGAAGCTCTGGGTCTTGTGTTTTCCTAATGTAAGTCTATGACGGACAACGATTGATCATGGAGTCTTGCTATCTTATAAGCCCACTTGATAAGCCCTTGGCTCCGGTAAGCTAAAAAGGCTTTATAGTTTTAAAGAGGAGCATGATAAACACATGATTTTTTCTTTTTTTCTTTTTTTATTTTGATTTCAATTCAAATGTCTTAAATGGGTGGGGTAAATAAACACCATAAATGGAAAATAGCCATATTTCTTTTACTAAGGTGGTCATTACTTATAAAAATAAATAAAATATAAAAGTTTGATCCTTTGGAAGCAATGAAAACGTTCAAAGGGGGGAAATATGGGCCATATTGCGCAATTTCGGGTACTGAACCTTTCTAAAACCGGTGACGATATAAGACTTGTAAAGAACTTATATTAATCCTACTTCCGATTTAATTTTAAGAATAACATAGAATGATTAGATCCTTTGGAAGCAGTAATCCATTTAAAGGGTTAAGTACAATGTTGGGTAATGAACCCTCATCAGTTCATCTATGACCCTGAAAAGCTGGCAAGGAAAGCCAGGATTGCCAAAAATTTTACATCAAATATTCCCAAAGGGGCCAGATTATATAAATAGTGTTAAGAATATGTAACTTAACATATCTGTTTGAAATAATTCAAATATTCTTATCGATCCCAAATGACCTAAAGAAAAATATAATCTGCACTATAGATGAAATATGGGGTGACTTTTAGGGGCGCCACATGGCACGACACCAGTTGCAGTAATACCAAAGAAAATGCAATTATTTGATCTTTTGGAAGCAGTAAGAAGGTGGGAATGGGCCAAATTGTACAATTTGGGGTAACAAACCTTCATCTGACCCTTTACAAGCATTCTTCAAGCAAAATATCAAATTGAATACTGAGTGAAATTTACATTAAATAAGACAAATCACTACGTTTTTCTGATACAAATTTAAGATATTTAGTGTTAAGGATGGGTAAAGTGGCTTAAAAGCATGCATTTATAACACATTTTATCCATTTTGTGTAAAAATAGCTAAGAAGAAGCAAGTTGTGATAACTTAGTTAAGTTAAAAGTTTATTTTTGATGAAAGGGTTTGTTTACCCCACCCATTTTGAAGGCACTTTTATCTGAATTCATGATCAGAATAAATCCATTCAAAGAAATTGATCATATAGGCTAATTACTGTCTAATCGAGGTTTAGAAGGTGTTTTCTAAGCATAATAAAGCATTATATCATTAATGAGTGATAGTAAAGGTAACAGTGGTACAACTTCTTCATATTTTCATCATAATTTGACAAATGTTGTGTAGTGTTCAGGCCCCTGAGAATATTTTTGATCTTTAGCCATGATAAAATGACATTAAACCTTTTGTTTGTATCTCTTCTCTTCTTATATAATTATTTTGAGTCCAAAAACCAAGTAAAATTATGTTGTGGTTGCAAATTTGATGTATACAGCCATTTTCAAAACAATCGGCCGCCATCTTGGTGGCCATCTTGGATTTCTCTTACCAAAATTGTGTTATATTGCATAGAGCATGTATTTGTATCACTTTTTACCTATTATAAACATTTTATGTCAAAATAAGTAATTAGAAGCAAGTTGTGACAACTTAATTAAATTAAATGGTTATTTTTGTCAAAAGGGTCTGTTTACCCCACCCACTTTTGAGGCACTTTTATCAGACATCAGGGTCAGAATAAAGCCTTTTATAGAATTTAGTCATTTAGCCTAATGACTAATTAATGTTTAAATGGTGTTTTATAAGCATTTTATCAATAATGAGTGACAGTGAAGGAAACAGTTGTACCCCATCCTCATATTTTCATCAAAATTTGACCAATTTTGTATGGTTTTCAGGCCCCGGAAAAATATTTTTGATGTTAAGCCATAATAAAATGACATGGAACATTCTATTTGTATCTATTCTCTTCTAATATAATCATGTTGCGTCCAAAAACCAAGTAAAAGCATGTTGTGGTAGCTATTTTTATGTATACAGCCATTTTCAAGAAAATCGGCCGCCATCTTGGCGGCCATCTTGGATTTCTCGGACCGCACCATGATTTCAGCCGATCACCCTCGATTTTCTTGCACCTCAGATATGTCTCTAACAATTTATGGAAAAATTTTCTCTGGACCTCTCGTGCACACGAATGACCCCTCAGGGACTGTATTAAAGCTGGAGATTAATGGTATTTAATATGGAAGTTTATATCACGAATGTTAGCCGATTGCTATGGAACGCGCCACGAAGTCCACGAATCTTACAACAGAAATATAACTAAAAAGGTACACCAAAGGACAGGAGAAAGATACATAGAAAAGCACTGTTATGATTTAGGGCGCTACAGAAGCCAGTTCTGTTGAAGAGAAGCTACAGTAACTTCTTTACTTCTGAGAGAATAAAGCCTCAGAGGTGAAAAATGTTGCAGGGATAAAGCTAGTCAGGGACTCGGAGATGGGTAGTTATGTTGTAATTTATGAACAAGAGTTTCCCATGTATCAGCGAATGAGTGTTTGGGCCATAGCCGATAGAATAATAGTATTAGAAATTGGTCATCGTCCTTCATTTAAGATGAAACTGATATTTCAAGCAGGTGTATTATAACTTTTATAACTATCTTGAGAAAAATTCTCACGAATTGTCAAGAACAGCTACGAATATTTATTATTCGCACATGTTATCGTCATACTCGCAACTGATTCGTAACTGATTCTCGAACTTTCGCGCTGCATATCCTCAATAGATAATTGTAAATCGTAAAGAATTCTTTCCAACTTCGTGTGACTGCAGCCGAATTCAGCCGAGTCTGCCGAATATTCGTAACACTATCGTGTCTGTGTCCTAACAGATTCGTAACCAATGTCGAATAAACATAAAAAGTTCACGAAATTCCACGAATCCTAAAATTTATCGATTCGTGGCAATTCGTGGAGTTCGGGTTCGTAGTGTGATAGGGGCATAACGCTACCGTGGAGTTTCCCGAATCATCACGATTCATCAAGATTCTTCACGGTTCTACTACGAATCACCACAATACACGACGATTTTACAAGTCGTGGCGAATCGGTCGTAGCGGCACCGTAGCCAAAAATGGTGAATGTGTAAACAGGCCTTTACGTTTTCGGGTAAAGTTACATAAAAGTTGCGTGCATTCTTTCCAGTCCTATTTCCATATCCTACTGCAGAACAGCGATTTTTGTGACACCCAGATTGACATTAGCCTACACATGATCAACTGGGTGGGATCACAAGGCTGTACCTGTGTGGGCAGGAAGGTGGATTTCTGTGGTTGTTCACCTAAAAACCTCAGACAGGATGATTTCGCCCGGATACAGGTTAGTGTTTCAGAAAATAGTATGCACTACATACTTCAACTTTAAACATAATAAAGGATGCATTTCATTGATGTTTAAAAGCCGCACACGACCATATTTTATAGGAAAAATACACTCTATATGTTTGTTTTTCTCTCCTTTGCCATGGCCATATCAAAAACGGGCCTCCGTTGCTGGTGGAATTTTCGAGTTTACACTGTGTTGTTGGTATTCGACATTGAAATTCGCTTGCGATGTAAGGTTGAATGGGTTTGAAATAAAATTTGATGATTTTGTCATTTTTCACCCTAAAATCAATCGGAAGTGCTAAATGGGGCTAAGTTTTCGCTGAAACATTCTCGGACGAGGGGCAAGCCGATTTTGCCACAAACAAAGTGCACTAGGTGTCCCTGAAATATAGAAATAACCTGTACGTATATCAGTTGCGTTTTATGGTTTAGGTATTCTCGAAATAAAGCAAATATGATGTAAAAAAAAAGTACAAGTAGGCAAAGATCAGGAAAAGGCGCAATCAGAAAAAGGCGCAATCAGAAAAAGATTCCCACTCCAAAATCCGAGGTGGGAAAAACTAAACTAACAATCAGGTACTTATACCATGAAACATATCGTAAGCCGAATGAGCAGCTATTTTCCCAATAGGTGGCCACTCAGTTACCTTAACTTAACTAAAAATATGAAAACATACATAAGGCACCAACAGCACAAAAAAATTCAAACACCAAGACATAAAACAAAAATAACCACCACAGAAGTATCGCCTTGGAATGATCAGTAACACAAAGTTACTGGCGGGCTTAAACCGGTTTTACATGGCCATAACCTCACCCTCAGCTTCTGCAGTGGTTAATAACATTTAGTTAGTTCTTCGGTCCTCGTAGTGAATCTCTAACTAGTCCATGAATCATCAACTTAACTAAAAATATGAAAACATACATTAGGCGCCAACAGCACAAAAATTTTAAACACCAAAACATAAAACAAAAAGAACTAAACATGTCATTATTATCACGTGTTTAGAATACTGCATGTCACGTTTAAATGTGTCTTAGTATTATTAATAATATATTATATTATAATTGATAGTTATTATGTTTTCCATATCGAGAATCATACAGATGACCCCATATTCTTTGCAAGAAAATTTGAAGCCATTGTGAATCAAGAAATATACGATTTAATCGACAGGAACCTCAGAAAAATACATACAGGTATGTTGGAATTCAGATTTGTGTTTTCTTGAAAAATATTATATATTGCTTAATTATGTAGTGATTGGCTCTGGTTTCAAACAAACAAAATCGAAATGGCCTGTCAGAGCCAGAATATGAAGCTAGTGATGGTTCAAGCCCGTTGACTTAATTTTGTCACCTGTATACATATTTATACAAAAAGTCCCGAGGCGATGTAGTTACACTTTCGAAATAGCGTGTCTTCGAAAGATACAGGTATAAATGTCGCATTGATAATACGGAATAGTCACTCGGTGTTCATGAACTTGATTAGTATTGCCCATTGACAGATAATTCTCGTTTTGTTTCATGTATTCCAGAGGATGCCAAATTATCACTGTACTGGCAGAATCATTACAGTCCCTATGATAAACCCAGTCCTCAAACACAGATCATTACTACGTTTGGTAACTCGCTGGTTCGTCAGGCTTCTGAGGAGTTCGAAAGAAACACACAACAATGCGTGCTCCTGGGTTTTAAGCTGATTGAAACGCATGTCCTGTTCGAAGATGATAAGTTCCAGAGGTAAAACTATTTTTTATTCTTTTTAGACATGAAATGATTTGTACTATTTATCTATGACTGTGTAAGATACTCAATGCTTTGTGAGATGGGATAGACGGCACTATGTTTCATATTCATTATTTTGACCTTTAAAATACGTTCGTTGACGAAATAGCTAATAATAGTAAAGCCTTTTTCGTTTCGCTCAAACCATTACTTTAATAGATATCGTTGTAACAATAAGACCGAGAGTTCACTTTGCAGATTTGTCCTTACTTTGTCAACCTCTGTTATAGATCCATGATATGTCATTAGGCCGTTTTGCTTCTTCACAGTTATCTAGTAAAGCATTCATTGACGCTACCAGGTGATACATCCTGTCTGTATGAAAGTCGATTTTCCAAGATCAACCGTTTCAAGATCGAGAATACCAGTGCAAGTAACGGGAGAATACAAACATTGACAGTAAGATCGTGTTACTTTAAATGTACTGTAAGCTACTACTGCTCTAAAAGGATCTCAGTTTTAAATTTGCTACTACTACAGCTGGTGTTTTGCCGTGTGGCGGCCCTAAAAAGCCTTCCCATACATCATCCATAGTGCAGATGATATGTTCCTTTCAGTCCTTTGTGATCAGCGAGGGTATTCTGAGAAATTAGAAATTTATTATCGGTTTAGATTCATTTTTCTATCCAACGTTTTATATATTTGGCATTGTTTGGATAATACAAGTCTTTGTATCGACTATCCTGCTGAAAGTTGCAAAATTACAGTATTTCTCATTGCTCTTTGGCTCCGTTTTGCCAAATCTAAAGAGTCACTGAAGAGGCTTAGGTAGCCGAAAACGCGATATGGCCCATCCCTCTTCTCATTAATATTCTCACTGCTCTTATAAAGGATCTCAGTTTTGTTTACATCAAATAATCCATAAATCAACATTAAGAAATACATTTGTATGCCCAATCTGTGTTAGAACAAAAATAACATCAAAATTATAAAAAAAATAAATCACGTGTTGTAAAAAGAAATGAGCCGCCTCGTGGGAAAACCAACAATGTGGTTTCCGAACCGGTCTGACACAAACCGGCCTGTACAAGCACAGAAAACAGCTAGAAGCTTGAAATTTCGGATTTAAGTAGAAGAGGAATTGTACTATCCGAGTAGCGAAAACAAAGCCGCTGATCAGCTTCGCGGTTACCGCGAAGCTGATCTGCGCCTTTGTTTTCGCCTAGGCAGATTGTTGGTTTTCCCATGGGGCGGCTCAAATGTTGATGTCGCAAATATTCTTTCTTGTAAATTATTGTGTAATTTAACTTTCTATTTTTATAAAATTCTTTTGAATTGAATGCTTTCAAATTCTCTTAATACATATCTCCACAGGTTGGGAGTGACTTTGACTCAAAAGAACGTATATTTCGCAACTATCCCGGATTTTTGGGTCCTGATACTCGAGTTGTTCTACACCATTCATGGATTTATAGACCTACAAGAAAAGTGACATTTTCTTGGGTTGATCCTGTGGGTAAAGATGCCGCTAGTCACGATATCAGAATCCCGAGGACCCGTCTAGTCCAGTTTCACAATCCGAAGTTGAAAGGACCACTGAAACCCGGTATATGGACTGTTAAGGTCTCTGTTGGAAGAACGCAAATTGCGAAAGTTTATTTTCCAATTGTTCCTGGTGTGATATCTCATAACGACCAGTCATGCAATGACGATGTACAAACAGGAAATGTAAAACAGGAATCATTAACTGATAAATTGACATCATATTTCTGGAGGAGTGAAGATATTTGTTTGATAAGTGTTGAGAATGACGATTGTCCTGCATTTGAACCGTGTACGGAGACATTATGGAGCTCTCTTTCTCCAGACTCGAAGTCAGACATTAATGACGATGACGGATTGGTGGGCAACATATTAGAGATAAATGTAAACCCTCCTGAGTCACATGACGAGTCCCGAAATCGAGAATCAGATTTGAATGGGGACTGATGATATGGGTAAAGAAGTATTTATGACGAATAGAATTTTTTTAAAAGTTAAATAATGAGCTATGATGCTGGTCACTGGTCAGTCAGCTTATGCAGTTAAGTTATTTAATTTGTGTAATTGGTAAAATATTTCATCTCACTTTAACCGGGATGTTTCGTGTTTGCTTTCAAAAGGTACACGTAGGCAATGATCAGGAAAAGGTGCAATCAGAAAGAAATTTCCACTCAAAAAACCGAGGTGGGAAAAACTAAATTGACAATTAGGTACCTATACTTAGAAAACATATCGTCAGCCGAGTGTCAATTCGTATGCTTTTCTTACCGAGTGAGTTCGTTATATTGTAATATGTTCAACATTTTCTACGGCCTTAGTGTATTATTGAAACAAGAATATCTTTTTAGTTATTCTTGAGTTAATACCTTTATAGGCCTATACTTAAAACCAGTTTTGAAATGGACTATTCCGAAGTGGGTGTGCTCACTTCTGAATTATTGCAAAAAAGTGTATTTATTGAATTTTGACGCGTTTCAAAAGCTGATGTTTTGATATTATGTGGTCTCTGTAAAAATTAAAAGGTACTCATTTGTCTATACAGTGAGGTTTTGCTTTTCGAAATTTGGTTAAGAAGTACCTGAATCACCCTTGGACTACCAACTTTGAAATACGTCATAAGTCAGGAAGCAGTTCCATTAATTTAATAATGGCGTCCTTTCATGAAGCAGTTTCATTCTAAGATTTATATTTAGTGATCATATTTCAGGAGTTATTCATGCTGTATCCTAATAATCATTGTATTAGGATGAAACGTATTCTATTATCAAAGCATTGCTACATAGAATATAGTGTCAAAGCAACTAGTTTTATTATTTTGGTTGACATTAAATCAATATGGGCTGGTCCATGTGAGACCGTTTCAACATTGCCTTCAATCGAAACGGGGTGTAAAGAAAAGAATAAACATACATGATTCACTGCTTTCTGTTTCATAACTGTGTATAATAAATTTTACAAGGAAGGTCCAAATTGGTCATTTTGAAATTATAATGAACAAAATCAAGTACTTAGAATGTAGAAATTGAATGATTAATTGTTTTATTCACTTGACATACCTGTAAAACGTGTTATTCACTATAATAGACTAATCCAAACTTCCAGCAAACTTACTACCAATTATCAATGAAGGGTTGTTCCATTTGCTGCACAGGGGTGTAAACAAATGCTTCCGCATGCTTCCGTTGCTTTCTATTTTATAGCTCATGTTCATTAATCTCCAATCACGAGAAAATGTCTTTTCAAAGATAGAGGTTAACCCCTAGAATGCCGGTACACTGTCATAGATTGTGATTTTGTCTGGTAGTCCGTTTGATTGTGACTGCTTGGTGGCACTGTTGAGTGTGACTCTTCCAGGTAGTCATGTCTGTATTGTTGTACGTTGGTATAATAAATATATTATGTATGTATCATATTAAATACTATGTTATGTTCAGTTACATGCACTGTGTATGTGACATGTTATTTCACATATGTGGCATTATGTTATGTTGCATATATAATGTTAGGTTACATATGTAATATTATGTTACATCTGTACGTTATGCCATTTTGACCCTTCCAGAACACCATAACTAAGATTTTGAGTGCGTCGTCTTAAATAGGGTAAATACATCAATTAGTATGAGTCACTTCGTCCTAAGGTTAAGATTTCTGAATAAAAAAAAGTTGAATTAAATAAATAATAATGAATAAATCATGAATCGCCAAACGTTGACCGAAATATGCGGCATCGCCCATGGATCCGCAAATGGGGTCTTTTTAGCTATATTTAAAAATAAATATTACATCTTCATTGACCATAAGGTCGTAAGAAAAAGACGAGCTTCTTGACGCCTAAACACGTATATTGCGGGCATGTTGTTGTTGTATTTCAGAAATGGTAACCCAGTCCCGACATAAACATAGCTGTTGCGTTTGGTATCAAATCAAATAAATGCACAAGTGTGTATTATTGTACTCCATATAGCTACGTTCATAAAGTTACATGTGAGTGACTAAATAAACAGACATGCACTGAACAAACAAAAAGCTCTTAATACTTTTTAACGGTTGCCTTACTCCGTGTTTGAGAAATGGTGTGACAGTTGATAGAGGCCAAATCCAAAATAACAAATCACGTCCAGTTTCGAATGATGTCTCTAAAGTCATTGATTGTTGAAAATGTTAGAACGCATGAAAATTAAAGTTGACCGCTATTAACCGCTGACCTACATGCGTCATGGTACTAATAGGGTTATATCTCGGCGATGTAGCTTGTGTCACTTTAATTTGAATGCGTCGACGATGTCTCCGCTTTTTTTTTTTTTTTTTTTTTTTTTGTACCCAAGAGTTTATGGTTGTTTTTATGACAACAATGAAACAATTCTACAGTCCGTGTTGCATGCGTTTCTGTCGTCCTGACGATTAACTTGCCCATTACTATTTATTGCGCTCAACCTGACATTAATGTGGAATTGGCACTGTAAATTCAGAAACTTCATTTTCGATGTGCAGACTGGGCATTTAGATATTCACGTAACCAACTCGTAAACTTATAATTCATATAGTACAGTTTAGCCTTATTTCTGTGATGAGCATTTACGACAGATCAATTATCATTTTTTGAATTATTAACCAACAGTTATACGTACAAAGAGTCAATACATGCTACTATTGAACCATTCTGTGTCTATTGAACATAAACTTATTGAAAATGAAGGGTAAACACACTGTCACAGAAAAAATACAATGTATAAAACACACACTTAAACTGCTGACAACGTTAACGCTCTCCCTTGTAGTCATTTTGATTGTGACTTTGTCTGGTAGTCCGTTTGATTGTGACTGCTTGGTGGCACTGTTGAGTGTGACTCTTCCAGGTAGTCGTGTCTGTATTGTTGTACGTTGGTATAAGAAATACATTATGTATGTATCATATTAAATGCTATGTTATGTTCAGTTACATGCACTGTGTTCTGTGACATGTTATTTCACATATGTGGCGTTATGTTATGTTGCATATATTATGTTACATATGTAATTTATGTTGCATCTGTAACGTTATGGTACATGCGTTATATAAGATGCATTATGTTACGTGTTTTGCTACAAACATAACGCTATGTTGCATAACGGGTGCTGATTCATTCATGTTGTTGCATATGTTGCGTTTTGATACATTATGTTACATACATTACATAACTTATGTCACACACGTTATGTCACATACGTTACTTCCGTTTATAATGTATTCAATACTGAGATTTATCAAGATATCATAGATTTGACTATAACAACACTGTCTGTTTTGTGTGTATCTTTGATGAGCTACGCTATTTCAGAATGTATGAAAATTCTTAAGATGCAACGACACCACATATGTGAATGAGAGCATGAGAGAGTGCATATATATAAGTGAAACATGTATTGTTTTAATATTGAATTAATTGTTTACACCATTATGCCATAAATAGCTAGCTATGTTAATTTATTTGGGGGAGGGCTATCTAATGTTTATTTTTGCAAAATTATGTTTACTCCTAAAGATCTTACACGCACAAATATGTTACATACATTGCGTTATGTTACATATTTTACACTATGTAACATATGATAAATTTTGTTACATGCTATGTTATATATGTTTTGTAATGTTGCATATGTTACATATGTTACGTTATATATGTTACGTATGTAACATACGTACATATGTAACATATGTTGCATGATATTTACATTGATTAACTATGCGCAATGTCGAGAACATATCATACGATTCGTCGACAACGATAAAAATAACTAGTATAGATAATGAAAATAAATTATAAAAATCGTGATCAATGGAAACCTGATATTAAAGACGTCTTTTCTTCAAACACTTCAGAAAGTATGTTTACTCTTTAAATCTTACACGCACAAATATGTTACATACACTGCGTTATGTTACAACTTTTACAGTATGTAACATATGATTAACTTTGTAACATGCTATTTTACATATGTTTTGTAATGTTGCATATATTACATATAATACGTTATATGTTACGTTTGTAATGTACGTAACATACGTACATATATATATATATTACATATGTTGCATGGCGTGCATATTATGTTATGTAGTACAATGTTATATATGTTGTATTATGTCACATACGTTACATTATGTTTCATATGTTTTGTTACAAATGTTACATTGCTACAACATGTCGAGATTATGTCGAGAGTATATCGAGAAGCATGACGGCTTCGAGTACAATCCACTTCTTTAAACGTAAATGCATGAAAATGCATGTTTGATCGGCCACTCAATATTAGCATTAACGAAAATGAAACAAGGCCGTATATAACATGTAGCACATGTTATAGTTTTTCTTGTTATTTGTCATACACATAAAATTTGAATTAACTATTAGATAAAATGCATTTGCTAGTGATTTGCCATTTAATATCTATTTGGTATGGTTGTAAATTTTAGTTGGTTGTAAAGTTACTTTGTAAATAGTTGGATGCTAATTAATTATTTGAAACGTTGTACATGTTATGTAAAGTCCTTTGCAGTTCGGCTTTGGAAAAAGTATATGCTTAGGCAGTTGTCATTTTCTATTCCTTACATTTAAAATTAGTTGGTTTGTAATCCATATATTTGCAATTCACATGATTGTACCATCACTCCGTGACAGCACACAAGAGCGAATGGAGATAACATCTTTATGCAATTTGGTTCTCGTCAAGTACAGGGAATTCTTATGTATTTTCTCACATATTTCAGTAGCTTTCGGTACATTTTAAAATGTTCACAAAGTTTATTTGATTATAGACCTGTGTTACACAACACAGTATAGACCTGTGTTACACAACACAGTTTGATGGTCTATTTTTACAACCCACCTACAGCCCAAGGCGTCTCGGTCAGACTTGATTTCATACCGTTTTACCATTGTAAATGGCAGTTAAAGTTTATGCAAATGCCAATCTGTATACGGACAACCAAATAATAAACTACCAATATTAACATGGTAACTATGAAGCCTAAACAGTAAACGATGATTTGTTATACGCAGGGAAACTTGCAGGAGCCGTCATCTTGTTTCACCTTGTGATCAAAGTTACTCACCGCTGTATACCGACACTCATGAGCAGCGTAAACAGGCAAGTACTCCTGACAAACACCCTGATGGATACATTTCTCCAGTTTGTCCACAACCTCTTCTCCAGATAGATAAGCACCGTGAAGATAACCATAATACAGGAAATCCGTTTTTTCTCCTGCAAAGTAAACGTGACCAACCGGTGCCTGTAGGGCATGGTGATGAGGGTGAGGTTAGGGCCCTGTAAAACCGGTTTAAGCCCCCCCCCCCCCCCCCCAAGTAATTTTATATTACTGATAGTTCCAAGGCGGCGATACTTCTGTTGTGGTTCTAATTGTTTTGTGTTTTAGAGTCAATTTAGTTTTTTCCCACCCCTCGGTTTTTGGAGTGGGAATTTCTTTCTCAGTGATTGCACCATTTCCTGATCATTGCCTACTTGTACATTTTTTGAAAGCAAATTCTATTTGCTTAGGTTGGAACTTGCCGTTATGTATTCTGGGGTTGGTTTTAAAGTGTGTTTATAATCCATGTATTTGCAGTTTTACCATAGCAATGGTGTAAATAGAATCAATATTTCACAATAGTTGATTTTCAATGAATATTCAGAAACGTCCCGAACATTTCAGCACACTTAGAAATGAGCAAAGATTTTATTTGTTCGTAATCTTTTCTTCTTCCAACATTATTTGTTGTACAATGTTTTACAACCCACCTACATTTTAGATATGTTGGTCCGATCGTCCGAAAGGCTTGCTGCAATACCGTTTTACCTTTCGAGTTGAAATAAATGTTACTGTCAATCTGCACACGGTCATATAAACCGCCTAATTCTGATATAACAACATCACCACGGTTATGTCTAGACGAAGATGCGCAAGGAAACTCGCAGGATCCATCATCTTGTTTCGCTGAATGATTAAAGTTACTGGCCGCTATATATCGACAACCACGAGCAGCGTGAAGAGGCACATACTTCGGACAAACACCCTGCTGGATACACTTATCCAGTTTGTTCACAACCTCTTCGCCAGATAGGTACGCACCATGAAGATAACCATAATATGGGAAATGTGCATGTTCTCCTGCAAAGTAAACGTGACCAACCGGTGCCTGCAGGGCGTGAAAAGAGTCCATGGTATACCCTGGTGGCCAGTTACTCCATGCTCCTCGATATAAGGGAAGCTGCGAACAGCGCGACATTCTAAAGTTAATTGGTTCTGGAATAATAGAGGAGTTGATATAGACGCTTCGAAGTTTGTCCATAACCTCTTGTTGAACTTCATCGTTAGTCAGTCTTTCAATCCTAACTGCAGCCTTGTTCGATGCTACCACGCTGAGAATGTTGCAACCAGGATATATCTTGTTCATATTCAATATGAGATTAAACGCTTCGGTGTCGTCTGCATAAAGTATCCATTCTGCGTCGTCCCAGAAATCCGTATTAAACTGAATGTGTATGGTCGTATATTGGGCCATCTGAAACTGTTGTATTGCGTCCGTCTTCCATTCTGGTAAAACAAGATCAAAGGCTACGCTGTCACTTTGTAACACGCTAAGACTGAAAGTAACAATAACATAGTCACCTGTGTATGTTTCGTTGCTGTCAGTGGTAATCGTAACTAAATCATCTTTTCCTTCAACTCTTGATACGACTTTATTGAGGTGCAGCTTATCAATATCATTTCCTAGCACCTCGTCCAATATATTCTTCACTACAGCCACAAAACCGCGATCGTCTTTAACGAAAAAGTCTCCATACTCTTCTTGAATTGCTACTACATCTGTAAATGAACTAAATTTAGCTGATGTTTCTTCTGGGCCGTAACCATATAGACAATCGATTTCAAAATATTCAATAACATCTTCGATAAAGGATTTTGGGTCCCATCCAGCTTTAAGGCATTCTGCTTTCATTGCAAAATCGGGTCTATGTTCATATTTACCAGATCCCACATCACCGGCGATTCGTTCAAGGGCAGGTTTCCATTTCTCTTCATAGATCTGATCAGCTAGGTCGGTCACGTCCGTGCCATTCCTGGTCCGTACTATCCAGTCATCGTAATTGGATTGTTGTATTGGAACGTTGTATTTATTGATCAACTGTAGGACAGGGTTATCTGGCGCGGCATGTACAACCATCGGTCCCATCTCGACAACTGTATTTCCCATGGTGAAATGGAACACACGGCCCCGACTCTGCTCGAGCCCTCTATAATCTCAAACTTTGTGTAGCCCAGTTCTTGTAGCTTCTTCGCTGCTGCCATCCCAGACATCCCAGAGATTATAGATTCGGCGAGTCGGTATGTGTGTGTGTGTGTGTGTGTGTGTGTGTGTGTGTGTGTGTGTGTGTGTGTGTGTGTGTGTGTGTGTGTGTGGTTTTTGACAGACATACAGAGACAGACAGACAGAGATGATAGATTTAACACAACAACCAGGCACATTGCACTAACATCTAGATAGCTTACCTTTCGATTGTGCCAAACTGATGTCAGTATACAGAAGAAGGAAGGAAAGAAGTATGGCTAGCCTCGGCACCAACATCATAGATGATCACTTTAAATTGTGCAAGAATTATCTATTTGACCGACTGCATTTCCGAAATTCAATGCCTTGATCGTTAACAATTACTAGAGATTTCGACTGTGCATAATAAGTCGAATACAAAAGTAAATTGTCTTAAACTGTAAAAGGCACAGTTATGATTACTATATATCAAAATAATACCTCCTTAAGAGAGAAAATTTCATTCGCATTAGCAAAATAATAGTAGATGTTAGAAAAAAAAATAAGTAAAACTTAAAATATGTAAGAGACCTAACGAATCTACCTGCTCACGTTCACGAAAACTTAAGCAATGGCGCCATGTACCCGTCAGGTCGACCACATTGATGCAGCAGAAGAAAACCTGACTGAATCCAAATCCATATAAAATATGTTTGGTATTCAATATAACAGTAGAAGATCATGAGGGCCTGCGTAGACGTTTTTAAAAACAAAATTCACGTGCGTTTATTCCCAGGGACTATTTTTATTTTGAGGCTAGCAACCACGGGTCACCTTTTCAGCAGCTGATTACATGAAAACACTTGAATACGTGACTCTAAACCCTCAAGAAATGAATTGCTCAAGGATGATATTATCCAAAAATGTCAGCAAAGACATTTGCCACCCAAAAGCCTTGCCACACGGACGCCATGAAAATGGCCGTTTTTTGACGGCACACACCAGCCTCAGGAAATCTAATTTTTTATCTATTTATCATTAAACGCACGCATCCACACCCATACCGGTAGATGCTCTAATAATTCTTCTTTTAATTAAGGTCATCCATGCCACGATTGGTACATGACCATTTTTCTAACCCATATTTAACAATGAGCTTCCGGTTTCATCGGTCACCTTCATTGAGAAAATGTGGAATTCACGAGTCCTTGACGACAAATTTAAACACACGAAAAATACATAAACAAAGAAACTCTTACCAAAATTCAAGCATAGTAATCCATACTGGCGTCCTAGTAGTCTTTTTAATGCACTTCGGGAAAGTAATGATCAAGAAATGTAAATTATTTCGCAAAAAAATCAAGACAATCTCACTAAAACACAAACGACATTTGCCAGTTGAAACTGTAAATAATGAAACGTCATACAAAGATGGTCGCTCACAATGACGTCATGAACGAAAGAATATCAGTTGCGGATCTAGCGGTTCTCTTTTTGGGTTATAAATTAATGGGGAAAGTAATTTGATCGGTTTTAAAGTGTGAAATACGGTACGAATGACAGGCACTTAAGCCGTAACGATACACGCACGTGGACGTGTTCGAATCCTTAATTGGTTTTGAAAGCACCTGTTAATTTTAACGACGCCGGTCGGCCCAAACACTTGACTTAAGACGGTACTGTCCCATCTAGATCTAATGCACCACTGCATCCCCCTCCTTTACAGGGATAGGCGGGGATAATGACTTTTTACTTTTCAGTGCTCCACTTTAAGCCCCACCCTGCGGGGACGAGTTTGATGTCCAAACCCTGTACTTTACTTGTACCCATGCACTCTCACAATAAAAATCCCACTGGTGTAAGAATTTAATCAGTCAGTTCCCCTGCACTACAGGGAGGAAAGGGGGGTGGGGGGCATCGGTTACAAATGACTGGTACATAAATTCCAAGCTGCAACTTCTGTGTTTTGTGTCTCTGAGAGAAATTGATGTCTATACATGTAGATCTAAAACTAATATGAAATGACGGCCCAACCCGTAGGCTACGCGAGAGGCTACGTGGCATGGCGATTTTAGTACCCGACAACAACACAACCCTCACACCGTAACGGGCGTCAAGGGGCATTGTTATCATTTTGTTCCGCCCGTCATAGTAGATTTTTTTCCCCGTTTTTAAAGTCGAATTAAAATCCTGTACCGTTTTTTTGGGGCACTGTAGGTCTATCTCCGAATCCGAAGAATGGCCAACAATTTAAATAAATAAATATGAATAAATTAATTGTTCTGTGGAAAAACGTTCCAATCAACCATTTTTCAGTCCAGATGTTCAGTCGTGTCTTGGCGGAGCGACCCTTAGCGTTTCTTACTCATGAACATAGCCCGGCGGTGCCAGTAGGGGTGTAACAGCCGACCCCTCAACTCCGGCTTTCACGCTACCAGGTAAAAAGTAAAAGAAAATTTAAACTTATCAATTTCGGAAGAAACATCGAAACACTTCGTCCATATGCTTAAAAATTTGAATCATACGGACAGGGGCGGGATCAAATGAGCCGCGACGCGAGAAAACCGGTATCGGGGTTTCCGACCATGTCCGACACGAACCGGTCTGTACAGTCACAGAAAAAAAGCTAAACGCTTGAAATTTTGGATGGTTGTACTATCCGAGTAGCGAAAACAAAGGCGCCGATCGGCTGTGCAGTTACTACACAGCTGATCTGCGCCTTTGTTTCGCATAGGCGAAAACCCGGTTTTCTGATGGCGACATTGTTCCTAGCTTTTAACCATTAAATGTGGAGTTAATGCGTTCGACGCTATCACTAGTTCATCGCGCTCCTGATGTAACATAAGACCATGATATCAGAAATAATGATGACGGCCTTTCAGATGCATTGAGATGCGTGTTGCAATCTAGTTCGTGAGTGTTGTGAAAACGCGCATGGTGCAAGGGAAGCAACTCGATAAAACAACATAAGCTGGTGCATGCCACAGTATCGATTTATCTTTCGATGCTATAACTGTTACGATATTTCTGGTTATTATTTATTTATTTTGTTAAGTTTACATTTCCTATCAGATTTTACCTCCCATTTAGCAAACTTCGTGAAAAAAACAAGCCTTGCTCGATAATAATTATAAATTACAATATTACGTGTTTTCTCGGTAGCTAGTCTGCTTTTACCCATGTACGATCATGTAACTTAATTGCATACATTTATACGTGTTTCTTCTTCTTTTTTTTTTTTTTCCTGGGCGAGACTAGTACTATGATGATTGTTTTTGTGGGTTTTGTTTTGTGGGTATGTTGTTCCGGGAACCTCGGTAGTCTGCTTTTACCCATGTACCATTACAAAGCATAATGCACCAGTCATTTAATTCCCCGATCCGCCGGGGGCCGGGGATAGCGAGGTTACACAGTGCCGGGATTTAAAACCTCTGTCGAGTCCCGGTAGTGCCGGGGTTTTAATTTTCTGCCAATACATAGTCATGTCAATTCGATTAATTTTCATATGCACATTTTCATTTAGGTGCAGAAATTCAAGCCCTCTCTTATTTTTCATTAGAACAGCTCCCAGCCGGGGAGCCGGGACTTTTAGCAAGAAATTAACCACAAATCTGACCCATTTTAGCAGAGCTTTAAAAACTGAAAAGTTAAAAGCGCCGCTATTCCAGGGCCGTGGGGGCGGGGGCATGGATACAAATGACTGGTGCATAATCATTCTTCTAAATATAATTCAGTTTGATTCATTGTGAATATGATGTGTACCTCACGACGACTTTAAAGCAGAACATCAGAATCACTTGCGATATTTTTAAACAAAAAAATCGCATTTGGCGCAATTGCATTATAATTTTTATTTTGTAGCTTCGCCACTTCTTTACAAGACAAGAATTGCACATAGGTTACCATTTCAGATTATTAAAGTTTCCAAAAACTGGGTACATGATTGTATATTACGTATAACGTACGTTCTGGAAATTGGCGAGAATCGTGAACATATAATGTTCTAAGTCGATATACATGTAGGCGTCTGTACACGTAACTGGAAATCATGGACTGTGCTTTGGTTACCGAGTTTCACTTTCATCTATCTGTTCGAGTAGCCTTGAATTTCAAGGTTTATCTAACAAGTTATGTCAACTAGACTAGAAACTCGATGCAGATCTCATATATGCAAAATAGCTGCAGCGATGACTTGGATTGTATTGTATGATTCTAAGTGTTTAAGTGTTAGTATATCGTTTTCGTAACTTGAACAAAACAGGACTGGTGCTCTTTTGTTTGAGTTCATAAAGCTTAAAACGTCCCACTGATAATTTTGAATTCATGTCGGCACGAAACCATCGCTTTCTGAGTAACACGTAACTAGCGCTTTTATGTGCGTGTGGTGGGAGGGGGGGGGGGGGGGCTGAAAGCGTCTTGCTCAGAGTAACACTACATGGCTGAGGATGATGCTGAACCCAGGTCCGAGATAATGAATTCTACCACTGGGCCAGTGAGGTTATACCCTCGATGTCTGACAAAGATGTTTCTTTGATCGCTGATTTGATTTTTGTTAGTTTAAATTGAGGTTTAACGCCCCGGGAGGCAATAATATTTCAGTCATGTTGAGACGGAGTTACCGTGTCCTGGATATTATGGAGTTAATGTGTCTTACTCAGAGGCACATGACACATTTATGTTTTTGTTTTTTTTTTTTTTGTTTTTTTTTTTTTTTTTTTTTTTAAAAAAAAAAAAAGCTTCAATTGATGAGTGGGTTAAGGCGGATGACCAACTATTGGTATACTACATTGTGAACCTTCATCTATCTCTGTTGCGCAAAAATACACCTATATATTCTAGGCTTGGTTACATAGACTACGGCCAACCACATCTGCTGGTGAAATATTGTCAATTATACCACTTTGTGGTTTGGTTTGGTTACGGCTTAATGTCCTAGTCAACATATTTCAGTCATGTCGGAATAGAGCCAACGTTCCCTCAGAATTAGCCTGCATTACTGGAAAGTTAATGTAGATTTGCTCATTGAAACGTAATGGCAGATGCAGGTTTTGAACCCAGGACATGTTGCTCAGGAGTCCTGAATTCTACCACTATCACACTATGCTTCTTACTTCTAAATCTGATTCTGAAAAGTCAACAATCTGTGAAATATAGGTTGATATCCAGTAGGTTTGAATGGAACATTATGTATGTTTTCATATTTTTAGTCAAGTTAAGGTAACTGAGTCGCCACCTATTGGGAAAATAGCTTATCATTCGGCTTACGATATGTTTTTATGGTATAAAGTACCTGATTGTTAGTTTGTTTTTTTCCCACCTTCCCACCTCGGTTTTTGGAGTGGGAATCTTTTTCTGATTGCGCCTTTTCCTGATCTTTGTCTACTTGTACCTTTTTTTGACACCCACACAAGCTTGTAGAAACTGCAATCAATAATTGTCCTTAAAACCAATAAAAGTGCATCTTTCCGCATACAAAATAACATTACCTAATTCAGTTGATAAGAATTTAATCAAGCACCTGTCTTGTGGAACATAAATACAAACATCACCCAAATGCCAAATATAGGAGGTAATAGACATATAACAACAATATGTGTGTTATTATTTTTATTTATACTCAATTAAATGGATTGATGCTATTCATTTAAAATATTCAATAGGTCAAGTTATGATGTTTCCTTTTTTTTTAAATACAGTAGTAGCGTAATTTGTAAAGAATACAATTCATCAATAAAGCCATATATATAGCTAATTTCCAAATAAATATCTTTACACAATAACAGTATCGTTTTAGGGCCAATATGAGCCAGAACTGTTGGTAACCTCAGAGACATGTCTTTTTGTGTCCATCACGATGTTGGGGATTAAAACCCCACTGGTACTAGGTTGTGTCCTTGTGCAATTTCATTCTGCATAGGAATGACAGGCCAAAAGGTTCATTAAGACGTGACTGAAAATGGTTGACTGTGACATTCAACCAAACTTGAAATGAAAAAAGCATGTCTTTATACATGCAACTCTGTTGGCCTCCTCCGCCCCTATAGCCAACCCTAACCACCGCATTTCCTACCAAATGACATTGAACTACATGTGTCTATATTTTCATGTTTTATTTTTTAATTTTGTTTTCTATTTTGTTATGCACTAGTCATTTGTAACCACGCCCCGTTCCCAGCCCCGGGGAATAGCGTGAACTTTTTGACTTTTAGTCCAGCAAATTCCTGCTAAAAGCCCAACCCTGCGGGGGGGGGGGGGGGGGGGGGGGGCTACTCATTGGTAAAAGTTAAAAACGACTGCTGTTTTTCCCCGAAGCCTGCTATCTTTTCATTTCAAGGCCCTTTTTGTCTATATAAAGCAAACCCGAGGTATTTCTCCCACACTACCGTGGCAAAACTTTTGTCAAAGCCCTGCTCATTTCCACGGCTATCCCCCTTCCTCCCCCGGTGCTGGGTGGGGGCGTAGTTACAATTGACTAGTGCATTGACAATACACAAACATGCACACATAAAAATATTGTTGAATGTGGTGCTTAAATTTCTGAAAATCACTGAACTTTTACGTATTTAGATGCAAAAGAAATCCATGTCATAACAATAGCAGGCAGTAGTCAATTTTCTCTCTTGGATGCTCAACTGAAACTAAAAGGACCAATATTTTGGTTTCCTCTGTTTTTATCATTGTTTCCCATGCATTAATATTGAAAACCATTGAAAATATTTCTCTTTACATAATACAACCATCCATCAGAAGAACAACAATTATCGTAAACGGTTTAAAACATTTAATTTCATTATTCTATAGGCATTTATTCTGAGTTTAATCAGCATTTATTAATTGAGCCACAGCATGAGAAAACCAGATTTTTGCATGTGCATATGCAATAAGAGCTGTCGCAGGACAGTGCAGCTCGCCTGACCTGTGCTTTGCCACTTAAGCTATTAAAATCTATGACCCAAGACATTGACTTCAAGGTCACTCAGGTAGGTTGTAATGGTACAGCATAAAACTTCTGACCAATATCTACCAACACGCAAAGTATCAACTTGATCCATCTACATATTAGATATTGACTTACAAAAAAGGCTGTGACCTTGATCTCGGGTGAGTCAAGATGGTACAGCATAAAACTTTCAGTTTGGATTTAATTTAGAATAAAATCTAACAGCAAAGTATCAACTAGATCCATCCATCTGTTCCAGCAATATACAGTTCAAAACACTTTAAGCAATAGCTTTGACATAAAATTTCGAAAACACTTTAAGCAACAGCTTTGACATAAAATTTCGAAGTCTTTGACCTTGAACTCAAGGTCACTCAGCTGGGTCATGATGGTAGAGCAAAAACCTTCAGACCAATATCTGCCAAGATGCATAGTATCAACTTGACCCATCTACATATTCAAGATTGAGGTAATGATATCATAAAAAACAACAAACACAACTTAAAACAAAAAATTTCTAAGTCCATGACCTTGAGCTCAATATCACCCAGGTGGGTCGTGATGATACGGCATAAATCTACTAACATGCAAAGTATCAACTTGACCCATCAACATGTTCAAGAGATGTAGATTTATAAAAACTTAAATCAAAAACTTTAACATAAAATTTCTAAGTCTGTGACCTTGACCTCAAAGTCACCCAGGTGGGTCGTGATGGTACAGCATAAAACCTCAGACAAACATGCAAAGTATCAACTTGATTCATCAACAACTTCAAGAGATATAGACTGATAAAAACTTTAACCAAAAACTTTTTAAGATCTGAGCAACACCGACGCTGACATCGGGGTGTCCTGTACTTTCGTACAGGCGAGCTAAAAACAAAGTCACAGATCAGCTCAGCTTCTTTGATTTTGCTACTCGGGAAGTAAAATCCCCCCTCTTATTTAATACGAAATGGCAAGCTTCTAACCTTTTTCTGAGACTGTACAGACCAAATTGTGTTGGGCATGGCTGGAAAGCCTCTAGACTGGTTTTCTCATATCGCGGCTCAATTGGGTCTATGTTCAAATAATTACATATCACCAGACCAAGAATTTTGAATTGGACCTAATGATAATTTGTACCACTTTGCTGTTGTATTTACATTTTATCTTATCAATTACTATATAATTTGTACCAGAGACATGACTAGAAATTTTCCAAAAAAAACTACAGATTTATGCTTTCAAAATCTACTATTAGCATAAAACATTGTTTACGTCATTGTACAGTTAAGGACCAAAAGTATCTCCACAACGTCAGAAATCCCATAGACATGCGTGTATAATTTTCATGTTTACAAGAAAAATTATCCTGTCTCTCCTGGCCACATATTTTCATGATTTTGGTGTCATTTGAAAGGTAATTTAATAAAGCAATAAACAAGGTTTGTTGGTAACAAGGCTACCAATTTTTAAACAACATGCGATATTTATTTTGACATTTTTGGGCAACATCACCATTGACGTCAATCATACAATGGGAAAGTGGCTTTGTCAAAATTTCATAAAACTCCTAACTCTTGTATATAGAAAATGCAATGTTGAAACATCATCAAACCTTTGTTTATTGCTTTATTTATTTAACTTTCAAATGACACCAAAATCATGAAAATAGACATGATAATTTTTCTTGTAAACATGAAAATAAATGCAAGTCAATGGAAATTCCGACGTTGTGGAATTACTTTTGGTCCTTGACTTTAGGAGTTCCTTGGTATCACTGTACAAAACAAGCACAAGAAAACACAACAGTATTAACACTGAGTAGTGTAAATATTAATTGGAAAAGTTGAAAATTACATGTACATTCAATACGGTACATCATAACAAGATGACAGTTTTGTTATTAATTTGTTGCGACTTTTTTCATTTATAAGCTGCTAAAATGGAACAAAAATATTTATATTCGTAGCACTCATGGTCAAGTTAACCAGAGGACCAATGGTCCTGTAAATGCTCACCTGAGTCTGCTGCATATACCAATAAACATGTTTGAATATTATGGTATTTAACCCCAATGCAGGGGCAGATGAAGCCCTTTGGCCATTTTCTTTTTTCAGAATAATCAATATTCTGTCCATTTGCCAATTTCTTGCTGGCTTTTTTCTTCAAATGACATTTTAACAGTTTTTCCCATTCAAATGCATGGGCAACCCATGTTGACCATGCCATAAGCTTGGTCAAGGTCATCACAGGGTCATGATTTATATATACATTGTAGTACTTTAGCCATGGATGCTTCACGCCAAGTTTCATTAAAATCAATCTATTGGTTTCAGAGAAGAAGATATTTGAAGGGTTTTTACCATATATGGGCATGGTTGCCATCTTGGTCACGTGACCTAGATTATTAATATACTTATTGGTTCCCCCATCCTATAGATGCTTCACATGAAATTTGGCTTCAATTGGCCAAGTGGTTTCAGAGGAGAAGATGTTTGAATATTATGGTAATATACATGTATATTGCCCCGGGGTGTGGGCATATGAGCCGTTAGGTCCATTTTTTCAGAATCAATAATATTTAGTCCTACTGCGACCTATGTTGACCTTGCCGTAAAATAGGTCAAGGTCATCACAGGGTCATGATTTATATACACATTGTAGTGCTTGAGCCATCCATGCTTCATGCCAAGTTTCGTTGAAATCAGTCCACCAGTTCTGGAGAAGAAGATTTTTGAAGGGTTTTTACCATATATGGGCATAGCGGCCATCTTGGTCATGTGACCTGGATTTCTTATATATACATTGGTTCCCCCTTCATATAATTGCTTCATATAAAATTTAGCTTTGGTTGGCCAAGCGGTTTCAGAGAAGAAGATCTTTGAAATTGTGAACGGACGGACGAAGGATCATGGCCATCCTAAAAGCTCACCTTGTGAGCCTAACGGCTCAGGTGAGCTAAAAATACTGAATTATAGCCATTTTCATTTGACCATGCCATTCCAGCATTTAGATCTTGTGCTTTTTTCAAAAATTCTTTGCAGAATATATATAAAATGCTTATTATGCACCAGTCAATTATATCCACTACCCCTACCTACGGGGAAGGGTGAGAGATAGCTGTGTGGGGCAATTACTTATTGTCCCTGCAGTACAGCAGCAGGCAAAATGACATTTGTGACATTAGGATCTTTACCCAAGGGAGATTTTCCATTGCAAACTTTTGACCTCCAGTTTGTCCCCTGGGGGTGGCGTGTATATATAGCAGGGCACTGAAAGATGGAAGTCATATTCCCCACCCTTCCCTGTATGTTTGGAGTCAGTGGTTACAAATGACTGGTGCATCAAGAACACACATATTTGAAAGATATTTTTTTACATCTTTAAACATCTACATTGTGAAAATTCTACATGGTTAGATAAAAATTTCATATGAGTATGCAATTTAAAAGGGCGTGCTCAAATGAAATCGGCCATATAAAACCACCATTAGGACAAAAACCAAGAGTCCCAGATCAAATTTTAAAGAGGCAAAGAGCCTTTTGGTTTCTACATAGATAGTACCATGATTGCTCTATTGTTAATAAAAGTGAGCCTCAAAATACACCCTTGGTGGTGGCACAATTTTGTTTGTGTTCAATATGGTCAATCTTTTAAATTAAATGCTTAAAATAATAATTTTAAGACTGCATCTAGTAGTAACAACAAAAACTTACAAAAGTTTGCTTAATTGGAAAGTTTGTATTTATGAAAAACCCACATTTTGTATATATGGAAACAATAAGATGAACATTGGACAGTTTCCTTTTAGTTTCACTCTCTCTATATTTGGAATACATCACAGGTTTTGTCGAGGCACCACAACGTCTCTGTGTGTTTCTTTTGCTCAGGGTAGATACAATCCATTGGAAGAATGAAAGACAAAATGATAATCCCACACAGCAGTAACTGAATCAGGCCAGTTAAGACTCCAAGCAACAGGAACTTGGCTACTATGAGGTTCTCACACTGTAATAAATGTCACCATCCTATAATGTAACAAAAAAGTAGTTAGATAATAGAGGATCTTACACTCATCATGGTCATTTCATATGAAATACATTAAGCCTCCAGTACACAACTTTAATAAATTTCATTTGATAAGAAATTTCTCATATAACTTTTAAAATAACATTTTGGCATGAATAATTATGATTATGAACTTGATCTTCCTTTATCAAAATATATTATTTTTATATAAAAGAGCATCCTTTTGCATAAATTCAGAAAAAAAAAATAACCATGCGAAACGATAGGACATTAAATCTTATCACACCGGAATCATTACTGTGCCAATCTGTATCAGTGAACATATCAATGTCGCAAAGGTTTTTGGGAGACACTGGTAAGAGACCAAAAATATAGACCTGTAATGCAAAGTTGTAAATTAAATGATAAAAATACCTTATTCGATGTCTACTTGTCCTTAAATAGGAACTACACATCACGGCAGAAGAAGACTGGAACCTTTTTGGCATTCCTGTTCTGTTTGTTAAAGTCATGATTGTTCTGAAAATAGGAAATAATAAAAATATGATCACCCAACAGAGAATGGAGGCAGTCTGATCTAGGATTCAGTTAATACATGAACAAGACTAACAAAATGCTCTTTTGATTTTGTTTGTTTTTATATAAATATTGAACTTAAGTGCTCCAGTCAACAATTTTTCTGTTTTGTCAAAATAGAGCCAATTCTTGTTTGGAAGTTTTGAAATGTTCAGCTCTGGATTTTGATGGACTAAACTCACACAGTTAAGATAGTAAAAAAGATAGTAAAATATCTTAAATAAAAACAACAAGGGGAAATATGGAATGACACCATTTGGCTGCATCTACCTAAGACGCGTCCCAGGCTGTTTATAATTTCAGATTTCCGAAATAATGCATTTAACTTAAGATAGTATAATATCTTAAATAAAAACAACAAGGGAAACATGGAATGACAACAAATGGCAGCATCTACCTAAGACGCGTCCCAGTCTGTTTATCATTCCAGATTTCCGAAATAATGCATCAAACTTGACATAGTAAAATATCTTAAATAAAAACAACAAGGGGAAATATGGATTGACAACATATGGCTGCATCTACCTAAGACGCGTCCCGGTCTGTTTATCATTCCAGATTTCCGAAATAATGCATTAAACTTGAGATAGTAAAATATCTTTATAAAAAACAACAAGGGGAAATATGGAATGACAACATATGGCTGCATCTAGCTAAGACGCGTCCCAGTCTGTTTATCATTCCAGATTTCCGAAATAATGCATTAAACTAATGAGATAGTAAAATATCTTAAATAAAAACAACAAGGGGAAATATGGATTGACAACATATGGCTGCATCTACCTAAGACGCGTCCCAGTCTGTTTATCATTCCAGATTTCCGAAATAATGCATTAAACTTGAGATAGTAAAACATCTTAAATAAAATCAACAAAGGGAAATATGGATTGACAACATATGGCTGCATCTACCTAAGACGCGTCCCAGTCTGTTTATCATTCCAGATTTCCGAAAGAATGCATTAAAGTTAGGAAAGTAAATATCTTAAAAAAAAAAAAAACAAGGGGAAATATGGAATGACAACATATGGCTGCATCTACCTAAGACGCGTCCCAGTCTGTTTATCATTCCAGATTTCCGAAATAATGCATTAAACTTGACATAGTAAAATATCTTAAATAAAAACAACAAGGGAAAATATGGATTGACAACCTATGGCTGCATCTACCTAAGACGCGTCCCAGTCTGTTTATCATTCCAGATTTCCAAAATAATGCATTAAACTCGAGAGTAAAATATCTTAAATAAAAACAACAAGGGGAAATATGGATTGACAACATATGGCTGCATCTACCTAAGACGCGTCCCAGTCTGTTTATCATTCCAGATTTCCAAAATAATGCATTAAACTTGAGAGTAAAATATCTTAAATAAAAACAACAAGGGGAAATATGGAATCATCAATGACAACATATGGCTGCATCTACTATTCGCATCCAAACAAAATTAATATCCTGGATATTTGTATTCCATTATCTAACATAGCTTGGAAGGACTACTGTTCGGCACAGCCATAGGCCGTATATCCTAGTGGCAGTCATTTCAAGCTGTTAGCTCAAATTTTGATAGATGTTTACATTAAAAACAAAACTAGCGGTAATATAAATCCAACACGATCGCAGTAGACTTTCTTGTGTAAATTCTAGAAATAGCAGCAATCATGAAAGTCTGGCTTTCGCTGCCAGTTTTGTAAAGGGTCACTGACGAAGGTTCATTACCCGAAATTGTACAATATGGCCCACCTTCTCTCTTTGAATGTTTTACTGCTTCCAAAGGATCTAACAATTATATTTTATTTGCTATTACTGCAGCTGGTGTTGTGCCGTGTGGCGGCCCTAAAAAGTCTCCCTGTACATCATCCATAGTGCAGATTATATTTTTCTTTTGATCCTTTGAGATCAGTGAAAATATTTGGAGTATTTCAAATATACTGTATGTTAAGAATCGCCATCTTAACAAAATTTAGAATATTTGGCCTCTTTTGGAATATTAGTCTTTGATTTAGACTATTCTTGTGTAAATTCTAGAAATAGCAGCAATCATGAATGTCTGGCTTTCGCTGCCAGTTTTGTAAAGGGTCACTGATGAAGGTTCATTACCCGAAATTGTACAATATGGCCCACCTTCTCTCTTTGAATGTTTTAGTGCTTCCAAAGGATCTAACAATTATATTTTATTTACTGTTATAAATTTTAATGACATGGCAGTTCCTATTGGTCAAATATAATAATTTCATTCATAATGTATAAGAGTAAATCTGTGATACAAGTCTACTACAATCGTACGGGGTCTATATTTTGAATAAGACCTATGCTCAGTACCTTGTTGTGATCCCCTCAAACAAACAAACAAACAAAACCATTTTGGAACACTTAAATCATAAATTCACATAAAAAGTGCACTGATTTAAATTCACACTACAATGACTAAAGCTGTTGAATGCACATTTTTAACCATCTTTTATCAGCATTTTTTGATCGCTAGTTGTTTGGCCATCCTTTAAACAAAGATTGCATACCGGAGAAAAAACGTTAAAACATTGAAATGTAGTACATATTCAATAGCGTTGTACAGACACAAAGCCGATGAAATCTAAGTGCCTACCGTTGCATTAACCTAACGTTAGCAGCATTGGTTTGCACTTGATTTAACCTCAAATCAATTGTGACGTACGCAGCAACCTTATCAGACTTTTTCTTTACCCCTTGCTTTTCATCTTTAACTCCTGCCCTTCTCTTCTTAAACGTTTTGCAAAGGCCTAGGGAATTTAAGGACTGATTTCGGCCTCATGCGTTGGTAAAATATTGAATTTTGGAATTTTGAGGAGAAAAGTATTGCAAATAGCAGATATATGACCCTGCTTATAAATTGTAGCACAACAATTACAATCAAATTACAAATGTTGCCATGGCTATGCTCACCATTTAACATCATTTTCAACTAACGACCCACCCCATGAGCAATTTCTTATTGCGAAGTTATTATGGGGTATCATCCAGAGATATTGTATGCAAAGTTTCATTTTGTTTGTTGAGTGTGCCAGTACTGAAAAATTAAAAAATGTGTTCAGAAATGGTAAAAAAAAAAAAAATAGACCAAAAAGAACAAAACGTGATTTTTCTTATTTCTTGTATATCACTGAACCACTGCATTTATAAGCTTATTAAAGTGAGGGTGAGGTTAGATACACTGTACCTGTAAAACCGGTTTAAGCCCGCCAGTAATTTTATTTTACTGATCGTTCCAAGGTGATATTCTGTTTAAGCCTGCCAGTAAGTTTGTGCTATTGATCGTTCCAAGGCGATACTTCTATGGTGGTTCTTTTTGTCTTATGTCTTGGTGTTAAAAAAAAAAATGTGCTGTTGGCGCCTTATGTATGTTTTCATATTTTTATTTAAGTTAAGGTAACTGTGGCCACCTATTGGGAAAATAGCAGCTCATTCGGCTTACGATGTGTTTCATGGTATAAGTACCTGATTGTTAGTTTGTTTTTTTCCCACCTCAGTTTTTGGAGTGGGAATCTTTTTCTGATTGCCCCTTTTCCTGATCTTTGCCACCTTTCTGTGGTGGTTCTTATTGTTTTGTGTCGTGGTGTTTATAATTTTTTGTGCTGTTGGTGTCTTATGTATGTTATCATATTTTTAGTTAAGTTTAGGTCACTGAGTTACCACCTTTTGGGAAAATAGCTGCTCATTCTGCCTCGTAAAATAAAGAAGTTACTTACTTACTTACGTATGTTTTCATGGTAAAAGTACCTGATTGTTAATTTAAATTTTTTCATACCGTATCGCTGTTTTTCAAAATTAATTTCAAAATTTAATTTTTAGCAAAATATGAGGCAAAAAAACCCCACAAAAACAGGTGTTAAACACCCTAGGCCTTTTAGAAAGAATAGAAATACCCAAATTTAAGATAATCAGAATGTTGGAATCAAATCCTTGAACCTGTTAACTGGTGTACTAATGCAGACCAATCAGAA